>BSBN01000490.1:3467492-4749984 GCA_027924645.1 Cunninghamia lanceolata | reverse complement strand
GGTTTAAGGTTTCCTCCTCCTATCTATCCTTGAGGGATCTATTCTGGCCTCGACCATAATTACAAGACTTAACCAAAATAAAACCTTCTTTAGCAGCCCCCCTCCTTGCATGGGAGCTTTACCCTTGTCTACTTTCAAATCAGAATGAGAAGGAGCAGTACTTGAATCGGATGCCCCAGAAGCGCGGGGACACCTACACTAAAGATGACCATATTCATGACATAGCTGACCCCTGAAAGGTAACATCTCGTAATCCAACGGCTGAGTCTAGGGGCAAGACCCAAAAGACATATCAATAGAATCTGGAAGTGGTTGGCTCAAATCAATTTCAACACAAACCCTAGCATAAGAAAAAATTCTCTTATTTAGAGTTTGCTAAGAAGGACCAATAGGTTTTCTCAGCAATAGCATAAACAACTGCAATATGTCACTTCTCCAACATTCAAGCAGTAATCGAGGAAGAAGAACCCAGACTAGGATTAGAAGGTAGCTCCTCTGCCGACTTAAAGCTAGCATGCCATGGTTTGATGAAGAGACCCACTTGATTATAAAAATATGGACCCCCTTCAAAGGCCTAGTTCCGATCAGAGACACATGAGAAATCCACCATAACAAAGTTATTTGCAGCCATCAAAATATCAAAATCTCCTTCTAGGTTCCATGTCTTGCAAATCCATGTATCAAGAAATGGGGGAGAAACCCTCATCCCCATCAACTTACAAATCAAAACATGATTGCAGTAGTAATTAATATCATTAGCTACCAACTCCGATTGTATTACTAAAACCAGCCGCTCCTAGGCCCTCTCCAAGCATCCATTCACATTTTGCAATTTAAGGGAACCATTTCAAACCACATCTTATCCAGAAGAAGATTGAAAGTATTTTGGCATCCTCCCCAGCCATAGAAGAAGCATGACCCGCCATATCCAAAGGCACATTTGAAGCCATTTATACCAAATGAGTGAGGGCCCAAAATGGCCCCCCACACCATGCCGACTCCAAAGCAAGGGCTCAAAACAAGCTCACTGCCACAAGAGACAGCACCTCAAAGGAAGAAAACACCCCCCAGAGTGCAGCAAACACGGACCAGAGGGCACATAATAAAAAGAAAACACAACATTGGGAAACCCTTGAACCCTGCACACCGTCGTCCGCACCAAATGATGCCTCATAGCCAACAGAAAATAGAAAAAAGAAGAAACAAAGAAGTAGACCCGGTCCCCTTGACCCCCCGCTGACATGCAAATCCCCTGCGCACAAAGAAGTCTCAAACCTGCAAGCTAGGGCTTGGGTGCCCTAGCCTACCCTCCCACGCACTCCATCGCCATTCTCCAAATATATTATAATAATATATTTTATTATAATATTATAGTATATTATTATACAATAATATTATTAAATATAATATAATATTATATATAATATAATATAATATAATACAATATAAAATAATATAATAATATTATATAATATAATACTATATTATATTATATTATAAATATTATATTATATTATTATATAATAATATTATTAAATATATTATAATATTAATAATATAATATAAATATAATATTATATTGTATTATATTATATTATATTATAAATATTATATAATATATATTATATTATAATATAATAATATTATAATATTAAATATAATATTATATTATATTATTATATAATATTAAATACATTATAATAGAAATATAATACTGTAATATTAATATATAATATTATATAATATATATTATATTATATAATAACTATTGGCAAGAGACACTGTGTGGCCTCATTGGTGTTGTCATTGATGCCAACAAAGTCCATCCCACACATCCGCAGGACATGGTGAGTCTCTACCGGAAGTCAGATTGAAGAAGTGTTGTGATCTGGTAAGCAAGAACAAAGCATGCAGAAGGGTGCGACAGTCAGGTCTGGATCTCTCAGAAGAAGTATCTCAGTAAGGTGTGGATTTGGGGAAGTCAAGAGGAGTACCTTGACTAATATATTCCAAGGACTTAGCCTCCGGTGATAGAAGAGTGAACAGATATGAGCACTTGAGCGTTGGGTTCCTGATTGGCAAAATAGACAGAGGAAGACCTAACCGACAAAGCATCAGACATCAATCGGGATGTGATATTGATGGTAATTAAGTTTCCTAAGGTATCATTCATGATTGACCGACATGATTGATGACTTCTATAATCATCTCCTTGATCCGCATTACTTGGCATGCAAATATTCAGCCGACAGATCAGAATTTGGGAAAATATTAAGTATTCCGAATGCCGACTGTAAAATGGATGAAATCTTTGATGCGAATATATTATAGCAGATGGATTTAGATATGATGGAGTGTTGTGCGTTGTGGTGTGCAAACAAAAGTAGAAAACTAGAGTAACAGCAGTACTACAGGTCCGGTATGTGACAGGACAGCAACATCAAAGAAGAGGAAGAATGAAGTGCAGTAGATCAATATATTAAGCCTAACCGGAAATGAGCCTCAGCATGTGTAGATGCTCCTCATCAGTTCAAATATCTAGTCTCCTTGTATAATCTATTGTAGGTAGTGAGCCTATTGTGAGCAGTGTGCTCGGGTTGTGAGCCCTAATTGGCAAGTGTCATTTTGTTCTATATTATTCTTCTAACAGAGAATACAATCTTGGGTTAATCACCCCGTGGTTTTTCCCCTAACAGGGTTATCCACGTCAAAATCATTATGTCATGTGTATTAATGCTATTTACTTTCTATGGTTGTGATTACTTATATGATTTGATGTTCTATTAATCATTAAGGAAATTTAGAAAGTTGAAATAATTAAGATAACTGATTCACTCCCCCTCTCAGTTATCAACAATAACGTATTATATTATTACAGGATTTCGAAGGATTGTTGATGGGAGGAATGTTGGTTGCTCATTTTTGTAGCATAACAATGGTTTGAAGATGATGGACAAGAAGACCTAGAATGATTTCAATAGCATAATGATACTTGAAAATGTGGATGCCCAAATGGCTTGGGTGAGGCTTGATTTATATGACATGAGTGATAAGAATGGATGGCTAGGATTAAATTAGAAATGGATGGCTACGATTAATTGATATAAGAAGTTGTAGACATTTGACAAGTGTCTCATGAAGGTTGAATGAGAGGATTTAAAGTCAAATGGCTTCCACCTGACATGGAGACAAATGTGGAGATAGAGACAAAGGTGGAATTAAATAATAAAATTATTTAATTTTGGAAAGGAATGATGTGGAATACATTAATTAAATAAATCTTTAATTTATTTAATTAATATGGATGAGGGATGATGTGGAATACATTAATTAAATAAATATTTAATTTATTTAATTAATTTGGATGAGGGAGAAGTGGAAATTAATTAAATAAATATAATGTATTTATATAATTGGCTAGAGGGATAAAAAATGGGATTATGATGGGACTAAATGGGATTAGTTAAATAAATATGATTTATTTAACTAATTAGGTGATGGAAAGGTTACTAGGGTAAAACATGCTACAAAGTGTCTCAAGTGATGTATCGACAAGGCATGGTCAATTTTAGGTGTCTACAAGTATATCTTATGCTTCTTGTCACCTTGTAATCCATCTGGACCTCATTGATAAAAGAGGGAACATCCATTGTTCTTGCCTTTATACCTTTAAAACCATGATCTCTACATTGTTGTTTCTCTAACCGTTGAATGCCAAGATAGTCATTCTTATGACTGCTACGTGATTGCTAAGAGAATCATTTAATATGATTGTTCTTTCTGCCGAGACAATCATTCAAAATGACTTTCATGTGACTTCTTTTGATAGCTTTTAATAATCATTCTTATTTTTCCTTATCATTGTTACAAATGTTGCTTTATGACTATTTTTTACCACCGAGACAGTCAAGAAATATGACTGCTTTTAACCAACTTTTGACAATCATAATATGACTATTTCTAACCATAACAATCATTCAAATGACTATTTTTAGACCTTAGTTTAACTTCTTTTAACAGTCATTCAATGATTATCCTAACTTTGTAAAGGGGTAAGCTTATTAATCTTATGGCTATTCTGGACATACACTGACAGTCATTCAAACTTATGATTGTTCTCGACTGCTTTTAGGCATAAGAACTCTTCAAAACTCACAAAAACAATAACATCCTTACCTCAAACACTCCTTCCTATCTCTTAGAATGACCTGCATTCTTCATCTAGTTAGTGTCAATGCTATTAAAATTGTTTCTTATATATGTTGTCTTTGTTGTTTCTTTTGTGCATCTTGACTAATGACTCTGGCTGCTCCTTATTCTTGATTGTAGGTTGTCCACATTTTTAGGACCTTTGGTTATTATCTGAATCATTGAAGGACCTTTGGTTATTATATGAATGTGAGATACATCTCATAGACCCTAAGCTTCATTAACTTCAAAACCGTAAACACATCTTCTACTTAGACTTGAAGATCTTTGTCCTTATCTAAGACTTTATTCACCATCTCAGACATTTAGCATGCCCCTCTCTCTCTCTCTCTCTCTCTCTCTCTCTCTCTCTCTCTCTCTCTCTCTCTCTCTCTCTCTCTCTCTCTCTCTCTCTCTCTCTCTCTCTCTCTCTCTCTCTCTCTCTCTCTCTCTCTCTCTCTCTCTCTCTCTCTCTCTCTCTCTCTCTCTCTCTCTCTCTCTCTCTCTCTCTCTCTCTCTCTCTCTCTCTCTCTCTCTCTCTCTCTCCTTCTGTAATGTGCATGGGCCTTATGGAGGCTTTAGAACTCACAATCCTTGATACTATTCATGCAAATATGAGATAAGGTGAGTACAATCACACCCCTTAGGACTGTAATGGATCCTTGCTCAATTTTAACGTATCACCACCAACAAAACCTCTAAACCATGAAACCCTCCTACATCTTCTCTTTAGAAAGATCATGAGCATGTAAGAGCCATGAAACATGTAACAAGTGTTGTTATATGGAGCCTAATTAGACTCAGAGGTTAAATTTACCCCACTTTTATCGGTGTGGTTTGCCCCCAAATTATTTAGCATGGGAGTGTAGCAAGGGCTGCTGGGGACACCGCCCCTAGCCAGATGCTTAGGGGCAGTGCCCCCGAAGAAAAAATTGCCTATTATTTTATAAAGGTGTTGGGAGTTATTTTTCTATTGGCTGACATAAAAAACCCTATTTTGTAACCAACATAAAGCTTGATAAAAGAGCTTAAGGGTTAGGGTTTCTGTTGATGTATTGTAGCATTTTGTAGTGGTATTGAGCTGCAAGGATTGTTGGTTGTAATCAGTTTGATTTACTGGATAATAATATTGGACTCTTTGTTGGTGGATGTAGCTCGAGTTTGGGTGAACCACGTTAAAACATGTCTCTCTCTATTATTATTTCTGTGTATTTTCATTCCTCTATTTAATCTTTATTTGCATTTAATTGATATCATCTACTGGCTAACCCTAACAACAAGTGCCAAAAAAACTCAAAGAGAACGTGGAGAGATAGAAGGAAACTCCAATGGACAACCCTAATGTAATCATAGATGATCAACCCGAGGACCCTTAGGGTTTGAACTCAAAACTCCACATAACACTTTGAAAAAGACTCCCTCCAAACCTAAGTATGGACTCTTTAGAAGAAAAAAATGTAATTTTGGATGTGAAAACCCTTAATAAATGACCTTGACCAAATTTTTCTTACATGCAATGTGGAGTTGACCCTTTTTTGATGTGGAAAATGTCTTCTTTTTACTCTTTTACAACTCAAGTAACCATTCCAAACTTTTATAATGACCTTTCTAAACACATTAAAACAAGTCAAAATGGTTTAGAGCCTTAGATCTCCTCTTTTACATGACAAAAGAAGACTATTATGATAAAAATGTCTAATTTCACAAGGGCACAACCCTAGCATTACCTATTTGGACAAACAAGGACAAATTGGTAACGGTCATTTTGAGGAGAAATCAACATATCAAGACAAATCACGGAGAACATCCAAAGAACAAGGTTTGTACATGTGTTGTTTCTAGTTTAGCTTCATATGTTTGTATGCATTTCTTATTAGCTCAATCATGAGATCAAACATTAGTTACTGAATGAGTTAGTATCATTCTAGCTTTTTTCTTATGTTCATAAAATCTATATGTATACAAGTAGTATGTCAAATACTAGTCTACATGATTATGGTACTGGGGCTTAACATTTGTATCTAACATCAATGTCTAAATCACCCATGATGCAACCTTTCTTGACACATCATCGATGAGGACAACTCTACAATCCACGTCATTTTAAACATTTAATTTTCTCAAGAGGCAATGCACAATCATTTTTAATGCTATATGCAAAATGTGTCGCATTTATAGGCTCAAATCCAGTTAGGAGCATGTTCACATCAACAGATCTTACTCCAAGGACATCCAACTCAACAAATAGCCACTTTTTTCCTCAAAATTTCATATGGTTTTTCCATGTGTGTTTTTATGACACTACAGACCTGGGTCATCTCCAAGCATTGTGAAGTTAAGTAAAGCAATTTATATCCCAATGCTTCCCTTTCACTATTATTTTTTGAGCTAGCATTCCTTGTATCACATTAACTCTTCCCACCCATCCAATCCTATTTTCACGTCTTGCCTTCCATTTCCTCACTTCACATTCTCTTCTTCCCTTCCCTTTCATCTAAGTTCTTCTATGTAGCATTCATTGCATCTTATCTTGAAAATATTTGAGTGTATCTCACGCCTCATAAATGAGAGCCAACAGTGTGTGGTCCGTATGATTTAAAGAAGTTGGCTCATTTTTTTGACATAAATTATCCCCATGTCAAATCCACCATCTAAACAATCGTTGGTGAATCATTGTTGTGTGCTAGCCCTTAGGTGTTGATGTATTTAGAGGTGGCTTCAATATTTTTGTCCAACATCATGGACCTCGTCTAAGAACCATATTTTATTGAAGCATTGGGTTTTAGTTTTTTGCGTGAGTATTTGATATCCCTAGATAGACCGAAGAATGCTCTAAACCAATATGACATGTTCATTGGAGAAGCTCTCATTGGTGGTTTGTTCATAGTCGAATCACTTCGCTCCTCTCTAGCAGTCAGTTGTGTCTTCCATGCGATGCAGAAAGGACTACGTAGAGGGTACGCCAATGCACTTAACATTGCCTTGGATGCTCACTAATTCTAGCTCCCGTCTAGGTTGGATATTAAAGAAAAAGAGATGCATGGTGTTATTCGGTTCCATCGAGCTGCATGCTTTAGACCTGGCTTCCTACTGGTTGTTTGTCTCTCCCGCTGCTGCTCTTCATCCACCAGAAGCACCATGTGATTCCTGCCTTGACTAGAGGTTTGTCATATGTTTTCTTGGTTTTTGATTGTTGATGTTTTGTATGTCTTTTGGAGCATGGCCCCATCTTTGGTAAACTTTTGGGCAATTTTGTTCAACTCAAGCCATTTACACATGCAACATATGTATTTTGATCACTCTGTTATATAATATTGGTATAGATGATGCATCACCTTTTATCCCCCACCCCCAAATAAAATAAAAATCTAACAATGAAAACATAATACAAATTAAGAACATTCCATGATGTAGATGATTTTATTAGTTTTTTTATTATTTTTAATAAATGCTAAACCTTCTTCTCTTAACATATTATTTGGTGTGTTTAAATTTGTAGATTTTGTTTATTATATCTACCATTTAAATGATGAATTATAGAATGTGGTCTAAAATATTGGTATTAAAAATTATTCCAATTTCTTTTCCCAAATAAAATAACATATATATTCTTTCTTGATTTACTATTAAACTCGCCATAATCTTTAAATTTAAAAAAATGATCTAGGCAACTTTATATGTATGTAACTAACTTGTCCTTAATTATCAAGATGAATAGAACAAACAGCTAGGAAAAGAATAAAAAATTCATGAACCTGATTTTGGTATTTTGTAGACAGAATAATTATATGGGTGAGCAAAAAGTAAACGTTATATTTATTATCAATTACATTATGTTATATTAACATTTTAACATGCATTTTTGTTATATTTATTGTCAATTACATTATGTTATATATTTTAACATACATTTTTATTATATTTATTGTCAATTACATTGAATTATATTAATTTTTGTGCTCATACAATTTGAATTTGATTTAGTTGGCCAACTCACCGTTGCTTGATGATGAAGCTTATTGTCAATTACATTATGTTATATCAATATTTTAACATACATTTTTATTATATTTATTGTCAATTACATTGAATTATATTAATATTTTAACATGCAATTTGAATTTGATGATGAAGCTTATAGTACCATAGACTTGTGCCAGGTCGGAAAAAATTGGATATAGTCAAACACTGCACTTCAAAATTTAAAATTCTACTAGTGTCTAAATTAACTATATAATTTAAAATTGCATGCATCGTAATTCTTGAAATTATTCTTAAAAATATTGCATGCGTCCCTAATTCAGAACTAAAATAATAAATTCAAAGAGATCCTCAAGCTATAAGTGCGATTGAATTCAGTCACTTGTGAGCACCTGACATTGATTTGCGATTGAATTCAGTCACTTGTGAGCATCTGGCATTGATTTTTGGCCTTCTTTGAGAGATGGGACGAAAAAAGTTGGATATATGTTACATCAAGGAGAAGGCAAAGCGATCAATGCATTTTAGAAACAGATTAAAAGGAATCTGCAAGAAAGCTCATGAGCTCTCTGTAATCTGTGGTGCAGACATTCGTTTTGCAATTGAAGATGAAGATGGTAATCACTTTGTTTCTGGGACATCTACGGTGGATCCTGCTATTGTCAATTCATCCAGAAAGCTCAACAAGTTCATGGAGGTAAGAGAAGATGAGGAAATTCTTGAAAATCAAAGTTTTAGTATTGAGAAACAGCAAGAACAACATCCATCTGCAGGTGAGGGAAGACAAATTTCTGTAGCACCATTTCCTCCGACTTCTTCTATGGATGTTGAGCAGCAATTGGATTATTATCACTTTGTTTCTGAAAACAATGGTGAGACATCTACAGTCGTGAATTCATCCCGCAAGCTCAAAGTCTACAACCCTGCACTTCACAAGTTCTTGGAAGTAGGAGAAGATGAGGGAATTCTGGAAACTCAAAGTTTTAGTATTGAGAAACAGCTGCGAGAACAACATCCTTCTGTAGCGCCATTTCCTCCAACTTCTTCTATGAATGTTGAGCAGCAATTGAATTATGATCAAAAGGAGCTTTGGCCTGAGCTATACAATTGTTCATTATCTTCTTCTTATATAGAGTTGCCAGACGAAGATGGCAATGAGTTTGTTTGTGAGGAGACATTTGGAGTTGAAGATTATAATATTATAGCAGAGAAGCAGCAAGAACAACATCAACATCCACCTCCATCATGTGTTCCAAATGGAGATCCAGCGACTGCAGTTGACAGAACACAATTAGCTCTACCACCATCTCCTCCAACTTCTTCCATGAACGTTGAGCAGCAATTGGATTATTATCAAAAGGAGCTTTGGCCTGAGCTATACAATTGTTCATTATCTTCTTCTTCTATAGAATTGCCAGATCAAGGCTTGGTTGGTGAGTTCTGATCCGATTTTAATCGCAAAACCTTATTATTCTTTCCATTGTAAAATCTTGAATTACTGAATTCTGCAATAAATTTTATTTCTAGCATAGTGACATGGCTTTTAAAACATTACTTTTTTCTAGGCAATAAGTTTAATTTATTGCCTAATAACATTATTTTAGGCAAACGTTTTTTCAGAAATAGGGCCTGCTTCACGGGAGTTAAACATTTAAGAGTTCTCCGATGCTCTGATCTTCTATCTTTTTCATATTTTCTTACTGATTAAGTAACAACCTTTTTCACCCTTGTTTGAGGGAGAAAATATCCACAAAGGCCTACTATCATTTAT
Source organism: Cunninghamia lanceolata (assembly GCA_027924645.1). Lineage (NCBI taxonomy): Eukaryota > Viridiplantae > Streptophyta > Pinopsida > Cupressales > Cupressaceae > Cunninghamia > Cunninghamia lanceolata. The sequence continues at coordinate 4,740,044 of BSBN01000490.1, read as the reverse complement.
ACAATCAATGTAGCCCCTGTTTAGTTCGTTGCCATGATATTTAGCACTAATGCCCTAAACAGTACATGTACTAGTATTTAGAATTTATCAACTGTGCTTTCAATGAAAATATATTTCTTCCACCAATCACACAAATATACCAATCTCAAGAGCAAAACTCAGTTCTTTCAAATCTGCAAGTGAAATGAGCGGACTTGCATTGCAATGCCACTTTGAGGGAACAAACTCCCGTCACAATAGTTCAATATCAGGACACAAGATCCTTATACTACTAACACTTGGATGGAGCAGGCCAGAATTTGATGTCATGTAGTCCATTCTTACGGTTTAGTTTTAATCAAAAACAATTAATATTTTAACTCCACAGAGACTTTGATTGACTGATTTTTTTTGTATGATTGTATATGGTAGAATTTTCTTGTAAGCAAACACCTGATTTTTAACTTGTAATTATGTTTTCTTGTAATTTTTAACTTATCCATGCCTTCTTATGTGTGCAGGGTGGTGAAACTCAGAGGAAAGGCCCAAATCAGGTTGAAGAATCTAAAATGGTTTTTAAGGCTTGCATTGGCAACAAAGATTCCAAGGTTGTAAATGTTCGAATATGAAGTCCAACAGTCATCCCCGTAGACTTGCTTCTCCCGCCAACATTTTGTCTGTGGATAATGTAATAAATATATGAGATATACTGCTGTAAATGTAACTCTGAAAACAGAGATAATAATAAAAGAGATTTCCCCTTCTTCCCGTGGACGTAGCCAAATTGGTGAACCACATAAATTCGGTGTTCTGTGTTTTTCTTTTGTATTGTCTTGCATCTATTTAATTCTGTGTTTAAACTGTTTATTTATCTGCAACAGTAAGACACTTGTGCTTGTTTCCAAAAACTTTATCTCACAACCTTGGGCTATGATATTTTCTTAGTAAATATATCACAATCAGTTTTTTAATGAAAATGGCTCTTGACACTCATTATGAATATGGAGAAAAATGTCTCTGGCCGGTCTAAACTTTTAAACCAAAGTGTGTTCTCCATTCTCTCCCATAACACCCTGTAGATATCAATATATTTCTCGATTACCCTTCAAGAACGAAACCAAGATAGATTGGGTGTTATGAATATTGAGAAACATGTACCTGGGGATTTAATGAAAAGTTGCTCACGTCACCCTGCATCTCACCTCCCCACCTTTGGTCTCAAGATGTTTTACAGTTTTTTTTAAATGGAGAGTTTTGTATGGTAACTCTATATTTGTCCCATGATTTGAACCGATTTGTCCTTATTGCTATTATTATTTTATTTCAATAATTGTGTGGAAGTGCTTCTAATTGTTCAATTATTTTATTTTACTGGATCAGTCATTCCAGGTTTCATTCTAAAACTTCATATTAAGATTGTTATGGTTTAAGAATTTCTAAGAGCTTGCTTTGAATTATCTTGTTCCTTGCATCAACATCAATCATGAGAATTCTGATGCAATCATTTCTGTACATTATGTGGTTTCTGGTTTTGAATGTCAGATTCTGTCCTTACATGAATCTACTCAATTTTGGTAATCTGTATATTGAAAGTTTGATTAAAAATGGAGGTATTTGTATATGAGGATCTGCTGTGACAGCACTTACTTTTAAGCCTGCTTTATTATATAGATGCCTTAATGCTTTTATAAAAGATTAAGCTTTCTATTATGATGAGTGCAAGGCTACCAAGGCTGATCTAGGAATTCTCTGATCTCTGCTTCAATGCCATACATACTTCCAAAGTAATAACAAGTTAGTTGTCAAACTGTTTTATTTAAATATCATCCATTTCTATGGTCAAGCAATCAAAAGTAATTTACAACTCATTCACAATAAAAAGTGGTAAATATTTGTCCTATTTTTATTGGCTGATTGACCTTTAACTGTTAAGGTGGATGATTTAAGAATAACCATTGTCAAAGTAAGTTAGACTTTGCATTTGTGGGTATATTGTCAAATGTATTGTAGAGGGTTTTATTGCTTCGGTCAGATGACTCAAAAACTCCATTCAAAGCAAAGGTTTGCTCGATTAACTTGTGTTGTTGATTTTATGTTTATCTGTTGCCATCATCGGATTTCATAACAAGCAAACATTTTTATGTTATGCGCTGATTCTACCACAGATCAGGTTGCTTCTTGAAATGCGGATACAAAAATGTGATACGAAAAAGCATAGTGGGGTTTTGTTTTTAGGAAATATTATTATATGTAAGAAAGGTCCCTGGATAAGGGAACAATTTGTCCGCTTCTTAGAGAGCAAAGTAGCAGCCCTGAAATTATTTGAAGATGTTGCCTTTGCTTCCAACCTGAACATTGGCAGGGTAAAATATTTTTTATAAAATTGCAATGGTTTGCAATTGGGATTCAAATGCGTGAAGATTGTCATTTGAACTTTTACCTTTTGTGACAATGTGACACTTCAAAGTTCACAGTAGGATTGTCATTTAAACTTTTACGTTAGGATATTCTTTGATTGTCAGTTAGGTAGCCGTCAAACTTGCGAAATTAAATTCAAGTTTCATTTTATTTTTATTATTTAGGTTAGTTTAGCTACAATCAATATTATAGATTTATTTTATTTAGGTATGTACTTGTTTTTTTATAAATATTATTTTTATTTATTTATTAAGTATATAATAATTAATTTTAATATATATTATTAATTTATTTAATAAATTTGATAAGTATATTTGAAATGAGTCGGAAGGGAAAACATGTGTAGAAGTAGGGATTGTCGTATGCTTGGGAGAGGTAGAGGATGAGGAAAACAACGAAGATGAGAAGGAAGAGGATGAGTGAAGCAGAGACTTTGATGATGTGGAAGAGGAAACATGTTGGATCTTTTGGTTTAAGGCTTGGTTGAAGGCTTCAGAGGCAAAATCTGTGGTAGTTGGGAAGGACATTTCTGCTATAGCAGAGGGATTGGCTATTGCTAGGCAAGGTTCTCTCAAGGTTCTGGCTTGCAGTAGGAGTTGAAACATGGGTTTCTTCTCACTCCCCCTACATGCAAGTCCAAGTGTGTTGCTTTCTCTATTATTGCAGAGGGTCAGTGGTTGCTGGCTCGAGTGGTGAAAGTGTGTGTGGGATATCATAGCGAAGATGGTGTTGGTATCTACTTTTTGCCCCCACTATGTTCCAGCAGATTGTCGATGTTTCTACTCCTTCCGATGCCCTTGGTTAGAAGATTGGGTTTGTGGTGTCAAAAGCTAAGCTATAGGGGTTCAAGTTTTTGTTATTCAAAGTTTAATTTTGGAGAGGGACGATCATGTCATATGCTCTTCTAAGTCTCAAGTTTTAGATGGAGCTAGTTGAGGATGGGTCAATGTAGTTAAAGGTAGTTCCATTCTCACTCTTACCTCTCCCTTACAGCTAGTTGAGGATGGTGAGGGCCTTCTCCTACGGATACCAGACTCTAGTGGAAAGGGCTTCCTCCTGACTAGAATTTTTTGATTGGGATTTTTTTGGAGCTAGGCCAAACATTGATGTTTCTGGGAATCGGGCCTTGAGAAAATGGAAATTAAGTGGCCATTTGAAATGTTGACCATGTCACCAACCTCAAAAGAATGCTCAATCTGGTGTTGATTTGTATACAACTTCTACTAATTTTGAGCATGTTGGAGGTTATCTTTAAGAGATTTTAGAATATCTTAGCTTTGTTAAAGTAAATGTTTGGCTACTGGTACTCTTCTATCAAAAAAATAAGATTAAAGAAATTTGGAGCCTCATAACCATACAAAGCCATAAATAGGGATATTCAGATGAACATGTGATAAGTGGTGTTGTAGCAATAATCTCCCAGTTGGAGCCATCTAATTCAAGTCTTTTTCTATCCAAAAATATAGTTTCTCAAGTATCCTTCCACCCATTTGTTGACAATCTTAATTTGTCCATCAGATTAGGGGTGGTAACTTGTGCTTGGAGTAAGCTCAGTCCCTAATAAATGAAACAACTCTTTCAAAAACAAACTTAGGAACCTATTGTCCCTGTCAGTAACAATATTCTTTGGCAATCTGTGAAGTCTAAACACTTCTCTAAAAAAACAAATCAACAACTTGTAGAGGTCTGAAATCTAAAGATATTGTAAAGAAGTGTGCAAATTTGGTGAGTCTATCAAAAACAACATAGATGCAAGGTAACCCAGTGACGAAGTCCATTGAAATACTTTCGCATTTATGATTTGGAATGGGCAAGGGCTACAACAAACTAGAGTTGGAAAAGTGTGCTCATTTTTCTTTTTGTTAGCATACTACACATTCTCTAATATGCTTAAGGACATCATTCAAATGCCCCTTCCATGTGAACCTCTCCTGAATCTTCTTGTAGGTCTTAAAATACCCTTGGTGACCAACCAAAGGAGTATCATAAACAACTCTTAAAAAATTCTCTTTCATCTTGGATTTGGGTACCAAAAAGATTCTATCTTTGTATAGAATCAACTCATTAACCACCACATACTTGTCATCCTACAAATTACATTTGAATATGTTAGTGGCAAAGGTATTCTTGGCATACCTAGACAAGATTTGTACTTTCCAGTCATCTAAAATCTCCATCAAAGAACATAAAGTGGGTCTTCTAGAAAATGCATTAGCCACTATGTTCATTTTACTCTTCACATACTCTGTCAAAATCGTAAGCTTGAAGCTTACTGTCCCATTTCTTTGTCTCTTATTGAGATATTTTTTATTTAAGAAATATTTTAGACTATTATGATTGGTTTTTACTACAAACTTACCACTAGTAAAGTACCACGGGAACTTAGCCAAAGCATGTATAGTGGCTAGCATTTCTTTATCATAGATTGAGATTCCCCTTTCAATCCCCTACAACATACGACTTTCAAATGTAATTGAATGCTTCTTCTACATCAAAACATCACCAATCCCTTCTCTAGAAGCATCAAATTCAAGTTCAAAAGGAAGAGAAAAAATTGGAATGGCCAGTACAAGGCAAGAACTCATAACTTCCTTAAGCTAATCAAAATCTTGTTGCACTATAGCAGACCATGATAAATCCACCTTCTTCATCAAATCTATTAATGGGGCAGCTAACTGAAAAAAAACTTTCACAAACCTTCTACAGAAGCTACAAAGACTAAAAAACCCTCTCAAATGTGTTAAGATTTTTGGTAGTGGACAATCCAAGATGGCCTTGATCTTTTCTTGGTCAATTCTCAGTCCTTGTGCGTCGATCACATGTCCCAAATAAAGAATTTTAGTCATGTCAAATTCACATTTGGAGTCTTTGGAAAAAAAAGCTTGTGCCTCCAAAATACCCAACACTTCATCGAAATACATCAAGTCCTCTTCCCAAGTTTTACTATAAATTAGCATGTCATCGAAGAACACCAAAACAAACTTCCTTAACTGCTAATTGCAAACTTGGTTCATACAGGATTGAAATGTAGCAGGAGCATTAGCCAAGCCAAATGCCATGACTAAGAATTCATAGTGTCCAAAATGATAGTTGAAGGCTATCTTTTGGACATTCTCTTCATGGACTCTTATCTGATGGTAAATCTAAGGTCTATTTTGGAAAAAATGATTGTTCCATGTAACTCATCAATGAGTTCATCGATCTTGGGAATGGGATACAAGTTCTTGATGTTCTTCTTATTAAGATCTTAGTAATCAATACACATTCTCGTAGTCCCATCCTTCATCTTTACCAACACAACAAAAGAAGAAAATGGACTTTTATTTAGTTTTATGTGTCCCATTTGAAGGAGTTCCTTTATGAGCCTTCTCTATCTCTTCTTAATGCCTTATATGATGGCAATAAGGAGTGGTAATCACTAGTTTGGCTCCTTCCTCCAACTCAATAATATGCTCAATCCCTCTATCTAGAGGCCTTCTAGGAGGTATACCGATAAAAACCTTACTATGCTTGTCGAATAGAGATTGAAAATCAACATGATATGACCTCTTACCCTCTAAAGAAGTGGTAAGCATTATTAAGCATTGGGTTTCCCAATCAACTTGACCATGATAGAACATCCTTTCCATTCGCTTGGCTAAAACAACCCTTGGAGTACCATTGGACATTCCTCATAGCACTACCTTTTTTTCCATCTAAATGGAACTTGAGTTCCATTGTTTGGAAGTTTTGAGTGATCTCACCTAAAGAATGAAACCACTACACTCCCAACTCTACATCAGTATCTCCAATGCTAACAACATAGAATTCTTCTTTAACCTCATAATTTCCTAACATAAGGCTCATTTGGGGAATCCTTCTGGTACATTGGAGGGTGAATCCATCCACTACCATAACATTTCAAAGCCTTCAAACTCTTTAGTTTTCAAGTCTCTTCTCACAACTACCCCTTCATTAGTAAAATTATGCGTGGCTTCAGGATCAATAAGCATAGTAATTTTTTGGCCACAAAGAAATTCATGAATCCTGAAGGGATCATACTTAGGAGTACCTGAAAGTTTTGCTAGGGTACATCCTAAATTATTCTTTTCTTATTGGTCTTCTAGCATATGTCCTTCTTATTCAACTTCAGCTTGTTGTTCAAGACATTTAGCCTTTGATTCTTCATCAGAAACCACTTCAATATAGTGAACTTGACCCTTTTCAAGACATCTATGACCAAGGACCTAAGGCTCTTTGCATGTGAAGAAAAGTTTCTTCCTCCTTAACTCATTCTTCACCTCTTCATCAATTCTTGGACATAAACTCTTGCGCTAATTGAATTTCTTTTGGAAAGGCTTCTTAGGAGGGAAATACTTTTTTTGAAACTTGCTATTTAGAATGGAAGATTCAAGTGCCAAGGCTCTTTTGGTATCCTCTTGAAGAGATGGAGGATCAAAATCTTTGACTAAGCCTTTGAGTGATTCAAATAGGTCTTTGCACTATCCTAGTATTTGCACTATAGAAACTGTAAAGTCTTGTTTTAATGATACTCATAAGAGATGAATATTTGAAGATTATTGTTTTGATGAAAAGACTTATGTTGTAGTGAAACTGATGAAATTGTGCAGAAAATTTTCTTGTTGGGTTTCACAGGTGTACTTACACATGTGAAAGGCAGTTTTGAAGAACTTCGGAGGTAATCCTAATTTTCTCTAGAGCCTAGTATGGACACTACAAGGTACTCAAATGTTTTCTAGGTTGTCAGACGACCTCTGGAGTAGGAAGTAGAAGTAGAGAAGATGGTGATCTCCAGAGCTATGTCTCAACAGCATTTTGGAGCATCTCTGGAGCTGCTGGCAATACCCTGACATCTCTGACGCTACACAAAATCTACGACACTATCAGTTACCAAGAATCTCTACGGTGACTGAAGTGCTATAGAGCTCACTCATTTGGGCCTGAGCATCCTAGAGATTACTCGAGTTCATCATAGGGACATGATACACTTTCACTTGTCTTTGCATGAGATTAGAATATTTCTTTCACTCCGCTATTTTGGGAATTAACCAAGCTCCACTTCGTGTGAAAGAATTGACAAACCAAAGGAATTGTTGAGACAAACTCTCAAAGTCTTTGATAAAGCTAGAGGGTGCAGAGAGAACAAAACATCTGCATAGAGGAAGAGCCTGCACCACTGACTTTAGAAGAGTTACCCCACCCTGCAGAAGAGAGCCACTTCTAAGTCCAATGACTAACCCAATTTCTGAACTTATTAATAATCTCCCACCAAAATAATTTAGGAAGCAAGCGAACAAGTGGAATACCATGATACACAATAGGGAGAGTGCTAATCTAGAAACGAAGAATATTGGCAATTCTTCTCTGAATAGCCCGTGGAGTATGAAAGAAGTAGACAGAAGACTTCCCCTCATTAATTTTCTAACCTGACATAGCCAAATAACAATCCAGAATCCTGTGCCAGCCAAAAGCCTCCTCAACCCTAGCTCTGCCCATCAAAGCCCTGTCATCAACAAACTGCAGATGTGACTAAGGGGGAATATTGTTTCCAAAACTCCATTCCTAAAATCAAACTAGTCTCCACCCAGGATCTAATAAACCTCCCCAAGCCCCTCTGCTAATAAGATGAACAGATAGGGGATAAAGGGTCCCCTTGTCTAAGCTCCCTAGAAGCACCTAACAACTTCGTTGGCTCACCATTAATCAACACCAAAAAGGAAGGAGAAGTAACACAACTCTTGACCCACTCAATCCATTCACCAGCAAAACCAAACACTCCCAGAATCTTAAATAAGAAAGCCCATTTAGCCTGATCATAAGCTTTAGCCATGTCCAATTTAATAAACATAGCTTTCTCCTAAGAATGATTCATAGAATGAATTGTCTCAGTTGCAATGATGACACCATCCATAATCTACCTACTAGCCACAAAAAACTCTTGCTCTTTAGAAATTAACTTGTTTATCCAGGGTTTCAACCACTCAGCAATCAACTTAGTAATAATCTTGTAAACCACATTACATAAGGCAATGGGCCTAAAAAGATTTAGAAAATTAGCCCCATCATTCTTTGGAATGAGAGCAAGAAAGGTAGCGTTCATGGATTTCAGCATTTGTTTATTCATAAAAGATTCATGAATGACCTCCAACAGATCCAACTTAATCACTTCCTAGAACTCCTAATAGAACTCAACCGAGAAACCATCAGGCCTAGAGCTTTTCCCTTTTTCATCCAGAATACAATAGTTTCAAGCTCTGATGAAGAAATAGGATTAAGCAAAGAAGCATTCATTTCACCGATGACTAAGGGTGGACTACTATTCAAAATAACAGCTTCATTCTCCTCTACAAGAAGGGAATCCTCAGATAGCATAATAGAAAAGAAACGAACAACCTCAGCAGAAATAGAAGCGAAGGAGGAAAGAATCTCCTCATTTGAAGACCTAAGAGAAGAGATGGCATTCCCTTGTCTCCTATCTTTAACTAAATTGTGGAAGAAAGAAGTATTCCTATCTCCTACCTGAAGCCACTCAATTTGGGACTTTTGTTTCCAAAAGATTTCCTCACATAATTCCCATTCCTCAACTTTCTTCATTGTTGTAGCTTCCAGCAAACCTAGATCCTTAGTGAGGCTCCGATCACGAATCTGCTTGGTGATTAAGTCTAAATGAGCTTGAGAAGGACTACTTTTCTTGAAAAACATTACCAAAGTATTGCCTATTCCACCGTTTCAACCTATATTTCACATATTGGAGCCTCTTGGTGAAGAAATACATAGTGGTCCCATGTGATGGCTTCCCTAGATTCCACCAACTAGGAAGAAGATCATGAAGAGAGTCATCTCTGAACCACATGAGTTGAAACTTAAAAGACTACTTTACACAACGCTGGGGTAGCTCAACAATAAGTTTGATCAGCCAATGATCAGAACCCCACCCATCCAAAATCTCATAGCTAGTCACCAACCTGTCCCCTAACCAAAAACTAGATACCAAGAATCTATCCAAGCATTTAGAGATAGCAACTTCCCCAAATCTCCTATTATTCCAAGTAAAGACCCCATTAATAGGATTGATGTCAACCAAATTCAAGAGAGCCACATTATCCTGCAAGAGTTCAAAAGAAGGCTCTAGGTGAGAAATGCATCCCCTCTTCTCTTCCAAAGAAGCAACAGTCTTAAAATCCCTGGCTAAAATCCACGAGAAATAAGGATCCAAAGTCCTCACATATCTGATAGAACCCCACAACATTACCTTGCCATAAAAGTCAGTCAAAGCATAGATGTTAGAAAAGAGTACTCTCTCTCCAAACTCAAGATGAGAAGCGAAACAAGAAATCAAACCTCTGCAAGAGTACCACCAAATTGGCCTGACTCTTCGTGGGTCCCATAAGCAAGCAACCCCGCCAAAGCTACCAAGCACACCAACACAATGAGACTGATCATGACTCTAAATCTTCAAAGCCACATTCATCATACTATCAACAGATAACTTAGTTTCCTGAAGGAAAACCACATCAGGAGAATAAAAATGAACCAAATCCCAAATAGACTTTTGTCTAGGGATGCTATTCATACCCCTCACATTCCAAGAGAGCATGATTATTGAATTGGGGTTGGGAGAAGTGAGTATCAATAGTCCTCACTAAACCCAACTCGACCAATGTCTCACCAGCTACTTTTACCTTTTCTTGATCCTTTTTTCTACCAACCTTAAGAGGTTTCTTAGGAACCCTTTTTAAGGGTTTTTTGTTGCAAACCCAAGGTTGGGGAAGGAGCCTTACTTTTTCCTAAGTTTGAAGCACCTCGCAGTTCAAATATAACACCACCAACATTAGGAGAGCCATTAGAAGCCTCTAACACCAAATCTAACTCACCCTGAATAGGAGCCAAAGGAGCCAGATCAGTGTCCATCTGAGTACCCTACTCACCAAGCTGAATTAAACTAGGAATCACAATAGGTTGAACTCCAGGAACAACTTCAGCAAAAGATCCAACTGTTTCCTACAAGTCCACCTAAAACCCTTCCTCCTGGACCAAATCCTCCAATGTCTCAAATCAATTTAAGGTTTCCTCCTCCTATCTATCCTTGAGGGATCTCTTCTGGCCTCGACCATAATTATGAGACTTAACCAGAATAAAACCTTCTTTAGTAGCCCCCCTCCCTGCATGGGAGCTTTACCCTTGTCTACTTTCAAATCAAGATGAGTAGGAGCAATACTTGAACCGGATGCCCCAGAAGCACGGGGACACCTCCATTGAATATGACCATATTTATGACATAGCTGACACCTTAAAGGTAACGTCTCGTAATCCAATGGCTGAGTCTAGGAGCAAGACCCAAAAGTCATATCAATAGAATCTGGAAGTGGTTGGCTCAAATCAATTTCAACACAAACCCTAGCATAAGAAAAAAATTCTCTTATTTAGAGTTTGCTGAGAAGGACCAATAGGTTTGCCCAGCAATAGCGCAATCGACTGCAATATGTCACTTCTCCAACATTCAAGCAGAAATCGAGGAAGACGAACCCAAACTATGATTAGAAGGTAGCTCCTCTGCCGAGTTAAAGCTAGCATGCCATGGTTTGATGAAGAGACCCACTTGATTATAAAAATATGGACCCCCTTCAAAGGCCTAGTTCTGATCAAAGACACATGAGAAATCCACCATAACGAAGTTATTTGCAACCATCAAAATATCAAAATCTCCTTCTGGGTTCCATGTCTTGTGAATCCATGTATCAAGAAATGGGGGAGAAACCCTCATCCCCATGAACTTACAAATAAAAACATGATTGCAGTAGTAATTAATATCATTAACTACCGACTCTGATTGTATTACTAAAACCAGCCACTCTTGGGCCCTCTCGAAGCATCCATTCACGTTTTTCAATTTAAGGGAACCATTTCGAACCACATTTGATCCAGAAGAAGATTGAATGGGTATTTTGGCATCCTCCCTAGCCTTAGAAGAAGAATGACACGCCATATCCAAAGGCACATTTGAAGCCATTTATACCAAATGAGTGAGGGGCCAAAATTCCCCCCCACACCATGCTGACTCGAAAGCAAGGGCTCAAAACAAGCTCATCGCCACAAGAGATAGCACCTCAAAAGAAGAAAACACCCCCCTGAGTGCAGCAAACACGAACCAGAGGGCACACAATAAAAATAAAACACAACATTGGGAACCCTTGAACCCTACACACTGTCATCCACACCAAATGATGCCTCACAGCCAACAAAAAATAGAAAAAAGAAGAAACAAATAAGTAGACCCGGTCCCTTTGACGCCCCGCTAACATGCAAATCCCCTGCACACAGAGAAGGCTCAAACCTGCAAGCTAGGGCTTGGGTGCCCTAGCCTACCCTCCCATGCACTCCATCACCATTCTCTAAATATATTATAATATTATATTTTATTATAATATAATATTATATTATTATATAATAATACTATTAAATATATTATAATATTAATAATATAATATAAATATTATATTATATTATATAAATAATATTATATAATATAATATAATACAATATAATATTATATATAATATACTATTATAATATTATAGTATTATATAATAATATTATTAAATATATTATAATATTAAAAATATAATATTATATTATATTATATTATAAATATTATATTATTATATAATTTTAAATACATTATAATATAAGTATAATATTGTAATATTAATATATAATATTTTATAATATATATTATAATATATCTTATATTAAATATATTATATTATATAATATCGTATTATATTATAATATCTTATATTATATTGTATTGTAATATAATATATTATTATTATATTATAATATAATACAACCCACTCCCTCAATTCGAAATATTTTTTTCTAATTATTTAGTTGTGTTTTTTGTCCGATGGCCAAATTAGTCATTTATTTAGTCATTTATTTGGTCATGTTATTTAGTCATTTCAACCTATGATGAAATTAGTCATTTATCGCTGTGTTGCAAAAAGTTTTAGTCACGTGACTAAAAGTTTTAGTCACGTGACTAAAAGTTTTAGTCACATGGTCATTTATTTGCCATATTTCTACTAGTTTCAATCAATTTGCATGAACTATAGGTTGTTGGGCATACAAGGAAATAAAGCCTCTATTTTAGGACTTCAAACTACTCTAAAATGCACAATTTTTGCCTCAAACTCCTTTTAACTTCAACTTTATCCATGTGGGATTCTTAAGTAGGCCTAAACTTCTTTTAAGTGCCTCTAAACTAAATGTTTAGGCCTATCTATATTTGACCCAACTAGGAATCTGTTGCATGACACTAGGACAGCATGTGAGATCTATTTTCCTTTATAAAATTGTTTCTTTATTCTTCACTGTTTAGTCATCTACCCCTTGCCTTCAATGAAAAATTAACTATTCAATGTGAGACCTCTTCAATGGCTTCTACTCTCTATGGATAGATTTTTATCTTCATGTCACCTACCTATATGAGCCCTTTGAAGATTACAAAGATTCTAAGTGATCATTAGCTCTACATAGGTAGTCCCTGATGCTATTTGGGTTGTTTGTCCTCTTTGGATGATCTTTCAAGTCTTGTGCTTGTTTATTCATGCCTTCGCTAGATCCTTAGGTCCCCACACTGTTAAGCTCTCTCACACTGCATTGATGGCTCTGTCCTCTTTAACGCTTTGTTGTTCCATATGATTATGATATTAAGGATATCTGAATGAGCTCCATAGCTAAAACATGGACAACCCACTATACACAATCCCCTCAATTTCTTGTAGGGTTCTCATTGGATGATAAAATTATCAAAATACCATTTGCTAACTATAGGCTTCTTCAAGATAGAATACCTCTGCTCCTTATCTCCATTCATTGTTCCCATGATTGTTATACAGTCTCATTCACTCTTATACATGACCGTGGGCACTATTCTAACAAGCTTGTCACTGTCTTTCTAGGGATTCCTATTATGAATTACAATTACCAAGTATGTAGGGTATGCACCTGTCATATGACTATGTTCTCATGTTAGGTCTCTAACTGCATAGTATTGTAGCTAGGGTTAAAAAATCAGGGTTAAAAGCATAAACAACAAACTATCAAACCCTAACAAACACAATAGTACAAACTAGCATGAAAATGAAAAACAAAATCAAATGTAAACCCAAATCTCCACACTATCCTTGATTTATCTCCATTGCTCTTCTCAACCTCACATAGGCATGCAAGATTTCGAAGGATTGTTGATGGGAGGAATGTTGGTTTCTCATTTTTGCAGCATAACAATGGTGTGAAGATGATGGACAAGAAGACCTAGAATGATTTCAACAACATAATGATACTTGAAATGTGGATGCCCAAATGGCTTGGGTGAGGCTTGATTTATACGACATGAGTGATAGGAATGGATGGCTAGGATTAAATTAGAAATGGATGGCTATGATTAATTGATACAAGAAGTTGTAGTCATTTGACAAGTGGTCTCATGAAGGTTGAATGAGAGGATTTAAAGTCAAATGGCTTCCACCTTACATGGAGACAAATGTGGAGATAGAGACAAAGGTGGAATTAATAATAAAATTATTTAATTTTGGAAAGGAATGATGTGGAATACATTACTTAATAAATCTTTAATTTATTTAATTAATTTGGATGAGGATGATGTGGAATACATTAATTCAATAAATATTTAATTTATTTAATTATTTGGATGAGGGAGAAGTGGAAATTAATTAAATAAATATAATTCATTTAATTAATTGGCTAGAGGGATAAAAATGGGATTATGACAGGACTAAATGGGATTAGTTAAATAAATATGATTTATTTAACTAATTAGGTGATGGAAAGGTTACTAGGGTAAAACATGTTACAAAGTGTCTCAAGTGATGTATCGACAAGGCATGGTCAATTTTAGGTGTCTACAAGTATATCTTATGCTTCTTGTCACCTTGTAGTCCATTTGGGCCTCATTGATAAGAGAGGGAACATCCATCGTTCTTGCCTTTATACCTTTAAAACCATGATCTCTACATTGTTGTTTCTCTAACCCTTGAATGCCAAGATAGTCATTCTTATGACTTCTTACGTGATTGCTAAGACAATCATTTAATATGATTGTTCTTTTTGCCAGGACAATCATTCAAAATGACTGTCATGTGACTTCTTTTGACAGCTTTTAATAATCATTCTTATTTTTCCTTATCATTGTTACAAATGTTGCTTTATGACTATTTTTACCACTGAGACAGTCATGAAATATGACTGCTTCTTAACCAACTTTTGACAATCATAATATGACTATTTCTAACCATAACAATCATTCAAAAAGACTATTTTTAGACCTTAGTTTGACTTCTTTTAACAGTCATTCAATGATTGTCCTGACTTTGTAAAGGGGCAAGCTTATTAATCTTATGGCTATTCTGGACATATGCTGACAGTCATTCAAACTTATGATGTTCTCGACTGCTTTCAGGCATAAGAACTCTTCAAAACTCACAAAAACAATAACATCCTTACCTCAAACACTGCTTCCTATCTCATAGAGTGACTTGCATTCCTCATCTAGTCAGTGTCAATGCTATTCAAATTGTTTCTTATATATGTTGTCTTTGTTGTTTCTTTTGTGCATCTTGACTAATGACTCTGGCTGCTCCTTGTGCTCCTTATTCTTCATTGTAGGTTGTCCAAGTCATTTTTAGGACCTTTGGTTATTATATGAATGTGAGATACATCTCATAGACCCTAGGCTTCATTAACTTCAAAACCCTAAACACATCTTCTACTTAGTCTTGAAGATCTTTGTCCTTATCTGAGACTTTATTCACCATCTCAGGCATTTAGCATGCTCTCTCTCTCTCTCTCTCTCTCTCTCTCTCTCTCTCTCTCTCTCTCTCTCTCCTCTCTCTCTCTCTCTCTCTCTCTCTCTCTCTCTCTCTCTCTCTCTCTCTCTCTCTCTCTCTCTCTCTCTCTCTCTCTCTCTCTCTCTCTCTCTCTCTCTCTCTCTCTCTCTCTCTCTCTCTCTCTCTCTCTCTCTCTCTCTCTCTCTCTCTCTCTCTCTCTCTCTCTCTCCTCTCTCTCTCTCTCTCTCTCTCTCTGCATTTAACTAGTCAAAGCTCTCCTATTCTCTTTATGTAATGTGCATGGGCCTTATGCTTTAGAACTCACAATCCTTGATACTATTCATGCATATATGAGATAAGGTGATTACAATCACACCCCCTTGGGACTGTAATGGATCCTTGCTCAATTTTAACGTATCACCACCAACAAAACCTCTAACCATGAAACCCTCCTACATCTTCTCTTTACAAAGATCATGAGCATCTAAGCACCATGAAACATGTAACAAGTGTTGTGATATGGAGCCTAATCAGACTCAGAGCTAAATTTACCCCACTTTTATCGGTGTGGTTTGCCCCCAAATTATTTAGCATGGGAGTATAGCAGGGGCTACTAGGGATAGCGCCCCCAACCAGATGCTCGGGGGCAGTGCCCCCAAAGAAAAAATTGTCTATTATTTTATAAAGGCGTCAGGAGTTATTTTTCTATTGGCTGACATAAAAAAACCCTATTTTGTAACCGACATAAAGCTTGATAAAAGCAGCTAAGGGTTAGGGTTTTTGTTGATGTATTGTAGCATTTTGCAGTTGAATTGCACTACAAGGATTGTTGCTTGTAATCAGCTTGATTTACTGGATAATAGTATTGGACTCTCTGTTGGTAGATGTAGCCCGAGTTTGGGTGAACCACGTTAAAACGTGTCCTCTCTCTATTATTATTTCTGTGTATTTTCATTCCTCTATTTAATCTTTATTTGCATTTAATTGATATCATCTACTGGCTAACCCTAACAACAAGTGCCAAAAAAAACTCAAAGAGAACATGGAGAGATAGAAGGAAACTCCAATGCACAACCCTAGAACCTAATCATAGATGATCAACTTGAGGACCCTTAGGGATTTGAACTGAAAACTCCACATAACACTTTGAAAAAGACTCCCTCCAAACCTAAGTATGGAATCTTTAGAAGAAGAAAAATGTAATTTTGGATGTGAAAACCCTTAATAAATGACCTTGACCAAATTTTTCTTATATGCAATGTGGAGTTGACCCTTTTTTGATGTGGAAAATGTCTTCTTTTTACTTTTTACAACTCAAGTAACCATTCCAAACTTTTATAATGACCTTTCTAAACACATTAAAACAAGTTGAAATGGTTTAGAGCCTTAGATCTCCTCTTTTACATGACAAAAGAAGACTATTATGATAAAAATGTCTAATTTCACAAGGCACAACCCTAGCATTACCTATTTCGACAAACAAGGACAAATTGGTAATGGTCATTTTGAGGAGAAATCAACATATCAAGACAAATCAAGGAGAACATCCAAAGAACAAGGTTTGTACATGTGTTGTTTCTAGTTTAGCTTCATATGTTTGTATTCATTTCTTATTAGCTCAATCATGAGATCAAACATTAGTTACTGAATGAGTTAGTATCATTCTAGCTTTTTTCTTATGTTCATAAAATCTATATGTATACAAGTAGTATGTCAAATACTAATCTACATGGTTATGGTATTGGGGCTTAACATTTGTATCTAACATCAATGTCTAAATCACCCATGATGCAACCTTTCTTGACACATCATCTATGAGGACAACTCTACAATCCACATCATTATAAACATTTAATTTTCTCAAGAGGCAATGCACAATCATTTTTAATGCTATACACAAAATGTGTCGCATTTATAGGCTCAAATCCAATTAGGAGCATGTTCGCATCAACAAATCTTACTCCAAGGACGTCCAACTCAACAAATAGTCCTTTTTTCCTCAAAAGTTTATATGGTTTTTCCATGTGTGTTTTTTATGACACTACAGACTGGTTCACCTCCAAGCATCGTGAAGTTAAGTAAAGCATTTATATCCCACTGCTTCCCTTTCACTATTATTTTTTTGAGCTAGCATTCCTTGTATCGCATTAACTCTTCCCACCCATCCAATCCTATTTTCACATCTTGCCTTCCCTTTGCTCATTTCACCTTTTCTTCTTCCATTCCCTTTCATCTAAGTTCTTCTATGTAGCATTCATTGCATCTTATCTTGAAAATATTTGAGTGTATCTCCCGCCTCATAAATGAGAGCCAACAGTGTGTGGTCTGTATGATTTAGAAAAGTTGGCTCATTTTTTTGACAAAAATTATCCCCATGTCAAATTCACCATCTAAACAATCATTGGTGAATCAATGTTGTGTGCTAGCCCTTAGGTGTTGATGTATTTAGAGGTGGCTTCAATATTTTTGTCCAACATCATGGAACTCATCTAAGAACCATATTTTATTGAAGCGTTGGGTTTTAGTTTTGTGTGTATTTGATATCCCTAGATAGACCAAAGAATGCTCTAAACAAATATGACATGCTCATTGGAGAAGCTCCCATTGGTGGTTGTTCATAGTCGAATCACTTCACTCCTCTCTAGCAGTCAGTTGTGTCTTCCATGCGATGCAGAAAGGACTACGTAGAGGGTGTGCCAATGCACTTAACATTGCCTTGGATGCTCACTTATTCTAGCTCCCATCTAGGTTGGATATTAAAGAAAAAAAGATGTATGGTGTTATTCAGTTCCTTGGGCTGCATGCTTTAGACCTGGCATCCTACTGGTTGTTTGTCCCCTCCCACTACTGCTCTTCATCCACAAGAAGAACCATGTGATTTCTACCTTGACTAGAGGTTTATCATATCTTTTTTTTGGTTAGTCAAGGTTTATCATATCTTTTTTTGGTTTTTGATTGTTGATGTTTTGTATCTCTTTTGGAGAATGGCCCCATCTTTGGTAAACTTTTAGGCAATTTTGTTCAACTCAGGCCCATTTACACCTGCAACATATGTATTTTGATCACTCTGTTACATAATATTGGTATAGGTGATGCATCAACCTTTTATCCCCCACCACCAAATAAAATAAAAATCTAACAATGAAAACATAATACAAATTAAGAACATTCCATGATGTAGATGATTTTATTAGTTTTTTTATTATTTTTAAGAAATGCTAAACCTTCTTCTCTTAACATATTATTTGGTGTGTTTAAATTTGTAGATTTTGTTTATTCTATCTACCATTTAAATGATGAATTATAGAATGTGGTCTAAAATATTGGTATTAAAAATTATTCTAATTTCTTTTCCCAAATAAAATAACATATATATTCTTTCTTGATTTACTATTAAACTCACCATAATCTTTAACATTTTAACATGCATTTTTGTTATATTTATTATCAATTGAATTATGTTATATATTTTAACATACATTTTTATTATATTTATTTTCAATTACATTGAATTATATTAATTTTTGTGCTTATGCAATTTGAATTTGATTTAGCTGGCCAACTCACTGTTGCTTGATGATGAAGCTTATTGTCAATTACATTATGTTATATTAATATTTTAACATATATTTTTATTATATTTATTGTCAATTACATTGAATTATATTAATATTTTAACATGCAATTGAATTTGATGATGAAGCTTATAGTACCATAGACTTGTGCTAGGTCAAAAAAAGTTGGATATAGTCAAACCCTGCAGTTCACAAGTATACGCAAATTACGCTACCTTCTCTATTGCTAAGGGTTACACACAAAATTTCAAATTGTACTAATGTCTAAATTAACTATATAATTTAAAATTTCATGCATCCTAATTCTTGAAATTATTCTTGAAAATATTGCATGCATCCCTAATTCAGAACTAAAATAATAAATTCAAAGGGATCCTCAAGCTATAAGTTGACTCATCCCTTGCTTGATTCCTAAAGCTATAAGTGCAATTGAATTCAGTCACTTGTGAGCACCTGACATTGATTTGCGATTGAATTCAGTCACTTGTGAGCATCTGGCATTAATTTTTAGCCTTCTTTGAGAGTTGGGACGAAAAAAGTTGGATATATGTTACATCAAGGAGAAGGCAAAGCGATCAATGCATTTTACAAACAAATTAAAAGGATCTAAGGTTTTTGGGTAAGTTGGGATTTTCTTGAAAAAATAGGAATCAAGTTTGACCCTTAAAAGAAATGCATCGATAGGGTTTCAGTGTGGGTGAGGCTCTTGTGGTTTTTGTTCTAATATTAGTCTAGGAAGTCTTGGAGGGCATTGCTAGGTCTTTTAGTCAGCGCAGCCATTGGCAACCAAATTTGGAAACACCTTTTGTTTGCCAATTGTGTAAATGTAATGCAGATTCAGTGTTCCCTTCTATAACTTTGTCTTCTAAATTTGGGAATTGGAAGAAAAAGATTTTCTACAAAGATTACTTGATTATGTGCCAAAAATGTCACTGACCACTTTGTTGTTGGCTATAAGATCAAAGACCCACCAAACAATCATGTTATATGCCTAGTCATGTGTAAACATTAATGTCATGTTTATGTTATGCTCTAATGATGATGATGTAATGTGTAACAAAGATCCTCTATGATTTCTTAGGTGATCATAACAAATTAGGGTTTATCCTTTTATATATGACCTTAGCATGCGATTTTAATATTTTTGCATTGGGTCAGTTTATAATAGCTAATTAGAATAGAGTCGACTTAGGCCCATTTATAGATTTGAATTGGCAAGTTTTGGGGTCAAATTTGTGCCTATGGAAATGAACTAGGTTTCACTTCCATGCCACAAAATTGAACCAAGTGTTGAAGGAAGAGATTGCAAATTAGGTCTAAACCCTTGGAATATGAGAAGGTGGGTTCATGTTATTTTTCCAACTTTCACACTAGAATATGTCATTTTCTCCCTAGTAATTACATTAGGGATAATCTGGTCAAAGTGGGTCCAAAATAGAGGTGAAAATTGAAAGGCATATATTTTTTACCATTGCATTTTGCCTCCACCTTGAATTGCATGTGAACTACTATGGAGATGTATGTCAAAAGGATATGAATAAAGATGATGATTTTGCACATTCTCCTCACCATGAATTCCCCATCTTGAAAACAACAAAACACAAAAACATTTTGATGAGTGACATTTGACAAGCATTTAAAATAAACATTCCCATTAACTACTCAACAATGTCTACAATCAGTTAAGATGAGAGCGGACAACTTTCAAGTTATTGCAAAAGGCCTATCCCCTAATGCTGACTTCTACATGAGTGATACAACTGGAGCTTCAGGAGGAATTGTCATGATGTGGAATAAGAAAATGGTCAAAGGAGAATACCTCTCACAGACCAAGAGTAGTTTAAGTGTTAAGTTCTCCTCCCATAACAAAGTCTGGAACATTATTAACATATATGCTCCCAATCAGAGAAATACTAGAAAGGATTTGTGGGAGGTTTTAGCCTCTTACATGGGGGACAAAAAGAATGAATAATGGATGCTTGTTGGATGCTTTAACTCTCCTTTATACCCCTCAGAGAAACTTGGAGGTATCACTAACTATTATGATAGCATGGCTGGCCTTGTAGATTTTCTCAATAATGTTGGTCTTATGGATTTAGACCTCCAAGGATAATTGTTCACTTGGACTAATAAGAGGAATGAGGATAACATGATTCATTAAGCTTGAGAGATTCTTGGTCTCGACTAATTGGGAGTATATCAGTTCTTGTCTCTTGGAAGCCCTCCCTAGAACTACTTCAGATCACAACCCTCTGTTGTTGTCTTGGAAAGACAATGATCATAAAGGTCCTTACCTCTTTAGGTCTGAAATAATGTGGACTCGTTACTAAAGCTTCAAGGATTGCATTTCTAGTTGGAGTACCCCTATACAAGGATCTCCTATTTATAGGCTAACCCAAAAACTCATCATTGTTAAAAACATAGTGAAAGGTTGGAACAAATACACTTTTGGGAATATCTTTGAGCATAAGAAAAGGATCTCATCCAAACTTTTAGAAATTCAGTTGCAGATGGCCCAAGGAGACACTTCGAAAGATACTTATCAGCAAGAAGATTCTCAAAGAAAAGAATGGAATGAAATGTTGAAGAGAGAGGAAATCTATTGGAAATAGAAATCCAGAGTGCAGTGGCTGCGAGAGGGAGACATGAACATAACCTTCTTCCATCAATCTATTATGAGACACATGAAGAGGAATAACATAATAAGGCCAATTGATGAACAGGGGACTAAAGCCAACACTAAGTTTTGAGTTTATTTTTGGCATCAACATTAATCATGAGAATTCTGAAGCAATCATTTCTATACATTATGTGGTTGCAGGTTTTGAATGTCAGATTATGTCCTTACATGAATCTACTTAATTTTGGTAATTTGTATAATGAAAGTTTGATTAAAAATGGAGGTATTTGTATATGAGGATCCGATGTGACAGCACTTACTTTTAAGCCTGCTTTATTATATAGATGCATTAATGTTTTTATAAAAAATTAAGCTTTCTATTGCAGGTGCTTGGGTGTCTGGCTGGTAGTACACCATATATGATGAGTGCACTAGTAACTAGGCTAGCAAGGTTGATCTACGAATTCTTTGATCTCTGCTTGTCAATGCCAAACTTACTTCCATCTTTGTATATGCTTTTGCAAAGTAATAACAAGGAAGTTGTCGAAGTAAGTTAGATTTTGTTTGATCCCACGGACAAAATGAAGTCTAAGAAGTTACCCCTGTATACATCCATTTGCTGCACATTGTATTTCTAAGCATTCTTATGGATATTTTGGAATGATTTTAAGGCAACATTCAAACTAATGAAAGTGGTTATAGCAACTTATAGGAGAGGAGTTGCAAAAGCATATAAAATGTATTATAGAGGATTTATTGCTTCGGTCAAATGACTCAAAATCTCCATTCAAAGCAAAGGTTTTCTCGATTAACTTGTGTTGTTGATTTTATGTTTATCTATTGCCATCATCAGATTTTATAGCAAGCAAACATTTTTATGTTATGTGCTAATTCTACCACAGATCAGGTTGTTGCTTGAAATGTTGATACAAAAATGTTGAATTTGGAGTGAAGAGCTCTATACCAAAGTTAAAATCCTCTATGTTACGGTTAGTTGTTCTCTATTTTTAAATGGCTTACAATACTATTATCTTTTTTATTCTGATATACCCACAAAATGCATCAGATAATAGAATACACCAGACTGTTGCTTTTTTATTCTTATTTCACAAGATGAATGAGAAATTTGAATGTCATAGTCAATGGTGGAAAAATTTAAGTTTGGTTGATTTTTAGTGGTTTTCTTATGTTACAACTAAATATTACAGGTCGAGAAATATCAGGAAATCCAACAAGAGGATCCCTGAAGATTGCATGGATAATTTAGGAAATAAGCCCCTTAACTTATTAGATAAGTAGAAAACTAGGGCTATGTTGAAAGTAGGGAAACAGATGTACAAGCGATTTGACAGTGATGATGAACTAGTTCTTGCTCCTGATGGTCATTTATTTATAAGTGAGGAAGAGTTAGGGCATTCACGAAAGATGGCAAACTAGGAGAAGACACAGATGGTCGAAGTCAATGCAACGGGCAGTCAAAATCTTAAACCACTTCTGTGTCAATGTCGAAAAGCTGTGAAAAGCAACGCAAGACTTCTGCATCTGGATGGGCATATACTGGTAATGACTATAAATCGAAGAAAGTTAGTGGTGATATTAAGAAAGAAGGAAAACTTGAACCATATGCATACTGGCCACTTCATCGCAAGATGCTAAATCAGCGAGAAGAAAAGAGGGCAATGTTGGAATATACGCTCCAACATACACAAATACTATTGAGGTGTCCAATTTGTTGTTTGTTAAGATCAATTTGTTGTCAAATAGTTCCAGTAAGCTGTCATATTAATCAAATGATTTTAAGAGTAGTTCCAGTGAGCTGTCATATTAATTAGCAGATTTATAAGATACTCTTAAAATTATTAGTAACTATAAATATATAATCCTTGTTTATAAATAAGTAAATATAGATTAGTGAGTGTTTCAAGTGTCTGGTGGTCAATGAATACAAATATCTAAGATCATAATCTTTACCTTGAAAAGAAAGAAGGCTTTGATGGAATTCGTCTTTGATGGCAGCCCCCTACAGGTGGTCAATGAATACAAATATCTTGGTCTAGATTTCCACAATAAGCTCAGCTAGGAGACATGTAGTGTTGCAAGTATGATGTTAATCAGTGTTGTCATTGATGTCAACATACTCATATTGCATTGATAAGAAGGATTGGATGAGCTGTGAGCTGAGGTTATTGAGGAAATCAGTCTCAATTAGGAACAGTGAAGAACAGTGATGAGAAGAAGGCAAAAGTACTCAATAGGTTGAGGATCAGAGGATACGGATTAAAGGGTTTGTACATATGAGTCTTGAGATGTTTCAGTCAAGATTTCAGATGTCCGCATGAAGATATGAAGTTGTGATCGATCAAGTAGAACCGGTTCTGGGAGATGCTCCGGAGTGACAGAGTGTTACAAAAAGGTCCGATGAGATCCGGAAGTGCATTGTCCTATTCTACGGATTGGACAGAGTGTTTGGGATGTCCTTGTGATGTATCATCTCAATTTGTTCATGGTTTGAAGGTCCGGAAGCACCTTTTCCAGTATGACAGTGGTGGTAGACTGTGTTCTTGAAGTTTCGGATGAAGAAGAGAAGAGATTCTAATAAGTAGAGGAAGTGCGGATGTACCTGGTCACTCAGGCAAGCCTGTGAAGGTTCTTGGATCATGTTGAGGTTGTGTTGTCGGTCCGCATTAGTGTTAGAGCCCAGAATTGGAGATATACTTCTGGATGAAGATGTTCTTGTTCAAGTTGGCCGACCGGATGGGTTATTCATCTTGCGAATGTTCTTGTGGATAATTGTCGACTTAGATGATTGTTCCTAAGTTGATGCCTTATATAAATAAAGGTTTGTGAATTCATTTTGAAGTGTGTCATGGAGCAGATGAGTGTGGGATAACGAGAGAGTGAAAGGCAGAGCAGGTGTGTCTCAGGCTTAAATGTAACTGATCCAGACATGGTGAAGATGTCAATCTCCAGTTCAAGTTTGTAATACTTGTTATCTTGTAGACAGTGTGTCTCTTGTAGATAGTGTGCCTCCTTGTGAGCAGTGTACTCGGGCAGTGAGCCCTGATTGGCATGTGCCATCTATTTTCCTTATTCTTCTAACAGAGAATAATCCTTGGGTTAATCACCCCGTGGTTTTTCCCTTAACCGAGTTTTCCACGTCAAAATCTTGGTGTCTAATGTGTTGATGTTTATCTACTCTGGTGGTCATGCTTTATGCTTTGATGAATGGTTAATTGATATGCTGTTAACTAACAAAGAAGAATCAAGTGTTTGAAGTAGAAGCAAGTTTTTGCACAACTAATTCACCCCCCCCTCACAGTTGTGTGCCCTAGATCTAACAATTGGTATCAGAGCCAAGTTCCTCTAAAAGGAGCTTAACCGCTTGAGGAGATCAAGGATGTCGTCATACAAGGACAGTCTGAAGTTTGATGGAACCAACTTCTCTCTTTGGAAAGGTCGCATGAAATGTCACTTGGAGTGTATGGGAAAAGCTTACTTGTCCATGGTCACAAAAGCATATATACCTCCACAAGGTGGTCCGACAACTCTGAATGAAATCACAGATGCTGAAAACAATCTACGGACCAAAAAAGCTCTTCTAAGTGCATTGACTGACTCAGAACTCTCAAATGTTATTAACCTACCAACTGCATATGAGATCTGGATTAAACTGGAACTTCTGCATGAAGGAGATGAGTTTGTTAAGAGTGCAAGGTTGCAAAGTCTGAAAGGGAAATTTGAAAGATTGAAGATGAGAGATGATGAAAATATCACTACCTTTATGCCAAGAGTAAATGAGCTGGTGTGTGGAATCAGGAATGCTAGTGGAATTCTGGATGAAAATGAGATTGTTTGCAAAATTCTCAGATCCCTTCCTACTGCCTACAAAATCAAGGTTGTTGCCATTGATAAATTTAGAGCCCATACAACTGTCACAAGAGAGCAATTAGCTGGCAAGCTGGCTACATTTGAAATGACCGAGTTTGGAGATGATCACCCCAAGACTGAATCTGCATTCAAAGCCAGTGCCTATGTGAAAGGCAAACAAAGATTTGATCTGGGAGAGAACTCTTCAAGGAAGCTGTCATGGTATGATCAAGCAAGAAGAGACATGGAAGAGGAAGAAGCAAAAACAGCTCAACTTGAAGCCCTCATTGCAAAGAGATTGCCAAGAGGATCCAGTAAGTATGAAGGAAAGTTACCTTTTAAATGCTTCAACTGCAATAAGATTGGTCATTTTGCTTCAAGATGTCTGGAAAGATCTGCAAGGTCAAATTCTAACAAACAAAGGTTCCAAAAGAACTGTTATTATGTTCATGAAGAAGATGACAATGAAGGAGTAACAGATGATGAATCAGAAATAGGAAACAGATCTGGAAATGAATGGGTGTTTATTGCCATCAAGGAAGATGATCCAATATCCTCTGAATCTATCAATCATAAGGTTGTAGAAAGAGCTTTGGCTGCCCAAGTTGAAGAAAAGGATGATTGGGTTATTGACAGTGGATGTTCTCACCATATGACAGGTGACAAGAACAAGTTCTTAGATTTGGAAAGGTATGAAGGAGGAATGGTAAAGTTTGGTGATAATTCTGCTGGTAGAATCAGAGGTAGGGGAACTATTTCTTTTGATGGAAAGAGCAAAACCGGTAATGTATTGTATGTTGAAGGATTGAAGCACAATCTTCTCAGTGTTGGTCAGTTGGTGGACAAAAGTTATGATCTCCAGTTCAAGAATGGAAGATGCAGGATCTTTGAAAGCTCCAGAACTGAGATTGCATCCGGTACTCAAACAAAAGGTAATATCTTCCATCTAGTTGGTTCTAATAAAAGTTGTTTGTTTATTCAAGTTGATCAGAGTTGGTTATGGCATAGAAGGATGTGTCATGTAAATTTTGATAACATCATCAAGATAAGCAATACTCGGGCTGTAAGAGATCTTCCTAAATTGGTGAAACCTACAAATAGTTTGTGCAAAGAATGTCAGCTAGGTAAACAGAGCAGAGTCTCTTTCAAAAGCAAGGATCAGTCCTCTACCAGATTATTGGAATTAGTTCATACTGATCTATGTGGTCCGACAAGAATCAAGAGTATGCAAGGTGATAGATATTTCATGTTACTGATTGATGACCATTCCCGGATGATGTGGGTTACCTTTCTAAAAGAGAAATCAGAAGCCTTTGAGAAATTCAAAATCTTCAAAGCTATGGTAGAGAATCAAATCAGATTGAAACTGAAATGTCTAAGGTCTGATAGAAGTGGTGAATTCACATCCGGTGAATTCATAGACTTTTGTGAGAAGCATGGCATAAAGAGACAGTTGTCTGCTCCTAGGACTCCACAGCAAAATGGAGTAGTTGAGAGAAAGAACCAGACCATCCAGGAAGCATCCAGGACAATGATGATGGAAGCAAATGTTCCTCAGATGTTTTGGAGAGAAGCTGTCAGCACTGTAGTCTATACTCTTAACCAAGTTCAAATCAGAAGCAATACTGGTAAGACTCCTTATGAACTTTGGTTTGGTATAACTCCCACTATGAGATATTTCAGAGTATTTGGTAGCAAGTGTTACATCCAAAGAGATGAAGATCTAGGAAAGTTTGATGCTAGAAGTGATGAAAGAATTTTCTTGGGTTACTCCACTCAAAGCAAAGCATACCAGTGTTACAATAAGAGATTGAGAAAGATGATAGAAAGTACAAATGTGAAGGTTGATGAAGGAATTGAGAAGCCCTTAAGGTTTTATGAATATGATGAAGATGATCAAAATGATTCCCTGGTGCAAGGAGTTCAATCCTCCTCTAAAATTCAGACTCAGACTGATCTGGTAAATCAGGAAGAAGAGGTCTGTTTGAATGAGCCTGATCAAGAAACAGTAGTGCAAGAAACTCCCAAAGTTCCAAGGTATGTAACTCTAAATCACTCTGAAAATCAGATCATAGGTGACAAAAGCAAAGGGGTACAAACAAGGAGGAGAATTGCTCAAAATTCAAATGAATACTGTCCGATTTCAAAGATTGAACCTAAGACAATAAATGAAGCTTGCAATGATGAAAACTGGACCAAAGCAATGGAGGAAGAGTTGATGCAAATTGAGAAAAATCACACTTGGGATCTTGTTCCCAGACCTAGAAACAAGAATGTGATTGGAACCAAATGCGTCTTCCGGAACAAACTAAATGAAGTTGGTGAAGTAACCAGAAACAAAGCCAGATTGGTCTGCAAAGGCTACTCTCAAATAGAAGGAATTGATTTTGAAGAAACCTTTGCTCCGGTGGCAAGAATTGAAGCAGTTAGATTATTTCTTGCATTTGCTACCTTCAAAGACTTCAAGGTATATCAGATGGATGTCAAGTCTGCCTTCCTAAATGGTGATTTGGAAGAAGTATACATTGAACAACCGGATGGATTTCAATTGTCTGATCATGATGATATGGTCTGCAAGTTAAAGAAAGTACTGTATGGATTGAAGCAAGCCCCAAGAGCATGGTATGAAAGGTTGGATAAGCATCTTATGCAGATTGGTTTCAACAAAGGTACTGCTGATAGTAATCTATATTTCCAAATAGATAATGAAAACATCTTGATTGTTGAAGTATTTGTTGATGATATCATCTTTGGAGGAAGAGACAATTTGTGTAAAACCTTTGCAAATCAAATGAAAAGTGAGTTTGAAATGTCAATGCTTGGTGAAATGAATTTCTTCTTGGGTCTGCAAATTACTCAGACAAAGAAAGGCATCTTTATCTCTCAGACCAAATATGTGAAAGAATTGTTGAGGAAATTCGGAATGGAAGATTCAAAGCCAATAAACACTCCTATGGCAACCAGATGTAAGTTGAGCAAAGATGATGACTCTCCTAAGATAGATCAGACCAAGTACAGATTAACGATTGGAGGATTATTGTATCTCACTCAGACTAGACCAGTTATAATGCAGGTTGTTGGTCTTGTGGCAAGATTCCAGGTTGATCCTAGAGAATCTCATGTTATGGCAATCAAGAGGATTTTTAGATATCTAAAGGGGATAGTTGAGTATGGTCTATGGCACCCTAGAGATCATGATTTCTCTCTTCATGCATATACAGATGCAGATTGGGCAGGAGATGTGCATGACCGGAAGAGCACCAGTGGTGGAGCTTTCTTTTTGGGAAAAAGATTGGTTTCTTGGCTAAGCAAGAAACAAGAGGCAAATCTCTGTCTACAACTGAAGCAGAATACATTGCAGCAGTAGGTAGTTGCACTCAAATCTTATGGATGAAGCAGATGTTAAGAGACATTAATGTAGAATATGAGGAGCCTATCATAATTTTCTGTGATAATTCAAGTGCAATAAATATTTCTAAGAATCTGGTGTTGCATTCTAAGACCAAGCACATATCTATCAAGTTTCACTTTCTGAGAGAGCAAGTGAATAAGGATGAAGTCAGATTGGAGTATGTACCCTCCAAGGATTAGATTGCAGATATTTTTACTAAACCTCTTCCCAAGGACTCTTTTGAGTATCTCCAAGAGAAGTTAGGGGTCATGGCCCCTCCAGTGATGAACTAGGATGCACTGATGTGCATCAGTCCGGTGGGTATCACAGTCATATCTTGTGATCCAGATTGATGATGGGGAGCTGCTACTAAGGGGGAGCAGCTAGTATGATTCTGATGTGGTAGAATTGTACGTATGAGCCCTTTGCCATTGATGTCAAAGGGGGAGAGAAGACATGTGAAAAACAAGTGGTTGATGATCAAAGGGGGGAGCAGTAAAGGAAGAGAAGACATGTGAAGAGTTGTTGCTGATAGGGGGAGCTATGACAGAAAGGAGAAGTTCTTTGTCTTGATGGTTTTTCACATCATATGTTGCCATCAATGACAAAGGGGGAGATTGTTGCAAGTATGAGGTTAATCGGTGTTGTCATTAATGACAACATACTCATATTGCATTGATAAGAAGGATTGGATGAGCTGTGAGCTGAGGTTATTGAGGAAATCAGTCTCAATTAGGAACAGTGAAGAACAGTGATGAGAAGAAGGCAAAAGTACTCAATAGGTTGAGGATCAGAGAATGCGGATTAAAGGGTTTGTAGATATGAGTCTTCAGATGTTTCAGTCAAGATTTCAGAGGTCTGCATGAAGATATGAAGAAGTTGTGATCGATCAAGTAGAACCGGTTCCGGGAGATGCTCCAGAGTGACAGAGTGTTACAAAAAGGTCCGGTGAGATCCGGAAGTGCATTGTCCTATTCTGCAAATTGGACAGAGTGTTTGGGATGTCCTTGTGATGTATCATCTCGATTTGTTCATGGTTTGAAGGTCCAGAAGCACCTTTTTCAATATGACAGTGGCGGTAGACTATGTTCTTGAAGTTTCGGATGAAGAAGAGAAGAGATTCTAATAAGTAGAGGAAGTGCGAATGTACCTAGTCACTCAGGCAAGCCTGTGAAGGTTCTTGGATCATGTTGAGGTTGTGTTGTCAATCTGCATTAGTGTTAGAGCCCAGAATTGGAGATATACTTCCAGATGAAGATGTTCTTGTTCAGGTTGGCCGACCGGATGGATTATTCATCTTGCGAATGTTCTTGTGGATAATTGCCGACTTAGATGATTGTTCCTAAGTCAATGCCTTGTATAAATAAAGGTTTGTGAATTCATTTTGAAGTGTGTCGTGGAGCAGATGAGTGTGGGATAGTGAGAGAGCAAAAGGCAGAGTAGGTGTGTCTCAAGCTTAAATGGAACTGATCCAGACATGGTGAAGATGTCAATCTCCAGTTCAAGTTTGTAATACTTGTTATCTTGTAGACAGTGTGTCTCTTGTAGGCAGTGTGCCTCCTTGTGAGTAGTGTGCTCGAGCAGTGAGCCCTGATTGGCATGTGCCATCCATTTTCCTTATTCTTCTAACAGAGAATAATCCTTGGGTTAATCACCCCGTGGTTTTTCCCTTAACCAGGTTTTCCATGTCAAAATCTTGGTGTATAATGTGTTGATGTTTATCTGCTCCGGTGTTCATGCTTTATGCTTTGATGAATGGTGAATTGATATGATGTTAACTAACAAAGAAGAATCAAGTGTTTGAAGTAGAAGCAAGTTTTTGCACAACTTATTCACCCCCCCTCTCAGTTGTGTGCCCTAGATCTAACATGTAGAGTTAAAAGGATACAAGGGGGTTGGAAAGCTATATTCTCTTTGCAAAATTGGTGTAGAAAGGCTAAATTGTGGGATTGGAAAACTAAGAGAACCCTTTTTGGGTTGCTTGTGGTGCCGGTGGTGCTTTATGGCTGCGAGGTTTGGGGTGGTAACACTTCTGAGATGAAGTGGAGACAAATAGAGAGGCTACAAAAGCATCTAATCACAAGTAGCTTCAAAACTAAAGCATCGGTCCCTTATGAGATTGCGCTAGCTAAGGCCGGTGCCTTTCCTATGGAGGCATCAATGTTGACCTGGGTGTTAAGTTATTTAAAAAGGCTTGAGAACATGGAGACATCCTGATGGCCCAAAATGGCAGTAGAGGAAAAGTTAGAAAGAAGGAAGAGTATGTGGATGAAATAGAATGACAAGTGAATGAATAAGTGGGGTATTAGCATAAAAGAATGCCCAAATACTAAAGAGGATATCAAAAAATACGTGCAAGAAAAAGTTAAAGTAAGCATGTGGACAAGGCAATTAGGAAAGAAAAGGCAATATTACATAACACATTTCAATCCCTCATATGACCACACACAAAATCACTAGGAGCGGACATAAAGTGGAAAGTGAAAATGTTAATGGCCCAGCTAAGGACTAGTTCGCACCAACTTAGATGTGAAACTAGAAGGTGGACGAGGCCTAAAGAAGAATGGGAGGAGAGAATCTGTTGTTTATGCAATCTGGATTTAGTGGAGATAGAATGGCACTACAATATGGAGTGCCCAGCTTATGAGGATATTAGGGCCAATTATAGGGATACCTCGAATGTTGACTCCTTGACCAACTTGTTTGAAGAAGAGAGGATAACTAAACTTGCTATCTATTTGATCAAGATACATAGCAGAAGATCTAAAATCCAAAAAACAAAGGAGTTCAGTTAGGTGTTGTGTGGGCGGTCTGCCTTTTGCAGCTCATGGTTTTCCTACAGGTTTTGGCTCTCTTTGCAGTGTGTTTTGGTTTCTGTGGTCCCATAGGCTGTCTGGCCTCGTGGACGTTATTAAAATCCTGCATTCATTCATTTAGTATGGCGAGAAGAAAAGAGGGCAATTGCCAATACATTGTGATTTAATCAAATGAATAATGATTACTCATGAATAGCCATATAAATAAATAAAAAATTATATTTTTTCATTTTGGTAAGATTTTTGACAGTAGTGTAAGGTGGAGGTGGAGGTGGAGGGATTTTCCCACCATAGAGCCAACTTGAAAAGGGCAACTCTCAAAGTAGAAGACATGGCAAAGGCAGATTTGTAATTTTGCCAGTAAAGGTGAAAAATAGAATTATCTTTAAATTTAATTATATTTTAAACATTCAATATTTAATGCATAGAAGTACCAAGTTTTTTCCATTAAGCACCACGACATTGTACCCCATAATTGCGAGGTACTCTACAAAGATAGCTAGCTTGCATTGCAAGCTTCCATTTACTCGAGGAAACACGGGGCAGTTGTTGTAGACATATTTAATTAATGTATATCTGGAACTCTGTTTGTTGTCAGAGAGGATTGTAGCTTCTCTTGCTTGTCTTTCCTTTACTCAGAGTTTAAAGATGAGGTTTTACTGTGATTAAAGCCAACCTCTTCGAGAAGAGATAAAACCCTAACTAACATCCTTTAATCATCTGTTTTCCATGCCTAGTCCTTCTGAGAAAGAATCCCGGTTCATTGAAAAATAGATGGCATATTCAATCACTGAGAAAGGGCAGATACAATGACAAACGCATAAATTATTGTGTCGGGGCAAAGACAACAATGGGAGAAATAAACCAGAGCTTCCGAGAGGTTGCGAGTTTGCATCTTATAGGTAAGAAGATCTAAAATAACTTCTTTTAGATCATCTTTTTATTGTTTTTGAGTTTTGAATTATTTGCCTTTCTTTGTTTCACCATAGAAAGTTTGGTCTCTTCCTATCGGGCTAATGTATTTTATGCCTTTCCCTCAGTTTTCCTCACCTTTTTTGTAACTTCTTTTACAAAGTATTAGTTTTTTCTCCATCTAAAAACCCTTGAAAATTATTATTTATAATCTGTAGGTGAGCTTCGTGTAATTCTTTAATATTTTGTTACTGTTTGCAACTTCGTTTTTAGATAACGTGCGAATGTGATGTGAAATATTGTATATGTCCAAAGGAGTTTGGGTATTGGGTTGATTCAGTTTAAGTTTCTTGTGCAAAGTAAGGAAAGCATTAAATAGTTATGCACTGCACTTCGTTTCAATTTTTTATTACTTTTGTGTTTGGTTTATTGATTTCCCTCAAGGAGGCTTCTGTTTTGTAATGCTAAAAAGTGTATGTAACCTCAAGACCATGCATGAATTCAAACCATTTTATGTATAATTAAGTATTTTGTTTGTTGAAAACATTAGATTTTTCTCTTTATTTTAATATTTGAATATATAGAAACATAGTTTTTAAGTGCATGCTTTTAGACACCTTTTAATTAGATATTTGGTAAAATGAATTCAGTCCATTTTATATCTAATGGGCTTCTATTTTGTAATGCTAAAACTATATATAACCTCCGGTCCATGCATGAATTTATACCATTTTATGTCTAATTAAGTATTATGTTTGTTGAAAACATTCCATTTTTCTTTTAATTTTAAGATTTGAATATATACAGAAACACAGATTTTAAGTGCATGTTTTTAAACACCCTTTAATTGGATATTTCATAAAATGAATTCACACCATTTTATATCTAATGGGCTTCTATTTTGTAATGCTAAAAGTGTATGTAATATCCCGCCAATGCATGCATTCAAACCATTTTCATGTCTAATTAAGTATTCTGTTTGTTGAAAACATTCCATTTTTCTTTAAATTCTAAGAGTTGAATTATTTGAATATATAGAGAAACACAATTTCTAAGGGCATGCTTTTAATCACCTTTTAACTAGATATTTGTAAAATGAATTCACCCCGTTTTATATGTAATGGGCTTCTATTTTGTAATGTTGAAAGTGTATGTAACCTCCAACCAATGCATGAATTCAGACCATTTTATGTCTAATTAAGTATTCTCTTTGTTCAAAATGTTCCATTTTTCTTTTAATTTTAAGATTTGAGTATATACAAAAACACAGTTGTTAATTGCATGTTTTTAGTCACCATTTAATTGGACATTAACTGTTTCCCAAGCTCTACTCTCATTTTTCTTATTTTTAGAAGAATGTAAATTTTTTTTTCTTGGATTTAAAATCTTGAAATATTAGTATTATTGAAGAATGTAAATATTTTTTTCTTGGATTCAAAATCCTGAAATATTAGTATTATTTAATAAAATCTCTATAGGTGACTTGTATACTTTCTTTATATTTTGTTACTTTTTAATGTTTTATTTTATGGTTGTTGCAAATGTGAGCGTGGATATTCTGAGTGATTTAAAATTTAGGTTGGTTTAGTTTGTGTGTGTTGTTCAGAGGAAGGTTAGAATTTTATCATCCTTGTCTAAAGATTATTTGAAATTTTAATTACTTTTGTGTCTTCTTTATTGATTTACCTCACGAAGGCTTCAACTTTTTGATCTTAAATGTCTATGTAATTTTTAGAGTGCTAATCTTAGGAATAAATGTAGTTAATGTATCATAGGTGGTATATGCAACATTAGAAAGTAGAAGCACAACTAGGAACAAGATAATTATTCAGTAGTCCCCTCTACCACACAAGATTATTATTGAATGATGCATATTCTATTGCACTTGTACTTTTTATAAGTTCAGTCTTAACACGATGTTGTGAAGTTGACATGTTTGGCAACATTAGAAAGTAGAAGCACAACTAGGAACAAGATAATTCTTCAGTAGTCCCCTCTACCACACAAGATTATTATTGAATGATGCCTATTCTATTGCACTTGTACTTTTTATAAGTTCAGTCTTAACACGATGTTGTGAAGTTGACATGTTTGGCAAGATACAAGGCCAACTTATGTCTTCCAGTTGCTAGGACTCATCATTTATTTATGCCACGAATTGCAAGATTATGGTCTAATAAATGTTTTTGATCACACCACCCTTGATGTTGAGAAGGCTATGTTCTAACAAGTCTGAGGATAAAAATGAGAGATTTTGACTACAGTTTTTTCGTTGCCAAGATGGCTCTGCCTAAATTTACTCAATTCCATTCCAACACACACACACATAGAACATGTGTCCATGGGGAGCTACCTCAGAGCAACACACCATTTGTTTAAGGACCCAATAATTTATGGATGCAATATCTTTTGCCCATTTAACTAATCAACATTGAGTATTAAATTCATTTTACAAACATACTATAGTTAATAATTAATTTTCTTATTTGATAATTTGATAAATGTTATTTATTTATTTTCCTATTGGACAATCATATGAACAATAAGGGTGAAAAATAGAATTATTATTTAAATTTAATTATATTTTAAACATTCAACATTTAATGTATATATAAGTACCAAGTTGCTTCCGTTGAGCACCACGATGTACCCCATAACTGTGAGGAATGCTGCAAATCTGTCTGATATAATAATGTTAGGGTTGTTAGACAGTAGTTGGAGGATGACTATGCAAGAATCGGTACCAACTGACAATATTGAAATTAATGCATGCCTATTAGTCTATAATAGATTTCCTATTAGTGATTATGGTTGCTACAAGTTTGATTAAATTATGATATTAATATGTTTTAACTAAGAAACCATAATATTTAATACTATTAGGTATTAGTATTAATATTAATAGGGTATTAATACTAGAATTATTAATAAGAGGTAATTAATAAGTTAATGGATTATGATTAATGTTAGTATTAATTACCCATTAATATACTTGTGTAGAGTGAAACATTTCAAGGTCAATTTTAAATATTGGAATTATTGAACTTATAATTTATAATTAATAATAACTATAATATTAATTGATTTTAAGGTTTATATTTTATTTAATCTAATATCTCTAGGCGTTTTTACATAATTTTTTGTATGCATAGTTAAACACTATAATAATTTACTATAATGCAAATACATTAGTAATATAAATAGTTTATTTTAATCTGTTCTTGGGGGGATGCCAAAAATCTTTGGCAAGGTATGATAATCATTTTCACTTTTAATTGTGTCTTCTTGTTCCTCTTCAGTAGGTATGATAATCATTTTCAAGGCTTCAATTACTACAGGCACAAATAAACATGGAAAACTAGAGAGTATATGGTTGGCTATGATGTCTCACATACCTAGATAGCATCAAGTTGTTGTCAATGATGTCTCAAACACTTGTTGCTAAAAAATAGGCTGAAAATAATCTTATTACAAATTGATTTTCGCTCTATAGTTTATTCTCTCTACTTGCCTGTAATTACAGGTAAAGGTGAGTGGTAGCACAGGGTATGTGCCGCAAACATCATGGATACAAAATGGGATAATAGAAGACAACATTCTATTTGGACTGCCCATGGACTCTTCCAAGTACCATAATGTCATCCGGGTGTGTGCATTGAAAAATATTTAGAAATTATGGAGTTTGGAGACCAAATTGAAATTGTGGAGCAAGGGATAAATCTTAGTGGGGGGCAAAAACAACGGATCTAGCTGGCAAGAGTTGTTTATCAGGACACAGACATTTATCTTCTGGACGATGTTTTTAATGTCGTGGATGCTCACACTGGTTATGAAATTTACAAGGTACAAGAGTTCTATTTTCATTAAACTCTATTTATTCATACTACACACTGATTTGCTATATTGCAAATATTTATCCAAAGAGCGCCTTTCTCTTCGCATCTCTTGTATTTCAAGCTTCCAATTTGACAATGTTAATATTTGTTTATTGAAGCTTCAATTTTTCTAATTATTCATTTTGTAAGAATGTGCAAGGGGTGCTCTCGGTCAAAAGACAATTTTACTAGTTACTCACCAAGTAGACTTCTTGCATGCAAAAGACCTTATTTTGGTACATATGGACAATGCTTTGTGATTTATTCAAGCATAAAATATATAAGGGTTTTTCTGATTTTCCAGTGGCATTATAATTATAGTTCTATATGTAGATGCAAATTAGGAATTACAAAATTTCTTTCCTTCTCCAATTTATCAATGAAATGACAATGAAATTTTCCCAAAATCAATAGCTCTATCTACAAGATTAGAATCACTAGTAGTCTGATACTAATGGAGCACAAAATAAAAGATCAATAAACATAATGATATGATAAGTTCTTTAGAAATAAATTAATAATTGTCAACATTGGATCCTAACAGGTAATGAGAGATGGCATGATAGTGCAATTAGGAAAGTATGACGAGCTTATGTGGCTAGGGACAAATTTTGAAGCACTAGTTGCAGCACATGAGGATGCAATGGGATCAGTTGAGATGAGAAATGCATCTAGTGTTCATGCTAATGAAAAAGAGACAGAAATGGTTCGAGAAGAACAAGTGGATCAGAACAAAAATAAACTTGATACTACTGCTCAAACACTACCTTATGAATCAACATCGAAGGCCAATAAAGGAACATCAAAGATTGTAGAAGATGAACAAAGAGAAATAGGGCATGTGAGTTGGAAGGTTTATTGGTTGTATGTAACCAAAGCATATGGCTAGTCCATTATTTTAATGTTGTTTATAGTTCAAGTAGTATGGCATGTTGTTCAACCCACATGGGCAGGGGTTCAACTTTCATATCTCATTATCTAGCATGCCACAAATACAGACAAATACAAGCTATTCATTTATGCAGTAATTAAACACTATTTGCAAGTCTTTTATAATAGCTAATTCATTACCAGTTAAACACTTGTTACAAGACTATGTGTGAACACACACTATTTGTAAATCTTTTATAAGGCAAAATTAGCTATAATTTGAAATTGGATTGTTATCTTGTGATGTAAATTTAATTTTATTTTTCATGTAACTATTTCTACTACACCTAATATCTATTAGTTGACTTTTGGAATATGATGATTCTAATTCTTTTAACTTGAATCAACCTATATTCCTTGAGTTTAGATTACAAGAATCAAATAAGTCAACGCCTAACCTGGCTTCCCACAAAGGTCAAACATCTAGACAGACAATGAGATATAAAGGTGTTCGGATACATCCTTGGGGTTATTATGTTGTCAAAATTAGAGATCCAAACTCCAAGGAAAGTAAATGGCTTGAGGCATTTGATAGAGTAGAAATTAACTATTTATCCTTATGATATGATAGCTAGATCCATAGCAAGCATCAATACAATAATGAATTTCTTCTACATAAATTCAAATCCATACAACTTCTACTCAAAGTAATCTCCAAAATAGACACAATTTTGGTTCAATCTATGAACAAAGTGTGAGCTATATCATCTAATTAGTCATGGACATATTCAACAAATATGATCCAGAACAAAGATGAATTGCTTGTAGGTGTTGGTCCCAATTTTCAAATTTCAATCCTTGTTTTTATAGCACCTCACAATACTTAAAATAATAGACTACAACAACATTCATAGCATTATGACAAGAACCTGACGCAATGCATCTCTTGTTTGATATTGGGATGGTGATGATGTTTTTTAAATGTATATTAAACTTTGAATGTAGAAATAACCCTATTTTAAGTAATTGAAGGCTCCCACAAGATAGATTCAAAGTATTCATCATGCATTAAAGCTTTTAGTGAGGAATGCTAATTTGGACTTTTTATTGTTTATATAATGTTTATTTATCTTTCTCTCAATTTATCTAATAAATGTGGGATTGATTTTCTTATAATTTGTTAATAGTTTTTTATTTGTTATAATAATTTTTACTATCACTAGGTTAAACAATTTTTTTCTTAATTAGAGATTATATTCTCCTTCCACATTTTCATTTTGATAAGATTTTTAACAGATTTTTTAGTGTAGCATACTTTGGAGTAGCAAGAGTAATTGGCTCACTCAATTTTGTGTTATTTTAGTCTTGAAAGTTGAACTATATACTTGCAATACATTACTATATAATAATAGACTACCATACTATATTACTATGGATTGTTTAATGTAATCAACTATCTAAAAAATTTTGAATATTTTAATATTAAAAATTGATGGTGTAAAGTCTTATTTCTCCACTCACCCTTATCTCTATACAACTACCTTGCATTTAATATTTAAAAAATAGCAATTTTATCACTACTTTTTAAAGTGTGTTTTTTTTTTTTTTTTTATTCCCAATTTTTTTTTCTTTAATTTTTTTTATTTGCTCATTTATTCCTAAAAAATTTATGCTACTATGCCTCAAATCATAGAAGCGAAACTTATGATTAATCGTTAGGTGTCATGTTTTTTTCCATAAAGAATTGTAATTTTCTTTTGAATAAATAACATCAATGTTCTTTTTAACTGATTTGTCCTCCACATAATCACCATAAAAATACCAAATTTGCATGGAGTCATGGGGTTCTAATGATTTTTGACTTTTTTTCTGATTTTGACTTTGACTCTAACTCATGATCTTTTTGTTTGAATAGGGTTTTGCATGCTTTTCTTTTGTTTGTTTGAAGGCATTTTATCTATTTGGAAGCCTATGCCTCTTCTGCATAAAATATTAGCTACCTCCACAATACCTCTGTAGTAGTAGGGGACTAAATACTTTTTGTTTGTTTTTGTCACTGTATCTTCATTTGCTAGTTGCAACTGATTGATTTTGGGGAGATAGCTTTTATTTAAGACGTACTGATTTAAGTATGTGGACTTTTATTTACAACAAAGTGATTTAAGGATGTGGAATGCAAATGGTGTCCTTTCACCTACACACAAATATCCTAGGCTTGAAACCACCTCTAATCCTACACCCTTTTCCCACTTCTACATTCAAATATACTTATCAAATTTATTAAATAAATTAATAATATCTACTAATATTAATCCTTATATACTTAATAAATAAATAAAAATAATATTTATTAAAAAAATCCAAACCAAAATAAAATAAATCTATAATATTGATTGTAGCCAAATGAACCGAAATACTAAAAATAAAATGAAACCTAAATTTAAGATCACAAGTGGAACATGTTCAAGGAATGGAAAATTAATAGTTTATTCTTAATAGAAGATGTTCCACTTGTGAAGTTAAATTTAGGTTTCACTTTATTTTTATTATTAAGGTTAGTTTAGTTGCAATCAATATTATAGATTTATTTTATTTAGGTTTGGACTTTTTTTTTAATAAATATTATTTTTATTTATTTATTAAGTATATAATAATTAATTTTATTATATTACTAATTTATTTAATAAATTTGATAAGTATATTTAAAATGAGCAGGAATGGGAAAATAGGAGTAGAAGTAAAGGTTGTCGCAGGCTTGGGAGAGGTAGAGGATGAGGAACACAATAAAGATGAGAAGAAAGAGGATGAATGGAGTAGAGACTTTGATGATTTGGAAGAGGAAACGTGTTGGATCTTTTAGTTTGAGGCTTGGTTGAAGGCTTCAGAGGTGAAATCTGTGGTAGTTGGGAAGGGCATTTCTTCTATAGTAGAGGGATTGCAGTTGGTTGTTGCTAGGCAAGGTTCTCTCAAGGTTCTAGCTTGTAGTAGGATTTGAAACGTGGGTTTGTTCTTGCTCCCCCTACATGCAAGTCCAAGCATGTGGCTTCCTCTATTATTGCGGAAGGTAAGCGGGTTGTTGGCTTGAGTGGTGAAAGTGTGTGTGGGATATCATGGCGAAGATGGTGTTGGTATCTACTTTTTTCACCCAATACTTTCAAGGAGAATCTTGGTGTTTCTACTCCTTCTGATTCCCTTGGTTAGAAGATCGGATTTGTGGTGTCAAAAGCTAAGTTGTAGGGGTCTAGGTTTTTGTTGTTCAAAGTTTAATTTTGGAGAGGGACGATCATGTCATATGCTCTTCCAAGTATCAAGTTTTAGATGGAGCTAGTTGAGGATGGGTCAATGTAGTTGAAGGTAGTTCCATTCCTGTTCTTACCTCTCCCTTACATCTAGTTGAGGATTATGAGGGTCGTCTCTTGCAGATACCTGACTCTAGTGGAAAGGGCTTCCTCCTAAATATAATTTTCTCATTGGAATTTTTTTGGAGCTAGGCCAAACATTGATATTTTTGGGAATTGGGCCTTGAGAAAATGGAAATTAAATGGTCATTCGAAATGTTGCTATGAGGAATGAGTTTTTTTGTATCATCTTCTCAATCAATGAAGATAGTATTTGGATCCTCTTGGATGGTCTGCAGTTTTTAGATAAGTTGGACTTTTCTTGAAAAATGGGAATCAAGTTTTTACCTTTAGAAGAAATGCATCAATAGGGTTTTGGTGTGTGTGAGACTCCTATGTTGGAGTACAGGACCACTGAGAGGGGGGTGAATCAGTGGTCTATGAAATTTAACATTTCAAAACTTAACTCAAAGATGTTGTGCAAAGGAACTCATTTAAAACATAGTCATCAAGATATGCAAACTAGAATACAAAAACTTAAATAAAGATGACCAAATAGATACAATATAATCAACCATAAAGAGAAGACATGTTACAGGTTTTGATGAGTGGAAAACCCTCATAGGGATGAAAAACCATTCTAAACTGCCTCACTGGCTTAATCATGAAAATCACCAATTACAGTCACTAGCCGATAAATACCTCACTTGCAACAAATAGGTCTCACTGACCATGCAAGCCTCACTGGCTACAATATGCCTCACTGAAAAAAATATACAATTTTAAATTAATAAAAATATTCAGAGGGTTTCTCTGTTTCAATACAATGCTCATAACCACATATCATTATTTCTTAGTCTGGAAATCAAATTGCTCTGCATATGTGCTCCATAATGTCTTCTCAATGTACTTGAATCACCTACAATATCATCTCATATACTTCTCAATTCTCAGACAAAAAATTCTCTCTTCCCCTTCTATTTTTCTCTTCAAAAACCACACATCTCATAACATATTTTTTTTCCAAAACATCTCTTATGTTGCATATATCAGTCCTGCAATTAAAAATTCACAATAAACTTGCAATATTTCCCTCTTCTCTACATGACCTTTCATATTCTTCTTCTCTTTGATTCATTTTCCCTTTTCAAAAACAACTCTTCAATAATCTCCAATTTTTTCATCTTCTCTGCAATTACCATCTACCATTTAAAAATTAGAAATCATAAAATTGCATCCATCTCTTGCAAATAAAAATCTTCAATTTAATCAATTTGCCCTTATAAAAGATAATATCCATCTATCATCTTCCTTGCAATAAAGATTTCTTTTTAAAAAGAAAGAAAAAAACCTATTATAGAAATTTTCCCTTTAAAAAATGCAATTAATATTGCACAAAAACTCTTAATATAGAAAAAGAATTTATACATTCAAATATCTTCATTTCCTGCACAAAGGGATCTATAT
Organism: Cunninghamia lanceolata; assembly: GCA_027924645.1. Lineage (NCBI taxonomy): Eukaryota > Viridiplantae > Streptophyta > Pinopsida > Cupressales > Cupressaceae > Cunninghamia > Cunninghamia lanceolata. The sequence continues at coordinate 4,698,065 of BSBN01000490.1, read as the reverse complement.
TAAGAAAAAGATTTCCTTAAAATAATGCTTTTAAATCTCTCACAAACTACCTTTTAGAAACAATCTAAAAATAGTGTTTAAAAAGCAAATTATTGCAGTCTCATTTAACTAACGGTCAAATGCACTTCAAATGTTAGACTTGGGAGAGGGAGACAAGGTTTAAAAAGCAACTATTCATTATAAAAATTGCGCTCATCAATCTTTAAAAAGTAGCCCTCGATTGGCTTTTTGGCGCCCACTCACTTATGATGGAGACCGCTACACATGATAAATAAAGGAGAGGGTCGGTCAACCATAATGTGTAAAGACCCCTCTAGTGGGTCATGTTAATTGATATGACCTGTATTCACAAGTCAACTACTGAATAAGACAAAAAGTGCATCTTACATAAGACAGGCAGAGAGTGTATATGATTTCACTTAGGGTTTAAGTATCATTGGAGATCTTGAGTAAACTTATTTCACAAAAACCTTAATGACATGAAGTCATTCAAGTTGGTCCTGATGATACCATCTTCTGAACACCATGACATAATAAACCTCAACTCAATCATAATAAACCTCAACTCATTTCATCTTGTTTAATCATAACACCATGATCAACATCATCAACCAAAACTGAGAACTCTAGAGTATGACAATAACATGATGAATATGAACAAGTGGCAAGACTGAGTATGAACAAATGTAGTAGCTCTATGAACTCCTGATGTCCTACCCCAATGAATACTATAAGATGACCCTGCAAGAGTCATCAACACCACTTGACCAACGTATAACAATATGCAACATAAAGAGAATGAACCATTACACCAATGAAGAGTATACAACATCCAATCACTAACATGATAACATTCTGTCATGAATCAACCTGTGACCAATGAGTAACATTGAATAACATAAACATTGTGAGCCAAGACAACAAATTGAGATCAACCTGTGACCAATGAGTGCAACATTGAACAACATGAACTCCTAATTATAAATTCCTGTTATGAAGTATCATGAAGGACTGAGCAATGAACACCTTATTATATCATGCATGCTACAATCAAATATCACTGCAACTTATACCAAGATACCTATATCATATGATGAAAGCATACTGTTATAATGAGTATCACTAAATGATGATGTCAAGTGACAAGAATCAAACTAACCTTCTCATACAAACCAAACTAACCTTCTCATACAAGAGCAGCTGATACTCATCCTAATACACATGTCATATCTCATGTCAATGTCATAGCAAGAGTGAGCTCCTAATGAATCTTGATATCCAAACACATCATAAACACACTTCAACTCAACTTCAATTTCTAATTACCTTTTGACATCAATGACAATCATGCCATCAATCTCCCCCTTTGTCATTGATGGCAAAACTACATGATGCATTCTCTTTCTCTCCCCCTTTTAGACATCGGATGACAAAGGATCATTCAAACACTCCCCTTGTTTTGAATGCAGCAACAAGCATCTTCTCCACACATCATCAATGGCATATTAACCTTGTATCAAGACACTGTCAAGGCAAAGTTGACCCCATCATGTAGGAATAGGAATCACGTAGGAACTCCCCCTGAATTCCAAACTCTAAATGAGAAATCCTTAAATAAGAAGCATCAATGTTGGACAACACAAATGGATAGATGTCATATTATTCCTTATACTCTTATCAGACATTATATACACTTGATCAACCTCAATATACAACTACTTCTCCCTTGTATTATGAAGACAACACTATATCAGTCACTCAAAATATATCATTGTGACATCATCAAGTCAACTATCAAAACTTATCTTGATGCTTTATGCAGAGGCATGTCATAACAACTTCTTGTGATGTTGTTAGGACTTTTTTCCCTTACTGCAAAAGAAAGAGTTACAATTCCATTTTGTATATGCAAGAAAGCCACTGTCCACTCCTTGCAAGAAACCAAATACTAGTGTCAGAGATGAGTATCAAACACAAAACATTTGCATAATTCAGAGATAAATGATCACTACAATACCATTCAGTACTATCACCAATCATTGCTATCATCAAAATTGTTAGAGAGCTATGAAAGTACTTGATGAGTGTCAGGTAGCACCAATGAAATACATATTTTTACCTCTCTTTTTCTCCCTTTTTATTCCATTGTCCTAATGATTGCACCTAAATAGGCCAACAAGATTGTTCTAAATGATGATTAATAAGAGATGAATTACTTAAGATCATAGTTTCTGATTGAAGGACTAATGTGCATTGAATTGATGGAAATATGCAGAAGTCTTCTATTTTTGAATCAATAGGTGTAGGTGTTCGAGTAGACAGTTTTGTGCATCTCCGGAGGTAGTCCTAATGATCTCCAGAGCCGACATCAACCTGCCATGTCTAGTCTCCAAAGTTTTAGATTTAATGGAGAAGTTTTTGGGATAAGAAGATGAAGCATCTCTGGAGCTGGATTAAAGTCTTGAACATCTATGGAGCTAAATGAGGTCACAAACACATCTCTGGAGCCACAGACAGGAACATACATCTCTGGCGCCTTTTTAGAATAATGCAAATTTCCAGCACAGCTGTCAGTCAGACACTTCCAGTGGTGATTGGGATGCTCCTGATGTTACTTAAATCATCACCTGAGTAATTAAGGGCAATCTATAGTTAACTACTAGAAATTTTCTCTTTTTTTTGGTTTTTGCATGAATTACTAATGAACTGATTTAATCCCTATATTTTAGGGCCTCGCTGCCCATTTGTATTTAAGACTAAGACTCAAATTTAGTGTGAACTTCTATTCCACTCAATCTATGTTTATTTGCATGGATATTTATTCTGTAGTTAGACTATTAGTAGAATAAAGAGATTGATGTTATCTCTTAGATGAACTAGTAGAATAGGATACGTGATCTCTCATCATAGATTTAGATATAAACTTACAGAAGTAGCAGAAAAGGACAGCGATTATTTCTTCTGACTTCTGTAATCTCATTTTTATATCAATATTTTGCAAAATACAAAGCTGATGGAATTAGACTGAATTGAGTTGTGATATCATTCTCTTGTGCTGATTCTTTACTTTAGTCTTCATCCCTAAGGGTGTGGAGCAAGGGCCCACTCTCACCACTAAGGCAGAAGGCTAGTACTATTGTTTTGTTGTTTCAGATTTTGCTTTAAAAGATATTTATTATTTTCATAGATAGATGCATGTTTCAGTTTATAGATTTGCTTTAAGTAATTTACTATTCAGTTCTATTTTTAATATTCTTGAAATTCATTTCATAGCAGATAGATCAGTTCCTTTAAATCAGTAGAAGTCATTTGAGTTAGTTAGATAAAACTGGAAACTATAGGATTCCTAATTGCAGATAGCCAAGGACATAGCCCTGGATTTGACAAAAGAAATATGATTAAATGATAAGGTACAATGACCCTTGTCATTTTTGGCGTTGTTGCTGGGGATATATTGTGTTAATTAGGAAAACTTAGCTAGATATTTTTAGGATAGATCTGTATGGTTAGCGCTAGAGATTCAAAAGGAAGATACATAAAACAGACACCCCATCAACAAACTATAGGAGAAAGCAGTGGGGTAGCACAAGATCTTGTTGAAGAGAGACATCTAGAACCTGTCTTGGAAGCTGCATCTTAAATTAATAATCCTTTCAATCCTCCAAATCTTCCACTTGCTAACTATATCCAAGAATTACAACAAAAATTCTAGGCAAACCCTTTGATAGAACCTAATTTCCTAGAACCTCAAGGAGAAGAACCAGCACTAGACATGGATGATAATCATGATAATCATGAAGATGAGGAAAATTAGGCTCCAAGAACCTTTTCATACCCCATTGTTCTGGTTGCTGAAGATAATAACCCTATGAAAAATATTTCACCTACACACTTGCCAAATTTTAGGGGTCTTGCTTCTGAGGATCCAGATTAGTTTTTATTTGAATTCAAAGTGGTATGCCAGACTTATGATTATGGATCAGATAATCAAAAACTTGAACTATTTCCCTCAACCCTAAAGGATTCTGCAATGAGATGGTTTATGGGCCTGCCCCAAAATTCCATCCATTCCTAGGATCAGATGGAGACAGAATTCTTGGGAAAATACCAAGACTATTATAGAGTCAATGATAAGAATGAGGAGTTATTAAACAAAGAGAGGAAGAGACCTTAGAGGATTATGTGGATAGGTTCAACTTTGCTTTGAGAAGATATGGCAATCTTGTAAATCATTATTTGGCCAGAACCCTGTTTGTAAAAGGATTAGACAAAGAATCAAAACAGGCACTGGATCTGATGGGAAAAGGGAATATCAATAAAATGGATATGCCTGCTATAGAAGAACTCTATAGGAACTATTCTAGAACCCAAGATGGAGTAAGAACACCCAAATCTTTCAAAGGGAAGAACGAAATAAGATAGTTAATAGAAGAGATTGCAAATCTAAAAATAGATACTCTGGTCCAGCTAAATACCACATTAGATGGGATTCAGGCAAAAACTAGAACAACTGATCAAAGTAAAACAACTAAACCACTCTCTATCTATTGTCCTAGGTGTAGAAACAAACATCTATTGAGAGAATGCCCTTTAGACAAATCAAAGATCTGTCATATCTGTGACAAGGAACATCCTACCAGTCAATGTAGTCAACTTCTAGCCCTAAAAAGGTTGAGTAAGAAGAATGCCATCATATAGGAAGAATTGAACTATGCAGGACAAAAACAAGCTGGGAATTTCCCTTATAATCAGTATCCAAGGCAGCGTTCTTACAAGGATCCTTCTAATTGGGGAAATAATCAATGGAATCAAACTTGGCAGGGGCCTCAAAATATTCCTCCTTAGGGACAGCAAGAGTGGCCAAATTAACAATGGCAAAACCAACATTGGCAAAATCAGCTCTGGGGAAATCAACAGTGGCCACCACAGTTTGGATCACAAAACATGCAGCCTCAATGGGATCCTCAACAGGGATATAATCAATAATACTAGGGACAACCTAGACGTTTCCAACCTCAACAACAAGCATTATTAACTAGACCCCCCAATACACAAGGTCAGTCACAAAATGAACCAGTTAACCAACCACCCTTACCAAATCAACCTATACCAAACCCATGAAATAAATAGGGAGCAGCTGTTTAATGACAGAACAAGAAAACATGGCTGGTATTAATGCTATATATTCCAATAATCTCCAGCTACATTCTGGAAAAGCATTCCCAAGACCATCTCCTCCAACTATAGTTGAAGTAACCAATGATGTGGACCCTAAAAATTCATCCACTCAACTTCCAGAGGAGATTACTACTGAAATAGTGCAAAAAGAATCATCCTTGGATAACTCTAGAGTTCCTCCTAAAAGGCTGACTCCAAAGAACATTCTTGGAAACACTTATGGTAAGAGCTCCAGAGATGGAAAAACTAGCACCATACCTAGAACAACTCAAATAGCATGTTCCCCAGAAAAAGATCTTACAAAAACAAGTCCAATCTACCCTAGAATCAGAGCTGTTACAAGAAATCAGGCAACTGAACATTGAAATTCCACTCCTCCAAGCAATCAGAGATGTGCCAGAACTGAACCAATTCTTTAAGCAGCATTGTGTCAAAACACAGGGCAGGAAGAAAAACTTTCTTTCTACAATCCAAGTGGAAGGGAAAGTAGTAGATCTAATGATAGGAGAAATGCTCCTCCCAAAGTATGGAGATCCTGGAAATCCTGTCATAACTGTTTACATTTCAGGAGTAGAAATTTCAAATGTTTTGGTTGATTTGGGAGCAGCAATAAATATGATGACAGTTCATACAATGGACAAAATAGCCCTCACAGGTATCCAATCCACATCTACAATCCTTCAGCTTGCTGACTAGTCAGTAGCTATCCCGAAAGGGATAATTACTGATGTCCCAATTGTGATAGAATCATGGAATTCCCAGTAGACTTTCTAATATTGGAACCAAGAAACCAAAGAAATGCTTATCCACTGATATTAGGAAGACCATGGTTGGCTACAGCAGCATCATCTATTGATTTTCAAACTGGGGATATGGTCATTTCTAATGGGATAGATTTGAAGAAAATATCTCTGTATCCTCTAGCTAAACCATCAATACATTATACAGGAAGAGTATGGGTGGATGAGCCAGATAACAAGGAAAACAGTACCTCGGTAGCTATGGCCACCATCAAGGACTATTTGAGTGAGTTGGAAGAAGAAATCTACTATGATACAACATAAGACATTACCCACATCCTAATCAATGAGGATGTGATGGAGCTTGCCCAAGATTCTAGGAGAGAACTTCTCACTTCTACTCATTGTACCCTATCAAATATCATTCCTTGTGGGGAGACCTTTTACAGAGAACTAGCCACATTCCACATGTTGCTTCCACATTCTTGTCCCCTCAATACCATGACTCCAGTGTTTGGATTGACTACATCCATGGATCAAATCACAAAACAGGTCATGATTTTACTAGGGAAAACACTTCATATCAATACTCAGTTAATAGCAAATCAGGAAGAAAAACTTATCCAACTTCTGATTTCCCATTCAATAGCTTTTGCTTGGGAATACCAAGATATGAAGGGGATTCCTCCTGGGATCTGTACCCATCATAGATACACTAAGGATATCAAACTTGTCAGATAACCCTAGAGAAAATTGAATCCTGCTTTAAAAGACATTGTTAAGACTGAAATAGAAAAATTGTTGCAAGTAGGGTTTATTTATCCAATCTCAAACAGTCAATGGGTCTCACCCCTAGTCATAGTGCCTAAAAAGAATGGGAAATGGAGGGTGTGTATTGATTATAGGGAGCTAAACAAAGCTGCAAAAAAGAACTATTTTCCCTTACCATTCATTGATCAAGTGCTGGACAACCTTACTGGGAGAAAGTATTTTTCTTTCCTAGATGGGTTCAGTGGGTATAACCAAATCCAAGTAGCACCTGAAGATTAGGACAAAACCACTTTCACCTATTCTTGGGGAACTTTTGCTTACAAAGTTCTTCCATTTGGACTATGTAATGCCCCAGCTACATTTCAGAGGCTTATTTTAGCTTTTTTTGCTGAATTAGCAAATGAGTGCATGGAGGTCTATATGGATGACTTTACTATGTATGGAGACAACTTTGAGGAATCTCTCATAAACCTTGAGAAAGTACTAAAATGTTGTGAGAAAAATCAATTATCCCTGAACCATGAAAAGTGCTTCATGATGGTGGATGAAGGAATTGTATTGGGACACCACATTTCAACAAATGGGATCAAAGTGGATCAAAACAAAATAGAAGTAATCAAATAGTTACCTTCACCCAAAAATTAGATAGATGTTAGAAGTTTTATGGGTCATGCAGGCTACTATAGGAGATTCATAGAAAATTTCAATAGAATAGTTGCCCCCCTATTTACCCTGCTTAACAAAGATATAGAATTTCTATGGATAGAAGATTGTCAATCAGCATTTGAAACCCTCAAAGAGAAGCTTACTATCACACCTATTTTGAGAGGACCTAATTGGACTTTACCATTCCATATACAAACTGATGCTTCAAATGAGTCCATTGGGGCAGTCTTAGGACAAAAGGAGGAAGGGGAAAGTATGCATGCCATCTATTACATCAGCAAAAACCTTACCTCTATAGAAATAAATTACACCACAACTGAAAAAGAATCCTTGGCAGTCATCTATGCTATAAACAAATTTAGGCATCATATCACTGGATATAAAATATTTGTTCACACTGATCATGCAACCATCAAATACTTAATGAATAAGCCAGTAGTGGGTGCAAGGATCATTAGGTGGTTATTGCTATTACAGGAATTTGACATTACCATAGTTGATAATCTAAGCAACTTTAATTTGGTTGCTGACTTTTTGTCAAGATTGCATATAGGAGGAGAATACCAGCCAGTAGAGGATAGGTTTCCAGATGAACATCTTTTTGCTATCTCTTCTATTGCACCTTAGTTTGTTGACATAGCTAATCTCTTAGCTACAGGCTTGTATCCATCCCATTTTACCTCAAAATAGAAAAAATGCTTAGTTAAGGAAAGCTTATCTTACAAATGGTTAAATGGTTTGCTATTTAAATGTGGTCTTGATTTCATTTTACGCAAGTGTTTAAAAGCTGATGAAATTTTTGATGTGTTGGAGCATGTCATAATGAACCATCTGGTGGGCATTATTCTTCCCACAGAACCATCCACAAGATCCTAAGAGCTGGTTACTACTGGCCCTCTATTCATAAGGATACCAAGAAGTATGTGCAGCAGTGTGACCAGTGTCAAAGGATGGGACAACCAACCTTCACTCAGGAGATGTTACTACATCCTCAAGTAATGATGGAGCCATTTAAACAGTGGGGTCTAGGCTTTATGGGACCAATTTCTCCACCTTCATCAGGCAAAGAGTATATTTTGGTATGCACAGACTATGTGACTAAATGGGCTAAGTTGCTTTGCAATTTGCAAGAGAAGAGAAAGTTGTTGATTTCCTTTATAATAAGATTTTCTTGAGGTTTGGAGCCCCAAGATCCATAGTTTCAGACAGAGGGCCTCAGTTTACTTCACAGGTAATCAGAGCATTCATAGATCTATATCAAGTCAAGCACGGGAAATCTTCACCTTACCATCCTTAAGCCAATGGGCAGGTAGAGGTGACTAATAGGGAACTTGAGAACATCTTGACAAGGACAGTAGCAATGAATAGAAAAGATCGGGCTAACAGATTACCTGAAGTAGTTTGGGCTTACAATACCACTTGGAAGTCCACAACAAAATTCTCACCTTATGAATTAGTTTATGGAAAAAAGCCCATCGTGTCTATAGAATTTGAACTCTAGACACTTAAAATTGCATTATTTATTGGTCTACCATTGTCCATTGCCCAACAAAACAGGATTATTCAGCTCAATGAATTAGATGAAATTTGGACAGAAGCCATTCAACAAACAGAACTGGTCTAGTATCAAAGGAAGCAATGGAATGATCAACATGTCAAGAGGAGGACATTTCAACAAGGTGATTGAGTTCTTCTTTACGATTCTAAATTCAAGGAGTTCAAGGGGAAGCTACAAACACATTGGATGGGTCCTTATCAGATAAAGGAAGTTTTTAAAAATGAAACAATGTTGTTGGAACCTATTGATGGAAGCACAGACACATTTTTAGTGAATGGACACTGAATTAGACTTTATAAAAAGCTATCCACTAAGGAGGAGTTCATCAGAGACTTATGTTTGGTTACAGAGGACACATCCTCTGTCACAATTTTGGACTGGAAAAAAAAGGGTTGAAAACCAGAAAATGGCAGCCTTCTTAAAAAAAAAAGAGGGTTGAAAACTAGCAAATAGCAACCTTCTTAAAAAAAATGAGGAAGATAGAAAACTAGCAAATGGCGGTTCCCTTCTTCATGTCAGATAAGAATAATCAAGCTACGGAGATGATTAGGTGCTTGGAGCTACTCTCACACACCTCTGGTGCTTGCAAATAAGGAGCACCTCTAGCGCTTCATGAATAAGGAGCACCTCCGGTGCTTGCACACTAGGAGCACCTCCGACACTCCACCAATAATGAGCTATTTAGAATATAATTGGGAGGGCACCCACCTCTCTAGGTAATAAAGTAGAGATGTCATTTGATGAGGTCATCATGACTCATCCTCCACTTTATGATAGGAACAAAGATGAAGTCAGCATGCATCTCGGGAGAGATCATTACTCTCATTTGCACGGGTACTTACAAGGACTGCGCTGACGTCACCTAGATAAATGGATTCTCAAACCACTCAGCAGGAATGATTGCAGGTTGCATGACAATAAAGATGATGTCATTTCAAGCCATGAAGAAGCTGCTCAGATACCACGTCGTGTCAAGTCTCATCAATGTCACAGTATTTCAGCCAAGTACATCAATTCCTCATCATTACGATTGGTTCAGTTAATTCTCTCTTAATTAGACATTAATTAGCAATTGTCTTGTCATTTCTATTTTTGGGTGCCGTCATTATGACACGTCCTCCTACCATTATTTTCCTTCCCAAATGTATGCATGTCGCCATCTTTGATGCACTGTCACCATGCCTATGGAGCGTCCCATCACTATGCTTCAATTATGACCACGTAAGCACTCTAACCGATTTTAAGTTCTCTTTCTATAATCCAAACCATTAAACAAATTGACATCATAATCCTCATTCAAACTGCAAAATACCCTAAATAACAGAGTCAACTGATACAATCCTCTGGAGCCTACGAAGTGAGGAAGAATTGTAAGTACAGAGGATAGAAAGAAAAAATGGAAATGGGGCTTAAAAAGAAATCAGAGCCAGAAAGTGTTACAGGTCTTTTGCAAGATGACGCTGCAGTAGATATTCTGAGGAATGCAGGATGGCTGGAGTTTTTGGAAAAGTTTGAGGGGTTTCGAGAGGATATTGTTGATGACTTCCTAAGAAACTTGAGGGACAATCAAACAGTTGTAAGGGGAGTTCAAATAAATCTCTTTGCAACCACTATCAGCCATATTTCTAGATTGCCTAAACAAGGTGAGAGGTTCTATCATCTGAAAACTTTATATGCTGATTTGATTAAGAATTTCTCTGTTGAAGGTGAACCTGCAATACAGTTACAATTAAGTAAGAACAAGGTTAAAGGAATTCTTAGGTACTCACTTCCAAACCATTGGCAATCCGTAGCTACATGGTTGATGAAATGTTTCACATATGATGGTCAATTTTCCTTAGTTCTAGGACCAATAATGAAAATGTTGTTTTTTCTAAGACATGGGAATGCACACCCTAAATTCAGTATAAATATACCCAATTTCCTATACTCTACCATTAAAGTAACTACAGAAAAGTATCAACAAAACAAGGGTCCTATGAAACACCATGGCCTCATTTTTCTGGTAGTCAAACATCACTTTCTGTCCCAAGCTAATGGGGAAGAATTATGGTAGACATTTCTGGATAACCAACCCCAAGACAGAGAGCTAGAGAGAGCTCAAGAAGTGGGTGAGGTTTCCTCTACCCAGCAAGAAGAAGGGACAGAGCCTTCAACTTCCTCTACAGCTATTGAAAAAGGTAAAAAGCCGTCACTGGAGGCAATTTCATCTTCTACCCATGTTTCTAACAAGAAGAGGAAAGGAAAAGAAATTAGAGAACCTGTTATTGAGCATACAACATATATGGCTCGCTCAACAAGGAGAAAAATGACCTTGGCTGAGGAATCTACCCCAATAAGACCAACAAAGGAAAGCCAAGGTCAAACAACAAAGAAAATTTCAAAGAAAATAGACTCTGACATACATTATTGGGCTAAAGAGCCATCCCATGACTTAGATGACATTCCCCTAATAAGAAAGAAGAAACAAAGAGAGGTTTCTCCTGAGCCATCTATGCATCTAAGTCCAACCTCACAACATTCTTCTGCTCTAGAGTTAGCACAAAAAGAAACCTATACCATTTCCTCCGAGTCTGAGGATGATACACCTGCTCTAGAGGCACCTGCTCCACCCATGCTACAGAGAAGCAAAAGGAAAAGACAACTCTCCTAGACTGAATAAGATACTACTCTCCTAGCTAAAGTCCTTTTGGGTTTTAGAGCTTCTGAGGAAAAAGTTGGGCCTTCATCAGTGCCAGTAGTTACAGAGAAGACCCAAGAAGAAATTGAAGACAGGGGAACTGCAGTGGAAGATGAAGCAAAGCAAATGAATGCAGCTGGTAGTAAAGAGCTAATGGCTATGGGAGCCCCTGAGGTACAGGAGACAGAAGAAGAAACGGGAGCATATTCTCACCCCTCTAACTAAGAGGATATTGAAATTTCAAAAGAACAATAGATGTCAGAGGAGATTGATAATCTAAAAAGACTAATATGGGGGAAAATCTAATCATCACTAACCTCATGAAGGTCATGAAGGAGAAAGAGATGGAGCAAAAAGAGGTAATTGAGAAACTGCAAGAAGAGCTCCAAAGCAAACAACAAATAATTCAGGAGAAGGAAGCAGAATTGAAAGCCCAGGAGACTGAGGTAGCTAAAATCCTTAAGGAGAAGGAGGCAGAGGCAATACAGAACATTTTTTTATCTTACCAAGGCCAAAGATAATGGTCTCATAATAATTGTAGCGTTAATTGAAAAAGTACAGAGCCAAGATAAATAATTGACTTGGGCCAACAACAAAATAGATGATCAGGAGGAATATATTCATGAGTTATCTGGCCCAGGGGTAACCAGCAAACAGGAGGTACAAACAGATTCATATGTGGGTCCAATCCCCATTGATATTCCTAAGGCCCTGTTCCATTGGGAAAGGAGATGTAGAGACTATGAGGCTTCCAAGCCTATGCTGCAATTACAGAGGGCAGTTTCTGCCATGACAAAAAGAGTAGAAACCATGGAGGAAAAAATCATTCAGATGGCCTCCATTTCTTTTGAAGTTCTATCTTACAAGCCTCCAAGTGCCAGTTATGCTATGTTTTTACGGGAAGAGTCCTACAGAGGAAGTTATCTTTAATCTTGTCTGATTTGACTAAGAATACAGAGACAGCAGAGGGGTTCATGGAAGCATATACAAGGAGATCTAATGAGGACAAAAATTTTCTGTGTGAATTATATTTGCATGGTTTCTGTGTTGACGATATGACCTTCATTCTTAATTATTTTGTGGGGGAATGCCAACTCAAAGCATTCATGTCATTGATGAGGAATCATCAGATTTGGAATGAGTGAATGGAGGCTCATCTCAAGAAGGATACAGAAACAAATCTTTTCGTCAGAAAGGAGTGTCCAAAACCTTATGCTTTTGAGGTCCAATTCAGAGCATATGTCTATCACCCTGAAAGTCAGAACAAAATTTTGCCATTGTATCTGAAAAATCTGCAAGAGTGCCCCATTGATTTTGGTCTTTTTATGAACAGTTCAGCTAATCCAGTGCTTGCAGTAGCAAAGAAAAGGTGGAACATTCTAACTTCAGAGCAAAAAATAAGACAAGTGGTGACCCCTGCTAACTTAAGGTTATTTATGAGGAAGGCAAGGTTAATATCCAAAATAATGGATAAACACAAACAGGAGTGGATAGGTGGGTGTTTCAGACCCCCTCTCATAATTGAGCCACTACCTGTCTGGGCTGAGCAGATGGAAGATGATAAGTTGTAGGATTGGTTGAAACAGGTTGATTAGTATAGGGGAAATAGTAATACCAATGACACTACTTGGACTACGTATGCACAAGATTATAGCTTGACTGACAGGATCTTCCACTAGAATAAATCCAGATTGTGAGAAGCAGGAGTACCTGCTAATCCTTAAGTACAGGGGGAAATGATGAGTGCCAGGTAGCACCTATGAAATACATATTTGCACCTCTCTTTTTCTCCCTTTTTATCCCATTGTCCTGATGACTGCACCTAAATAGGCTAACAAGATTGTTCTAAATGATGATTAATAAGAGATTAATTACTTAAGATTGTGATTTCTAATTGAAGGACTAATGTGCATTGAATTGATGGAAATATGCAGAAGTCTTCTCTTTTTGAATCAATAGGTGCAGGTGTTCAAGTAGATAGTTTTGTGCATCTCTGGAGGTAGTCCTAATGATCTTCGGAGCCGACATCAACCTGCCACGTCTAGTCTCCAAAGTTTTAGATTTAATGGAGAAGTTTTTGGGATAAGAAGGTGAAGCATCTCCAGAGCTGGATTGAAGTCTTGAGCATCTCTAGAGCTGAATGAGAAGGTCACAAACACATCTCTAGAGCCACAAACAGGAACATACATCTTCGACGCCTTTTTAGAACAATGCAAATCTCTAGCACTAGCTATCGGTCAGACACTTCTAGTGGTGATCAGGATGCTCCTGATGTTACTCAAATCATCACTTGAGTAATTAAGGGCAGTCTATAGTTAACTGATGGAAGTTTTATCTCTTTTTTTTGGTTTTTGCATGAATTACTGATGAACTGATTTAATCCCTATATTTCAGGGCCTCGCTACCCATTTGTATTTAAGACTAAGACTCAGATTCAGTGTGAACTTCTGTTCCACTCAATCTATTTTTATTTGCATGGATATTTATTCTGTAGTTAGACTACTAGTAGAATAAAGAGATTAATGTTATCTCTTAGATGAACTAGTAGAATAGGATGCATGATCTCTCACCATAGATTTAGATATAAACTTACAGAAGTAGCAGAAAAGAACAACGATTATTTCTTTGTATTTCTGTAATCTCATTTTCATATCAATATTTTGCAAAATACAAAGTTGATGAAATTGGACTAAATTGAGTTGTGATATCATTCTCTTGTGTTGATTCTTTACTTTAGTCTTTAGCCCTAAGGGTGTGGATCAAGGGCCCACTCTCACCACCAAGGCAGAAGGCTAGTACTATTGTTTTATTGTTTCAGATTTTTCTTTAAAAGATATTTACTATTTTCATAGATAGATGCATATTTTAGTTTATAGATTTGCTTTAAGTAATTTATTGTTCAGTTCTATTTTCAATATTCTTGGAATTCATTTCATAGCAGATAGATCAATTCCTTTAAATCAGTAGAAGTCATTAGAGTTAGATAAAACTGGAAACTATAGGATTCCTAATTACAGATAACCAAGGACACAACCCTGGATTTAACAAAAGAAATATGATTAAATGATAAGGTACAACGACGCTTGTCAGTACTTAACACTGAAATGAGTTTATTACTGTCACATAAATCATTTTCAAGAACTTTGTCATGAATGTCATTGTCATTGTATATACAAAGTTGTTCACCACAAAATACAATCAAGAGAGCAAAAGAAACTGTCGTGAGAATAAGCAAACCTTGTCACTGCACCAAGAATGACTACTCTACTAACAAAAGGTCTGCTAACAAGGTTTGATCCCGCACTGTCCACTACAAGGTCTACATCAAATCAACTATCATCACTAAGGCAAGGTCTGCAATCAAGGTTAGTTATTTACTATCAGATGCCATTCAAGATCTTCCATCACTTTGCTATCAACTGGTCTGATCTGCCAATCTGATCTGTCAAGACAACAAGGTCTTCTAGGTCTGATTTTATCTACTGTTATTAAGATCTGCAACAAAGATCAAAAGAAGATTTGTAATATTGCAATAAACATCACTGTACCAATCATCAAAGGCTGCAACATATCTGCCAGAGGTTTGTACTTCATCTCTGCTACATCAGTAACATGTGAACTAAATACTCACCAAACCTTCTATGCCAGACACTTGTCACTGATCATAACTTATGTTCAATCTATTCTTTGCACACTAATAACCATTGTTTTAGTATAGTTCAAATTAAATTTCAACCATAGGACATTTGCACCCTAGTGAATAGTAGCAGGGATATAGGCCAACTCCTCAAGGGTAGATAATACTCAAATGTCTGATACAAGGTAACTTTCTAATGCATATCCCTAAAAAAAATAGTTGATACAAAGTGTCTCCTTTATATGGAATATAGGTCTGTTTTGATGCAAATTTTATGATTGTCATAGACTATCCTAATCAGTATTGTAGACATTGAAATGCTTCTCTATTTTTTGCAACATGCATGGTCTTCTTTGAAGAAGTTAATTTCCACTATTGCAATTGAAGGCTATTTCTATCTTTTCTTACTCCTAATGTCTTTTGAAAGACACTGATCATCAGCTTAAAACTAGAACTGCCATAAGAACTGATCATAATGCCATGACAATTGATAACAAACTCAAATGAATATCTAAACATTCTCATCTCCAAATCACAACATGAAGAAGCAAGACTAATCAACATGAGGACCAACAACACTTACAAACTCAAATGAACATCTAGAGATGAACCTGATTAACTGAAGAACTTGATGAGTTACAAGGCACCACCATCAATGATATAAGCATCTCTAGATTGTCATAGCTTGAAGCACATACCTGACACCACTCCATAACTAGAAGCACACAACTTGCACATGCCTTCCAGAAGCCTATCAATGAAGAAACCCATCAAGAAATATGTCAAACTATCATACCAAGAACTCTTCTAAATGATCATGAATTTACATCTCCAGTTCACCATCTTATTTTGACACTATCTCCAATCCACATGAAAGCACCACCTCTCATGCATAACACACAGCTCAAAACACATGATGATCAACACTTCACATTCTCACTAACATATCAAGAACATTCTGAACTGTATCACATATTGACAAGCACCAAATGATATCCTACTAAAACTTCTTGGGGGTAAATGATAGGACATTGGATAACTCCCCCCTATCCTCATGCTATATCTTATGCAACTAATGATATGACTTGTGCAAGATGCACAAGTTTAGGATCTATCTTCTCTTGGCTTTGTTTTAGTCTCCAAACTTTCATAGGTTCTTTCTTTTTCCAAACTTTTTGAGCCTCTTTCCTTTTCAAAATTTTCAAACTAGGTGATGCTATTCTTCCATACATTCTGCAACTATATGCTTTGTGACCAGGAGATTTGTACTTGCAACATGCAAGATTAGTATTCCTTCTACAATCAACTGCTTTGTGTCCAAAATGGTTATAGGTAAACAATAACCAAAAAATGAATAATTATACCTGTACATATATGCTTGTCTTGTTGGAGCAGTTCTTCTTGGATTTCTCTTTTGATTGTTCATTTTGATAAACTCATTTTTAGTTTTCATCTCAGCTCCAATCTTCTTTTTGCCTTCAAAAGCAACAACATGATAACTTAGATCAATCTTCCTTCTTGGAGTCTCTCTAACTTTAGAAGTCTGCGCTTCTTCATATCCTAAACCTATGGTGTCCTTACAGTGTTTGTGTTTGCCCAACATTTTATGCAACTTGTTTTTTTCTTTCTTCAAACTCTTGATATTTCTTGGACAAAACCTTGAGACCTTCATAATCTTTTCTCAGCTTGACAATTTTAGCCTCTAGTTTTAGACATTCAATTGATTTGATTTCACATTCAGACTTAGTAACATCTTTTATTCTATTGGCTTCTTCAATCTCAATCTTTAGATTGATAATCAATTTATCTAATTCATCAATTTGTGTCCTTAAATTCACAATCTGATTTCTTGCCTCTTCAAGATCAGAAGATACTCTTTCAAGGTCTAAAAGTGCTTTGTCTATGAAGTCTTTTTCTTGTTGTAGCTGTAACTCTAATCTCTGGTTCTCCTTTTTGTATTTCTTGATTTCACCCAGAGCACACATGAGTTCTCCTTCAACATCAACCTCACATTCTTGTTCATAGTTACTCATAATGTGATCTTCTTCTTCTAAATCAGATTGGACCTCATCTCCTTCATATGAATATCTTCTATCATTGTCACTTTCCTTAGACACCAAGTTGTCCTCTCCTTCAAGTGCATCACCTTGATAGATTCTAATCAACTCCTTCCACACATCCAGAGTTGTTTCACAATGCATAACTTTACAAGAAACTTCATTAGATAATCCAAACAGAATGGCCTTCTTTGTTGTATGATTGCATTCATAAGCCTCTTTATTATTTGTAGTATTAGGTGATTGAGAGGAAACAAAATAACCATTCTCAACTGACATCCACACACCATACCCTAAAGAAGATAGATAAACTTGCATTCTAATACACCGAATAGGAAAATCTAAACCATCAAAGAAAGGAACTCCAGAAAACTCTTCCTCTAATTTAATACGTGACTCAACTTGTGAGACATGTAGATCAACATTTGAGTTTGGTATAGATGATACCTTTTGACAAGTATATGACTTGTCATTTCTCCTGCCCTTATTTCTTCTACATTTTCCCATGGTACTCCATTATCAGGACCTACCCAAGCCGGTTAGACTTCTATAGGGAACCTATGCTCTGATACCACTTGTTGGAGTACATAACCACTGAGAGGGGGGGTGAATCAGTGGTCTATGAAATTTAACATTTCAAAACTTAACTCAAAGATCTTGTGCAAAGGAACTCATTTAAAACATAGTCACCAAGATATGCAAACTAGAATACAAAAACTTAAATAAGGTTGACCAAATAGATACAGTATAATCAACCATAAAGAGAAGACATGACATAGGTTTTGATGAGTGGAAAACCCTCATAGGGATGCAAAACCACTATAAACTGCCTCACTAGCTTAATCATGAAAATCACCAATTACAGAGCCTCACTAGCTAATAAATGCCTCACTGACAACAAATAGGTCTCACTGACCATGCAAGCCTCACTGGCTACAATATGCCTCACTAAAAAAATACACAATTTCAGATTAATAAAAAAATTCAAAGGGTTTCTCTGTTTCAATACAATGCTCATAACCACATATCATTCTTTCTTAGTCTGGAAATCAAATTGCTCTGCATATGTGCTCCATAATGTCTTCTCAATGTACTTGAATCACCTGTAATATCATCTCATATACTTCTCAATTCTTAGACAAAACATTCTCTCTTCCCCTTCTATTTTTCTCTTCAAAAACCACACATCTCATAACATATTTTTTTGCCAAAACATCTCTTATGCTGCATATATTAGTCCTGCAATTAAAAATTCACAATAAACCTACAATATTTCCCTCTTCTCTACATGACCTTTCATATTCTTCTTCTCTCTGATTCATTTTCCCTTTTCAAAAACAACTCTTCAATAATCTCCAATCTGTTCATCTTCTCTGCAATTACCATCTCCCATTTAAAGATTAGAAATCATAAAATTGCATCCATCTCTTGGAAATAAAAATCTTCAATTTAATCAATCTGCCCTTATAAAAGATAATATCCATCTATCATCTTCCCTGCAATAAAGATTTCTTTTCAAAAAGAAAAAAAAACCTATTATAGAAACTTTCCCTTTAAAAAAATGTAATTAATATTGCACAAAAACTCTTAATATAGAAAAATAATTTATACATTCAAATATCTCCATTTCCTGCATGAATGGATCTATATTAAGAAAAAGATTTCCTTAAAATAATGCTTTTAAATCTCTCACAAACTACCTTTTAGAAATAGTCTAAAAATAGTCTTTAAAAAGCAAATTACTACAGTCTCATTTAACTGATGGTCAAATGCACTTCAAATGTCAAACTTGGGAGAGGGAGACAAGGTTTAAAAAGAAATTGTTGATTATAAAAATTGCGCTCATCAATCTTTAAAAAGTAGCCCTTGATTGGCTTTTTGGCGCCCACTCACTTATGATGGAGACCGCTGCACATGATAAATGAAGGAGAGGGCCGATCAACCATAATGTGTAAAGACCTCTCTAGCAGGTCATGTTAAGTGATATGAACTGTATTCACAGGTTAATTGTTGAATAAGACAAAAAGTACATTTTACATAAGACGAGCAGAGAGGGTATAGGATTTCACTTAGGGTTTAAGTATCATTGGAGATCTTGAGTAAACTTATTTCACAAAAACCTTAATGACATGAAGTCATTCAAGCTAGCCCTGATAATACCATCTTTTGAACACCATGACATAATAAACCTCAACTCATTTCATGTTGTTTGATCATAACACCATGATCAACATCATCAACCAAAACTGAGAACTCCAGAGTATGACAATAACATGATGAATATGAACAAGTGGCAAGACTAAGTATGAACAAATGTAGTAGCTCTATGAACTCTTGATGTCCTGTCCCAATGAATACTATAAGATGACCCTGCAAGAGTCATCAACACCACTTGACCAACATCTAACAATATGCAACATAAAGAGCATGAACCATTACACCAATGAAGAGTTTACAACATCCAATCACTAACATGATAACATTCTGTCATGAATCAACCTGTGAAATCAATCTATGACCAATGAGAAACATTGAATAACATAAACTTTGTGAGCCAAGACAACAAACTGAGATCAACCTGTGACCAATGAGCAACATTGAACAACATGAACTCCTGATTATAACTTCATGTTATGAAGCATCATGAAGGACTAAGCAATGAACACCTTATTATATCATGCCTACTACCATCAAATATCACTACAACTTATACCAAGAGACCTATATCATATGATGAAAGCATATTGTTACAATGAGTATCACTAAATGATGATGTCATGTGACAAGAAGCAAATTGACCTTCTCATACAAACCAAACTAACCTTCTCATACAAGAGCAACTGATACTCATCCTGATGCACATGTCATATCTCATGTCAATGTCATAGCAAGAGTGAGCTCCTAATGAATCCTAATATCCAGACACATCATAAACACACTTCAACTCAACTTCAATTTCTAATTACCTTTTGACATCAATGACAATCATGCCATCATCCTATGCTTACTTTTAGAATATTATATGGAAGTCTTGGTGGGTATTGCTAGCTCTTTTAGTCAGCTCAACCATTGATGTGGCAACCAAATTCAGGAAACACCTCTTGTTTTTGAAATTGTGTAAATGTTAATGTGGATTCGGTGTTCCCTTCTATAACATTGTCTTCTAAATTTGGGAAGTGGACGCAAAAGATTATCTATGAAGATTACTTGGTTATGTGTCAAAAATGTCACTGACCACTTTATTGTTGGTTATAAGATCAAAGACCCACCAAACAATCATGTTATATGCCTAGTCATGTGTAAATATTGATGTCATGTTCATATGTTATGCTCTAATGATAATGATGTAATGTGCAACAAAGATCCTCTATGATTTCCTAGGTGATCATAATAAATTAGGGTTTATCCTTTTATATATCACCCTCACTTGCAATATTAATTTTTTTGCACTTGGGTCAGTTTATTTTAGCTAATTAGAATAGAGTTGGCTTAGGCCCATTTATAAATTTGAAATGGCAAGTTTTGGGGTCAAATCTATGCTTATAGAAATGAACTAGGCTCACTTCCATGGCACAAAATTGAACCAAGTATTGAAGGAAGAGATTGCAAATTAGGTCTAAACCCTTGGAATGTGAGAAGACGGGTTCATGATATTTGCCAACTTTCACACTGGAATATGTCATTTTCCCCCTAGTAATTGTGTTAGGGACAACCTAGTCAAAGTGGATCCAAAATAGAGGTGAAAAGTGAAAGGTATATATTTTTCACAATTGCATTTTGCCTCCACCTTGACTTGCATGTGAACTACTATGAAGATGCATGTCAAAAGGATATGAATAAAGATGATGATTTTGCACATTCTCCTCACAATGAATGTCCCATCTTGAAAACAACAAAACACAATAAGATTTTGATGAGTGACATTTAACAAGCATTTAAAATAGGCATGAAGAATAACTACTCAACAATGTCTACAATCAAAAAGTAATAGTAAACTGTCACATGTTAGGCATGGTAGGAATCCGTGCTATCTATTAGGCATGGTAGGAAGCCATTTGATCCATTAAGCATGGTAGGAATCCATGTGATCCATTAGGCATGCTAAGAAGCCACGTGATCGATTTGACATGGTACAAAGCCATGTAATCTTCCATTTGGCACAATAAGAAACCATGTAAGCATCCATTAGGCATAGTGGGAAACCATGTAATCATCTGTTGGGCACAATAGGAAACCATATAATCATTACTTAGACATGATAAGAAACCATATAATCATTTGTTAGGCATGATAGGAAACCATATAATCATATGTTGAGCATGTTAGGAAACCATGTAATTATTTGTTAGGCATGGAGATAAACCATGTAATCATTTATTAATCATTACAATCATAGTCATCAAAGAATGTTAATGACAATGTATGCCCCCTCCAATTAGTTTAATACAAGGGATGCAAGGAATTAGAGGAATGGGGAGAAATATATGTTAAAGAATGTGATCATGTGAACTATAATAATTAAATCATAAATGTTAAAGATGTCATTGTGTGATAATCAATCAATAGTGTATACTATAGAATGAATACATAAGCAAATGTAGCCAAGGGTGATAGGATGCCTGAATGTTGCCCCTAAAGGACAAGGACAAAGAAATAACTATCCAACATGATAGGTAAATGTATAATGGAAAGACCCGCACTATTTTTTTTTTAAATTATAATATAATGATGCCAATGCAAGTCCTCACACTTTCTGATCACCAAGATCCTAGTGTGGGCAAGGTGAGAGCATACAATGTTTGGACAACTATCTATCTGTAAGAATGTATTGCTAAAAGTAAGGGTGACAAACCAACCAGAAGCATACATATGGTAGAGCTGACCCAAATCTATGACTCTTCAATGGAAAAGTATGCTTTGAAATTATGTAGGAGCCACTAGTAGATTACAACAAGTATGATCAAGCCAAATTGGTCAATTGCTAAGAAGACTTGATCAATGCCAAAATGGGCTATGAAATGCAATTGGGTCTAGCAGTAAACCATCTAGTTTTACAATATGATCAAAATGATATGCAAGTACGTTCTCATGGTACTACCATATATAATTACAATAAATATGACAAATGTACTGATGATATATTAATTTAGAAACAACTACAACACACTATTGAATTCAACTAAAACATAACAAAATATCACTGTTGCAACACCCAAATTAGTACATAACAATAAGAAAAATAAGTGATTTTCAATCCACATAGACTGAGCACCTGTAGAAAGCCAAAAAAACACTAAAAGTTGATGAAGACAATTCATAAAGACTGAAACACACTAAACTCTACCCAAAAATTAGGAAATCAGAACTATATGGCTAGAAGGTCTAGTTGTATGGCCTCCCAAAAACCCCAAACCATTAAAAATTTCATCACAAAAATGTATGACCAATTGATATATTGGTACGACTAGGTGAAATGATGTAATTTTCTACCTCAAATAGTAGTGACTCCCAACATACTCTACATGCCCTTCAATGCATGATACATATGACCTATACAAAAAGGTATGACCAACAAGAAACAAGGGTATGACTCCTTCACAAGAATTATGGATTGCACAAACTAAGATATGCAACAAGAAATGATGATGTATGGCCAACAAATACTCATGAATAGTAGTAGTATGGCTTGGTACTCATGATAGTATAGCTCCAACATACATACAAAGTGCTACAACCTATTTTTTTTAAACGGTATGGCCCACAAATACCTCATAATGCACACAAATAACAACTAGTAACATTATCAACAAATACAGTGAATTAAATTTACCTAGCACTTATAAAACATCAAAAATTTCCATTAGAAGTGAACTATAAAACAAAACTTCAACTAATCAACACATGTGTGATTCATGGATAGAACCACTCAAATAGATAGAAGGGTTTTTGTCCTCAGGCAAATAGGAGGAACTCATATTCATTCACTAGAGCAAATAATATGAATAAGACATAAGAAGATATTTGAAGACCAAACTCCCTTTTATATCTTTTTTTGAGAGAATAAAATAATATTTTCTCCTTTTGCTGACTTATCTCCTCAAAAATTTAAAAAATGTAATAAAGTGTCCTAACAGCCATCTTTTTGCACCTTGAGGCTAGTGACACTTTGTCTACACACTCAAACACAACCTTTTTAAATAATTAAATATAAGTTGTCTTTTAAAAAATATAGCTCGAATCACTTTTGACAATTTCATTTAATTATTTAATCATTTTTATCTTATTCCAACACCTTTTAGCCTATGGGAAAAATTCAAAAAAATAGGATAAAGGTCACCGATAGCTTACACTTGAGAAAGGGACATTATAGTTCTCCCTCCCCAAAATTGATTTCCTTCAAGCAATTACAAATCTAAATGCTTCAAAATCTTCTCTCATTCCCAAGAACCATCCTTAACTAGTATATTCTTCCATTTGATCAAATACTCTTTTATGCTTCTATTTCTCAATTTATGCTCTCTAAAATCAATAACCTCTTCTGGAATCAAAATAAAATTCCCTTCTTCATCCAAGGGAGGTAGTTCAAGTAATGAAATAACATTATGGTCAAGTTCCTTCTTAAGGCAAGAAACATCAAACACATTATGCACCTTACTATTTTTCAGCAACTCCAACTCATATGCCACTTCCCCAACTCTCTATTTGACTTTGTATGGGCCATAAAAACATGACCTAAAATTCTCTGCTCCACTCTTTTTGAGAGAGGACTACCTATAAGGTTGTAATCTCAAACATACCATGTCGCCAACCTCAAATGAATGCTCAATCTAGTGCTGATTTGCATACAACTTCTACTAGTTTTGAGCATGTTGGAGGTTATCTTTAAGGGATTTTAGAATATCTTAGCTTTGTTAAAGTACATATTTGGCTACTGGTACCCTGCTATCATAAAAAATAAGATTAATGAAACTTGGAGCCTCATAACCATACAAAGCCATAAATATGGATATTCAGATGGACATGTGATAAGTGGTGTTGTAGAAATACTCTCCCAGTTGGAGCCATCTAATTCAAGCCTTTTTTTGTCCAACATATAGTTTCTCAAGTATCCTTCCACCCATTTGTTGACAATCTTAGTTTTTCCTTCAGTTTGGGGGTGGTAACTTGTGCTTGGAGTAAGCTCAGTCCCTAATAAATGAAACAACTCTTGCCAAAACAAACTTAGGAACCTATTGTCCCTATCACTAACAATATTCTTTGGCAATCTGTGAAGTCTAAACACTTCTCTAAAAAACAAATCAACAACTTGTGGAGCTTTGAAATTTGAAGATATTGCAAAGAAGTGTGCAAATAAATGGTGAGTCTATCAAAAACAACATAGATGCAAGGTAACCTAGTGATGAAGTTCTTTGAAATATTTTCGTGATTTGGAATGGGCAAGGGCTACAAAAAATTGGAGCTAGAAAAGTGTGCTCATTTTTATTTTGATGACATACTACACATTCTCTAATATGCTTAAGGATACCATTCTAAAGACCCTTCCATGTGAACCTCTCCCAAATCTGCTTGTAGCTCTTAAAATACCCTTGGTGACTAACCAAAGGAGTATCATGAACAACTCTTAAAAGTTTTTCTTTCATCTTGGATTTGGGTACCAAAAATATCTTATCTTTGTATAGATTCAACTCATTAACCACCACATACTTGTCATCTTGCAAATTACATTCCACTATGTTAGTGGCAAAGGTATTCTTGGCATACCTAGACAAGATTTATACTTTCCAATCAATTGATATTTCCATCAAAGAACATAAAGTGGGTCTTCTAGACAATGCATTAGCCACTATGTTCATTTTACCCTTCATATACTCTGTCAAAATCATAAACTTGAAGCTTACTGACCCATTTCTATTGTCTCTCATTGAGATATTTTTTATTTAAGAAATATTTTTGACTATTATAATTGGTTTTTACTACAAACTTACCACCAGTAAAGTACCATAGGAACTTAGCCAAAGCATGCATAATGGCTAGCATTTATTTATCATAGATTGAGAATCCCCTTTCAATCCCCTTCAACTTACGAGTATCAAATGTAATTGGATGCTTCTTCTACATCAAAACAACACCAATCCCTTCCCTAGAAGCATCAAATTCAAGTTCAAAATGAACAGAAATATTTGGAATGGCTAAAATAGTGCAAGAACTCATAATTTTGTTGAGTGAATCAAAATCTTGTTGCACTATAGTAGATCATGATAAAGCCCCTTTCTTCATCAAATCTATTAATGGGATAGCCAACTGAGAAAAAACTTTCATAAACCCTTTGTAGAAGCTTCAAAGACTAAAAAACCCTCTCAAATGTGTTAAGGTTTTTAGTGGTGGCCAATCCAAGATGGCCTTGATCTTTTCTTGGTCAATTCTTAGTCCTTGTGAGTTGATCACATGTCCCAAACAAAGAATTTTAGTCATGCAAAATTCACATTTGGACTTTTTGGCAAACAAAGATTGTGCCTCCAAAATACCCAACACTTCATCCAAACATTTGCATATGTGCACTTCCCAAGTTTTACTATAAATTAGCATGTCATCGAAAAACAACAAAACAAACTTCCTTAACTATTAGTTCATACAGGGTTGGAATGTAGCAAGAGCATTAGTTAAGCCAAATATCATGATTAAGAATTCGTAGTGTCCAAAATGATAGCTGAAGGCTATCTTGAGAGGAACCTTCTGCAACAATACAATGAAAAATGCACGAAATAACAAAAATAGCAGAACACAGAAGGAATTTATTGATCACAGGCCACTTCGAGGGGGCAACCTCCTTTGAGCATGCTCAATACAATAAACTCGTGGATGCCTTCATTGGCCTCAACACATATTTATATACAAAGTCTAATCTAAACAACTATTACTTCCCACGAATGTGGGGTAATACAATATACTCATGGGACGACTTACAAAGCATATGCGTCCAAATGTAATATACTAACAAAGTAAAGAGAAGGGTTAAACACGGGTTCCTAACATCCCCTCCCTCTTAGAAAAGCTTTGTCCTCAAATGTAAGATGTGAAAATTGTTGTTGAATCTTAAGGAGTGGTTCCTCGGTAGCAATCTCTGGGTGCATTCCATGTCACTGAATTAATACCTCTATGATGGATCAGGAGTGAAGAGGACGAGTTCCCCTGTCGAGGATTACCTCTAGATCCAAAAGGATGGATCCTTCATTATCCAGTTGTGGTAAAATAGTTTGTGCTCTGTCATTGGCGCCAAGAAATTTCTTTACACAAGAGACATGAAATATTGGATGAACGTAGGAAGAAGGAGCCAGCTTATGATCCCTAATCTAATCCTGGGTGCGGAGAACCGTGTCGACTGCCTAAACTCATGAACTGCTGGGGGAGTATGGAAGGAGCACTGGTGGTGCTTGACCATAGACTGCTTCATATGGAGTAATGTTAGAGGCAGTGTGGTAGGAGGTATTGTACCACCATTCAGTGAGAGGCAGCCACTTTGCCCAATGATGTTGTTGTTCTGAGGTATCACATGCAGCCACAATCTGTTGAATTGCCATGTTCAGTCCCTTCCAAAAGAAGTGACACCATGCTCGCTCATAAGTTTTAAGGAACCCAGAGTGCCCTACCGATGGAGAAACATAGAGTTCATAGAAGACAACCTGTGAGACAGATTCCAACCAATTTGGAACAAACAGAGAAATAGCTGAAAGAGAAGCTTGGTCATCACATGTGCGAGAAAGAGAATCCGCCACAATATTATCCTTACCCTTCTTGTAAGTGATCTCATAGTCATAACCCATGAGTTTACCGATCCATTTCTGTTGTGTTGGGGAGGAGACCCATTGCTTGAGGAAATATTTCAGGGTCTGGTGAGCAGTCCTGATGCAAAAATGATTCCCTAGTAGGTATGGCCGCCACTTCTGTACTGCATGCAAAATAGCCATCATTCGTTGTAGAGCTGAAAGAGTAGTGGAGACCACAGATGGTTGCATCTAAATGGAGTGAAGCTGAGCGATGACACCATGTGAATTTTTTTTAAGAAACTTTTCCAGGCAATGTGAACTTATGATGCTGAGAGACCCTGATTGTAAGCCCTTCAATGTGTGTCTATGCCCATTGTCTAAAAACTGCATCCAAAGTTTAGCAAAATCCCATAAGATGGGTCCAAGTGTACGTAACCATTGGGTGCCAAAAACCACATCACATCTGCCTAAGGGAAACGCAAACATGTCAAAGCACAGGTTATAATCGCCAATAGAGATACACACATTGCGACACTTCCCTTTGCAAGGTAATGTGCCCCCATTGGTAATCATGACTTCAAAGTTCGAGCAATGATGAACAAAACAATCAGCCTGTTTGGCTATTCAAGGGTCAATGAAGTTATGAGTACTACCAGAATCAATGAGTATTGTAAGAGGGAGCTTCTTGAAGTAACCCTTGACCTACATGGTTTGTGGGGTGGTGACTCTTGCTATGACATGGAGAGAGATCTTTGAGTGGTCTTCTTGAGAAGTAGGGTCAATAGGCAACTGCTTAGTTTGAACCTGATCAGCTACTATACCCTGAGCATCTGCATAAACTTTAGTTTCAGACAGAGAATCCACATCCAAGAGATAGAGCTTTTGCTCAACACATCTATGTCCCCGAGTGAATTTGTCATCACAATTATAACAAAGCCCATTTTCTCTACGTGTCCGCATCTCTGCTTCAGTCAAATGCTTGATAGGAGTTGTTATAGGAGCTGGCATTATTTGAGGGCTTTGGGGATCCATATTTTTGAATGGAACAAAATTGGATTTGGAGCATTGTTGAGTTGTGATCTTGTTCTTCGTCAACTTAGCCAACCCTAAGGCTTCCATCATTGTTCTTGGACAGAATATTTTAACCTCAGAGCGAATTGCATCCTTTAAACCATTGACAAAACAACTCCTGAAGAATTCATCAGACAATCCCTCTGTGTGATTGGCTAGTTTTTCAAATTCTATCTGATATTCTCTCACAGTGCCTGTTTGGTGTAGTTTTGTGAGTGCTCCTATGAAGTCATCAAAAGCACTAGGGCCAAATCGTTGCAAAAATCTGTCCATTTTGGCTGTTCATGAGCTTTGATGTACCAACAGAACCATTGAAGGGCTTCATGTTCCAAATGAAAGGAGGCAAGTGGGACTTTGTTAACATCAAAAGTATTATGCAGATTAAAATATTGTTCTGCCCAGTGTATCCATCCAGTCGGATCATCACCATTGAAGCGAGGAAAATCAAGCTTCGGTCCACAAAAATTGATGGAAGAAGAAAACCCTATATCTAAAAGACTTTGGTTGCCGTCTATTGTTCATGGTTGAATGCTGAATACTGAGCCCAAGAATTTTTTCATCCAAATCTTGGAGTTTGGTCTTGATGGCTGCAAGTTCCTCCTCCATGCTTTTTGCTCTTGTGTGGGTGACAACCATAACCGGGATTTTTTTTTGTGTGGAATGGGTAGAAGAACAAAAACAAAAACTTTTTTAGTAAAGGAAAAATTGGATTTGGAAAAAACTCTGATGGGTAATTGGGGTTTGACTAGGTTTTGGACACTTTCTAAGGGACAAGGAAGCAGAAAATGGGGATTTCAAAAGTGGGGTGAAAGAATGGAAAAATTTGTCCAAGAGGGACAAAGGAGCATAAATGGGAAATGAACACTATGGCAAAATCTAAAAGCAACTGGGTGAGAATCGAAGAAGTTATGGCAAACGCTAAAAATAGACAAATGTGGGATATTTGGCTTCGATAAGTGGAATTTGGGATAGGGTCCTCAAGGAAGGAAATATGCAGAATGGAATTTTAGGGGTTCCAATGAATTTTCAGATAAAACGAAGCTAAAGCAAGGAAGATATGGCAAAAAAAAGAAATTTTTTTACTCAAATTTTTTTAATTTTTTTTTCTGGAAATGATCTGCAACGGGATCTGCAAACAGCTCTAGACAGGTTCAATCTATGATTTGTTAGCTGGCAATAGATATCGACCCCAGGTATGTTCGGCTTCCTAAAGGTTTAGGGGATTCACTCAGCTACCAATGCTGTCCAATGCCTTGCGTATTGGGGTAGTACCCCTCACTCCACGGCTCAGGTAAAACTGATAACCGCTTTGCCACAAACGACAGCTCTTGGTTTACCTCAGGGGCCGTTGCCCTTTTCACTGGCAGGTCCTTTCAATGGGCCAGCTACTTCGGGGTTCCTGTGGTACCCCTCATAACGAGTTTTAGGGCTATGCCTAGGCACTTCCCATAGTTAAGCGGATAGGGATTATTCCCTGATCTGAACCTGCAATTGAAATGAACAATACAGATGCAAAGAAAAAAGAACTACTGCAATAATCACAGCACCTGGAGGCCACTGTGAAAAAAAATTTGGCAGAAATTCCACCCAACGAGCCCAAGAAAGCACTTTGATACCAGATGAGAGGAACCTCTTGCAACAATATAATGAAAAATGCATGAAATAATAGAAATATCAGAACACAAAAGGAATTTATTGTTCATAGGCCACTTCGAGGGGGCAACCTCCTTTGAGCAATCTCAATACAATAAACTCATGGATGCCTTCATTGGCCTCAACACGTACTTATATACAAAGTCTAATCTAAACAACTATTACTTCCCATGAATGTGGGATAATACAATATACTCACGGGATGACTTACAAAGCATATGCGTCCAAATGTAATATACTAACAAAGTAAAGAGAAGGGTTAAACATGGGTTCCTAACATATCTTTTGGACATTCTCTTCATGGACTCTAATCTGATGGTATTTAAATCTAAGGTGTATTTTCGAAAAAATGATTGTTCCATGTAACTCATCAATGAGTTCATCAATCTTGGCAATGGGATACCAATTCTTGATGTTCTTCTTATTAAGATCTCAATAATCAATACACATCATCATAGTCCCATCCTTTTTCTTCACCAACACAGCAGAAGAAGCAAATGGACTTTTACTTAGTTTTATGTGTCCCATTTTAAGGAGTTCCTTTATCTCCTTCTTTGTCTCTTCCTTATGCCTTATATGATGGTGATAAGGAGTAGTAATCACTAGTTTGGCTCCTTCCTCCAACTCACTAACATTATCAATCCCTCTATCTAGAGGCCTTCTAGGAGGTATATCGCTGAAAACCTTACTATGCTTGTCTAATAGAGATTGAAAATCAACATGATATGACCTCTTACCCTCTAAAGAAGTGGTAGGCATAATTAAACATTGGGTTTCCCAATCAATTGGACCATGATAAAACATCCTTTCCATTCGCATGGCTAAAACAACCTTTGGAGTACCATTGGACATTCCTCGTAGGACTACCTTTTTTCCATCTAAATGGAACTTGAGTTCCATTGTTTGGAAGTTTTGAGTGATCTCACCTAAAGAATGCAACCACTAAACTCCCAAATCTGCATCAATATCTCCAATGGTAACAACATAGAATTCATCTTTAACCTCATAATATCCTAACATAAGACTTATTTTGGGAATCCTTCTAGTACATTGGAGGGTGAAGCCCTCCACTACCATCACATTTCAAAGCCTTCAAATTCTTCAGTTTTCAAGCCTCTTCTCACAACTACCCCTTCATTAGAAAATTATGTGTGGCTCCAGGATCAATAAGCATAGTAATTCTTTTGCCACAAATAAATTCATGAATCCTGAAGGGATCATACTTAGGAGTACCTGAAAGTTTTGCTAGGGTACATTCTGAATTATTCTTTTCTTATTGGTCTTCTAGCATATGTCGTTATTCAACTTTAGCTTGTTCAAAATTTTCAGCGTTTGATTCTTCATTAGATACCACTTCAATATAGTGAACTTGACCCTTTCCAAGACATCTATGACCAGGGACCTAAGGCTCTTTGCATGTGAAGCAAAGTTTCTTCCTTCTTAACTCATTATTCACCTCTTCATGTCAATTCTTAGAGGCAAACTCTTATGTTGATTGAATTTCTTTTGGAAAGGCTTCTTAGGAGGGAAAGACTTTTTTTGAAACTTGCTTTTCAGAATGGAAGATTCAAGTGCCAAGGCTCTTTTGGTATCCTCTTGAAGAGATGGAGGATCAAAATCTTTGACTAAGCCTCTGAGTGATTCAAATAAGCCATCAACAAATAACATAACCAACCTTATCTTAGTTATGTTAGGTATCATGATGGAAAGCTTTTGAAAATCAATAATATAGCTCTCAACACTACCATACTACTCAAGAGCTGCACATGCTAATTCCCAAAAATGCACTTTGGATTTTTTTATGTTAAATCTCTCAATAAGTCTTCTATTGAACTCATCATAAGAGTCTATAAGGCTATGCCCTTGAGTAATCAACCCATGATACCACCATTCATGAGCTATACCCTCAAGGTGGGGAGTTGTAAACTTTATGGCTTCATATTCAACCATAGGTCTAAGTGACAAATAAGTGTCCAACTTTTTAATCCAAGCACATAGTATACACTTGTTGATTCCATCAAACGAGGAAAGTGTCAACTTTCCCATAGCATGATGGTAATCTCTCTGATTTTGTTGAGGCCCATGCTCATGTCTAGGCCTACCTCTAGATTTCTTCTTACTCATGAATTTATTGAGAGAGAGATTATTTCAAATCTCTTCTAGAAGATCTTGATACTCAGAATAACAAGTTGTAATCTCATCAATCATGGGAAATTAAGCCTCTGGTTCATGTACTTCTTCCTCCCTATGAAGGAAAGTAGGTTGGAATAGTCTAGTTGTAGAACTAACAACGGTTCTAGTGGAGTTGTTGTTCATTGGTTGATAATTTGCTCTTGAAGTGCCACTTTCACCATTTTGATTTCTGGGCACATTCATAATTTGGTCCATCTTATGTAGCAATTGTGCCATCATAGACAACATTACATCAAATTTCCTTTTAGTACTTTCATGAGGAATTTCTTCTACATTTGTTCCCTTGGTTCTATCAGCCTTTCTATTACAACTTTTGGAATTTGATTTTCAGCTCTAACCTCTAAAAATGATTGTTCTATTGGATTCCTTGGAAACTAAAATTATTTTCTGAACTCTCTTCGATAGTATTTGTTTTCTCTATCACTTGGATGCATGTGAAAACAAGATCTACATGATAGAGATTAGATTTTAAAAAATACAGGCTGGTAAGACCACCAGCTTTGATACCACTGTAAAGACCCACACTACTTTTTTTAAATTACAATATAATGATGTCAATGCAAGTCCTCACACTTTCTGATCACCAAGATCCTAGTGTGGGTAAGGTGAGAGCATATGATGTTTGGAAAACTATCTATAAGTATGAATGCACTATTGAATGTAAAGGTGACAAGTTGACCAGAAGCATATAGGTGGTAGAGCTGACCCAAATCTATGCCTCTTCGGCAGACAAGTATGCTTTGAAATGCAGGAGTCACTGGCAGATTACAAGTCTGATCAAGCCAAATTGGTTGATTGCCAAGTAGACTTGACCAATGCCAAAATAGGCTATGAAATGTAATTGGGTCTAGCAGTGAACCAACCAAGGCCTTCAATGTTGAAATGCATATAACTGGTGGTAAACTATCTAATTTTACAATATGACCAACAGATATGCAAGTACATTTTGGTGGTACTACCATCCAAAATTATAATAAATATGACAAATACACTACTGATATATTAATTCATAAACAACTACAACATATTGAAATCAACTAAAAAATAACAAAATATCACTACTGCAACACCCAAATTAGTCCATAATAATCATAAAAATAAGTGACTCTCAATCCACACAGATTGAGCAACTATAGCAAGCTAAAACAAACATTGAAAGTTGATGAAGACAACTGATAAAGACAAATGCATTGAACTCTACCCAAAATTAAAGAAATAGAACTATAAATCCAGAAGGTGTAGTTGTACGGCCTCCCAGAAACCCCAAACCACTAAAATTTCATCATAAAAAAATGTATAGCTAGTTGATATATTGGTACAACTAGGTGAAATGATGTAATTTGCTACCTCAAATAGTAATGACTCCCAACATACTTCACATGCCCTTCAATGCATGATGTACAAACTATATAGAAAGGAATGACCAATAGGAAACAAGGGTACGACTCCTTCACAAGAAGTATGAACTACACAAACTAAGAAATGCAACCAGAAATGAGGATGCACGACCAAAAAATACTCATGAAGAGTAGTAGTATGCCTTGGTACTCATGATAGTATGGCCCCAATAAACATACAAAGTGGCACAACCTATTTGTAGAATGGTACGACCCCATAAATACCTCCTAATAATAATCAATCTTGAGTGTACACCTTCTCACAAGTTTTAGTCTAGTTCTTGATAATGTTTTAGTCATGCTCCATTAAAATATTCTTCAAGAATTTCATTGGTTAAATTATTCAATTAAACCACATCAGTTCGTTGTATATGGTTTATGTGGTATGATCCTAGCCACAATATCTTCATTTTATTTGGCTTTTTAAACTTTCTATCATAAAATAGAATATATCTCCCAATTGTAATTACTTAGTTTTTATATTACAGTTGTGTCAAGCCTTCTGTTTCATTTTCTCTTTTGTTTGGTTATAATCTGCAAGTAACTGGTTCTCACTCAATTTCTCTAATTCCACTAGTTGGTCTTTAAGGGATTCTTGTTCATTTAACCTTATAGTGATTGCAGTTCTTAGATTAGGCACTACATGTTATACCATTAGTGTTGCATCTAGTCCATATATTAATTAAAATGGACAATATTTTGTTAATCCATTATATGTTGTGAGTTAGCCCAGAGTACTGTAGGTATCTTTGTATCCTAATCTGATGTATCTTCATTGCAAACTTTGGTTAATGATTTTCCCAATATTTTGTTAAAAGGTTCACTTACCCCATTTGCTTGGGAGTGATATGGTATGCTCTTGCTATGATTTATCATGAATTCTTCCAAGAGTTCTTTAATATTCGGGCGTGTGCATGAAGATGGGGGACCAAAAAGTGCCCACCCTACTTTTTAATTGCTAGGAAACATAAAAGCAATCACGTTATTTCGTACTAAATAAAGTAAAAAATCACACTCTTGTGGCATGTGTTTTTCATTTTCATTTGCCTATTTCTCCCAAAACACGACTAGGGCTTTAACATGAGCGTGTGTTGAAAGATACGAAGGAGAATACTATTAAACACAATGCCACATCACCAATCCTACTGTGGATGAGGGCAACAAAGTCAGGTAACTGAAGAAGGTAGGGTTTTATCAATTTTCTTTATTTCAAAACAAAATGAAGTTATTTTTCATTGTTTTAATTGAATTTTTAATTTTAGTTTTTTAGTTAATGAACCATTGCAAAATCTTGATCTAGATGTTGAAATTCATACTGAAGAGAAACCTAAAAACCCTCAAACTCTGCCTTAAAAGGTTTTGGTTACCTTATTGTTGGTCACTAGATTTCTTTCGAAATCCTCAATGATTGTAATTTGTTGTATTTTGAAAACTATTGAGATACTTTAGCTAACTATGTAGATTAGTAATATTTCTTGTTTTCTTTTCCAATACAAACTTTGGTAGCACTTCTTGAATAAAATGTATAAATGGAATTAATCTAGAGGTTTTGAACCAATTTAGCCATTAAACCTCCATCATTTGTGGAATTTTCTTGGGGATCTAGGTCTTTTTTCTATGTTGACTTGTCTTTGGCATCTTTTGGGTTCTTCTTTGACAAAGACACACTTGGCCCTCCAACTATTTAATTTTATTTGATCATATAACTCTTAGTAGTTCCTATGACCAATTTTGGTCATCAATGGGAAACATTGTTTGAATTACATCAAAGTAAACTATTACTATTTATGTTTTCCATTTAGTAAGTGATGCTAACCCACTAGGAAGAAAAAGTCTAGCTTCATCCAATATGTTGACCTTGATTAAACCAGGGTGTTTGTTGACATTACATAAGAGAATATTCCAAAAACGAATTGACAAGAACTCAAAAAAATGAATTTTCTTTACAAGGTTGACATTTTTCTCAATAATTTCCTTTGTATCTTTGGATGTTGCTTATTCAGTAATAACCTTTCTCATAGAAAATTAATAGTCTTGTTTGTCATATCTTCACAAAATACTTGAGACCTACACAACAACAATCTCTACATTTTAGATCTCCAAGTCTCAAAAATGTTGTAACAAGGATACCAATATGATGAAGTCACCGAACACTAGTCCTAGTTATGAATACCAATGACTTTCAATAGACTCACTCTACAATTGATTTCTCATAAAGGCCACTAGGCTAATAATGCAATGCTTGTTCACAATATTCATTAATAGAATTATGTACTATGTACCCAAGATTTGAATTTGGGTGTCCAATAAGAATAGATTATCTTCTGAATCTTTGAGCCATTAGCCTCACTAGTTAAAATTGAAATTAGATTAGGAATATTTTCCCTTTGCAATAAGTGCTTTATGAGGTGATGTTGCTTGACTAGAAGAGAACATAACATCTACATTCTCATGTTTGATCCAAAGAAAAATTCTCAAAAAAGTTGGAAAGAAGTAGCCCACCAATCAGACCCAAATTTTGAGAACACATCCATATAGCATTGATATCCAAAAATCTAATGACGTGGGTATTCAAATAAAGCACAACTAGTGACCATATTGTAAATCAAATAGATCCCAAAATTGACAACATAAATGAGTTGATCAAAGCCTCAAAACTAAATGTTTGATTACATTCTCACCTCTCTCTATTGTGTGGGCTAACACTGCTTTAGAGGAGTTATTATTACATTGTCCAGATTGCTCATCTTTGGTGTCCCTATGGCCTTTCAATGCCTAGTCGTTACTTAAATTCTCCGTTCAAACAAATTTAACTAAAAACAAAAAACTCTCTTCTTGATCTTTTGAAAAAAGAAAGAAAAAGAAAGCAACAATCATTAGCTTTCATATAACACTATGAATCAAGTATCTATATTTCCTTACATTGGATGAGTTCCAACCCATGTACTAAACAATCAATGCATATGAACATGAGTAGTCTCATTCACTAATAAACTCATATCTAATTCCACCATACTTATTAATTATAGAGGACAAAATCCAACTAAATGCCTTAACTTATTAGTTAAGCAAAATGTTAGCTATTTTAGGGGATGATATTCAAACCACTCACCTCAGTGCTTTCTTATTCGATTGTAACTTCCTAATCCCCTTTGTGTCTATATTATTTTGTAAGCATATGTAATATGCACTCAAATACAATTTGTCTCTAAATGCCAAAAATACCCAATATGTGGCAGGTTGAAAGCAAAAAGAACATCAAGTGTTTTGGGTATGGTTTATGGTTGGGGGATGAGAGGACGTGCAATAAGGGAGATGGGAGTTGTTGGCAAAAAATGCGAGAGTTTTTGCAATGCATATGATGCTCACCCACATAGACAAAGTTGTCATCTTTGACTAGACTCTCGTAGGTCCATCAAAGATAATGAGAATTGACCCACCCTACAATAACCAAATAATGATGGCCATAGAGAATTGTTGGGCACACTCCATCAAGTATGACATTACACTGAAGGAGGTGAGATCTTTGCGTCTCCTCATTGGCAATTTTTTCATCTATGGTCTTTGACAATAATGGTAGGCTCATTTGGATTGATAGATGGAACAATGGACACAAAGTTACCTAATAATCCACTACACAAGAAGTTCCCTTGGGGTTGTTGTGAAGTGGGTATGGAGAGTGAGGTTAATAGTTAGAGAGGGAAGAGTTGCATTGGGAGGGAAGATAGAAGAGTTAGAGGAAGGTCCCATGTGATTGCTTAGCTTATTTTGTTTCGCTGTCATTACTCAAATTTTGTAGGAGCTTTTTGTGGAGCTAGTAGTTCCATGATTTTTTTTATTTTTTATTTTATTTGAATTAGTTATTAAATGAATGATATATATGTGTATTTATTTGTGTTAATAAGGAAACTTTTTGTGGTAAAATTTAGAGGGACATGTAAAAGAGGAAGGAAATAAATGTGTGTAGCTATGTGGCATATTTTTCTAAATAGTAGCAATTCCACGATTATCATGAAAAGATTCCAAATTCTACTTTATGCTTAACTCAATATTTACATGAGACCACCTATGTTGATAAAATTTAAGCAATAAACCAAGCTAAGCAATTGCATAGGACCACGCTATTACAATTGACGAGAAAGGGAAAAGTGTTTGAACGAAGTGGGAAGGAGTGAGATTGACGATTAGGTTTAGGGTTAGAATGTGGAAGTCAAAGATTCTCATATTATATTTTATCGGACAATTATTTACTAATAAAACATGTTCCAAAGTTATTAAAATTTGGGATATTAAACTTTTAATCAAAGTTTAAAAAATGAAATGTGTGACCTAATATTTAACGGACCCCAAAAATATGTCAAATCATATGGTCATTTGTACACAAATATAGGGTTCATTACATTTTTTAAGTGGGTATAATGGATGACTATTGGGTTCTCCCTATTCAAAACAATCACTTTTAGACCACTCTCCTACATTCATTATTACTAACCAAAATCCCAAATAATAATAACTTTGAACTCTTAACTCACATATAAACATATAAAAAATATATTACTACTAAATCCTCTCCTCCAATTGGATTTAAAATTTCATGTCGACCCACACTATCCACCCATCTCTATCTTTAAAAGCATTTTCCAATGTT
The DNA here is from genome assembly GCA_027924645.1 of Cunninghamia lanceolata. Classification (NCBI taxonomy): domain Eukaryota; kingdom Viridiplantae; phylum Streptophyta; class Pinopsida; order Cupressales; family Cupressaceae; genus Cunninghamia; species Cunninghamia lanceolata. The sequence continues at coordinate 4,660,052 of BSBN01000490.1, read as the reverse complement.
CTACCTTATTGCTTTGTGGAGACTTGTCCAAGAATATTCGTTCCACCTAGCCTGGATGACACAGACTCGTATCAATCCATCATTTGATTGAGAGAAGTGGATGCCATTTTTCATCGACCTCAAAAACTATTCAGCTGGTCCGCGTAACCGCTATTTTTATCCGACATTCCAAAACAATCTATTTTCCTTCCCAAGCCTGTTTTGTGTTTCTCTAAAAAGTGCAGGAAAATCAATGTACAGGCAAGGGGGCGGACCTCCAGTTAGATTGCCAAGAACATCATAATGGCAGGGAGCTTATACCAGTGTTTTATACACCCAATTCCATTCATACGCACAGAGATTAATCAAACCAGGAAGTTCTCATTCAATTGCCCATCTTCATTCCATGGAATCCAAATGAGTCATATGAGTCTCTCAATAAATTTCAACAAAAAGCATTGGGCCATTCCCGAAATATGTTGGGTCATCCCCAAAATGCAACATAATGCCTTGCCTCTTGTGGGGTTTTCCAGATTTAGCAGAGAAAAAGAAAAACCTGCAGAATTAGTTGCAGGTTCTGATACAGCTTTTAGGGCCCCCAAACTATCAAAGCAGGCACTTGCAGTATTGATGGCACTAACATGTGCTGCTGCATTCTTGTACAGATGCAGAGCAGCTTATGCAGTTGACAGTTTACCATCACCAACTCACCAGCAGCTGTCAGCCAACATGAAAGCCTTGTGGAAGCTCATTTGGCCTAAGATTTTGCAGGTTCTCACTGTTTTTAGGGATCATGGATTGGTCATTTCTGCTCTTCTGTGCTTGTCAGCATTCTTTTCAATGGCTGAGACATCTATCATGACATTATGGCCCTGGAAGGTAAATATGATCCGATGCTGCTTGTTCTTCACATTAATGTTCCTATCTTTGATTTAAAAAAATAAAATTAATAAAAAAATATTATTATAAAAAGCCATTGCTACATCCTCTTCGACATCATGTGCAAACTTCAAATCCTTATTATGTATGTCAGTCGCATTCCCTTTCTCCATAAAGGGCAATTGATCGGCTGACCACAACAGCAGGTGTGAGTTGGTCATCCTGGCAAGCCCTGTCTATGGCCCCTCAATTCAGACGTTATCAAAAGAATGATCCCAGTGGACAATATAACGAGGAGAGAGAATGCCCTGAGGAAGGTACCTGGAACTTGGAGTCTCTCAATGTTTTGTTTCACGAGGAAGAAGGTTGACTTTGTTAGGACTCTACTGACGTATCTTCTTCTTCAGAATCACCTGCCTTTTCTGCTAATTTGGATTCTGGTGTTCCTGTTGATTTCGTGTTTTCTTCTTCTTCTTTTTCCCTATGTTACCCAAGTTTCCGGGACAGGGACGGCAGAGGACGGGGTCCGGGGACATGAACGACATGGGGGCCATTTTTTTAGGGGATGGCAGGGGGCCATTTTTTAGGGGACCGCTATTAGGAAAAAGGGAAAATTTTAAAAATATAGAAAATTTCAAATATTCATATGATAGGATTGATAAGGCAATCATCATATACATCATAGAACCTAACACATAATATTAGAGTTCAATTGAGATTTCATATAAGAGTGACGAACAAATCAACAAAATTTAATTGCATTCATTGACAATGTGCATATATGTTATATAAAAATTACATCAAAATGCCCAAAGGCTGCAAGTTTCAACTACAAAATGACAAAAATATAGAAAATATAAATATGCAGCTGTCCCTAATCAGCATCTCGTAACACTACATCAAAATCAGAGTTTGAGTCACTGTCACTATGAAAGGTTGCCTCATCCAATGGAACCCTGAGCAATACATCTTGTGCCTCCTTGTCATCAACCTGTGTAGTATCTTTGGGATCAACATCCCAACGTGCAGTTGGAGTCTGACGATACTGAGGAGTTTGTCGATCCTGAAGCCTCAAGGCACTATGCACATCCACTAGCTTCTCCGATCGTCTAGAGGTAAGCCTATTCCTCTTGACTGACTAGATGAAGCTATATGTAGACCAATTTCTCTCTGCAACAGAAGAACTAGCAACCTATGAAAGGAGACAAGTGGCAAGTATTCTCAACTTTGGTGCATGCTTGCCATGCCATGTCCACCATCCAATAGGGTCATTTTGAGTTAATGTATCTCTATTCATTCTTGGTCTACTGAATTTTGGGCCACAAAGATTCACAAAGGTTAGCCACTGTGCTCTAAGTATGCTAGACTCCTTACTATACATTTTTGCAAGGGCCTTCATGAACCCTTCTTTCACTTCTTCATCATCAGATGGAGGCACTCTCCCAAGCCTAATATGAAGCACCACCACCGCCACGTCACAAAATCCCAAATTAGGGTACCTGCTATGAATGACTTGCTTCATCTGCCCAAGCATGCTGTCAAACATCTCATAAATGTCTCCAGATGTCTCATAAATCTTCCAAGGGTAGGAGAGTCTATATTAGCATATCTTATGACCCACATAATAGGTGAGATGATGGAGCAAACATATTTGCAAAGAACGAAAATAAATTAGTAAATTTACAAGTTAGAAACAATAAAATCAGAAATTTAATATTAAAATCAGCAACTTATTAATTTAATATTAATAATGAAATGAAAACCATAAATTTAATACTAAAATCAACAATTTATTAGTTAATAATAAAATCAGAAATTTAATACTAAAATCAACAATTCATTAAAAACAAAAATTTCTTACCTCACTATGGACCACCAACTATCGTCAAGGATTTTTTGTTTGACACTTTTTCCTTCAGTTGTGCTTGCCTCTGCCCATCTAGCCCACTCTAAATTAACCACCATTAGTTGTAGAAGCTCTTGCACCTCAATCAATCTCTCCAACAAAATAAAGTAGCTAGCATATCTGGTATCCACGGGCTTGAGGAATTCCTACCTTGAAAAAGTCCTAAACAAAGCAAGTGATGTGTGATGATTGCAAATGAACATCTGAATGGCTCTAGCTTTTGACACCACCGCCTTCACCCAATCTATCTTTCCAATGTCTTTCAATGCATTGTTCAATGCATGAACACAACATGGGGTCCAAAAAATGTGCTTGTAAGCACCCTCCACCATCAAGCCAACTAACTTGCATACACGGGCCGAATTAATCACTACTTGTACAACATTAGAGGGTCCATCCTCTTCAATGGCATCCTTCAAAATCTGGAATTGAAAGATTGCATCCTTTCTCTTCCCCGAACAATCAATAACTCTAAGAAAATAAGAGCTTGCTGGACATGTCACAATGACATTGATGAGTGGCCGATGTCTAATATCGCTCCACCCATCTATAATGATAGAGCAGCCATTCCTTATCCAAACTTGTTTCAACTCCTTCGTCACTATACTCACCTTGGAATACTCTTTATCAAGGAGGTAGGTGCGTATCTTATGATCTTTAGGGGGAACATATGAAGGACCAAAAATATGGAGAGCGTGCCACATGAAATGGTATGGCATTGGCATAGAAAAATTTGGTAACAAAACTATCAACCACATCTCGTGATTGGATATTAAACATGTTTGCAACACTAGTGGACCTTTTCTTTCCTCTTTGATTCTCAGTCAATATCTATAGATTTAGTAGGCAATGATCCACTAGGCTGCAAAGACTCCATTGGCATTCTGGTTTTTTTTTTTTTGCTTCACCCTCCATGTGCAATCTAGTCATTTTGGCCTTCTCAGCTATTGTTATTTTTAAACATGCTTTTACACTTTGACAAGGTATGCCCAAAAATAAAATGGGAGTCAACTCTTGTATAGCTGCCCCTATAGTCTTTTTTGCAAATATGACACAACCATACTCTACTCTCCCCCGCCACCCCCGATTTTTTTTTCTTAGTGTCTATGGCTGTTGCAAATTGTAAAAGATGGTTTTTTAGGATTAAATGGGCCTTTTGCATAAGTTTTCAAGAGGTCAAAAGGGCATTGAAATGGATCGTTTGAACTAGGTGTCCCTGAAACACTCCCACTTCTCGAAGTACCTCCAACATCACCTCTAATTCTACTACCACATCTTTGTTCAACTTCAATTTCTTGACCCTCACTTCCCTCACTGCTGCTCATTGTTTTTTTTAAATTCAAAATGTAAATGGCAGCTGCAAGTGCAAATGTAGAACACAAACAAACAAAAAAACCCTCCCAAGTATTTGAAATTTTGACAAAAACAAAAAAAAAATGCAAAAGAATTTGTAAAAATGAACAAAAAATAATGAACTTACCTCAAATGATGGAGACTTGGTCCTCTTTTGCCCTTTGCTCAGTTTTCTTCCCTTCTTTCACCTGGTTTCTCATAGTTCTTTCCCTCTTCACAATTTGTAAAATGACACAAATGAGCTCCTTTTTTGTTTTTGGATGTTATAATGCTTTTTTTAGGTTTAGGTTTTATCTAAAGGGGTTTGGGGCCCTTGTAGGTCCCCACATCCCTTTATTTTTTATTACTTTTGTGTTTTTTTTTTAAAATATGAAAATTGTAAGTGCTGGGTCAAGGGAACGACTAGTTGTCCTTGGGACATCCAAGGGATGTCTGGACGTCCCTTGACTGTCTCGGGGATGGCTAGCCATCCCTTGGCGTTTTCGGACTTTTCACAAACATCTCGGAAATGTTTCTGGACAATAAAAAAAGAGGATGACGCGGGGACATTTCCGACCCATCCCCGCATCCCCGAAACATCCCCTGCTAGGGACAACCTTGATCTGGCCAGGGACGCATCCTTGGGTTACATAGTCTTACTCACATCTTTTTAGTCTCTACTTTTAGCTAGAAAGAGTGAACGTCTAATAGCTATGTTGGGTTTATTTTCAGTCAAAAAACATTAAAACCTCTTGCCTTGAATAGAGGTGTTAAATCGCCTTGTGCCCTAACCTGAGAACCAAAAAGATAGGTTTTCTATGCATGAACCATCCTAGAGAACACACTTGTACAAATTGTAAATTGCAAGCACATGCTATTCAGATTAGGGATTTAGGTTAGTTTTTGTTTATAGGGAGCTTCCCCTTCTAATTCAAAGAGTGATTCTATTGCACACCTGTTCCGTTTTGTGTCGCACTAAAAGGTACAAATTAAAATGCTAACACTAATTTCATTAATGTAAAGACACACACATACATAACATAACTTTGAAACTCCCTTCATGGGAGAAATGAATTGTCATGTGTGAACTTTGACATTCCAAATCTGTTTGATTGTGCTTTTCCAATATTAAATTATTATTCTTTGGATCAACTCCTAACATCTTGCCACCAGCACTGGCACACAACTTTACTTGACATATGCCAAGTTAGGTCTTGAATTGGCACTCTTCTCTTTGGAATGCCTTGTATGATTTAGGCCTTTGCTTTCACAAATTTCTGAAATTTGAGGGAATTACTTGAGATTTCTTAATGGAAAAAATTGAAGCCACAAAAAGCCAATTGTTGAATTCACAACAAAATTTCCAAACTGACTGAAATCATTTTGAAATTCCCATGATGACTTCCTAGTGTCGGAAGCATGCTGCACTGGCATCAGGTTACATCTCTTCAGGCTGACAAGTAAATGATGGTTGCTAAAGTCTCAACAGCTTACAGGGCAGAACTTTTTTATAAGTTAAGGCCTGCCTCATTGTTTTTCATTTTTATTTATCGCACAAACTTGAAATTTGAATTTTCTTTGCCATGGGCAATATGCTGAATGGTCCAAACAGTCTGCCGCCATTTGTTAGTGCCAGGGGCATTTCTGAAATTTGCATGATTCAGTGTTATACTCTCATGTAACTTTCCCTCAAAAACGTTCCCCAGCAACTGAAATTTTGAAAGATTCATTTTTTTCCTCAAATTTGATGATGATGTATACAGAGGATGATTTCAGTGGGCCATCTAAGGTCATCAAGTGCCTAGGAGATTGGATGGCAGCTCAGATGGTCCACCTGCAGGGTTTAATGCATGAGCACTTGTAGAAAGTCTGAAAACACTGTGATAGCTTTTCCTTCTTTGAAACACTGCAAATTTTGCATCAAGTATTGTTCCTTGTGCTCATTGGAATGATCTTTCTAGATTTGTAAGTGATGTAACAGAATAACAATAGCAGATTCAAAATGATACAAGGAAAATGCCAAAATAATGAAATAAGAGAGCAGAGCCACTTTGAAGGGTTGCCTTCAAATATACTCAACCAAGATATGAATTCCATGAATTACAATTCCAAATGAACATGTACTCCCTATTTATTTAAGAATAACCAGGTTATGGAAATGTAATAAGCTGCCCTGAATTTGTTTTTGAAAACAGATACAACACTGAAAGGTTAAGTGCAACAATGTCTTCCACACTCTTCTGATTACCTAGATCCCAATGTGGGCAAGGTGAGAGCATACAAGTGCTTCAGAGTTGGCATTCAAAACCCAAAACCAACAAATAGAACAACTTCAACTTATTCAGTGGGCATCCACTTATGCAGCGGGCATCCACTTAATCGTGGGAATGAAACTGAAAGGAAACACCCACTTATTCAGTGGGAATCAAACCGAAAGGAAACATCCACTTATGCAGTGGGCAACCACTTATTTAGTGGGAAATTGAAAGGAAAAGCATAAGCACTTCCACTTATTTAGCGGGAAGCCTTTACAATGAAACCACTTATTCAGTGGGGTGAGTAACATAAACAAATAACTAACAATCCCACTGGTGGTAAACCTTCTAGGGGTTACAAAATAGATATTGCAAAGAGTTAGGTAATACAATGAAATATAAAGGCTGCAATATCAACTAATAATCCTGATTTCAACAAGTTATCTTTGCTGCAATCATCATAGCACAAGAAAATCACAAGAACATGAAGGAAAGCATGCATAAACTGCCCCAAACTGAAGCACCGATGTTATACCATAACAGAGGCCAGCATATTGAAAATAGAAGGTCTGATTTGAAGCGAATGGCACTAATAGACTGCTGTTGCAGGTCTGAAACTCTGAACCAGCAATGAAAGAAGCCTAATATCAGTCCATATATGCTATCAAAACTCCATGGAAATCACAAAATCCTCCTCACAAACATCACCAACAACCTCAACACCCCTCGATGCCTCAACACCATTCAAAATCTGCAAAACACATCAGAAAATCTTCCAAACCCTTGCGCTCAGCGCCAAAATGTACGGCCAACATCAAGCTTCACACAATCTCCAAAAATAATCATCAATAAATTCAAACTAGTAACCAAATCTTCAAAATACATCATAGCAAACAACTCCTTTGAAGCACTATGCAATTTCTGTATGAAATTGCTGCAGTAACTCTGCCTTCAGCACAATGATGATTACTGTATGAAACCACACACAATCTGTTGCAAGGTGTGACCCTTGGTCTCCTTGTTTAGCGTTGCGCTGCGATGGTTTGCGACAAGTGCTTAACCGCCTCCCGTGCTTGTTAAGTCAAGTGGTTGTATCGGGCATTAAGAGGTCAATCTTTTGGTGCAACGGCAGCTAACAATTGGTATCAGAGCCGAGGTCACGGGTTCAAATCCTGCGCTTGCGTGGGGGGGGGGATTGTTGCAAAGTGTGACCCTTGGTCTCCTTGTTTAGCGCTGCGCTGCGGTGGTTTGTGACAAGGGCTTAACCGCCTCCCGTGCTTGTTAAGTCAAGTGGTTGTATCGGGCATTAAGAGGTCAATCTTTTGGTGCAACGGCAGCTAACACAATCTACAAGAGGCTTTTCGTCCTCAAGAGACTAGGGAAGAACACGCAGGTTCAATCCAACAGCATAACAATATTAAATCCAAAAACATAACCCTCCAAATGAGCTCTCATCCTCTTTTTATAACCTTTTGAGGGAAATAGAACATTATTTTCTTTTTACCTCCTCATATTTCTCCTCAAAATAATAATATTTCTCCTCTCCAAAAGACCTTTTTTGAAATAATATTAATGTCATGTGTAAGGCCCTTTTTTTAAGTGTATCTTTTAAAACACTTAATTACCTTTTCAAAGAGCTATTATACTTAAGTTATCTTTTAATAATCCCAACTTTAGATAACTTAGCAAATATATTAATTAAATGGCTTAATAACTCACCCAATTTACAGAAAATCCCAAACTTAAGCGAACTGCAAAATAAATCATACCATCGCCCTCCATGATGTCTGGGATGAAGAATGGCGCCCTCCGGGTGACTTTCTAAAATTAGATTGTTTCTCCAAGAAGTTTGAAGAGCAATCCAGTAAGCCGAAAAAACTTCTAAAAGCATCACATGATTCTTGAACACCAACTGAGCTCAATGCCATAGAAAATAATCCACTTCAAGAAGGGAATGCCACTTTATAATTAATATTACACTAAGTTGCTAATAATTATTCCCAACCTTAGGCAACCTTAGTGAAATATTAATTAAATTGCCAGATAATAGGCCCAAGCTACGGAAAGCATAGAAATGCACTTATCGAACAACTCTGACCATACCAACATGTAAAAGAAGACTTGGGACAAATAAAATAGAGGCTGTCAGGTGACTGTCTAAAAATAGCAAGTGCGACACAGAGTTTGAAAATGCTTCTGAAAGCGTCACCACAAAATCCCCGACAACTCTAAACTTGATGCACACTTGAGATAGCCAACGACTGATTGCCAAATCACCAAAAACAATGTCAGGCTGACACTTACTATAAATAACAATGTTCTCCGAGGACCAAAGAGAACAAACTTAGAAAAACCTAGAAAGATTGTCGCCATGCAAGCACTTACTATAAATAGTATGAACAAGTTGTCCGAAATCCCTCTAGAAAGTGTCATACAGCTCCACTACATCACTTGAGCATACTGGTGACATCGAAATACTCCTCTGATCAAACTGTCACAAACTTAGAAAGTCAGCTCCAACTGTGCTGCAAGAGAACCCGAAAATGGGGATATTACAGGAAATCCATGAGTCCCTCATTTGGACTTCTAATAAGTATGAAAAAAACTAAAAATTAACATAGAAGTATTCAAAATTCAAATATTATGCACGCCAAATGTAGGATACTTCACAACGTGATCAGATATAATGACGTGTAGGACTAGGGGCATAGCCATAACATGCCCTGCCACTTGAAAGAAACACTTCCCTCAATGCTTGATATCGATGGATGCCACTACATGAATTTCTCATCCCCCAAACATTGTCTCGAATAGCAAGTTTTTCTATTTACAAGGCATTCCATAATTGCTTTGTTATATAACTGTTTCATTTTCTGATAGATTTACATCATGTTCTAAGATGACTTTGCCTACCTCGTTGAGCTCTATAAAGCATGTGAGCATTGGGATCCATTGTCGATGACCTCTTTTTGGCATGTTGCATTGAATATTGGATGCAATTGTGAGCATAGTAGCTTCAACTTGTAAGTTACATTGCCAAAATTGTGAATTACCTTGCAGGGTCCATATAATTCAGGTGTGAAATTGTTGCATTTTTGTTGTTTGAGAGATATTTGTTTGTGCAATTGATGCTTGAGAAAGACCTAATCTCTTATTTGAAGTGTCTCACTTTTATGCTGGTTTCCTATTTCTTCATCCTGTTTTGTTTCATGGACAAATTGACCTTGGGGGTTTAGAGAATGTTTTGTTGGTGCTACTTATGGTTTTCTATTGCTTGAAACTTTGGATCGCCCTGTAGATAGGAAGTAGTGAATGAGCTAGTATCCATAAGGCTCTTTAACTGGTGTCATCATATTTGATGTATGCAAGGTAGTGCCATACCAACCCTTCCATCAAAGGAAGCCATTTGAGCCACCAGTATAATTTATCAGTAGCATAACAAAGGAGCTAACGTTCAACACATTTTTTCACAATCTCTGGTTATCTGTTGGATTGAGGATGGTATGGAGTGTTGTGAGACAATTTAGTGCCAAGAATCAAATACAAGTCAATCTAGAAATTTTGGTGTAAATAACATCTGTTGCTGCCTATGATTTTTAGGTTTCCATGAAGTTTATGGACATGCTTCATAAATTTTTTTAACTGTGTTTGTTGAGAATGATTTAGCCAAACCATAAAAATGGACATATTTAATGACTCTGTCAACCACTACCAGAATAAGACTCATACCTGTTGATTCAGGTAGGGCTGGGGTGAAGTTCATTGATACTTTCAAGTTTCAACATTAACTAGGAATGGCTGATGGTTGTAGTTGTACCAGTGACTTGAATTTATTTTCCTTAATTATAGTTGGAAAATTAAACATTCACCAACAAATTTGACTTGGTAATAAGTTTTGAGAAATCCAAAGCAGTGTCCTGTTGGAGAATCATACATATTTGAAAAGGTTGATGTTTCATTTGTAAGGTCCAACATAGGTAAAATCTGCCCTTGTACCATGGTGAATCTACTCTCTAATAAAACTTGTTTAATGCATTTTGGTCCTCTTGTAACTGCTAGATGAGTTTCTGATTTGGAGGATCTTCTTGCCATTCTAGACATGTTGCCTCAACCTGGTTGGGTTCTGAGATAGAGGTCACACAACAGAGGGATTTTGTTTTCCTCTTTCCCAAAATGTGCATTTGCAATGATATTCTCCTTTCCCTTTTGATAAGTGATTTAGAAAATCATATCCCAAAATCTTCTTGTCCCACTTTTATTGCTCCTCTAGAGACACTTGCTACTCTAGAAAGTATAGGGGGCCTTTTGTGACCTGTCATGACTCTAAAATGCTGATCCATGAGATATTTGTACCATTGCCTGACTGCTCAAATAATGGCTAACATCTTAAATTTGTATGTTCAATGAATGAGGGTCTTCCCCTTCAATCATTGACTTCAAAATGTGTGAGGGTGATCTTCTTGCATCAATACCGCAGCACCTTGCCCCGAGCCATCACACTTGACAATAAATGTGTAGTTAAAATCAAATGTAGCCAGGACTAGAGTGGAAATCAGAGCCACTTTAAGTTGCTCAACAACATGAGTAGTAACATTGGACTGTACAAATGAATTATTATTCAACAATGCTGTCAAGGTGTTGCAATGTGAACATAGTTATGAATGAATTTGCAGTGGCACCTGTCAGGCCGAGGAGTCTTCAAAAGGTGTTGACTTCCTTAGGCACGGGCCAATTTACTACTGCCTTTTATCTTATGCAGTCCACCTTGATCCCTTCATAAGAAATTACTTGAACTAGGTTCTATATATCTTTACAGTTGGTGGTTGTTTTCAAGTACATGCTAAACTGATACACATGCCAAAAATGTCTTGCCAGGTTTTTTTTGTAAATCATAATTTAATCAGAGAAGGCCAATGCATTTTTTTAGAGTAGGGACCTGACAATAAAATTCATGAGACTAAGATTTAGAAAGAGCATCTGTGAGACTGAATGGCATTACAAAAAACCTAGAGATTCTCATGAGTTATGAAGGTTCTTTTAGACACATCTTTTATACGGTTTGATGATATTTAGAGTGAAGCTCTTGGCTTTGTAAAATATTCATCGCTAATGATATCATCCAATAGCTCTTCAGGGATATAAATTATAAACTTATCTTTGACAGTGATCTCATTGATCTCTTTATAGTTCATGCATAACCTTGAGGATCTATCTTCTTTTCTAACCATGATAATTGGTGCACCAAAACAGTTTTGTTGTGGGGGTATGATGCCAATATCCAATATGTCCCAAACCATCTTCTAGATCTCACTCTTCTAATTGTATGGGTAGTAGCAGTAAGCTCCGATATTGGGAGGGTGAATACCTAGAATCAACCCAATAGCATGGTCATCTTCCTTGCTTGGGGGCACCGGCAAACCCTTAGGAACCTTTTGGAATACCCATTCATGCCATTGAAAGACATCTTGCAATTCTCGTGGAATAGGTAGGGATTTCTCACAAGTTTACAAGGAGTTAAGTGCCACTGCATCATGAGACCCTTTTTAGGAATTTTTTTTATAAACAAGTGCTTTATAAACCCTTTAGCTAACTGGATGTGACAAGAGAAGGCTAAATCTTGATGTAATTTTAATCTAAGCTGCTACATTCACCAAATTTTATGCTTGAGATTGGAAAATCACTGTTTCCATTAATCTGCCTAGTAAAAATTGAGTGAATAAATTCAGCTATTTGGAGTCCCGACCGGAACTCTGTTTTTCAGACCTTGAATTTTCTTCATTTCCTAAGAAAAACTAAATCTTTGACCCTTGCAGCAGTGCAACCTGGTTTCATTTCCAGTACGAAGGAGGTAGCAACCTTGGTTGAAGAGATGTTATTTGTGAATCCATGAAGAAATGTCAAACTATTAAGGATCTTGCTACCTCATATTCTTGCTTCTATGATAGAATTCACCCTGTAGTAGAGAGCCAAGGCCGTGGAGTTCATCGACCATCATGACATTTATGCATGACTGAGAGAATATTTGAGTTCAGAAATATTTCACAATAGCGACGATACATTTGACTCCAAAATGAGCATTTGAAATGCTTTTAATCACAATATATACAGGGATTATGAAGTAAGATTTATGTTTCACGTGGTAACTTTTGATATTCCATTTATTACAAAGTTCTAAGCTATACATTATTATACTTTGAAGTTATATTTGGTTATATCCATTAATTCAGGTTGTAACTAAAATTTAGGATACGCAAGAACAAAGTTATAAAAGCTCTGAAGTATACTCATACCTTTTTTCAGCTGAATTAATGAGGGATTCATTGAGACCCTCACCCATGAGACGTATTTCAAAGGACCTTGAACCAGGACCAGCAATCCTGCTTTCAAAAGAAATGCCAAATAGATATCAGAACTAAAAACCAGCTAAAGCTAAGTACCCAAGAACATAAAAAAACATTACTCTCCTTTGAAACAAAGTATACAATCACCAATATAACTTTGAACCTACCAACCTGAGAACAGAAATAAATAGCCACAACCCTCCCACTCAAAACAATCAGAAAGAGTCCATGTCAAGCAGAGCTTGAAACCCAGGCCAATGCTTAATATCCAAGTGGTTAATGAGGAGAACAGAGAATGGTCTGCTCCAGCATTAGCTCAAAGGTCAGCCGGTTTATTGGCTTCCCTAAAGCAGTGTTTGAAGCAGATATTACTGAACCAAGGAATCAAACTTTGAGCTTTCTTGAGAAGGTTATCCAAATGCCAATTCAGGGCAGAGCCTTCTGTCGTAGCATTAATCACCAACAGAGAATCCCCTTCCACCTCAAAATCCTGGAAATCAAGGATAAGAGCGAATTTAAGACCATTAGTGAGAGCCTGATTTCAGCCTCATTATTCATTCCACATTCCATGAGAAATATGCCATGCTGAAGCTGAGACCAAGGTCCCATCTGAGTTTCTTATTAAGCATCCAACTCCAGAAGTACCTGGTTTGTGCCTCAAGGCATCACCAAAATTTCAATTTACTCCTAACAGGGGAAACCCAAAAAGCTAACCTTTGCTCTTCATAGGGACTCTTGAATTGATAATGGGTGCTGGAGTAATGAATGGCCAGTGCTAAAGCATGACAGCTTCCATTTTCTGAGCTTGATTTGTTGAATTTTGGCAATCAAGGATACCCATTCTGAGGTAATCATCTCAATTCTGCTAGCACATCTGATCCTGTACAAACTAAAGTTCCGGAAAACTCTCCTATTACATTTCAATCATATACTTTACATAGCAATAGGCAGTAAATTTGCCTAGAGCGATTCCACTTGACTATTTTTGCCCCAGGTAAGGTCAGGGTTGCAATGAAGCCAGAATTGAGGGAGGGGAAAATGAGCTGAGCTGTAACTTCCCCCAAAACCAATTCCAAATCTTAGAGTATTCACAGAACAGCAAAAGATGATTAGCAGATTCTTCATCTTTTTTACAAAGCACACACCAGGTGGGGCCAAAATTCCTCAATTTATTAACTTGTCATATGTCAAAATCTTGTACTGAGCTATGAGCCACACAAGTGCAGCGGTCTTAGGGATGTAGAATTTTGACCAAAATTTATTGCCTTGTCCATTCAAAGCTCTATTTTTATTCATCACCAGCTGATACCCTAGGCACACTGAGTATTCACCTGTTGCCTCAGCTGCCCATTTGAGCTGAATTGTGGGAAAGGATAAAGCTTCTGCATTTCAGGATTGCCATCAGCCGATCTTTTTTAAGTTGAGGAGCAAGGATGTTGTCCAATGACCGTCGTGGAGGGGGAGAAGGGACATTTAAAGGGTAACAATAATCCCTGACAAAAAGGTCCCAACTCTCTTGAGTAATAATTTCAAGCTCTACAAATTCTCTATAAAAATTAATGGGGAAAAACCCATCCACGAGTCCTAGGAGTGGACCATTGCTCCATGTAATGTCCCCATTTTTGGGATGGTCACTAGACAGGAGACTTAGTTAGCCTATCCTCATTCCCGTAGGCTAATTCATCAGAACAAGGGAATATTCAGGTAAGATAATGTTGTTCAGAGGATTGAAGAATGGAACGTTGGCTCAACTAATTTTCACTGGGAAGATGGAAAATGAATTAATTCAATTTTGCATTAATTATTAAAAGAAGACAATTGAATAATAATATTTTATTATTATTTAATTCAAGCGCCAAGAAGGAGAAAATATAAAAATAAATTAAATAATATTATTTAATTTTGGCACCATTTGGAAAAAAGGAAGAAATTAAATAAAATAATATTTTATTTAATTTAGGCGCCACTTGGAGAAAAGGAAAGAATGAATAAAAATAGTTTATTGGAATTGAGCGCTCAACCTTGGAGGTTTAAAAATCTAAAATATTGCATTCTTGATTATGGCACTCACCTTGGCGATTCAAATAAATAATAAAATAATACTTTGCTTTGGGCGCCCTTCTTGGACAAACAAATAATGAAGGTGTTTTCAAATTGAAAGTAGGGAAATTGAAATTCAAATCTTTAATTTGAATTGGCGGAGGTCCAAGTATAAATAAAACATGAAGGAGCTCATTCCGACATCATGAAACTTTTAGCAACTTTTCACATTCATGCTTGGCAATTGCTTTGCTTGATCTTCCAAGGACGAAAATGCTTGTGGAGTTGTGTGTTGGATGAAAACCCAATCACACTTGGAGGCGGATTCATATGGAGTTCGCATTTGCACTTCATTGGATACTTGTTTGGGCTTCATAGATTCATCTTTTGAATTTTGGTCGGAGACCATTTATGGCGAATTGAAAGTTGAAGTCATTGAATATCATTGAAGAACTCATTGTTGAAGATCCATCAAGATTCGAAGACCCTTGCAGATTTACCCTTGAGCGCCGATTTTCAAAGGAGAAAATATATCATGCTTGAGCGCCGATTTGCAGTGGTTTAAGTTGCTAGAGGGTCGCCATTGTTGGAGAGGTCCGTGGCTGTTGGCATCATCCTATTCGCTGGTCTACATCACAGCAGTCCACATATTCTAGCGCAGCCTTGGAGGCCTTACATTTCCATCGTTGATGCTTGGTTGTTAGAAGCAGACAAGCAGATTGGTAGCAATCCAGGTGGCGATCTGCACTTTGGTTTACATTTCATCATCAAGGATCAATGAACCATCATCAAAGGTAGCGAATCATCAAGTATATACAGCGATCTGCTTAAGAACAAGTTCGAAGACAACAATAGATGCAGTTTGCACACATAACTATCCTTTCACCATCATTAGTGACAGTGGCCAGATCTGTAGGGACAGCGATCTGCAGTAGGAGGACAGCGATTCATCACTAGAGGATCAGCGCATGCAAGGAAGACCCTAAGTTAAGTGACAGCGACAGATAGGAGTCTAGTGGCTGCCTTGCATTTGATTGTTATCATCATAATTGTAGTCTAACAGCAGCGATCAGGTTGTAAGTGGTTTGTAGCAGCATTGTTCATCATTTGAAGTCTTCCAACATAGCCGATCTGAGCATTGGAAAGTGGTATGTAATTCATCGTTTCATTCTGAGTTGTAATAGCATCTTGATATGTGTAATCGGCTATGATAACAGCCATCCCTTGGATGTAATTGAAGCTGAGATTCATGACAGCAGCGATCTAACTGATATTTGTCTAGACCTTTATATGAATCCATGATGAAATTCATTTCATAGTAGTTTAGATGTATGTTGTTTGCCATCACTATTTTGGCATATGCTTTCTATATTCCATGTTGTCGAAGATAAATTAAAAAGGTGCAAACAAGAAATCAGATTTCAGTCCTAGGGTTCTCAATTCAAATTTGCAAGATTGAGAAAATTGCTTCAAGTACCTAGAACGGGACATTACACTTCATCTCCACTATCCCATTTCAAATGATTAGAAACAAGCTTCCTATTCTCCTTTATGAAATCCTAGATGCATGAGCCCATAGGAAGTTCCATACCTGAATAAGTGATCAAAGCGAATATTGCTAAGGCACCTACCTACCTTTGATCTGGTTACTCCAATATCCAGAATAATCTGTCAAAAATCTCCAGGCCATTGGCCCCCAAGTCGGCATTTTGAAGTTTGAACCACCAAGTCCTTTAGGCCAGCCCCACCACAAATAGTGGGCTGACATACTTTGGAGTCTGGACCAGTCCATAAGGGGAAATTCCTTATCTTCCGAGGCACCTTGCCATAAGAAGTTTTAAAGGGATTGGGCAAGAGTTTTCATTAAATCCACTGGAGTGTTTAGAATAGAAAGCATGTAGATGGGAAACACTTGAAGGACATTCATGAGCAACCTCACAGCCAAGCTTAACCACTTGCCTTTCCAAGAGGCAATTTTCAGGCTGATTTTGTCTAAAAATTTCGCCCATAAAATTTTCCTGCAGGTCCCAACAACTAAAGGAATGCCTGAGTATATATTTGGCAGACTGCCAATCTCAAGATCTATAATTGCAGACAGATTCTGCTACAATCTTGGGCTGCAATTGAAGAAAAACAGCTTTGATTTCTTCGTACTAATCACTTGGCCAGACACAGAAGAATAAAAAGTCAGAATCCTCTTCATCTCATGTGCTTCCACCTTTTTAGCCAAATCAAACAAAATTGTATCGTTAACTTGTCATATGTCAAAATTTTGTACGGAGCCTTGAGCCACACAAACGCAGCAGTTTTAGAGATGCAGAGTTTTGACCAAAATTTGTTGCCATTCAAAGGTCTATTTTTATTCATTACTAGCTGATACCTCATACTGAGTATCTGGTTGATCCCCATGCAGTTTTCAGGATGCACAAATGTTGTCTGGTTTCTTGAGTTCCTCTCCTTCCAAGCTAAATATCCTATTAATTTTGTCGATTTGCCTCTTGGCTACAATCATATGATGAAAGAATTTGGAGTTTCGATCGTTATCCTTAAGCCACATCTCCTGAGACTTTTGTTTCCAAAAGATTTCTTCTTTTGCCAGAAGCTCCTCTTGATAAGCCAACAAGTGTTTTTCCTTGGACAACAAAGCAGCTGGGAGACCCTCTCCCTGAATTTCCTTTTTAAAGGCTTCCAGATGTTGGCTCACCATCTCTTTCTTGGCAAAAATATTTGTTAACACAGACATTCCAGGCTTTGGAGCAACATTTAACAAATTTCAGCTTCTTGCATGAATTTATACATTTTAGATCCACTAATACATGGGCAGTTTTTCTACCATACCAGGAAAAGGTCCTACAAAGACGAGTCCCCTAACCACATCATCATAAATTTAAAAGGGCAATGGAGAGGGATAAGATTATCTGCAACCCACACCTAGGAGTAATCAGATACAGAGATCTTTAATAATAAAGATTCCATAAACCAGTTATTTTCTAACCAAGCCACTGAGGTGATAAATCTATCAAGTCTTTTAGCTATACTGCAGAAACTAGCTCTTCTATTCATCTGAGTCTATTTGCCTTATTTAGAGGCAATATCCATCAAATAGTTCTTAGCTGCAAAAAGTAAGTAACCCTTTTGGGATTGAGATATTAATCCAATCCCTCCTCTCTTATCTTCATGGGAGAGGATAGAATTATAATCCCCTCCCAGAAGGTAGCAAAGCAAGGAAGATAGACAATTCCTTGCAAGTATGTTATTTGTGTAAAACGTGGTTGGGGTCATATACATTAACAATATTGAAAGAGATAAAAAAGACATACATTAGAATTGTCTTTTCAGTCTGCATAACAACAAACAGCTCCCTAGTTTCCACTCTTCTCCAGCACTCCTCAAGGACCTTGCAACACTATCTTTCTCCTTCACACAACAATGAGAGTGATTACTCTGTGAACCAAACCCACACACTGAGTCTTCGATTGCCTTTTATTCCTCTTTGGCCTTGCAGTGATGGGAGATGGATTAGTTGCCCTAGATTGGCAATGATGAGCCTTGCATAACTGTCCTGGCCAAACGTCCTCCTATGAAACACAATCAATTTGCATTTTAGCTCTAATGGCCTCCAATTGAGAAAACCAAGTCATTAATGCCCATCAGATAGACATGAACTGCCATGGCTCCATGGTTAGGCAAACATGCGTAGTTTTGAAGGAAAACAACCTGCCAAAAGATGTTTGCTGCCCTAACATTGTCCAATATGGGACAAGCAACAAACATAATGCTTTACAAAGTCAAATGACTGCAAAAAAGGTCAAAACTACCCTCATCTCATTCCATTGTCCTAAAATGACTTTTAGCATGTCATCAACACCAAAACTACCCTGCAACAAGCGATGAAATGGTTATTGTCTCCACAAATCTCACTTGTAGAAACTTTCCTCCTCTCATAAACCTCCTACAGTTCATTCTGGCAAAAAAGACTGCTTGCGCAGCCAAAAGAACATCTTACATAGCAAGAGAGATACTTGCGCAACAACTAAGACCTTGCCCAACAATTAAGATCTTCCTATGCAACAACTGAGATTCTCTCGTGCAACTAGGACCACTTGCACAACAATTGAGATCTTCTCGTGGAACACAATTAAGGTCACCTTCGCAACAATTGAGATCTTCTCGTGGAACACAATTAAGGTCACTTGCGCAACAATTGAGATACTCATGTGAAGCAACTAGGATCACTTGCTTAGCAACTAAGATCTCCTCCTTCCGATCCAATTCGGATCACGCCTCCCTAACCAAGGGGCATTTGGTCCCTAAAAGTCCCAAGACACAATTAAATGTGGGAACTTCTTTCTCACATCTTCATGAGACATCCACTTGGCCTTGTTCTGGAACTATCCTTTCTCACCAATCAACCATGTCTTCTACTCTCCTCATTTGGTTTGCCTCACCTTCTCATCAAGAGTGACATTCTCCAGTTCATCCATCTCCTTCGGTGCAAAATCATCTAAAGAAGGAAGAACTACATTCTCTTGCTCTTCATCTAGCATAGAAGGCTCAAACAAGCGTAACTGATCAACATTGATTGCTAAAAATATCTTCATGTACTTTGGCAATTCTAAACAAAAAACATTCTGCCCCACCTACTCAATGATCTGAAACAGACCATACAATAGAGCTTTTAGCTTCCTTGAAGGCCCTTGTTGTCTCTCTTTGCCCAAGTAGATCCAAACCATATCACAAGCATGAAATTTATGATTTGCCTTGTGTTGGTCATGACATCTCTTGTACTTGAGTTGAGATTGTTTTAGTCTCTCTTGAAACTGGAGGTGTATCTGCCTCCTTTCTCCATGAACTTGTGAGCGTTATCAGCCTTAAGAGTCTCTATTTTCCAGCCCCTTACTTGACTGGCCCAAAGAGACATCAAGTGGGCTTGGTGGCATAAAGCATAATAAGGCTCGAAAAGTGAAAGATTCAATGAAGAATGAGTGGCTATTTTGTTCGAGTGCTGAGTATATACTAAAGTTTTGTTCACAACGTTTGTTTGTCATTTGAGTATGAAAGTTGGTAGATCATTTGAGCTTCATGTCCATTCATTCCTACAAGGTGATCAAAACTTGCTCAAAAACCTGGAATCCTTGTTGGATATGATGCTTTCCGAGATACCAAAATGTATCCACACATGATTAAAGAAAATCTTTGTTGCGTTCAAAAACTTGGAATCCCTGTTGGATGTGATGCTCTCTGAGATACCAAAATGTATCCACACATGATTAAAGAAAAGTTCTGTTGCATCACTCCTTGCCAGTGTCTTCTTGCAAGCAAGCAACACACACATCTTGCCGAAATTATTCACAATTACAAAATTATAATCATTGCCTCACTTAGTTCTTGGAAGACCTCCAACAAAATTCATGGAGATACTTTGTGAAGGCCTTTTAGGCACGACAATGGCTGGTACAGCCCCAAATTCCAATTTTTGGGCTTAATTAGAATGCACAATTGACAACTACAAACAAACTTTGCAACATTAGCTTGTAAACATGGCCAATAAACATAATGTTGGAAATTACTTATAGTTTTATTCACACCAAAGTGTCTAGCTATGTGTAATGTGTGTCCTCTGCATCAACAAAATTCTTTTCTCTCTTGCAACACAAAGTTTACCACTTTGTACGAGTCCTCCTTGAAGGTAGTAGTTTTGATGAGGCTTAGTGTAATATAGCACCCTAGAATTTTGTTTGAAATCAACACTATTGAAATGAGAAGTAGCAATCATAATCTTCCACACCCTTCTGATCACCCAGATCCCAATATGGGCAAGGTGAGTGCATACAAGTGCTTTAGACTTAGCAATTAAAATACAGAACAACAAATAACAACTTCCACTTGTTCAGTGGGCATCCACTTATTCAGTGGGAAATCACCAATACAGTGGGAGTACTGAAAGGAAAAGCATAGGCACATCCACCTATTCAACGGGAAGCCTTTACAATGAAACCACTTATTCAGTGGGGTGAGTAACATAAACAAGAAAATATCAATCTCACTGGCGGTACTACCATCCAGGCGTTACAATCACCCAATAATGAAATATAAATGTTTATCACAAATGATTGTAAGCTGCCATACATCAAATAATTCGATTTTCAAATTAAACATACTGTTGCAACCTTTCACATAAAGATAAATTTGTTATCACTGTTGTAGCATTGAAAATCATAAAGAAATGGCTTTAAAATCATCCAAACAACATAAGTAGACATACCCACAAAGCTTTTGTGTTGTAGATGATGAAGAAAGCTCAAACTATTATTGTAAACCCTTTTGAAAACACTAACGGCAGAATCACAGGTCTGATATAAATTGCAGCAGGCTATAGGTCTGAAAATGAAACACTACAAACCCTAACCAGCAGAGAATAGTCCACAAATCTGATTTATGAAACCCAAAACAACACTAATTTCAGACTTGTGAATGAAATATACTATTTATCAGGTCTGAACAACAAAGGAATGTAATGTCCCCTTTTAGGATATTCTTGATTTCTTCCCCTGTGCACAAGAATAACTTCTAGAAAGGAACATTAGCAATATTAGAGATCAATAATGAGATCAATACATAATAATTAAAGTTAATGACATAATGATCATAATTAATAACAATGAACAAATACATATATCCAATATATATTTTCTCATACTTATTCTTTTACCATATTTAGGCCTCATGATATACTTTGGGAATGGCGATCATTGTGCCCGGTTGTTAATCTAACCTAATCATCAACCCTAGTGGAGGTGGGGAATACACTTGTTAAGGCGCTGGATAACAATGCTCCATTGCCATAGGCCCAAGGGTTTCATGCTCACCCGACAATACTTCACCACTTGGCTCAAGGGTTTCATGCTCACTCGACAATACTTCACCACTTGAAAGTCACCTACCGTGTAAGATTTATTAATAATAATAATAAACCGCCCTTCCCTAACGACCCAAACGTCCTCATAGGGCAATAGACAAAGATTAATGACGCGGCAAGACACGCAACGTCCCTCGTATATCATGGGCAAGACTAAGTATCGTTTTATATATATATATATATGTAAATTAGAAATATCATACCGATTCGTAGATTTGCTCTCCTTAAGGATGTACAAGTGATCCTATGGATCACAAATGATGATGATTGCCTTGATTTCTCACAAGGCTGCTATCAAATCAGAATTCTTTTATGCAATGATGTTCCTTATAGGAACTATATTAATAGAGAGTATTTCCACCACTATGGATGGATATCCATATGGCAGATTGCTGCCTCTATATATTAAATCTGATGTATATATTTATTTCTGCCCTTGACTGCTGCAATGGCTGATAAGATATTGATGATAGATTGTTGAACGATGAATGATTGATATATCTTCCATTCTGCCTTATCTCCCATATATATATCCTTACAGCTCTATGATAAATACATCCCTTTGTAAAGGGTGATGACTTTTCAAAGAGTCATAACTTTCTATATAATTACTACTGTCCTTTCAAGGCTGATCAGAGCCTCTTAAAGAATATTCATTATAAACAAACAGACTACTAATAAGTAGTCGCTGCCCATAACAATCGTTTATATGACCTGTCTTAGGTCAACGATTCCTCTTAATTGCTTGCTTAGTCCAATATGAATTAGATTGCTGCTTAGTCCAATATGTATCGCTGCCTTGCTGACTTCCCATTTACCAATCGTTGTCAATTGTTATCAATACTTGCTTTTGGTTAAGGGTCGATGACTCTTAGTCATTGCTGGCTTCAAGCCTTGCTAATCACTGCTTCTTTGTCATTGATCCTTTGCTTGTTTTAAGACAGTCTATTATTTGGGTCGATCCGCCCATTTAATATTTACTATGTTTATTATTTATAATATCTATAATATTTGATATTTATAATATTTAATTTATGATATATTTATATTATTTATAATATCTATTTATATTTTTATTAATAATATAATTTAAATAAACCGATTCAATATAGGGACATGACAAGGAAACACTCCAAAACTTCACATTGATAGTTGTTATGAAGTACTCAGATGATGCAAATTGTCCCAACGCTAATCTTCTACTGAAAACACTTACATGCAACCATTAGAACTGACATGCAATCACCAACAATAACATGCAATGATTGATACCACACATGCAACCATCGAGCGTTGACATGCAACCATTAGAACTGACATGCAAGTGTTGATCACTAACATGCAATATGAAAATTAAATCTCCAAATTACTAGAAAAAAATGGAAGAGCTTCACACAAATAACAATGGCGCAAACTGTTCAGCACAATGGCAACCTCTGAATGAAATTGCTCCAATGGATATGAGGGTTTTCATCCCCAAACCCAATATCTTCCTGCATTCAACACAAATGTGATTTCTGTATGAAACCACCACAAGAAGCTAGGGAGGATCTTTCACCACCGAAACTAGTCTTCTCCAAGAGGGTTTTCGTTCTCAAAAAGGAATGGAAGAACACACAGGTTCAATCCAATAGCATAACAATATCAAATCAATAGCATAACCTCAACAATGAGCTCTCAACCCTTATATAGACACTTTTAGGTTACATGAGAATATAATTCTTTTTTTGAAAATAATTAACTTTTTCCTCTAACTTCCATAATTCCTTTTTCCCATGTCTAGGTGCTCACTTTTATGTGCCTAATCAGTTAATAAAACACTTTATCTTTCCAATGAGCTATAACACTTAAGTCACCTTTAATATTTCCAACCTTAGGAGACTTAAGGTAAATTAACAATTAAATAGCTCAATTAACCACCCAACTTACGAAAAATCCCAAATCGAAGCAAATTGCAAAATAAACCATACCAACACGATCCTGAAGGTTTGGGATGAAGAATGACGCCAATTGGTTGACTTACTATAAATAGACGGCTTCTCCAAGAAGTTTGGAGAGCAAACCGGAAAGCCGAAAATACTGCTGAAAGCATCATTGCGATCCTGAACAACAACTGAGCTCAATGCCATCGAAAAGAATAAAGAACTGAACCTGTGCTCTCCAAGAATTAGGGAGTTCTCTAACCATTACTAGATAGCCTACGGGAGCTCAGTAAATAGGCTATTGGTCAAAAACTTGGCTAAGCGCCAATTGGGGACATTATAGTCCTTCCCTCTCAAAGATTGCTTGTCCTCAAGCAATACATACCATCCAACAGGAATACCAGCATGATTAGCAAAAGTATACCTGGATCCCAAATCAATCTCAAGAATGCTCCACCCCATTCCTGTTGCTCCACTTTGATATATCTGGAAACTGCACAACTGACATTCTGCATTATACTTTGAAGCATTCTACCAATCACACATTCTTGGAAACCAAACATTTGTATCATCATCAAACCTGAGAGTGAAGGAGTGAGCATCCTTCAACAAGTCATCAACACAAATTATCCAACCTGAAATTAATGTTGGGAACCAAAAACTGAAATGTTCCTCCAAAGAAGACCACAAATCAGCTTGTATGCAAGCTGAAAGTAACTCCAAACAGCCATGAATCACTTGGTTTTCAAAAACCAAAGAAGCAATGTTAGCTGAAACACTTGTTCTTTTCAGCTGAAATTTTCTGTCAACCTTCCACAAAGGGCCCAAGACTACAAAAAGAACAATCTCGTTGCTGCAAAAGTCTGAAATTATCATCTGAAAGTCTGATTTCAATAATTTGAAAATGGGACAGCAATAGCAAATCTGAAATCTTTTTAAAATAGTAAGAGATTTGGGCCATCTAATACCAGATTATACCAAAGTCATAATTGGAAACATACTCCAACTCATGACTAAAATTTCTCTCCAATCCATAAGTAAGTATGCAAAAAGAAACATATGATGACTGTTAAAATTTAGGACAACATTAAGACTGAAATTTGATTCCATAATCCTCCATGGAACATTCTTCCCATCATCACGATCCTCCAACAATTCCTGTTGATGAACTCTTGTATACATACTCAACCAAGAAGTAGCCTCATCATGCATATGGAACGCTACTTTGTGAAGGTGCTTCCTTCTTGGTAAGCTCAAACTTGAAAGTTGGAACACCATGCAAGGGTGATGCAATGTAGGACAAACTCCATTATAAAAATATGTCACAGCGGAATTCAAAACATTGCATACCTTGACTTCATGCCATAAGTCAACCAATGATGGTAACTTCAAGTTGGTGAAGTCTTTGTGCAACATAACATCCCATGAGTATACTTCACTCGGATCCCATATCTTGTTACTATCATCCTCCGTGTTACTAGAATCAGATGTTGCTTCATCATTCAACATGAAAAGTAAATTGTCAAAGGTTGATTCAGCTTCCATATCAAAGAGGGGGTTATCAAAAGATTGGAAGTTATTTTCATCCTCTTGTTCAAACCAATCGTCATGTTGTCCCAACTCTGAATCTGCAAACATAGGAAGTTGTCTTAAGTCAAAATCTTCTTTGATCCTATCCAACTCTGCAATTACCAGCTTGATTTCGTTTGCTCTTTCAACATTTTCTTGCTCCCTTAATTGATCTGCAACATCAAATTGATTTTCTACTTCTAAGAGAGCCATTTGGGTACATTCTAAAGAATCCTTAGTTGACTTAAGTTCAGAGGTGAACTTATCAACTTTTACCTCTCTCCCTTTCAAAGGATCAAAGGTCCTTTGTGCAAACTTAATGGCATAATCTCTATCAGAAAGCAAATTCAAGTAATCTAATTTCAATGTTTCCAAAGCACCTTTGACAACAAACAAATCTACAAGAGTAGCTCCTCCTTCAATGCCTCCATGTCTCTTCTCTACTTGGACCATCCAAACATGATCTTCGATGAATTTATGTGTGCTGTCAAAGTGTGTTAAGGCTTGCACAACTTTGTCTTCGGTGATTAATAACTGATTCTTAAAATCATGTAATTCACTAGTTTGTAGGTCAAAATCCGCTACACACAACAATTTTTTTGATTTGTCTTTAGTGGCATGACTCTTGAAATCAACTACCTCAAAGAAATCCTCTTTACAATCACTTTGATCAAATGATATGGCAGCACAACACTCAAGCATTGAGTCATCACTAAGGGCTGAATTACGGCCTTCCACAAGCTCCACTTCAACATGCTCTCCTTTTGAGCTCTCTGAGAAGTCAAATTGTTGTCTTTCATGCATGAGAAAATCTCAATCGGAATTGCCATCAATAGGATGGTGAAGATGCTCCACATTAGGTGTTGCTCTGAAAATTTTAGTAGCATCAATTTCTTCAACTGTTGCAAATACACTTTTCTCCATGTCCTCATCAAGACACTGCTGCAATAATCTTAGGCTCGCTTGATAGATTGCTAGAAGCTTGATAAATCGCCTTCTAGCAATCTATCAATCATTATCATCTCAGTTTTTAACGTAATGGCATCTTCATAATCATCAGACTCATCAAATATAGGACTTGCAAGGTCCAACATTTCAGGTTCCGAATTTTCTTTGACTTCTTCAAGGCTAGGCTCAACTTCAGAAATTTCTGCTGTAGTCTTTTCTAAATCAACTACCTCTTCAATTAACATATCATCTTTTTTGGGTTCCACATCATTCCGTTGGAATGAACTTGTGGTGAAGGTCACTGGTTCATTTTCTTTGTTCTTGCATTGGTGGTTAAGCTCCCAAGAATCCTTGGATAGAAAACAAAGATTTCTTCTCCTGAGTTCGTTCTCGTTGTTATCACTTTTCCTTGCAATTGGTGAATTTTTCTGTTGACTTGGAAGTGATGTCTTGGAATAGTTTTTGGTCTTCGACATAGGAGATCTTAACTCTAACTTCCTTGATGACATTTTCTTCTCACACTCTTCCTTTGGTTTAAAACTTATTCCAAATTTCTCTAGATTAGCAAGTTTTCTGTTATCACTTCAACATGCTTTTTAACAGTACATGTGGTGGAAGTCATCGAATCAACTTTTCTTCTACTCCAATTTTCTTCTTCTTCCGGTTCACCCAAAAATGTTTTAAATGTGAGGACATCTCAAATTTCTTTAGGAAGAGAGCGGTACTCATTAAAGCTAGTGCAAATTTCATCTTTTGTTGGCGAGACATACTTATGAAGACGCATAGTTGCCCTCGGAAGGAAAGTGGGTAGCCGTCTTCCATCCATAGTTTTGAGTTTTGGAAAACTTCAAAGACAAATCAACCAAGTGCTGTAACTCTGCTATACAAATACTAATCACTTGTTAGGAAAAGTGTCTCAACCTTGCAACTTCGAAAGGTTACTATTCTTCCCAGTTGTGGTCTTTTTGAATACCCTTTATCTTGGACAATGGTCTAGAACTTTCAAAGTTTCCAAAAGGGCTAAAAATGGCGGGACTTACTATTTTTAGTAACTTTACATTTGACCTCGGATTGACCCGAAATTTTTCCCAAAAGGTGCAGAACTGCTAAGTAAACATCTCGGGTGAGTTTCTACTCAAGATCATATCTGGATTGCGAGATATTGAACTTTCTGTTTTTTGAAACTGCCGAAAAAAGTTTCGAACTCAGTTTTGAGACACTTAGAGGTCCCTAAACGTCCCGAAATTTGTCATAACTGACAAAGTCGGTTGTAGCGTGATAGATCTCTTCACGAGCTTTCCAACGCATTAAACAGTTTTTCAATCGGACACCCGGATCAAAAGTTATGGCCTCCGGAAATTGGACTTGTTTTTGGGAAATGTAAAAACGTGGACACTTAAAAGAGCTGTAAAGGGGAGAGTTACACGTGTTGGCGTGTGTTTTGACACATCACAAGGCATCTTTGATTGAAGATAATTTGGGTACCACTTTTGGGTGGTTTTGGTTCATGATTTTGTAATTACCGTTGACGGTTTACTGTATTATATCTCCTATATATCATGAGCTTGAGATGGAGGTTGTGTGTAAGAGTCTTATAGATGTTGAGTTACCTCCTGGATCTTTGGTTGGTTATACTCTTGTGAAAGCTTGCTCTGCAAGTATATTGTAATCTTCTTGATTCTTGAATAATATATTGGGCAGATTTGGAGTGGGGGATTTTTTACCTGAAAGGGTTTTGCCCACATAAATTTTGTGTTGTGAGTTTTGCATTTGAATGTTGTTATTATCTTTCTGTTAATGTGCATCTTAATCTGTAACTATAAAAGTTAAAATTTGCATAGATCTTTCATCAGTAGATCAGTGTAGGAAGCGTTTTCCATATACCTTGCTTCCTTTCAGTTGGTATCAGAGCCTCATCACCTTTGGTTCTAGTTGTTGGATAGAGGATTTTTTGAGCTGATCTTCGTTTGAGTGGGAGCTTGTGCAGAGGATTTTGAAATATTTGTTGCAGGAAAGAGATGGCGAGCACATCTGGGAGGTTTGAGATAGAGAAGTTTAATGGCAGTAATTTCGAGTTGTGGAAACTCAAAATGGAGGACATGCTTGTAGATCGGGGTATATGGGATGCCATATCTGGTACAAAACCAATGGCAATGTCTCAAGCAAACTGGGATCTCAAAGGTCGAAAGGGTAAGGGTTTGATAAGACTCTGTTTGGCTGATTCAGTACTCCTGAATATCCATGAAGAGAAGACTGCAAAAGATCTTTGGAAGAAACTTGGAGATGTTTATCAGGCTAAATCCCTGGTGAACAAGTTATTCCTGCGAAAGAAGTTGTATTCTCTAAGGATGGAAGATGGAGGATCTGTCGTTGATCACCTGAATACATTCAATATGCTTGTTGCCCAGTTGACCTCTGTTGGTGTGAAGATGGAGGAGGATCGATATATGACATTACTGAATTCCTTACCAGATTTGTGGGACCACCTTGTTATGGCCATTGGGAGTACCACTACAACCTTCAAGATGGATGAAGTGGTTTCTTCGTCGTTGTCTGAAGAGATGCGGAGAAAGTCTTCTGAATCGGCTAAGGAGGCTCTTGCTATTCGTGGTAGATCTAAAGAGAAGGGAAACAAAAAGGATAAGAAGGAAGAAAAAGGAAGATCCAAATCCCGTGTGAGATCTACGTCTCCCGGAAAGTCCAAGGCTCTGTGTTGGAACTGCGGCAAACCTGGTCACTTCCACAAGGAGTGCAAGGAGGAGAAAAAGAAAAAGAACTATGATTCAGATTCTAACAAGTCCTCTCAGGATGAAGGAGAAGCGTTTGTCGCTGCCTTGGCAACACATGCATCTGAAGATGTGTGGCTTATTGACTCTGGTGCATCTTTTCACATGACCTCGCATTGGGGTTGGTTTTCGAAGTATGAAGAATATGATGGTGGAAAGGTGTATTTGGGTGATGATTCTCACCTGAAGATTGTTGGCCGTGGAAGAGTCTTGATTTGATTCCCTGATGGACGAATGAAGGGAATCAATGGTGTTCTACATATCCCTGGTTTGGCACGGAACCTTCTTTCTGTAAGTAAGTTGAATGATGTGGCTGTGTAGGTTGTTTTCTTGAATGGAGGATGCAAGATGACTAGAGGATCTATGGTGTTGGCTAAGGGTGTTCGGATTGGCACTCTGTTTCAGCTTGATGCATGCATGGTTCAGTGCAATAGTGCCTCTATTTTGAAGAAGAGAGCTTCAGAGTCTTCATCCTCACCATTGGAACCAGTAGCGAAGAGGACTGTTGCATCTACTTCTGATGGTCGTGCTTTTTGGGTACCTAAGGGTGCTTATTCTATGGAGATGAAACTTCCAGCTGAGAAGACAATGTTATGGCACGAAAGGCTTGGTCACATTGGTGAAAAGGGTTTGAGGACCCTGAAAAATAAAAATCTTGTTGAGGGTATGAATCACTGTAATTTTGAGTTCGATTTTTGCGAACATTGCATTTATGGAAAACAAAACCGTGTTTAGTTTTATTCTAGTTCTCACAAATCTTCTGAGGTGTTGGACTTTATTCATTCTGATTTGTTTGGTCATGTTAATGTTACTTCGATTTCAAAATCTGTTTACTTTGTTTTATTCATTGATGATTACAGTAGGACATGGGTGTATTTCCTTAGAAGCAAATCTGAAGTTTTTAGTAAATTCAAAGAGTTTAAAGCTTTTGTAGATAATCAGAAGGATAGAAAGATTAAGTGTTTGAGGACTGACAACAGTGGTGAATTTTGTTCAGGAGATTTCGACAAGTTCTGTAAAAAACAAGGGATTGAGAGGCACAAGACAATTTCGTATACCCCTCAGCAGAATGGAGTTGCAGAGAGGATGAATAGAACGTTGATGGAGAGGGCAAGGAGTATGCTAAGTGGAGCTAGCCTTGAACAAAAGTTCAGGGCTGAAGCTGTTGCTACTGCTTGTTACTTGGTTAACAGGTCTCTTACATCAGCACTAATTGATAAGACACCTATGGAGGTGTGGTCTGGTAAAAAGCCTTCATTAAGTGTCATATCCCTCAATTTCAGCCCATAATAGCTCGAAGTTTTCCAATTAAAGATTGGAAAGAAGACTAGTTTATAATGGCTCAGTGTGATCTTGAAGGTTACATATTTTTATGATAATAAACTCTCTTTATGTTCAATTTCATAACTTAGCCAAATTTCATGGCAAGAGGAAAAGACAAAATAGAATAAGACAAAATCTGACTTGGCACTAAAAGACAAATCATATTTTAAAGGCAATAAAAGACAATTATTAAGGGATCGAATGAGACCATTAAGGACCCCGATCCTTATGAAGAGATAAATATAACTATAAATAAATTAATGAAAAGGCATAAAGGCCTAAGGGTCTCCACTCGATGACTCTTCAATACCATAAAAGGAGACGAAACCAAGTAAGACATCATCGATCACATAAAGAAAGATACATCTGAATATTGAGGTACGGACGGAAGCAGCAGCAAGCAATTCTTAACTCTTTCAAGCATCGATCCAAGCATTGGATATTATCATTAATTCATACAAGGATATCTTTCAAGGCTGCCGTCCAGTTTACAACAGCAAGTAAGCATCTTTATACTATTCTTATTCTCTTTGCCTGATCGGCTGTCATACTAGCACAGGTATGAAGAAAATGATATTTCTGTTTCATTCATGATAGCATTTATTCTTATACAGTCAATCATTGATAATGTAATGTGTAGATAGTCATATTCATTTGCTCATGATAATGTATTTTGTATCGATTATGATAACTCTAATTAATGAACAGTCATATGCTTGTTCTCATAAATGTATCGATTATGATAACTCTGATTTATGAACAACAATCATATGCTTGTTCCCCTAAATGTATCTATCATGATAACTTTGATTTATGCACAACCATTCTTAGTAATGCAATGTATACATTCCATTATCCATGATGATATAATCATCATGAATAATGAAATGTAGACAGTCATATAGAATGATCATTTATAATATATCTAGTATGTAATAATTCAAATGATATATCTTGTAAACAATTATGTATAATGCTATGTGATTTGCTAACCTCATATGAGAGGTGAAAGGGAAAGTACCAAGAGGCCACTCATGGGTATTATAAAGGCCTTTGTCACATGAGGTATAAGGTACCCATAGTGCAAAGGATGTATATCACAAAGAGGCCTTGTCACATGTGGTACAAGGTACCCATAGTGCAAGGGTAATGATGTATAGGCCTTGGTTATTTGATGATTTTTTTGGACAAGTCAACAATTAGAGTGAAATACAGAGTATTTGACTCCCTCTTGAGCAAAGTCTCTCGAATGCTGAACGAAGTGATCAAACAAGATGACTCCAAGGTTCCTTTCTGATGATTTTGTAAGAGATAGCTCAGTGACTAAGTATGATTTTGCTGTTAAACACAAAGGGACTTACACAGACTCTTCTCCTTTCATTTAGCTTGTTCCTCCTTTCAGTGTGGATGATGTATGTAAAAAAGTTTCAATGATAAAAAAGAAAAAAAAAGGTAAAGGTTTAGAGACTAATCTATCTAAGGTCAATGAAGTAATGATGATATATTGAACAGACAAACTCCTCGATAACCTAACTTCACTTCGCCAAGGATGCCTACAACTACATGAAGTTGGTGCAATCTCCTAAGGTTACGCAAAAGGTTTTCAAATCATGAAGGTTCATATCATAGTTCCGAGACTCGCCCGAACTCGCCAGAACTCGGCGAGTCGCGATCCGAGCAAGGTCTGGCGAGTCCTGGAGACTCAGACTCGGACTCGGCCTTGAAACTCGCCGAAACTCGCCGTT
The DNA here is from genome assembly GCA_027924645.1 of Cunninghamia lanceolata. Taxonomy (NCBI): domain Eukaryota; kingdom Viridiplantae; phylum Streptophyta; class Pinopsida; order Cupressales; family Cupressaceae; genus Cunninghamia; species Cunninghamia lanceolata. The sequence goes on along the minus strand of BSBN01000490.1, from coordinate 4,628,108 downwards.
TCTTGAAACTCGCCGAAACTCGGCCCAAACTCGCGAGTCCCGATGGTGAAACTCGGCCGGCGCAGCATGAGTGAAAAGTTGAAAAAAAAACATAAAAAACTCAAGTCAAAGTTGATTTTTTTTGGACTTATATTGCCTCTATTACACTTAAAGTAACTTCATTTCATTTTCTTGGCAAAATAGGAGGAGAAGAGAGAGTTGTGAGAAAAAATAAGAGTGTGCATTGTAGGGCAAATAGCAAGGAGGTAGAACCGTAGAACGAAAAATCCGTCATTAAATCGCATTGGAGCAGCTTCATACTTAGAGTTGGTGCATTGAGAGCTCTCTACCGTCGATTGGAAGGAGTTTGCAACTTTGCATTTCATTTCAAGGTTGGTTTTTTTTGTGTTTTTTAGCAAAAATTGCATTGTTTTGTAAAATTTCAAATTTTATTTTGAACAAAGTTACAAACCCTACTTATTTTGTTTGAATTTTGAACTTTGAAGTTTGAAACTTTGAACATTCAACAAATTAAAAAACCCTACCTTTTGTTTGAAGTTTGAAGTTTGAACATTCAACAAATTAAAAAACCCTACATTCAAGTTTTCAACAATCAACAAACCCTACATAATTTTGAAAGTTTGAAACAAACCCTACCTTTTGTTTTTGAAAATTGGAACAATCAACAAACCCTACCTATTTTTGAAACAAACCCTACTTTTTTTTTGCATTAGTTTAATAAATTAATAATTATAAATGAATTAACAAATGTTCATTTTTTTTGTGTTTATGTGTTATTGCAGCAGCTTTGATTTCAAGTTCAAATTGTATTTTGCACAATGTCTAACTCTTCACACCCAGTTCGAAAGGACCCACCTTGGAAACACGCTGAAAATTTTCCAGGGCAAAAAAAAGGACAAACAAAATGTTTTTATTGCAAAACAATTTTTCATGGAGGCATTAATAGATTGAAATACCATCTTGCACGCATAGCCGTCCATGATGCTTTGGGATGCAATGATGCACCTATTGAGGTTGTTCGTGAGGTGCAAATACAATTAGAAACATTTGAAATGAAAAAAGCGCTGAAAAAGAGGCAAAGGGAGGAGTTAGCGTGCATTGGTGGTGTTGGAGAGGCTTCTTCCAAGCCTCCATTTCATCCTAGTGCTAGTGCTTGTGCTAGTACTTCTGCTACTGTTGGTGCCCGTGCTACTGCTAGTGCTGCCGCTACTACTGCCGCTGCTGCTAGTGCTGCCGCTGCCGCTACTGGTAGTGGTAGTGGTAGTATTAGCATTGGTCCTAGAATTTGTAAATCTAGGTTGGATTCATTTTTTGTGCCACGCACTACTCCTGGTGCCCAACCGTCACTTGAGAGCACGGGTTGGAACAAGGAGGCACATGACGCAGCTAGATGAGCAATTGGCGACTTTTGGTACTATTGCACCATTCCATTCCATGCAGCTAGGTAATTCTTTTTTGTTTGATTGTTTTAAAATTTATATTATTATAGTTTGATTCTTTGTCTCATGAATTTTTATATTTAAATTTTAGATGTGTGTTGAATTCAAATTTAAAGTTAAACTCTCCTTTTTACATGTGCTAGGTCTCCTTATTGGCAAAATATGCTTGATGCCATAACTGTTTGTGGGGCGGGGTTCAAAGGCCCTACTGAAGATGACTTAAGGGGCCCACTTTTGACACAAAAGGTGGCTGATGTAAAAGCTGAAATAGAGGAGCAGCGCTTGGTATGGAGCAAGAAGGGTTGCACCATCATGACCGATGGTTGGACTGACAGAAAAAATAGGACGCTACTGAATTTTCTTGTTTCCTCTTCAAGTAATTGTACTTCCCTCAATGCATTGAATAATTTGAATTTTAAATTTGATTTAACGATTAATATTTTTAATTTATGTTTTATTGAACCATTGATTTTGCTTCTTTTTTCAGGTGGCACCGTGTTCATCAAGTTAATTGATGCTTCAACACATGTAAAAAATGCCACATACCTTTGTGAGGCTATAGAGGAAGTCCTATTTGAGGTGGGTGAGGAGAATGTGGTTCAAGTAGTGACCGATAATGCAGCAAATTATGTTGCTGCAGATAGACTACTGATGGAGAGGCACCCAACAGTATTTTGGACTCCATGTGCCGCACATTGCCTTGACCTCATATTGGAGGATTTAGGCAAGCTTCCATGGATCAAAACATGTGTGGATATTACCAAAAATATTTGCAAATTTATATACAATCACACATGGGTCCTTAGCCTAATGAGGCAATACACGAGGTTAAAGGAGTTGGCTCGTCCTGGCATCACCAGATTTGCTACAAATTTCATCACACTACAATCCTTGATTCGGTCAAAGGGACCTTTGAGACGTATGTTTGTTGCTGAGGAGTGGACTTCCTCATCCTATGGTACTTCCACCGCAGGGATTGAAGTGGCAAATTACATTTTTGATGAGCCAGGCTTTTGGACACCTGCTGCAGAGATTGTGAAGGTAACCGTAATATTCAATTCTAGTATTCTTTAATTTTTATTCATATTTTCTTTTATTTGTTTAACTTTATTTTATTCACACTTAAGTTAATGTTTCACAATATTTGCAGTTCACCGAGCCCTTGGTAGTTCTCCTACGAGTTGCTGATGGGGAGAAGCCCGCAATGGGCTACATATATGAGGGCATGGATAGGGCCAAGGAGGCCATTAGATCAATCTATGGGGGAGTTGAGGGTAAGTATCGTCCCATTTGGGAGATCATTGATAGGAGATGGCAGCACCAGCTTCACAAGCCCCTTCATGCAGCAGCTTATTTCCTAAATCCGGCATTCCAATTCCACCCTGATTTCAAGGCGGATGATGAGGTTCTTGGTGGGCTCTACTTAGTGATAGAGCGGATGGCGCCTGCAGTTACTAGACCGATAGTCCATGAGATAGAGGCCTTTACTAGTGCACAAGGAGAGCTCTTTTCTCGTCTAATGTGCAAAGAGAGTAGGACAACATTGCAGCCAGGTAAAAATATATATAAGGGCATAATTTTCCTCTTTTTATATTATTATTAAATGTTGAAACTTGAAACTTGAGACTTAAAATTGGAAATGAGATTGATTTTTTTTTTCTTTTTCTCATTTCAGATGTATGGTGGCAAATGTTTGGTGCTAAAACACCAAACCTTCAGAGGATTGCCATTCGCATATTGAGCCAGCCATGCAGTGCTTCAGGTTGTGAGCGTAATTGGAGTATGTTTGAGCACATACACTCCAAGAGGCGCAATAGATTGTCCGTGGAGAGGTTGAATGACCTAGTGTATGTTCATTACAACCTTCGACTTAGACACAAACAGATTTTTGACCATGACTCCACCCCAATCAGGCTAGAGGAGGTCGATCCACAATCTGAGTGGATCACTGAGGCTACAGATCCTATCTTTAGTGATGAGGACTTTGATTGGGTTGACCAGGCAGATAGAGAGGCTGAGGCTGTAGCCATGGTAGAGGAGGTGGATAGAGCATGAGCAGACACAGGCACATCTGATGTTGGTGAGGGTGGCATGGAGTCACAGGCAGAGATTATGGCTGCTGCATCATTGAAGACCTACCATTTACGCCTTCGTAGGAAGGCGAAGGATGCAGGCTCCTCTGAGCCATAGACTTCTAGTTATTGTTTTGATACTTCATATTTGCTTGGAACATTTGATCATTTTGATGTCATGGATTTCATATTCCATGAGTTTTGTATACATTTGACTATATTTATATATCTAAGTGTGTTATTTCCTTCAGCAGTTCAGCTACAATTTGCATTTATACTTATGTGATCGATGTATACTTGTGTATGTGATCCAATTAGCTTCTATTTGATGATGTTATTGTGTCTTTAAGGTTTATTTAATAAAGGGTGCATGAAACAAGTTTTAAATCCTTAAAAATCTCTAAATTTCTTGGGTTTTTCACTTTGCCGAGTTTTTGCCGAGTCTGCGCCGAGTCTAGGCGCCGAGTCCCGAGTCCCGAGCCGAGTCGCCCTCGCCGAGTCTGCGCCGAGTCCGAGTCTCGGAACTATGGTTCATATGAACACCCATTAGATGGCGCAGCTCAAACAAGCATCCACAATCGAACTTATGCAAATAATTAAGCTCAGACTATCTTTACACAACACTTCACCAGCGATGAATGTTAAAAGCATGAGCTAGGAGTTGATCAAATATCCAATACAACATACATTACAACAAAGAGCTTCTAATCTACTTTGAAACATCTCTCCATTTGATCAAGATACCAGAAACCATGTTATTTCACAAGATAACACTTAAACACCAAATGAACTTCCAATGTCTTTGCATTAACTTTGAGAAATATTTACAACAATTCCAAGCCCTCTCATGAAATTTCGAGAGTCTCCTATTCTACTCCTAAAATCTAATCTCTAGTCTACTACTCCCCAATCAATTACAAATGAGGCAACAAGCCTTTATATAGTGCTCTAGATTACAATGAATGGCCTAGATCAATTTGATAGCCAAGGGTCTAGATCGTGCCACCTCAGAGGTAGTTACAACAATTTGCTATTTTTAGCACAAAAGAGAGAGGCAATGAAGGCACAATTTCCAATGTGATAAGGTAAGGCGAAATCATTTAAAATATCTTCCACATAGGAATCCCTTTGACTTTTTTTATTAAATGATACATTTAATGCATTTAAAATGATGTGTATTCGCCACATAGATGCCACCTCAGCATATCTTGAAAATTGTATCAACTTGTAATGATGGATTCAATGTGATTGCTCTTGATACTTGAACACTTGAGATGTCTGGGAATGTATCGTGTTGATCTTGCCTTGTTCATCTTCCTGTAAACTGGATGTATGATAGATGTTGCTTGTATCTTGTTGATCTTGCCTTGTTCATCTTCCTATAAACTAGATGTATGATAGATGTTGCTTCATTTGGTTTAACTTTGTGATGCTTCTTCTTCTTGTAGGATACATGATGATTTTCTCTGGATGCATCTCCTTGAAGAGTGTAGTAGTAGATGATGATACTTGATTCCTTCATGATTAGAAGTAGGATCTCTCTTGGACTTGAAGATTCAGGAGTCTTGAAGTTGAAATGGATGAACGCCCTTGCTTGATGTAGAAGTTGATGAAGTGATCTTGAAAGATGATCCTTGATGTGACCCCTTAGAGTGTAGATATTGATGATAACACCTTTCTTGGATGTAGTATAGATGACCTCTCAAGGATACTTGAAGCTTGATGAATCTTTGAAAATTGGGAAAACTTTACTTGAAGCTTGGATGGATGAAATGCTTCTAACATTTGATGATGGATACTTGAACTTGATGTAGATCTCTTGGAATGATGCTTCCTCTGCAACTTGAAGGTGATTCAAGCACTTGCTCTTGATGATCATGATGTAGTTGATGAAATGCTTCCTTGAAGATGATCTTGAATCTTGAAAGAACTTGACTTGAAGCTTGGATGGATAGATGCCTTGTCTTTTGAACATGATGCCACTTGATGAAGCTACATGATGCCTTAGTCTTTTCTCATTCCTTGCTTGCCAAAGGTTCTTATCACTTGATCTTTAGATGATTACTCCGTAGTTCCAGTCACACTCCTGCAACATAGAGAAAGAAAGAACATCAATCCTTTGTTGTCATAACATTATTTCATAACACATAAGAATCATTCAATATTTCATCATCAAATTGACTTTTACTTTGGATATCTCAATGATCAAACAATAAAGATGATGATACTTCCCCAAAAACTAACTTATGTAAGTTGTTTCTAGGTGTAGCAGATAGGGTGCATTAGATTAAGGTTTTAAAATCTTCTTGATAGACTCCCAAACACCTAGCAAGCCCCCTCTACATGTAGCGCATTTGATGGGCATCTTGAAATCCTCCTCTCACCTCTCCTTGGCGCATTAGTTGGCAAGTTTGGAATCCTCTTCTTTGAAACATCCTAACTCAAGTCATCTCTCCATTCAAAGTGGCGCATTAGATGAGAGTTTTAAATTCCTCTTGAAACATCCTAAAATTTGCATTCTAACACTTAGAACCTGCCTCTCCATCTTGGCGCATCGGTTCAAGATTTCAAATCCTCTAGAAAGGTTTTGAGCACATTAGATCAAGGTCATTGGATCTTCTCTTGAAATTTACCTTGATATTGAAATTTAACCTCATTATGGAAGTGGCGTATTGCTTAAGCATATTGAAATCTTTATCTTATCTTCCCTCTTTGGCGCAGTGTTTGAAATCTTCCTTAAGAATGCATATACCTCAGATCAAACTTTTACATCCTCAAAGGCTAGCGCACCAGTTGCCTATGTTAGAATCCTCTAGCATTCGCGCTTTGGTTAAGTGTTTTGAATTCCTCTTGACTAGAGCCCTTGATGTAGCAAAAACTCCTCTTTCTCCTTAAGTGGCGTGCTAGTTGATGACTTTAAATTCCTCTAGATCCTTTTAAAATTTTACATTTTACCCTTGAAATTGACCCTTCTATTCTAGCGCAGTGGATGGGGTATAAAGAATCCTCTAAAATTAACACCTTCCAATGTCTTCCGCAATTTCTTTTACCTTACTTTCAAAATGGCGCATTAGATCAACAATTGGGTTTCCTCTAGAAACATGCCTTCAACACTTGACTTTACTTCCCTCCATAAGGTGGCGGAATGGTTGGATATTTTGAATTCGTCTTGAAAGTCTCTGAATCTTGCCTAGACTACCCTGACTTAGTGTCGCATTGGATCAACAATATGATTTCCTCTAGAATTTCACTTTAAGACTTGATTTTAGATTCTCCTTGAAGTAGTCGCACTAGTTCACACCTTTTGAATCCTCTTCCTCTAGGTGCTTTAGACAAAGGTTTTGATTTCTTCTAGCATCTCCCTTGGCGCATTGGTTTAACAATTGAGTTTCCTCTGATGTAACAGCAGTTCACTGTAGTCTAATTTCCTCCAACAAATGAATCTGGAAAATGCTTACTTATATGAAGGATCAGCACTAAATAATACCCAGGTTGAGCAGCGATTCCAATCTTCAAAACACTAGCAAATATCAATGATCAACAATGAAATTACAACTCCTGTTCATCCTCATAGGGGTGGCGCACCGATTAACACTTTTGATTTCCTCAGGAGTGGTGCTTTGGATCAAGTGTTTAGAATCCTCTAGATTTCCTTTCACATGTGGCGGGTTGGTTAAGGTATTCGAAATCATCTAGAATTGGCGCATTGGTTGAGGTGTTCAAGATCCTTTAGAATTTGGCGCATTAGATCAAAATTTCGAAATCATCATCTTCTTCTATCCTTGGGCGCATTAGTTTGGGCGCATTGGATCAAGAATTGAAAATCCACATCTTGTTCTCTAATTGAAAGCGCCTTTCATCACGATTTTGCGCTACTTGGATGTCCCGTCGCATTGGATGAACTTTTTGAATCCTCTGGAATAGTCAAGCGTTTTTCAGGGTTCGTGAGGATAAAGGTATATTGAAAAATATATTTAAGTATAAGTTGAGAGATTGAATTTCTTACACTTTAAATATTTTTCAATATACCTTTCAAGATGTTTGAGATAGGTCTCGAATCCACCGGATTTAACATGCAGAATATAGAATTTGGAGGATTCACCAGATTTCAGACTTAGTCAATTTTTCAGGATTTCAGGGTTTCAGGCTCCGGACTTAGTCTTTCAGGATCTCAAACATACATCAGGATGGGTCTCAATATTCATTATTTGGATGGACATTTGATCAAGAGTCTTCATTACTACAAGTTTATGTACCAGATGAGACCTCCAGTTATAAAGCAAAATCTTCTAAGAGAGAGACTTCTTGTTGGATTGACAGAGGAAACGAACCTAAGGCATCATCCAAAACTAGATGCAAAGCATCGAAACTCAAAAAAAAAGGGGGTCCCCATTTGCAATGGGGCAATGTGTGATTTGGTCACAACAGTACCCATAGTGCAAGGGTAATGATGTATAGGCCTTGGTTACTTGATGTAAGGTATCATAAGAGTACCAAGGAGTCTCATAGAGGCCTTGACTCTAAGGTATTAAGGATACCACATTGAGTCTAAGGATAGAGACATTAGAGCCCCATGGTGGATAACGGTAACTCTCCTCTAATATCCCATAGGTTGTTAACAGATGACATTAATAGATAAATAGATTGCAATATATATTGATGAAAACCTAAGTAGCCGAATCTTCAAACTTGATAGCCGATTCCACGTACTGGTACGTACCAGAATCCGGTACTTAATGGAATCCCTGTGGATTCGACCAGGGTTCCTCATTCTGCAACTCGGGCCGTTTCCACCTGAATTTGGCCGTTTCCAACATTTTTGGATGCTGATGTGGCGGTTTTAAGGCGATTCCAGTGGTTTTTCAAAGGATTTTGACCAGATTTTTTTTTTTTGGCTTTTTCGTTTGAAAAAATGCAATAATTTTTAAAACCTGTGACGTTTTTTTTAAAACTAAAAGTAAAATATGTCATTTTTAGCCGCAGCGAAGGAAACAATCTGCAAGGTATGAATGTCGTTTTGTTGAAGTTCGATTTTTTAATTTAAAAGTTTAAACTCTGTTTTTTTTTTAATATCAGGGTGATAGTTTTAATTTTTAATTTTTATAATTTATTTATTATTAATAATTAATTAATATTAGCACTTCATGCATAGGAGGTTCAAGGAATATGCAGGAACAACCGACGAGTTTAGAAAATTTCTGGCATGATTTTTTTACGGTGTCAGACAATTTTCCCAGCACTATAATGCTCACATATAAAAGCCTATCGGCTAATTAATATTTATTATGAAATTAATAATTTATTTATAAATTATATAGGTGTTATTATAGTTACTATTAACGTTTAAAGTTTTAAGTATACTGTATTATTAAATAATAAATATTAATATAGAATCAGAATGTATGAAATCTTAATATTCGGTGAACCCTAACACATTAATATATTAATGTGAATTATAATTTATAATTTTATAATTTAATATATTATGAATTTATTATTTTAAAATTTATTATTAATTTATTAGCAAAGTAGTAATTTGATTTTTAAATGTAAATTACTAATTTTTATTTCTAAATTTTTAATAATAATTATTAATTAATATTTAATAATAAATTAATTAATATTGGACGCTACGAAATTTGTAAATTACTGATTCTGGTTAGTGATTATTACTTGTATTATTTTAATATTGAACCAATGAACAATGAATATCTATCATGATATTCAAGTTTTGACAAATTATCATTGATATCGAATTTGCAATAGTATATTGTATTTCAAATGTGTAACATATATGTTAGTTTTGTTTAGCATATGCATGATATGTCATTCTGAAAGTAATTCTTGTTTTTAGGTTGCAAATACATATATATTTATGATTTTTTCTCTTTTTTTGCACGCATGTACCCAAACGTACCCAACCCCCCCCCCAAAAAAATTTGCGGTACCGGCGTACCATACCCACATACCCGTACCTATACCCGTACCGGATTCGGCAACTTAGATGAAAACCATAGATCATGTGAAATGTCATGATAAGAATATGCAAGGCATATTAATGATGATCATGAGAATAACATGTGAAATGTTAAAGATATGCAAGGCATAGTGATCATAAGAATAGCATGTGAATTATGAATGATAGATAATGTGCTGAGAAGCAATTACAAAATGAATAATAGTGATATGCATAGAAAATGATCATAGAATAATAATAGTGAATTACATCTGAAAGTAATCATAGCTTTGATTATAGCAAGGTGTATTGATAGTAATCCATGATGAACTAAGTTATAAGTTGATATTTGATCATAGAAAGAATAAGGGCAATGTTATTATATGTGGCTTTAAATGAAAATATACTAATGTTCTCTTTGTATGAGTTGAAATTGTGTGCAAGGTAAGGAGAATTTTGACTTGCAAAAAGGGGACATGACATTGAGACACATTCGAGTATTTGGTTGTGAGGCATATGCACATGTGCTTAAGGAGAAGAGGTCTAAATTGGAGAGCAAGGCTATGAAGTGTATCTTAATCGGTTATGGCATCGGTGTGAAATGGTACAAGCTTTGAGATCCAGCGGCTGAGAGAGTTCTGTACAGCAGAAGTGTGATCTTCAGAGAGCTCAATCCTTCTTTCGTTGTCTTGCAGCCGGAGAAAGAAGAGAAGAAAGAGGATGTGGTTCAGCTTCTTTCCACCCCTGAGAAAGTTGAACCAAAAACATCTATTGGACCTGATAATGAGGAGAGCTCTAGTAGCTCTGAAAGTTTAGAAGAAGATGAACCTCAACCTCAATCTTTGAGGAGGTCCACGTGGATAAGGCGGCAATCTGATAGGTTTGGTTATTTATTGCATGATTCTAGTTCTATTTTTGCTTTGATTTCTAACACTGATGAGCCTAGAACTGTGAAAGAGGCTATGGGTATGAAAGATGCAGGTTCCTAGAAGGAGGCCATGGAAGAGGAGATGGCTTCTTTGGAAAAGAATAATACTTGGAACTTGGTGCCTTTGCCTGAAGGACGAAAACCTATTGGATGCAAATGGGTGTTAAAAAAAAAATTTGGTGTAGATGGCAGTGTTGAGAAATATAAGGCTAGATTGGTTGCGAAGGGGTATTCTCAGGTGGAGGGAATTGACTATGGTGAGATTTTCTCTCCTGTTGCAAAGTTGACATCTATTCGGTACCTGTTATCTCTTGCAGCAGTGTATGATCTAGAAGTGGAACAGATGGATGTGAAGACATCATTCCTTCATGGTGACCTGAAGGAGGATATCTATATGTCACAGCCAGAGCACTACGTGGTGAAATGTAAAGAAAATTTGGTTTGCAAGTTGAAAAAGTCTTTGTATGGTTTGAAACAGTTTCCTAGGATGTGGTACCAGAAGTTTGATGCCTTTGTGTTGAGTATTGGATTTTTGAGATCGAAATCAGATCATTGTGTTTATTACAAGTTTGACAATGATCACATTCTCATTATTGCATTGTATGTCGATGATATGTTACTCATTGGGAATGGTAAAAGTTTGATTTCTGATTTGAAGTCTCAGTTGTTAGCACAGTTTGAGATGAAAAATCGAGGAGCAGCTCGGTACATTCTGGGGATGGAGATCAGAAGAGACAGAGCAAACAAAAAATTTTGGTTAGGCCAGAGTAAGTATGTTAACACTGTGTTGGAGAGATTCAGCATGGTGGATTGCAGACCTTTGATTGTTCCTGTTACAATGGGGACAAAGTTATCTATTGCAGATTGTCCAAAGTCTCCTTCTAAGACGGAGGATATGAGTAGAGTTCCTTATGCTAGTGCGGTTGGCAGTTTGATGTATGCGATGGTTTGTACTAGACCAGACATTGCCTAAGCAGTGGGAGTCCTTAGTCGATTTATGGCTAATCCTGGATGGGTACATTGGGATGCAGTGAAGAGAGTGTTCAGATATTTACAAGGTACTTCCGAGTATTCTTTATGTTATCATGGTTATCCTATAGGACCTCAGCATTCACTTTGTATTCGTGGATTTGTGGATTCAGATTGGGCAGGTGACATTGACAACAGGAGATCCACCAGTGCTTATGTGTTCACTATGTTTGGTCGTGCTATTAGTTGGATGAGTAAGCAACAACCTGTGGTCACTTTGTCCACTACTGAAGCTGAGTACATGGCAGCAACTCATGCTTGTAAAGAAGCCATTTGGCTTAAGAGATTGTAATTTGATGTTGGGTTTGATGCAGGGAAGATTACTTTTTGTTGTGACAGTGAAAGTGCTATATGTTTGGCGAAGAATCCTACTTTCCATGCGAGGACTAAGCATATTGATGTCCAGTACCATTTTGTTCATGACATGGTAGAGGATGGGAAGGTAAACTTGGAGAAAGTTGACACTTTGACGAATGTTGCAGATTCCTTGACAAAACTTGTGAGCACAAAGAAGTTCAGATGGTGTTTAGAGTCTATGGGCCTCTCGGCCCCTAGCAATTAAATCATGGTGTTGATACTCCCTTTGTTCTTGCAAGGTGTTCAACAAGTGGGAGAATGTTAGGAAAAGTGTCTCAACCTTGCAACTTTGAAAGGTTACTATTCTTCCTAGTTTTGGTCTTTTTGGATACCCTTTATGTTGGATAATGGTCTAAAACTTTCAATGTTTCCAAAAGGGTTAAAAATGATAGGACTTACTATTTTTAGTAACTCTACATTTAACCTCGGATTAACCCGAAATTTTTCCCAAAAGGTGCGAAACTACTAAGTAAACATCTCGAGTGAGTTTTGACTCAAGATCATAACTGGATTGCGAGATATTAAAGTTTCTGTTTTTTGAAACTGCCGAAAAAAGTTTCAAACTCAGTTTTGAGGCACGTAGAGGTCCCTAAACGTCACGAAATTTGTCATAATCGACGAAGTTGATTATAACGTGATAGATCTCTTCATGAGCTTTCCGACGCATTAAACGGTTCGTCAATTGGACACCCGGATCAAAAGGTATGGCCTCTGGAAGTTGGACCTCCTGTTTTTGGGAAATGTAAAAACGTGTTGGACACTTAAAAGAGCTGTAGAGGGGAGAGTTACATGTGTTGGTGTGTGTTTTGCCACATCACAAGACATCTTTGATTGGAGATAATTTGGGCGCCACTATTGGGTGGTTTTGGCTCATAGTTTTGTAATTACTGTTGACAATTTACTGTATTGTATCTCCTATATATCTGGAGCTTGAGATGGAGGTTGTGTAAGAGTCTTATAGATGTTGAGTTACCTCTTGGATCTCTGGTTGGTTATACTCCTATGAAAACTAGCTCTGCAAGTATATTGTAATCTTCTTGATTCCTGAATAATATATTGGGCAGCTTTGGAGTGTGGGGTTTTTTATTTGAAAGGGTTTTCCCCACGTATATCTTGTGTTGTGAGTTTTGCATTTGAATGTTGTTATTATCTTTTTGTTAATGTGCATCTTAATCTGTAATTGTAAAAGTTAAAATTAGCATAAATTTTTCCTCAGTAGATTAGTGTAGGAAGCGTTTTCCACATACCTTGCTTCCTTTCATCGTTGTCATGCAACTATACCCTCAACCTCAACTCTGACATGAAAGTATCTGGGTAGTCTCAAAACTGACATGCAAGTACTGGGTACTAACACGCGATTGAAATTTCTGACATGAACTCTGCACAAGGGTTAGTAATCCAACAAGCTAGCAGGAAAACCAGCTCTGATGCCACTATAATATAGCACCCTAGAATTTTGTTTGAAATCAACACTATTGAAATGAGAAGCAGCAAACATAATCTTCCACACCCTTCTGATCACCCAAATCCCGATATGGGCAAGGTGAGAGCATACAAGTGCTTTGGACTTAGCAATTAAAATACAGAACAACAAATAACAACTTCCACTTGTTAAGTGGGCATCCACTTATTCAGTGGGAAATCACCACTCATTCAGTGGGAAACCTTTACAATGAAACCACTTATTCAGTGGGGTAACATAAACAAGAAAATATCAATCCCACTGGTGGTACTACCATCCAGGCGTTACAATCACCCAATAATGAAATATAAATGTTTTATCACAAATGATTGTAAGCTACAATACATCAAATAATTCTGATTTTCAAATTAAACATACTGCTGCAACCTTTCACAGAAAGATAAATCTGTTATCACTATTGTAGCATTGAAAATTATAAAGAAATGGCACTAAAATCATCCAAACAACATAAGTAGACATACCCACAAAGCTTTGGTGTTGTAGATGATGAAGAAAACTCAAACTATTATTGTAAACCCTTCTGAAAACACTGTAACAGCAGAATCACAGGTCTGATATAAATTGCAGCAGGTATGGGTCTGAAAATGAAACACTGCAAACCCTAACCAGCAGAGAATAGTCCACAAATCTGATTTATTCAACCCAAAACAACACTGATTTTAGACTTGTGACTAAAATATACTGTTTATTAGGTCTGAACAACAAAGGAAACACTCCAAAACTTCACATTGATAGCTGTTGTGAAGTACTCAGATGATGCAAATTGTCCCAACACTAATCTACTGAAAACATTGACATGCAACCATCAGAACTAACATTCAATCACCAACAATAACATGCAATGATTGATTCCACACATGCAACCATCGAGCGTTGACATGCAACCATTAGAACTGACATGCAAGTATTGATCACGAACGTGCAATATGAAAATTAAATCTCCAAATTACTAGAAAAAACTGGAAGAGCGTCACACAAATAACAATGGCGCAAACTGTTCAACACAATGGCAACCTCTAAATGAAATTACTCCAATGGATATGAGGGTTTTCATCTCCAAACCCAATATCTTCCTGCATTAAACACAAATGTGATTTCTGTATGAAACCACCACAACTAGCTAGGGAGGATCTTTCACCACCGAAACTAGTTTTCTCCAAGAGGGTTTTCGTCCTCAAGAAGGAATGGAAGAACATGCAAGTTCAATCCAACAGCATAACAATATCAAATCAATAGCATAACCTCAACAATGAGCTCTCAGTCCCTTTATATAGGCACTTTTAGGTTACATGAAAATATAATTCCTTTTTTGAAAATAATTAACTTTTTTCTCCAACTTCCATAATTCCTTTTTCCCATGTCCAGACGCTCTTTTATGTGCCTTATCAGTTAATAAAACACTTTACTTTTCCAATGAGCTATAACACTTAAAGTCACCTTTAAATATTTTCAACCTTAGGAGACTTAAGTGAAATTAACAATTAAATAGCTCAATTAACCACCCATACGGAAAATCCCAAACTGAAGCAAATTGCAAAATAAACCATACCAATACGATCCTGGAGGTTTGGGACGAAGAATGACGCCAATTGGGTGACTTACTATAAATAGACGGCTTCTCCAGAAGTTTGGAGAGCAAACCGGAAAGCCAAAAATACTGTTGAAAGCATCACTGCAATCTTGAACAACAACTGAGCTCAATGCGATTGAAAAGAATAAAGAAGAACTGAACCTGTGCTCTCCAAGAATTAGGGAGTTCCCTAACCATTACTAGATAGCCTACAGGAGCTCAGGAAATAGGCTATTGGTCACAAACTTGGCTAAGTGCCAATTGGGGACATTACACTTAAACTCTGCATGTTTCTTGTTGCATATAGTCTAATATACCTCGTTGAAATTTGCATCATGCTCATAGTGTTCTACATATGCTTCACGAGAGAAAGGCTTCAACTTATACCAACAACTTATTGTGGATAAAAGAAGTGGTTTGGATAGCATATACTTGACCATGAGATGGAACTATTGAAGAAATCCCATCCATTTGTAATGTCTGGACTATTGCAATTTTGTTTGTGCTTGCAAATATTACAAGGGCTTATGGTCTGTGTGTACCATGGTCTCCTTCCCCATGAGGTAATGTTTTCACTTCTTCACCACAAAAACGAGAGCATATAGTTCCTTGTCATAGGTGTTGTAGTTTAAGATAGGTCCTTTGAATGTTTCCAAATGAAAACATACAACCCTACCTCCTTGCAACAACATTGCACCCATAGCATAATCACTAGCATCCATTTGTACCTCGAATGTTGCTTGCAAATTGGGTAAAGCAAGGGTCGGTGCCATACTTATCTTGAATTCCTCAAATGCACATTATTGTCTATTGCCCCAATGAAACTTACTTCCTTTTCACATGACTTCATGAAGTGGGGAAGCAATATATGAGAAGTTTTTCACAAATTTTTGAAGGTACTGTGTTGCACCTACAAAGCTCCAAGTCTCACTCATGGTAGTGGGTTTTAGCCAATTAGCTGTTGCTTCAACCTCGGATGGATCTATCCTTATCTCTCCATCACCCACCACATGACCAAGGTACACTAAAGAAATTTTAGCACATTCTCACTTCTTACCATTCAACAACAATTTATCTCAAAATCTCAAAAATGTTTTCAAGATGAGACAAATGCTCTTTATATGACTTGTTGAATACCAATATGTCATCCAAATAAACAATAACACAAGAGTCAATTAATAGTCTCAATACCTCGTTCATGAGGTGCATGAAAGTGGCTAGTGCATTGCACAATGCAAATGGAAGAACCAACCACCTGAAGAGGCCTTGGCATGTTTTGAACGTTGTCTTCCACACATCCTCTTCCTTAACCCTCACTTGGTGGTATCTATATTTAAGGTCCAACTTCATGAAGCATTTAGCATGCTGCAGTTGATCTAGTAGATCATCAATTTGGAGCAATAGATACTAGTTCTTCATGTTTATCTTATTAAGTTCTCGATAATCTATGCACATCCACCACGTCCCATTTTTAGTTGGCACAATGATAATGGGAATCTACATGGGGAGGTACTTGGTCTGATTACCCCTTGCTCCAACAACTTCTTGAGTTGCTCTGTAACTTCTGGTGCCTCAATAATACTGTCTATACAACCCCGATTTGGTGAAGGACATTTAGGTAACAATTGAATTTCATGTTCTATGACTCTCTTTTGGGGCAGTCCCTTGGTTTCTACAAATAATTTAGAAAATTTACTCACCAGATCATCCACACCTTGTTGCTCTTGATGAGTATATTTGCAATGTAGTCCTTTCAACTTGTTAGCATTTTAATTTGTCTCTTTTGAGACAACTCAAACCAGAATAGTATGTATGGTAGAACTATTATGTTGGTTCCCAAATCAGCAAAGGGTTTGCCACTTCCTATGCTCTAGTTCAAACCGATTCGGCCAACAAAGACAGGAGGTTGTGTGAACGTGTCTCCCCTTCACTTCAGGTTCTGCGGCACCTAGGGGGGTATCCCTTCTACAAAAGATTTATCTTTGCCTCACTCAAAACAAAAAGATTTGACTTTTCAATACCAGACAGAATGCTCTCATGTATGGACCAAGATTTGTTGGATGTATCCGGACTGGCAATGTTCTTGGACTATCTAACTGGCTGAAAATGAGAGCATGCAGCTACAACCTACTCCTAAAACCTAAAAAAATGATGTTTTGAAATGATTTTGTTTTTGTGTTTTGGATGCAAGATAGGGGTTTTGAATCATAACTTCAACACAAGAATAGATTGTTGCCTATCTCAGGGCAAGGAGTCAACTAGACGTATATATGTGAATGATTTGCATAAACTCAATTGACATTCAAGTTTCATGGGGATAAATTGGTATTTGCCTTACAAACACCACTCAAGATTGAGTATTCAGTTATCTCTGCGTATGAATATCCTTATTGCGATATGTTCTTCCCAATATTTAACCTAAAACATTTAATCTGCTCTTTGAGCAGAAGTAAAAGATTAAACATTCAATACAGAAAAACCCATATCCTAGAACTTCAAATAACCCTTAGCTATTCAGATTCAAAAGAAAAACACACAACTTGGAGACAGATAGCTGAATACATGCAATGAAGCATTACTCATATAACATGAACATGAAATTGAAAATATATATGCAAACATACATTCAACATATAACTGATAAACTTACAACACAAGAGATAGAACAGCCCAGAAAGCTCTTTATTTTCATTACTTCTCCAAAATTCCTAAGTCTTCAACAACCAGAAATGAGAGCCCAACAACTTCTTTTTATGCCCAAAGTATGCTGCCCTAAAAATTAACTACACTTTTGAAGGTAGGTGAGATGCATTTTTTTAATACATTTTCCCTCCAAAATATGCTTGGGAATAAATAACATTTTACAATTAAAAGAAGAGAAGACAAAATAATAAACAAATGTATTTTAATCTCCTCTTTTAATATTTTGCATTTTTCAATTTCTCCCAAATTTGCACAAGAATTCCTCATTCCTCTGAGCTGATATTTCATTCTTCAGCCTCTCCATTGCATTCAACCACAGAAGAATAACATTGCAAATTTGATTTCCTGCCCAATCAATTTTCTGGGTCGTTTTTGGAGAAACAGGGTCAATATTCATTCATTCGGCACTCAAAATTCATTGCAAACAGCCAAGAAATCCCCGCCAATAGATGAGGAATGGATTGAGGAAGAAATCTGAGCATTAAACAACAGATTTGGGTAAAAAACGACCATAAAAAATTGCCCTGAAAGTGAAAAAACGTGACTGCTGTTTTGAATCAGCAACAAAATCCGTTAGAAGCATCTGAAGACCTGTCGAAAATGCTTTGAAATCGGAGGAAATACATGGCAGACGCTTGCAGAAGGGAGTGGGAGGCGAGAAATGCCCCGCGATGGGCTTATCGCACCATCGTGAGGATCTGATGACGGCCAGATAAGGGGGCTGCGATGGTGCGATAAGCCGTACCATTGCACCCCTTCATACTTCATATGCTACATTTAAAGTTTTATAACTTTAAAACCTTCTTTCATGCCTTTGACTTTTCAGAAAAAGTCATGTTCACTTTTTATAAACCTCCTTTTAAAATGCAAAAAGAATTTTATATTACCCCTTTTTTATTATTTGCATTTTAAAACATAAGAAATTGAATTTCTTCCTCCAGGCGAATGGTGCTTTCTTACCGCGAGCAAACTGGGCGTCCCACAACTATGAAAATTTGCGCAAGGGCCTAATCAATTATTTTAAGAAAACCCATTTGCTCGGAATTTGCTTCGCTGACCAGATTTTGGGACCTCCTTTGTAAACTAGCCCGCTGGGTGAGTTCGCTGCAATTAGAATGCATTAAAATAATGCATCAAACGGTCTCCGATTTTGACTAAATTGAAACTAGAGATGTTTGAGGCCAAATCGACAATTGGGTCGCTCTCAGAATTGCGAAATTTGAAACTTTTCGGAATGCCAAAATTAGCCCTCTCGCAGTCAAAAAACAATTAATTACCCCATCAGAACTTGTCCCAGGAGCACGAAACTGAGAAGGCGTGTTCTCAAGTATACCAAGAAACTTTCCACCAACCGGATCTACAAGATAATTTTTGAGTTGCAAAATTTTAATCGCCGAAGTTGGCCTCCAGAGTAGATCGTGCATCCTGTCGCCCAAGCCTTGGTCAACATCTCGAAAGAATATTGGCACATCAAATTTGAAACATTTGAGGGTGCCACCACATTCTTCAAATTGTAAGGAAGCTCCTTGAGATCTAAAACCTAAAACTATAAACATAATTTACAAGTATGTACACTATATATGATTTCAATGGGGTTTTGCATTAAATGTAAATATCTAATTGACTGTGTTTTTGCTTTGGATGCAAGCACCAAATTGCCTCGTAGTGAGATTTTCATATATAAAGGAGGGTAAACTATCAAGCACAAACAATAAACTCAACTTCTTGCCAACTAAAGCAAAGACTAGTATTTGGCTATAAACAAAGATTTGAAAGAAAAACATAGATTGATGCTATCTAATAGCTAAATCAAAGACTAGTAAATCTACATCAACAAGAAAGATTTAGACAAGTGAACACCACACAATTTCATGAATGTAATAGTTAAACTACATTCAAAGGTGCAATTTAAATAGACAGGTTTTACCAATACAAAGTGTGACTCGAAACAATCTACTTTTGATTTTCTTCGGGAAATTACAAACATGCAATCACAATTACACAATCACTTTTGTTGAACAATGGCTTCTGCAGCATACACATGACTTCCACTATTATTCATTTACTTTTATGAGAGCACAATAACTTCATTGACAATTTCTGCAGCATAGGCTCAGCATCAACTATCCTCACAGATTATGTGCTCAAGGCATTTATTTATAAGCTATCAAGAGGCAGCTTTAAAGGGAAAGTAATAATAAAATAATCCCCAAAAAAGTACTGCTTTAAAGCAGCCCTATCCCTATTTACAGAAAAGGAGAAATAAAATGTCTCTTAAAGTGTAATGTCCCCATTCTGGGAATGGCCACCATTAGGGTTTGTACGGGCCTTTCATCTCACTCCGGGACATCTTAAGGACATCACGAGTTGTGGAGAACTTATCACCTTGGTATGTTGTCTTCCGTGCATCCTTTAGGTTGATATGGAGGTTTGTCTTCTTCGGAGTCGGTCACTTGGGAGGTCTGTTGTATGGTCTTGAGACAAAGGTTTGAGCTTCACATATATATGGATGCTATCACTTCACTTTTGGATGCCTTCTCATGGCACTCACCTTGGAGATTACTGTTCAGCTTGGGGCGAAGTGCAAATATCATTCATATGTATCTCTCCTAGGCGCTCACATTAATGACTTCATTATATTAGCAATTAAGGTGGAGTACAATAATTAATCATTATTCTTGATGGCACCCTTGCTAGACACTCTAACTCATATCTTTAATTTGAGTTAGGCGATCTCCTTGAAGGGAAATCACACTACACAAGGGTCGGCCCTCTAAAGAGGGAAAATGATAATTTAAATATATATTAACTACTCAGGTCGGCCAGCTAGGAGAAAAGAGATGGATTGTGTATATAAAGAAGATCCTTTGGCATCCAAAAGGCATCATATCATCACATTCATTCATTCAATTGTGAGAGCAATCTCATTTAGAGCTTGGGATGAAAACCTCAAGCCTCTTGAAGGGAGTTGGACGAAAAGTAAAACCTGACTTTCTCATAAGGAGGACTCCATCACGGGAGTTCATTTGCACTTCATTTGGAGCAGAGCAGCAGATCTGATTTTGGAAGCATATTGTTCATCATTCGAGGCACATTAGAGCTTGCATATAGGCAAATTAGGCTAGGGTTTATCCTTATCCTAAGACGCATCATCTTGAGGAGGAGCTCCCTGCTCTTAGGGCAGTTTTGTATTGTTCTGTGGCTGCTTGGAAACTAGGGTTTGAGCAGATGTGTTACAGCAGACCTACACTTTGTATTCAGCCTTCATTGGAGCCTTTTCTTGCATAATATTGGTATGTAATTGTGAGCAATAAATAATACTTCATAGCTGGGCAGTTGCATAGCTTATTTGTCATCATTGTATATTCCAAATTTGTATTTCCAGCAGTCTGTAGTAGCAGACCTTATATTTTATCAGCAGACTTTATATCTTGTGTTTATGGTGTGAAACCCTACCAAGGCAAACTCTTAGCCTCGCCAGATCCTTCTGGATTCAGCAATCTAAAAATAATGCCGCTTCTAGGATAAAACATTTAAATAAAACAAAAAAGCCCTCTCCGCCATGTTGTCTGCCTGTCGTTCTGCTTGTAAATGGAATGTGTTGATTCGTTGTGGTATGTCGTCTGCCTTATCGCTCTTCCATTGTTTCTTCTTGTCAACCCCTAGGCCTACTGAGAGCCTGTACGTCCTGATGCATAAAGAAAGGATGTTCGGAAGCACCGTTTTGACCTGTGAGAAGGAAGAAATATGCTATAAAATATATACTATAATAAACTAGGTATTATAAAATATATACTATAATAAACTACAACTATATTTAACTAGGTATTATAAATTGTAGTTGGACGACCCTATAGTCCTACACCATTTATTATTATATATACTTATAATATGTTCTTATAAAACAATAAATTATATGTTAATTTAATATATAATATAATAAAATATATAATTAATAAATAATAAATATGAATTAAAAAAATTATTATATAATGTATTATATTAAAATATAATTTATTATATATATACTTTTAATATGTTATTATAAAATAATAAATTATATTTTAATACATTACATTATAATAACATACATACATACATACATACATACATACACATATATAAAATGTATTATATTTTAATATAATACATTATATAATAAAATATTGTTTAATTCATATATATATATATGAATGATTGTCGTATCTAGTTGTATCTAGCCGTATCCATATTAGGGGGTCTTGAAAAATAGCCGTATCCGTACCGAATACCGTATCTGTATTAGATACCGTATCTGTGTCCATGCAACATTGGTGACTGTAGGAACTTTTGGATGGCAAAGCTAGGTGGAAAGTGCGACTATAGGAACTTTTGGATGGTGAAGCTAGGTGGAAATTGCAACTCATATTTGTCATTTTAACCCTGGAGGAGATCACTCAACTTATTGCCACATTTTGATCACAGGTGAAACTTTTGAGTAGCTTTGCCACTCCAAAATGGTGCTAATCACTTAAGTCTTTTACTTTTTCTTTTGAGGCAAAGTTTTCAAGTCACTTAGCCACCTATTTGAAAGTTAGGCAGAAATTTTAGGTGGCTAAGCCACATAAAAAGTGTGCCTAACTTATGTTTAGAGTCTTACCCCTCAAGCTGGCGTGCTTTTATGTCCCTTTTGCCACTATTTAGGTGTCGGCATTGGTCACTTGAGTACTTGCCACTTTGTCATATGTTTAGGTGCAGTTTAATGAGCTATATGCCACATTAGGTGGAACATGGAGGTGGCTTTGCCATTGGAAAAGTGTGCCCATGCCTATTTTGTTTCCTTTCTACATCTTTGATGCACTTTTCTCCACTTATTGCCACTTCTTAGGCATCTTTCTATAATGGCTTTGCCACCTACAAATGATGCCACATTGCCTAATTTCTTTCTTTTTCTTGCTTGGCGTGGATCACTAAAAGGTTTGCCACATTGAGCACATTTTGCAAGGGAGAAGCCATCTCTTTTATGTGCTAACCTTGGACAATTTCAAAACACCTTAAGCTTTGGCGGAGTTTCCTTAACACTTTGCCACTTTTTACTTAAGATTTGGCATGGATTTCAATTATCTTTGCCACGCCAATTGTGTACCCCCACTTTGCCTTGCACAAACTCTTTTCCTTGGATGTGGATCTTGTAGTGTCTTTGCCATGACTATTGATTGCTTTCAAAGGTGGAGCTCACGTAACCTATTGCCAATGTTCATGTCTACTTGTAATGTCCCCTTCTAGCAAGCCAAAATTTTCGCAACCTTGCACACAATTTCAACTTGTAAAAGAGAACATTAGTATTCAATCCTTCTTATCTCATTATATAAATCACAATTATATAAAATCAGACCTTATAATCATAACTTATATGCATTATTCCTTTCTCTATTTCACTATACAAGATCATAATTTCCTTCCGGAAGAGACTATACTTGGGCCAACATGTTAATCCAATCATTCACCCAACAAGAGAGGGTTCCTTGGGCACAATCTTGCCATAGGTCCATTGTCCTTTCCTTTGATCTAGAATGGCAATCTTCACCAACTAGAGTTAAAGGCCTATCCACTTGTCCCATATTGGCACTCTACACCAATTGGAAACAAGGGCCATTTCCGCTTGTCCATATTAGCAATCTTCACTAATTGGAGCAAGGGTCTTTCTCCACTTGCTTCAAGTTAGCAATCTACACTAATTGAAACAAGGGCCTATCTCCACTTATCCCGGATTAGCAATCTACACTAATCGAGATAAGGGCCTTTTTCCACTTACCTCATATTGGCAATCTACACCAAATGAGATAAGGGCCTTTCTCGGTTGAGTACTCTTCCCGTTTAGGACAAGCAATCTACACTTGCCTTGTAAGGTTAGAGCCTTATCAACTCGAGCCTTAAATACCTTGGCCAATTGCCTAACCCTGGGTCTCACTTACTTGGTGTGATGGATTAACAAGGGGGTCCATTTCTCAATCCAGTAGTCCATATATATGAATTACATTTTCTATCACATGTTAGCCTTTCACAACTCTTCAAGATGTTCTTTATATTAATCATTCATCAAATATACATGCTTCATAATGATCACGCATCATATAATACTATTCATACTCTTATTCTATGAGTATAATCTATTTTTATCTTTTAATTATATTCTTAAAGTTTCCTAGCCATAATGAGATATAACTTCTACTTAATAATTATCACTTTCACTTTGCCAATTCAATATAAGAATCTGATTAGAAATGATCATAGCTGTTCATTGTCATAATACATCACTATTTAAACATTCCAGCATTCATATGGCAGTCGATTTAAGATATAAAATCATACCTTTGTTTAGGGCCGATTAAGTTGTCTTATGAATATACTGCTGTCACACAATCTGCCGTATGTATACAGATGTTGTATCTTAATTCCTTAACCTCTGCTGTTCGATACCAATGAAGATGATTGTTATTCGCTGCTATGAGGGTCTGGTTCGATGACCAATATTATTGTTTCTCTGAATATAAGATATGCTTCTTCGATGGGTAAATCTCCTGTTTGATGATGTTCGATCTTGATATGCAGATAATGATTGTTTGATATGCAGAGATGCTTGTTTATATGAATATGTGATTATCTTCCTATATGAATATCTGATGATGCGATGCCTTCCTTAAGACCTCCAATCCATCTATATATACTTGCACTTAATGAATGGTCACATCCTTTCTAGAGTTACGTCTCTTCCAAATGCTCGATCAACGTATTTAACACATCTCTAACTAATCATTGTTATGTCTTTATTTGCTTTTGTCTTGATTTGAGGTGCTAAGTGATATCTTAGTCGCTCTTGCAATATTTATCAATTCTTATTTGTTATAGCATTTCTTCTTATCTGCTGATCTCACTATTAGACTGTATTCATCATCCAAATATTATAAGGGAATATTTAAGGAATGTATGCAATTGATAGTCTTTCCAATCTTCAATTGGAAAACATCGAGTCATGACACTACTGATCTGCTCTTTCTTCTCCAATCCTTCCTTGAACATCATCATTGTTTATTTGTTATCAGATTTGAGGCAATTGTCTTTACCTTGCAAAATTGTTAGAAAACAGGACCATGATGGGACAAACATTTATGCAGACTAATTGGAAGGACAATAGTTGACTTGAACTTGATGTAAACTTGAGGGTTAACTGACAACTGACTAGCAAAAAGAGGTTTGAAAATGGAGTTTCGTAGGGGTACCAACACAACTCAGCACCTTTTTGTTCTCCTTTGCCTCTCGACCTTAGCAAAGCAAACTTGCCACTAGTGTTGATTAAACCTCTTGGCTTTGGCTGCACTAACCATGGTAATCCGTGTCTTCTTCAGAGCTGCATGCAAAATGTGTGGTTTTCCATCTAGGACCAGCCTATATCGATTAGGCTTTTTCCATTATGTGGTATCCCTAAGATACAAGAATGGGCTGCAAAATATCACTCTACATACGTCCAATGGAACCACATCCACCAACACTTCTTCCTTATAATCAGAACCTATCAAGAATTTGACTTTGCATTGCTTCTTCATCTTGATTTCCACTCTATCTTTCAGCCAACCTAGAGCATAAAGCTGTGGGTGATCCACTACTTGCAGCCCCAATTCATATACTAAATTCTAGGATATTAAATTAGTCTAGGTACAAGTATTGAAAGGAGAGTGCCTTTTTGTCCTCAATGCGGATTTTAATATGGAATAACTTTGTCATCATCTCTTCTTCTTTCTCATTGGAGCTTTCACCCACCACACACCTCTTTACGTAAAACACAAAAGATCATCTGATCCAAATCGGAATCCCCTCAAATGTTTTTTTCTTTTGTTCATCACAATAGTGTTAGCGTCCTCTTTATTTTTCCAAGACAATTTTAAATCTGGGTGAAGCCTTCAGCATTTCTCTTCTACATGTCCTTCCATCCCACAATGGGCACATTGAAATTCGGTTTTATTCGTGCCTTTGTCCTTATGGACTGTTGCACTGGCATGTTTCTTTGACTTTTCCTTGTCTTTCTCCTTGTGCTTCTGACCTCCATGCTGCTCGCCCTTATCTTTGTTTTTGTTCTTGAATGAAAACTCCTTGTCCAACTCCACATGGTGAGCCTGAGCACATGCCTCATCAATAGCTTGAGGCATTGCCATTAGTATTGGTGCTTTTAGGTGTCTGAACAGCCCACCTATATACTTCATTAGCATATCTTTTCCATGACATCTCTGCCTAGCTGTACTGCCCTATTCTGGAACTCACTGGTATACTCTGTACACTTTGTCCTTGATGCTGCTGGAAGTAGTGCCATTGGATAACTTGGTCTCCTTCCTAGTAGATGGGATGAAATTGTTTCTTTGGAAGTTTCTCGAAGTCTTCTCACTTCGAATCGGAAGCAACTTTTCGACATTCAAGGGATAACACATAGCTCTCATACCATGTGAGAGCATGGCTTGACAACTTGAGCCCAAAAAAGAAATCTATTGATGATGATTATGTCGATGAAGGCTGAAGTACACCTCCATTTGGGTATCCATTGATCCAACTTCTTGGCACTAATTTCTTTGTCATATGATTGTATATCTATCATCACTTCAGCCTCAAATACACCCCATGTGTAATGTCCCCCTTTTTTGAGCTAGGAATGTTTAATGTTGAGTTAGAACGTTGAAAGGATGGAAAACTAGAATGTTGGCTCAATACTTGTTTTATTTGGTATTTTTGGCTAGATGATATTTTATAAAGCCAAAAATAATTTTATTTTAGCCAAGGCAAAATCAAAGGATTGGAAAATGGAAGGATGGAAAGAATAAACGTTGGAGACTTGAAGGTGGGAAAATAAATAAAAGGCAAATTTTATTTATATTTATATTTATTTAATTTTCCCAATGCAAAGTGACACCAAGGAGAAAAATAAAATATAATATTTTATTATGCCAAGGGAAAAAAGGGAAATAAATAATATTAAAATATTATTTATTGGCAGAAATTATGCCTAGGAGGAATAAGGGAAAAATAATAAAATATTATTATTATTTTCATGGGTGGCGTCCAAGGTGGATTAGATGAAATCATTTAATAAAATCAAATTAAAGATTTGATTTTGGAGGTGGACTTGAAAATTGGAGAGAGTATAAAAAAGCGTCATTGGCATCATTTTACACATCTCTTGCTTATGGTAAACTTTGCATTTTGCATATTGCTCTTGGCTGAAAGTGAATTTCAGTTGAATCAAGGTGGTGTTCCCTTGATAATTTGTGGTTTGGAGATGATCTCAATCCACCATGTGAGGTGAATTCATATGGGAATTCATCATTGGGCTTCATTGGTGATTTGTGATGGTATTTTGATTTCATTCAAGCTAGGGTTTGTCAGGGATTTGCATTTTCAGCTAGCAATGAAGGATGGAATTCAGATTTGAAGATGATTTTAATGACATTTCATTGTTAGATTGATATTTGAGGGTTTGGCATTGAAACACTTGGCAAAGAAGGGTAATTTGACTGATTTCCAGCCATTATTTAAGTTCTGATTTGTTATAACAATAGCTACAGGTATTCTGACTCCCTGTCACAACAGTCACAGGAGCTCTGATTTCCTGTCACAACAGCTACAGGAGGGTTTTATTTGCAGATCTGAACGTTGTTGGTCATCTACTGGAGGGTTTCAATATCAACTAAGCTTCCTAACCCTAATTGCCTTCATCTTAGGCTTGGTCGCTTGAATTTGGAGCAACATTTTGGCACTTTTTGATGATATTTGCAATCAAGGTTTCATATCAGCAGTGGTTACAGGTTTGCATCAGTCATATCAGACCATTATAAGGCTGCTACAGTTGCATATCAGTCATATTCAGCTGAGGGTTTCATCATATTTTCATATAGCTTCATCTTCCAATCATTTGGCTAGGGTTTGGTCATGTAATTTGACATTTGTGGATGTAATTGGAGGTCTGATTTTCAAATTAGAGTTGACTGATTTTCATTTCGAACCCTCTTCCATTGTAATCAAATTTCAAATTCAATAAAGAAGTGAAGCAATTTTGCTGGGTATGTTTGTTCATGTTTATGTGCATTGTTTGGTTACCTAATATCTATGTTTTATATTCTTTACTTGGTATTTGGACCTATGCTTTGAACCTTTCCATCTACATGCTATTATAAACTCATTGGTGAAAGCGGAATTTGAAAATCCTAAGTGAGTTGCAAGAAAACTAAATCAGAAAATTCAGGTCAGCAAGGCAAAGAATTTTGTTTAGTTAAGACATGGTTCTTACAGTGGAACCAGAGCTCATTTTTGCATAGTTAATTTAGAGAATATCCTATTCGGGATATTACAGTGGTATCAGAGCTCATTTCTGCATAGTTAATATAGCAAATATCCTATTCAGGATATTACACCATGTGGATGACTCTCCTTGTTCTGGTTCAGTTTTCACCAATTCCCCTTCTTCCTCATGCATAAACATTCCCAATTTATTATCCAAGGCTTGCACGGACTTTTCTATCCAGTCTATCTTTCCCTCTGTATCAAAGATTCTCACCACATCTTCTTTGATTCTTCTGAAACAGATTTCACCTTTGTTTCCTTCTCCAGCCATTGCTCTTACAGCCCTATTCCATTGCCTTGTTCCAATCTCAGGTTTGTAAGGAACTAGATTACAACTGCTACTTGACCTTGTAGATGGCATAAATTGTCCACAACACTATTGATTAACCAGAAACTTGCAGCTCTGATACCACTTGATCCAGAAATCATTGGATTGATAATCCTAGTGATACATCATTAATGGATTTCTATGTTAGCACTAATGCTGTACTCTCAACAAACTGCCCTAATAGCCTTTCTCACACCCATAACAATATGTAATGTGCTTAAAAAAAGAATGTAACCGGTAAAACAATCAACAAAACAGGGTACAAACACACAGTCACATAACACAATAGTTCATTTGGAGAAAAGTCAAAAAGGTAGAAAAACTCCAGGAAGGGTATGCCTGTAGCATCTCACTCACTATTCAAATATTTACATGGAGAAATCTGCCATTAAAATGATCTTTTGGGTCTGTACAACAATAATATAGCTCCTTGTCTCTACTCTGCTCCTGCACTCCTCAAGAACTTTGCAACACTATCTTCCTCCACACAACAATGAGATTGATTACTCTGCCAGCCCAACCCACACTCCTCTCTGGCCTTGCAACAATGGGAGATGGATCGGTTGTCCTAGAATGGGAATGATCAACATTTCATAATTGTCCAACTGTCCAAATGTCCTCACAGGAAACTCAATCGATTTGCATTCCATCCCAACGACCACCAACAAAGAAAACCAAGTGATTGATGCCTGCAAGATAGACATGAACTGCCACGGCTCCATGGTTAGGTGAACATGTGCTGTTTTGAAGGAAAACAACCTGCCAAAGGATGTTCGCTGCCCTAATGCTGCCCAACATGGGAAAAGCAACAAGCATGACCCTTTACAAAGTCAATATCTGCCAAAGGGGTCAAAACTGCTCTCATCTCACTCTGCTGCCCTAAAATAGCCTTCAACACGTCATCGACACCAAAACTACTTTGCAACAAGCAATGAAATGGTTATTTGTTTCTGCAAATCTCATAACGATGTTTTAGACCACTGCCAAGATACCTGTAGAAACTTATCTGACATAAACCTGCTATGTATTCATTTTGTCACAAAAGAATGCTTGCACAGTCAAAAGAACATTTTACACAGGAAGAGAGATACCTGTGCAACTACTAAGACCTTGTGCAACAACTAAGATCTTCTTGTGCATCAATTGAGATCTTCTTGCGCACAAACTAAGATCACTTGTGCAGCAACTGAGATCCTCGTGTGCAACATCTAGCATCACTTGTGCAGCAACTAAGTTCTCCTTCCGATCCAAATTTGGATTAGAGATCTAGACGTGTGTGTCAAGAAAACACACAAAGATGTGCATAGGTCTGAAAAATCTTTTGCTATGAAACTTCACTCAAAGAGATGAAGGTGCTGAAGCAATCCCCTATACTTTTCAAAGTATCAAAAGACCAAAAAATGGGTGGAAGGCCATACAACCTGACCCAAACCTTCATTATAGACATCTCTTTGTGAGATCAAATAGTGGACTCCATTTTTGAAGACATTTTTTATCATGATTGAAGAACTAACTCTCCTTTAAGACTTCATTGTGGATCTTCTCAAAATGCCAGACACCATGAAAATTTACTTAGGAATGAAGCACATATCCTCAACCCTGAACTTCCTCTAGTTAGATTCTATTTGTTCTTTCAGGTTTGCATAAGAATGCCACACTCCTACACCTTCCCCATTATCACCATAGATTCAGAATGATCATTATCCATATCAAGTCAAACATCTGGGATTTGGAACATTTTTGGTAAAGGGTTTGTGGGCAAGGCTTGAATAGCCTTTGGACAGGAATGAGGAGCCTTCCCACACCTTCCATACCAATGAAAATGAGCAGCCTCCAGCCAATCTCCATCATCCTCAAAGACAAGGGGGTTTGAAAAGTTTTCCTGCCTGACCATTTTCTATTTGAATTACTTGGCCTTCCAACAGAAATGGTTCTTCTTTCTTCTTTTAACAAGCATGTGGGGCCTAAAGGAATCTTAATGAGGCTCTCAAAAAGATACTTTCAGTTTCCCTTTGCTTGAAGGGCCTTTGTTACTGTAGCTTGCCTAGAACATGCTACCCATGCCAACTAACTTTATATCTTTTAAGTCAAATTTACTTTATATATTTACGAATTTTAGGATACAAACATGAAATAAAAAACTAGATATAAATTGCTTAGTTATATTTAGTATTCACACCCAGTATAATTAAAAATGCATTTTAGAAAATTATTAAGAATGACTACAACTTAGTAAAATATACGGCATTTTAATTTTTAAATATATATTTAAACTAATTTGTACACAGTTTATGCTAGAAGATTCTTTACAATAATATGCATATATATTTTACTCCAATGGTTTTGGTGTAATGTTAAAAAAGGTGCATTTATAAAAAGAGTGACTGTAATTTCCCCTTTTTCCTAGTGTGTTAGTCTATACTCAGTTTCCGTAGACTAACCAAAGTGGTTAGGGAACTCTGGGAGTTCGTTTGGTCGGTTTCTGACATTCTGGGTGAGACTTACTATTTTTAGTAAGTTGCGAAGTTAGCTATTTTGGGAAACTCTTTATTGGAGATGGAGCGTTTCGCCGAGACCTTTCCAACGGTCTATAACTCATGGGATGCTGTGACCATTTGGGCTTTCATATTAAAGTCCGTAAATTATACTTTATTATTATATTTGGACTTTAATTTATTAATGTCGGTGACTTTGGAGAAATAAGAAAAAATGCAAAAACAAATCACTAAGGAACTTGGGTGCCCCTTTGAGGAATAAAGAGCAAATTTAAAAATAACATTTCCCTCTCATATGGGTCAACCCACTTGTGGAGTTATAAAAAAACAAAGAGTGGGAAAAGTTATTCATTCTTGATATTACATTTTATGCTTCTATTTGCTCTGCAAATGAGGGTTTGGGGGATTTCTTCCAGCCAGGGCTTTTGGTGACGGAAACCACCATTGGTAGCAATCTTCCGCAGGTGTGAAAGATCACCCAAGGTGATTTTGGAGTAGCCATACTTAGTGGCTGTATTTGAGCTTCATTTTGATACCACCATTGACGGAGATAGAGATAACAAGATACATCTTATTGCAGTTTTGTTGCAGTTGAGGAAGAGTATTAGTGACGGATTGTATTGTAGATTTGAGAAGGGTTGGGACTGCCATTTCTTCATTGCTGGCCGTACTTCATTTTGCTGGCCGTACCTCTTCATGTGTAGGCCGTACCACTTCATATGTTGGCCATACTTCTTGGAGCAGCGATTTGGAGTTTATTGGGGGTTGTTTTTCCTTGCTTAGTGGTCGTTTTTGACCTAAGGGTCTATGCTGATAGTTATAGATTGTTTCCTTGCATTTGCTGATACTTTCAATGCAAAACTCCATTGTCATGTCGCTGGTCCGTCAATAGCAGAAATATGAAGATGCTTATTTTGACATGGGTATGTGATGGTTATTCATTTTATGCCATTCTATGAACTAGGTCTTTATTATTTAGTTCATATCTGTTATAGTTTTTCTGGGTTTTCAGTTGAATGCTATATTCCTTGTATTCTGACATACACACTTCAAGAAAACAGAAACCCCCTTCTGCATCTTCTATCTAGTTCTGAAAGATCACAGAAAAAACTAAAAAATAATAACATTAAAAAGATAAATCAAAAGAACAACAGGTGTAGGTTATTACAGTGACCCAAGTTAAATTAGCACATTGCAATAAGGTGACCTATAACATGGAGGACATATGCGTGTGAAATAACATGTCCAAATCTGGGGCCTCTTCTTCCCAGAATCTGTTTGCGCTAGGTAATGTTCCTAGCTACCTTTCAGAATTTTTTTTTTTTAATTTAAATTGTTTTGCTAAGGGTACTAGGGGACATCATCAGGCCCCAAAATGTGGCACCATACTTAGGATGGGAATTTAAGCATGTTAAGCAGACCCATGATTTTAACTGCATTATTATGGCACCTCATTGATAGAGAGTCCATTGAGCAAATGGTCCACCTTATCATGGGTGGGAATTGACCTTGGGACTTTGAACTAATAAACACACCCAAATATCACTAAACCATTTGTTTTTTTAAATTTAGAAATTAAAATTAAAAAGAATGCTAGTTTTACTAAAAAATAATAGCAAATTTTATTTTCTTTTTTTCACAGGCAATCTTTTTTGAGTATTTATTTTCGTTGACATCAAACATAAACTTGAACAATGTAACTTAGGTAACTTAGGTTCTAACCATTGGCTTGTAATTAAGTGGTGAGACACATCAAAGAGATGGTAAGAGGAATGATGCTTTATCAAAAAAGATATATAGCCATAGATTATTGCCGAGGTTCATATAGATAAAGAAGAGAATACCTCGTGATTAATTTGGGTATTGGCACACACTTCCACACTTGTCATGAGTTCTGAATTTCTAATTATCCCTGGACATCCACGAGCTTGATATCTAAGTTGCTTCTTTTACTTGTATGTATGCATTCATATGTAGTTCATCTTTTTAGTTTCAAATCTTTCTGGTAGTTTGCATATTCTACCTTCCCTTTAATTTGAATTATATTCCTAGATTTTAAATGTCATTGGCATTTGGAAGCATGCTTGTATTATGTTCCATTGCACATCTACAACTAGTGGACATGAAGATAGAAGATATGAGAAGAATGTGAAATTATAATATTTCCAACTTCAGATTGCATGGTTGCTTTTACTACAATGATTATGGTTCTGCAGGCATTTGTAAAGAATTCTCATTCTTGATTATTTTTTTTCTCTCTCAGGTTCAGGAGCTAGCTGAGAAAGAACCTGAAGATGGTGTTTTCCGATTGCTTCGTCAAGATGTTACTCGATTTCTTACAACTATTCTCATTGGCACAACGTACATTTTTGTCCATTTTTTCATTTCTTTTGATTTTCATTTCCGTAGTGTTAGATTTGAGTTTGATCATAAATATCTTATCAATCTCATCTCTCTAGTGTCGTGAACATTGGGGCAACTGCACTTGTGACCGAGGCAGCAACAACACTCTTTGGGGAAGCTGGAATCACTGCAGCAACAGGAGTCATGACAGTAGGTGTATATTCTTAAGAGTGCACCGTTTCTAGGAAAATATATTGTTGAAGCTTTTATCTATTTAATTTTATACCATGCGAACTTAGCTAAAGATGAATATTTTCAGAATTCTGATTGAAGTTGTTGTTGTCAGATATTCTATCTCTGATTGATAAGGTATGTCTGGAACAATTAAAAATATGATTAGCATTGCATGTAAGATCTTTCACATTTAGGGTTTCTCCCCATTCATACTTTGTCATGGCTTTTCCTTTCTTCCACCTTTTCTTCTCTTTCTTAAATGTATGTGGAGAGGAGTTGATCATCCACAATTCTTAAATATAAATATTTTACTGCTGGGCACTACAACCTCATAAAAAGCTAAGCCACTAGAAGTGGGAGTTCCGATGATGACGCAGAGGCTGTGGGTGGAATATTTTCAAAATACAGGATCCAGGGATTTGGCAGATTAAAAAAGTATATATAATTCTGAAAATTAGACATGTACATTATCTTTCACAATGATATAGGCACAAGCACCGTTATAAATGCTTTATTGAACAGTAAATGTTTATTGCAGTAAACATTCTTATTCAATGCGTATAAATAGACTAATGTCTATGAGGAAAGATGTTAAATGTGAAAATCAGGCATTGGAGTTGAGATGAAAATCTGAATAGTCCTTATCATCGAACATTTTTCCCTCAATATCCAATTGACATTCCCTACGTTGGAGCTACTGTGGCAATGTGAAGCAGAAGGAAGACACAAGCTTCATCTTTCTGTGGGCCATCTTTCTCACTCTACGTGTTCTCTTGCAAGAGCATTACTTATTAAATTGCAATTGAATTTGGATAGATTATGGCATGCCTTTTGTGGTCCCTCTAAGTTGGAAATGATTTGTCCTAGGCTACACTTGATGATTTGGGATCACCAGAAATTTAGAAAATTGTTAAGTGATTAGGACTCTCCTGTTTTGTGAAGGGAGATGTAAAACATTCTTTCAGGGAGAGAGCTTCAAACCTCAACTAGGAGAGCACGATTCTATTAGGGCAGTAATAGTGGACCATACTATGTCTAGAATAGATGCTTTCAGAAAAGATATGAACTGTTTACAGGCATGTACGAGATCAAATCTGCTAAGTTTCCTAGTGTTTTTTTGGGAGAGAGCTGTTAAAAGGATGATATCCTCGTGTAAATTTTCTGTTATCTATGAAGTGATGTAAGATGCACGTTTACAAAGATATTGCATTTAAATACTGAAATAAGCCAGTTCTTTCAGTCATTGTGTTTTGGGGCTGACCTTAATTTAATTTTCATGTAAATACATTTTCAACCTGCTACATTGTGAGTTTTATGTTGCACTTGACGTTGAGTAGGATCAATATCTTTGCTCTCATTTTTTGAGTATTCTGAATGAAAACATTTGGCAGGTTGTTATTTTACTGCTTACTGAAATTACTCCAAAGAGCTTAGCTGTCCATAATGCAACGGAAGTGGCACGCTTTGTGGTAAGACTAGATTCCTTTTAAAACTATATACACTACAGCTACAAAAGCAGGGATATTTTTTAATATTTACATGACCTTAGGATATAATACTTGCTATTTGATTTTTACAGTAAACATGTCACCTTATTTGAGTTCCTACAGCTACTTATGGATAGAGTGAAACTCTCTGATAATAATTGCACTGTTTTAGAGAGGACTGATTCCATGTTAGCTCTCATAAGGACTCTTCTATTGAAAATTTGTTGCAGGTGAGGCCAGTTGCTTGGATTTCCTTAGTGTTGTATCCAGTAGGTAGGGTTTTCACAGCATTGTCTATGGGCATGCTAAAGATCTTGGGACTCAAAAGTAGAAGGTACTAAATCCTGATTACCATACAGTATAGGTCCTTTATAAAAGTTTATATTTATTCCCTTCAAATTTGTCTATTTTTCGGATTCCTTATTACTTTGTTATTGAGGTACACATACTAATGTACAACTGAAATGACAGTGTATTTAAGATGATTTTCTTGAAGCACTTTGAATTTGTCCATGTCAGCATGAAACTAGTAGAATTGATTTATATTCCTTTTTCTTCCTGTAAATTGGCAGTTGAGATATTTTTAATCTCTTGGAAAGCTCATACATGCAGGTTAAAGAATCACTTGGGAGAAATGTTCTCAATTTAATACTATATTTCTTCAAGTTTACACTTTCCATTTGGGAACTCTATCCATATGGATTCATGTGAGTTAGAATTATAGGTTCCATGCTCCACAGATATAAATCTCACCATATGGTAAGAAAACAATTTGTTCAGCACATATCCTGGATTTATCCAGTTGCTGAAACCCTTCCCAACTTTGGATCCATCTCTCTTAGCAACTAGCCTATCCTTGAAGGCATAAAATTCATAATTTCTCCAAAAGCCTCTCAACTATGCATGTTTTAGTTATCTATTCTGCTATTGATAATTGGTCTTGTTTTCCATAAAAGGATATGGAAGTAAGAAGAAATGCATCAAAAAACTTTACAATATTGAAAAGTGTTAAAATATTTATGCTTGATATTTTCGATTGCTTATCATTGACTGTATTGATATTTTCTTTGTAGCGAACCTCTTGTCACTGAAGATGAGCTCAAGCTAATGTTGAGAGGTGCAGAACTAAGTGGGGCAATTGAAGAAGAAGAACAAGTGTGTGATATTTCCTAATTTCTTGTACTTTATAATTAGAGGGAAAAAATGCATCCAAAGATAAACATAGTAATATTATGTGTTGTCTGCTTTATGTTCATTTTAGGCAGATGTAACCGTTCAAATTGTTTTGCCAGAGATTGATTTCTTTTCATGTTCTTATTACATATAATTGGCTAAATAATTCTATTCTATTTGTCATAAGTTTTCATGGAAAAGATATGTTGCTAGAGTTTCTTATTTAAATTTTGTCTTTTAATTGTGCCTTATAGTTTCAGAGATTGAATCTTGAAATTGTAGAAGGAAAACTTGCAAAGAATATTGTTCATATGATTTTACTTAAAGAAAGAAAGAAAGAAAGAAAGAAAGAAATCATATTAATGTCCACGAATGACCAAGAATAGGTCAATGGGACTGGAACATACAGCTTTTACAATAGTGAAATACTAGGGAAAAAATGGCCCTAGACTCAAAGCTAACGAAATAAACTATAAAGCAAAGAAAAGCAAGAAAACAGTGAAATAGACGAGTGGGGTAAACCTTACACAGTAGCCCTGAAGCAATTACAAGTACAAATTGTTGTGTGATGGGACCACCCCTTAATGATGAGCAGTTACTTCCAGACATAATTTTAGGTTCCAAAATATCTCATATAATTGCTATAAACCTGGCAAACTAGAGTTTGTACTTATTGGCATAGTTTCAGGTCTCCATAATAGCTAGATATTCTAAGCACATTTTATGAAACTCACAGTTTAAAAGTCAATTATGGGGAAATTAGATTTATGACTATAACCGTGTTGGCAAGAAGTTCCATGCAATGAATCTCACCCACAAAAAAAAACAGTATGAAGTGGTAATCCTCTACACCTACCCATAAATTTTCTTCTCTGGACTTGCCTTTTGCATGCTTTGGCATTGGAAATGAAACTAGCAGTAATGAAGGGCTATGCTGCTTCAGGTTTTGTTAGAGAACTTGCAAGATAGCAATTTAGACTTTACTGTTTCAAGTGTGATTTCACCATTCCTCATAGAGTGGCTGGGGGAAGGGATGGCCTCCACCAGTTCTTACTTTTATAAATTTTATTGCAGGAGAATTAATAATTCCTACAAAGAAAATAGTGTGAAGTAGTAATCTCCTGTTTACTGCCTATTGAGTCTAGATAATTTATACAGGGTAAACAGAATATATAAACTGAGAATAAAATAACATCATCACAGAATACTCATTGAAATGGCACAATAGAACTCATAGATATATTGATTCAGAACTTGCCAATACAAATCACATCCAAAGCTGAACTGTCCGATACAAAGAAATGAAAAGTATAAATAGGCAGCAGATGGTTGCCTAGATGGCCAGCCGTCGCCAACGACAATACTCATCGGGAGATAACTACTCACCGATCACAACCAACCATAACAAGTATAATATGCCACTAACATTATTCCCTCCAAAAACTTAGTCGTCTTCCAGACAACTAGAATACAAAAATTCTCAGAATATCCCTAAGTAAATTACTGTGAAGTAGGGGGAGGGGCAATGGACGTCCCTAGAGGTGTAGATGCTGATGGGGTCGTTGCCGATGGAACTGATGCTGAAGTCTCCCGTTGCGGGGAAACCAACCGACGCATCCGATAAACCTCCTCTATACGCTGCTGAAGGTGGTGAGCTGTTATGATTTGTTTTTCCCTCGTCACCCTCACCATTTGAACTGCCTCCTCCAACTGCTTCCTAGTTCTTTCATGTGTCGCCTGAAGGTCCGCCAATTGTTGTGCAGTGCTCACATGGGTACTCACCAAATCACTCAACTCCTCTGTCAGCTCGTGAGTGTGTTGAAGGTCTGTGAATTATTTTTCCTTCGCTGAAAGCTCTCTAGCTCTGTCCGCCAAAGCATCCTCCAGTGCAATTCACTTATATTTCTCGGATTTTGTCAACTCAGCTTGCTTAGCAAGCTGTCTTTGGAACTGGATTTTTTTTTCATCGGCTGCTTCTCAAAGTTTCCTACATGCCTACACCGCCCCTTCAATTTTCTCAGTGACTTCCCTATGTTTCTCCATTTCTTCCTCCCTCTCATTAAAAAGTGCTCTAAAATAGTCCTCAATGGTGTATATTGTTGCAAGTACATGCCCATCGCTGCCTCTGAATCCGGGGACAACCCTACCTAGCCTCCAAGCACGATGCATCTCCTCTGTGTTGACGTTTGGCCATCCTTTGCCTCTAAAAATGTGTGTCAACTCGTCTCGAGCATTCATAAGTATAACAAAGTGCTCTATCCTTTGTGCCTCGTCCAGAATCAGAGGGGAATGTCGGGTGTCCACTCTCCTTGCAATATTTGCTACCTGCTAGATAATTGCTCCAATAGATCCGAGATCCTGCACATATTTCAGAACTGTACTAAGTGGGTCATTCTCATTCGGTCGGAATATGTGGATCGTCATGTCCACGGGTCTGTCAGAACTAGTAGAAGTCTCCTCAGGGATCCCAGAATTGGTAGTCGCCTCTTCTACTGCAGAATCGCTATCTATCACAACTGTCCCCGTAGGTACCTACTCAACTGGAGGGCCTTCTGATGTCCCTACCGTGTCTATCTCCTGAGTATGAACTGGAACTGACGGAGCTACCTCAAC
This sequence comes from Cunninghamia lanceolata, assembly GCA_027924645.1. NCBI lineage: Eukaryota > Viridiplantae > Streptophyta > Pinopsida > Cupressales > Cupressaceae > Cunninghamia > Cunninghamia lanceolata. Next base: position 4,589,536 of record BSBN01000490.1, on the reverse strand, counting down.
TCCCTGTGTAGTCGGGGTGGTGTAGTACAAATATGGATACAGTGCAACCTAGATATTGTGCTCACTTGTACCTAGAATTAGGGCAAATTTAGAGCCATGTTGGATACATCTAGATTCGGTGTTTTGAAAAAATTGTGTCGTATTTAGGTAAAATGTAACAAAAAAAAGCCTCACTCTTTGCCATGTGTTTTTCGTTGGAAGTTTTCCTTGTCGTGTCCTCTGCTTGCTTGCAATTGAATTGTCTGTAAATTTGTTTATTTTTTAAAAATGTTGGGTTATTTAACACGATGGTGCACATGCTGTTTGAGCTCTATGGAATGCACACCAAGCTCTCTGCATTGAATCTGCACCTTTCATGTTTGGAAGAATTTTTTGTTATTGCCTCCCGTCTGAGCAATGACTGGGGATGCTGTTACTCGACTGGTGCAGATAGCTATTAGAAGCACGCCTGGAGGAAAGATAGAAGACTAGTCTTCAAATAGTTGGGTTGGTTGGAACACCAGCTTGGAAGAAGGTAGTTCCATGCCATACATGGCTGGCAATGCCTTTTGATGGAGGTTGCTCACTGACTTACATGGAATATGCTAGACCCGACAACTGGGAGGGCTCAACCATACATATTGATACCACCACTTTCTCCTTTACCACCAGAGAAAGAAAATCTTCCAAACATGAAAGGTGCAGATTCAATGCAGAGAGTTTGATGTGCATTCCATAGAGCTCAGAGTGCATGTACACTGTCCCATTAAATATTTGTGCAACTTTAGGCAATTCTGTGTTTTTACTTTAGTTTTTGTTTTTTCATTTTGTAAAACTTTTATTTATTTATCATTATTGATGTTTTCCATTTTATTTAATTATTAATAATTTTTAAGTTTACTATTATTTATAATTAATTTCTTTTTTATGTTATTATTTTTTATTAATATTTAAATTTCAATATATTTTTAAATTATATCGAGTTCATTTTATTTTAATGTTTTATTTATATTTAAATGTGAAAGTATTTAACTATTTGTTTTTTAAATTTAAACAATAAATATAAATTGTTAGAGTTATATATATATATATATATGTATATATAGCTGTATCCATACCTGTATCAGTGTCCATGCAACCTTGGTGAAAACAGACTTGACTCTGACTGCAAGCTGTGAATGCATGAGATTAATAAATTTGTCAAGATCTGTCCCAACTCTAAAAACATGTGTTAAAAAAGGCACCAAGGGGGCACGAGATAAGTGTCCAAATCCCTTGTGCTCTTATCAGTTACTCTAATATAATCATTTTTGCCTGCTTTTCAAAAAATAATTGTTGTAATCTAATTTTTGCAATCTTTGAACAGTATTTGCTTCTAAAGAGGGTAGTCACCATGTAGACTTAGAATTATTATGAGAAGCATCAGAGGCATTATTTAGACTGAATTTCTAAATAACAAGATTGGTAATAGGCATTAGCAAAGTGTTGCTATAGTTGTATTTTTGAATAAATGCAGTGTTAAGAGTAAACTGATGATATTTCTTTTTATTTGTACAGGATATGATTGAGAATGTTCTGGATTTCAAGGGAATAGATGTAAGAAAGGTGATGACTCCTTTAGTAGATGTAGTTGCTATTGATGCTGGAGCCACCCTGATGGATTTTCGCAACCTTTGGTTAAAACATCAATATTCCAGGTTCTGGTTTTTACTTAGTAATCAGGATGCAATCTATCCCTTTATCATATACTGTCAATGCTTCTTTGCTGTTATGAAAATGCACTCACATCAGGGTACTGCTCAATCTTAATCTCTAGGGTGCCTGTTTTTGAACTCCGTATTGATAACATTGTTGGGATTGCCTATGCGATGGACATGCTGGATTATGTTGAACAGGTATGTACCAGTACACTGTCTAATGACTGTGGGACATTTTGGTACAAAATAACTGCTTTGGTCAAGTTACTTAGTCTTTAGCAATCCTGCAAAGTGTTATAGGATGCTTTGGTAGGTTTCTATTTTGATATGGTTCTTGGAGAGGCTTTTGAAATTTGGTTTAAAATGTCAAACAGTGTTTACTCTCTGCAAATGTGCATGCTTATATACAGAGAGACCTTTAGTGATGACATTGCTGCCAATGGCTTATGTTGTGTGTAGGCAGAGCTGTTGGAAAGGTTAACAGTTAGTCATCTTGCACACAAGCCTGCTTATTTTGTTCCTGGTATATGCCCTTGGCTATACATTATCGAGTTGTGTATTGGATTTCCTGTTCAATAGAGGTGTATAGAAAGAGCAAGGAGATTTAATTTTGTATTGCACCTGCTATTGTAAATTTAATTTCTCTATTAACAAAATAAATTCGCTGGTATCAAAATGCTGAGTTATAACAGTCAAAATTCTTGTAAATTTTTGGTTTGACATCCATATTGCTTTCAGGTATTGAATGCTGAGAGCTGTCTGTATGGTGTGTTGCAAGGTTGCAGATGGCTTTTGACTTGGTTAATGTATTTTATTTTTCAGATTCCATGTCAATTTGGAGGTTGCTGAGGGAGTTCAGGATAAGGAAGGTTCACATGGCAGTTGTTCTCAATGAATATGGTGGAACAGTAGGAGTAAGATGCTAACAATTCTTCTGTGATTTTCCTAACAATTTTCTATATGGATGTTTTCTGTAATCAGTTGTTAGGCATAGAAAAGCCCAGCTCTTAAAATGTCATGACTTGCTCTATTATCAACTTGGATGCACTTACTCAAAAGAAAATTCTAGCTACTGTCGCACCAATTTCCTGTGAGTTGTATGTATTTGAGTTAATGCAATATGGAGAACTATCTGAGAATTTATATGTTAGGGATACATTTCTATACATGTCAATCTTTTAACTGGACATAAATGGGATGTGGCTGCTCCAATACTGTTTTGGTTTATTTTCGACATCATATGGTTTATAACTTTATAATATGAAAGACCATCTTGGCTTAAAAAAGGGTCTATCTATTTCATTTCAAGTGCAAATTTTGGTTCTATTGTTGGTATTAGATAAAATTTGAAAATCAGTTTATTTATATTTAAGAGTTTGATGTTTTGTTTAAACAGAAATATGATCCATTGGTATAAAAATATTTACAAAATTTGGGCTGCCACCAAGGTGATGGTTATTAATTGACAAATTCTAGCCAAACAATGTAGGAAAGAAATCTGACTGTGAGGAACAAAGCTATTATTATGCAAATGTGTTCATTTATTCTTATGCATTTGATTATTTTAAGTATTTTAGTATGCCTTGTTTTTCTTAAGTATTTATAGACTGGTTTGATATCTTGAACTCTTGAAAATTGCAATTAGTGCACAATGGAAAGAGAGTGTGTTGAATTTCAAGTGATGTCTGCTTAACATCTATTGAGCACTCCTGTAGATGTTTGTAAATGTTTAATTGGGTCAAATCCCAAGAAATAAATCTATCTCTTGGTCAGGCAATGCATCTCCTTTTGACAATATTCTAAAGCTGAGTCCAACTATGCTGGTGTTGTACAATTCACTGATAGGGTTTTATTGTCTGGCTCTTTGTGGCTTAAGAGTGATTTTTTTGGCACACGAGAGTTTTTTTGTATTTTGTTTCTAAACATCGAATTAACCCATCCTTTTTGGTCTGTAATGTTTGTCAATGAATGCCACCTTTTCAAGGTGGTGGAAGTTTTATTGTCCACTTGAGTGCACCCATAGATGCTTTCATATTCTTTGCAATTTATGTATTACATATTCCAGATAAGTCTTGATTCTCGTGTATTCTATTACAGTTCCAGTCTTTGATCCCTAGATCTTTCACATATTAATCTTAAAGTACTCATGTAAATTATAGGTTCATGCTAACATATCATTATTTGCAGATAGTGACATTGGAAGATGTTGTTGAAGAAATCTTTGAAGAAAGCGATTCAAAGGTTTGTAATCAGTCAATTTCCATTATCCCATTATAATATTGTTGGATAGAAAACTGGATATTGTTCACTTTTTCCCTGCCCAGCCACGGAAATTGTTACAATCTAGATACCTTGTTTTTGCTGATAGTTTATATTCTGACCAACAGATGTATCATCCAGAATCATTTATGCTCTATCTGGTACATTCAAGTTGATAAGTTCTTGAATACTAATCTAGACTAAATGTCAGTTAGCATTGTTTAATAACTTGTTGAAGGATTTGCGTGAACCTTTAGAATTAAATAATAACAAAAATTTATTTATCCAAAATATTCTTTGGATGCCTGTTGAATTTCCCAAAGCTGAGAATGATCTGCTGATTACGAGATCCATGCCTTGTAAATAAATCTTATCTCAAGAGTTGTGTTAGTATGAAAGACACTCTTCCTCACTCCAAAGCTAAGTCACCAAGTTCGAATTCGGCAAGGATGAAATTCAAAATAAATTCAGCAAGGAAAATTTTGGGAAAAAAAATTCGTGATTAAATTTGCCTTACATAAATTTATTTTTTTTAAAAATATATTATATAAGTAATAAATTCCTCTTTATATATTATATAAGTGAAAAAGGCCACTATCTATACCCATTATTTATTATATATTTAATAAATATTAAATATATTATGTAAGGCAATAGATAATGCACTGTAATATATCTATACTTATAATATATTCATTACTTATAAGTTATATAATATATTATAAAACTGTAAGGAGTGGAGATATATTATATAAGTAATAAAAGCCTTTTTATATATTATATGAGTAATAAAGATATTATATATTTAGCCGATAGGCTTTTATATGTGATCATTATAGTGCTCAGAAAATTGTCTCACGCCGTAAAAAAATTTCATGCTGGAAAATTTCCTGAACTCATCGGTTCCTATCGGCGTATTCCTTGAACCTCCTATGGGTGCAAGTGCTAGTATTTAACTAGTCGGAAACTTGATAAACGAAGTAGTGCTTCTGAAAGTCTAACATAAATAGCAAGGAGAGCTCTGCATTGGTTGAGATTTTAGACGTATTCAGATTTGGGAGTCACGAACCACTACCAGAAAAACCATTGGGAGTCACGAACTAGTAGGGAGTCGAGAGAAAACCTAAAAAATCTTTATAGAAATATATTTTAAAGCCGTACGAATTTCTGCCGTATTTCAACGAATTTTTTTGGATGTTTATAAATGCGCCGATTTTCAAACCTCATGGCTGAAAATCGGTGAATCCGGTGACATAGCTCCAAAGGTCATGCCTCGTGCAGAAAACACACTTTTTGATGTAGATAAATTCTAACGATCACTACATGAAAGGTGAATTTATAAGTAATTCACTATATTCAATATATTAGCTCCTTTACATATTTTCTGTTTTTCCCTAAATTTGATTTTATTGCCTCCCTAAATAACTTGTATCTTAATGGGAAAAATTTCTTTATTTTGGAATATAAAAGCTACAATTTTTTCCAAAACTTTCAGCTTAGCAATAAATGGTCCATGTTGGACAAAAAAGTACCGAGGGAAAACCTCAATACTAGTGATGCCCAAAACAAGTTGGGCATAAAAGGAAATACAGAAATATTTTAAACACTACATCAAGCTGCTCCAGCTTGTATGAGAAGAACTGCTACTGCCAACCACTAAGTTTGAACTGTCACAGAAAGTCCTAGTTCTATGCAGATTTTCTTGAGAGACAACCACTTTCATACGTATAAATTAGTATTGATTGTTTCATCAATAAACCAACTTAGACAGCTGTAATCTGTAGTAATGGGACTGGGTAACAATGAATAGAAACATATGCCATTAATGTCTTCTAATCATTCTAAAGTAGCAAATAACAGTTGCAGGTTTTTTCTAGCAAAATCAGGTTGAAGTAAGAATGAAAGATACTATTGAAATCCTGATCATGCAAGACTGCAATTTAAGTCTAAACATGAAACGTAAAATCAAAATGCAAGTTGGCACTCTCTACACCGACAACAACTGAAGAGAAAACTACACAAGCCACTGTTATTGGAAAAAGACCTATCCATTGTGGCCACTAAACCTCAATGTCCTCACAAAGATGAGTAAAATTTAAAGTGTGACCAGGATATATAAGGAAAAGGAATGTGACTACAAGAAGAACCATGGGCACTACCTCCATCAAAACAATTACCTTACTTGCATCCCTAAAATGCTTTATCATCATTTATATTGAAATTATTCAAGAGTTAACCACTATATGAAAAGATAATATTTTGGCATCGTCCTTGTGGAAACAAAATTTGACAGCAAGGGAAGGTATCAGATGGAGATAGAGTTACATCATGGAGATTAAAAAAACCATCAGAGAGAGACGAACATCTAGAAAATAGGGAAAATGCATTCTTGAAGCCTAAAGATAAGGGCATCTAGGAAATGAGGTCATAAATGTAATACATCCCATATATGCTGCAAGATATTTTTAATAAGCATTTCTTAGAGTCTCATGATATGGAAATTAGTTCACAAGTCTATTTACTATTAGAGTTAGACAAAAACAAGTACATTGCACATCATACTATCAAACGATGATTGATTATCATCATAGAAAATCACAAATCTCTCATATATTTTACTACTTAACCCTCCTCATAATCATCAGCCTCAAATTGGAAGGTAAATTGTTCTCCTTAGGAATGAATTCATCATGACCTTTGTCATCTCTTAATGCTTCGGCTTCTGCTGCTTCCCTCTCCATTTCTGCAATAACTTTGTTGATAAGCATAGCATCCACATCCTCAGCCATCCAGTGGAATTTGGATCAATGTCTTCCAAGTCAGTTGCATCAATTCACCATGGATTGGAATGATGCCTTGGCACATAGAGAGGGAAAGAATAAATGCGTCTTGTCATAACCAAGGAGAGCAGATGGTATCCCTGATGGACAAATAATAGGAGGGATATTTGGCTGATTAATAGCTGAGCTTTACTGCATAGTAAGTATTCATAGGCTCCTACTTGCACATCTTCTTCTTCTAGAAGAATCTCATCAAGACTAGCAACATCTTCGATCACTTCTATTAGTGAGAGAACCTTAAGTTCTCTCTATCTTCTTGTAACAATTTTATTAATAGAGTCATATTTAACGTGTGCATAACCAACGACTTCCACTGGCTCCTTCTCTATAGATGGCAATGGTTCTATGACCTCTGCTGGCATCCCATCACTAGCCACAATAAAGGATGTTGTACAGGTCTAGCTCTTGATGATTCAAAATAGCTTCTATGACACTACAAAGGTGCAACCACTGTTAAATTTTCAGACCATGGTAAGCAGATTCTGTATGTAGAAAATTAACCTCTACTGTAAATTAAAACTTTGATCAAAACAACAGACTTGAGTATGATAACCTGCAAACACACAGTGCTGAAAATATGAACAGCAAACACTTAAAAACCTGTCTTCTATTAAACTGAAATGAATTACAATGCACTCCTCTATTTTTTCTTCTCTACTCCTCTCAGGCCACCCCCCCAGCCACAGGGCCAAACACACATTATGAGCCTTTTCCGTAATACAAGAGTTATTTCAGCCTTGGATGTTAGATGTGATCCCAGGGGGAGTACCCTGCTTGACCCTCCCCGTCCTCGACACTTCCCAATGAGCATTATCAGATCTTGTCTTGGTCCCTTCACAGTGATTGATGATGGCACTATTGACTTCACCATTTCTAGTCCGAAAAGTGATACTTGATGATCTCTAGTTTTTCTCAGCGTTTTCTCTTTGGGGTTCTTGTTCCTATTTCCTGGCTATATGTACTAGTTTCTTGACTACTTATGTGGGTGGTCCTTTGTTTCGTATTTCTTTGCTTTTGTTCTTCCCCTTTGTGGGGCCTTTCTAGGTTTCTTTTCCTAGAAATTTCTATTGTAAACTGCTGTGCTCGAACCCCATTGACCTACTTTTGGTCATCCATGGACATTGATATAATTTCTTTCTTTCTTTCTTTCCCAGATATGTGACTTAGGTTACTTTTATAGAATAAGAGAAACTTCTAGGATTTATAAACACCCATCTTAGTGGAGCGCCAAGTTTAGAAAAAGAAGCTTTGTTTCTAAAAAATTAAATCAGAAAGCAAATACAGCAGAAGATAAAAAGTGCCTTGTTTTAGAAATAAGAGTAACAACTAATCTTTAGAATTATTCAAATATGAGAAGAGTGTTTTCATGCTAACTAGAAGACTTGGCTCAGCTAAGGGTAGAAAAAAAGGTTGTTGATTTCTATGCCCTACTTAAGCAGAACAACAACCAAGTACCATGTTCAAAAAACTAACACTCCCTCTTTGAGAGAAAGGTGTTCTCCATCAAATGCAATCTCTCCCTCAGTATCTCAAATTTACCTTTTGCAAGGGGCTTTGTCAAAATATTTGCAACCTACAAATATGAGGGAACATAAGAACCACTGCACCCTTCTAAACTTTGTCTTTGAGGAAATGATACCAAATGTCTATATGTTTGGAGCAATTATGAAACACTGGATTCTTAGAAAGCTTAATGCAACTCTAATTATCATAGTACACAATTGTCGGCCCCAATATCTAATCGGTAACTTTTGCTACCAACTTGCAAAGCTAGATAGTCTCACAACTAGTAGAAGAAGCTGCCATTTACCATGTTTCTGCTGAACTCAATGTCACTGCTGTCTACTTCTTGTTGAACTAGGATATCATTCCTAACCCCAAGCTAAAACAAAATCTTGAAGTTCTCTTTCTAGCACTAGTATCACCTACCCAATTTGAATCCACAAAGTCACGCAACATCAACTCTCCATCTCCAACATACATTAACCCATAATGAATTGTGCCCTTAAAATATTGAAGCACATGCTTTGTAATAGTCCAATGAACTTGTCTCGGCTCAACATGAACTAGCACAATGTATTCATTGCAAAGCAAATATCAAGTTCAGTATTCACAAAATACATGAGGGAACCTATCAACTACCTATAAACCGAAGGATCCACCAAATTTGATTTTAAATCTACAGTCAACTTCAGATTTGGAACCATGGGAGTAGTTAGGGGCTTATGATCTATCATTTGAAATCTCTATTGTGTACTTTCCTTTACCAAGAAAGATCTCACTTGTATCCTACCACACCTCAAAACCCTATAAATAGTGCACAAGGCCAATGTCCTTCATATCAAACTTGGAGGCCAACTCCCTCTTGCACCATGCTATGAGCTTCTCATCCCTACCTGTAAGGATTAGATCATACATATATAGGACCAGATCTAACTTCAATTTTGGTGAAGCCCAACTTCAATAAGTACTCATCAATCTGTGTGTACTAAGCACATGATGCTTGCTTCAACCCATATAGGGCCTTATTCAATATGCATAGATGGGTCTCTCGCCCATGCACTTCAAACCCCTTAGGTTGACTGATATACACTTCTTCATCTCTCTTGCCATTTAGAAAAGTTGTCTTTACATCCATTTGATATAAAGACCAACCGAAATAAGATGCAAGAGATATAATTACCTTGATAGTCATAGAAGTGTATCTTGCAACTGGAGCATAGAGAATCAAATTTGGTGGACATATTTCTATGTCCCCATTTTCTGAGTGATCACCTAATGGAGTTGGCTAGCCTATCCTATTCCCGTAGGCTAAGTCGGAGGGCTAAGGGAATGACCTAATTGATTAAATATCATATTTAGTCAATTTTATTAGGGCAAATTGATGATAAGAGATGGATTTGTATGTTTTTGTGAGCTTATTGGCGAAGTCAAAATAAATAAAAATAATTTGCCCTAGAGATGAGCGACCAAGGAGAGAGAAAAAGGAATGAAAGGAAGGAGAAAAAAAAGATGGAAATGCCTTTGGATATCTTGAGGGAAAATAAAATAAATTAAAATAATTTCCCTTTGAGGTGGACGACCTAAGTGAAAGGTCAAACATGAAATATTGAATGCCTAGGTGGTTCGCTCCTCTTGGAGGAAGGAAAGAAAAATAAGAAAAATAAAATACCTTGTCTAGGGTGGCCAAGATGGAAGAAGCAAAACAAAATAAAATATTTTATTTATGTTTTTGGGTGCCTAGCATGCATTGCATGAGGTTGGCCCTAAGGAGGAGAGAAAAAAAAGCAAATAAAAAAAACATTTTTCCTTGAGGAGGTCGGCCAGATTTGGAGGGAAAAGGTGGCTATAAATATAAGATCATTTGAGGTCATTTCATCATCCATTCATCATATTTTCTTCTTGAGTTTTTACTCTTTGGCTGCAATTTTGGTTGGGCTTCATTCCAAGGACGAAAACCCTTGTGAATGTGGTGAGTTGGACGAAACCCTAGCTCATCTTGTGGAGGACTCATATCAGAGTTCTAATTGCACTTCATTGGAGACATTTAGAGGTTTGGAGCATCATTGCATAATCAGATTTGCAGATCAGATTTGGAGCACCATTGTGTGGCATTTTGTGTGCATACTGCATTAGGGTTTTGCTCTAATTTGGAGTGCCACTTTTGGAGCAGACTTGAGCGCCCATCTTTGGAGGGAGATTTTGCATCTTTTGGAGCAGCAAACCCTAAGCACTTGCCAAGGAAGGATTCACCCATCTAGGGTTTGATGTTTGAAGGATATTTTGCATACATTTGGTATGTACAATCCTAGTTTTAGGTCTGATTTATAGAGCAGAAATCTGGGCATATGTTTGGCATGTTTGAGCCCAAGAATTCATTGTAAAATCAGTCCAGAATATTTAGATTTGTAACAGCAGAAGTTACCTACAGAAAATTGGATTTGTATGTTGCATTTTGTTTCTCATGGTGGATTTCATTTTGATATGAATATCAACTGGTAGTATCATTTGGCATGTTTATTTGTCATGTTTGGGCACTTGTATGTTCGCTGTGATAATTTGTTTGAAATCAGAAAATAAAAATCAGAAATCAGTATTAGGGTTTGAGTAGAAATAAAAATCAGAAGTTTAGGGCAGATCCCACTGGGGATATTACATTCTATGCTCCCGTCTATCGCATGTGTCACCTTATATAACCACTAGGAATCAATCACTGGCTTCCCTTCTAGGGTACAATTTCCTAAACATCATTTTGCATAATGGAGTGATACTCCTTTGCCATGGCATCTCAACACACCTACTCTGAATTTGCCTCCTCAAAACTAAAAGACTCTCTATCAATGATGGAAGACATCAATGCAACATAACTCAAAAACTTTTTAGGGGTATGGCTCACTTGGAAGGAAGTCTTTGGTGCACATACTTGTTCTTGTGCCTCGTGCAATGTCTAAGCAAGCCATCTAGGCTTACTAGCTGTACTAGAAGGTAATAAGGTACCTAGTCATGTATTGAAACTTGGCTGAACTGCATTTGGTTCTTCTGTACTTTATGGATCAACATCTAGGACAGCAATCTGTTCACCCTCAACCTCCATTAGAGGCTCTTGAGACTTAGAGGACTAAGCATCCCCATAAAACTTCACGTCTCAGCTCACTACTATTTTTTGTTGTGTTGAAACATAGACCTTGTAAGCCTTGGAGGACTCATTGTATCCCACAAACACACCCTTCAAGCTAGAGTGTTCAAGGTTTGTCCTCTTCTCCTTTGACACATGAGTGTAGATAGGACTCTCAAACACCCGAAAATGAGAAAGATCAAGTTTCTCTTATGTGAAAGATTCCTTTGGAGTCTTGTCCTCCAACACCCTATGAGGACACCTGTTCAAAATGTAAACAACAAAACTACATGGCTCTACTTAAAGAAACATGGGCAAATCTAGTTTCATGGCCTTTGATGTCTCTATAATGGATATGTTCCTCACTGTGACCCCATTTTGTTGAGGGTTATACAGCATAGTCAACTCCCTCTTGATCCTTGCATCTCTACAAAAAGTATCAAAGTCTTTGGAGGTATACCTGCCTCTATTGTTAGACTTCAAAACCTTAATCTTTTTACTTGTCTAACTTTCCACAAGAGCTTCGAACTCTTGGAACTTCCCAGAGACCTCATCTTTGGTCTTCTTGAAGAAATTGAAGTTTTCCTAGAGGAATTGTCAATAAATGAAACATTGTAAATGTTACTTACCAATGAAGTTGTTGACATAGGTCCTCACACATCTAAATGAATCAAATCAAGAATCCTTCTTCATTTGTGCTCACTATTAGAGAAATCAATCTTGGCGTGCTAACTGCGTGCACAACCCTTGCACACTTCTATATTTTCTATCTTGAAGTTTGATAATCCTTGCACCATGTCCTTCAAGAGAGATAATGCTCAATAGTGCAGGTGACCAAATCTCTTGTGCCAAAGTTTTCACGATTGGTTACTATCATGCACCAGAGTTCTATGTTTGATTAAATTAGAAAGTAACCTATAAAGGCCACCCTCTCGCATACCTCTAGCCCAAACTCAACTAGGATCTTGGTTGTGATCTCCAATAATAACTTGTTGATCATCAAACTCAACCACACCTAAGATCTGTCATGGTTGACAAGTTCTTAGTTAAACCAAGAGCATATAAGAAATCATGAAGTTCAAGAACATTGCCTGAAGGCATGCAGAAAGAAATAGATCATGCCCTTGTAATTGGAAATGTGGCATTATCACTAGGCTCCACTTGTATACGTATCTTGTGCTCTTGAAGTTTGTTGAAAGCCTTCTTATTGAAGGTCATGTGTCTCAATGCTCCACTATCCATATACCACCCTAACTAGAAACGATGTTAGTGGAAAGGCACAACACCATAGAGAAGGCTGTCTCAAGCCTAGATGAATGCTCACCCACTGCTGAGGCTTTTGCACTCCCGGCAAACTACTTGTGTTGCTACTACTTGCTCTTTGTAATATGATACCCAATTTTTTTATTTAGATTTAATACAATTATATCTCATCAGAGTTAGCACAACAACGTATGCAACTAATAGATTACCTCCACACTTTCTGGTCACCAAGTTCCCAAGATGGGCGAGGTGAGAGCATACAGTGCTTTGGTTTACAAAACAAACTTTGCAATGAAATTAAATACAATCATCCGCTAAATAGCAGGCATCTGCTTTTCAGCAGGCATCCACTTATCCAGTGGGGATTCTCCACTTATTCAGTGGGTGAAAGAACAAGAAAGATAAGCATTACAAATTTCTCCACACTGGTGGTTGAACCATCCAGGGGTTATAGTGTTTGTAATATAAATGACTGATTACAAATAAGAGAAATATGATGCAATTCTACTCAGAAAAGTGGAATTGGATCATCAATCCACAACTATGAAAGTTTGGCATCAAGAAGTTTCAACCTGCATCATAAAGAACATTAAGATTCAACTAATAACTTCTGCGCCAAACTGAAAGAATGCATGATGCACTGCTGATGGAGAAATACTCAGAAAATCAGTCTGAAACTCTGCTGTACGGCTGCCCAGTCATTCATAAAACCCCCACGAATCAAGCTCCAACTGATCACAAATCAATTTCAAGCTAAACAGACCCAAACATACTTGGAGGACAACAGGAAGCATTTTTAAAGTCCAGACTTCCATTCAATCCAACATACATCAAACAAGGTTCACACTCAGCATGTACGGCGCACCTGCCTGGTACGGCAGCTCACAAACCAGGCAGAAACCACTCCAAAAACCATGCCATATCCTCAGAAATAGGCGCATACATATTGCAATCTGACTCCAAACATCATTTACCAAATATCTATGATATTTCATTCAATACAAAATTGCCCCAACTACAAAAGTCGGCCTTGGTGTACGGCCAGCATGGGGAAATAGCAGAAAACTCAGAGAAGTATTACAATAACTGCATACAACACTCCCATAAACCAAACAAAATATCCTCTAATCAACTAATCAAATACCCAATCTCCATGAATGCACAAATGTGATTTCTATGTGAAACCACCATTACCAGCTAGGGTGGATATTCCACCACCGAAACTGATCTTCCTCTAGAGGGTTGTCATCCTCAAGAAGGTAGGAAGAACTCCAAGTTCATTCCAGCAGCATCTCAGTCAGCATCTCAGTACAAAATCAAATAACATAACCTTCAAAATGAGCTCACATCCTCTTTATAAAGGCACTTTAGGAGTTACAAAAGAAATGAATTATTTCTTGGAAATAATAACTTTTTCCTCCAACTTAAATAATTCCATTTTTTCTCCACTTAAGTGCTCACTTTTAAGTGCCTAACTAAAAGAATATATTTTCCCCTTTCCAATGAGCTATAACACTTAATTACTTTTTAATTATTTCCACCCTTAGGAACTTAAGTGAAAATAATAATTAAAATAGCTCATTAAATATTACTTTTTGTGGAAAAATCCCAAACTTCATCCAATTGCCAAATAAACTGAACCAATGTGCTCAGTAGGGTTTGGGATGCAAACGATGCCTTCCGGATGACTTTCTGAAAATAGACGGCTTCTCCAAGAATCTTGGAAGCAATCCGGGAGCCCGATCAAGCTTCTGAAAATTGCACAGTATTCCAGATACATCACGGAGCTCAAAACCAACATTAGAAATCAATCAAAACAACTGAACCAAGAGTTCTTCATAAAGGGGAACCCCTTACCAAACCGATGTAGCCTATCGGGATTTCAGGAAATAGGCTATCGGGCCCACAGCTGACTAGGCTGAAAAAGGGAACATTACATGCTTCCCTTCTCATGACACTAAGAAGGATTGTGACCATTCTTGTGATATTTGAAACACTTGATATAGCTGAAATCTTTCTTCCCCTGTTGAGAAGAACTAGAATCCTCCTTTCAATTCTGACCCTTCCTAGGTCCTCCTTTCTTACCATCTTTACTCATCTTCCTAATGAGGGCTAAATTCTCACTTTCTTCCACTCTGGCTAAAGTAGTTTTCAGTTTGGTTTCCTCCTAGTTGAAATCATCCCAAAGCTTCTCAAAAGTGGGAAGTTTCTCTCAAGTACAAACACCCCAAACAAACATGTTCTAGGATGGAGAGAACTTGTTTAAAGCTATGGGCGCCAACTCATCATCGTCCACCTTTATCCTGATAACAAGCTGATCTTGAAGTTTAGTGATCTTGATAAGGTAATTGACCACTATGTCTGTATCACTCATGAATGTGGCACTAAGCTTGTTCTTTAGCAGCATCTTACGAGAAATGTTGACACTCTCATATAGAGTGGTCAAGACATAGTACATTTCCTTTCTTGTCTTTTTCCTTGCAATGTAAGGGATCGAATGGTCCTTCACCAAACCTAAGATGATTCTCTTCACCTTAGCCAACTTCTTGTTCTGTTCAGCCAACTAAACAAGATCAGTAGGAGATGCAACCTTAGTTTCCGCAAATAGCCATTGATCAACTTCCTCTAGTAGCATTTGCAATTTGCACTTCCAAGGTCTGAAGTTGGAAGTGCCCTCTAGGCGGTCACACTCTCTGAGACTCAACTGATCATGATTGCAGTTTCTGAAACACGCTGAAATCAGACAGATTGGCTTGGAATAATTCAGATCAGTAACCTATGACAGGCGTGTATCAACACTCCAATCACTAGAGCACTTAGGGCATCACACCCTACAACCTCTCACAGGTCCAAATCACTTCAATCACTGAAGCAAGCACATTGAAATCCTCCGACAACTCCCTCTTACAAGTAGCATCACACTCCATACATAGACTTGGAAGATTTAAGTTAATGTGCTTTGATACCTTTCGAAATTTCAGACCATGGTAAGCAGATTCTGCACTCAAAAATTAGCCCTTAATGTAAATTAAAACTTCAATTAAAAAAAAGCAGACTGGGTACAATAACCTGCAAACACACACTGTTGAAAATATGAACATCAAACACTGAAAAATGTCTTCTATTAAATTGAAATGAATTACATTGCACTCATTATTTTTCCTGCTCTAGTCTTAGTTATGTGCATTGGGTCTCTTTTATAGAATAAGAGAAAATTCTAGGCTTCACAAACACCCTTCTTAGTGGAACGTCAAGTTTAGGAAAATAAACTCTGTCCTTAAAATTAAAGCAGAAGACACAAAGCTCTTGTTCTAGAAATAAGAACAACATCTAACCTTTAGAATGCCTCTAAATATAAGAAAAGCGTTTTCATGCTAAATTGAAGACCTTCCCTCAGCTAAGGATAGAAAAAAAATTGAAGTTGTTGATTTCTGTGCCCCGTAAGGAGAACAACAGCTAGGCAACATGATTAGAAAACTAACAACCTAAGGCTAGTTGTTTTGGCAAACTGCTTCTGAAAGGATAAACCTAGCGAATTGCCTTGATAGCCTCATTTAACATGGTAGGCATTTATGCTCTCTCCTAGTTAAGGCCTCAACCTACCACAAACATTAGTATATCCTTGAGAAGGTGGGGCATGATCATCCTAACTTCTGTGAATTTTACCTCTTGTGGTTTCTATGAAATGATCATCCATATAGAATTATCATTGTAAGATGAATGATGCAATTATGTTGTAAATTTTGAGCAATGGTATGTGTGTGTATAAAATAGTTACAAGGCTCAGACTCAGCACTTAGACTCGGCAAATTGAAGAACCATGAAATATAGAGTTTTTTAAGGATTTATAGCTTTTACTATGCACTCTTAAATAATTCAATTAGAAATTTTAAAGACATAATAAGCTTTTCAATTAGAAGCTACTTTGATCAAATAAGCTTTTCAATTAGAAGCTACTTTGATCACATATACAAGTGTACTCAATCAAATAAGTACAAAACTGGATTTGAGTTGAAGGAAACAACAATTTTAAATATATAAATATTCTCAAGTGTTTTAGGTGTACAACACTCATGGATTATGATATCTATGGCATCAGAAACAGAAATCACGACGTGGAGTCATGAACTACGGTAGAGAGGAACTTGTATCACCTGACCCACCATCACTAGCTTTATGTGGGATCTTGCACTTGTATTTTAGACAAGTCCGCAAATGTTACTACAACAATAGGAGCATTACTTAGGATAGGGATTGACTCGGCACAACAAAAGTATAATTGTAATTCCATTGCTTGGAATTTAATTGGGAAAAAGTTGAAAGAATAAAAACATCTTGCTTTTTCCATTTGGCGTGGCCCAAAATGATTTTTCTTTTTTTCTTTTTTAAACTATAGTGGGGGTCTTGGGGGGCAACCCCAACGAGGTTGAGAGGCAGCACCCCTTGTGGGGGTTTGGGGGTTGCACCCCTCACAAGGGTCTAGGGGCAGCACCCCTCATGGGGGTTTGGGGGTTGCACCCGTCACAAGGGTCAGGGGGTTGCCACCAAGCCCAAATTAAAGCCTTTGAGACCACATAGACCTTCATAGCACATGCCATTTTTCACAATTTTATCGCTTCTAACCAAGCTCCAAAAGTCCTCCAGACCCTTAAAAAAACATGAGTGTTGAAGCAATAGAGTAGTAATTAGGCCCTAACTATGTTTGCTAGTTTTTGTTTCAATGGATTGTATTTTTAGCTTCAATTCTCTTTTTCTCTCCTTGCTTCTGCTTGCAAATGAAATGAATATCAATTTGATATGTTAAAGATCATTTCATGTCTTTAGGTTTAAGCGTTTTGATTTTTTTTGCTTTTTTTTTCTGGTTTTCCACCTGACTGTAGGTCAAGTTTTGCAAATGCGATTCACCGGGTACTTGGGTCCTGAGTCTTAGGGCCTCAGTTTGCTTTGCCCACCTTGGGACTCACTGAGTTTGAATGAGCCCTGGCAAGTAACTATGGTGTATATTGTATATATTTCTTCACTTTGAAACACAATGTTACACAACTTTGGGGAATATCTAATTTTAAAGTACATTGTTCAAGATTTTGAACTTACTTAATGGGCTAACACCTTATTCCAAAGTACAAAAAAATATTGCTACTTGTTTAGCTTTAATGTGGGCACTGCCAAACCATGAATGGAGGCATTATTCATGTTGTGGTAACTACGAACATTATGTGTGTTGTCATGGATTTGGTGTGGGAAAATATTGAGCTTCAATATGGATGTTATGCAAAGAATCTGCCCAAGTGGGAAGACATATAAAAAAGATCAAAATAATTCTTTTTGAAGAAATTAAATGCTTAGATTAAATCACATAATGAAGATAAGCCATGTGGGAAATATGGCCATGTCAGGTGATTCAGAGAAGGTGAAGATCTACAATATCTAAAAAAAATGAACATGCTCATGATATGTAGTATACACCCCTGTTGTGTATATCTTTTCTCTGTGTATATTTTTTGTGCTTTGAATGTTTTGGGTTTAGGTTTTCATTGCATGTTTTTGCATGTATTGATATTGCACAAAATACATAGAGTATAAACAATATATTGAAAACCTAGAAAAACTATTGCATAAATCAATAAACTGATGAAGACCCAGATTGTATTATAGCAAAATATGAATTACAATAACATACCCATGTTGGGATCTTCAACTTCGTCCGGCTGCCATACTTGGGTCAGCTCACAATGCATTAGAAAATCAATAGAAAATTTCATACAAAGTAAGTTCTGTTCCAAAACTCCTCAATATAGTTTCCAAACGCCCAAAAAGAGAGAGGGAGAAGTCACACAAATGAGGTTGAATGAATGCTAACAGCCCCACGTC
The DNA here is from genome assembly GCA_027924645.1 of Cunninghamia lanceolata. Classification (NCBI taxonomy): domain Eukaryota; kingdom Viridiplantae; phylum Streptophyta; class Pinopsida; order Cupressales; family Cupressaceae; genus Cunninghamia; species Cunninghamia lanceolata. The sequence goes on along the minus strand of BSBN01000490.1, from coordinate 4,571,012 downwards.
CTCCTCTTAGCATGTACGGCCCAAGCTGGTGCATAAATCAGTGACAAATCCAATAAATAACAGCTGCTTCAACTCTGTTTTTATCAGCAAATATCTGCATCACAACGGCGACCTCAAACAAGAGAAGTTAGCTCCATGAAACCTCCAAAATCTGTGTTATTTGATGGTACAGCTCCTTGGTGTTGTATGGCCAGCAAAGGGGAAATAAACAGTCCCAAACTCACTACAATCCTTTATCAAAATCTGCCCTAAACCTGTCACAAAATCTGCAAGAATGTATCATATAGTTCTCCAAACCTTCGTCACATAAACTCCATTGAAATGTCTCCGGCGAATGCACAACTGAAGCCGCTGGATGAAGCCTCCAAGAATTGACCAAGTGGGCTTTCGTCCACAAAGCCAAAGACCCAAGGGTTTTTGTCCTAGGGTTTGCTGAACCTGCAAGTTCCAACTCTCATGGAAAATCTCCAATGAAATACCAAGTCAAGAATAATAAACCAAGCCTATCAAATGAAGAGCCTTTTCCTCCTTTTATACTTTTTCATTTGGGAGTCTCTAAAACCCTCTTGCATATGGGATAAAACATGAGAGGGAAAATACATTTTAAAATATTATAATTCTCTTTAATTATTTTCTCAACATCACCCTTAAAGTCCCCTCTTTTAAAACAACATTAAGTTGTCCTGCCTAGGCACTAAGGTCCAATATTAAATAATAATGTTTAATTTACGAACTTTAAAACAGAGGCCAAGATGATGTCGGAAACCAATGATCTATAGCTCGTTGGAAAGGTCTTGACAAGATGAATCCAACCCCACTCTCAAAATCCTGTTCCAACACCAAACCCGAACTTACTAAAAAGAGTAATGACCATAAGCAAACTGGGCCACACAGAGGGTGCTAACAGGATCCACAAACCATCTGATATCTCTGAGCTCAATGCAACGACTGGGAGAGCCAACAGTTGACTGCCAAGTCATCAAAACAACGCCAAACTGACACTAAAAATAGCAGTGTTCCCCGAGGACCAAAGAGAACAAACCCAGAAAAACCCAGAAAGATTGCTGATATGCAAGCACTTACTATAAATAGTAAGTATGGACAAGTTGTCCAAATTCTCTCTAGAAAGTGTCAACCAACTCCACTGGATCACCCGAACACCCTGGTGACATCGAAATACTCCTCTGATTATGCTGGCACCAACCCAAAAAGTCAACTCTGACTGAACTGCAAGAGAACTCGAAAATGGGGACATTACAGTCCGCCCTTCCCAAAGATTGCTTGTCCTCAAGCAATGCCAATACAGCCTCCAAACAACAGCTTGAACCAAACTAAAACAAAAAATGATCCCAGGGTCTCAAGTTATTCTTAGAATAGAACCACCACGCCGACGCTGCGCTACTCTGATAAAATTTTCACCATGTAGAGGGTGGTGAAGCAACTCAACAAAATCCAACTGAATTGACATGCCAAACCTATCACCACCTGGATCCCAACACATCAGAACCTCACATCCATCAATCATGAAGAGGTAAGTGAGTTTCGAAGTGTCTAAACCACAACATCCCCTATCATCCCCGGCAAAACTCTTATGGATGTGCTGACTATCCAACATAGGTGCTGGAAGATATGAAACTGGTCCTCTCAAATTGAGGGAATGATATAACTCTCCTCCATCACCGTTGTAAAAACTAAACATGCCATCATGCCTACTGACACTGCAACCTCTCTGAAGCCATGTCTCCAATGAAAATTTTAGAGAAAAGGAAGTTGCAAACTCTGTCCGATGCATATCATCATGATGGTAATCTGATCTTTGACCTTGCAAATAATCCTCTGTATGTATCTGAGTCAGACACCTGCAATCTCTAGTTCCATCTTCTGTAGATGGCAACCCTTCATCCCACAATGGATGGTATAAATCTTGAGCCAATCCACACGTATCATTAGGTCATTTGTGTGTGGACTAAAGGAGAAATGATGAGCACTCCTCACTATGCAGTCAAAATAAAAAGCACCTGCCTGTGTCAACGATTTATTGTCATAGTTATGGGGAACACACTCCTCATCACTCGCATCACACGAATCAAAAGATGGCTCATGTCTGTGATTCTGAATAGCTAACTGAGTAGATACTCTGGCAACCCTCTCTGCGTACCCAATAGCATACTCCCTATCATGAAACAATTGGAGATATTCTGATTTTACCTTCTCCAAAGCACTCCTGATGAACTGCAAATCATGAATGTGAGTACCAACTGAGACCCCATACCGTCTTCCCTCCAACTCTGCTGTCCAAAGAAGGTTCTCAACATTCTTGTGAGTGCAATCTAAACAGGCTAAGGTTGAATCAACCTTCTCTCCTGTAACCTTCAGCTGATCTCTCCAACCCTGAGGTCTGGTAAGTTGTCGATCACTACCAGCTGCATAGGATGCAATCTCTGATTTGCTTCCAAGAGAGGGAAACAAATCAACATGAGAATCGATCTCCCCACTAAAAGATGCCCTGCATGTCTCCTGTGAAAAGGATGGAGTAGTGTGGTAATCTGTCCCTTTTGTGCCAACTTGTGATTATTTTATTATTTTATTTTAAAAAGTAACTTTTTGCAAACTAAAATAAAATAATAAACTTACTTTTGGAGCAATAAAATAATAAAGTTGTTGGCCAAAAAGAAGATTCTAGAAGAAGGCCAAAATACTTTAAAAAGGGTTGGAGGAAGAAGATGAGCATGCAATTGATTATTTCTGATTTGATGTTTTCCATTGTGGAAAGACTTTGAATAGTTGGTTCAAGGGTTAGAGGTGAATTCAATTCAGAGTTTACAATTGAGCATAACGAATTGTGCCATTTTGATTATGTAGTGTTTAGTATTGTTTTTGGGAGGCTTGCAAGGGTGCAGGTTGAAGGAAGTGAGCAGGTTTATATTTTTGTGTGGAAAAATTTATCATTCTGCAGGTTGGGTTGTCGGGTAGATATATTGACAAATTTGTTGAAGATTTGTATACAAATCATAAATTTGGAAAGGTTCCCAAAGTTATATTAAAGATTTGTGAAAGTTTCATGCTAGGGATTATACCCTACTGGCTGTTTATTCCTAGCATTTGGAAGGAGACTAATCTAACGTGGCACCATGTTTTAAAATGCTCCTTTGGGGTTAGGCGTTGCCTTCCCATTCTAGCCGCAGCTTGTGTTAGAAGTTGTCCCTTATAGTCAGCCGTAGCATTCTTGAGAAGAGCCGCTACATTAGTAAGTGGGTTCGAATTACTTTATTGGCAGGGTTTTTGACATTTAATATCCTTTGATACATCACTTGATGCTACGGCAACTTTGATTCAGAGATTTGACTCTACAAAAGAAGTCGACTCATGTTCTGAAATAATATTTGATGAAGAGTATGAGGCGTGAGAAGTTAAGAATAGTTGCGCTGCCTTCCTTTGAGGATTTAAGCATACTATAAGCTGGCCGCCTAGCTAGGATGATTACTCAGGCTTGTATCATGTGATTTTGCCCTCTAGGAGTTCAGGTGTATTGAATCTGCCGCTAATTGAGTTAATTCTGAGTGTCAAGCAAACCAGCAACACATGGACATCTACATGGCTTCTTATTGAGCAGCAGCAATTGGTCAGCTCCAGCATTTGCAAGGTTGAAAGGTGGAGTGTAAGGTATCTGAGAGTTTGGACTGCTGTAGCAGCATACAGAAAGAGGTAAACAGCAGGTGATAAGCTTGAACATCTTCCAGTTTCATATTCATTGGGGCCATTACAAGAGTCTACAGTCATTAGCATTGCTGTTGGAGGAGTCTTGAACAGTTCAGAGGTGATTACAAGCAGCTACAGGCATCATTTGGACAGCTGCAGTCAATCTGATTTTTGTAACAACAGTGCCTTGGAGTAGATTCTACCTCACACATTGTACACATGCTATCCAAACCTCTGTTTTGTAACAGCATCGTCTAGGATGAATGAAAATATATTTGGAAGCTTCTTATTGAGGTCAGAATTGTTCTTGGTATTTCATTTCCTTATGCATGACATATGTTTGACAAAATGTCTATTCATTTCCCTTTGTCAATATTGTGCAAATTTGAGTGGAATGTATTTCTATATGCATGATTAACTCATTGATACCAAAGCATATTGAAAATAACATCTAAACTACCAAGAAGCAAAGTATTTGACGAAATGTCAACATACCAGAAATCAGAAAATTTATGAATTTGAGCAAGAATCCGGTTAGGGGTTCTTTCAGTGGTATCAGAGCTTAGCATCATGCCAGCCTGGAGGGTTTAATTTGATCTATGTGTAATTTCTCAAATGGGAATATTATGGAGAAGTTTGGATTTACGGGCTTTCCTAACGATTTATCTGAATTCTGCCCTAAAATTTCTGCACTTTAGATTTCTGCCCTAACCCTAACTTCTCCCCTAGTTTTCTGCTCTTTTAATTTTCTGCCTTAAACCTAACTGCTGCACTTAAAATCAGACTTTAACATATGCTTGTAATAGCCCAAAAACATGTCCAATACATTGCAAAATCATACCAATATACTTTCCAACGATATACTTGAAATCCACAACGAATCATGCAAGGGAACCACTTTAATTTGCAATCATAATGAACTGAAATGTAAAGCAGATGTCTACTGCTATAAACTGAATATATAATGTCAATTACAAAGCAATTTGACCTTACCAAATGATAGAAGATAGGCTCTAATGCTGCTGCTCCAATTAGAGCATAAACCATAGGTCTTCTAAACATAAAGCACTAGAAATACCTCCTCAAATGAGCTTGCTCAGGTCTGCTCTGCTGCTGTCATAATTTCAGCTCTGCTAAAACCCTAATTCAACAAGTAAACTTCAAAAAGCAACCACAAAATATAGGTGCTCTCCTCCAATTAAGGGCGCTCCAAGACTAGGGCCTACTTCTCCACAAAGATGACAATATCATGCCAAGGAAGTGCCTAGAAATGATCTTCAAATCAGATGTATAATTCTGCTCCAAAATAATGAAGTGCAAGTAAACTCCCATCACGAAACCCTCCACAACAAAGAGTTAGGGTTTCGTCCAACTCCTCCCAAGGACTTGAGGTTTTTGTCCCAAATCCTTTTCAAGAGATAAAACTCCAAATGTCGGATGAATGTGTGAATGAATGATGATTGCAAATGCCAAATCCATCTTGTATTTTTACATGGTTTAACCTCAATCTCCCTCTAGGTCGACCTAGGGAGAATAATCCCTTTATTTTCATGACTTATGCCTTCTAGGTAGGCTGACCAGCCTTAGAATATCAAGGCGCCCAAATAAAAAATTAAATTAAAGATATAATTTATTATTATTTCCTCTCCTCTTCTAGCGCCAACATAAATGCAAGGGATAATATATTTTATTCCATCCATAAGGCGCCTAGGTGAGGTGCTATTGAATAATTGGTCTCCAATCACAAGTCGCCCAAGATAATGACAATCATAGTAACCTCCGTAAAGATGTACATCGTGTGACCGTAAAGGTGTAAACAAGGCATCTGTATGTGAGCATCCTCTGATGTGATGATGGCATCCACTCAACACATGACAAATCCATATGAAAGGCTCTCCAAATAGTTTGCTCCTCGGAAGACGAATTACCATATCCTTGAAGAGTGCACCAAAGACATCATACAAGTATGACAAGTCATCTCCATTACCCATGATGTCCTTCAAAAGTCCTAGAGTGGGGTGAAAAGCCCAAATCAATTCTAATGGCGACCATTCCAAAAATGGGGACATTAGAGTCCTCCCTTCTCGGAATTGCTTGTCCACAAGCAATGGCAAGTGTGTATATTGTGAGATAGTGTCAAGTGACATGTATCTCCATCTGCCCGCATGCCCGGTGGCCGTACAAATCATCCACTGGTGGTTGCATCCTACAAGAAGAAATGGAAGAATGCAATGCAAAGTGAACCCCAATAGCTGAAACCATACACTCCCTTGTCCAACCAAGCACCATTCTCCATAAAATATGCCCACAACCACAAGTGCAACAAACCCTAAAGCTCCCAAGGTGCCACTCCTCGAGAAGCAATAGCTGGTCCAATCAGAAGCCTTGAAGAACAAGTGATGAAGAGTGTGATCCTTGAAACACAACCACAAGTCTCCAAGCTTCTGCTGCTCCACTCTGATATAATCATCAGTAATGCTCCATGAATGGTGAAGCAAACCATCAATGCCCCAATGAAGTGATGTACCTAACATACCTCCACCTGGATCCCAAAGCATCCTATCATCACATCCGGCAATCAAGGAAAGATGAAGGCATCTCAAAGTGCTAGCAATATCAATCCATTCTCCAACTCCAGTCGAGCTCCCGTGGATGTGCAAAACTCTCAGCATAGGTGCAAAACAATACATATCAGCTCCTCCTAGGTTGCTGATGTAGATCAGAACAGTACCCTCCCAACTGAAAATCAAACCTATGTGGCGTCAAATAATACCTCTAATGACATATGGTGATGGAGTATCATCCATACGCCATCCTCCAATGATGAAGAGATGCTCCAAGGCTCCAAGCCCCTCAAAAACACCCCATTAGTTGCTGTCCTCCAAGTATTCTCAAATAAATCCATGTATGAAAATGTAGAACAACCATCTCTCATCCATGCTCGAAGTAGTAACTCCGGAATTAAGGCTGGGACACCAATATCTTCATGCTCATTTCCAAGCCCTAAGCCATAGCATAGCTGAAATACAAGCATTAGTAACCCTAAATCAAGCATCCTCATAACAATACCTCCATACCTCGTGCCAGAGCTCAGCTGAAACTCCGTTCCTTCAAGTGGATGCCAAACAAAAGCAAGTATTCTCATGACATGAGTATCAAATCCCTTAAGTAGGACAGCCTCATACTCCGTCAAGGAGTCATCAACCTGTTGGGACTTATCACAAGCAAACTCCTCAAGTACTCCATGAACTAAGGTTGGAAAACCCATGCAATCATGCTCACCACCAAGTCCAATGCCAGAGTCCAGCTGTAATACACCCATTAGTGCCACAAAATCGAAAATCATAGCAATGACTCCAGACCTAGGCACATAGATCAGCTGCAATTCTTCACCATGCCAACCAAATGCAAGTGTATCCATGGTATTCATCTCATAATTCGGAAACATGGTAGCCTCCCCTACCACCAAGGGGTCAAAATGATGATAAAGTTGCATCATGTCACTACCCAACTCCTCATCTTCTGCATGGATGTCCAATGAACCATCAAAAGCTGAACCACTTATGACTCCCTCATCATGTGAAGATAATGCACTAGTGGCTGATCCACTAAGTGTGTGCTCCAACCCTCCATCCATGCCTATGACATGGGCCCTCGAATGGCTCTCCAAAATATATGACACCAAATCCTTATGGGGCAAGCAATGTGAACAAACAAAGATTTCTGAATCATACCTCACACTATGCAAATCTGATTGCTCCCTTTTAACCACCGTGCAATGCTCCTCCCTTCGACGCCACGTGCTTGGAATCTTCTTTGCCTCTTCCATGTCACGGTATATCGGCTCGATCAACTTGTGCCTTGGACAATCCACAAAATCTTCATGCTTGATACCAACAATAGAAGTCTTCCCACTCTCATTCTCAAGTGTAGGGGCTGCCAACCTATGATTATTCAAGAGTGAAAGACTGCTGATCCAATTAAAATCAGAACCTTTATCATACCTTTTTGTAGTGTCTTTCTCTCTTTCAAACACCTCCTTCATTGCTGTTGCATGTTTTTCATGAAGTGCTGATCCAATGTGAGACTCCCCATGAAATTTATATGCCTCAAGGCTGATCCTTTTGGCTGTCATAACATAATAATGTGAAGATGAAGGACTGCTGCCATACATCAGAAAATCAGGCCTGTTATTATACCTTATGAAGCTGTCCTCTAGCTCCTCGAGCACTTCTTCTTCCTTTGCCATGTGTCCTCTCAGAAGTGCATATCCAAAAAGGGGCTCTATATGAAATTTACTTGCATTAAATCTGAATTGTACCTCTTTTCCTTTGGCTGTCATGTCTTGATATTGTGAGAGTAAGGGACTGCTGTTACATATCCAAAAATCAGACCTTATTTCATTCCTTTGAGTGATGTCCTTGTAGACCTTAACCTCCTCTTCCTTAATGTGTGAGTGATCATCAACTAGGGTAGGTCCATGTGATGTCTTCAATGGAAAATCAGGTGTGTCGTGTGTCTCAAACTCTGTCCCATGGCTGCAAGCTATGTCTCCCTGTGTACCATCAATTCCTTCATCCATGTGTCCACTCTTAACAAATTTCGTGTTGGCATGTTGTCCCTTACATGTAGCTGCCATACAAGACTAAACCTCCGCTGTGTATGAGGAAGAGTGTGCCCTCTCCCAACAAGGCTCATCCGTTTCATCTTCCTTTCTTCTCAAGGCATCCAAGTATATCTCACAAAGTGTGAGAAGATGATCCCTATCCGCAAGCAAGTGAAGGTAGTTGGACTTCACTACTACTAAGGCCTCCTTGAGCTCATGTAGGTCGGCAAGATATAGGTCTTCTTCAAAGTCTTCATGTTTCCCTAGAGCCTTCCAACACGAGCCTGTGATCATTTTATGAACATGATCAAAAAGAGTTAGAGCTGCCACAATCATACCTTCATTTACCTGTAGTTGCCCTTCCAAAGGATGTGACTTATGAGACTTAACATCTTCATGCAAAATTTCTGATTGGTCATCATGATCATGCTGCTCCAAATCAGCTCCCTTCATGGCATCATGTGTGAAGACTAAGTCATCATTATGCTCAGGCAAGGGGTCGCCATCAAAGCAATGGTTAGAGTCCTCTATATCATGGTCTTCCATAATAGGTGAAACATTTATGACCTCCTTATCCTCCAAGGGATCATTCAACTCTTGCCAATCTAAGTCAACCTAACAACATTTCTTTGTTCATCATATAACAACTTTTCTACCATCCTCCAATGTATGAACAATATCCATCTCAAGCTTGCCAACTTGATGTGAAGGTGATGAAGCAATGCTAGGCTCAATGAAAGGAACAAAAAATGAGTTCATACCTCCTTGTAGCTGATCCAACCTTGTAGGTTTGGCAATCTCCGTGATAGCATGTCCTTTCTTCATGTGAACATTATGAAGCTTTAGGTATTCGTCCTTTACAAGGTGTGATACTTCTTCGCCCAAACCCTTATAATGACTTTTAGGATGCAATTTACCAACAAGTGAACCTTCCTCTTTCATGGCGGCATCTTCTTCTATCTTATCTTCATAGGGCTGAGACGTACCTTTGGCTTTGTCTTCTTTAGGGCTTGGAGCCCAATCTTCAACATACATAGACTGATTTATGTTCTCCTTATGCTCATTTGTAGGTTGCAAGTCACAAGCAAGTGATCCTTCATCCATCTCTAACCTTTCTATCCTTTCTCCCATGGTAGCTTTGGATTTGTTAAGAATGCAATCTCTTTTGATTTTTTTTGGCTTCTTCTTCTTCTTACTTCCATTGATCGAACCTTCTTTGTATTTCTTTGTGTTTGTTGGAAAGACCCCCGCAAAAGATTCCATTCTTCCAAGAAGGAAGACCAATCCATAGTAACTCTTCAATATGTATTATCAAACCCTCCAGGCTGGCAGGATCATGGCTCTAATACCACTGTAATATCCCAAATGGGGATATTATGGAGAAGTTTGGATTTATTGGCTTTCCCAATGATTTATCTGAATTCTGCCCTAATATTTCTGCACTTTAAACTTCTGCCCTAACCCTAACTTCTGCCCTAGTTTTCTGCTCCTTTAATTTTCTGCTTTAAACTTAACTGCTGTACTTAAAATCAGACTTAAACATGTGCTTATAACAGCCGAAAAACATGTCCAATACATTGCAAAATCATCACCAATATACTTTCCAACAATATACTTGAAATCCACAATGAATCATGCAAGGGAACCACTTTAATTGGCAATCATAATGAACTGAAATGTAAATCAGATGTCTGCTGCTATAAACTGAATATATAATGTCAATTACAAAGCAATTTGACCTTACAAAATGATAGAAGATAGGCTCTAATGCTGCTGCTCCAATTAGGGCATAAACCCTAGGTCTTCTAACCACAAAGCACTAGAAATACCTTCTCAAATGAGTTTTCTCATGTCTGTTCTGCTGCTGTCATTATTTCTGCTCTGCTAAAACCCTAATTCAGCAAGTAAACTTCAAAAAGCAACCACAAAATATAGGTGCTCTGTAATGTCCCCTTTTAGGATATTCCGGATTTCTTTACTTGCATACAATAATATCATTAGAAAGGGACATTAGAGATATTAAAGATCAATAAATTAAGATAATATTCAGTTCGTAGCATCATTCGTATTAAATTCATCTATCATTCATATTAAACTCATCTATAATAGCATAATTAATAATGAGAACAATGCTACATAACATAAACAATGAGATCAAATCATCATAGCATAATCCACATTCAGTTCAATTCATAACATAATTCGGTATTGACTATGTTCAAGTCTTAATCCTTACTTCCTTTCTAATCCTTAACCTTGAATGGGGATTTACTTGTCTAGGGCGCGATGACACCACCTCATGAATTGGATTTACTCTGCCTCTCCCTAACAACACCTCCCCTCTCCTAAGGTTGCAGGTAGTAGAAATAACTAAGTATTAACTTGAACATATTTCGATATACTTCAACATACCAAATGATCACATTTATTCATAGCACATTATGTATTGGGTATGCTCAAGTCTCAATCCTCATTTTTCTTCTAATCCTCAACCATGGATGGGGATTTACTAGTCTAGAGCGCGATAACACCAACTCGATGGCTGGGTTTACTCCGCCTCTCCCTAACAACACCACGCCACTCACTCACAGGTTGGAGACAATAGAAATAGATAAGCATTGAGTTTGAACATATCATTACTTATAATGTGTTGGGAATGGATGTCTTTCTATATATTTTTCATAGCAAGTTTCACAATGTTTATGATACTAATGATAACCTTTAAATTATATGCATTTGTCATTATTTATCACATGGCATTTATCATAAGAGACATAGGGTTAGATACATCATACCAAGAGGATGATTCTTGCCTTTGTATCCTTAAGAACTCTTAAGGATTTTATTCCTTCCTTATTTGCAGCCCAATATACTGCTGTATATTTCAGATCTGTTTCGAGTATAATTTCCCAACTTTGAAATATATAGTTTTTTATATCTCTCTATAAATCAGAAGTCCTCCTATATCTGCTGGTGTAAGATCCTCTATTATGCTTCCTTTCTGTTTTTAAACTCAGTGATAATTCCTTATTTTCTGTCTTTTATCTTTCTTAAATCTGCCCATAGTTCTATTTTTTATCTGCCTTCTGCTATTCTATATTCCAATAATATCCCCTGTAAGGCTTCCATCTAATTCACAATTTATACCCCATCATATTCTTCAAAGGGTGTGATGTCTCCAAGGGAGACGACTTCTCCCAAGAGAGGCCGCCTCTTCAATTGCTATTATTTCCTTAAGCGCTGCCTTGGTAAGTTTTTATATGAATCTCTGTTCATAATGATCGCTGACTTTTAATAAACTTGTATTCTTTTAAATTCTTAAATTACTTTTTAACTTCAGCTTTGCCTTATTCCATCGGTCTCTTATGATGGTAATTATATTTATTTTATATTATTATAATAATAATATCTAATTTATTAATATTTATATTAATATTCATATTTATTTTTATATTTATATTTGTATATTATATATCATATATTATATTTATATTTATATATTATATTTAATAATATATTATATTATAATTATTATAACTATAATAGATTTAAATTGATAATATACAATAAATATATTATACTTTAATTATATAAAAATATTTATAAAATAATATTATTTAATATTATTATATATGTTTATTAAATGATTATCATTCAAATTGACGATGACAAGCACCATATTTGACGAAAGCGATTTCTCCGCCTTTATCATGATGTTTAAATCTTTAATTTAAACAATGCCTTGATATCGGGACATCACACGCTCTCCTCCAATGAAGAGCTCTCCAAGACTAGCGCCTACTTCTCCACAAAGATGACAATATCATGCCAAGGAAGTGCCTAGAAATGATCTTCAAATCAGATGTATAATTCAGCTCCAAAATAATGAAGTGCAAGTGAACTCCCGTCACGGAATCCTCCACATGAAAGAGTTAGGGTTTCGTCCAACTCCTCTCAAGGACTTGAGGTTTTCGTTCCAAATCCTTCTCAAGAGATAAAACTCCAAATGTCGAATGAATGTGTGAATGAATGATGATTGCAAATGTCAAATCCATCTTGTATTTATACATGGTTTAAGCTCAATCTCCCTCTAGGCCAACCTAGGGAGAATAATCCCTTTATTTTCATGACTTATGCCTTCTAGGTAGGACGACCAGCCTTAGAATATCAAGGCACCCAAATAAAAAATTAAATTAAAGATATAATTTATTATTATTTCCTCTCCTCTTCTAGCGCCAACATAAATGCAAGGGATAATATATTTTATTCCATCCATAAGGTGCCTAGGTGAGGTGCTTTTGAATAATTGGTCTCCAATCACAAGTCACCCAAGATAATGACAATAATAGTAACCTCCGTAATGATGTACATCGTGTGACCGTGAAGGTGTAAACAAGGCATCCGTATGTGAGCATCCTCTAATGTGATGATGGCATCCACTCAACACATGACAAACCCATATGAAAGGCTCTCCAAATAGTTTGCTCCTCGGAAGATGAATTACCATATCCTTGAAGAGTGCGCCAAAGGCATCAGACAAGTATGACAAGTCATCTCCATTACCTGTGATGTCCTCCAAATGTCCCGGAGTGGGGTGAAAAGCCCAAATCAATTCTAATGGCGACCATTCCAAAAATGGGGACATTACAGTCTTCCCTTCCTGGGATTGCTTGTCCTCAAGCAATGGCAAGTGTGTAAACTGTGAGATAGTGTCAAGTGACATGTATCTCCATCTGCCCGCATGCCCAGTGGCTGTACAAATCATCCACTGGTGGTTGCATCCTCCAAGAAGAAATGGATGAATGCAATGCAAAGTGAACCCCAATAGCTGAAACCATACACTCCTGAGTCCAACCAAGCACCATTCTCCAGAAAATATGCCTGCAACCACAAGTGCAACAAACCCTAAAGCTCCCAAGGTGCCACTCCTCGAGAAGCAATAGCTGGTCCAATTCGAAGCCTCGAAGAACAAGTGATGAAGAGTGTGATCCCTGAAACACAACCACAAGTCTCCAAACTTCCGCTGCTCCACTCTGATATAATCATCGGTAATGCTCCATGAGTGGTGAAGCAACTCACCAAATGTCCCAATGAAGTGATGTACCTGTAATGGCTCGATGACTTATAGTGTCTATAATGTGGGGCTCTCCTTGTACTCCATTCCATACTTAGCCAAATTCTATGTCAAGAGGAAAAGACAAAACTTAGAAAAGACAAATTGAAGGTAGAGACAAAAAATGATGACTTGTACTAAAAGACAAGCAAGAAGAGACAAAATATAGACAAGACAAATTATATAAAACAAAATAAAAGAAGGGAGGATTTAAGAGACCCCCGATCCTCTACGAGCGCCGATCTCTAAACAATGATTATGCATAACTAATAATCATCGAAGGGATGCAAGTAAAGACACCACCGTTGATAGTTGAGGCCCTTCACTAAGTATTTAACAGGCAGGTGTTTGAGGAGAAAGATATCGAATCATCCTCTCTCAATCAACATTCAAATATTCAATACATACAGACTTCATACAACCCCCGATCTGATCCAGACTCAGCGATTTATAACAGTAATAATTGTAATACTTACAGCAAAGGGTAGGCATATGATCCAAAGCCTTGGAGAGAAATTCAAATAAGCAAATATATCTTATATCAATCAGATCGCCGACTGATCCAAATCGAGTCTCTTGGAGTTATACTTACATATTGATGCAAAGGTATGAATCATATCGCCTATTCTAGTTGACATTAGTGCAATGTTAAATATGATAGAATCCAATATAAGTAATGATAGAATTAGATATGAAATGATGAAATCAGATATGCTGAACATGTATGCTTGGAAAGGATATATTGCTTCATGTGTTCAGACTTAGTATACGTATCATGTTATGACTTGCAATAATGATGAAAGGTAATGTTGTCTGATTGATGTTATAATCTATATATTCTTATGTTTATGATTAAAATGATATAAGCCATGAATTTAATCTGTAAATGTGTGAACCAATCATTAATAAGAATCTTTATTTGATGAAAATCTAATTGAATTGATTAAGCAATACATGATTAGAACTAGATATGTCTCTATACATCATAATGATATGTCCATGACAAATGAACTACGATATTGGACTGTTATTATCAAAGGCATAAAAGGAATGTTATAGAAATGAGAATGAGGACAAATATGCTGCCTATGAGGAATAACATGATCAATGGAAAGACAAGTTTATGATATGCTCGGAGTTGATTAGGACTCTACCATTAACCCCTCTATCACCTTTTGGGTAGGACGTAGTTAGGAGTAGTTGGAATGAGCCTTGGTGACCCTCGACTGGACGAGGCACTCCGGATGCGAGTGAAGTCCCTCGAGCCAAGTGATGAGGTACCCTGGGTGTGGGGGAAATCCTTGGGCCTAGAAGTAACTTCCAAGGTTATTTGCTCTACGGAAGGTGACCCTCATCTGGATGAGGTACTCTGGGTGTGAGTGAAACCTTTGGGCCTCCATAAGAGATAGTTGGGCTATCTCCCTAATGAAGTCATACTCGGTGATCTAGAGCTGGTTAACGCTCGAGTCTACCTTAAGTCCCTCCCGAGCCATATCATGAACAAGTGATGAAAATGAATAACATATATGTGAAGTTGTTTATGAATTGGGAATGTTATAATGCATGATGATGAAATGAATTATATGAAATATAATGTGAATATGATCAAATGTGTTATAGTCTTAATGATTATATGTTGAAATAAATGATAAGTAGATTACTAATGCTCTCTTTTACTAAGTTGAAATTGTGCAAGGTGGTGAAAAATTTCGGCTTACTAGAAGGGGACATTACAATACCTAACATACCTTCACCTGGATCCCAAAGCATCCTATCATCACATCCGGCAATCACGAAAAGATGAAGGCATCTCAAAGTGCTAGCAACATCAATCCATTCTCCAACTCCAGTCGACCTCCCATGGATGTGCAAAACTCTCATCATAGGTGCAAAACAATACATATCAGCTCCTCCTAGGGTGCTGATGTAGATCAGAACAGCACCCTTCCAACTGAAAATCAAACCTATGCGGCTGCAAATAATACCTCTAATGACATATGGTGATGGAGTATCATCCATATGCCATCCTCCAATGATGAAGAGATGGTCCAAGCCCCTCAAACACACCCCATCAGTTGCTGTCCTCCAAGTATTCTCAAAGAAATCCATGTATGAAAATGTAGAATAACCATCTTTCATCCATGCTCAAAGTAGTAACTCTGGAATGAGGGCTAGGACACCAATATCTTCATGCTCATCTCCAAACCCTAAGCCATAGCCTAGCTGAAATACAAGCATTAGTAACCCTAAATCAAGCATCCTCATAATAATACCTCCATACCTCATGTCAGAGCTCAGCTGAAACTCCTTTCCTTCAAGTGGATGCCAACAAAAACAAGTATTCTCATGACATAAGTCTCAAATCCCTTAAGTAGGGAAGCCTCATACTCCGTCAAGGAGTCATCAACCTGTTGGGACTTATCACAAGCAAACTCCTCAAGTCCTCCATGAACTAAGGCTAGAAAACCAATGCCGTCATGCTCACCACCAAGTCCAATGCCATAGTCTAGCTGTAATACATCCATTAGTGCCTCAAAATCGAAAATCATAGCAATGACTCTAGACCTAGGCACATAGATCAGCTGCAATTCTTCACCATGCCAACCAAATGCAAGTGTATCCATGGTATTCATCTCATAATTCGGAAATAGGGTAGCCTCCCTTACCACCAAGGGGTCAACAAGATGATAGGGCTGCATCATGTCACTATGGATGTCCAATGAACCATCAAAATCTGAACCACTTATGACTCCCTCATCATGTGAAGATAATGCACTAGTGGCTGATCCACTAAGTGTGTGCTCCAACCCTCCGTCCATGCCTATGACACGGGCCCTCGAATGCCTCTCCAAAATATATGACACCAAATCCTTATGGAGCAAGCAATGTGAACAAACAAAGATTTCTGAATCATACCTCACTATGCAAATTTGATTGCTCCCTTTTAACCACCATGCAATGCTCGTCCCTCCGATGCCACGTGCTTGGAATCTTCTTTGCCTCTTCCATGTCACGGTATATCGACTCGATCAACTTGTGCCTTGGACAATCCACAAAATCTTCATGCTTGATACCAACAACAGAAGTCTTCCCACTCTCATTCTCAAGTGTAGGGGCTGCCAACCTATGATTATTCAAGAGTGAAAGACTGCTGATCCAATTAAAATCAAAACCTTTATCATACCTTTCTGTAGTGTCTTTCTCTCTTTCAAACACCTCCTTCATTGCTGTTGCATGTTTTTCATGAAGTGCTGATCCAATGTGAGACTCCCCATGAAATTTATATGCCTCAAGGCTGATCCTTTTGGCTGTCATAACATAATAATGTGAAGATGAAGGACTGCTGCCATACATCAGAAAATCAGGCCTGTTATTATACCTTATCAAGCTGTTCTCTAGCTCCTTGATCACTTCTTCCTTTGCCATGTGTCCTCTCACAAGTGCAGATCCAAAAAGGGGCTCTATATGAAATTTACTTGCATTAAATCTGAATTGTACCTCTTTTCCTTTGGCTGTCATGTCTTGATATTGTGAGAGTAAGGGACTGCTGTTACATATCCAAAAATCAGACCTTACCTCATTCCTTTGAGTGATGTCCTTGTAGACCTTAACCTCCTCTTCCTTCATGAGTGAGTGATCATCAACTAGGGTAGGTCCAAGTGATGTCTTCAATGGAAAATCAGGTGTGTCGTGTGTCTCAAACTCTGTCCCATGGCTGCAAGCTATGTCTCCCTGTGTACCATCAATTCCTTCATCCATGTGTCCACTCTTCACAAACTTCGTGTTGGCATGTTGTCCCTTGCATGTAGCTGCCATAGAAGACTGAACCTCCACTGTGTATGATGAAGAGTGTGCCCTCTCCCAACAAGACTCATCCATTTCATCTTCCTTTCTTCTCAAGGCATCCAAGTATATCTCACCAAGTGTGAGAAGATGATCTCTATCCGCAAGCAAGTGAAGGTAGTTGTACTTCACTACCACTAAGGCCTCCTTGAGCTCATGTAGGTCGGAAAGATATAGGTCTTCTTCAAAGTTTTCATGTTTCCCTAGAGCCTTCCAACACAAGCTTGTCATCATCTTATGAACATGATCAAAAAGAGTTAGAGTTGCCACAATCATACCTTCATTTACCTGTAGTTGCCCTTCCAAAGGATGTGACTTATGAGACCTAACATCTTCATGCAAAATTTCTGATTGGTCATCATGATCATGCTGCTCCAAATCAGCTCCCTTCATGGCATCATGTGTGAAGACTAAGTCATCTCTATGCTTAGGCAAGGGGTCACCATCAAAGCAATGGTTAGAGTCCTCTACATTATGGTCTTCCATAATAGGTGAAACATTTATGACCTCCTTATCCTCCAAGGGATCATTCAACTCTTGCCAATCTAAGTCAACCTTAACAACATTTCTTTGGTCATCATATAACAACTTTTCTGAACCATCCTCCAATGTATGAACAATATCTATCTCAAGCTTGCCAACATGATGTGAAGGTGATGAAGCAATGCTAGGCTTAATGAAAGGAACAAAGAATGAATTCATACCTCCTTGTAGCTGATCCAACCTTGTAGGTTTGGCAATCTCCGTGATAGCATGTCCTTTCTTCATGTGAACATTATGAAGCTTTAGGTATTCGTCCTTTACAAGGTGTGATACTTCTTCGCCCAAACCCTTATAATGACTTTTAGGATGCAATTTACCAACAAGTGAACATTCCTATTTCATGGCAGCATCCTTTTCTATGTTATCTTCTGTAAGAACCCTTGGTTCTCCCCAATGTAAACTTTTTACACTTCTGTTTTTTTTTTTTTCTTTTGTAATTTTTACCAAACAATGCATAAAACACAAACAAATGCAAACAGGGAAAAGGCTGAAAGCAAATATATCAAATGATCATCTCAAATTATTTATTGTTTGAATTTACATTAAGATCATACCCGGGTAACAACTTATGATCAGCAAGTAAACCCTTGAATAAACTAATGAAATTCTCTCCAATGAAGCATGAATGTGACCTCCGTTTGAAGCCACCAATGGATGCAGCCTTAAAGTGATCTTTCACACCCTTATGTAGCAAGAACAATGAAGAATTCTCCACAGCCAAGAATGAAAATCACAGAGAAACCCTAGGTTTCTTCTTCAAAGCCAAAAGCTCTCCAAATGAACAAGTGTTGAATGAATAATGAATGATCCTTTTGGTTTTTCCCAATGCCTTTTATACTCTCCAACCAAAAGGTCAATTTCATGGGGCCATTTAAAACATTAAAATAATGTGCACTTTATATTTTGACTTTATTATCATTAATGACCCTCCCTTATAATAAAGTCAACTTCAAACATTATAATATGCACTTTATCATTAATTATTAATAAAGTATCACTTTATTAATAATTAAAATGTCATAACTCCATAAATACTTATCATTACTCGATTCCGTTTGAACCAGGAAGTCAGCCACTGCATCCACTGCGCCTCCAACTGCCTTACTAAAAATAGTAAGGGTCCCTCTCTGACATCCACTGACTTACTATAAATAGTAAATCCCTCGAAACGGAACCAGAAACCTCTGAATAGCCTAGCCTCAGAGTATGCCAACAATCTAGAGAGGTAAACACTGCCATCTGCCACTTGAAGAGCTCCATAACGCCCAAACTGAACCCTCTAATCCCCCATACTAGCCTACGAGGGTCAAATGATAGGCTATTCCTCTAACTCTGGTGCTCACGAAATTGGGGACATTACAGTCTGCCCTCCCAGAAATTGTTTGTCCCCAAGCAGTCTCCACTGCAAAGAAACTCCTCTCCACTGGAGGCCCAAAGGAAGAACTGTGAAATGTCCCGCACATCTCTAACCAACTCCTGTAGCACCAACATAATCACAACTGCGCAAGGATAAACATCATGCTAACAATCCAACCCTTGCACACAAGAATTGTACATCGAAAACAAAACATGTACAAGTAAATCAAAGATGAAACTGAAGGCTTTCTGCACAATGTACATGTTGTAAAACTCCTCAGTAAGCTCTGTTTGGAATTCTGCTGAACCGGAAGGATCCCAAACTCTGCGATCACTGCTCAGCTCCCAAACTCTGCGATCACTGCTCAGCTGAATGCCGGGATCCCAAATCACTCTACAGAATGCCCAACTACTTGTCCACTGCACCCACTGGATAAAGACTGTACCATGCCCAATACTGTGGTGAACAACTACCACCACGTAGAGCAATCCACCAAACAGAAGGATTCCTGGATCCCACAACTAGATTGGAAGTCCGCCATACGAATCAATCTCTGACTTCCATTGTTCTAACCTGATCCCAACTTCACCATGTTGAAAAAGGTGAAGCAAACCATCAGGACCCATCCAAACCGCAGTGCCAACTCCGTCACCACCTGGATCCCAATACAAACGAAAGTCGCATCCATCCGCCATGAAGAGATAAGAATATCTGGACGCATCTGCAACACAACATCTCTCCCCAACCTCTGTGAAACTCCCATGGATGTGATAACTAACCAAGCCATCATGCCTACTGACACCATAATCTCCTTGAAACCCAGAAGTAGCAAACTTTGTCAGGTACTCATCCGCATGATGGTAATCAAACCTCTGATCCTGCAAGTAATCTCTTGCAAACAACTGAGTCGGGTACTTGCAGCCTCTAGTCCCACCTTCTAAAGATGACAACTCTCCATCCCTTAATGGATGGTACAAACCCTAAGCTAATCCACACTGACGCATCATCAAATCCTTTGCGTGTGGATTAAAAGAGAAGTGATGAGCACTCCTCACTATGTAGTCAAGGCAAAATGCTCCAGCCTCTGTCAATGGTTGACCGTCATAGTCGTGGGGAACACTCTCTTTAGTTGTCTCATCACTCTCATCACTAGAATCAGAAGATGGCTCCAGTCCTTGATCCCAGGTAGCTAATGGGGTAGATGCTCTAATAACCCTCTCTACATACCCAATAGCAAAATCCCTGTCTAGAAGCAAATGGAGGTACTCAGATTTTATTGCGTCCAATGCGCTCCTGATAAAACGTAAACCGCGAATAGAAGTACCTCTCCTGTCTCTCCTGAAATTCTGTGCAGCAAAGGAGGTACTCCACAAACTTATCTTTGCAGTCAAAGTGAGATAAGGTTGAATCAATCTTCTCTCCTGTAACTCTCAGCTGATCCCTCCAACTCTGTGGCTCAACAGACTGTTGATCATAATCAGCTGCACGGGATGCAATGACTGATTTGCTTCCAGGAGAGGGAAACAAATCGACATAAGAACCAATCTCCTAACTAGATGATACCTTGCATACCTCCTGTGAAGGAGTAGTGTCATGAACTGTCACACAACTCTCTGGAGAATCCACTACTACATCACAAGAGCTCTCAATCACCTGCTCTGCATCATCTGGCATGGGACTAACCTCAGGAGAACTTGGTGCATCAAATGGTTCTTTGCAACTCTCAACTAGTTCACTCATCCCATCCGTATCAACTGCACCTGTATTTGTGATGGATGTAGCCACATCCTCAACTTGCTCATAACCATAATCCGTGGGTATATGCTCCTCACCAACTGCTGCCATGGAAACCTGACATCTATCAAAAGATGGTGAAGACTGTACTAAACTCAACTCCACGGTAAGCTCCTCTACCTGTGACTGTGACTCTTGAAGGGCCAATTGGGCACTCTTCAACGAGTCCAAAGTCACCTCAAGCTCATGAGTGAGCTCATCAACCTCCTCCTTTCCCTTAAATGCATTAAAAACAAATTCCATCCCACTTGAGAAGGTAATCTCTGTCAGCAAGTAATTGTAGGTAATTTTGTTTCATTATTCCAATTGCTTCTCGAAGGGCATGAAACTCTGCAAGGGAAAGACCACTATCATAGTGCTCATCTGTCATGGGAGTACTCCAACCATAAGTAGCCAACATCTGACGAGCAACATCAAAATGCTCTATGGCAGTAGCAATCATTCTGTCATTAACCTTAAGTTGTCCTACCAAATGATGAGGACCCTGGAATTGATCACTCCCACACAAATTCTCTGATTTATAGTCTGCACTATGATATGAGGCTGAATCATCATCACTCACCTCATGATAAGCAGCATTGTGTGTGCTATCATCAATGCACACATCAACAACTAAGGTACTGCTGCTATGTACCTCAAAGGATGGCTCAACTGGTAATGTAGAAGCTGCTGATATAACATTATCTTCACACACTTCTGCTTCCAATGTAACTGCATGTCCATCCAACTCACAATCTTGGGATTCAATGCCACTAAATAAATTTTCTGATTTGTTTTCTATGGTCTGATTTGAAAGATCAGACTTGATATAGCATGAATCCCCAACAACAATCACTTCAGAATTGACCCCTTCTTCTTCCACCATCTCCTCATTAGCTTTCACATTATGTTCATCAGTAGGAGTTGTCTCACACTCAGAATCATATTGGTTACCTGTAGGCTGAGAATCACTTCGACTCAATTCTTTTCCCTTATCCTTCTGCTTAGATTTTCGAAATATCCTTAGAAATCCTTGTTTAGTTTCGGAATCCATCATCAAATTATACAAGTCCTGCATTAAATCAATCGTGGATTTATCTAAAGCCATCTTTCACCTGAAACTGTACTTCTGCTGTAAACCTGTTCCTTAATACATACTCTAAGGCGGTAATGTAAACCAAACCGGTGATACCCCTGTAGTATCCCCCTTAGGATATATGTTGAAATTCTGACTTTAGTGTGTTGACATTTCGTCAAACACTTATTTTGTATGCTGTTGGACTGAATTCTAAATAGTTTTCTGAATTTGTTTGCTTACTGATTTAGATGATTCAGTTCAGAGTTGCATGTGCCAAATAAATAATACTGAAATATAATACTTAACAAATGAAATAGTGGCAAATCATAACATTGTCATAACAACAAAGTCTGATGGATTCTTCACCACTTGATACAATAGTAATGCCCAAATGTTCAATAAGTACTGATGCAAATCAGAATTCAGGGATAAATCTGAAAATATCAGAGTCAACTTGTATTTGAAAGCTGGGCCGTTAGCAAGATAAATACTTTTGCAATGCTGGTGCCTTTACTACAAACTTCCACGCCTCCTTTATTACCAGATAATCATTTTAATATGTGCAGTGATCTTTAGGAATCTGCCTTATGGACTGTGCGCTATTCTGATTCACTAAACCCTGCATCTATTCTGATTGTCATCCAAGATGGAGCTATTGGCAAAAGAATGCCTGAAGTCCCTTACTTAAGCTGCGAACTATATTTTAGCACTCACGCCTCACTTAACAAGAATAGGACATTTCTTTTATCACTCCAAGTCGCCCATATGATGCGATAGTCTTTGGAATTAAGTTTCAACCTGCGGCTAGCACTTATCTTCGGATTTCAACACAATAACTATAATATTTGCACTTCTAAATGTGAGCGATGGAACTGAAATATTCTACGGGCACCTCTTCAAATGGAGCCCCGTCCCTTTATGATGAATCGGGCCCACTTTAATTTGAAAGGGGATTCAACTGATAGAAACGTATCACTTTAATTACCCACAAAGATCTTCCAACGCAGCTAATAGTCTTCAGAAACTCACACATTCAAAGATATCCCTCTCAGATTGGAGCGCACCAAGTAGAAGTCTCAATTAGCATTTTATTATTCCATCGATGCCTGATATATAATGCGAATTGCATACATTTTGAAGCTTTTGATAATATAACACTTCTAATTGGGTGAGTGGAATGAGGGTCCCACACCTGTCAGATTTTGTTCCCTTTTTGCCAACAACAAATATAATCTCAAAAACCACAAAATATTCTGCATAAATCCACAATCTTCTTCTTATGCTTGCTGCGATTATACAAATTCAGCGATTGCTATAATAGAGAGCTACGTATGATTCTGTGATGTTGCGGCCAATGCTTGAGAGGCTACAACTATGCTAAGCGCTCCACATAAACATGAAGATATTGCCAAATTTCATCTCAGCTACTTGATTCCACGCAAGCTTCTTCTATCGCCCAAGTCCATGCAAGTCTCCACACCCTTCACGTCTCCTTCAAAGGCTTCCAATATCAATAAAGTGCCACACCCAAACTCCACGCAATCAACCAAACTCACAGCTTGCACAATCTATGAGCTGCGGCACCTCTTAGGAATAGTTAGATGTCTTGGGTAAGATGCGGCTACTTAGAGGAAGCTACAGCTACTCTTGCCACAACTCTAACATTCCTCTCTAATAAGAAACTCCTCCAGACTTGGACGCTGGGGTATAAGATTTAAAACCCTCCAATTTCCTCATAAAAAAGCAAATAAAATCTTCAATAACCTCACTAGTAATGGATCTGATATCCAAAATTTGTCAAACCCTAGCAATCTAAAAAATTATTTTCACACAGGATGGCAGGAAAAAGGCTCTGATACCACTGTAAGAACCCCTGGTTCTCCCCAATGTAAACTTTTTACACTTTTGTTTGTTTTTTTGTTTCTTTTGTAATTTTTACCAGACAATGCATAAAACACAAACAAATGCAAACAGAGAAAATGCTGAAAGCAAATATATCAAAGGATCATCTCAAATTATTTATTGCTTGAATTTACAATAAGATCATATCCGGGTAACAACTTCTGATCAGCAAGTAAACCCTTGAATAAACTGATGAAATTCTCTCCAATGAAGCACGAATGTGACCTCCGTTTGAAGCCACCAATGGATGCAGCCTTCAAGTGATCTTTCACACCCTCAGGTAGCAAGAACAATGAAGAATCTCCATTCTCCACAGCCAAGAATGAAAATCACAGAGAAACCCTAGGTTTCTTCTTCAAAGCCAAAAGCTCTCCAAATGAACAAGTGTTGAATGAATAATCAATGATCCTTTTGCTCTTTCCCAATGCCTTTTATACTCTCCAACCAAAAGGTCAATTTCATGAGGCCTTTTAAAACATTAAAATAATGTGCACTTTATATTTTGACTTTATTATCATTAATGACCCTCCCTTATAATAAAGTCAACTTAAAACATTATAATATGCACTTTATCATTAATTATTAATAAAGTATCAATTTATTAATAATTAAAATGTCATAACTCCATAAATACTCATCATTACTCGATCCTGTCTGAACCAGGAAGTCAACCACTGCATCCACTACGCCTCCAATTGCCTTACTAAAAATAGTAAGGGTCCCTCTCTGACATCCACTGACTTACTATAAATAGTAAATCCCTCGAAACGGAACCAGAAACCTCTGAATAGCCTAGCCTCAGAATATGCCAACAATCTGGAGAGGTAAACATTGCCATCTGCCACCTGAAGAGCTCCATAATGCCCAAACTGGACCCTTTAATCCTCCATACTAGCCTACGAGGGTCAAATGATAGGCTAATCCTCTAACTCTGGTGCTCACAAAATTGGGGACATTACATCTTCATAGGGTTGAGACGTACCTTTGGCTTTTTCTTCTTTAGGGCTTGGAGCCCAATCTTCAACATACATAGACTGATTTATGTTCTCCTTATGCTCATTTGTAGGTTGCAAGTCACAAGCAAGTGATCCTTCATCCATCTCTAACCTTTCTATCCTTTCTCCCATGGTAGCTTTGGATTTGTTAAGAATGCAACTCTTTTGATTTTTTTGGCTTCTTCTTCTTCTTGCTTCCATTGATCCAACCTTCTTTGTATTATTCCATTCTTCCAAGAAGGAAGACCAATCCATAGTAACTCTTCAATATGTATGATCAAACCCTCCAAGTTGGCAGGATCATGGCTCTGATACCACTGTAATATCCCAAATGGGGATATTATGGAGAAGTTTGGATTTATGGGCTTTCCCAACGATTTATCTGAATTCTGCCCTAATATTTCTGCCCTAGTTTTCTGCTTTAAACTTAACTGCTGTACTTAAAATCAGACTTAAACATATGCTTATAACAACCCAAAAACATGTCCAATACATTGCAAAATCATCACCAATATACTTTCCAACAATATACTTGAAATCCACAATGAATCATGCAAGGGAACCATTTTAATTGGCAATCATAATGAACTGAAATGTAAATTAGATGTCTGCTGCTATAAACTGAATATATAATGTCAATTACAAAGCAATTTGACCTTACAAAATGATAGAAGATAGGCTCTAATGCTGCTGCTCCAATTAGGGCATAAACCCTAGGTCTTCTAAACACAAAGCACTAGAAATACCTCCTCAAATGAGCTTGCTCAGGTCTGCTCTGCTGCTGTCATTATTTCTGCTTTGCTAAAATCCTAATTCGGCAAGTAAACTTCGAAAAGCAACCACAAAATATAGGCGCTCTCTTCCAATGAAGGGCGGCGCTCCAAGACCAGGGCCTACTTCTCCACAAAGATGACAATATCATGCCAAGGAAGTGCCTAGAAATGATCTTCAAATCAAATGTATAATTCTGCTCCAAAATAATGAAGTCAAGTGAACCTCCGTCACGGAATCCTCCACATGAAAGAGTTAGGGTTTCGTCCAACTCCTCCCAAGGACTTGAGGTTTTCGTGCCAAATCCTTCTCAAGAGATAAAACTCCAAATGTCGAATGATTGTGTGAATGAATGATGATTGCAAATGCCAAATCCATCTTGTATTTATACATGGTTTAAACTCAATCTTCCTCTAGGCCAACCTAGGGAGAATAATCCCTTTATTTTCATGACTTATGCCTTCTAGGTAGGCCGACCAGCCTTAGAATATCAAGGCGCCCAAATAAAAAATTAAATTAAAGATATAATTTATTATTATTTCCTCTCCTCTTCTAGCGCCAACATAAATGCAAGGGATAATATATTTTATTCCATCCATAAGGCACCTAGGTGAGCTGCTATTGAATAATTGTTCTCCAATCACATGTCGCCCAAGATAATGACAATAATAGTAACCTCCGTAATTTTGTACACCGTGTGACCGTGAAGGTGTAAACAAGGCATCTGTATGTGAGCATCCTCTGATGTGATGATGGCATCCACTCAACACATGACAAATCCATATGAAAGGCTCTCCAAATAGTTTGCTCCTCGGAAGACGAATTACCATATCCCTGAAGAGTGCACCAAAGGCATCATACAAGTATGATGAGTCATCTCCATTACCCGCGATGTCCTCCAAAAGTCTCGGAGTGGGGTGAAAAGCCCAAATCAATTCTAATGGCGACCATTCCAAAAATGGGGACATTACATTATGCATCCAGGAGAAGGTTCAAACAGGTACTATTTTAGAAGGAGAACAGGACAACAAACAGAAATTTAAGAAGAGGTTGCTCCTTTGACAGGTACGCAACAAGTTGAGATGGATAGAGGTGGAGGTGGTGATGGTAATGAGAGTCCTAGGAGATATGACCAGCGAAGTGTTGAGAGTATTTTGAATGATCTTGCCCGCAATCAGTATAAATGATGCAGCAATTTATGCAGTCACAACAACAGTTGCTTACAGCCATAGGTCAAATGCCACGAATGAGAATAAATCAGCCTATTGCAGGAGAGGACATCAATACGGGAAATTATAATGTTGGTAGAGTTACTACAAGTGTTTCAGATAGGCCATTCTGTCCCACATTTGTGCATAGGGAAGAAGAAGAAACTTCTGAAGAGGAGGAAGAGACACATATGACCGATGATGTAATTGTTGCTTATGATGAGTACCATACACTTCCACAAGAGGTTAGAAATGAGCTGACCTTGAATCAATATATGAATCAATGAAAGGACAAGAAGAGAGTAAAATAGGAAAGAAGACCAAAGAAGCAATATAAGGAGTATAAGTAGGCCTTGAACAAACTCTTTCTTCCTAACTTTGATGGTAGTGGGAAGAGTACAACCTGTGTTTGGATACACAAATTGGATATATTTTTGACACTCAAACCCATGCCAGAAAATGAAGCAATTAAATTTGCAACCATACATTTGGAGGGAGTAGCATATGATTGGTGGCATCATGGACTTGTGACACAAAACCATGCATTGATTCATTCCTATGATGAGTTCAGCAGGAGATTGATTGCTAGATTTGATAGGAAGGATGTGGAGACATATTTCCGTGAGTTGGCATTGATTACACAAAGTGGGAATGTGGACAATTACATAAATGAGTTCAAAAAGTTAGTTGTTATGGTTCCTGACATATCAAAAAAAGGGTTGTAATGCTGTTCATAGAAGGCTTGAATGAGAGATTGAAAGGGTTGGTGAAGGCTTTCAAGCCTAATACCCTACAAGATGCAATTGAGATGGAATTAGATCTTGAGACTACTCCTCCCAAGAAGCAAAAGAAAACATTTCAAAGGGAAGAGCCCCAAATTCAGCCTCAAAAGAACTTGTCACATAAAACAAGTCAAGATTAACTCAGGGATGAGTTGAGGAAAAAGAAATTGTGCTTTTCATTTAAGGAGCCTTGGGAGCATGGACATCGTTGCCTAGGGAAAGGCAAAGTCCACTACATTGAGGTCTTTTTGAATGATGATGAGGAAAAGGAAGCCAAGTTTTCTGCAGGTTCAGAAAAGGAGCAAGGCAAATTGGTTGAAGATAGTGATAACAAAGAAGGTGTACTTGCTTCTCTTTCTGGTGTTCAAAGGTATAACCCATTCCTATTTCAAGGTGTTCTACATGGCAATAGGATCATTGCATTGCTAGATAGTGGAGCTACTCAAAACTATATTGATGAAGGATTGATATTCAAGAGGGGAATGCATACGGAGGATTTTGAAGGATTTGAAGTTGTTGTAGCTGATGGCTTTACCATTCCTTGCAAGAAGAAGATCGACCAACTTAGCATTCTCTTTGGTGAGTACACACTTTGTGATGATTTCTATATCATTAGTTTGAATGGGTATGATGTTGTTTTGGGACTGCAATGGTTACATTCACTTGGTAGAGTTTTCCAAGACTTTCAAACAATGGAGTTGAGCTTCCATAATGAAGGGAAATAGATGACATTGAAGGGTCTTCCAGCCAAGCTGCCACATCAAGTTTCAGCTAGAAGAATGGAGGTTTTGGGTAAGCAAATCTTTCATTTTACCAAATTGAGTGGAGGTTATAATGATTCATATTTGGAAAGCATGTTTCCACACAATTTTTACCATGATTCCAACGCTGCAACAATGCAAACAAAGAGCATTTACGTAGATTTTTCAATTTATATCAGAGTGGAGCAGCAAAAGTGTAAGAACCCTATCTAAATCTGAACTGAACTTTGCTTGCTGGCCTGAAATTTCTGATTTGTTGTCTCAATGTTTCACTTGAGTTTTTGATGTTTTGTTTTCACGTATATGTTTATACACATCCAGAAATCAAGATATCACATAATAGAACATACTTGGATAAAAGTCTTGGCAACTTTATTGAAATGTTGTTGGCTGATTACAAGCAATCAATGTCTGATTTTTGTTTCAGACTTACATATGCATGCAAAGATGAATAAAATGTGATCCAATTCATCAAAGAATGATGCAACAATGATCCACTGTTGTCCTCCCTAGCTGGCAGCCTTAGAAATGATGAATCCTTGTGAAGGAATGAAGACAAATCCAACATAAAGTGACTGATCTGAAACCTATAGGTGCTGATATGAAATTTAAATCACAAACCCAGCCAATACAAGCCCAAAAACTCCTCCAATGCACAACGGCTATGCCCTAGAATAAGGCGACTATGGTTTGGAATGAATATATGACCTTGTAGCCTCAAAATATGATGAACAAACCCTCCGATCTATGACTGAAATCAAATTGCAGAGGTCTGATATAAAAATCAGAATGCTAAAATATGTTGCCAACCAACAAAAACACCTCCAAATGCTGATCGCTCCACCTACAAACCCTTATTTGATCTTTGATGATGAAAATATGATCAAATAACACTCCGATCTGAATTACTTTGTCTTCAACCTGCAATATGTCTTCAAACCCTAGCTGAAATGCAATCTTCATTGAAACCCTAGCTGATTGAAGCCTTTATCTCCATGAAAAACCTGCAATAAGCTCAATAATGGATCCTAGGTGAATCCATCTCTCAAAGTGGGATGGGTTTTCGTCCAAACCACTAAAATCCAAGGGTTTTCGTCCTTAGATATCACTGAAACGAAGTTGCAGCCAAGAGAAAATCTCCAAAGAGTGAAAATGCCAAATGATTCAATGATGCCAAATAATGTCAAATGACCTCTTTTTATCTTTTTCTCTTTGGGCGTCCAAATTTGACAAAATATAATGAATTTTCAAGTCCATAGCCGACATAAAATATTTTTATTTTATTTTATTTAATTTACCCAAGTTGGGCGGCGGCTAGGAGAGAGAAAATAATATTAAAATAATATTATTTTATTTTCTTTGCTTTTTTCCACTTGGACAGTGATGTTGTAGGATATTTTATAATATTTTAATAATAAAATATTATAATATTCATTTTCTCTTTTTCCACCTTTTTCCAACCTTCTAATTTCCCACATGGGTCATTTCACCTCTTGGCTAATTATTTTAATAAATTTGACTTTTCAATAATTAGCATAAAAACACCAAAAGCCAAAATACAACTTCATTTCATCAAATAAAATTAGTTGAGCCATCATAATTCATCATTCCATTCTTCAAGCCTATAGCAACATTCCATTTTCCAACCCTTCAATGACCAAGCTCAACCAATAACATTCCCTTACCAAGTTAATTAGCCTACGAGAATAGTTAATAGGCTAACATACTCCTCACAAGATGATCACTCCGGAAATGGGGACATTACAAAAAGCATGATGGAGCATATCAGAATTTTGAGAAGCTTGCTGAATATTTGCAGAGGATTGTTATTCTTTTGATGAGGAAATTGCATAAGGTCTCCTTGGCAAGTGTGTTGCAGCATAGCTTATCACAAGGGAAACCACACAGGTGTCCTAGATTGATTTGGGATCCAGGGATACTATTGCTGATCATATCGATCCATGGGTGGAGTTGTGATTTCTTGAGGACAAACAATCTTGAGTGGGGAGGATTTATGATGTCCCTTTTGTGCCAACTTGTGATTATTTTATTATTTTATTTTAAAAAGTAACTTTTTGCCAAAATAAAAGAAAATAAAATAATAAAGTTACTTTTGGCCAAAAAGAAGATTCTAGAAGAAGGCCAAAATACTTTAAAAGAGTTGGAGGAAGAAAATGAGCATGCAATTGATTATTTCTGATTTGATATTTTCCATTGTGGAAAGACTTTGAACAGCTGGTTCAAGGGTTAGAGGTGAATTCAATTCAGAGTTCACAATTGAGCATAACAAATTGTGCCATTTTGATTATGCAGTGTTTGGTATTGTTTTTGGGAGGCTTGCAAGTGTGCAGGTTGAAGGAAGTGAGCAGGTTTATATTTTTATGTGGAAAAATTTATCATTCTGCAGGTTGGGTCACCGGGTAGATATATTGACAAATTTGTGGAAGATTTGTATCCAAATCACAAATTTGGAAAGGTTCCCAAAGTTATATTGAAGATTTGTGAAAGTTTCACGCTAGGGATTATACCCTATTGGTTGTTTATTCCTAGCATTTGGAAGGCGACTAATCTAATGATGGCACCATGTTTTAAAATGTTCCTTTGGGGTTAGTCGCTGCCTTCCCATTCTAGCCGCAGCTTGTGTTAGAAGTTGTCACTTCTAGTCAGCCGTAGCATTCTTGAGAAGAGCCGCTACATTAGTAAGTGGGTTCGAATTACTTTATGGGCAGGGTTTTTGACATTTAATATCTTTGATACATCACTTGATGCTACAGCAACTTTGATTACTCTACAAAAGAAGTCGACTCATGTTTTGGAATAATATTTGATGAAGAGTATGAGGCGTGAGAAGTTAAGAATAGTTGCGCTGCCTTCCTTTGAGGATTTAAGCATACTATAAGCTGGCCGCCCAGCTAGGATGATTACTCAGGCTTGTATATCATGTGATTTTGCCCTCTAGAAGGAGTTCAAGTGTATTGAATCTGCTGCTAATTGAGTTAATTCTGAGTGTCAAGCAAACCAACAACACATGAACATCTACATGGCTTCTTACTGAGCAGCAGCAATTGGTCAGCTCCAGCATTTGCAAGGTTGAAAGGTGGAGTGTAAGGTATCTGAGAGTTTGGACTGCTGTAGCAGCATACAAAAAGAGGTAAACAGCAGGTGATAAGCTTGAACATCTTCCAGTTTCATATTCATTGGGGCCATTGTTGGAGGAGTCTTGAACAGTTCAGAGGTGATTACAAGCAGCTACAGGCATCATTTGGACAGCTGCAGTCAATCTGATTTTTGTAACAACAGTGCCTTGGAGTAGATTCTACCTCACACATTGTACACATGCTATCCAAACCTCTGTTTTGTAACAGCATCTTCTAGGGTGAATGAAAATATATTTGGGAGCTTCTTATTGAGGTCAGAATTGTTCTTGGTATTTCATTTCCTTATGCATGACATATGTTTGACAAAATGTCTATTCATTTCCCTTAGTCAATATTGTGCAAATTTGGGTGGAATATATTTCTATATGCATGATTAACTCATTGGTACCAAAGCACATTGAAAATAACATCTAAACTACCAAGAAGCAAAGTGTTTGAGAAAATGTCAACACACCAGAAATCAGAAAATTTATGAATTTGAGCAAGAATCCAGTTAGGGGTTCCTACATCTTCTATTAGTAAATGCATCCTTGTATATGTCACAAGCTGACCACAAAATATAATATTATAAACAATTCTGACAAACCCTCAAACTATATATGTGAATGCATAAGCTTGTATTAGATAAGTTGATACTCAAACTTTCCTGGGAGGAATATTTTTTGCTAATCTGACATTCTAATCCTATGCGATTTTCAGACCTTATATTCCCTTCTTAGTAGGAAAACTAGAAGCGATAAAACTATTTGAATCAACTGAATCCTTCAATTTAATATGTCTATTAAGGCAAAAATCTATATTCCTGTTCTATATCAGGTTCCTTAAGTGTTTTTCTTTGTCTGTATGCTGTTCCAGTTCTTTTACTTGCGTCTGAATGTTTCTTGCCCTGACTTTCACACTTTCCACTACCTTGTCTTCACTTATTGTGGTTTGTACCTTTTCCTTTATCTATGGACCTCCTCTCTGATTTGCCTACCACCCAATTAAAAATCAATGAATTGGTGTTGGAACTGAAGTGACCTTCTAATCTTATCATGCTTTGGCCTTTGGTCATTGGGAGCAAAGACTTACTCTAATGGCAAGAAGATATATACCGTAATAAATCTTTTTCAGTCAGGAATTCTAGGTGGCACTCGCATCCATTTTAAGATGATATGAATGATGTGATCATTTACTTCTTATGCATGGCTGAACAGTGTATGCATGCTTTAATGGCTTCCTATGAAAATCATTATGTTGTCAATATGGGCTCAACAGCTTAGAATATCCATCGATACACTAACTAGGCAAACCTTATTAAGGAGTTATTAAGGAGCACATAAACTACACTGTATAATATATAGTCATATGCAAAGTTGAATATTAAGGATTTATAAAGGACCAGGTAAACACTAAGTGGCTGATATGGGCTTAACATCTTGGAATATTGATTTATATACTAACTAAACCAACCTTATTGAGGAGTTATAGTTATATACAAAGTTGAATATGAAAGTATGTATCTCAGGATTATGTAGCAATACAGTTTAAAGACTATCTTTAGTCATGTGCAAAGTTGAATATTAAAGTAGGTGGTTCAGGATTATGTAGCCCTATAGCTTAAATACTATCTTAGTCAATATGGGCTCAAAAGCCTCGAAAATTCACTGATACAGTAACTAGGCCAACCTTATTGAGGAGTTATAAAGGAGCAGGCAGACACTAAGTGGCTGATATGGGCTCAACATCTTGGAATATTCACCTATACACTAACTAGGTCAGCCTTATTGAGGAGTTATAGTTATATACAAAGTTGAATATTAAAGTATGTATCTCAGGATTATGTTGCAATACAGTTCAAACACTATCTTGAGAAGGTGAGTCTATTTGACAGTAAGGCTCAAGATATTATTCTTTTCTTATTAATTGAAGTTTGAACTACAACAATTGGACCTAAATGTGTTTGAAAAAATGCAAATAAGATAATTAAATGGAATATAGTGTACATATGA
This sequence comes from Cunninghamia lanceolata, assembly GCA_027924645.1. Taxonomy (NCBI): domain Eukaryota; kingdom Viridiplantae; phylum Streptophyta; class Pinopsida; order Cupressales; family Cupressaceae; genus Cunninghamia; species Cunninghamia lanceolata. The sequence goes on along the minus strand of BSBN01000490.1, from coordinate 4,537,432 downwards.
AGAGTCTTGTTGAAAGTCTTCATGAGTATTGTGTGGTTCAATTGAACAAAAGTGCTCTATTCTGTCACGCATCATGTCTTGTGTAGTAAAATTGAACGAAGATTTTTGGTCTTATTATAGGAAATATTACTGAACAAAATGATTAATATGAAATGTTGTTAAGACAGGACATTGCTGTCCTGAAATGCTTGCCACTGCTGTAAATTTAAGAGGCATTTGAAGAGGTTAGGGAGACTGTTGTTGTGAACTGTAGTTATCATTTTGTGTATAGATTAGTCTCTTGGACTTGATAGTTTAAGAAGATTGGTAGGGTTAACAGGTTGTATTTACATTAGTTGTGTTCTATTGCTTTAAGGGTTCATTATCATTCTGGCGGTCATTTATTAACAGTGTTAAAGAGATTTATATTACATTATCTCTAATCAGTGATCTCAAAAGATTAGTCTCTTGGACTTGATAGTTAAGAAGAATGGTAGGGTTAACAGGTTGTATTTACATTAGTTGTGTTCTATTGCTTTAAGGGTTCAGAATCATTCTGGCAGTCATTTATTAACATTGTTAAAGAGATTTATATTACATTATCTCTAATCAGTGATCTCAAAATTAATGAGAAAAATCCATATTTCAAAATTCATGGTGTACACTCTCGTTTACTTTTACGCTCTCACATTCTATGCAATTAGTATGGCTTTAAATGTAAAAGCATCAGTTATTCCTCTCTCTCTCTCTCTCTCTCTCTCTCTCTCTCTCTACTGCATTTTTTGTGTTCCCGATTTTTTCCCATTTTTTTCCAATAATATCCTGAGAAACTGAAAAATGTCTTTATCTTTTGGGATGCCAAGAAATTCCTGAGATGATATTTGCTTCTATGTAAATAAGATAATTAAGTGGAACATAGTGTACATATGAAGAGTCTTGTGGAAAGTCTTCATGAGTATTGTGTGGTTCAATTGAACAAAAGTGCCCTACTCTGTCACGTATCATGTATTGTGTAGTAAAATTGAACGAAAATGCTTGGTCTTTGATGTGCAGTAAAATGCTGGCCTTAATATTAATTCAATTCAGGGCACAACCTTTGTAATGTTTTAAAGGGAGAAATTTTTGTATATCTACATCTAGGTGTTAATGTAATATGCCATGCTTGTTTCAGGTTAACTATTTCATTGCAGCATGAGTTTCCTAGTCTTTGTTAGGATATACAGTATTTTTGTCGTTGTTTTATTTTCAACATCAATATGAAGTCTGGTGAAGCATCAGATGTGATTTGTGAAAGATAGCCCTCCTCAAGTTGCAATCTTTCTGCTGTATCAAATATGATGTGCATAAGATGTTTATATTTAAATGTTTTTCATTGTCTTAACTCTTAAGAGGGTTTTTGTTTGCTTATTCGCTGATCGGTAGTATTTGATCTTTTACTTGCTTAATTTGCCATTGTATCTGTGTAATGTCTTAAAAAATTATGGAAGATTTTGTATCTTACTAACCAGTAGTGACATGGAGACCATTCTTGCATGAAAAATTAGATAAGCTCATGTTCACCAAAAGGAATAATGCAATATTTTTGTTGTGGATACAGGAAGAAATTCAAAATAAAACAGATTATATAGTGAAACGAGCTGATGGTGTATATGATGTGGATGCAAATACATCTATTGAGGACCTTGAAGAGGCATTGGAGTTGAAAGTAGCTGAGGTGTGTTGTTTTTTCTAATAAGTTTTTTCCCTATAAAAAAGCAATAACGAATGCACGTTACAAAATGGACACAATGATCCTGTATAGGAAATCGAGTTCCAAGAGAAGAAATAGACGTCGTTATCCATGTTTTATCTTTGATCTCAACAGTCTTTACTTTTTCATAGGGAGGAAACTGTTCTTTGCATCAAATTGTATTGTCGTTAAAAACCCGATCTTCATTTTCATCCTATGACCAATCTTCTTGAAAATGGATCTATAAGATTGATTGTTATATCTTTGAAGGTTAATTGCTTGCTTTGGTGCTGGAGTTTCGTCACTTTCCAAACAAGATTAGATGTTTGTTTTATGTATTCCTGTTGCACTTGATATTTATTTCTTCCACCCAAGAGTTATTATCTAGATCCTTTCTATTTTGAGTTAAAAAAGAATATGGGGTGTTCATATAGATTAGTTGTCCAATGAAGCTTTCTTGTAGAATTTCTTAACCACAGAGGCTGTTTTCTATACCAAATCAAGTGTTGTGACTTATCAACCGTCACTATTTACATACACAGCCTCTCATTTCATATATCACAAGCTATCACATCATGCCTCTTTGTGCATATATATAAAGAATCATCTATACTACCTTTTCATCGATTTAGTGTTCTATTCTATTTTGTATATAAATATGTAAATTCTACAATGTACATATTTCTTATGTATGTACTTGGTAGGTACATAACAAGTTGTACCAAAGTTAGACTCTTGCCCTTGAACTTTGGTTCAGTGGTTCAATTCAACTTTTGATTTGTGATTAGATATTTTTTTGGTCAGTGGCCTATATCTAACTTGTTACAAGATTGAAATTAAAAAAAAGACACAAAAGTAAATCTCCAAAACTTTAGACCAATGTTGACAGTTCACCTAGTTTAGACGCTAGATTTGGATCAGATTCGTATTCAGTTCGGGCATGGATGTCGTATAGCAAGGGAAAGACATACAAGCCACATAGGGGACTGTGGGTTCATCCCAAACAAACCTAGGCAAACCCAGAAAGAACCCGAGAGGATCCGGATGAACCAACACAAAACCCACGATTTTTTTGACACTTTTTTTTTGTTTTTTATTCATTTTTGGGGTTTGACTTTGACTAGAATGGACCAAAACAAATTGCTGACCCTAAAAGTCACTTGTAAAGCATTTTAAAGACAAACAAACTAGTTTTACCTCATTGTGAATGCCAAACACAAAAACCATTCATTCTTGCTTGCCATCATACAAATAGAGTTGAAGATTGATAAGAGAAGGTTCGAAAGTGGTTGGAGTGCTATTCCTACATGTGTGTAAGAGCCCATTTGCTGCCAAGAAGATTGTAGAGGAAGATTTTTGGAAAAGAGGTAAGTTTTTTCTTTCTTTTGCATTTTTGTTTTATAGACAAACTCTCTTGTTTTTTTAAACTTTGTTTTCAACTTCTTGTTTTGTTTTCTTTCTTCTATGAATGTATGATTAAAATACTAAATAAGTTAGGTTATATATATATATATATATATATATATATATATATATATATATATATATTTGTTTTCATTTGTTTCGAATGTGTTGTTTATCAAACTTGTCGTAGAGATTACAATGGTAGCTAATCCTAGTTCTGTTGGTCGATCCCTCTTCAAAATAGACCCAAATTCTCCTCTTTGGAAGTATGTTGACATGATACAGTTGGTTCCAAGTGGTGGGAGATATATTTGGATTTGCAATGGGTGTGGTGTCAGGTATTCAAGATCATACAATTGGGTGAAATCCCATTTATGTGGCATTCTTGGAGAAGGCATCAAAATTTGCCCTGGAAAGAACTGTGCACATGTGCCATCAGAGCAAGGGATAGTATATAGTAATGAACAAGAGCAAGTAGATGAAGCAGTTGGGCGTCAAGCAAATCATCCTTTGGCAAAGAAAGGATCTCGAATAATAAATCCTACTCTACTCCCATCTAATCCTAAAGTTGTGGTAGAGAGCCACCCATTTTTGGCCATGCCTCAAGAACAACCTATTACACATAAAAGACCAAAGGGACCATTGGAAATGACATTTCAAAATGAGTCCCAAGAGATTGTTAATCAACAAATAGCAAGATGTATTTATGCAAATGGATTGGCTTTCAATGTTGTTCACTCTCAACATTGGCAAGAAATGGTGAGAAAAATTAATGAGGCTCCAAAAGAATACAAGATCCTAGGTTATGAGGTGTGTAGTACCTTATTGGAAAAGGAGGTCAATCTTGTAGAAGATTCATTGAAGCCTATAAGGCATTCATAGTTTGAGACAAGGGTGTCCATTGTGTCATGTGGACGGGAGGATGCTAAAAATCGGCATTTGATCAATGTGATCACGATGCCCCCTAAAGGGGCAATGTTTTTGAGAGTTGTGGATAGTGAGGGGGAGGTGAAGAATGGCCAATTTATTGCAAACATCCTAATGGAAGCCATTGAGGAAGTGGGGCCTCGTAATGTTATTCGAGCCATAACAAACAGCACAAAGAATTGTAGAGTTGTTGGTTTGTCGGTTGATGAATGCTATTTACATTTTTCGGACACATTGTGCTATCCACTCCCTCAACCTTATCCTACAAAAGATTGGCAACAAAATTGATTAGATCAAAAAGGTGTATGTTGAGGCCAAAGAGATCCGAGTATTCATCACTGACCACCATGTCACAAGGCATATTTAGATTATTCTCAAAATTGGAGCACCTGAAGGTAAATGAAGTAATATAAAATTTTATGTTTTACTTTAGTTACTTAGAAATTTATTTTGTTAAAACTTAATTTATTTATGTATTCTTCTTTGAAGTTTGTTTTTAAAATTTTAATTATTTTATTTTATTTTTTTTGTCGATAGGTTGGTTTTGCCTCCAACACAATCATCTTGAGACGACTTTTGAAGGTTTGGGAGACACTCTCTAACATGGTCATCGGCTAAACTTGGTCCATATGGAGGCAAGCCAACAATGAGAGGGTAACAAATATTAAGTGGATGATCTTAGATGACACTCGATCGGATCGTGTGCAATATCTCCTTAGTTTCACCAAGCCCATTTTGCATATGATCCACTTGACCGTGATGGATAAGCCTTGTTTGGGAGAGATTTATGATGGCATCGACTCAATGATTGAGAAGATGAAGAGCATCATAAATGATAAAGAGCAAGATCCTAAGGAGACTTTCTTCAAATAGGTGCACAACATTTTTGAAAAGAGATGGAACACAATGACCACCCCACTATATCTTCTTGCCTTGGCATTGAGTCCAAATTACTATAGTGTTGAGATCCTTTATGTGCCAACAAGGATTGCCCCATATAGAGATTTTGAAGTCGCCGAAGGGTACAAGGCAACATTTTCTAGACTCTTCCCTAATCTTGATTTGTAGGATGTAGTCACGAGTGAGTTACCTCAATAGTCAAAGTATTGAATCTCTTTGTGACAAGTTCAAGAAGGATGCCCACAGTTGGTGGTACTTCCATGGCCAACAATTCCAACACCTACAACCTCTTGTGACCAAAGTATTATCTCAAGTAAGTTTTATAATTATTTTTAAGTTTGAAGTTCCATTTTTTATTTTAAATTTTTTTAATTCTAACTCTAACTTTGTCTCAATAGGTTGCTAGATCGTCTACTTCTGAGGGGAATTGGAGCACATATTCATCGCCTCAATAAAGCACAATTGTTTGCACTCAAAAAAAGTAGAGGACTTAGTGTAGGTGCATTCCAACTTGTGCATCCTTTCGCACAAACAACATGGCTACAAGAAAGGGGACACAAGATTGTGGGATATAGAGCTAGAGCATATTGATTTGGATACTTCCACTTCCCAACATGCTCCATTTGAGGAGTCAGATAGTGAGCACACTTTTAGTGTGAATGGCACTGATACTGCTTGTGATTCTTCAAATGTTCCTACATCATCTAATGTCAATGGTGATAATGATGATGATGATATTTTCTAACATTTACATTTTTTATTTTGTCATGACATTCGACTTTATAGTGGTTTTGTTTGTTATATGATGCTATGTGGTAGTCTGAACTTAATTCCTATTTTAGGCTGCAAAAATATATAATAGGAATTAAGTTCAGACTACCACATAGCATCATATAACAAACAAAACCACCATACAGTCGAATGTCATGATAAAATAAAAAATATAAATGTTACAAAATATGATTTATATGTATATATATGCTCCATAGGGACACGTCCTCTGCATGAAAAGATCCCGTCCCCTACAGGGGAGGTTTTGGGGACGCGAGGACAAGTTGGAAACGTCCCAAGGACGTCCCTTAAAAAAACACAATTTAAAAAAAAAGGGATGGGGGGGGCCACAAGGACCTCCACATCCCTTTAAACAAAACCTAAACTTAAAAAATCCCTCATAACAACTAAAAAGAAAAAAACCAACACATTTTGACATTTTACAACTTGTGAAGAAGAAGAGAAAGAGAAGCAGCAGCAGTTAGAAGAGGTGAACAGTAGTGAAAAGAAGACATTAGAGCATCAAATTGACATCATTTGAGGTAAGACTAACATTCCTTATTCATTTGCTCAAATTCCTTTGAAGTTTTCTAGTTTTTTTTTAAATTTCAAACACTTAGGGAGGATTTTTTTTGTTTATTTTTTGTCCTATGTTTGCTTGCAGATGTGTTTTGATTTTTCAAAAACAAAAACAATGAGCAGCAATGAGAGTAGTGAGAGTGAAGAGATTGAACTTGAAATTGTAATGTCCCCTTTTAGGATATTCTTGATTTCTTAACCTGCACACAAGAATAACTACTAGAAAGGGACATTAGCAATGTTAAAGATCAATAAATTAGAATATAGTAATGAAATCAATTCATCATAACATAATTAATGATATAACATAAATAATATTTAGTTCAACATACAGTTATCCAATCCTCAAGCCGATCCTAAGATACCCTGTAGTAACCCTTACTGGTTCTGCTCCGAAAACTCAGTTTTGACCTTTTTACATTTCATCAAATGGTTGGCATGTAATCTGGTCTGAGACTAATTCCCGAGTGTGTATGTGTTGTTTGAAGCCTTGTTGGAGTGCTTAATGTTGCCAAATTATAAAGAGCATGTATAGAAATGATAAACAAAGATTGCATATACATATAACATGAATTCCACTTCAATAGCTGCCTTTATTCAATCTATATCAGGTCTGATTACAGTCATTCAATGGACTGATATGCACATGATCAGATTGTTACAAACTATTACAATCTCAATCCAAATTAAAGATTTAGATTATAAACATACCCGGATACTTCTCCACTAAACTAGAGCTGATAATAGCTTGATGAAGACTTGAAATGTGACTAATAGGTACCTCCACGATCAGCTACAGGTCCAGAAAGAAAAGCTTAATATAGTAGAATTCTGGAAATGACAGCAGCAGGCTGATATAAACCCTTGGAAGGTGATCCAACCAAATAATGATGCCATTATACTCCAATCTCCTAGCCGACCCAAACACAAGAGGTAGCAGCACCAAATGCTAGGCGTTTTGACCTAGGAAGAGGACGCCTCCATTAAAGGACTGTACGACCTGCAGTAAGGAGAGTGTACGGCCTGTAGCAGCAAAAGTGTACGGCCCAACAAATGTAAAATATGTTGATTCCAAATCTGCAATGAATGTTAATTGATTTTATGAATGTTTCTCCTTCAATCCCTTCACAAACTTCATCAATTTGCACAAATGCAGCTCCTGATGTGAAGCTACCAAAATAATGCAGCCTTCAAGTGATATCTCACACCCTCAGGTAGCAATAACCATGAAGAACTCCGTTCTCCAAAGCCAATAAATCTGAAACCCTAGGTTTCCTTCTCCTCCAAGAGAAAAAGCTCTCCAAAGAACAAAGCCAAAATGTATAATGATCAAAATGATGCCTTTTCATTTGCTTTTTGGTGACTTATATACTCTCCACAATTAGGTCGAATTCTCCAAGAGGCATTTAATAATCACTTAAATAATATTAAATGCTTTTTGATGTTGACTTTATAATAAAGCATTTATTAGGTGCTCACTTAAAAGTACTTTTATTAATTAACTTTAAGTCATAAAGTGGCCCCATTAATATAAAGTTAAAATATAACTTTATAATGCACTTTATAATTAATTATTAAACATTCTCTATGTTCTAGGCATCAAAAGAAATCTAGTTTCTATTTCTACCTTGGAAGACAAGGGATACCAAGTTACCTTCTCTGAAGGCAAAGTTCTTGTGTGGATAAAGAATTCCAACTTCAAGATTGCTCGAGTAATTGGAGTTAGACATGAGAGCTCGAAAGTGTAGGTGAGCCAATCTTTGATGCCAAACATATGTCTTCTCTTTCTTTGCTCCTCCCCCTTTGATCAACAACCACTTTTATTTTTCACATGTCTTCTCTCCCCCTTTGACATCAATGGAAAAGGGCACATACTTGCATCAATACTTTAGAATCATACAGACTACTCCCCCTGAGTGGCAGCTTCCTATCATCAATCTAGATCACAAGATATGACTGTGAGATCAAGTTAGAGTATGATGGAGGGCACACTTCCTACCTATCACCTCTTATGTCACCTTGGCGGCACACCCTACCAAGATCAAGCTTAAGTCTCAAGAGTGTGATGGAGGGCACACTTCCTACCTATCATCTCTTGATAAGAGCATGGTGGGGGGCACACTTCCCACCTATCATCTCTTGATGAGGGCATGATGGAGGGCATTCTTCCTACCTATCATTCCTTTAACATGACTTGATGAGAGCATGATGGAGGGCATGCTTCCTACCTATCATCTCTCGTGGACTGGAAGGACCAACCTTCCTACTTGCCTCTATATTCCTATGCAATCCAACATAGTTTGCTTTTGATTGAATAAGATAATTATATATAATTACCTCTTGATCAATAAATATAGTTCAGTTCAGGGATGGCAATATATCCTCTTGCTGTGTCATAATTGTTTATATGACTTGCTTGATTGATAATTCCATTCGGCTGCTATATATATATATATGTATGAGGATGATTGATTTATATTACTGTATTGATCCTTCTTATACTTATGCAGATCTGAGAATTAATTCAGATATATATATCTTTTTCCTTCTTGTATATCTGCTGGTGTATTTAATTCAGAATGTATCTATATATATAATCTGTACTTATAAATTGTTCTAGCTTGCTTCCTACAGTGATGATCTTCTTATCTTCTTATATGCAGATCTCTGTATTTCCGATATTGCTCTTTCTCTTTTCCAACCTCCTTCATATTTCTCCCTACATCCATGAAGAGATACATCTCTTCCCAAAAGATGAAGGCTTTTCTTTTTTGAATCGTAGCCTTCCTTTCATACATCACTAATTGCTTCCTTAATATTAACGCTGCCCTGGTCTTTCCTTTCACTGCCCCTTTCTAAATCAGATCGCAGCCTTCTTAGAAATATATGAATCGTTCCATCGCTACTTCATGATTTATAGGCATCGTTTCAATCATTATATATATTTATAATAATATTTAATATATTATTATATAATATTAATAATATTTAATATTTATTTTTATATTGATAATTATAACTTATATTATTATATAATAATAATATATAATATTTAGTTTATAATATAATATTTAATTTATATTATTGAATTAGAATATATGTGATTTATATAATATTTAATTTATTATTTAAATATATTTAATCTATATTATTTAATGTAAGAATATTTGATTTATAATATTTAATATGGATTTTAATGTCATTCATATCTTTAATTTGAATGAACAATACATAATCGATTCAATTATAAATTATCAATATAGGGACATGACAGAAATTCAAACAAGAACTAGAGGTCATAGAAATGTTGCAGCCACTGGGGGTTCTTTTGCTAGTGGGAGTGCTACAAGGACTGTGGGTTCAAGTAATTCATTTGAATGTTCGTCCGATCTGCTCAAACAATATGCAAAAGGCCCATTTAATCCTAGAAAACCTCTCTTACAATATGCAGCCCACATAGACAAAGACAAGAAAAAAAATTTCTGGGGGGAGTAGAGTATGGCTTTGTCATTTGTGCAATAAAGACTATAGGGGCAGCTATACAAGAATTTATTCTCACCTTTTGCATATGGGTGGACTAGGGGTAAAAGGTTGTGAGAAAATTACCCTAGCTGAGAAGGTCGAGGTAACTAGGTTGCACATGGAGGCGAACGCAAAGATCTAAGGGAATTCCATTGGAGACTATGTAGCCTAGTAGTAGTGTGTCATTGCCTACAGAAACCACACATGTTGGAAGTCAAAGAGGAGAGGGTTCTACTTCTACCAAGGGAAAGAAAAGAACTACCACTGTTGCAGGGTTGTTTAATGCACAATCATTAGAGGTGGCCGAGTCTTCCATTGCTAGATTTTTCTATGCATACGCCATACCATTTCATGTGCCACACTCTTCCTATCTCAAACAAATGTTCAAAGATGCAATTGCTATTGGTCCTTCACTTGTCCCCCTAGAGAACATAAGCTACGCACCACCCTACTTGATACAGAATATTCTAAGGTGAGTGTGTTGATGGAAGAAATGAGACAAACTTGGACTAGGGATGGCTGCTCTATTGTCATGGATTGGTGGACCGACATCAAACGTCGGCCACTCATCAATATCATTGTCATATGTCCAACTAGCTCTTATTTTCTTAGAGCTATTGATTGTTCAGGGAAGAGGAAGGATACAAACTTCCAATTTCAGATTTTGAAGGATGCCATAGAAGAGTTTGGGGCATCCAATGTTGTCCAAGTGGTTGCAAATTCATCCCGTGTATGTAAGTTAGCTAGCTTAATGGTGGAGGGTGCTTATAACTTATAAGCACATTTTTTGGACCCCATGTTGTGTTCATGCGTTGAACAACGCATTGAAATACATTGGGAAGATTGATTGGGTGAAGCTAGTGGTGACATAAGCTAGTGTCATGTCCCGATATTAAGGCATTGTTTAAATTAAAGATTTAAACATTATGACAAAATAATAAAATCACCTTTCGTGACATACGGTGTTTAGCCAATTCGAATGATAGAGATAATGGTGTATATTTAAGCAAACATATTTTAATAATATATATAATATCACTATATTAATTAACAAAAGTATATTATATTTTTAAAAGACATATAAATATAATATACAATATATAAATATAAATATTATTATTATATTTAAATGTATATAAATAAATATAATTAATAATATTAATATTTAAAATATCAGTATATATACAAGACTGGCAGCATATACGATGGAATAGAAGTCTTACAATACTAAGAAATATAATATCAATAAATCACGAATATGGAATACCAAAACAACAAATATTATATGCGACCTCATCCTATAATAAGATAAACTAAAATACATCGATTTCATAAACAAAACCAACAAGGTGATAAACGAATCCCTTGGGAATAGTCATTTCCCTTGGCACTTGAAGATATAAAACATTGGAATGATGAAAGGAATGGAAAAGGAGTATTCAGGGCAGTTCGGTATCTTAAAATCACAGTCCATAGAAAACATTTAAAGGGCAGCGATCAGGGACATTCCATGGAAACATCATTTAGAGCAGCGAATAAGGAGAATCAAGACGGTGACAAATGTGTCACCCACATCCATGTCTGATCATTCCTGAATCGATTTGTTGTCTTGACACATTCAATTCCAAGGAATCAAAAATATATATCTGCTGCTGGGTATAAAGAAGAAAGAAATATAATGTGTGTTTACCACTATTGTTGCTATTGAGGAGACAAATCCTGACCATCATGGGTCCCAGCAGCACTAAGGAAACTCTTGATATGAAACAGTTAGACAACTCCAAGGCTACATAGGATTTGATATGAATTTATAGATATTTAGAAATCATTGGTGAAGAGAAGTCATAGTGGATGGTGGGTCCCAAGGACACTAGAAATCTCATCTTGCTCCCATAATTGTTGAAGGTTATGTGAGAAAGTTTGTAAGGAAATAAGCTAAGGACATATTCCATTGCTGCCTCTTGGGGAACAAGATCTGACATAAGGCTGCCTACACTTCAGACTGCTGAAGCATTTACTAGTCTTCACTTGTTGAATAACTCAAAGGGATAAGTGAGGTTTCCTAATTTCCACAATGTATCAGGTGAGATCACTCACTCAACTTTAATATTTAGTTCTCTCAGTCAAAATGATCTTGCATGTAACTTGTCTTCATCCATTGAATTGTACCTGACATGTTTTCCTCCATAATAGAACCGAATCTGGAAAATAATTTTTTGCATTAACTTTGGCAGTCCTGGAAACGACTGTAAATCATTACGGTTTACAGGCGGTACTACACCATTGATCATAGGAATATGATGACATGTGGATATAGGTATTGCACAAACTGATTCTGCGTTTTGATGTGAACTATATATATGTATTAAAACTAAATCATAGACTGCATTAATCTATAAATAAATTACAGACATAAACTCTGGTATTTACTCCTGCACTCTGAAACATCTCTTGCTGAATTATTTACTCCTATTTGAATCTTTCATAGAATAAAGGAAGCAAAAATACAAATAGATCAATAATGGTTGCATATTTGGAAATTATCTAGAAACTACTTGCATTCTGATCGTGACCTTGTCAGGAGGGGAGAATCATAACTTAAGTAGATTGTCTAAATATCCCACGCAGATTTCTACCCCACAGGCCCAAACCAAGGGTTGGGTATTCTGCCCCACATGCCCGAGGTAAGGGTTGGGTGAGGAAAGGGTGAGGGTTTCCACAGGATTATGCCCCATAGGCCTGAGACAAGGGATTGGGCATTATGCCCCATAGGCCTGAGTCAAGGGATTGGGCAATTGGACAGTGGTAGGCCTTAGGCTACTTAAGATCTTATGATTCCCCTCCCCTGGCATGCTGAGTGATTCTTCTTATTTATGTGATTCCATCTGTAAGAATGATTATGTTGGATTGCTGGATAATAGATATAAAAACTGACATATAGCAATATGGACTTGTATATATATGGTGATATAGGTACTATTTCAAGAGAACATTTAAAGAGAAGAAACCCTAACCCTAGTTCACAAGCGAATCTTAGGGCAAACCAGGTAAGGGACATCACAGCTAGAGAGTACAGATGTTCATTTGCAACCATCAAATCTCACTTGCATTGTTCAGGACTTTTTCGAGGAAGGAATCCCTCAAGCCCATGGATACTAGATATGCCAGCTAGTTCATTTTGTTAGAGAGGATGGTTGAGGTGCAGGAGCCTCTACAATTAATGGTGGTTAATACAGAGTGGGGAAGATGGTCGGAGTCAAGCAAACTTGAAGGAAGAAGTGTGAAGCAAAAGATCTTTGACGATGATTGGTGATCCATAATAAGGTATGAAATTTCAAAGTGCTAATTTTAGTATTAGATTTTGAAAAAGTTAATTAACTTAATTTATTCAAAATTCTTAAATTCTTAAAGTTAATCTTATTCTTTAATTGCTGATTTTATTCTTAAATTCTTAATCTTATTCTTTTATGAAATTTTAATTTTTGTAACTTGTAGATATGTTTGCTCCTTCATTGCACCTGTCGTGCAAGTCATGAGATATGTTGATACAGACTCTCCTAGCCTTGGAGAGATTTATGAGACATTTGATAGCATGCTTGGGAAAATGAAGCAAGCCATTCAAAGCATTTTAGGCCCATTGTGACGCGACAGTGGGACACTATGAACACCCCACTTCATATGGCAGCCTATGCTCTAAATCCCAAGTGGTATGTAGCTAGGCCTGGAAGAGTGCCTCCATCTCATGATGATGAGGTGAAACAAGGGTTCATGAAGGCCCTTGGAAAAATGTATACCGAGGAGGATGCTTCTATACTTCACACACAATGGATGGCATTTGTCAATCTCTGTGGTCCAACCTTTAGCAAACCAAAGGCGAGGATGGATAGAGCTACATTAGCTCAAATTGACCCTATTGGATGGTGGATGTGGCATGGTAAGGATGCACTAGAGTTGAGGATACTTACCACTCGCCTCCTTTCACAGATTGCTAGTTCCTCTATTGCAGAGAGAAATTGGCCCATATATAGCTTCATTCAGTTGGTGAAGATGAACAACCTTACCTCTAGACGGTTAGAGAAGTTGATGGCGGTACATAGTGCCTTGCGGCTATAGGATCGACAGAGACCTGGGTATCGCCAAACTCCAGCTGCACGTTGGGATGTTGATCTCAAAGATGTTATGCAGATTGATGAGGAGGAGACACAAGAGGGATTGGTTGAGGTTCCATTGGATGAGGTTGCCCCTCATGGTGGCAGTGACTCGGCCTTAGACTCTGATTTTGATGCAGTCTTAGTAGAGGCTAATTAGGGACAGCCATATTTTTTCTATGTTTTTGTCATTTTGTTGTTGAAACTTGTAGCCTTTGGGCATTTTGATGTAATTTTTATTTAATATATATGCACATTGTCTATGAAAGCAATTAAATTTTGTTAATTTGTTTGCCAATTCTCATGTGAAAAGTTGAAAACTTAGTTCAAGTCTAATGTTATTGTTATGTATTTATTTTTTAAGGTTTTATAATGTCTATAATGAATGCCTTATCAATGTTATCATATAAATATTTAAAATTTCCTTATATTTTAAAAAATTCCTATTTTTTTAATAGTCGTCCCCTGCCATCCCCTAAAAAGTGGCCCCAAAAAAAAGGCGTCTTAGAAACGCGTCCTCGTCCCCTATTGTCCCCATCTTGGAAACTTGGGGGAGCATATATATATATATATAGTGTTACAAGACTCGCCCAGACTTGCCTAGACTCGTCGAGTCCCGAGGCAAGGGGCACCAAATGAGTCCCAGGGACTCGAGACTTAGGTCTCTGGTGAGTCTTGCCAGACTCACTAGTACCGACAAGTCTTGAGGGTAAGACTCGATTGCGGTAGGTAAAAGATCAGGGAAAAAAAGAACAAATAATGGAAAAAGGTTAAACATAAAAGCATGAAAGTCAAGCATTTTTTGAAGGGTTTGGAGGACTTTTGAAGGCTATGTGAAAGCAATAAAATTATGAATAATGACATGTGCCATGAAGGTCTGTGTGGTCTCAAAGGCTTTAATTTGGTCTTGGTGGTAGGGGCTCCGCCCCTCATTCTCACCCAAACCTTGTGATGGATGCTGCCCCCAAACCATTGCACTAGTTTTAAAAAGGAAAAATACAAATCATTTTGGGCCATGCTGGATGGAAAAAGCAACATTTTTTTTATTCTTTTGAATTTTTTCTTAATTAAATCCCAAGTAATTGAATTACATTTATACTTCTGGTTTGCTAAGTCAATCCCTATCTTGAGTAATGCTCCTATGGCTGTAGCAACATTTGCAGATTTGTCTGAGATACAAACACATGACTCCACATAGAGCTAGCAATGCTAGGCCGAGGGATACAAGCTCCATTCTACTATAGTTCATGACTCCATATTGTGATTTTTGTTTTTGATGCCATGGATATCATAATCCATGAGTTTTGTACACTTAAAACACTTGACAATATTTATATATCTAACAATGTTGTTTCCTTCAGCGAAAGTCCACTTTTATACTCATGTGATCAATGTATACTTGTGCATGTGCTCAAAGTAGCTTCTATTTGATTAGTTTATTGTGTCTTTAAGGTTTATTTATCAAAGGGTGCATGAAACAAGTTTCAAATCCTTAAAAATCTCTATATTTCATGGGTTTTTCAATTTGCCAAGTCTTTGCCGAGTCTGGGCGCCGAGTCTGAGTCTTGTAACTATGATATATATATATATATATATATATATATATATATATATATATATATTGTATGGACAAACCTAGGCCCCCAAAAAAATTGCTTGATCCATGAACCGAAACCGTGAGCTCAAACTAGGATCTAAACCAGAACCGGCAACATTGCTTTAGACTTAGAGAAGAATATTTATTTAAGAAAGAACTGAAATAGTTTTTAGAAAAGAAGGCAAACAATTAAAACAATAGATGTAAACATCAAATGACTAAGAAGACCCATAGAACACCCTAAATTTTGTATCTTAATGAACAGGGATTCCTATGTATCGAAAGTGGTTATGCATTTAATATATTAGCATAGAGAACTGTAAGTTTGTTATTTTCAATGTTGTTGATATTTATGATGTACATTGTAAAGGTGGAAAATTTGGTCTTTGTTGTATCTTATAATCCAATTTAGCACTTCAAAGATTTGCAATATGCTTTGGCTGATGGATATCTCATCTTTCCATTTTTATAATTGAGCTGTCCCATTATTTTGATGTGAAATTTGGAATACTTTAATATAATGCCCTTGAACCTTTTTTTTTTAAAAGTGTGTGGGTTATATTTTTCATGAACACATAAAACTTACATTTTGTTGCATCACTGATCACCCCAAAATTCTTTACCATTTGCATCTTCAACACATTCTAGATCATTCATTTTTTTACAGAACTTGTTAAGTCAAAATTTACTAGTGTATACCTTAATGATTGTGAAGCTACTGATTGCATCACCAAACATTTCATTACTTTGAATGCCACTTGCCAATCTGGATCACGGTGCCCCTTTGGTCTTCTTTTACCACCATTTCCATTGCTGTTCTTACCACTGCCATGCTTTTGCTACCAGCATATTATAAATTAACTTTTGCAGCACCAATTGCTTCTTGTCTATCTTAGCTTGTGAACCTTTTTTTTCCAACTGCAAAATCTTGATGTCAAATCATCATCAAGAGATATCACGATGCACATTAAGAAGAAAATATTAGGCACAATACATATTTAGAAATCTAGAGATCTAAATAATTTTTTTCTTCAATATCAAATTCTCAACTTTTAATGAGTGGAAATTCAAAAATGTTTTGCAGTTTTGAGATTTCCCAATATTTTACGTGCTTTATACTAGCTACTGGATTCTCTAGAATCGCCCCTTGTACCTGAAGTGAAACGGGCTCAGTACCGATCTCGGTTTTGGTTCTCCTAGAAATGTCCTAGGTTTGTCAGAAATGCCAATGGCATTTTTGGGATGTTTCTAGGAAGGGCCTGACATCCAGTATGAACTTGTGGCAGGGATCAGCTGTAAAAGTTTTAATTAAAACTAAAAATAATAAATTAAAAAAAAAAGGACAAAAAACTAAACTTACAATATTTTGAATTATTTAGTATTTTTTTAATTTTGTTTATTTTAAGGCTGACTATGCAAATGACATTAATGGTATGGTAATTTTTCTTTATGTTTTTTTGTATTTTTGTATAATATATATTTTATGCACAAACATTTCCACAACAAACCATACCCCAGGTTCCAAAAAAGTATTGGTTTTCCTATGCCCATACATGTTTCTTGGTAACTTAGGTTTACTATAAAAATATGGTGGTTTTGAGAAAGGAAGTATATTGTTTTATAGAATATGAGATAAACATTCTATAATGTCCCCTTTTTGAGCAAGGTTGGAAAAACGAATGTTGTTGAGGCTTGGAGAATGGAATGTTGAATTTTATGGCTTCAACTAATTTTACTAGCTGAAACAAAGTGGTATTTTTGTACAAATTATTGAAAAGTCAAAATAATAAAATCATATTGCCAAGAGGAAAAACGACCCAAGTGGGAGAAAGGAAGATAAAGGTGGAAAAAATGAAGATTGGAGTGTTTATTAAAATATAATATTTTTAATATTAAAATATTATATTAATTTCCACCAAATTGGCACTCATGAGGAAAAAGAGAAAAAATAAGGAAAAAATAACAAGGATGGCAAAAGACAATAAATAATATTTTATTATTTAAAATATTATTTTATTAAGCCAAAGGTGGCCGCTCAAAGGAGAAAAAAGAAAAAAAGAAAAAAATAATATTATTTTATTATTATTCATGTGAGATGTCCAAATTGGAGAAAAAGAAAATAAATTAATAATATTTTCTTTTGGCGGTGGACTTGTAAAAATATTATATTTTGTTGCAATTGGGCGGCCAAAGTGAAAAGTATAAAAGGAGGTCACTTGGAGTCATTTTCATATCATTCTATCATTTGGCTTTTGCATGATTTAGAAAGTTTCTCTTGATTGTAATAGAGTTTCAGCGGTATCTAAGGACGAAAACCAATCCACCATGGGAGATGGATTCACCTAGAATCTATTATTGAGCATATTGCAGGTTATTGAGGAGTTAGAGGCTTCAAATCAGCTAGGGTTTCAATGGAATTTATTGGTTCATCTAGGATTTGAAGATATCAAGTATGTTGAAGGCTTTATTATTCAGATTTGAAGGCATTAAGAGACAAATTTCACTATTTGGTTTCATGGCTATGATGTATTGATGATATTTCATGTTTTGGTAGTTTCATTGGAGGTGGAATCTCATATTTTGCAAGCTGAATTTCATATCAGACCTATGAAATTCACCTACAAGTACAGATCTGTGCATTTCCAGCCATGGCATTGGAGTTGGATGACATATTTTCATCCTAGACCCTTAGCGCTTCAATTTGGCACCTATCGCTAGGGTTTGGAGGCATATTTTGGTGGTTTTGGCTAGGGTTTCATGATCTGATTGCATATCAGCAGCTATAGGATTATAATCAGACTTGTAAGGATTAACATTTGGCCTAGATCTTTATCGGCATTCATCACTAATAAGTTGACATATGTTGTTGCATCATTGGAGATTCATTTGTACATCTTAGTGATCATATTTGGACACTATTTGCATTCATATGCAAATCTGATTTTTATATCAGACCATTATTGTTTGTAATCAGCCAACTACTATTCAATAAAGAGGCCAATCTTCTATCCGGGTATGTTCTATTATGTTTTGTGTTGATATTCGGTTGTATAAGTGAGCTGGTTATTTCATTTTCAAGCATCATTTGGTGTTATTTAATTGTCATATTGCAACCTTTCCATATAAAAAACATTTCAAACACATTGGTGAAAACAAGACTTCAAAACCCTAAGTAAATCTCAAGAAAATCGAATCAGAAATTTCAGGACAGCAGGGTTATTTTCAGGACAGATCTAGACAGGGTTCTTACAGTGGTATCAAAGCTTGGATCTTGTCAGTCTGTTTGGGTTGTGAATCATGGCTTCTGAATTTGTTAATGATATAATGGTTGCTTATGATGAGTATAGAGCACTTTCAGCTAAGGTCAAAGATCATCTAAACTTCAATCAATACCTGAATCTAAGGAAGGATAGAAGGAGAGCAAGGGTAGAGCCAAGACCTAGAAGGCAAGAAAGGCAAAAGGTAAGGATTGATTTTCTGATGTGTAACAACCAACCCTTATCTTCACATTATCGTAATATGACAGCCAAGAGGATCAGTCTTGAGGCATGTAATTTTCATTTGGAGACTCATGTTGGATTGACACCTCATGGAGAGCATGCAACAATGAAGGAGGAGAAGTTTGAGGTGGTTAAAGACACTATGAAAAGGTATGACAACAGGTTTGATTCTCTGTTTTATGACAGCAGTCATATTTCTTCTCACATTCATGAGATAGCAACCACTTCCCATGAAGAGAATAAGGTAGAAGAGTCTCCTAAGGTTGGCACTCAAGTTTTGGGTGTTAAGCATGAGGAGTATGTTGAAGATTCAAGCCACAACAATTCTGATTTTGTACATCATACCGTCAAGAAGACTTGAGACATGTGTGATGGATGGGTACAAAGAGCTAGGAAGGCAAAGTTGTTGGCTGTCCAAGCAAGACAGCACCTACAGGATGTCAAGGAACGTTGCAATCAACTAGATCATGCAAGGCAACCAAGGGAGTCACTTGTACTTGTTTGGGTTTGGTATGAACCAAGGGATTTGTGTGCATGGGATTGTCACTACAACACTTGGAGATTGAGTAATGATGAGTTTGCATCAGTTTATGACAACGGAAGCGGTCCCAGGATGAGTTTAAATCAGATTTTCATCTTTCACACCAGCAGCTTCGAGGTAGTATGTGTGAGTATTATGGATCTTCCTCATATCATGTCTAGTATGTATGGTGATACAAGAAGGATTTGGGATCCTAGAATTGGTTGGATTTGTCTTATATGATTGCTTGGGGACAAGCAATCTTTGGGTGGGAGGACTTGTAATGCCCCCTTTTTGAGCAAAGTTGGAAAAACAAATGTTGCTGAGGCTTGGAGAATGGAATGTTCAATTTTATGGCTTCAACTAATTTTGCTAGCTGAAACAAAGTGGTATTTTGACTTGTGGTATTTTTGTACAAATTATTGAAAAGTCAAAATAATAAAATAATATTGCCAAGAGGAAAAACGACCTAGGTGGGAGAAAAGAAAATAACTTAAAGGTGGAAAAAATGAAGATTGGAATGTTTATTCAAATATAATATTTTTAATATTAAAATACTATATTAATTTCCACCAAATTGGCGCTCATGAGGAAAAAGAGAAGAAATAAGGAAAAAATAAAAAGGATGGCAAAAGACAATAAATAATATTTTATTATTATTCGTGTGGGACGTCCAAATTGGAGAAAAAGAAAATAAAATTAAAAGAAAATAAATTAATAATATTTTCTTTTGGTGGACTTGAAAAATTATTATATTTTGTTGCAATTGGGCGCCCAAGGTGAAAAGTATAAAAGGAGGTCATTTGGAGTCATTTTCATATCATTCTATCATTTGGCTTTTGCATGATTTAGAGAGTTTCTCTTGGCTGTAATAGAGTTTCAACAGTATCTAAGGACAAAAACCCTTGGATAATAGTGGTTTGGACGAAAACCCAATCCACCATGGGAGATGAATTCACCTAGAATCCATTATTGAGCATATTGCAGGTTATTGAGGAGTTAAAGGCTTCAAATCAGCTAGGGTTTCAATAGAGTTTATTGGTTCAGCTAGGGTTTGAAGATATCAAGCATGTTGAAGGCTTATTATTCAGATTTGAAGACATTAAGAGGCAGATTTCACTATTTGGTTTCATGGCTATGATGTATTGATGATATTTCATGTTTTGGTAGTTTCATTGGAGGTGGAATCTCATATTTTGCAAGCTGAATTTCATATCAGATCTCTGAAATTCACCTACAGGTTCAAATCCGTGCCTTTCCAGCCACGACATTGGAGTTGGATTGACATATTTTCATCCTAGATCCTTAGTGCTTCAATTTGGCACCTATCGCTAGGGTTTGGAGGCATATTTTGGTGGTTTTGGCTAGGGTTTCATGATCTGATTGCATATCAGCAGCTACAGGATTATAATCAGACTTCTAAGGATTAACATTTGACCTAGATCTTCTTCGGCATTCATCACTAATAAGTTGGCATATGTTGTTGCATCATTGGAGACTCATTTGTACATCTTATTGATCATATTTGGACACTATTTATATTCATATGCAAGTCTGATTTTTATATCAGACCATTATTGTTTGTAATCAGCCAACTACTATTCAATAAAGAGGCCAATCTTCTATCCGGGTATGTTCTATTATATTTTGTGTTGATATTTGGTTGTATAAGTGAGCTGGTTATTTCAATTTCAGTCATCATTTATTGTTATTTAATTGTCATATTGCAACTTTTCCATCTACAAAACATTTCAAACACATTGGTGAAAACAAGACTTCAAAACCCTAAGTAAAACTCAAGAAAATCAAATCAGAAATTTCAGGACAACAAGGTTATTTTTAGGACAGATCTAGACAGGGTTCTTACAAATTCTTAGGAAAAAATGGCCAATTAGTGAATATTAGGGACTAGAATTTTCCTCACACAACAATCTTATCAAGATCAGGGTTGAAAAATTACGTCCTATTTTTATCCACTAGTTTATGTTGTTTTTCTTGCAGAACATAGTAAACAGAATAACAAAACTTGTAAATGTGATATTTGTGGTATCCTTCCTGTCCATACTTTTTTTGATGTCATTCTTTATACCACTTTCATGAGACGACTTGGTAAATTAATTATTGTTCTTTACAATTTACTTTTTCCATTATTGACCTTTTTTTCCTATTTAACCACTCCATTTTGCTTTAGCATGTGGGGTATAGTAATCTTTTAGTTCCACAGCTAGCAAAATAATCTGAGAGTTGCTTATGCATGAACTTACCACTGTTCTGAGATTTCAAACCCTTCAATTTTTAACTTGGTTTGTTTTCTACTAGTACTTAAAAAGTGCTAAAAGTAGAGAACACCGTAAGGTTTTAAATGCAGGATATATATCCAAACTTTTCGAATTAAATCATGAATGGAGACCTAAGAATAACTTAGACCTCTAGGGTCATAGATGATAGAACCACTCAGCTAATTGTAGTGGGCACCACTTCCAGAGCCCATTAGACTTGCCAAGCTTCATTATTGCCAAAGTTTTCTCTATGTTTCTTATCAATGATATATGCTTCACAAAACAGTGTATTGTCTCAAATTGAAGGGCAATGCACGAACTATATACTTATAACTTAACAATCCAATATGGTAATATTTAAGATATTTCAACTTTGTATCTGTATAGCAAAACTCTTTTGCATATCAACATGTCACCAACCATTCATCCTAGTTTTGTATAGCTGCACAAAATTTACACTAGCCACTTTCCCTGAATCCTATGGAAACAACTTGAAACTGCAATTTATATATCTAGTCCAACAACTATTGAGATAAGATTCACTTTTAAACCTACATAACAATATTTGTCAATTTTGAATGATAAAAAGTCATTTTTTGCTGTTTTTCTACATCACAGGAAAACATTTGCTAGATACAACGAATTAAAATACTCATTTTGAATCCTATAGCACATCTCAAATCAAATGGATTTTCTTTTGAATAAAATTTATTTTAAATTGATTAAGTAAATGATACAATTATCTCTGACGATCACTTATCAACATCAACTAGTTGATCTAAAAATATTTAATTAAACATATTTAATCTCCTAGTGTCCTTATTTTTTAGTCTCTAATTCAAGCTCCCATTGTGCCTGTGCCTTGGTCTAAAGCTCTCGTTGCATGCTAAGGATATTTTGAGAATGCCCTACCTCCCTTTGAAGTTTCATGGCTGGCTTGTTTCCTTGGGGCCACCACCACTTGCCAATAGATCTGCCCTGCTTCAATGAAGGACTGAAGACCTCAGGTAGCTTTTTCTTAAATTTAATGGATAGATAATCTTTTTTCCAAACTGAACATTATTGCCCATAGTAGACACTTTTTTCTCTACAGTCCATGAAGATGTATTTGGATGCTTTTGGATTCAACAGTTGAATCCAAAAGCGCTCAACTACATTATTACCCATTCTAAGTGTTAATCACCAATGCTCAATTTTAATTGCAAAATGCCTTTCCCATTATGATCTTCTTATCAGCAAATAAATGCAGAAACAGAACAAGATGCCAACTCAGAAATCAATTGTTGAGGGATAGAAACATACTAAACCTGACTGCTGTAAGAAACCTCACATGCCTGATCTAAGCATCCTTTAATGGTGAATTTGAAAAGATAGTGGACCCCCTACCTGGTATCATGTTTGGTGTCAATGAATGTAGCAGTGTGAGTCCAAAATCCATGGCTGCATTAGATAAAGACAACAGCAATTCAATATTAAAGAACAAAGGTAACATAAGAAGCAAAGTATCCAAGAGAACTTTGCTAGGTCCGCATCAGCAGTCATGTCCTCACAAACTCATACATGCCACTGGAACAGAACATTAAACATCTCTGGGAAACCTGTAAAGAAACAACAGGATGATGCTTAGACTAATTTCTTTATGCATGTGCCATTCCATTTAACATTTCCAGGAACTCTTATTTGAATTGCATTATAAAGCTGTTTTTTTTTTTTTTTAAAAATGCGCCTGGTAAACTTTTTAACGTGACCGGCAACGCTGGTGCGACACACCCTCCGGCTCCACGCGAATGCTTTTGCCCGGAGCAATGAACCGGCAAGGCCACAACACGGGGGACCTCATCCCCTAGCAACAACACTTCAAACCCGCGAGCTCGTTGGCCCAGCAAAGGCGTAAAGCCTGCGAGCTCGTTGGCCCAGCGGGGGTTTGAACTCTGGTGGCCTCCACTACAACCGAGCAACTTAACCACCGAACCACGCCCTTATCGGCATTATAAAGCTGATTTTTCAAGTACATTTGTTTTTTTAATTTTTCTATAAAGGTTTAAACATATTCCATATTACATTGCCATCTTCAACACCATGCCCATGTCCAAATAAAACATCTGCAATATATGGCATAAGAATTGTTAAGGCATCCGTGCTATGCTCAGCAAAGCCATCCTGTTGTGTAAAGTTAAACTAATTGCTCATCTTTGATTTTTACTGTAAATAATTTTTAAAGATATCTATACTGAAGTATTGTCGTTAATTTCTGTTTCAATGCATTGTAAATTTTATCTTCTAATTTATTTGTATGTTTCAAAAATACATGTTGCATTCTAGACATTTTCTCCACTAAGGATTGAAGTCAATCCAATTTGATCAAAACCATATTTTGGGGCGAATATAAAACTGGATAGGTAAGCCCAGTTTCAATCAATAGAATCCCAGAAGAATTATTAAACAACTAAATCGTATTCCAATCAATATTTTTAATAGCCAAATCAAACCCACTATTGGGTAAATCCAAGAATATTTTACCAAGCACTGGCTTTGGAGAATAAATCCTGAAGAAACCCCAGAAAGCTAAATGTCATAGTAAATACATCCAAGAGTAATAAAAGAAAAAAACATTCGTATTGTTCCTTAGGTTGATCAGAAATAACTCAATTCTTAGTAGAAAACAATCAATATAAGGGTAATTGTTACCTGCCTCCGAGCATCAAATTCAGCAGTTTTGGAAAATGTGATAAAAATCGATATTAAACACATAAAAACTTCCACAGTCCATAACAATTTAGAAAAGGAGTGTTTTGGAGAAACTGTGTATGGAGAAGAAAATTATTGACATTTTGGATCTTAGTAGGCATGGGTTTTCCACAATCCATGAAGTAATTAAAGATTAAGTTGCATAACTCCCTATATAGATGACAACATTACACTTACTTTTGATGGAAAAAAAACTCGCTCCAGGAAAATTATATCTCACACACGATTCCACTATACATGTAAGAGAAAAATTAAATGACAACCCACAGCAACAAAGGTGGAGTTAGATGTATTGAATGCAAATATAACTAAACCTGAACAAGTATGAAATAATCATCCTCTTTTATAGAAGAGAAGATTAATAAATAAAAAATTAACAATAAGGCTGTGTATGGGCCCTCTTTAAACTGAGCACTTTCTAGGAGAGAGCCTTTATCTCTTTCCCATAAAACTCAAACAGTGGAAAAGTTACATGGATAATACCCATTTATGATGGCAATATGAAGGTAGAATCTAGAAGACTTTCTTGTTCACTTGAATAGTTTGTGTCAGTACCCAGTTTACCATGGAATTAGAAATGGACAGTAGCTTGGCTTTCCTAGATGTAATATTAAAGCAAGAAAGTGATGGCTTTTGTGCAAGTCAAGTACACAAGTGTATAGGAAAATAACACACCCTATATAAATAAACTAAGGTAAATGCAATAAATCACACAATGACAAACAATTGTCCTAGAATATAGACCTGAGACTGATAATGCTACTCAAATAAATGCTCGGAATTTAAATAAATAAAATAATGATACTTAGCTCTAAACTTGATGAAATTCTCTATAACAGATGTTGCAAATTGCCTATAACAGATGTTGCCAACAGATTTATCAATGCATCAGTGCTTTAGAAATGCTCAGACAAACATGTCTATATTAGTAAACTCCATTTTTATCACTTTGCTTCACTTCTGTGCCTATGGAACTAACTTCTACACCTGCAGATCTGAGCCCTGCCCACGGAAATGATATTCACAAAACTTGACTCCTAAAATCTGCTTGCCTTCATGTCTGCACCTGTGTCTAAGCAGTGGTGTTGATAGACACCATTTAGGAGCTTGCTAGGCTAGGAGTGTTCTCCTTTGGTCAAACACATGTAACTGACTTAACTGTTTGGTGATAATGGTTGAAGACAACAAGCAAACATGCTGTGATACCTAGGATGCTGATGTAAGTTGATGATGCAATGCCAATGCACTATTGATGTGCTTCGAATGATAATGCTATGGTGCCCTTAGACAATTTCCAGATATGTAAAAGTGAATTAAGGTTTGTCCTTAAATACAACACCCTAACACACTAGTTAACATATTTCATGCTCATGTCGGCTCATAATGGCTAGTTGGAGGAAGTTGGCAAGGGCCCAAATTCAAATTTTGAATTTTGAAAGTTTAGGGGTCATTTCCAGACCTATGGACCTGACTTCGATCAAACCCATAGGGCAGTTCCACATCTGCAGATTTGACCTAAGATAAGGAACGTATGAACTGAGAATCAAGACTGGTCCCTAGGGATGTGGGTAGATGGAATCGGGATTGGCTCAGTAATTTGCAAACTTTGACACTGAAATGTGCCACTTGTACACAAATCATTGCATAAAGGACAACCTGGTCAAAGTGAGCCCAAAATGAATGGCAAAAGTGCAGGGGATGCAATTATCACGTTTATTTACATGCTTCTTTCCATCACCACCCCTTTCAAAAAGATGATGTCCTCAAAACTTTGGCCACCAAGACCTTAAGGATTCCAAATGATGAGCATTTCCAACAAGAGAAAAAGCATCTAACCAGGATTTTAGATGAAATGACTATAAGACAAATTGATGGAGCATTTTTGAAAGCAAATTGGGGTCTTGCTCAGAAATTTTTAGATCTTGACCACCAAGCTTGGACATTTCGTCCTTAAATTGAAGGTATCTTGAATAAAATAGCCAGAATTCTAAGGAGTTGAAAGGTCAAGACTGCATTTCTTCTAGGCCAAATTGTTAAGGTTCTTAAATCAGCTAAGGGCTTTGTAGATCTGAAGCAAAGAGATGGATTTTATCTCATTCATTTTTCATGTGGTCATTTGTACGTAGAAGAAACAACGAGGTCAATCCAAGAGAGATTATGTGAGAATGCCATGGATATTTAACATTACTGATCTGTTAAATCAGCTATAGCAGAACATTCACATTCTAAAACCATTGAGGCTAATATTGGAGAGGAAAAATTTGTTGCGAGCCCTGACGACTTAAGAATGGTGGCCCTGGTTTGCGGCATTCTTGAAAATCCATTATATAAGGAATTAAAGAGGTTCAGGCACAGCCTTATATTTAATTTTGTGTTTATTAGTCTTTTTTTTTTATAACAGAGGATGTTTATTTAATACCTTCTTAGGTTTGTTTGTATTCACATTCAATGCATTTGACTACTATCTTTGTTGTTGTGGGTTATCATCTAGTTTTTCCACTTACATGTCTAGTGGGGCAGTGTGTCATATTTAATTTTGTTATCATCTTTGTTGTTGTATTTCCCATCTCTAAGAACTTGTAATGGAGTTATCTGCATAAGGAGCTCTGGATTTATAATCTTTCATAATTCTTATCATGTTGAGAGTTGACAGGTCTCTAAGCAAATCCAAACTAATGATAATTTTCTTCTCCATATGCAGTTTCTGCAAAGAACTCATTTTCTTAAAAATCCTTATGTCTACTCTTAGGCCAGTCTTGATCCAACTTATTAAATTGTTAGCCTCTTTAGGCCTTAAAGAATTCCATGTGACCAGAAAAAATAAAAATAAACAAAGAAATGTTTTAATTCCCTATTTCTCCTCACAGAAGTCCTAACCTGTCGAGTCAGCTAATAGCAATGTAACCACTGATGCACTTTTTAAAAAACCTGAACTTCAAATATCTACTAAATCAGTTGAAATTTATAAAAACTCCTGATTTTACAAAAACTGGAAAACATTTCAAGTACATAGTGTGACGTTTGCAGCTGAATTCGGACCAAACTCATTCGAAATATGTCAGAGATTAATCAGGAATAATTAAACCTCCATAATGTATCCAGATGCATGTTTAATTGTTTTGTACAGATTTCAGTTTGTTTGTGTTGGTTTGCATATTATCCTCCCTCATACAACCTTTTGTGTGATCTCAGGAATCTCAATCGTTCACACCTGAAATACTGTAAATATTATTTAAGATAAATCTTTTCTCTTTTTTTATGAATCATTACTGAGACATCCTGAAAACTAGTGTTAATGCTTTGTTTAAAATTAAAAGTCAACAGCGGTGCTGATTTGTTGCTCATTCACTCTGATAAACATCAGGCATGGTTTGAAATATGTTCAGATATACGACTGGCTTGGGTTCACAACAGAATCTCCTCAAGGGTTTTGGATATCTGTATGGACTCTGATAAGTATACTGCACCCTGTAATATAGAGAAGAATAGAATAAGAATAAGAATAACTTTTAACGTCCACAAGGCTAAAAATAGCCTATGGGACAACCAGCCCTGTCATTTTTGCTTTCTGCATTTCATTTCTTCCACTGTTCAGAGTGATAATGAGCTCTCCTACTTTCTCAGCTGTCCCCTCGTTGCATAAACTGTGCAATGAAACAGCTATTAGGACACTAGCATACTTGGCCCTGATGTCCTTATATGCATCACACTTCAAAATAAGAGTGATTTTCTGATTCCACTACCCCAGTTTTGCAAAAATCACACTCTCTTCCCATGTTTCTTTTGGTCTTTTCCACCTCCCTGTTTCACACCGGCGTTGATGAGAGTTAGTCCTTAGCTAAGCAATCATACTCTTTTCTCTCCAAGGGATATTAGCCCCTATGTAGGCTCTTCGTTGATGCTCACAAGTTGAGTAAAATTTCTCAAGATAATATTTCTTCTTTTTCCCTAGCACTTTTCCCCACATAAACTTGTGGAATTTATCTATGACAAATGCCTTTATTTCTTTGCTATTGGTGGGACATGCATTCAAGTAAATATTCTACTTGCTCATCCACTTGTTATTTTGCTTCATCCATGACTTTTTTCTCTCGCTCAGGGTCTCATTCAAGATAGCCTTAGGCCATCTACTTGCTTCAATCTGATTTCAAGTATATATTCTGCAATTTCCACACAGGCAATTCTACTATATTTCCAAACAGACAAAACAAACAACATGAAACCTTTATTTAACTCAATCTGAACTCTGACTCATATTTTCAGTAACCCTTTTTAAAAGAACTTTGTGAATGATTTATTTCTGAGTTTTTTGATTGTCTTAGACAAAACTCCCTTTCTATGGAGTTTTCTTTCAAATGCACATTGAAAATAGGAACAAGTCACTAGCATTCAACACCACTAAATTCTCTGTCCTTGACTCACCTGATTTCATTCTCATTTCCTTGGCCTTCATGTGGTTGAATCTTTCATCTTTGTAAATGCTTTTGCCTTTTTTCATATTCACATCTCCTCTCCATTTTCTCAAATTCACCATGGTGTCAACGACTTCCGAATCTCAATCAATCTCCTTGTTCATCTTTAATAGGGTACATTTGAACCTTTGTTTGATGTACTGGCCTTGGGTTTTCCTACTTTTAAACATTTTGATACTATGACAATGCATAACACTTAACATGTAAGGAACAAAATAAAATCATTACTTTACTCAATGACATATTGTAAACATTAAAAATCATGCCTGACCTATGAGATAATCTGGATCAACTACCAGAAGAAATGATTCACCTAACTACATCATTATGATATGTACAAATCTACATGACATTAAGACGCACTCTATTAAGCTATCAAATATAAACAAAATTGTACTAATGCTAACCATTGCCTTAGTTATAAAGCATGATGCTTTGATATGCCCATAAGACTAAAAGTATTACCTATAAGAAGCTCATTTGAACAATTCAACTGCTGATTCCAAACTTCCTGTGTTTCCAGAATGAGGTCCACTGGAAGGATGTTACTCGTGTCCACCCTTTCCTCCTTAGGCAGTCTCTCCTTCCTGTTCGTTGTGCTTATCTTTAAAATTCTTATAACCCTGATCATGGTTGATACATGTTTAAGGTGTTTGCATTTACCGTGAGCTAAATGTTGTCTGTTTGTGTTTGTTTATTTGCAGGGTCCATATCAATACGAGACAGTTTCTGGTTTTGTTTGCAGGGCTTTTGGATATATTCCACGAACAGGACAGAGCATTGATATAGTTCTTGAGAAAGGGAATGTTGAAGAAAGTGAAGATTTTGGAGAGAACGGATTGCATCATCATGAAGACCAACGAGAAAAGTTTCAGAAATATAAACTCGAGGTTTGCTTTTTCTTAGACAAGTTTTTAGAAATATGTGACATGTGTCATATAAGTAATCATTAATTGGTTGTTCGATTTTGATAGCATAAGAGATAAGCTAGCGTGTAGGCAATTTGAGGAATTATGTGCTTGTATATGAATTTCTACAACTTTAAAAATTATATGCTCTAGAAACAGATAGCTGGCTTGTGCCCTAAAACTAAAAAGCTTTTAGAATCCCTTTAAACAAGTGAAATTCAACAAATAGGTTATTTAGCTAAGAGATTTTCTTCCCCTTAAACCAATATAAGTTAGGAAAACTATCCATTGAAGAACTTGTAATTGATTCCTTAAGTGAAACATGCAAAAGATTGTATCTAGGCATAAAATATAGCCTGGTTATATGGATTTATTTTATAAATTTGGAATGCATCAAATAAAAGCATAGTTTCTTGACTCGCCGAATACTCGGCAGACTCACGAGTCATTTTGCTTGCCACACTGAGTCGGCATGACTCGCGAACCCGAGTCTAGGCGAGTCGCGTCGAGTACTCTGCTGAGTCTTGGCCCAAAACTCGCTGAGTCTTAGGCTCGGACTCTCGAGCCTTGAGCTCGGAATCTCCAAGCATCTAACATTAAAAAAAGCACACCATTTTTGGGTCATTTTTTTGGTTTTTTTGGGTCATTTCTGTGTTCACTCACCCATTTTGCCCAGCCAAGCAAGGATTCAACATTGGCATAGCAAGAAGAAGATTTGAGAAGAGATTTTTAAGGATTCAAAGTTGATCAAAATCATCAACTGTCTAAATGCTGTCCATTTCCCCTCACCCCTTATTTTATAACATTTTTAGCTTCTATTTGCATTCTATTTTTTTTTATAAATACTTGTCGTTTGTTGCTGATTTTTTGCAAAACCCTACTGATTTATTATTTATAGTTTTGTTGTATTACAGTGTATTGTTTGACTTTGAAACTATGAAATTTCAAATTTTGAGAGTTTCAAGGTCATATGACATGTGTAATGTTTGGATTATGACAAATTGATAGTCAAATTAGACTTTTTTGTCCTCTAAATGCATTAATTTATTCTTTTTTGTGTGTAATTATGAGGTTTTTTTTTTTGCCGAGTTTTGCTGAGTTTTTTACCAAGTCCATGCTGAGTCCCGAGTCCGATTCAAAATTTTGGGTTGCTGAGTCCACACCGAGTCCAAGTTTTTGAGCTATGAATAAGAGTATAGATTTCCCCATCTTTATTCTATGTTGCTGGCTTCACATTAGCCCAAGCATGGAGATGGGAAAAATTGTGTGAAATATACATTGCATAAAACTATCTGACATTGCTAAATAATGGGAAAATTGGTCATCCAAAGTTCAAATGCTCATGGTATTCTCAAATTCTACTCAACCACAATGATCCACGCACAAGATATCATGGTTGTCATCCATAATGTTTGCCTTGGTGATCTGTCATGAATTTCTAAGAGTTCAAACCTGCAAAAATCATATTTATGCTCAAATTATAGTTTTGGACGTGAGTGGTTTCTCTTGAAATTTTGAATGCATTACCTTGGCCCATCTTTGTTCCAAGTTGATGCCTTCACATTACCCTACAACATGATAATAGGAAAATTTGTATGAAAGATCTGTAAAGCTTGACTAAATATGCTATGTGATAAAATATATTTGTGACTCAAAATATCAATGAATGTGGATCCTTGAAGTAATAGCAAAGTCAGTAAACTCAATATAGGTGTGCATAGCACGTTGCCTAGCCCTTTGACTATGTTGCCAATTCAGGTTTGGGTTTGGTGATTCACTGATTTTTTAACTTGGTTTCAGTACATCCATAAAACATATTTAATAGCCATAATTTGCATAAAATATATAAATTTAAATGCAGATGATAGCTGATAATTGATAATTCAATGTCAAATGTTAAATATAAATCAAAATGGTTTATGCTTGTGCAGTACCACATGGAAATCAACACAAAACATCATATTGCTCTTAATCAAGATTATCAACATCATCAATTGGTTCATTAGAACCACAGGCAGTGCCAATGCCATTCCCACCAGCTGCACTATGCGTGTCTTGCGTAGCAAGATCGTGCCTCTCAACATTGACCAAGACCAAGCAAAGTTGTGCAACAAAAGCATCCAAGTGGGGATGCTCTGGCGCTACATCCTAATGCCTTGTCATCCCCTAATTGTACTTGACTTGCTTGTACGAGAGGAGGAACAAGTTGGAATGCACATACACCAACTCCTCTATCTTTTTTGCTATCAACTAGTTGTGCTTAACTAAGTGGATAAAAGAGCATGTACTTTAGTTCCTTAGCTGAAGAGGAACTCACAACCTGTTAAGATTCAAAACAAAGTCCATACAAAATTTAAAATGACATTTTCCAAAGAAAAGTAAGAGAGTCAAAAAAATAAAAGTACACTCTTGGCCATGGACATACCATCGTGTGTGATTGTCTATGTACTTGTCTTGAAGAATGTTGAGGCTATGACATGTTGAAGTTATAAGCTTCCCAAACTCGCCCACAACTATGCCCTCTACATTTGGATCAAGGAAGAATTTAGTGAATGTTGCATTGTTGGATCAACGTCTCTATATGGTTGCATTGCCCTAGGCGAAGAAAGTATCTTCTTGTTGTAACATTTAGGGGTCAAAGCAAATGCTAGGAGATGAGGTGGGGTGGTCATCTTATTCCACTATTCAATTATAATTTTTTACACGTACTTGAAAAATGTTTCAAAGAGGTCTTACTCCTTAGCTGCCATTATGCCCCTTATTTTTCTATCACCGAGTCATTGTTGTCATATAACTTGCCCAAACATTGCTAATCTATATCAATGAATTTGATCATACTCATGATGTGCTCAGTGAAACTCAACACATACCCTACAAAAGCCCACGAATCATCATCCAACACCAATTCTTCAACCTTTTGGTCCCTCTTTATATTAGACTATCTCCATACACTCCAAAATGTTCCTTATTACCATGGTGCTCAATGCCTTTCACACCTTCACAACTTGTCTCAAGATGATTGTTTGCGAGGCAAATCCAATGTCAACAACATAATAAGGTGTTAAAAAATAAAAACAAATTAAATAAATTCCATGTTAAAACATCATTTACTTTTTTAAAAAAAATTTAAAATTTAAAAGCAAATTAGATGATACAAAATTAAAAATATAGATTAAAATTTTAAACTTGAAATATTTTTTTCTTATTTTTAAATATTGAAAATTCAAAAACTCATCCTCAACAAAACCAACTTTAAGAAGGAACCAAATATGGCTTGTGGCATATGATAATTAGTCACAAACATTTGAATCTCTTTAGCCTTAGTGTAAAGGACATTGCATCCACTCGATCTATGCTAAGATTTTGCATAATCAAGTTGAGTGAATGAACAAGACATAATGTTTGAAATATGTATCCATATCTCACCTCAACCAACAACCTTGTCGCTCTGTAATTTCTGGTGTTGTTTGTTATTACTTGGACAATGTTTTGATGTACCACTATCTCAATAGGCTTAGAGAATGTTGGTGATGAAATTTGCATCCTTCACCTTCCTCTTATAATCAATTGCCCTAAAAAGCATCGCTCCTCTAGGGCACATTGCAATGACATTAATTAGGGGTCTGTCTCTACAATCTTCCATCCATCAGAAATAACACCCCCATTTTGGCCCATGAATCCCTAATGGACTGCAATGAATTATTTATAGTTTTATCTTGGCCAATGAGGTGATGCATACATTTTAATAGCCAAGACCTAAATAACCTTTAGGAGCCTCATTTATCACCCTCACCATTTCCTGCCAGTATGGTGACCTTATGATTTTGAGAAGAAGTCCATTGGTGTACAATGCACAATAACCTCATCTGTAATGTCCCTTACTTCACTCTAAAATGCCCTTTCTAGGGGGCCCTGATCCTTTGTTCTTTTGTGAGAAATAGGGGTACCATTATCTTCTTCTAAAGATAATGTTGCAAAAAATGCATGTGTGGCAGCCACTACTAGCCCTAGAGGTGACTTGTGGGCTCTTTTCTTCACCAAAGGATGAGACTTTGATCAAGATTTCTCATTCACACTGTTAGCTTCCTTTTGCTCTTTAATATACCCAAGAATTCATCCCTTTACCAACCCATGTTTGATCGGCCCACTACGAGCTTTGATTGTAGTTTCTATACTTGGTTTTGGTACTCATTATAGTGCCAAAGGTAATCCCTGCCTCTAGAAAGCTACTCGATTGTTGTCATTTGTTGTCAAATTGGCAAAAAAGGCTCAATTTTGAAATTGCTAGCTAACCCTTGGCCCATAGAGTTAAAACTTACTTCTATTTTTGAATATTCTTGTATCTACACATCTTGAAATAAATACAATATTAGGAAAAAATGTATCCCTACACTACAATTACTTGTTGAAAAGAACAAGATATTAAAAAACAATAATAAACCATTTGTTTTTAAACTCTTGTGAAGCTTGGAAAGAAATTTAAAGGAACTTTTAAAAAAAATCACCTTGAATGGAGATTCTCCTTGTTGCAAGCTCTTTGATATTCCTGGGACCTATCTAACACTCCCATAGGTGTATGAATAATGAGAACATGATCAATGAACACAAATCACATTTGCAGCCCCAAGCAATGAGTAGAGATAGAATTATACATGAATAAGGAATGACAAGTAGGAATGCAGTTTACTTTTGTTCCGAGTGTATTTTATGTTGTTAGTGACCTAGTAGTCACTTTACAAGGTTAGTTTGGGTAAGATTAGAGCTCACTTTTTCTTTTAAAAATGGTAGGCCTAGGCATATCTAGGCTATACCTGGACCACGATCCATACCTAGTGTGAACCTAATTAGAGTACACCCTGGGTACCCCATGAACCCTTTTGAGCAATCATTAATTTCGAATCCAAGATAATTTTTCCCTCATCTAAGTCTAGAAGCTCTATTTGGATTGGAATCTTACTGCCAACAAGCTTCTTTAATCATGAAACATGGAAAACAAGGCGGAGATGAGATGATGGAGGCAATTCCAACTTAAAAGCCACATTGCTAATTTTATGGATCAGCTTTTAGGGTCTGTAGAATTTAGGTGCCAACTTGTTGCATTTTTTTCTTTGAGAGTCAACCACTTAAATGGTTGAAGTGTTAAGGAAGACCAAACATTCTACCTTAATATGCCTTACTCTTGTGGTGGTATGATGTTTCATTCGTAGTATTCACAAGGACGCATTCCTAGGGTCTAGGTGACATCCCCAACATACCAAGGACTTGTGGGAACGTCCCCTTTTTGAGGTTTGGATAGGCTGCTCCATTTGGTGCACAAAAAGTAAGAAGGTGACGTTTTAAAGGGAAAAATGCTAAAACCCCCCAAAAAACTAAAGGGAGAGTATTGTCATTGCAATTTTGGCACATTGTATTTAATTTTTAAAACTTTAGCTGCTTTTAGTTTAAGTTATTTTAATAGTCATCGCCACATTTTCTCTAAAATTTGGGAAAGTGCCATCCCTAAAACCACATCTCCATGTCCCTACATCCCCGTATCCTAAAACTCAAAGAAACATTGTTCATTATGTTTATATGCCATCATCATTTTCTCTTTGAGCATGCATGAGACATTTTTTCTATATCATATATGGTCTTCTATTGCTTGCACTCTTGAGTGGCCTCCAAAAACGGAAGTGAATGATGTTGGTGGGTACTCATAGAGTACCTCAAATTGTGTAATCTTGTTGAAAATGTCAAAAGTAGTGGATCATTCTACTGCAAACAACAATTTGTACCATTGGGTTTGTTTCTTAAAGTAACAAAGGTATTCTTCTTCCAAATATATGTTCACCATCTCAGTATATCCATTGGATTAGGGATAATATAAGGAGTTGTGTGCTAATTGAATGCCAAAAGTTTGAAAACCTATCTGTCTGAAAATTGCTCGTGAAACAACATGCCCATCACCAACAATGATTTTACGATTGCCATGAAGTTTTTGAGCATTCCCCATAAATGCCTCTGTAATCATACGAGCTAAGAATGGAAGGATTAGTGATCCATAATTAGTGTGGAAAAATATTCATCAACACAAATCTAACTCAACCTTAATACGTATTGGTTGATTAAGTTGTTCCATATGCAATGTAGGAAAAACAATTCCTATGTCCCAAGTTTGATGTTTTGTGTAATTTACATGAAAGGAAGCATGATTAAACACATGAACAATCTAGAAGATAATTTACATGCAACAAGAAAATCATTCTATTTCTCATCCAGAAGATAACTTGAAATCATAATCTTTCAAAGAAAATAAGAAAAAAGCTCCTGCAACTTGGGCTTTGGGTATTAAATAGAGTCAAAATAAAAAAATAAGGGAGACATGACACACTCAAGCCAAGTCGTAAGATTGACCATGATAAATCCAAATGTTTAGGAGAACATCTGCTGGCTTCAAGTCTTCTAAATCAAGTGGATTCATCCCTCCCTCATCCTTTTCAATCATGATTATTTCCTGGAATGTAAGAGGGATTGGCAACAAAGCCAGACAGAATGTTGTTTGAAGATTGATCAAAGATCTTAACCCTTTTATGTTGTTAATTCAGGAAACTAAGCTTCCCAAAGAATCTACTAAAAAATTTGGCTATAGCATTGGTAGACATTGGGAAAGCATTGTTATTTGTGCCCTTGGTCTATCTAATTGTCTTCTATTCGCTGGGGACTCTAGATATTTGTCATGTCCCCATTTCCGGCTTAAGCACCAAGTGATGAATGGATTAGCCTAATCCTCATTCCCGGAGGCTAATTCTAAATAATGAGGGAATGAATTGGTTTTTTACTAACTTAACTTTTGTTTTGCAGGAACAAAGTCAGAAACTTGAAATTGGTTAAGTCTGGA
Organism: Cunninghamia lanceolata; assembly: GCA_027924645.1. Classification (NCBI taxonomy): domain Eukaryota; kingdom Viridiplantae; phylum Streptophyta; class Pinopsida; order Cupressales; family Cupressaceae; genus Cunninghamia; species Cunninghamia lanceolata. The sequence goes on along the minus strand of BSBN01000490.1, from coordinate 4,500,572 downwards.
AGCCAAAATTGACTAAGGCAGGACTCCTAGAGTCAAGGCGCACCTTCTTGCTTGCTCAGTGTCAAATGTGCGCCTAACCAAGAATTATGGAGCTTTGAAGCACTTCAATCATACCAACTAGGGCGCCTTGGAAGAAATCAGTGTTTTGATCTTCAAAATGACTCACTCAGAGATTAGCATTAGGCGCACTTCTCCCTGTGAATCTACCTGGAACAACTATCAAATGGCGCCTAGGCTAAAAGACATCCAAATAGCGCCTAAGTGCATAGATGGATGTAGAATTGAAAGATTGAAGTAGAAAGTTATGTGAGGTGCAGCACTTCCATTTTGGCGCCTAAGGTGGAAACTCCCTCAAAGTGCGCCTAGGGTAAAAACTCTCTCACAAGTGCGCCTAAGGTTGATACAATGTCTTCAGGACTAGTTAGGTGCAAGGCGCTCCATCAGGGGAAAGGTTTTATTCATCCAAGATTAAGTCACTGTCACATTTCCTTGTAAAAATGACAAGTTGGAACCTAAGCGCTGGATCATGGCTTTGAATCCTAGGAATGCGCCTTGGCAAAGAAGTGTTTAGGGAAGCCTATATTGCGCCTGGATTACAAGAACTCAATTTGGCGCCTAGCATCCTTGCAAACCTCAATTTGGCGCCTAACCCTAACAAGGCGCAATATCATCTCCAGTTGGCACTTGATCTTGAAAGTTATGCAGTTGCAATGTCATTTTGGCGCCTAGAGTCTAGTTGAGCCTCTAGGATTGAAGTCAAGGTATGGCGCACTTCTCTGGTAGCACCTAAACCCCAAGTGGCGCCTTGATCAATCTCAATGAGCGCCTTAAGAAGTTTGGATGAGTTGAGTGTCCAGACACCTCTCTGGATCAAGGTAACAACACTTGGAAGCTCTTCCCAAGTTAGGCACTCACTCCCAGTCAATTGCATATGATTTTCTAGGAGGTTGAAGTGGTATGAAGCAACAAGTAACTATAGGCGCACTTATTAGTGTGAATAGCTCCATTTTGAGCGCCTAGCAAGGGTAATGGATAGATTGAAGGCTTGGAAGCTAAGTAAGGCGCCAAGTTGTGATCAATTGACTGAGCGCCTAGGCATATCAAGGCGCCTAAACAAGACTCCAGTGGGTGAATGATCCTCAAGCTCCTCAAGAAGCCAGGGCGCTTGATAGAACAAGTGTTTAATTTCATTTCAAGACTTCAAGTGTGAGCGCTCTCTAGGAAGAATTGGGCAATTCAATACTGGGCGCCAAACTCATATCAGTTCATCTCAAAAATGCGCCTCATGGATAAAATGGACTTCAAACCCTCCAAATCATGTAGGCGCTAATAGGAGTGATGTTCTGAACTTACCTCAATACCTCCGGAAGTGAACACTTGCATGGGGATGAGCCATTCAAGGGAGGGCACCAATTCACCTTTCCACAGACACTAGAATTGCGCCTAAGTAAGTTGGATGTCAAATTCTCCTCTTTCCAATCCCCAGATGGCGCCTAGAAATTAAGAGGTCTTCACTCAGTAATGTCAAGTGTTTTGAGGACATTTGGAGTCTCCTATCTCCACCAGGCGCTTATTCATGCCTCTGCCACATCAAGCAAGCGCCTAGCCTAAAAGGCGCCTATTCTAGTTTCCTCTGCTCCCAGTTGGCGCCTAGCCTAGGGAACCTTGCAACTCTGACATCATTTTGGCGCCTAAGATCTCTAATTTCCTATTGGTCCAAGTGGCAACATTGGGATCCGTTCCAGCTCAATGGATAAGACCGCCACCTCAGAGGGAGCTATCAAATAGAATATGCTATTGGAATATGCTGTTGAAAAACGTGCCTTCATTGCCTTTGGAAGGCCTATAAAAGGAGGAGCTCTCTCATTCATTTGGCATCTATTCATTTTGACAGAATTCTCTCTGCAAAGCTATTTAGCTTGTGATCTTGAGGCCTGCAAGTTTCAAGTGTTGGGGTGATGCTCCCTCAACAAGCAAGGTGATGCTCCCTTGTGATATTGTGAGGTGTTGACATTCAGTTGACATCATTGAGTTTGATTGAGTTGATTAAGTGTAGACGCCATTGTAAACATCAAGGCTTCAAGGCCTTTCTTTTGTATCTCCATTGAATAAGTTGTAACTTCATGCTATTGAAAGCATTATCCATGTAATAAGACATTGCAAGTAGATTGAATCAAGTAATTAGACAAGTACCCAACTCTAAGGTTGATTCATTCAAGTAGTTATCTTTGATGTATATCTTTGTGTTGTTGAAGTAGTTGATGAATTGATAGCAAGTAAAATTGTTTAAGTAAGGAAAAATTTTCGTAGAACTAGTTGGGTATCTTACAATATTTTTCTCCAAAAAATTTGTGAGTTGCAACGGTGGTCTCTCTTTAGAAGGGGTTCTCACTTCTAGCAATCTTAGTGTCCTAATCACTAATTGTTATGCTTTCCAAGATCTTCAAGGTAAGGTTAAACTCTAGGATGATCTGCATGTTCATAGAGGAGCTTCTCCTTAGGATTATCCTTGGATTATTGAAGGTGACTTCAATGCTATGTTATCCCTTAGTGAAAAAAGGGTGTACTTCCTACCCTCTTCAAAACATTAATTAGCTTCAGTGTTGGTGTTCCAAATTGTACCCCACTAATCTTTATACTATTCTCAGGTTTTGTCAAATTAGTGGAAAATGGCCGATGAATAGATGTTGTCTAAAGACAATCTCCTCTACTTTAGGCTCTGCAAAGCCAAGGTGGGTTTCCCCTTTCAAACACTGATTATGGAATTAGGATTTGATAAATAACCACGGTGTCAAACAGCAGATTTCATTCACAAAGAATATGAAGATATTGAAATATCTGACATTTATGGATAAAAACTCTCTTCTAACCTTTAATAACTCTTGTGAAAACAGTAAATAATTAAGACTAAATTACACAAGAGACATGATTTATCATTTGAGTATAATGTGTGGTTGGGAAAGTGACTTAATTTCAAGACCAGTGCTTGTTCTGGGATAACAAAGTCAAAATGATTCGTAAGGTTTTGTGCTGAAGCTTTCATAAATCGAAAATCAATTTATCATGTTAAAGATATCAACGCCTAAACATTGATATTGACTTTAAAATGATGACAAACAATATGCAAATCGTTCTTGATTATCCATTTTGATTTGTAAATGACTATATCACTTAGTATGAAAGATTTACCCTATTTCCTTGAGACAGAAACTAACATATGCAATAATGCATAACATCAAATGTATTATAAGAGAAGCAATAAATCTTTGATTATATTAATTCTCAATCGTCACTTATAAAACACAACTGGAGATAAGATGCATAAACAGTTTGTATTCTATCATTTAGATCAATTTATGAGAATACATCACACAAAAGTATTCACAAACTAAAATCCTCTATTTCTCTTAAACACAGACTATAGACATGAAAATTACATCCCGAATATTTTCCCACCAACCCTTACAAAGATTGAGTGCATCCCTTTTATAAGACAAGGGAGCTGTTGATGATTGTTTTTAGACAACTCAACAATAGAGTAAAACACTAGGTATTCCACTCTCTTGAATAAAGTCTCTCAAAGGCTAAGCTATGTGATCCAGTGAGACAACTTCAAGGTTCCTTATTTGTGATTTGCATTGGATGAACTCAGTGACTTGATGTGATATTGCTGGTTATCACAAAGGGACTTACGCAGACTTCTTACTTCATTCAGCTTGTTTCTCCTTTGAGTGTGAATGACATATGTACAATGCTTCAATAATAAGAAAAGGAAAAAAATAAAGGTTTAGAGGAACTAATCTAAGGTCAATGAAGCAATGATGATGCACGAATAGACAAACTCCTTAATCAACCTAATTCCACTTCGCCAAGGGTGCCTACAACTACATGAAGTTGGTGCAATCTCCTAAGGATAGCGAAAAGTTTTCAAATCATGAAAGCTCATATAAGCACCCATTGAAAGACGAAGCTCAAACAAGCATCCACAATCGAACTTAAGCAAATTATAATGAAACTCAGACTAGCTTTACACAACACCTCACCAACGATGAATGTCAAAAGCATGTAATGTCCCTCTTTCTAGAGGAAACATTTAAACCTAAATTTGCATTCAAAGTGCTTCTCAAGGAGACATTAGAAATATTATAGATTAATAATTTTTCGATGAATAGATCAAATAAGATCAATGATAATGTATTCACATCATTCCAAGGATTATTTATTTCCTAATTGTTACTTGCTATTGATAACTATTCTATAATACGTTCCATAATTCAATCATGCATATTTTCCTTATTACTCTTCCTCATAGAACTAGGCTTTACATGTATAGGGCGCGCTAAAACCATCTCTTGACCCAGCCTACGGGAACTATGTCCCAGCCTACGGGCTTATCTCTTGACCCAGCCTACGGGAGACTTTGTCCCAGCCTACGGGCCTTCTTACGGATGGGATTACTCCGCCTCTCCCCACAAGACCTAACATTCCTTTAAGGATGAAGTAATAGAGAAATATAGAAGTAATAATCTAAGTTCATCTTCCCATATCATCTTCCTTCTATTCCTTAACCATGGATGGGGAAATTATATGTCTAGGGCGCGTTGAACCCTCTCCAATGCGATTGGGAATGGAATTACTCCGCCTCTCCCTAGCATCCTTGTCTAGGGCGCGTTAAACCCTCTCCAATCCATTGTGATGGAATTACCCCGCCTTTACCTAACAAGACCGCCTCTCCTATGGTTATGGGAAATAGAAGTGATGAGATGAACATACCATTACTGTATCTTTAATTGATTTCATAAATATCATAATTGTTCTTATTGGCATTTAACACAAGATGCCTTATATTAATATTGATCATATATCATTACATTTATTCATTATATTAGTTTCTGTGCATTCATAGTTTTGTCTAAGTTAAGTGCATTTATTTATAGTTAACATCATAATTATACCAATTAACTTGACAGTCCATTTATATTCATATTATTCTTCTACAACATTTATATTGTCTAACCTATTAATAAGGAAAGTGCACGTACCTCTTACTTGTCTTGTTGAATCTGCTCACTGGATTCTATTCTCTTTTGCCTATTCTTTAATATTTATATATTATAATATTTGTTATAATATTAATAATATCTCTATATTGTATTATTATATATGTTATTAATATTATTGTATATATATATATATATATATATATATATATATATATATTTATTTATTTATTTATATATATATTTACACACATATATATAGATATATTACATCTTAATAATTAAATATATTAAAATACTTACCTGCTGTTCATACGATCTGCAGGTACCTTTTGGATGCGTTAGATATTTATTCTCCTCGTTCCTTTTTCTATTCATTTCCCTTCTTTTGTTAGATGGGCCCATTAATATTTATAAGTTTGAAGGGGTGCAATTCACCACCCGTCACCACCCTTAATAAATAAATATTATTAAACTTTGATACTCGATATTTGTTTGTATTAGTTAAAAGCTCCTTATTATGAGATCGGCATCTTCTCAACAGCCCAATTCCATATATGAATGCCCTTATATTATGCAATGAATAAATATATATTTACTATTATATATTATTATTTATTTTTACTTGAATAATTCCTCCCTATATATATTTATGATATCTTTTCTAGTTATGACTCAGAAATATATATAAATATAATGCGGATCTAAATATATTTATTTATGGGATATTATTTATTTATTGCCCATCTTCTTTTCTTTATTTATTTCCCTTTCAAGGGGTATTTATTATGCCTGGTGGTAAAAGACATACTTACCCTTTCATAATTTTTATTACTTTATGTTATTCCCTTCTATGACCTGTGGTAACCATACGTAACTCCCTTAACATATAGTTTATTTATATTATTTGTATTTATGTTATATCATTATAATAAATGATATATTATTTATTTTGTATTATTTATATTATATCATTTATATCATAGTAAATGATATATGATTTATATTATATTATTTATATTTATATTATAAAAGAATATTTATATTTATATTATTAGATATATTTATAATATATTATTATTGTTTGTGTTATTTATAAATATAATAATAATATATCTTTTAATTGTTTTAAATAAATATTATTTAAATATATTCAATTTATAATATCATTCATATCTTTGATTTGAATGAATAATACATAATGCAGAGACATGACAACCCTCCCCACTCAAGATTGCTTGTCCTTAAGCAATCACAATTATTATGGTTAAAAGATTAGGCCAAAGTATAAGTAATTTAATATTAAAGTATACATTAAAAATGGTAATAATAAATTTAATATTAAAGTATATAATACTTTTTTATTATTTATTTATTTATTTATTTTAAAAGTTATAGTTATGTTTAGTAGGATTGTGGGTCTAATCACATGGTTATTATGATTACAAATTTTATATTTATATTCATCCTTAATTAATTTATGTGTTTCTTGAAAATACATCTATATATAAACTATATATGATGTATTTATACAACACATAATATTTATAATATTATATATTATGATATAATCTTATAGTTATAAAATAACATTAAGTCAAGATAAAAATAATTTTGTCAAATATATTACTTTATAAGAATTCAATAGAGTTACTTTATTTTACTATTTCATTTAGAGTATTTACTTAATGTAATTTTATTGTTATTAAAGAGTTATTTTATTTTTATTTATTTTTTTCACCTCATTTACTCATTATTTATTACATATTTGTAAGTAAATTTTAATTTTTAAATGTTACATCATAAATATATATTTTTTAAAAATATATATTTTAGCAATGTATTAAACAACATAATTCACGAAATTCATACCTACCATTTTCATTGATTTTTTTTTAATTTTATTTATTTATTTATTTATTTATTTATTTATTTTTACAGGATGGCAAGATCACTGCTCTGATACCACTGTAATGTCCCTCTTTCTAGAGGAAACATTTAAACCTAAATTTGCATTCAAAGTGCTTCTCAAGGAGACATTAGAAATATTATAGACTAATAATTTTTCGATGAATAGATCAAATAAGATCAAAGATAATGTATTCACATCATTCCAAGGATTATTTATTTCCTAATTGTTACTTGCTATTGATAACTATTCTATAATACGTTCCATAATTCAATCATGCATATTTTCCTTATTACTCTTCCTCATAGAACTAGGCTTTAAATGTATAGGGCGCGCTAAAACCATCTCTTGACCCAGCCTACGGGAACTATGTCCTAGCTTACGGGCTTATCTCTTGACCCAGCCTACGGGAGACTTTGTCCCAGCCTACGGGCCTTCTTACGGATGGGATTACTTCGCCTCTCCCCACAAGACCTAACATTCCTTTAAGGATGAAGTAATAGAGAAATATAGAAGTAATAATCTAAGTTCATCTTCCCATATCATCTTCCTTCTATTCCTTAACCATGGATGGGGAAATTATATGTCTAGGGCGCGTTGAACCCTCTCCAATGCGATTGGGAATGGAATTACTCCGCCTCTCCCTAGCATCCTTGTCTAGGGCGCGTTAAACCCTCTCCAATCCATTGTGATGGAATTACCCTCCTTTACCTAACAAGACCGCCTCTCCTATGGTTATGGGAAATAGAAGTGATGAGATGAACATACCATTACTGTATCTTTAATTGATTTCATAAATATCATAATTGTTCTTATTGGCATTTAACACAAGATGCCTTATATTAAGATTGATCATATATCATTACATTTATTCATTATATTAGTTTCTGTGCATTCATAGTTTTGTCTAAGTTAAGTGCATTTATTTATAGTTAACATCATAATTATACCAATTAACTTGACAGTCCATTTATATTCATATTATTCTTCTACAACATTTATATTGTCTAACCTATTAATAAGGAAAGTGCACGTACCTCTTACTTGTCTTGTTGAATCTGCTCACTGGATTCTATTCTCTTTTGCCTATTCTTTAATATTTATATATTATAATATTTGTTATAATATTAATAATATCTCTATATTGTATTATTATATATGTTATTAATATTATTGTATATATATATATATATTTATTTATTTATATATATATTTACACACATATATATAGATATATTACATCTTAATAATTAAATATATTAAAATACTTACCTGCTGTTCATACGATCTGCAGGTACCTTTTGGATGCGTTAGATATTTATTCTCCTCGTTCCTTTTTCTATTCATTTCCCTTCTTTTGTTAGATGGGCCCATTAATATTTATAAGTTTGAAGGGGTGCAATTCACCACCCGTCACCACCCTTAATAAATAAATATTATTAAACTTTGATACTCGATATTTGTTTGTATTAGTTAAAAGCTCCTTATTATGAGATCGGCATCTTCTCAACAGCCCAATTCCATATATGAATGCCCTTATATTATGCAATGAATAAATATATATTTACTATTATATATTATTATTTATTTTTACTTGAATAATTCCTCCCTATATATATTTATGATATCTTTTCTAGTTATGACTCAGAAATATATATAAATATAATGCGGATCTAAATATATTTATTTATGGGATATTATTTATTTATTGCCCATCTTCTTTTCTTTATTTATTTCCCTTTCAAGGGATATTTATTATGCCTGGTGGTAAAAGACATACTTACCCTTTCATAATTTTTATTACTTTATGTTATTCCCTTCTATGACCTGTGGTAACCATACGTAACTCCCTTAACATATAGTTTATTTATATTATTTGTATTTATGTTATATCATTATAATAAATGATATATTATTTATTTTGTATTATTTATATTATATCATTTATATCATAGTAAATGATATATGATTTATATTATATTATTTATATTTATATTATAAAAGAATATTTATATTTATATTATTAGATATATTTATAATATATTATTATTGTTTGTGTTATTTATAAATATAATAATAATATATCTTTTAATTGTTTTAAATAAATATTATTTAAATATATTCAATTTATAATATCATTCATATCTTTGATTTAAATGAATAATACATAATGCAGGGACATGACAACCCTCCCCACTCAAGATTGCTTGTCCTCAAGCAATCACAATTATTATGGTTAAAAGATTAGGCCAAAGTATAAGTAATTTAATATTAAAGTATACATTAAAAATGGTAATAATAAATTTAATATTAAAGTATATAATACTTTTTTATTATTTATTTATTTATTTATTTTAAAAGTTATAGTTATGTTTAGTAGGATTGTGGGTCTAATCACATGGTTATTATGATTACAAATTTTATATTTATATTCATCCTTAATTAATTTATGTGTTTCTTGAAAATACATCTATATATAAACTATATATGATGTATTTATACAACACATAATATTTATAATATTATAAATTATGATATAATCTTATAGTTATAAAATAACATTAAGTCAAGATAAAAATAATTTTGTCAAATATATTACTTTATAAGAATTCAATAGAGTTACTTTATTTTACTATTTCATTTAGAGTATTTACTTAATGTAATTTTATTGTTATTAAAGAGTTATTTTATTTTTATTTATTTTTTTCACCTCATTTACTCATTATTTATTACATATTTGTAAGTAAATTTTAATTTTTAAATGTTACATCATAAATATATATTTTTTAAAAATATATATTTTAGCAATGTATTAAACAACATAATTCACGAAATTCATACCTACCATTTTCATTGATTTTTTTTTAATTTTATTTATTTATTTATTTATTTATTTATTTTTACAGGATGGCAAGATCACTGCTCTGATACCACTGTAATGTCCCTCTTTCTAGAGGAAACATTTAAACCTAAATTTGCATTCAAAGTGCTTCTCAAGGAGACATTAGAAATATTATAGATTAATAATTTTTCGATGAATAGATCAAATAAGATCAATGATAATGTATTCACATCATTCCAAGGATTATTTATTACCTAATTGTTACTTGCTATTGATAACTATTCTATAATACGTTCCATAATTCAATCATGCATATTTTCCTTATTACTCTTCCTCATAGAACTAGGCTTTACATGTATAGGGCGCGCTAAAACCATCTCTTGACCCAGCCTACGGGAACTATGTCCCAGCCTACGGGCTTATCTCTTGACCCAGCCTACGGGCCTTCTTACGGATGGGATTACTCCGCCTCTCCCCACAAGACCTAACATTCCTTTAAGGATGAAGTAATAGAGAAATATAGAAGTAATAATCTAAGTTCATCTTCCCATATCATCTTCCTTCTATTCCTTAACCATGGATGGGGAAATTATATGTCTAGGGCGCGTTGAACCCTCTCCAATGCGATTGGGAATGGAATTACTCCGCCTCTCCCTAGCATCCTTGTCTAGGGCGCGTTAAACCCTCTCCAATCCATTGTGATGGAATTACCCCGCCTTTACCTAACAAGACCGCCTCTCCTATGGTTATGGGAAATAGAAGTGATGAGATGAACATACCATTACTGTATCTTTAATTGATTTCATAAATATCATAATTGTTCTTATTGGCATTTAACACAAGATGCCTTATATTAATATTGATCATATATCATTACATTTATTCATTATATTAGTTTCTGTGCATTCATAGTTTTGTCTAAGTTAAGTGCATTTATTTATAGTTAACATCATAATTATACCAATTAACTTGACAGTCCATTTATATTCATATTATTCTTCTACAACATTTATATTGCCTAACCTATTAATAAGGAAAGTGCACGTACCTCTTACTTGTCTTGTTGAATCTGCTCACTGGATTCTATTCTCTTTTGCCTATTCTTTAATATTTATATATTATAATATTTGTTATAATATTAATAATATCTCTATATTGTATTATTATATATGTTATTAATATTATTGTATATATATATATATATATATATATATATATATATATATATTTATTTATATATATATTTACACACATATATATAGATATATTACATCTTAATAATTAAATATATTAAAATACTTACCTGCTGTTCATACGATCTGCAGGTACCTTTTGGATGCGTTAGATATTTATTCTCCTCATTCCTTTTTCTATTCATTTCCCTTCTTTTGTTAGATGGGCCCATTAATATTTATAAGTTTGAAGGGGTGCAATTCACCACCCGTCACCACCCTTAATAAATAAATATTATTAAACTTTGATACTCGATATTTGTTTGTATTAGTTAAAAGCTCCTTATTATGAGATCGGCATCTTCTCAACAGCCCAATTCCATATATGAATGCCCTTATATTATGCAATGAATAAATATATATTTACTATTATATATTATTATTATTATTATTATTATATTTATTTTTACTTGAATAATTCCTCCCTATATATATTTATGATATCTTTTCTAGTTATGACTCAGAAATATATATAAATATAATGCGGATCTAAATATATTTATTTATGGGATATTATTTATTTATTGCCCATCTTCTTTTCTTTATTTATTTTCCTTTCAAGGGATATTTATTATGCCTGGTGGTAAAAGACATACTTACCCTTTCATAATTTTTATTACTTTATGTTATTCCCTTCTATGACCTGTGGTAACCATACGTAACTCCCTTAACATATAGTTTATTTATATTATTTGTATTTATGTTATATCATTATAATAAATGATATATTATTTATTTTGTATTATTTATATTATATCATTTATATCATAGTAAATGATATATGATTTATATTATATTATTTATATTTATATTATAAAAGAATATTTATATTTATATTATTAGATATATTTATAATATATTATTATTGTTTATGTGTTATTTATAAATATAATAATAATATATCTTTTAATTGTTTTAAATAAATATTATTTAAATATATTCAATTTATAATATCATTCACATCTTTGATTTGAATGAATAATACATAATGCAGGGACATGACAAAGCATGAGCTAGGAGTTGATCAAATATTCAATACATACATGCATTACATCAATAAATTGCTACTCTACTTCTAATCTACTTAGAAACATCTCTCTATTTCATCAAGATACAGGAAACCATGTCATTCCACAAGACAACACTTAACACCAAACAAGCTCCAATGTCTTTGCATTAATCTTGAAAAATATTTACAACTTCAAGTACTCTCAAAGAATTTTGAGTCTCTTCCTACTCTAATGCCTAACTATATTTTTACAAATGAGGCAACAAGGCCTTTATATAGAAGTCCAGAATTACAATGAATGGCCTGGATCAATTCAAGTAGCCAAGGGCCCAGATCATGCCATCTCAGCAGGTAGTTACAACAACTTGTTATTTTTAATACATAAGAGAGGCAATGAAGGCACGTTTTCCAAGAAGATAAGGATGAAATGGAATCTTCAGAGCATCTTCCACATGGGCATCCTCTTTGGCTTCTTGCTTGTTGTAGATGCATTGAATGTGGTTGAATGATGTGGCGAACTGTGATTTGGCTTGATGATGTGCATGCCACGTAGGTGCCACCTCAGCATATTCCCAAATTGTATCATCTGTATGATGTCTTCGAATGTGACTGTTTTGAACTTGAATGCTTGGGATGTATCTTTGTTGATCTTGCCTTGTTCACCTTCTTGTAAACTGGATATGTATGATATACGTTGCTCATCTGTCTAATTCTGTTATTCTTCTTCTCTTGTAAGATACATATTGATCTCTTTGATGTTTCTTCATGTAAAGTAGTGTAGATGATGATTTCTTCTTAGCTGGTAGTAAGAGACTTCTCTTGGAGACTTGAAGATTTAGGAGGAAAATGAATGTCTTCGACAATGTAGATGATGAAGTATGCTTCATGGAGTAAGAGATTTCTCAGAGACTTGAAGATTGAGAGAACTTGAAGTGATGGATGAATGTCTTCTCTGGATGTCATTGATAATGAAGTGTTCCGGCATGGTGATGGTGAAGTGTTCCTTTGGAGCAGCTATCTTCAATCTTTACTTCACTCCTTACATGAAGGTGACTCTAAGCGCTTTAGCTCCTTGAATGATTCCTCAATCTCGTCCATGCTCCTACAAAACAAACAAAGAAACAATATCAATCACTTCATATTACAAAGAAATAACTTTAAATATGTTAATAACCCTTCTCCAATTGAGGCGCACATTTAGTGTTTTGGAGGTGCAAATTGCACCCAAATTAAAATGACCTTATATTTGCTATTTTTGTGACTCCAAATGATTGTGAATGTCTTAGAATGACTCCCCTTATCTAGGCACTCATTCAATGGTGTAAAATCATGCATTTTCACTTGAGGCGCTAATTAAGGTTTCTTCAGAGGGTAAAGTGCGCCTTCATACTTAAGTGTCATCTGATGTCTTTAAACTCATGTTCAAATGTTTGAGAAACTCTCCTTTTACTAGGCGCCTATTTGATGATGCAAAATCAGGTAATTTCTCTCTAAGGCGCTCATTTTGGTTAGAAGGAGATGAAATGTGCGCCTAGCACACTTGTCTATTTTTTTTGGTATTCTAACGCTTTCAAACTCTTGTTAAAACTTCCCATAGATTACTTCATGTCTAGGCGCTGATTTGAGTCTTAATGAACTTCTTTATTACTTGGGCGCACCTTATGATCTCTCGGGGTGAAATCAACGCCTAATCTTCTTAAAGACTTCAATCTAACACAAAACATATAAGGGAGCTCTTGTTTCAATACAACCAAATTTTGTTGTTCCAATGCCTCTCCCAATCAAGGTGCAATTGGAGGGTCATATAGTCTTGGATTAGCGCCTTGTCTTGAATGACTTCATACTTGCTATTTTGTAATTCTAAATGATCAATCATGTCTTAAAATGACTTCCATCTTCTAAGCGCCCACTCCAAAAGGTCGTTTCATGTATTTTCTTCCAAGGCGCACATTTAATGGTGCAAATTCAAGGGTTCTTCTCAAGGCGCAAATTCAAGGTGGAAAAGTAGAAAAAGTGCGCCCTCTCAAAGCTTCCAACAATTTACCTCCAAACCTCATGTCCTCTAGGCGCTAAAGATAGTATGTGGATGCATGAAAGTGCGCCTAAGTCTATTGAGGTATTTTTTCATTGCTAGGCACCATTTTGGTGTCTTTGAACTTCATTATGGCTAGGCGCATGTATAAGGTTTTACAGGTTGAAAATTGCGCCTTAGTTTGAATAAGCATTTACCTCATCACTGATGGATTTAAGTCATTTGTGTGTGCTCATGAAGACCTAGCTAACTCAATACTCCGCAAATTTATGGATCTAAACATGCTATTTCCTTAGGCACTGAAATGAGGTTGTTTAAGTGCAAATATGTGCCTAAATCCATCATGTGTTTATGCTCAATTTAATGACTTCAAACTGATGTATTGATGTTGGAAGACCCTCTTGCTTCAAGAGATGAACAAACTTAACAATTTCATACCTTTGTTTGTCTTGGCGCATATCCTTGATGTTCTGAGTGTGAAATTGTGCCTTGACCTTCTAATGGGTATTCACTTCATTTTTATGCGTCCAAGTCATCGTGAAGGCTTAAGAAGATGTCTTGACATTCATACTTCCTCAAAGTGATTGATGACTACCCCTTCAATGTTAGGCGCTCATCCTCAAGCTTACAGACACAATGCTCCCAAGGCACTAAAATTGGAATGAATAGACGGGAAAATGCGCCTTAGTTTGGAAGTGTATTTTGGACCTCGAAATAGTTGGAGGATCTCCCTAGGAAAGTTAATTCTCCCAAGCGCTCATTTCTTTGTAATTTTAAACATCCTCTTACCCAAGGCACAAATTTGGGTTGTTACAAGTGGTAACATGCGCCCTGTCTCCAAGTTCTCACTTAGGCACTCATCTAGGTTTGCTCAAGTGATAAGATGCGCCTAGGCTTATGATGGTTCCTTCTTGCAAAATTTTAGTGTCTAAAGCATTTTGAAGGTCGCCATTTCATCGTTCATGTAGGAAGTTTTGGTCATGCTTTTACAAACTTAGTTATTTTCAATGTTTAGAATCTTGAAGTCACTACTTGCCTATGTTGCAGTGCTATTCTTCTCAAAAGACTCAACAATTTAGTAATGTTAGGGACTCGCACACTAATGATTCATCATGACATAATCCTAAGACATCATCCAAACCTCAATGAAAAGCACTGGAGCTCAAAAAAAAGGGGGGGGTCCCCATTTGCAATGGGGCAATGTGTGATTTGGTCACAACATCTAGCGTCAACCCGAATAAATGTTCCTGAACATTTCAGAGACAAAGACTCAATCCAAACTTAGAACTTCAGACACTCCTCTACTCATCAACCAATTAGACGACGAACTCAAAAGGGAAAAGAATCATAGATTGGATCAAGACACTACGTCTCCTGATGTGTGATTAAAAATAAATTTCAGTTAAAACAATTTCTTAAATGTTCCAAAGATAAACATGTTGATAATTGAGAGGGGGGGGTGAATCAGTTATCCTAATTATTTCTTCTTTCTAAACTTTCTTATTAATCAATGCAGCATTAAATCAAACAAGCAAACATAACCATGAAAATAAAGATACACATGACACAATATTTTTGACGTGGAAACCCTGTTAAGGGAGAAAACCACGGAGTGATTAACCCAAAGATTATTCTCTGTTAGAAGAATAAGGAAATACAAAATGGCACTTGCCAATTAGGGCTTACTACCCGAGCACACTGCTCACAAGGAGGCACACTGCCTACAAAGAGACACACTGTCTACAAAAGAGTGTTATACAATACTTGAACTAATTGGTAGCATCTGCAAATGCTGGAGTCCAGTTCCGGTTAGGCTCAATATACTGATTTGCTGCACTTCATCTTTCCTTTTTCGTTAAGCTTCTTTCCTTTCACATACCGGACCTTCCTTACTACTTCTGCTCTGTACTTCTGCTTTTATTCACACATAACTAACCATTACCACCACTCTCACAACTGAATCCATTGTGTATATATATCCACATAGGTAATTTCATCACCTTTCTAGTCGGCACCCGAAATAGTCAATCTTTTCACTAATTCTGATTAGTCGGCTGAATCCTTGCACATCAAGTAATGCGGATCAAGTATATGCTTATATAAATCATTAATCATGTCGGCCAGACATGATTCATGCCTTCATAACCTTTACCACAATCAGTAACTCATCCGGAAAGTAGTCTGATGTTTTGTCAGTTAGTTCTTCCTCTGTTCACACAGTCACTTAGGAAGCCGGTACTCAACTATCCATATCTTTTTCCTCATCTATCACCGGAGGCTAAATCCTTGGAATATACCACTCAAGGTAGTCCTCTTGACTTCCCCAAATCCGCACTGCACAAAGATACTTCCTCTGAGAGATCCAGACCTGTCTATCAGACCTTGCCACATGCTCTGTTCTTGTTTACCGGACCACAACATTCTTCACTCTGACTTCCGGTAGAGACACACCATGTCCTGCGGATGTGTGGGATGAACTTTGTTGCCATTAATGACAACAATCATGAATCCATATAGTGTCTCTTGCCAACAATCTCCCCCTTTGGCATTGATGGCAACACTTAGTGAAAAATGACTTAAGTGTTTACACTATGCTCCCCCTTGGCTAATGCTCTGTCTTTATATACATTTTTCGGAGCTCCCCCTTAGTTGGATTCCTCATTTTTCACTGCTCCTCACTCCCCCTTTGACATCAATGGCAAAGGATAGGGTCCGCATACCAAAATTTTCAAAATTTAACTATACTTAGCCGCATAAGTATATATATACAAGTTGTACTTACATATACTTAAGTATGTCTGAAAAAGTATTCTTCAGCTGTACAACTTTTGTCGCCCAACTCTGCTTCATCCTGTCCAAAATTGAGATGTGACCACTCAACAGGAATGCAAATGCTTCAACCTTCTTAAGATCTATCGGATCATTGGTCCGGGCTGTAATCTGAGCATCATTTATGGCCTCATGCATGGCCTCTAACTTAGGGATAATAGTCCTTCTAAGTTCACCCATCTAGCTGATTATGTTCTTCCTTTCCTTCTCAAAATTCTTTATTGCATTTGTGATTGCAATAGTTTGACACTCTTGATTTACTATGGAGAAAGAGAGAGGATCAAAACTTTGAGACAAACTTAGTAGTTTATCCTCTTGCTCTTTTATCTTCTTCTCAATCTCTACTGTTGCTTTGGACCAGGAGATACAAAATTTGTATATTTCACCGCCATCCTTAAGAGCATTTTCTAAGCTCTTTATTCCAATACTCATATTTCTCCTATCATTAGTGATTAATCCTTGTACCTCTGAAAATCTCTTATCCAAAAACTCCTTCCGGACCTTTTCTTCAGCTGATTTTTCTAGAGAATCAAAATGTGTACTAACACTGCTGACTAAGGTTTTGAGATTACCGGAAGAGGAGGCTGTGGGATCCTTCTGAAAAGATGGTATGATCTTTTCCAGCACTCCGAATGCAGCTTCTATCAACTCATAGTCTTCCATGTGAGACTTTAGGAGTTTTTCATTAGCCTTAGCATTTGCAAATGAAGCTATCTTCATTATCTATACTGGAGAAAGAGAATCAAAATTGAATGGACCTTGTAGAAGCTCCGGTTCATCAATCTCCATTGTTTCTTTGCTTAGGAATTCTTGGACAGTTTGTGCAATGTCTCTTGCCGGAGACAGATGTTTCTTCTCTTCTGCAGTCTTGGAGCTGTCCTTTGGAGTTTTCTCTCCTTCTACAATCCCACCACTAGCAGTTGTGGTTTTCTCTACTGAAGTCTTCTCTCCTTCTGCAGCCTTAGAACTGTCATCTTCTTTTTCTTTTACCTCTGCTTCTTTCTCCTTTAGATCCGGAGATTGTAGGGGAAACCGGAGGAGAAATGTTAGTCTGTTCAGGGCCCACCTCTTCTGTCATTTTCTCAGGAGTTTCTTCTACAACATTTGTAGTTGAGGGATCAGTACCCAAGTCCTCTATAATAGGAAGATTAAATCTTTTGAAGGCCTTCCGGAGGATCTCTTCTGTGTCCTTGGCTACCTTGTCAGTTTCACCAAGCATAAGTTGATTCATCCTTGCTTTGCTTCTGAACTCATCCTTACAATCTTTGAATATCATATTCATTGTCTTGGGGTCGATTGAAGGATATAGCTGGATTGCTATTTGTTCACGGATTTCTAGGTCTTTAGCTTGGGCAGTGTTCTTTCTTGTTTCTAGTTCCTTCTCCAAGCTTTTAGGGATCAGAGATATAATTTCAATAAATGCTTTGTTGTAAATATTTAGACACCTAACTGTGGCATCTTGCAATATCTTCTGATCTGCTTCACCATAATCATCATAAAACTCAACCATTGGTTGAAGATTTCCGTCCACTGTGACTGATTTGATTATGTCGTCAATGTGAAGAGTGGGTTTTTCAACATATTCCTCTGCCTTTTCTTCTTCCTTCTGTCCGGTAGAGGGTTGACCGGATGTTTGCTTCTTTTCTCACCTTCCTTTTTATCTCTGGTTCTCTGAGTTCCACATGAATCTTTACACTCAGCTCCTCAAAGGTTCCAAACCTTTCTGCCTTTGGATCTTTAGGCTGACTTAGCATGTGTTGAACATGCAGCTCCACAATCTGTTCATCCACTTCATACCCCATGGGCATGATCCAGACTGTCCTTGGTTCTACTGCCTCCATTAGGCACTGATCAGTCTCTACCATTACGCAGACTATGTCTTTGTATTTCTCAACAAGGGACTGGGGAATCCTTTCTCTTGTTTGCATCATGTTCTGAAAGTTCTTAAAGTATCCCCACAGAGCTGTATTTTGAGCTTGGTTATCACCAAGTCCGTGCAAATAATCTCTGATTTGGATAGCTACTGGCCTATCACTCTCCCATACCCAGCCATTAGATCCGGGAAGCTCATTCATAAAGTAGAAGAATAAGCACAAAATTAATCCACCATACTTGAATGAATTCTTTTTATCTTTCTTGATTTTCTGCAGATTCGCTAAGAATTGGTTCAGGAGAAGCTAACAGAGATCATAGTCTGCATCCTTTCTTAACATTTCATAAGCTGTATAGATGGCAGTTCCGGGTATAGAATTTTCTCTGCTAGAGTGATATATCTTATATCCAATGATCATGGAGGCAAACTTGACATCCGGATCAGTGATGTCATCTACTGTCATTGCTCTTTTGTCAAACTTAGATCCGGTAGCCTCACTCACAGTTTGGTTCTTTACAGATTTGAGAACAGGAATCCCACCGGATGAGTGTAATCCGGTAACTGCCCTGATGGCATCCTTAGTGATCTTGAATGGTCCATTCAACCACATGAAGTTGTCATGTATTCTGCTCAAAATGTACCTAACCCATTCATCCTCCGTAAAACAGGGGAAATGTATGTATTGTGCAAAGTGTTTGTTCCGAAGGCCCTTGTATTGGGGTTTGAGCTCAAATGAATCATCCAACAGTTGTTTGTGATAGATATCTCTTAGTTTGAATTCCCCAAACTCTTCAACATTTGCGTGTATATAAACCCTAATATCTTCGGTGTGCAAAACACCATGAGGAACACTGGAAAAAGCACCTAGGGGGTCTACCTCCAAGGATTTGTATGGATGTTTCTTAAAAGTAGGGCGGGGTCTATCAGAAATCTTTACAATATTCGGAGTAGCCATTATCAAGAGATTTGCAGTGAGATATTTGAAAACGGAAAATACCTTTTGCGCCTTTCGGTTTCACGGAGTTGGTTGGATTGATTTCTGGATGCAATGACTTCTGCAAATGATCTTTGATGAACTTGAGGAATTTCGTTGCAGAGCTCCACTTTTCGTTTCTTCTTGAGTGCAGAATGAACAAGTGATTAATGAGAAAACCCTTATATTGCTCCGCAAACCCTAATATCAGATCGCACTAAATGCTCGACCTACATTATTCCAGTTTGAAGAACCGGATCAATCCTGAACTTTAAACAACTTGCGGATCTGCCAAATCTTAACCATAGTTTGTTTGAATGTATTCCTTATGAATCCTTTAATCCGCAATTCTTCTTGTGCCAATTCCGGCACCAATTGACTGGCTGGGGGAACAAGGTTTTCTTTGTGTCTCCCCCTGAGCGAGAGCTCACTTTTTAATTTCCGGAAGGAATATCAGCACCAGAGTCTGGTGCGGATCCAACCTCTACATTCTCAGTACTTTTCTTCACCCAAATCTTGCTCATCTCACTTTTAACTTCATCCGCATTCATCTTTTGTTTACCCTTGTCTTGATTCTGATTATGATATACCGGACCTCTTTTGTCTTGATTCTTGCTTCTACAGACTTTTGCACTATGACCGAACCTATTGCAGATTTGGCAAACAACATTTCTTTGCATATTTGACTGATATCCACTTGATCTGCATTGATTAGCCATATGACCTATTCTATTGCATGTAAAGCATCTACCATTGAATGATTTGTTCATTTGCATATTTCTGCATTCATGAGACTTGTGACCATACCTTTTGCAGTTAAAACACTGTCCGAAGAAGGATGAATTAGTCTGATTCACTCTCTTTCTGCACTGATTAGTTTTGTGACCAAAGTGATTGCAGCTGTGGCAGTATCCATTGAAGGATGGATATCTTTGAGCATTGGGCTGTCTTACCGGAGGTCTTCTAGGCCTGTTCCTTGGATTTTCTGATTCAAAATTCTTCTAACCGGATCCAAAGCTTTCTCCTTTCTCATATCCCAAACCACACTTGTCATCTGCCTTCTTTTGACTTCCAAGAACTTCAAGTTGAGTAGAACTTATCTTAAATTTCTCTTTATATTCATTTGCTGTTTGAAGATCCCTTTTGAGAGAGACAATTTGATCCTCAAGTTTTTCTTCATTATCTTTAGCATCTTCAAGATCAGATTCAAGATATCTGATAATTCTATCCATCTGGTGGCAATCTTCTGATTTCTCCTTGAGAGATTGTCTTAGATTGTCTTCAGTTTTTCTTTTCTCTTCAATCTCTTGGGTAAACTTTATAACTCCTGATTCCATTTCATGTCTTACCATAATGACTTCTTTTGATAACTTTTCACATAACTTGGTTTTCTCAGTCAGCTCTTCATTTGCATTACTTGCTTCATTTTGTTTTGCCAATTGTTGAAGCAGTTCCTTTCTCTTTTTCATAGAGACTTAATTTGTCTTTTAGTTCTCTCATGAAATCATCAGCCTGTTTGAGTCTTTCCTTTAATTCATTGACTTCAAAGTTTGACTGTTCAAGATCCTCAAAAGCAGTTTTGAGTTGCTCTTTTAAACCATATGCATCCATTTGGATTCCCAGATCTTCCTCGAGCTGTTAGACTCTGTTAGGAGGAACTTAGCTCTGATACCAATTGTTGATAACTGAGAGGGGGGAGGGGGGGTGAATCAGTTATCCTAATTATTTCTTCTTTCTGAACTTTCTTATTAATCAATGCAGCATTAAATCAAACAAGCAAACATAACCATGAAAATAGAGATACACATGACACAATATTTTTGACGTGGAAACCCTGTTAAGGGAGAAAACCACGGGGTGATTAACCCAAAGATTATTCTCTGTTAGAAGAATAAAGAAATACAAAATGGCACTTGCCCATTAGGGCTTACTGCCCGAGCACACTGCTCACAAGGAGGCACACTGCGTACAAAGAGACACACTTCTACAAAAGAGTGTTATACAATACTTGAACTGATTGGTAGCATCTGCAAATGCTGGAGTCCAGTTCCGGTTAGGCTCAGTATACTGATCTGCTGCACTTCATCTTTCCTTTTCCCTTAAGCTTCTTTCCTTTCACATACCGGACCTTCCTTACTACTTCTGCTCTGTACTTCTGCTTTTATTCACACATAACTAACCATTACCACCACTCTCACAACTGAATCCATCGTGTATATATATCCGCACAGGTAATTTCATCACCTTTCTAGTCGGCACCCGGAATAGTCAATCTTTTCACTAATTCTGATCAGTCGGCTGAATCCTTGCACATCAAGTAATGCGGATCAAGTATATGCTTGTATAAATCATTAATCATGTCGGCCAGACATGATTCATGCCTTCATAACCTTTACCACAATCAGTAACTCATCCGGAAAGTAGTCTGATGTTTTGTCAATCAGTTCTTCCTCTGTTCACACATTCACTCAGGAATCCAGTACTCAACTATCCATATCTTTTCCTCATCTATCACTGGAGGCTAAATCCTTGGAATATACCACTCAAGGTAGTCCTCTTGACTTCCCCAAATCCGCATTGCACAAAGATACTTCCTCTGAGAGATCCGGACGTGTCTGTCGGACCTTGCCACATGCTCTGTTCTTGTTTACCGGACCACAACATTCTTCACTCTGACTTCCGGTAGAGACACACCATGTCCTGCGGATGTGTGGGATGAACTTTGTTGCCATCAATGACAACAATCATGAATCCATATAGTGTCTCTTGCCAACAAAGCAAAAGCCAGGTTTCAACATTTCCATGTACACCCACACACTAGACCAAAAAAACAAAACTACATGATCACGAAATCAAAACCAATTGCCAGCACGACCATCCATATTCCAAGGATCCAATTTGAAAACTTCAAAGGTGAAAAAGCGAGACCATTGTCACAAACAAGAGCATTAGGACAGCCAAACTTGGTAATAATGTTATCCTCCAAAAATTTAATTACTACATCAGTAGTGCAAAGCTTCAAAGCTTGAGCTTCTGACCATCTAGTACAGTAGTCTGTCGGGGTTAGAATATACCTGTGTTGCACAGAAGAAGGTGGATTGATCATACCAATAAAGTCTAATCCCCACTTGGCGAAAGGTCTTACTTCAATGACAGGGTGCAAGAGCATTGCAGGATTTCTTTCTCTCGAAGCCGCTACTTGACAGGTGTGACAAGTTTTGATATGCTGATGAGCATCCTGAAACAAAGTAGGCCAATAGTATCCTGCCCTCAGGATCTGATGAGCTGTTGTCATAGTTCCGAATTTATCATGAAATTGGTCCATGATCTGTTTAGCTTCATTTCTACCAACACATCTCAAATAAATCCCCTCGTGGTTCGGTCGAAACAAAATTGATCCTTGCAACATAAACCTTTGACTCTTGTATCTCAAGTCTTTTCTCTGTGTTGGATCCATATGGCCTGGGCATCTTTGGGTAAGCAGATAGTATACAATATCATCATACCACTCATCTGGCGATACATCCTCAAGCACATGCTTGTTGCACTAGTCCTGGGCCTTCGACTGCTATTGTCTACGTGAGCGCTTGTTCTTGTACTAACTTCATCAGTTGAATTTCGATATCATATTCTTGTATAATGGCGACCCACTTGCCTCTTCTCTCGCCTAGTTCATTCTGCATCAACAATGTCTTGACAGCGGCATCTGGGACTATTGCATATACTTTACTCAAGATATAATGTCTGAATTTCTTAATTGCTTTCACCAAAGCATATGCTTGCTTTTCCACACAAGGATATCGTAATTCTGCATCTTTAAAGGGAGCACTCATGAAAGCGATGGGATGTTCATTATTTTTTTCTGTTTTTTGACTTGCCTGATAACTATCTCTGAATCCCCGAATACATGTAGGATCTTAGCTTTCTTCTTAATGGCGAGGAGCAATCCATGCACTAAAGCTTCATATTTGGCAACGTTATTTGTACAAGGGAATTGTAACCTCAATGTTGACAGATATGCTTCTCCAACTAGACTAATCAATTCAAAGTCGGCTCCAGATCCTTGTTTGGATTTAGATCCATCAAACCTTAATGTCCATACTTGATCAGTTTCTTGCTTTGAACTTTGCATATTACTATCCTCCTTTTCACATGCTTCTTGAGTAATCTCTTCTGTTGGAACTGTTGAACTTGATTCTTCCATGAAAACCTCATCTGGGACAGGTTCTTCTAGCTTTGATATTCTCGGGATTTCTAAGCCCCTTGCTTCTGGAATCCTTTTTCGAACTTGTTCTAGAAATACTTCACACATTGCACAAGAAAACTCAAAATGGAAGGCATTATGGATTCTGCACCAATTGGGCAGCAATAAATCTTGAATACACGCATGACTTCCTAGTTCTACACCCTGCTTCACATGTTTCAAAATGAAATTCTGAAAGTTCTCAAACATGCCTTCACTTTCCTCATCCGATGCAGTATCATGATTACTTTCTATAAGACCTTTTGTTGGATTATGCAACATTAAGACTTCTTCGACCTTAGGCTTATAGACACCCAGATCTGTCTCTACAAAGAGGATTTCATTGTCTTCTCCATACTCGGTGATCATTAGTTTCAACCGCGGAGTACTACCTATTCTGATTTGATTTGGCAGTCATTTCCATGACAACCACATATGCAAGAAATCAATAGAAACATATCCATTCAACTTCCTCAACCAATCCCTACTCAATAGCATTCCGTATCCCTCAGGAATATCTACAACTGAAATATCAATATAATGCTGAATCCTAGGATCAACTGCCAACTGCATATGGATGTTGTGTAATTCTCCTACAACTGGAACTTCGGTTTTATCCAACTGTGTCACCTTCTTGGAAGTCTGTTTAGGGATTAGGCCGAGTTTCTTGCAAACACCTAGTGGCATAACATTACTTGATGCTCCAAAATCCATTAAACAATTATGCAAAAGCTTTCCAAACATTCAAACTGACAAAAGGAATGGTGGCTATTCATCCTTCCCTTGGTAAAAAACTACTGATTTCTTCTTTGGAGTATTGTAATCTAACTTAGTTGCTGGTTCCAGATCTCCCTGTGGATCTTGACCCTTTACTATGTTGTTGTTCTTTGTAGGTACTTTCTTCACTCCAACCTGTTCATCTTTGGCCGTGCTAGATGAATCCTGTGCCACATAAATTGCATTCGTTTGCCCTTGCAGATGAGGAGATACTGATTGAACTGTATTTGTATTTTGAACAACATTTGTTTGAGGTGCACTGGACGTGGATGGATTTGATGAACCGGTAGCAACTTGCACATTCTGAGTTCCACCCTTTACAGCAGTATTGCTGAAACTCCCCAAGAAGGCTTCCCTTATTTCAGGTACTCATCAGTTCTGTCAATGGCAAACTTATCTTCACCTTCTTGAGTTCTTCTATCACACATTGACTTAACCTCTTCAAATCATCTTTTTATATGTAAGAATTTGTCCTTCATCATTCATTTCTTGTAGCAATTGATTTGCACATGCTTCTGCCATGGCTAAGATCGGCTCAATCAATTCTTCTTCAGATATATCTCTCTTTGACCAATCAACTGTATATGGCAAATTTTTAATTTTCTCCAACTCATCTATTAGTATAGTGTCATCTTCTATGAACTGATATGGAATCCGGAGTACCTTTGATGCTCTTACCAATTCCCATGTGAGTCTCGAACACTTGAATGTCCTAAGATCATCTTCATCTTTTGCATTTGCCCAGTGATCTTCCAGTTGCATGATATGTTTATATTCTCGATTATATTTCCAACAAACTTTAAAGGGATCAAAATTAAGCCTTCTTTTTCGCTCTTTGACTTGACTCTCCTTACAATAAACAGGTGACTGACACGTACTCCCTTCCTATTTGCAAGTAAAGCTCACAACACGTGATTCGTTGGAACAACCTGGATCCCGTTCATGAAATTGGTGCCCACCTTGAGGAGTTGTGATGATTAAGCACGAGCAGTTTAGCAATTTGAGGGTCATCACATGAATTATCATCCACCCGCCAAAGCTGACATGGCTGTTGTTGCTCGCTACTACGATGAGGATGAGGAAGAGACTAGCTACTGCCCACCCAACCTCTGATGATAGAGTCAAAGAAGTTGGTTATTCGAAATTAACTTCCTCCATCTTGAACAAAGAAGATATGAGCAGTGGTAATGACCTAGTGATGAATTAGACGCTACCCCAAGTCCAGGTCACGCGAGGTCGAGGGGGAAGATCTTGACAAGCTACTGCATCAAGTAGTAAGCCTTGTCCGCCAAAACTATACATGTCTCAACATATCCGACATGGATAAAAGAACAGGGGAACCTGATTTCCGAACCCGCCCAAGCCTAGGAAAAGTTCCTTTATTCTCTTGCCTTTAAAATCATATATCTGGAGCCAAGAAAACTTGGACAGTCTGCCCATACACAGAGACATTGCCTTCAAAACTACAAAACACATCATCAACGAATTTGAAAATGACAAGTCCTGAGTAAGGGAATACTTCGTCCTTATAAAGCCAAAAGAGGAAAGCAAAAGTATCAGGCACAAAAAACAATTCGCACTGCCTTTCCATAAACAAGCCCTTATCACAAAATGTGCCAACATAATGCCAACGCATATCAACTAATCTACAGGTTATTTCCCAAGGATTTTCAATTAATTTGCTAATGCCACAGGTGGTAATTTCTTCATATATTTCTGCACCCATGCATTATACTCTTCCCTTGCCGACTATTTGTACTTCAAAATTTTATCAACCTTTTGCATGTAAGTCATGTACCTGGCATCTAACAATAGTTTAGTTTCTTTTATGAAACTACTCAAGCCGACTTCCAAATTCAACAACCTGTCCATTTCAGCATTACATTGCACACGATCAATCTTGCTTTCAACAACGATTGATTTGATGGAGGCAGGAACTATGCTGCCAAATTCCTCTTTCCACTCTGACAATGACCTTTCAGTGCCATCATGAGTACAAACTGGCGGCAGGGAGTACTTTCCAAGAGATCTGAAGCTATTAATTATGTCCTTCAACATCACATTGAGTCAGTCATGAAAAACAAAAATTTCATTCAGAAGTCCTACAACTTCCTGTGTGCTAATCACCCCACCTAGCACATTAGAATCTATGCTGGCACTATTGTAAATATGATTCATCACCTGCACACGAGGGATCCAAGTACCTAGGATATCCCTTAATGTTGACCCATTCACAGTGTCGCTTTCAATTGGCTTTTTCAAATTATTTTGACAAACCCATGCACCATCTACCTTATTCAATACTTTACTCATTTGATGATCCAAGAAGTTTTTAATCAGAGCTACATGTTCACTTTTGTGCTCTTCTTTGAATTTGTCAATAAGACTGTTGCTTCTTCTCAATTTCCTTTGTAATTCACTAACAGCAACCGAGTCTCCCTCATGTCCTGATGAACTCCTAAGACTAGACACAAAAGGTGTTGATAAGACTTCAATTCCTATGGAAGGAACAAGTGCTTTAAGCTTGTTGTACTCATGTAATAACTTTACAGAATCCTCCCTCTATTTATCTAGTTCTACTTGCAACTTCCTTGCTGCAGCTTCACTGAATTTTGTTGTGGCTACTAACAAAGATGCAGCTTGAGGGACAGTGGTGTTAGTTAATCTTCTCACAATCCACTGCCCTATGAGCTCATTTAAATCCCTTGCCACTTGTTGTTCACTGTCACCTAGAGCCATTGCCCAAATGGCCAAAGTCTCATGACTAGCACTGAAACTTGACCCAAACAATTCCTCCGCTTGCTCCTTTTTTATGACATCTTCTAATAGTGTTCATAGCAATAGCAGATGAGATGTCCCATCCTGGCAAGAGCAAGAAACCACTTTCCTTTACTAGCCTTCTTCCTTCCTCAAGGGTGATGTTGCTAATATCCATGTCAACTTCCTTCAAAACCCTTTGAGCAATTTCCACTTTATCCTCATTCTCAACCTTATCATGTTCCTCATTCAACTTCTTTAGGTACATCTCAAATTTCTTCTGCATTAGCAAGGCACTGAATTATTTTGACTTAACAAAATCATCGTCAGATAAAAATTCCTTGCAGGCTAGTGCTCTAACATCCTTCACAGCTGCATTACTCTCTTGCAGGCTCAGCAAAGTTCTTGATGGGGGAGCCATAAGTACTTCATGTTTTGGAGGATACCTTAACACTTGCTGCACTTCATCCAAGTCAATCTAGTTCTCTCCAACCTCCTCTGTCAAGGAGTAATCAACTAAAGGTTGATTTTCAACAGTTGGTTCAAAGGGAGGAAGTGATTTCCATGGCTCTCTTGTAGTATCTTCTACCACAAGTTGAGTAGGCTCCTAAACATTTTCCTCAGGCAACTATTGCCTCTGACATAAAATTCCTAAGCAAATCCTCTTGCTCATCGAAAGAATGCTCGAACCCTTATCTCAGTTTATGTCTCCCTACCCTGTCAATAAAATGCTCACAGTCATAATTTCTATGCTCCATTTTGTGCAATCTATATTCTTGCAATTTTGCCAAACAAGCCTCTAGACCTTCTTTAGCATTGATAAAGAACCTAGGAAACTGAATTGTTGAAGTAAGGAAGGTCCCCTTATTATTTCTCAAATGAAACTTATTAGACTCATTCAGCTGCCACATAATCTCCAGAAATGCCACCCTGTTCGGCACCCTCTTGGGCAATAAAAGAGGTCTAACATTTGCCCCATAAACCCTGATTATGGTTACATTCCTATAAAAGAACCAATCACCCCAATTGTGATCCCTCACACTAGCTGGCTTCCTTTCAAAAGGCCTTAAGAGATCCATTATCTCCTTGGAGAGTATAGGCCTTTCCTGTCCCAATAACCCTAGCACCCTTTGTGCGAAATGCTCCTCAAACACCAGGTAGTTTGCATTGTCACAATACGAGTCCCATAAGTGGACTCTGCCTTGAATTGACATAGGCTCTTCATCCTTGGTTTGATGTTGGATCTACAATTCATTACCCCAGAATCCTCTCCCACAGTAAAATATGGCATAACAAAGAGTACCTAGAAAAGGTGAGGGCATGACTTCCCTACTTGAATTCTACCAATTCCTTATGGATTTGTTCAACCAAAAATGTAGCATAATCAAACTTTCTATATTGGTATTTATCTTGTATATCAATAATCATGACCAGTAAATGATTTGGTATCAGGTGATTAAAATCCATCTCAAAAACTTAATAGAGGGCAAAGTGTAATATTCAGGCCCAATTTTTTTCAAAATTTGCATACAAGGATATCAATGTTAGCATCAAAGCAAACCAACTCGAGGCCTCACACTTTTTGATCACCAAGATCCCAGGATGGGCAAGGTGAGAGCATACAGTGATTTTGGCTTACAGTAATAACTATGCAAGAAGGAAATACACTTCTTCCGCTGCGGCGGGCATCCACATATCGTGGGAATTCACCACTTTATCAGTGGGTATGAAATAAGCATTAAAGAATACAAAGCCATCCACTTATTCAGTGGGAGTTCGCCACTTGTCCAGTGGGTAGAAATGAAAAGAAAAGAGAGTTCATTATCCTCACTGGCGGTAGAACCATCCAGGGGTTACAATGTTTTTGTAATATTCTTTCCCTCCACACTGGCGGTAAACCATCCAGGGGCCTTAGTGTGAAATTGCATTACAATGAACATTTTAATGATTATCAAATAAACATATTCAATGTTAGAAATTGTAGACTTGATAAACTACTCTTGAGCACCAATGATATAGAATCATACCCTGCTGATTTGATTGTCATTTAACATTCAAAATGGCTGATCAAGAAGACACAACTCTGATTTTTCCTGACTGATCCCTGTCACTTGCAACTTGTTAGCTGACTATACAGTACGGCAGCCATGAAGGAACATAAAAAACTCATAATCCACACACACATCTGATCAGCAATCAACTGCCACTAGACTGATATAACAGTCCAAACTAACATTCCTGAGCACTTAGCAAACTGAAAACACTGATATCTGATCAACAGCAATTAATTTCCTTAGACAGGGCCGTACGGCCTGGTACAGGTACGGATGCTCCTAGCAATGTTAATACAGTAGCAAAGAACCTCAAATCACTTCCACAATGGGCGTCTAGGCCAAACAAAAGCTATGCAAACAATAGAAGATCCAAATGCATCACCTTGGAATTTTTATGTGCATCGATGCAATCAGCATGGTACGGCCCAGTGCATAGTACGGATGCTTCAAAAACTCATAATACCATACCAATTTCACTCAAACCACTTGCAATGAAGGTAATATGAATATTAAATCAAAGTGCAAAGAAGGAAACCATCCAATATATCATCTATATTAATTATGAATTTTGACCCCAGCATATGTACGGCCAAGAATGATACGGCCAATACAGAAAATTTCCAGAATTTCACCACACACTTCAAATCACACCAAAAGTTTATAAGAATATCTTATTCATCATTCTAAGCTGATCACAAATTAAAAAAAACTCACAACTTCAAAATCCATTTAGTTCCCTGTGATTCCCTGAGTGGAAATCATCTCATACCAGCTAGGGTGGATTTCTCACCACCGAAACTGATCCTCCTCAAGTGGGTTTCCGTCCACAAGAAGGCACAATTGATCTCTGGTTTCAGCCCAGCAGCATAACATTATCAAATTCCAAGCATAGCTCCAAATGAGCTCACATCTTCTTTTTATAAGCACCTGGGAGTTACAAAACCAATCTTTCTTGAAATTAGAGCTTTTTTGCACTTCCCTTAGAAATAATTTCTAATATCAAGTTATGTGCACACTTAAGTGACTAGGGAATTAAAAATTATAACATTTCCCTTTTTCCCTTCAAGTCATAACATTAAGTCACTTTTTTTTAAAAATAACCCACCCGACTTTAGGCACCAATAAAACTTAGTTTAATTATCAAATTAATCAACCTTATAACTCCAATTTGATAATTAAACCAAAAATGATCCCAAACCTTTCCCTAGCCCATCGGGATCATGAGATAGGCTAATGGTCCCAGTCTGACTAGGCTTGGAAAGGGGACATTACACAAAGTAAGTCTTCACAAAGTAATAATCAAACATGTCAATGCTGAGAGGCTCTATTTCATGGTCATATATGTCAAAGTTGGAAAACTCGAACTTGGCAACCCAAAATAGGACTCGGACTAGGGAAAAAACTCGACTAGGACTCGGCAAAAAAAAGAACCGTAGTTTTAAAAAAAAAAGGAATTAATGCATTTAGAGAACATAAGAGCCTAATTTGATTTTGAAGATCAAGAAACCACTTCTCAATCTCCTCATTTGGATACTGTAGCACCTACTAGTTCTAGGCCTGCAAAATTGACTTCCATTACTTCCAATCCTTTTGCTTCTTCCTCTACTACTCTCTCCAATTCAGCAAGATCCTCATCAGTAAGGAAGACATCAACATCATCATTTTGTTCATCAATAGTCCATTCACCATATGGATCAGTATCATCCAAGTTGATGGACTCATGTGAAACACCCTCCACCTTTCTAGTTCAAAGGCGAAGATTGTACCGAACAAAAACTAAATCATTTAGGCATTGTTGGGTCAACCTATTTCTCTTCTTTGTGTGAATGTTCTCAAATAAACTCCAATTACGTTCACACCCAGAAGCACTACATGGCTGCGACAAGACACGGATGGCTAGCTTTTGAAGATTTGGCGTCTTAGCACCATAGTTCTCCCACCATAAATCTACAAAAACACATTTAAAAAATATAAGTATTAAGAATAAAGTAAAAAATGTAAGAATCAAGTTTCTAATTTCATCTTGTAGTATACTATTGAACAATTTTTTTTACCTGGTTGTTGTTTTCCTCTCCTTTCAATTGCTCGTTGTGAGGAAAAGAGTCTCCCCTCTGCAACCTTATAGACCTTGAATAGATTAAAATTAAATTAAATAGAAAATTTATAGATAGTCAACAATGAACAGTGCAAATTCATAAATAAGATGTAACAAATCTCACCTCCAACTCATCAAGCACCCTATCTCTCATCTCACGATCAAGCACCATCTTATCGATGCATCCGACAAGACCTGCCATGACCTCCTCATCAGCCTTAAATGTGTCAGAGAAGTAGAACTTCGGGTTCAAGAAGTAGGCAAAGGCATGTATCGGCCAGTGGAGTTGGTTTGTCCATCTCTGATCAATGATGCACCAAATGATTTCATACTTTCTTTTGTTGCCGCCATAGTAATGTGAAATGGCCTCTTTGGCCCTATCCATGGCCTCATAGATGAAATCCATTGGCATGCCCTCTCCATCCACCATACGAAGAACCCTCACCAAAGGTTCTATCACCTAAAAAAATCAAAACAAATGTTAAATTATTACAAAATTAACCCCTCAAAAAAAAAAACAGCAAATAGATTATCATGTATAAAGTTTATTTTTGTGTTTGTTACTTACCCCGATCAACTCCTCTCCATTTTTTATGAATGTGTCATCAAAAACTACGCTTACAATCCTCTTCCCTTCAGGTTTAGTGGCAAATAGGGACTGCAACCAATCATCGACACAAACATTTGCATGAGATGAGCACTGGCACAAAGAATGCTTTGCAATGTGAGGAAGTTGCTAGCAAATCGTGTCACTCTTGGTCGCACAAGGTCCTTGCCATTTGTGAATTTCCTCATCAAGGAAAGCACCCAAGTATGGTTGTAGATAAAATTTTTAACATTTTTGGCATCTTCAACCACACTTTTGACCAATCCAATCTTCCCAATGTCCTCTAGCAACAAGTCCAAGCAATGTGCACCACAAGGAGACCATGCAATTGTAGAATGCCTCTCCATAAGTAGTCTACCTGTAGCTACATATGCAGTTGCGTTGTCTGTGATAATTTGGACAACATTATCAACACCAACCTCTTGGATCACCCGATCTAATAAATTGCATAAAGTCTCAGCATTTTTGACTTCATTGGAGGCGTCTATTGACTTTAGGAACACCAATCCACCATTAGAGGCCACTAAAAAGTTTAGGAGAGTCCTATTCCGTCCATTTGTCCACCCATCAGATAAAATGCTGCAGCCTTTTCTTCGCCAAAATTTATTTTGCTCATCAACCACAAGCCGTGTATTCTTTACGGCTTCCTCTAGCAATGGCCCACTCAAATCTTTAGCTGTTGGGGTCTTAAACCCCTTACCTGCAACTGTAAGGGCATTCACCAAACCTTCCCAATATGGGCTGCTCGCCACATTGAAAGGTAAATTATTGTAGTACCAA
Source organism: Cunninghamia lanceolata (assembly GCA_027924645.1). Classification (NCBI taxonomy): domain Eukaryota; kingdom Viridiplantae; phylum Streptophyta; class Pinopsida; order Cupressales; family Cupressaceae; genus Cunninghamia; species Cunninghamia lanceolata. The sequence continues at coordinate 4,467,560 of BSBN01000490.1, read as the reverse complement.
AAGTTTGTTGCTGCCATCCTAGCTTCATGATGCTTGTCCTTTTTCCAACTGGTACCTTCAAGTGAAGGTTGTGCTCTTGGAACATTGCGTGGAATAAAGAAATTTGGTCCTGATGAAGGACCCTGGCTAGCACTAGCAGTAGTAGAGAAAGAACCCTTAGGACTCTCACCAAAAGATGAATGTGGCTGACAGATTCTTGGACTTGGGGTAGAAGTGGATCCACTCATCGTTGCTGCTAGTGCATCCTTTGTTTTTTGTCTTTCATCTTTTTTCATCTCATACTCAGCAAGAAGAGCCTTCATCTCTCTAACCATCTCAGGAGTCGATTTAGAGCATACATCCACATTTTGCCCAAGTATTCTTACAAGGTGGTATTTTAATCTGTTTATTCCTCCTGTCATCCATTTGTTGCATTCGGTACATGTCACCTCACCCTTTTTATTTCCTGGTATCCCATACTTCCATGCAAGGTCTTTTCTCGTTCCCCTTGGGTTTGAAGATGACATTGCTATTTCAAGTTCAACATGAAAAAAAAATCAGCAAGGGTTTGGTAAAAAATCAGCAAATAAATGAGATTCAAACATTTGCAAAAAAATAGAATGCAAAACCAAGCTAGAAATAGTAGGAATTAGGCTATTGAGGGAAATAGAAAAAAAGTTGGTAGCATTTCCCCTTATTTTTTTTTTATTTTTCTGATTTTTAATTGAAGAAAACAAAAAAAAAAAGAGAAGCTAAATCACTTACCTGGCTCTATTATGATCTCTTTAGCTCATCTTCTCGGCTTCTTCCAACCTCACTTCAAGTTGCAGACCTGTATTTGGCAAAGTAGAGGAGTGAAATGAGGAAAAAATTAAAAAAAAGAGGTTTTAAACCATCTTTTTGACATCCCAGCCGTCCAGGAGAGTGCCTGCACGGGACTCGTGAATCCAACCTCAAGACTCGCACACAAGTTTTCCATCTTTGATACATGTAATGTCCCCATTTTTGGGTTCTCTTGCATTGTAGTTGGCACTGTCCTTGTGGATGTGTGTCAACGTGATCAGATGAGTTATTTGATGATTCCATTGAGCTCAGGTGGTCTAGAGGACTCATATGCCACTTTCCGAGGTGATTTTCAGCTTTAGGTGTGCTCTCCAAGAATCTTGGAGAGGGCGTCTATTTATATTAAGCCACCCGGTTGGCTCCATTTATCATTATCCTTCATCGGGATCACTCCAGTGTAGTCAGTTTTCGATTCCAATGTTTTCCGGCAGTTTCTGCAAAATGGGTGTATTAATGGCTTTATTTTAATTATTTTACTAAGGTCGCAAATATTATTTAAATTATTTTAAAAGCACCTTTTTGTTATAACTCGTCAGAACCGGAATGAAAAGTTTTAAATCATACACATAATATTGGGACCTTGTGGATCAAATATTATCATTATTTTGATAAAAAGGTCTTTTGGAGCCAAAAATGAGCTTTTAATTAAAAAGTGAATTAAAAAATAAAAGCTTCTGGAAAGGTCGGTGGGAAAAAAGTATTAAAGGAGGTTGTGTGAGCTCATTTGGGACATTCAAAAGTTTGTTTATTTTCCTTCAAAGATTCGAGATTGTGCCTGTGGCCGACTACTACCAACAAGACGAAAACCCCAATGGTTTCTTCAAGCTGAGGATGAAAACCCTCTGTCTTCAATGGTGCGGTTCCATCCAGGAATCAACAGTGAGCTGAAGATTTGGACTTTGGGGACGAAAACCCTCGGATTCGATTGGAGCAATTTCATTCAGAGATTGCTAATGTGCTGAAGGATTGCCGGTTAGAGAATTTGATAATTCTTAGTCGTGAAGGGTTTACTGTGCAAATTCTATTGAGATTATTCGAATAATAAATTTATTTGATAAACTTGGGAGTTGTGGTGATTCATGGAGGATTCCAGAAAGTATTTGCTGAGTATATCAATGGCTGCGCGGGTCTTCATAATGGCTGTGTGACACCTTTTTGTGAGTGCCAGAAGGCTGTGTGAGGAGTTTGGAGCCAAGGGGAGTTGTGTGTGAGTGTTTTTGGAGGGACGTGGGACTTATGGAAGGGTTGGTGCTGCTTATTCCACCCTCTTAGCATCATTTCTTTACTAGCTGCTGGGTATGAGGTTTTGGAGCTGCACGTGGAGGTTTGGGATTGCTGTCCAAGCTTTGCACAACCATATTTACTTATGTATAACAGACTTCTCATTGTCATTGTATGCTGGACCAGCTATTTAGGGAGTGCAAGTAGATCTCTTCATATATTCATTTACAGGGGACTTACAAACAAGCTACAACAACGTACAGTTTGCAACAACAACGATAAATTGCTATGGATCTTCACTATTTGGCTTGTAACCATGCTCTAGTATCTCAGATATTGTAACAACAAAAATACTCATTGAAATCAATATATTATTGCTGGAGTTAAGGTCAGTTTATGCTTCATTGTTATTCCTATTTCATGCCAAGTGTTTGATAAAATGTCAGTGAGATTTATATGCAATTCTGAGTTGTTTCTTGAGAAATTTTCTATTATATATTGCACATTGAATGATTCCAAACACAAATGCATTGAAATACACTGAGAACAACAACAAAACATCAAACCAAAAAAGTGTTTGACGGAATGTAAGCTCACTAGAAGTTAGTAAACTTTATGGGTGTTTGAGAAAAAAATGTTCCAAACTAGGGTGGGACATTACAATATATTCTCAAATGCTTGCCCATGCTTCTTGGCCTGTGAAGAGGTAACTTGTATGTCCTATAAGCCTGTTTATTTCTGTTGTATTCCTTCTTTAGTTCATCAACATCAATTCTTTTATGGGCTAGGGGGTTCAGACCAAACACTTCAATTATGAATTCTCTGTTGAGATGGAAAAGTTGCTTACCCTTACAATTTGATAGCACCCAAGTGTTTGAATTGTAGCTTTGGCTAATTGCTCGGATGAGGTCTACATTTACAAATACATTGGGGACAACTACTTTCCCCAAATCCAATTCCCAAATGTGTGAAATGGGTTTTTTATGGGCATGGCGGTTATATCTAGATTCAAATAACTCCCACCCTTTTATTGGTAGAATTGCATCTTTGATATATTTTTGAAAATCCTAAAACCTATTTGTCAATTCCTTGGTACCCTGGGCATGTTTATACTTTTTAGACAATCCCGGGAGCTAGTTTATAAGGTCTTGGGATAAATCCCTTTTGATTTTACCTCTACAACTCAACCTTCGACTCATGATTACATATCGAGATGATAGACCACTAGAGAAAAAGGGGCAGTTGGGGCAATAAGTCTAAAACTCGGGCAAGGGCTTTACAACACTATTATAAAACAATAAACATCCAATGCAGATCACAGATAGAACAATTGATCAACATACCAGTTTTCCGGCAACTAGAGCATCCAATTTTGAAGTCGCAATCACCAGCCACTAATTCACCAATTGCTTCAACTCGCAGAAGTCTTTTGTATGCTCGGAATTGCAGAATGAACTTTAAAATGGAAGATGAAATCTATTTATTTCTTGTCGTCGCCTCATTAATTTTTCAATTGAAAACAACCTGCACCCACATGTCGCGAACGGTCATCTCATTTGAATACCGATAGTTCGATCAAAACCGGGCCTTGAATCGACGAACATCGCATGCCAAGGCCATATCGCAACTTCGACCGAAGAACCAACACCTTGAAGCTGCGTGGTGCACTGGACCGTCAGATCTTCATTAGTTTAGTATTTTAAAACATCACTGTCGATCTCATTTCCCTGGAATGGACATGTGTCACCATGTCGCATTGTCACAGCTTCAACACTTACCGCCATTAGGAAGCATGCCTGATGCACTCACCCTTGGATCGCCCTTGGTATAACAAATTAAGAGACCGCCATCGATTTTTACTTTATCCGGCCAACAAGTGTTGTCACCGCGCACCGTCGCAAAGCCGGAAAAGGCTAGTGGACGAGAAGCTATGCGATAGGTGCTCCTATGCGCGAGAACAAGACATCGCCACGTGGTGGTGCCTATCGAATCAAACCATGATGATATTAGCAGAATATTCCTGGTCAATAAGAACTAGCCACTTGTTAGAAAACAACACTTTGGTGGGACCACATCATCGCCCAAGAAGGACAGACACATGGTATTACAACGCACTGTCACAACTTTTAAAATAATGAATTAGAACAAAGTTGCGCAGAAAGGAAACAGTGCGATGAAGCGACGATATACTCCCACATGTCGAGGAAGGATACGCCCACTATAAAGAAGAGACATTTTTAAAAGAAATGGGTGGCTCAGAAAATCAACCCGTTAGTGCCAAGTGGCGGCATCGCGCACCGTCGCAACCTTTTAACAATAGGCTCAAGAAGAGGCTGCGACGAGCGTGACCAAATTAAAACATTACACCTGGCACTATCGCAATTGGTCCATAATTCTCAAAGGGAAAAAGCCAATCGGAAAAGGTAAGGACACAACTTGGGTTGGTTTATCTAAAAGGCGGGGTTGGTCATGCACCGAGAACATGGGGATAAAACTTAACTTAAGCTCCAAAGGAACCGGCCGCATAGGTCAACGAGCAATTAGAACAAAACCCTCAAACCCTTAGGAAACCAATACTACGAGATTTTCAGAATAAAAAATTTGCTAGGTAATCACATGCTAACCCCAAGATATCAGCAAGAGCTAACAGTGGCTCTTCTTCGAGGATGCATTTTGCATAGGGAAATGGCGAGGATCCAAAAAACCTACGGGACGCAAACCAACACAACATGAACAAACAACAACACTTTGCCATGGGCAACAAACCACCATGGCTGCATGAGACACAAACACGAACAAACCCTAAACTACTGAGCATCGAAAAAATGAGTCGGAGCTCAAGAGAAATAGTGTTTCAAGAATTGTCCATGCACAGGCAATTCTTGATACTCTCCAGTTAAACTCTCAAGAAAATAAGAATTTTCTCCATGAGTATTCAGTATAATATATGGACCTAACCACAGGAGTCAAATTTTCCATGTTTCCCTTTGTCTTGAGATCTTGCATTCCATACCAACACCAAATCCCCACATTCAAACTTTCTATGCTTTGCCTTGTCAAATAAATATTTGACCTTGTGTTGTTTCTTAATGTTGACAACATGGGCTCTCCTCCTAGTCTCATCTAGCTCTATCAATTGATTTACTCTACAGGCCATTGCATCATCAATATCCTCAGAATATTCTTGGATGAATCTGTAAACTGGAATCTGATTGTTAATTGGCATATTTGCATTCATGCCATAAACCAACTCATAAGGGAAATTTCCAGTGGACTTCTTCACAATTACCTTATCTGCCCATAAGGCCAATCTGAGCTTTGAATCCCAAGATTTCTTGTTCTTCCCCAGCATTCTCTTTATAATTTTCATTATGCTCATTGCTGGATTCAGCCTGACCATTACCTTGCAGATGATAATCAATACAAAAATTCACAACCTCTTCAGACCTGAAACACATAGCATTATTAGTAATTAACTTATTTGGGACCCCAAACATTGTGATGATATGTTCCAAGACAAAATCCAAAACAATCCTGTTGGTGGCTTTCTTAGTGGGGATTGCTTTAATCCATTTTGTAAAATAGTCAGTAGCCACCAATATCCACTTGAATCCACCACTGGATTTTTCTGAAATTTCCCCAGTAAAATCTATGCCCCATTGTTGAAATGGAGCCTCTATAGTCTGGGGCCTCAATTGTAACACTCCAGATCCTTTCAACTTACCAGAAAACCTCTGGCATGCATCACAACTCCTCACCATTTTATGTGCATCAATAAATAAAGTAGGCCACCAATACCCAGCTCTGAGGATCTTGTGAGTTGTTTTAGCCATAAAGTGACCACAATTTCCATGGTGCATTTCTTTTAAAACCTTATTGGCCTCATCTTCATTTAGACACTTCAAGAGAATGTCATCTCTGTTTCTCCAGTATAACTCTTGATTTACTATGCTGTATTTCAATGCCTCGGCTTCAGAGTTCTTTTTTGATTTTCACTCATTTGGTTTGGACAGTTCATCTGACATAAGTAGTAAACAATGTCCCTATCATAGTTGAAAAACTCGGACTCAGCAAAAACTCGGGGAAAAACTCGGCAATAACTCGTCAAATTTATCGAACATTTAAAAATGCATAATTTTTTAAAAATATTCTTAAAAACACATATTTCTGAAATTGTAGAATGCATTGCTGATTTCCTTCATATATAAATCAATATTAAGAGTTTAATACATATCATAGACAAAAAAAAGAGTTCAACCTTCGAATACATATGAAATTCCAGTTTGATAATACATATTATAGACCAAAAAAAGAGTTCCATTATCACTAGAAAATATAAATCATAAATTTTTTCTACAACTAAAGCTCAAAAGAGTTTTGTTTCTCTTTGTGGGTGGTGCGGAAGTGGCTAGGCCTAGTATAGCTAGGATATCCTCAACAGAATCCTCATCTATAGGATCAAGCGGAACATGTGAAGAACCCGCCCCTAATGGCACATCAATATCATCATCTGACTTTGTCTCTGAATCCTCATATGCTGCGACATTCGCTTGCCATTCAGCTGTATCCCTCTCCATAACAGCTATATCATCATCACGTGATGGATCAACATCAACATCCTCAACAATCCAATCTGAATATGGATCAATGTCATCAAGGTCCAATGCCTGATATGATTCCTAGCCTTCTACCTACTTCTCATGTAACCGAAGGTTGTACCGCACATAGACAAGATCATTCAAGCGCTTTTGAGTCAACCTGTTGCGCTTCTTTGTGTGAATAGCCTCAAAAACACTCTAGTTGCACTCACAACCGGATGCACTACAAGGCTAGGATAAAATCTGGATGGCTATCTTTTGAAGATTAGGCGTTGAGGAACCATAATCATCCCACCATAAATCTGTAAGGATAACATTTATAACTTTGTAAGGATTTTAGTAAACTTAAAAATTAAAATAAATAGTAAATGAAAAATAAACATATGTTTTTTACCTGGTTGCAGAGTGGATCTCCTACGAATGGCATCTCTTAAAAAAAAAAAAGGCCCATCCGCATTCTTATAGGCCTATAACTCATTGAGTATGATGTCTCGAAGGTTATCATCAAAGACCAACCTCTCCATGCATGTGTTCAGGCCAAGTTTAACCTCTGCATCTGCTTTGAATGAAGAGGAGAAGAAAAACACGGGGTTCAAATAGTAACCAGTAGCATGAATATGTTGGTGGAGTTGTCGATTCCACAAATGCTGAATGGCCTCTTTTGCCTTATCCATGGCCTCATATAGATACCTAACCAACGGTTCTGACACCTAAATCAATAGTGGATGAAAATAAAACTAGAGAATTATAGTAATTGAAATTCAACAAATATAAATATAATTTTTTTACAAAATCAGCAAATTTTAACATTAGCAAATAAAAAAATAAATAAAAATTAGTGTTTGAAAACTTACCTTGATGATCTCCTCCATTACTTTTTCCATGTCACCATCATAAACTACCTTCACGACCCTGTCTGCTTCCAGCTTCCTATGATAAGGACTCTCCAACCACCTTTCGCACACAAACATGCGCCTAAGGTGGGGCAGTAATGCTGCTATACTCTGCAAGGTAACGAAATTAGTGGCAAAGCGTGTGACTCCTGATCGTGTGAGCTCCTTGCCACCAGTGTACTCTCTCATAAGATTTAGGACCCATGTGTGGTTGTAGATGTATTTTGTGATATTTCTTGCCTCTTCAACCACATTCTTCACCCAGCTTATTTTTCCAATGTTCTCAAGAAGAAGGTCAATACAGTGGGCAGCACAAGGGCTCCATAAAATTGTTGGATGCCTCGCCTCTAGAAGTCTACCGGCTGCCACATATGCAGCTGCATTATCAATCACTATTTGGACATGTTCCACTCCCACCATCACCACCTCATCCAACAAGTTGCACAAGGTTTCTGCATTTTTTATTTGATTGGAGGCATCAACTAATTTTAAAAAGACTAGCTGCCCCGCTGAAGCCACTAAAAAATTGATGAGAGTCTTGTTCCTGACATCTGTCCATCCGTCAGATAAAATAGTGCAGCCTTTTCTTTCCCAAATTTTCCTCTGATCATGTACTGTAGATGTGTGTGTTCGACCTCCTCTTGCAACAATGGGCCATTCAACTCATGACGACTTGGGGCCTTAAACCCCTTCCCTGCCACAGTCAATGCAGTGACCAAGTGCTCCTAATAAGGATTCAAAGCGACATTGAAGGGAATATTGTTGTAGTACCAAAATCGTGCACATGCCAACTTCGCCTCACGATGCACCTCTCTATTCCATGTATTTGCAAGACCATCCAATGAAGGTTGCGCACCAGGAGTGTTCCGAGGAACAAAAAAGCCATCAATTTCTTTGCCTGATCGTCGTATCCGTGGCCCAATGGAAGGCGTAGAAGAGGCCTCTACAGTTACACCTCTATAATCTGACCCTGTAGAACTCAAATCTCGGTTTGGGGCTGCCATTGCCTCTGCTGCTCTCTTTTTAGCTTCTTTCTTTTGTTGATAATCCATAAGGACGACTTGTGCCTCCCTCTGAACCTCCACAAGAGCTTTGTCACATAACAAAACATCATTGCAAGGGACCTGTGCAAGGTGGTATTTAAGTTGATTAATGCCTCTGGTCATCGGTTTAGTGCAATGGTTACAAATAACATCTCCTCACTTTGGACTGGCGTCCCATGTTTCCAGCAAAGGTCCTTAGGTTTGCCACCGGTTCTTCTACCTCCAGTTCCACTTGTAGAAGCCATAAGTTATAACTTGTTACCTATCAAAAGAGAGACAACAAAAAAAGATCAATTAAAAATTTAAATTTGACAGTAACAGTGAACACAATTGACTGGTGTATAGCTATATTTTGACATTTTTGCTGTAAAAAACAATCGAAATTATAAAAAGACTATATCATATGAAAGGAGAGATTTTGGACAAATTGTCAAACTCAAAATTTATATAGGATTATGAATCATGATGATATTTAATTTTAAAAAACATTTGAAATTTTAAAAAGACTGTATCATATGAAAGGAGAGATTTTGGACGAACTATCATAATTTATATAGGATTATGATATATTTATTATTTATAATATTATATTATAAAGCAATAGAAATTTTAAAAAAACTGTATCATATGAAAGGAGAGATTTTGGACGAACTGTGACAATTTATATAGGGTTTTAAAATTTTAACTATTAAATATTTTTAAGTTTTTAACTATTAAATATTTTTAAATTTTTAATCTTTTTAAGTTTTAAAATTTTAACTACTAAATATTTTTAACTATTAAATATTTTTAATTTTTTATAGTCGATATTTTAAAAAGACTGTATCATATGAAAGGAGAGATTTTGGATGAACTGTCAAAATTTATATACGATTATGATGAAATAATTTTCATCATAATCGTATATAAATTTTGACAGTTCATCCAAAATCTCTCCTTTCATATGATACAGTCTTTTTAAAATATCGCATGTAAATTTTTTTTAAAAAAACCTTTAAAATCTCTCCTTGCATATGATACAGTTCGTCGCAAATCTCTCCTTTCATCTGAAATTTAACTTACCTTTCGATTTTTGGTTGTCGCTGTCCTGGAGCCGCGTTAGGGTTTTGTCCTCACGCGCTAGGGTTTCGCAGTCTTGGAGCCGCAGGTCGCCGTCATGGAGCAATATCAAACAAAATAAAAATGTTTTTTAGGTTTCGCTTTATATATCTACTCTGGCCGAGTCTTCTGACTTGTTACGCGTGAGTAATGGCGGATTCCGGCGAGTTTTTGAGGAGAAAATTGCCGCGATTTATTGGAAAAAGTTGGGCCGAGTTTTTGCCATTAAAACTCGCCGCCGACACAGACACGCGAGTACTTGCGAGTCGCTCGCGTTTTTTGTGGGTTTTTCAACTATGGTCCCTATACCAAGGAGAATCTTCAAGGTTGCATTTCTGCTCTGAGACCCCTTCCTGCAAAAAGTTTTTCTATGCTGCTTCAAAGTTGGACTCTGCCATGAGTCTAGCAAGTCCCTGTCCTCTGATTGACTTAGTAATCTGGATGTCAATATTGAATTCTTGGATTTTATTAATTAATTTGCACCTTCTTCCAGTTACCTCTTGCTATACAAGAATGTCCTTAACTGCAGCATGAGGTACATAGGCTACAACTTTTGCCCCAACCAAGTATGATATGAAGTTTTTCGCTGCTTTTACTAAGGCATTAGCATGTTTCTCCATAGTATCATATTTCAGCTCTGTTGCTTGGAGAGATTTGCTAAAGAAGGAAATGGTTGTTCATATCCATCTTCATTTTTCTGTAGTAAGACAGCGGCAATTGTGTGGAATGAAGCAAAAGAGAATAGTTGGAATGGTTTTGAAAATTCTGGTGATGCAAACACTGGGGCTTGTTTAATTGCCTCATTAATGTCCATGAATGACTTGGTAGGCTCATCACCACACTTTATACTCTCTCCCTTCTTTAACATTTTAGAGATAGCTTTAGTTTTCTCAACAAAATTTGTTATAAATCTTCTCACAAAGTTTATCTAACCAAAGAAGGATTGAAGCCCTTTAATTGTCTTCGGTTGATGTATCTTGTCTATTGTTGCTACTCTCTCTAGATCAATTTTAACTCTGTCTTTAGACACTATATGCCCTAGTAGCTTGCCTTCAATCACCCCAAACATACACTTTTTATGGTTGAGTGATATTCCGTATTCTAGGGTTCTATAGAAGATTTGCTCTAAGTGGTTGCAGTAATCCTCACCCCTTTTGGAGAAAGCTGTCAAATCATTCTGCTACACAGCCATAATCACATTGATTAAATCAGAAAAGGCAACATCCATGGCCCTCTGAAAGGTGGCCCTTGCATTTGTTAGGCCAAAAGGCATTCTGATGTAGACATGTGCCCCAAGGAGTGGTAAAAGTTGTTTTGTACTGCTCTGACTCTTTCACACTCACCTAGTTATAGCCAAAAAAGCCATCCATCATAGATAGTAACTCACAACCTGTCACTTTCTGTAGCATGGCTTCCATATTAGGTAAAGGATAATTATCTTTTAATGATGAGATACTAAGAATTCTAAAATCAACATAGTCTTATATCACATTTTTTTCCTAACAAGGACTAGAATGGATACCCATGTGGAGTGTCTGATTGGCTTAATAATCCCTCCCTCACTGAGCTTAGCTAACTCTTGTTGCATTTTAGGAGCCAAAGTGGGATTGATGGGTCTCTGTTTCTGCCTAAAGGGTTTTGCGTCTAGTTTCAGAGGGATTTCATGTTGAAACAAATCCTCTTTGTATGCTTTTAAGTCATCATAGCACCAAGCAAAAACCCCTTTATACCTTCTTAGTAGAGCAATGAGCATATTTCTGATCTTGGGGCTTAACTTTTTACCAATGTATACTTTCCTTGGTTGAGCATCAGTTCCTAGATTGATTTCCTCTAAATCATTTTCATGCACTTGTGCAGGTTTAGCAATGTGGTTGTCTGCCCCATCAAATACTCTTTCTAGAGCCACCAACCCTGTTGGGATCTTCTTGTCATATCCCTTATATAACATTTGCATTATATGTTATGAATTACATATATACAAATGCATGAATTGTGACTTCTAGGTATCCAAGTGCATACCTTATGATTTGCTAGTAATGAATGCGTGTAGCTATTGTGCGACTCTATATATATATATATGATAATATATGTGTAGATATATGATATGATAATATAGAAGTAATTATAAATTATATTATCATAATACATAAATATATATAACATAATTGAAGTGATTATAAATATATATATGTATCATCTTAATACATAAATATTTATATATAATAGCAATATGATAATATTTAATATATATATATTAATAAGAATATATTTAATAAGTGATAAATATAAATCTAATGCATCGGGCCTCTTAAAGAGACTCCGATTTCCTAACACAATGATTAAAACAAAAGCAACGAATATCTATACAAGGCAGCGGATATCATTAAGGGTAATTGCTGCGTTGAAAAGTGGTGACCGTTCCATGCAGCCTTCAACCAGTTTAAATAGGGATCGATTTACCTAGTCAAAAGGCAGCGATCAATCAGGACAATTGAATATTCCTCAACATCATCGATCAAGAAGAATATTGGAAGATAAAGAAAAACAGCAGCAACTCAATTCAGGTCAGCAATCCTCTACAGAAATAGATAAGTATTCAGAGATAAGTTACAGAAGGACAGTCAAGGTAAGTAGTAATAATTATGTAATATGTTCAATTTATAATTATTAAGTATAAGTTGTGTAAGATTACATGTATATATATATATATATATACATCTATTGTGATAATAATGCCATCTTATAGTTGATATGAATCCCTGTGAATTATTGAAGTTCAAAGGGAATTTCTTTATATGTATAGATCTAAGATCTAATGATGATGAACAAGAATATATATTACAATGATATTCCAATTTTAGAAAAGAATATTTCTATCCATGTTTTATGATGATAAAATAGATTAGGGAATGTTAGCATAAGGGATCATATTCCCATCACCTCTATTGATTCATCCTTAAGGGGATGGTTGGGTACTTTGGGGAGGGGCAGTGTAATTCCATCCGTGAATAGGCCCGTAGGCTGGGACATAGTTTCCCATAGGTTGGGTCTGAGATGGTCTCCATGCAACCTAAAGCCTAGTTCCTTGATGAAGAACAAGAGGGGGATATATGGATCTTGACTTATGCTTAATATCTGCCCTAAGGAATATTAGAATACAAGATCGTACTTCTGATTACTCCTATTACTTCATCCTTAAAGGGATGATAGGTATTGTAAGGGAGGGGTAGTGTAATTCCACCCGCAATAAGGCCCGTAGGCTGAGACATAGTTTCCTATAGGCTGGGTCTGGGATGGTCTCCATGCGCCCTTGACATGTAAATCCTTGTTCCTTGATGAAGAATAAGAGGGAAGAATATGAATCTTGAATTATGTTTAATATTCCCCTTAATATACTTATAGAATATAGTATAGAATAGTCGTCAATAGTGAATGATAGTCATGAAATGAATAATCATTTAACAAGGAAATGATATATTTATATTATCATTGATCTTATTTGATCTTAGCATTGAAATTTATTGATCTCTAACGTTTCTAATGTCTCTTTGAGAATCACTTGAATGCAAATTCGGGTTTAAGTGTTTCCACTAGAAAGGGGACATTACAAGTGGTATCAGAGCAGTCATCCTGCCATCCTGTGTATACTACGTGTGTCTTCCATGTATTCAAGTGTATACTTTGTGATTTATGTGTACTCAAGTGTATTCAAAGGTTTACTTTGTGACTTATGTGTATGCTTTGTAACATATGTTCATGTGAATACTTTGTGTATTACGTGTATTCGCGTGTATGCTTCATACTCATGTGTATACTTGATGACCTTGGGATGGTGGACGGGTCCACGGTGTAGTATGGGATGCACCGAATCCCCTTCCCAATTGTTCGATGGTATACTTCATTCGAGGGTACTTGTATTCAAGTGTGTACTCTGACTTGACTATGTATTTGAGTGTATGCTCTATGACTTTGCAATTGTATTTGAGTGTATGCTCTATGACTTTGCAATTGTATTTGAGTGTACACTCTATGATTGTATTTGTATTTTGAGTGTATACTCTATGACTTGCATTTGTATTTGAGTGTATACTCTATGACTCTATGACTTGCATTTGTATTCGAGTGTATACTCTATGACTTGCATTTGTATTCGAGTGTGTACTCTACGACTTTGTTTGTATTTGAGTGTATACTCTATGACTTGCATTTGTATTCGAGTGTATACTCTATGACTTGTATTTGTATTCAATGACTTTGTACTCAAGAATATGTATTCGAGTGTATACTCTATAACTTTGTATTTGTATACTCGGTGACTTTGTATTCAAGTGTATACCTTGTGGCTTATGTGTATTCGAGTGTATTCAAGTGTATACATTGTGGCTTATGTGTATTCGAGTGTATTCAGGTGTATACCTTGTGGCTGTGTATTCAGGCGACTTATGTATTTAAGTGTATACTTTACGACTTACATGTATGCTTTGTGACTTGATGTACTTGTACATATACCTCATGTTTTATTCACATATATGCTTTATGCTTCTTGTATATACTCTATTTATACTGTATGTATCACATGTATTGATGTGTTACTTCATGTATCTTCAACAAGATGTGTTCTTATAATTACTTTATGCTTAAAAACTAGGAGAATGTTAAAGATGTCTTTCCAGTGGCTCAGGCTATTCGGTTGCGTGCTTGAGCTACCTGGTTGTGTGCTTAAGCTACTTGCTTGTCTACTTAAGCTACTTACCTACCTGCTTGAGCTGGTTGCCTACATGCTTAAGCTACTTGCCTACTTGCTTGAGCCGGTTGCTTGCGTGCTTAAGCTACTTGCCTACTTGCTTAACTGGTTACTTGCGTTCTTGAGCTACTTGGTTGTCTACTTCAATTCTATTATATAATTAAATGGCAATGCATGTAACCTACAAATTGGTGTAATCACTTCTATATTTAATATCCTGAGGAGATCACTCACCACCATTCGACCTTGAGGTGAAAAAGGGAAGAGTATTTCATCTAAGAAAGATATCCAAAACATCATTAAAGAATTCAATCGAGATTTAGATGCACTGTGATATCATCTTGACCTAGGATGGTCAATCTCGTAAAAACCAAAACAACATTTTAGAGAATGGAAAGAAGACAACTCAATTCTTTAGAAACCTACAAATTTAGACTCTTGAGAGATTTTATCAAGTTTCGTGGAAGAGGAACATAAGTAAGAATGAATTGTTCTATTCCTTTGGAACAAGAACAAAGGTACCATCAAGTGATCTATCCCACACTCATTGAAACAATTGTGACACAAGCCAATCCATACCACATATGATTTACCTTGTAACCTATAAAATTTATCTAGTGAATTTTGACTTATGGACCAAATTCACTTCTATGTAGAGTAAGTCATTTAATCCGAGGGTCCTCTTCTCCTAAAATCTTTCCTTGATTAGAGCAACTCTTCATGCATGATTAAAGATCAAGGACATCATTATTAAGCATCATCAAGTTATACCAAATTTGTTACATAGGTCTATTTTAAATCACATTATGGGTCCATAACCCACAAATCCCAGGATCATTTTCACCTCTTAAACTTTGGGAAAAATTAAGATTGTTGAACTAGATGGATACTTTCCTGAGATATGATAATCATCTTAGTTTTAACATGGGGAATATGTCAAATCTTTACAAGGGGAGTGACAACCTCCCATGGAAATTGAATATCAGTATCAATCTATAAATTCAAATTCTATGAAGTTTTTGCGATTGATAATTGTTTGCTATGGAGTCTAAGACTTGGGAACATCCATTAATTTATACTTGTGGATTTTCTAGATTATAGCATGTCATTAATGAATCTATGATGATATATGTTGAAAATTGTTGGACTAAGTATTATCAACACCTATAAGATATTTCCGAGTACACCCTCAATTTCAAGTTTTATCTGAATGATCAAGCGAAATAAAATATACTTACTCTTAGTTGATAATATAGGGAAAAAGGGTACAAACCATAGTAAAGGATCTTGTTATTCACAACACTTCCAAAGGAAAAATGCAAAATTATTTCTATTATTGTGGATTTCCACAAAGTTAATGAGGAATTTGTATCATTACGATGATCAAACGAAGGAAACTTGTCTTAAGTAACAAAATCTTGCCAATTTCCAACTCATGGTTTGGTTGACCTTATTGGTAGTCAAGTTGATGTAAAACACTAATCATCAATTCTTCGAGGGCAATCAATATTGATTTGGGATCCTAGTAACCTCAAGAGATCTTTAAACATCCCAATCTGAGATTGCTCGAGGACAAGCAATCTTGAGTGGGGAGGACTGTCATATCCCTTATATAACATTTGCATTATATGTTATGAATTACGTATATACAAATGCATGAATTGTGACTTCATGATTTGCTAGTAATGAATGCCTGTAGCTATTGTGAGACTATATATATATATATGATAATATATATGTGTATATGTATGATATGATAATATAGAAGTAATTATAAATTATATTATCATGATATATAAATATATATAACATAATTGAAGTGATTATAAATATATATATACATATATATGTGATAATATATATATTATTATAATATACAAATATATATATGTCTCATCTTAATATATAAATATTTATATAATTGCAATATGATAATATATATATATATAAGAATATATTTAATAAGTGATAAATATAAATCTAATGCATTGGGCCTCTTAAAGAGACTCCGATTTCCTAACACACAATGATTAAAACAAAAGCAACGAATATCTATAAAAGGCAGCGGATATCATTAAGGGTAATCGCTGCTTTGAAAAGTGGTGACCATTCCATGCAGCCTTCAAACAATTTAAATAGGGATCGATTTACCCATTCAAAAGGCAGCGATCAATCAGGACAATTGAATATTCCTCAGCATCATCGATCAAGGAGAATATTGGAAGATAAAGAAAAACAGCAGCAACTCGATTCAGGTCAGCAATCCTCTATAGAAATAGATAAGTATTCAGAGATAAGTTACAGCAGGACAGTCAAGGTAAGTATTAATAATTATTTAATATGTTCAATTTATAATTATTAAGTATAAGTTGTGTACTATGTTGCAGGGTTCGCCTGCCTGGACCCTGGGTGTGAGTGCGATGCGTCCCAGGTGCGGGTGTGGGTCGGGTGCGTCTGTGGGTGTGTCCAGGATGCGTGCAGATTGGGGTGGGTGCGTCCCGAACGCACCCGAGCTGTCTGGGTTCGCACCTGGATTGAAATTGCAGTACCCACGGCGCACCCGGAACGCACCCACGCCCAAACTCTTTTTTTTTTTAATTTTTTTAAACTTAAAACTCATTTTTATAAATTTTTTTCACCTAAAACACTTTTTCAGCAAGTGGCAGTGCTGTTGGTTGTGGTTCTTCAAATGATCCCGCTAATGTCCAAATCCAAGATGATGATGATGATGTGGAGGATTTAGCAAATCCATATGATGATTGACACTTGTCATTTGACATTGAAAGAATGAAAATTGATTGTTGAACATGATATTATTATTTTGAATCTTGTTATTGAACTTGAAGTTCGAGTTTTATGTTTTATGATATTCAAGTTGATGGTGGTTTTGTTGATTATATGATGCTATGTGGTGTTCTACACTTTATTCTTGCATTTCTACACTTAATTCTTGCTTCTATGCTTAATTTTTTTGCATATACATATATTTATATATATATATATAAAAAAAAATGAACCCAACCCCCAAAAAAAATTTTGGCTGAACCCACGAACCGAACCCGCACCCGCACCAGAACCAGCAACTTAGGTTGTGTAAGATTATATATACATCTATGTATGCATATTGTGATAATAATGCCATCTTATAGTTGATATGAATCCTTGTGAATTATTGAAGTTCAAAGGGAGTTGCCTTATATGTATAGATCTAAGATCTATTGATGATGAACAAGAATATATTACAATGATATTCCAATTTTAGAAAATAATATTTCTATCCATGTTTTATGATGATAAAATAGATTAGGGAATGTTAGCATAAGGGATCATATTCCGATCACCTCTATTGATTCATCCTTAAAGGGATGTTTAGGTACTTTGGGGAGGGGCAGTGTAATTCCATCTATGAATAGGCTTGTAGGCTGGGACATAGTTTCTCGTAGGCTGGGTCTAAGATGGTCTCCATGCGCCCTAAAGCCTAGTTCCTTGATGAAGAACAAGAGGGCGATATATGGATCTTGACTTATGCTTAATATCTGCCCTAAGGAATATTAGAATACAAGATCGTACTTCTGATTACTCCTATTACTTCATCCTTAAAGGGATGATAGGTATTGTAAGGGAGGAGTAGTGTAATTCCACCCGTAATAAGGCCCGTAGGCTGGGACATAGTTTCCCGTAGGCTAGGTCTGCGATGGTCTCCATGCACCCATGACATGTAAAACCTAGTTCCTTGATGAAGAATAAGAGGGAAGAATATGAATCTTGAATTATGTTTAATATTCCCCTTAATATACTTATAGAATATAGTATAGAATAGTCGTCAATAGTGAATGACAGTCATGAAATGAATAATCATTTAACAAGGAAATGACATATTTATATTATCATTGATCTTATTTGATCTTAGCATTGAAATTTATTGATCTCTAATGTTTCTAATGTCTCTTTGAGAATCACTTGAATGCAAATTTGGGTTTAAGTGTTTCCACTAGAAAGGGGACATTACACTTGTTTGTCTTCAACTGAATGACCTTGGTCCTCAAAATAGTTTCCTTTCCATCAATAGTCTCAAAAAAGTTCTGGAAATCTATTTCTTGATCCTGATAATTATCAATGCAGTTCATAAACTTATACAAATCTTGATCATCATTGAAGACTTGCCAATGGCAAATGTTATCAGGAATGGAAGGCCTTGTTAACACCTCTATCTTGGAAATTCCTACAAGTGTCAGATCTTCAGACCTGATTGCAATGTTAGCTAGAAAATCGGCCATGACATTCTTGTTTCTTTCTACCCAGTCAATGGAGAATGCATCAAAAGACTCAATGGTATCCCATACATCTCTATATTGTTTGAGCCTCTACTTTTTAGAAGCATACTTTGATCTTACTTGTGAGACCACAAGTTCTGAGTCTCCCAGAACTTTTAGCTTTTTAATTCCATGTTTTATTGCTACCTTCAATCCGAACAGTAATGCTTCATATTCAGCAACATTGTTTGTGCACTCAAACCCTAACTTAAAGGAAGACCAAAAAGTTCTATCAGCAAGGGAAATGAGTACAAGACCTGCTCGAGATCCTTCCTTTGAACATGCACCATAAATTTCATCAACCAAATTCCATCACCGTCAGGAATGGTATGGACTTCTTCACTGATTGTTTTTTGTTCTTCCTGATCAGTATGAAGTGCCTCTATTCTAAAGTTTTCCATGTCAATGTCAAGGAAACCAACCTAATCATTCCCAGCCTCTATCCCATCAATAATAGGTGGAGCTCTCTTTTCCCTCTCCAATCTTACCTCTTTCCCATCCATGGGGATCATTGCATATGAAGAATCCATCTGGATACTTCCTCCAACTGTTGAGGCCCATTTTCTAGACAATAGCATTCCATATCGAGGGGGAATGTCTACCACCATAATATTCATTCTGTATTCTCTTTCTGGGTAAGTTGCTAGCTTAAAACCACTGTCCTTTATCACCCCAATGATGGGAACCTCTTTGGAGTCCATTGCAAAGCACTTTCCGTATGCCTAAGTCACCTTCAGTCCCAACTCATTCATCAATTTAAGAGGCATGATGTTGGTAGAAGCTCCTAGATCAATCATACAATTTTTCACAAACTTGTCTTTCATAACCAAAGTGACATAGAATGGGTCAACATGAGAGGGACATTTGTGCAGAGTAGTTCCTAAATATACTTCAGGTATCTTGGAACTGCATTTTTTATCCTTTTCTGGTGGTCTCATTTCTTTCAAATAGTGTATTGCCTTCAACTTTGGCCTCTGGCTGATTCGGTGTTGCTTCATCAATAATTGCTAAGGCTCTGTCATTACGTTCAGGTATTCTCATCATCTCTAGTAAAGGAACTGTTACCCTAATCTGACTAAGGACCTGAGCCATATCCAATGGGATATACTTTGGCATGGGATTACCTTGAGGTTGATGGGCAACTATAACAGGTACTTGGGCAACAATTCCCTTTTCTTGATCCAATTTGCTTTTAGGCACTTCAACATTCCCTTTATCAGTGCCTTTTCCCTTCATGTCTTTGCCCTTTTGGTGTAAATGGGGTTTGATTACTTCCTCTTTTGACTGGGCATGTTCGCCAAGGTTCTTTTGAGGAACCTGCATTTCTTGCTTCTCCTTAATGAACAAGCTACCAGCATTCCCCATAGTGCTACTCTCACCCTGAGCTCTCTTGCTCCTCATGTTGTAATTACTCTTAACGTGGGCAATCTTGGTAGCAGTGAGATATCTAATCTCTTCATCAAATGATCTTCTTAATTGAATCTTAGCAGTTTTAGATTCCAACTGGAAAACATGTTGATCACCCTCATCAGAAAAAATTTCCTGGTGATGAGAATTTGCTAAATATCTTCTATCTTCAATATCCTCATTCAAAGCACCCTCTTCTTTAGAAGAACAATATTCATCCCCAATAAAATTGTGAGCAAAAACCATATTAATGTCTTGCATATCCTGGCCTTCATGATCACTGCATTCATCACATGGTCCCTCTAAATCAACAACTGACAAAGCTACTGCACATTGAGAAGGTGAATGAGGTCCCTAGCAAACCAAACACCAAAGGTTATCATCAATCACATGCACTCATCTCTTAAGAGGGTCAAGAGTCTCTCTGCTAGGATTCCCCCTATTGTTCTGTGGCACTGGACTACCATTATGCCAGTTAGTATAATAGGGCTGGTTAGAAAGCCTGGGCATTCTTTCCTACTTGGCAAAAGTAGGTTTGTCATTAGCAAATCCCTTGTCGTTCTTGGCTGCGGAAAGTTTGATCTCCTTAAGGGCATGAAGTAGCTTCTCATATTTATCATCACTTGTAGAGGTTTTGCTACTCTGTCTACTATCCTGAGGCATAGTTTTCAGATCACTTCTCTTGTGAACCTTCCCAGATGCCCTATGGTTACTTTCTATATTTGAGGCTACTCTATAGGCATCTCTTAATGTTTGGGATCTCAGCTATTACCTTGGCAAATATTTTGTTGAATTTTGACACTGATTCATTATGTCCCTTAACAATACTTGTAAACTCGTTAATAGTGAACATAGCATCAGTTTTGTCCCCATAATGCTCTTGGAAGATGGTCTAAAATTCATCCTGGGAATTAATATTGGCCACTGATAAGCTTTAATACCATTCTCTAGCAGACTCATCTAAGGATTGCACAAACAATTTCATGAGGACATCTTCATCTTCAATTTCAAAGTCATGAGTCAAATTATCAAAATATCTAAGATGGTCTTCTGATACTGCATTGTTTCCCAGAAATTTTACCAGCTTGGATCTGACCTCATTAGGAACTAGGTTTGGGTATCCAGGGATTCCTACAATGTTCAACTGTCTATATTTGGCCAAATTTAGAGGTGGTCTCACATTGTTTTGCCAACCAGGTCTCCTACCAAGATTATTTTGAGCTCTGCATTTGCATTCATACCTCCAGCAGGATTATTCACACGACCAGCATTGTTGGCCAAATCTATTCTCCTTCTTAATTCACTCAATTCTCTTTCAACCTCTAGCCTAGCCACCTCTGACCTAAGGAAATCAATCTCCCTTAGTGGATCTTGACCTCTTGGAGCATTTCCTCTCCTAGGCCTCAACTCATAAAATCTTTCCTCATCTTCCTTATCAAATCCAGCATTATGGTCTTCATCATAACATCCATTCATCCAATTTTTGTACCAATTTGTAGCATCATTGCCACCCTAGGGTTGATTTTCAGGTTCTTCATGAGAACCCATATTTACCACATTAGAGCCTGAAGGGGAGGCTCTAGTTCTTACATCTTCACCAAATCTACTCAAGACTTATTGCCTCTCTCTTTCCTTCTCAGCCAATTCTTGCCGCTTTACAGCACGCCATCTTTCCTCCTCTTTAGATATAATTAATCTATTTGCTGAAACATCACTTTCATATCCTACTAGTTTTTCTTTAGTAATTGGACATTCATTGTCAACAGGAGAACTAGATGACTTACCAATATCTTTAGGCTTCCAGGTTGTATGATCCTTTCCTTGTGTCCTCGAGTGGCTTCTTGTTTGGATTGATCTCATGCAGTGATCTTCTCCTGTCCATTTTTTTTTGCGGAATAAAATATTCTTGGTCCTTAACTTTATAGAGTCGCCACCCACCTCAGGTTTTGAACAGGGAACTCTCAATACTCACAGACACACTTAGACACAACACGGAATACTTAAAGACAAATGACTCAAAGAACTTTACGTCAATTGGCTTATCTCAAAAGGTTATTGACACTATCCCAAAGACTGTTACTAGTTCCCCAGTAGAGTCGCCAATCTGTTGGTGTTCCAATTTGTACCCCACTAATCTTTATACTATTCTCAGGTTTTGTCAAATTAGTGGAAAATGGCCAACGAATACGAGATGTTGTCTAAAGACAATCTCCTCTGCATTTTAGGCTCTGCAAAGCCAAGGTGGGTTTCCCCTTTCAGACACTAGTTATGGAATTAGGATTTGATAAATAACTCTCTTCTAACCTTTAATAACTCTTGTTAAAACAATAAATAATTAAGACTAAATTACACAATGGACATGATTTATCATTTGAGTATATATGGGTGGTTGGGAAACTGACTTAATTTCAAGATTGGTGCATGATCTAGGATAACAGAGTCAAAATGATTCGTAAGGTTTTGCACTGAAGCTTTCATAAATCGAAAATCAATTTATCGTGCTAAAGATATCAACGCCTAAACATTGATATTGACTTTAAAATGATGGCAAACAATATGCAAGTCGTTCTTGATTATCCATTTTGATTTGTAAATGACTATATCACTTAGTATGAAAGATTTGCTCTATTTCCTTGAGACAGAAACTAACATACGTAGTAATGCATAACAACAAATGTATTATGAGAGAAGCAATAAATCTTTGATTATATTAATTTTCAATCGTCACTTACAAAACACAACTGGAGATAAAATGCATAAATAGTTTGCATTCTGTCATTTAAATCAATTTATGAATTTACATCACACAAAAGTATTCACAGACTAAAATCCTCTATTTCTCCTAAACATGGACTATAGACATGAAAATTACATCCCAAGTATTTTCCCACCAACCCTTACAAAGATTGAGTGCATCTCTTTTATAAGACAAGGGAGCCTCTTACAATAAACAAATGACTGACACGTACTCCCTTCCCATTTGTTAGTGAAGCGCATAGCACGTGATCCGTTGGAACAACCTAGAACCTGTTCATGAAACTGCTGCCCACCTCGAGTTGTTGTGATGAGTAAGCACGAGCAGTTTAGTAGTTTGAGGGTCATCACATGAATTATCCTCCACCCGCCAAAGCTCACATGGTTGTTGCTGCTCGCTACTACGATGAGGATGAGGAAGAGACTAGCTGCTGCCCACCCAACCTCTATTGACAGAGTCAAAGAAGTCGGCCATTCGAAATTAACAACTTCCTCCATCTTGAATAGACCAGATGCGAGCAATGGTAATGACTCGGTGATGAACTAGACGCTACTCCAAGTCTAGGGTCACACGAGGTCGAGGGGGAAGATCTTAACAAGCTACTGCATCAAGCAGTAAGCCCTATCCGCCAAAACTGTACCTGTCTCAACATATCCAACATTGATAAAAGAACAGGGGAACCTGATTTCCGGACCCGCCCAAGCCTAGGAAAAGTTCCTCTATTCTCTTGCCTTTAAAATCACATATTTGGACCTAGGAAAACTTGGACAGTCCGCCCATAAACAAAGACATTGCCTTCAAAACTACAAAAACATCATCAACGAATTTGAAAATGACGAGTCTTGAGTAAGGGAAGACTTCGTCCTTATAAAGCCAAAAGAGAAAAGCAAAAGTTTTAGGCACAAAAACCAATTCACACTGCCTTTCCATAAATGAGCCCTTATCACAAAATGTGCCAACATAATCTCGACGCATATGAACTGATCTTGTAATAACCTGCACCTGTTGTTCTTTTGATTTATCTTTATTTGATGTTATATTTTGTACTTTTTCTATGATCTTTCAGAACTAGATAGAAGATGCAGAAGGGGGTTTTCGTTTTCTTGAGATGTGTATGCCAAAATACGAAGAAAGATAACATGCAATTGAAACCCAGAAAAACTATGATAGATATGAACTAAATAATCAAAACCCAGTTCATAGAATGGCATAAAATGTAATGTCCCCTTCTAGCAAGCCAAAATTTTCGCAACCTTGCAAACAATTTCAACTTGTAAAAGAGCACATTAATGTACAAATCATTTCATCATGTTCACATAAAGTGCTTAACAATAATAAACTCTATCTATTTCATATCCTTTCCAGTCATATATCCATGTTCATGATCTATCTTATATCATTAATCACACATGAGTCATGGACATACCTCGGGGAGGATGTTCGTGATCCTATCCATTAATCAGACCACTCACCTAATATGAGAGGGTGGGTTAAGGTTTCCAAGACCCACAACCGTAGGCCTAGGGCTTCGCCTCAAGATCCGAAGGTACTTCACACTTGGCTCGGAGGGGCTTAAAGCCAGCTCGTGGTTCACCTACCGTTAGGCCATTCACATATCTAGGTCCTTCGCAACCATAGGGTCAAGAACTTCATGCTACACCCGGCAATACTTCGCTCTTAGCTCAAAGGGGCAATGGCTTGCCAGCTTGAATGCTAGACACTAGATTCCCTCTAACCACCAGTCTCATACTTATAAGGTGTGTAGGTGGATTAAGAGGAAGGCTACTAATCCTAGCCCGGTACTCCATGGTCATGTAGATTACTTATAAAGGGTGATCTCATAATCAATCCCTTTGTAGAGATATACTTATTATTCTAGGCATCAACATGCCTTCCATTTAAATCACTATCTTGGATATTCACAATATCTACTAATTTATTGTCATTTCTCTTTGAATGCTTATGTCTTCATGGCTATGAAACTAGATGTTTACATTATTACTACTAACCTTGGAATTACTCTAATATGAGATTCAACATTAAGAGTTATATAACATCCAACTAATTAAACATTCATAACATTCATATAACCTTTATGAAATTCCTCTATGATTTAAGTGGCTGATCTCCTGGTTACTTCTATCATTTTAAACATTCTTATAAATCTATTTTATAGATCAACCTTTTATTCCTATATGTATTCAGAATTACCTTATTTTCTACATTTCTATCTACTCATATTATTATTCATGTTTAATATGCAGAATGGATTGTTTATGCACATAGTGATGATAATATATTTCAATCATTATTATGATTTTATAAACAGTCTTCATTTTCTACATTCAGATCATTATACTACAGTATTTATATTGTTTAATCTATAGAAATGGAAGAATACATACCTGCTGATCGTTCCTTCTACTTGCAAAGTATTTCTTCTCTTTATTACTGGCAGATCGATGCTTTGCTTCCTTGTTTATTTTTTTCATTCCATGCCTTTTTGTGATGAGGTCGTCCATATTTAAGGATATGAAAGGTAATGGTGCCCAACAGTAACCCCGTATCACTTCAAGAGACGTGTATTTCCTTGATGCTGCGTTTGTCTAAGTAATAGTTATCATTGGTTTATCGATCGTTGTTTTTGTTTGGACTCTATCTTTACGGGCTGCTGCAGCATATAGAGAATTCATTATCTATTAATATTTATATTAATGTAGATTTTGCTTTATCCCTTATCGGTAGTATTGCCTTTATTAAGGCTTCGAATGAAATCAATCTTACTTATATTTATAATATTTATTATAATGTCATTTAATTTATTATATATATTATTTAATTCATAATATTTATTTATATATTAAATTATTATTATATTTATATAATATCATATATATATATTCGATAATTATAATTTATTGTCAAATATTAATATTTGGTGCTGACGATAATCATAACTTACTACTAAAATAATATATTATTTATTATTTAATAATATGACGTATGTAATTATTTCTATTATCTGGAATGAGATCGGTTTTACCACGATGTTTAAATCTTTAATTTAAACAATGCCTTAATATCGGAGCATGACATAAAATAAGCATCTTCGAATTTCTGTTGTTGACGGACCAGCAACATGAATATGGAGTTTTGCATTAAATACATTAGCAATGTGAGGAAACTCATCTACAAACAACACAATAGCCTCATGGGTCAAATCGACCCCAATACCAAGAAGAAAACCCAGAGCAAACCACAAACCAAGCCTCCAAGGAAGTACGACCAAGTCTGAAATGTACGGCCAGCTTGAAGAAGAGAAATAACAGTCCAAAACCTCCTCAAATCTGCAGATAAAATCAGTCCATTCTTTGTTCTCTCAGCTGCACCAAAAACTGTGAAAATGCAACACAAATCACCTCCGAAACTCCGTCAAAGTGTATCCAACTGAAGCACAATTACAGCCACTGTGTATGGCTGCCCCAAAATCCCCTTGGGTGATCTTTCACACCTGAGGAAGATTGATACCAATGGTGGTTTTCGTCACCAAAAGCCCTGGCTGGAAGAAATCCCCCAAACCCTCATTTGCAGAGCAAATAGAAGCATAAAATGTAATATCAAGAATGAATAAAATGAACTTCAAACGCCCTTTTATAATTCTCAATTTGCATTTGACTTTCATTTCATTTAATTTACTTTCATTTCCCACCTTTCATTCTTTTAATTTTGGTGCACAACTTTATAAAATATACTTTAAAAGTCACTTATATCTCCCCTTTTAAAATGACACTTTAACTTATATTACAAAGTATACTTTAAAATCACTTATATCCCCTTTATAATAAACTCCCATATTAAATAAACATTAATAATTTACAGGCTTTAAAACGGAGGCTCAAAACACATCGGAATCCCGAGATCTATAGACCGTTGAAAAGGTCTCACCGAAACGCTTCACATCCAACTCGGAGATTCCCGAAACGGACAGAAACCCTAACTTACTAAAAATAGTAAGTATGACCCAAAAGTCTAAAATCGCTTGGAAAGACATCACCGCAAACCATCTGATATCACTGAGCTCAATGCAACATTTGAGATGGCCAATGGTTGTCTGCCAAATCACCAAATAGCGCCAGACTGACACTTACTATAAATAGCAGTGTTCTCCGAGGACCAAAGAGAACAAATCCAGAAAAACCCAAAAAGATTGTTGCCATGCAAGCACTTATTATAAATAGTAAGTACAGACAAGTTGTCTGAAATCTCTCTGGAAAGTGTCATACGGCTCCACTGGAACACCCGAGCACACTGGTGACATCGAAATACTCCTCTGATCAGGCTATCACAAACCCAGAAAGTCAGCTCCAACTGTGCTGCAAGAGAACCCGAAAATGAGGACATTACAGTCTGCCCTCCCCAAAGTTTGCTTGTCCTCAAGCAATGCCAATACAACCTCTGATCAACCCACTGATCCAAACTGGAATCAAGAATGATCCCAGGGTCCCAAATCAATCTATGGGCATATCCATCATGATGTCGCTGCGCTACTGTGATAAAAACTGTTAATCCATAGCACCATGTCTACGCTCTCTCCTCTAGTAACCCCATAATGTAATCATCATCATCATCTAAACTGAAATATCTGCGAGGGCTAAAATCTATATCATGAAAAGTCTCCTGCCAAGGCACCATAGTGAGGTCCATATTTGAAATCCCACTGCCTAACTTGATCTTAGTCAACAAAAAAAATAATCTACTCATCCCCAAAGAATAACCCTCAGCATAATCCCTCACAGCATCCCAAAAGTGATGCCACTCAGTCCAAGATCAGAAGCCGATAACAACAGTGCCATCCCTGGAATCATACATCCTGACAATGCCATCCCAATCATAGACTATTAACCCCTCATCGACACCTAATCTCCAAGTGTCAACATGCCCATATCGAGCATACCAACACATCCAATCGACTGCAACCATCACAGTAACATCTATAGATATATCCATCAACATCTCGAACTGATTGCAGTAACCATCACTCATAATGGTGGAAGCTAAAAATAATGGCTCTAACTCTGTAAGTCCTCCCACAACCCCAAAAAGCATAGAAAATGTGAATGTGGGAATGACCAAAGGAACTCCTCCAATAACCACATTATCTCTACCAATCAACACCATCTGAGAATTATTCCACTGTTGGGCTGGAGGTATAGGCCAATCCATTTGCATACTATCTTTCAATGTCTCATGTAGGCTAATCAGAAAGTGGACAGCGGTACCAACTCTGAAGTTTTGCCCACCACTCCAATTTTGAATCAACATCACACCCCAGGTAACTGTACCTGGATCCCAAATCACCCTGTCATCACATCCGACAAACATGAAGAGTTGGAAGCATCCCAAAGTGCTAATGACACAAAACCAATCTCCAACTCCTGTAGATCTCCCATGGAGGTGAAGAATACCCAACATAGGTGCAAGAAAGTGTATAACAACTCCTTCCAAGTTGCTAATATAGAGCAGAACAACAACCTCATGACTGAAAATCAGACCTATGTGGATGCACCTAACACAGCCAAGGCCATAGGATGATAGAGTATCAACCCTATGCCACTCTCCAAAGGTGAGGAGATGATGCAAATCTCCTCCAAACTCCTGAACAGCCGCTGTCCTCCCAAAGTTATGTAAGAAACCCATGTTCCAAAAAGTAGAACAGCCATCTCCTATCAATGTAGGGAGTAGATTCTCACGAACTAAGGCTGGAACACCAATGCAAACATGTTCACCTCTACACCCAACACCATAGTCTAGCCACAAAGCAAACATTAGTGCCTCAAAACCACAAATCATAGTAATATCTCCATACCTCAGCTCAAAAGCCAGCTGCCATCTAAAAGTATCCCATCAAATGCAAGTGTTTCATCACAAAACTCTGAACTAGAGGAACTACATACCCTACTAAAGAGTCATCAACAAAATGAGACTCATCACAAGCAAACTCCTCAAGTGCTCCACGAATGATCAAAGGCCAAACCAAATCTGCACCACCCATATCTCCATCTACATATGTAGTCATAACACTAGTGGCTGATCCACAAAGTGTATGCTCCAAAATGCCATCCAAGTGTATGATATGACTATTCAAATGGCTCTCCAAAAGAAGTGACACCAACTGCCAATTTGAACAAACAAAGAATTCTAAATCATACTTCAAACCTGATTGCTCCACATCCAAATCACAAGTGCCAATCTTGGAAGATTCTTCTTCTTCATTCTCTTCATGTGAAGTGGCTGTTATAAATGAAGGAATAGAATTGCTGTCATGAATCAGAAAATCTAACCTGCTGTCACATCTTATCATGCCATCCTCTAGCTCCTCAATCACATCCTCTTCCTTGGCTCCATGTTCTCCTACAAGTGCAGATCCAAAAGGTAGTTCTAACTAAAAATCACTTGCCTCCAATTTGAATCGGACCTCTATCCCTTTGGTTGCCATGTCCTGGTATTGTGAAGGTAGGGGACTGCTATTACACAAAAAATCAGTCCTTACCTCCATGTCTCCACTCTTTGTCAACCTCCAACCAAACTTATCCTCATGCTCTTCCAATTCTTGAAGAGCCCTTTGAGTGCTCAAAAAATCCGCTGTATCCTTAAGCTCAAGGGTGAGCTTGTCCACATCATCTTCTTTTCTTTTCAAGGCATTCGAGTATATCTCACCAAGTGTGAGGAGATGATCTCTATCAGCAAGTAAGTGTAGGTAGTTTGACTTCACTCCCACCAAAGCCTTCTTGAGTTCGTGCAAGTCATCAAGAGATATACCACCTTCAGAACCTTCATGTTCCCTTAGTGCCTTCCAACACAAATCTGCCATCAATTTATGAATATCATCAGAGTGTCTAATGGCTGCAATAACCTGGTCTTCATTTACCTTCAGCTGTCCTGTTAAATGATAGGGCTCCTAGGACCTATCAACCTCATCCAAATTTTCTGATTTGAAATCAGTATCATGCAATACAAAATCAGATTTGTTATCAACGTTCATAACCATACCGCCAATGCCACCAATGCTGTCAATGCCATCCTTCATGCATAACTATGGAGATGAGGTTAGATTAGCACTATAGTCAAAAGGAAATTCATCCCAAACTGAATCCTCGTCATACTTAGGTGCCATCACACCCGGATCCCAAGTGCTAAAAGGCTGATTGCTCTGTTCGGAAAAAATGTGCTCTCTGTACTCCTCATGATTGGTTGCCTCTGTGAATAAATCACTCTCCAACTCCCTAGTACTGGCATCATGACTGTCACTCCCCTGCATAGGCTTAGTTTGGTTTTCAAACCAAACACCAACTGTGTCAACATCTCTGAAATTGAATGTTGAGTCGTCATCATCAATTGATTTGAAGGTGTCAACATAACTGCTCACAATATGCCCATCATTAGGTCCTGACCCATGAGGTGTATCACACTGAAATCCAATCTCATCACTTGCTGCAACATCCGTCCCATGATTGAAAATTGCACTCTCAAATGATGATTCCTTCTCGAATGTAGCTGCGATAGATGACTGATTTTTATCTTCCCCATGATCACCTGTAGGCTGCGAGTCACGAACCAGAACTTCTTCTTCCTACTCTAACCCTTCTTCAAGTGTAACTTCTAAATTTCTATCTTGACCATTCAAGTTCTCATGCTCTACTGGTGTGTAAACTGGAAAGGCTACCAAACAATCTTCTGATTTTTGAACATTCTTCGCTTCAACAAAAGAATTAGTGCTCTCATTAACCTTTATAGCATCTTCTCTCGAACTTGATTCCCTTCGTTTACGTCATGCAACCATCTGTAAATATGTCTCTTTCATGTCTGGTTCGCTCATCAGAGTATATAGTTCTTGCATCAACTCATATATAGACTTGTCTGTAGACATCTTTTAACTCTACTCCTAACAACTGCAATTTCTGATTGCAACTGAAGAAACTGTGGCAAATGTTAGAACTTCCACAGGCTGGCAGGAAAACTTGGCTCTGATACCACTGTAATAACCTGCACCTGTTGTTCTTTTGATTTATCTTTATTTAATGTTATATTTTTTACTTTTTCTATGATCTTTCAGAACTAGATAGAAGATGCAGAAGGGCGTTTTCGTTTCCTTGAGATGTGTATGCCAGAATCATAGTTCCGAGACTCGCCCGAACTTGCCAGAACTCGGCGAGTCGCGAGCCGAGCAAGGTCTGGCGAGTCCTGGAGACTCGGACTCGGACTCGGCCTTGAAACTCGCCAAAACTCGCCGAAACTCGCCATTTCTTGAAACTCGCCCAAACTCGGCCCAAACTCGCGAGTCCCGATGGTGAAACTCGGCCGGCGCAGCATGAGTGAAAAGTTGAAAAAAAAACATAAAAAACTCAAGTCAAAGTTGATTTTTTTGGACTTATATTGCCTCTATTACACTTAAAGTAACTTCATTTCATTTTCTTGGCAAAATAGGAGGAGAAGAGAGAGTTGTGAGAAAAAATAAGAGTGTGCATTGTAGGGCAAATAGCAAGGAGGTAGAACCGTAGAACGAAAAATCCGTCATTAAATCGCATTGGAGCAGCTTCATACTTAGAGTTGGTGCATTGAGAGCTCTCTACCGGCGATTGGAAGGAGTTTGCAACTTTGCATTTCATTTCAAGGTTGGTTTTTTTTGTGTTTTTTAGCAAAAATTGCATTGTTTTGTAAAATTTCAAATTTTATTTTGAACAAAGTTACAAACCCTACTTATTTTGTTTGAATTTTGAACTTTGAAGTTTGAAACTTTGAACATTCAACAAATTAAAAAACCCTACCTTTTGTTTGAAGTTTGAAGTTTGAACATTCAACAAATTAAAAAACCCTACATTCAAGTTTTCAACAATCAACAAACCCTACATATTTTTGAAAGTTTGAAACAAACCCTACCTTTTGTTTTTGAAAATTGGAACAATCAACAAACCCTACCTATTTTTGAAACAAACCCTACTTTTTTTTGCATTAGTTTAATAAATTAATAATTATAAATGAATTAACAAATGTTCATTTTTTTTGTGTTTATGTGTTATTGCAGCAGCCTTGATTTCAAGTTCAAATTGTATTTTGCACGATGTCTAACTCTTCACACCCAGTTCGAAAGGACCCAGCTTGGAAACACGCTGAAAATTTTCCAGGGCAAAAAAAAGGACAAACAAAATGTTTTTATTGCAAAACAATTTTTCATGGAGGCATTAATAGATTGAAATACCATCTTGCACTCATAGCCGTCCATGATGCTTTGGGATGCAATGATGCACCTATTGAGGTTGTTCGTGAGGTGCAAATACAATTAGAAACATTTGAAATGAAAAAAGCGCTGAAAAAGAGGCAAAGGGAGGAGTTAGCGTGCATTGGTGGTGTTGGAGAGGCTTCTTCCAAGCCTCCATTTCATCCTAGTGCTAGTGCTTGTGCTAGTACTTCTGCTACTGTTGGTGCCCGTGCTACTGCTAGTGCTGCCGCTACTGCTGCCGCTGCTGCTAGTGCTACCGCTACTGCTAGTGCTGCCGCTGCCGCTACCGCTACTGGTAGTGGTAGTGGTAGTATTAGCATTGGTCCTAGAATTCGTAAATCTAGGTTGGATTCATTTTTTGTGCCACGCACTACTCGTGGTGCCCAACCGTCACTTGA
The DNA here is from genome assembly GCA_027924645.1 of Cunninghamia lanceolata. Classification (NCBI taxonomy): domain Eukaryota; kingdom Viridiplantae; phylum Streptophyta; class Pinopsida; order Cupressales; family Cupressaceae; genus Cunninghamia; species Cunninghamia lanceolata. The sequence continues at coordinate 4,434,991 of BSBN01000490.1, read as the reverse complement.
GAGCACGGGTTGGAACAAGGAGGCACATGATGTAGCTAGACGAGCAATTGGCGACTTTTGGTACTATTGCACCATTCCATTCCATGCAGCCAGGTAATTCTTTTTTGTTTGATTGTTTTAAAATTTATATTATTATAGTTTGATTCTTTGTCTCATGAATTTTTATATTTAAATTTTAGATGTGTGTTGAATTCAAATTTAAAGTTAAACTCTCCTTTTTACATGTGCTAGGTCTCCTTATTGGCAAAATATGCTTGATGCCATAACTGTTTGTGGGGCGGGGTTCAAAGGCCCTACTGAAGATGACTTAAGGGGCCCACTTTTGACACAAAAGGTGGCTGATGTAAAAGCTGAAATAGAGGAGCAGCGCTTGGTATGGAGCAAGAAGGGTTGCACCATCATGACCGATGGTTGGACTGACAGAAAAAATAGGACGCTGCTGAATTTTCTTGTTTCCTCTTCAAGTAATTGTACTTCCCTCAATGCATTGAATAATTTGAATTTTAAATTTGATTTAACGATTAATATTTTTAATTTATGTTTTATTGAACCATTGATTTTGCTTCTTTTTTCAGGTGGCACCGTGTTCATCAAGTCAATTGATGCTTCAACACATGTAAAAAATGCCACATACCTTTGTGAGGCTATAGAGGAAGTCCTATTTGAGGTGGGTGAGGAGAATGTGGTTCAAGTAGTGACCGATAATGCAGCAAATTATGTTGCTGCAGGTAGACTACTGATGGAGAGGCACCCAACAGTATTTTGGACTCCATGTGCCGCACATTGCCTTGACCTCATATTGGAGGATTTAGGCAAGCTTCCATGGATCAAAACATGTGTGGATATTGCCAAAAATATTTGCAAATTTATATACAATCACACATGGGTCCTTAGCCTAATGAGGCAATACACGGGGTTAAAGGAGTTGGCTCGTCCTGGCATCACCAGATTTGCTACAAATTTCATCACACTACAATCCTTGATTCGGTCAAAGGGACCTTTGAGACGTATGTTTGTTGCTGAGGAGTGGACTTCCTCATCCTATGGTACTTCCACCGCAGGGATTGAAGTGGCAAATTACATTTTTGATGAGCCAGGCTTTTGGACACCTGCTGCAGAGATTGTGAAGGTAACCGTAATATTCAATTCTAGTATTCTTTAATTTTTATTCATATTTTCTTTTATTTGTTTAACTTTATTTTATTCACACTTAAGTTAATGTTTCACAATATTTGCAGTTCACCGAGCCCTTGGTAGTTCTCCTACGAGTTGCTGATGGGGAGAAGCCCGCAATGGGCTACATATATGAGGGCATGGATAGGGCCAAGGAGGCCATTAGATCAATCTATGGGGGAGTTGAGGGTAAGTATCGTCCCATTTGGGAGATCATTGATAGGAGATGGCAGCACCAGCTTCACAAGCCCCTCCATGCAGCAGCTTATTTCCTAAATCCGGCATTCCAATTCCGCCCTGATTTCAAGGCGGATGATGAGGTTCTTGGTGGGCTCTACTCAGTGATAGAGCGGATGGCGCCTGCAGTTACTAGACCGATAGTCCATGAGATAGAGGCCTTTACTAGTGCACAAGGAGAGCTCTTTTCTCGTCTAATGTGCAAAGAGAGTAGGACAACATTGCAGCCAGGTAAAAATATATATAAGGGCATAATTTTCCTCTTTTTATATTATTATTAAATGTTGAAACTTGAAACTTGAGACTTAAAATTGGAAATGAGATTGATTTTTTTTTTTCTTTTTCTCATTTCAGATGTATGGTGGCAAATGTTTGGTGCTAAAACACCAAACCTTCAGAGGATTGCCATTCGCATATTGAGCCAGCCATGCAGTGCTTCAGGTTGTGAGCGTAATTGGAGTATGTTTGAGCACATACACTCCAAGAGGCGCAATAGATTGTCCGTGGAGAGGTTGAATGACCTAGTGTATGTTCATTACAACCTTCGACTTAGACACAAACAGATTTTTGACCATGACTCCACCCCAATCAGGCTAGAGGAGGTCGATCCACAATCTGAGTGGATCACTGAGGCTACAGATCCTATCTTTAGTGATGAGGACTTTGATTGGGTTGACCAGGCAGATAGAGACGCTGAGGCTGTAGCCATGGCAGAGGAGGTGGATAGAGCACAAGCAGACACAGGCACATCTAATGTTGGTGAGGGTGGCATGGAGTCACAGGCAGAGATTATGGCTGTTGCATCATTGAAGACCTACCATTTACGCCTTCGTAGGAAGGCGAAGGATGCAGGCTCCTCTGAACCATAGACTTCTAGTTATTGTTTTGATACTTCATATTTGCTTGGAACATTTGATCATTTTGATGTCATGGATTTCATATTCCATGAGTTTTGTATACATTTGACTATATTTATATATCTAAGTGTGTTATTTCCTTCAGCAGCTCAGCTACAATTTGCATTTATACTTATGTGATCGATGTATACTTGTGTATGTGATCCAATTAGCTTCTATTTGATGATGTTATTGTGTCTTTAAGGTTTATTTAATAAAGGGTGCATGAAACAAGTTTTAAATCCTTAAAAATCTCTAAATTTCTTGGGTTTTTCACTTTGCCGAGTTTTTGCCGAGTCTGCGCCGAGTCTAGGCGCCGAGTCCCGAGTCCCGAGCCGAGTCGCCCTCGCCGAGTCTGCGCCGAGTCCGAGTCTCGGAACTATGGCCAGAATACAAAGAAAGATAACATGCAACTGAAACCCAGAAAAACTATGATAGATATGAACTAAATAATCAAGACCCAGTTCATAGAATGGCATAAAATGAATTATTATCACATACCCATTTCAAAATAAGCATCTTCGAATTTCTGTTGTTGACGGACCAGCAACATGAATATGGAGTTTTGCATTAAATACATCAGCAATGTGAGGAAACTCATCTACAAACAACACAATAGCCTCATGGGTCAAATCGACCCCAATACCAAGAAGAAACCCCAAAGCAAACCACAAACCAAGCCTCCAAGGAAATACGACCAAGTCTGAAATGTACGGCCAGCTTGAAGAAGAGGAATAATAGTTTAAAACCTCCTCAAATCTACAGATAAAATCAGTCCATTCTTTGTTCTCTCAGCTACACCAAAAATTGTGAAGATGCAACACAAATCACCTCCGAAACTTCGTCAAAGTGTATCCAACTGAAGCACAATTACAGCCACTGTGTATGGCTGCCCAAAATCCCCTTGGGTGATCTTTCACACCTGCAGAAGATTGATACCAATGGTGGTTTTCGTCACCAAAAGCCCTGGTTAGAAGAAATCCCCCAAACCCTCATTTGTAGAGCAAATAGAAGCATAAAATGTAATATCAAGAATGAATAAAATGAACTTCAAATGCCCTTTTATAATTCTCAATTTGCATTTGACTTTCATTTCATTTAATTTACTTGCATTTCCCACCTTTCATTCTTTTAATTTCGGTGCACAACTTTATAAAATAAAATATACTTTAAAAGTCACTTATACCTCCCCTTTTAAAATGACACTTTAACTTATATTATAAAGTATACTTTAAAATCACTTATATCCCCTTTATAATAAACTCCCATATTAAATAAACATTAATAATTTACGGACTTTAAAACGGAGGCTCAAAACATATCGGAATCCCGAGATCTATAGACCGTTGAAAAGGTCTCACTGAAATGCTTCACATCCAACTTGGAGATTCCCAAAACGAACAGAAACCCTAGCTTACTAAAAATAGTAAGTATGACCCAAAAGTTCGAAATCGCCTGGAAAGACATCACCGCAAACCATCTAATATCACTGAGCTCAATGCAACATCTGAGATAGCCAATGGTTGTCTGCCAAATCACCAAAACAGTGCCAGACTGACACTTACTATAAATAGCAATGTTCTCCGAGGACCAAAGAGAACAAACCCAAAAAAACCCAGAAAGATTGTCGCCATGCAAGCACTTACTATAAATAGTAAGTACGGACAAGTTGTCTAAAATCTCTCCGGAAAGTGTCATACGGCTCCACTGGAACACCCGAGCACACCGGTGACATCGAAATACTCCTCTGATCAGGTTGTCACAAACCCAGAAAGTTAGCTCCAACTACGCTGCAAGAGAACCTGAAAATGGGGACATTATAGATCTGTAGGTTATTTCCCAAGGATTTTCAATTAATTTGTTGACGCCACAGGTGGTAATTACATCATATACTTATGCACCCATGCATTATACTCTTCCCTCGCCGGCCAGTTGTACTTCAAAATTTTATAAACCTTTTGCATATAAGTCATGTACCTGGCGTCTAACAATATTTTAGTTTCTTTTATCAAACTACTCAAGACGGCTTCCAAATTTAGCAACTTGTCCATTTCAGCATTACACTGCACATGATCAATCTTGCTTCCAGCAACTATTGATTTGACGAAGGCAAGGACTATGCTGCCAAATTCCTCTTTCCACTCTGACAATGACCTTTCAGTGCCATCATTAGTACAAACTAGCGGCAGGGACTACTTTTCAAGAAATCTGAAGCTATTAATTATGCCCTTCAACATCACATTGAGTCGGTCATGAAAAGCAGAAATTTCATTCAGAAGTCCTACGAGTTCCTGTGTGTTGATCACCCCACTGGCACATCGGAATCTATGCTGGCACTATTGTAAATATGATTCATCACCTACACACGAGGGATCCAAGTACCTAGGATATCCCTTAATGCTGACTCATTCACAATGTGGCTTTCAATTGCCTTTTTCAAATTATTTTGACAAACCCATGCATCATCTACCTTATTCAATACTTTACTCATCTGATGATCCAAGAAGTTCTTAATCAAAGCTATTTGTTCACTTTTGTGCTCTTCTTTGAATTTGTCAATTAGACTATTGCTTTTTCTCAATTTCTCCTATAATTCACTAACAGCAACAGAGTCTCCCTCATGTCCTGATGAACTCCTAGGACTCGACACAGAAGGTGTTGATAAGACTTCAATTCCTGCGGAAGGAACAAGTGCTTTAAGTTTGTTGTACTCATGTAATAACTTTACATAATCCTCCCTCTGTTTATCCAGTTCTTCTTGCAACTTCCTTGCTGCAACTTCGCTGAATTTTGCTATGGCTACCACCAAGGATGCAGCTTGAGGGGCAGTGGTGTCAATTAATCTTCTCACAATCAACTACCCTGTGAGCTCATTTAAATCCCTTGCCACTTGTGGTTTATTGTCACCTGGAGCCATTGTCCAAATGGCCAAAGTCTTATGACTAGCACTGAAACCTGACCCAAACAATTCCTCTGCTTTCTCCTTTGTTATGACCTCATCATCAATATGGTCTTGCATTCTAATAGTGTCTATAGCAATAGCAGATGAGATGTCCCATCCTGGCAAGAGCAAGAAACCACTTTCCTAGTCTTCTTCCTTCCTCAAGGGTGATGTTGCTAATATCCATGTCAACTTCCTTCAAAACCCTTTGAGCAATTTCCAATTTATCCTCATTCTCAACCTTGCCCTATTCCTCATTCAACTTCTTCAAGTACATCTCAGATTTCTTCTGCATTAGCAAGGCCCGTAATTCTTTTGACTTAACAAAATCATCATCAGATAAAATTCCTTGCAGGCTAGTGCTCTAACATCCTTCAGAACTGCATTACTCTCTTGCATGCTCAGCAAAGTTTTTGATGGGGGAGCCATAAGTACTTTATTTCTTGGATGAGACCTTAACACTTGTTGCACTTTATCCAAGTCAATCTGGTTCTCTCCAACCTCCTCTGTCAAGGAGTAATCAACTAAAGGTTGATTTTCAACAGTTGGTTTAGGGGGAGGAAGTGATTTCCATGCCTCTCTTTCAGTCTTCTCTACCATAGGTTGACTAGGCTCCTCAACATTTTCCTCAGGCAACTGCTGCCTCTGACATATAATTCCTGAGCAAATCCTTCTGCTCATCGAACTAATGCTCGAACCTTGATCTCAGTTTCTATCTCCTTACCTTATCAATAAAATGCTCAGGGTCATAATTTCTATGCTCCGTTTTGTGCAATGTATATTCTTGCAATTTTGCCAAACAGGCCTCTAGACCTTCTTTGGCACTGATAAAAAACCTAGGCAACTGAATTGTTGAAGTAAGGAAGTCCCCTTCTTATTATTTCTCAAATGAAACTTATCAAACTCATTCAACTGCCACATAATCTCCAGAAATGCCACCCTGTTCGGCACCCTCTTGGGCTAAGAGGTCTGACATTTGCCCCATAAACCCTGATTATGGTTACATGGTTACATTCCTGTAAAAGAACCAATCACACCAATTATAATCCCACACACCATCTAGCTTCCTTTCAAAAGGCCTTAAGAGATCCATTATCTCCTTGGAGAGTATAGGCCTTTCCTATACCAATAACCCTAGCACCTTTTGCACAAAATGCTCCTGAAACACCAGGTAGTTTGCATTGTCACAATACAAGTCCCATAAGTGGACTCTGCCTTGAATTGGCATATGCTCTTCATCCTTGGTTTGATGTTGGATCTGCAATTCATTACCCTAGAATCCTCTCCCACAGTATAATAAAATATGGCATAACAAAGAGTACCTAGAAAAGGTGGGTGCATGACCTCCCTATTTGAATTCTACCAATTCCTTATGGATTTGTTCAACCAAAAATGTAGCATAATCAAACCTTCTATATTGGTATTTATCTTGTATATCAACAATCATGATCAGTAAATGATTTTGGTATAAGGGGATTAAAATCCATCCCAAAAACTTGACAAAGGGCAAAGTAAGTCTTTACAAAGTAATCTTCAAACATGTCAATGCTGAAAGGCTCTGTTTCATGGTCATATATTTTCAAATGCTTGCCCATGCTTCTTGGCCTGTGAAGAGGTAACTTGTATGTCCTGTAAACCTATTTATTTCTGTTGTGTTCCTTCTTTAGTTCATCAACATCAATTCTTTCACAAGCTAGGGGTTCAAACCCAACACTTCAATTATTGATTCCCTATTGAGATGGAAAAGTTTCTCACCCTTACAATTTGATAGCACCTAAGTGTTTGAATTGTAGCTTTGGCTAATTGTTCGGATGAGGTCTACATTTATAAATACATTGGGGACAACTACTTTCCCCAAATCCAATTCCCAAATGTGTGAAATGGGTTTTTCATGGGCATGACGGTTATATCTAGATTCAAATAACTCCCACCCTCCTATTGGTAGAATTGCATCTTTGATATATTTTTGAAAATCCTAAATCCTATTTGTCAATTCCCCGGTACCCTGGGTGTGTTTATACTTTTTAGACAATCCCAGGAGTTGGTTTATAAGGTCTTGGGATAAATCCCTTTTGATTTTACCTCCACGACTCGACCTCCAACGCATGATTACAGATAGAGATGACAAACCACTAGAGAAAAAGGGGTTTGGGCCAATAAGTCTAAAAACTTGGGCAAGGGCTTTACAACACTACTATAAAACCATAAACATCCATTGCAGATCACAGATATGGCAATTGATCAGCATACCAGTTTTCCTGCAACTAGGGCATCCAATTTTGAAGTTGCAATCACCAGCCACTAATTCGCCACTTGCTTCAACTCACAGAAGTCTTTTGTATGCTCTGAATTGCAGATTGAACTTTAAAATGGAAGATGAAATCCATTTATTTCCTATCGTCGCCTCATTAGTTTCTCAATTGAAAACAGTCTGCACCCACATGCTGCGAACGGTCACCTCATTTGAATACCAACCGTTCGATCAAAACCAGGCCTTGAATCGATGAACATCGCATGCTAGGGCCATATTGCAACCTCGACCGAAGAACCAACACTTTGAAGCTGTGCGGTGCGCTGGACCGTCAGATCTTCATTAGTTTAGTATTTTAAAACATCACTGTCGATCTCATTTCCCCGGAATGGACATGTGTCACCATGTCGTACTGTCACAGCTTCAACACTTACCGCCATTAAGAAGCATGCGTGATGCGCTCACCATTGGATCGCACTTGGTATAACAAATTAAGACACCGCCATCGATTTCACTTTATCCCGCTGACAAGTGTCATCACTACGCACTGTCGAAAACCCTGAAAAGGCTAGCGGACGAGAAGTTGCACGATAGGTGCTCCTATGCGCGAGAACAAGACATCGCCACGTGGTGGTGCCTATCGAATCAAACCATGATGATATCAATAGAATATTCCTAGCCAATAAGAACTAGCCACTTGTCAGAAAACAACACTTCGGTGAGACCGTAGCAAGCATCACTCAAGCAGGACGGACACGTAGTATTACAACGCACTGTCACATCTTTTAAAATAATGAATTAAAACAAAGTTGCGCGAAAAGGAAACAATGCAATGAAGTTGTTGGGATTCCTATTTTGAAGCCAGGTATTTGCACCATCTTGTCAAAATTCCTCAAAATTTTCCTAAGGGGTCCCTATGCCTTTACCTTGATGCATGTTGTTGAACCCCTGAATTTGGCTAAGTCTGAAACCCTGAAAACCTGAAAATTTGGCTAAGCTTGAAATCTGAGTGATCCTCCAAATTCTAGAATCTGCAGTTTAACTCCTATGGATCCGAAACCACTCTCAAACATCCTGACAGTATATACATAAAATATAACTTAAAGTATAAGAAAGGTAAATGATAAAAAGTAAATACAAACTTATACTTAAATGTTTATGTTATGTATTTATTGTCGGTTCTTTTTTCATTTTCTACCCTTTTGTTCCTGCGGGATTTTAGGACCCACAGGAACTTTTGCACCAGGTTCCTGCGAGACTTCGGGACCCGTCGGAACTTTGGAACTTTTTCCAAAAGTTCCTCGTTCTTTCGCGAACCTTGACCCGCCAGCACAAGGTCTTCTAAGTCCAAAATCTTTTTGGACCCCCTAAATTTTCAAGTCGAATTTGAAGGTGCAAAAAATTGAATTTTCAAGAAATTTTTTCATATGTTGGCTAAGTATTTTATGTAGTTTCGGGTCAAACTTTCATTTTTGACTTTCGCCACTTTTGGTTCTAGCGGGACTTCGAGACCCACCGGAACTTTGGAACTTTTTCCAAAGTTCTTGGGTGCCAAGTTCGCCCGCTATCCCAACACCCACCAAAGGCCCAAAAACGCCTAGAAACGCGAGAAAACATGCCGCCAACTCTCCAAATCACCATTAATGCAAAGTGGGTGGTTGAATTTGAGGTTTTTATAGTAGTAGGTGGAGTTGGTGGGGTTTTCCCTCCCATTTTTCTATCCAATCCAAGTTGTGAAGGCTATAAATTGAAAATTGAAACTCTCTTCAAGGGTTGGTCTTTTGGCAGTTTGCTAGGCAACAAAAGTGCAGAGTTCTCTAGGGTTTCAAAGAACAAAAATTCCAATTCTCCAGCAGGGAAGATAACAAGGTTATGAAAATATTCAAATTGGTTTCAAGAATCAGTGTATGAACTCCTTTTTCTCATGTAATTTTTCAAGGAAATCCTAAGTTTCAGCTAGGGCTTCCTTTGGCCACACTTCGTGGTATGATTGTAACCATTGATCAAATGAATACGACAGATTCTTAAAACATTACATGTTATGTGATGATCTGTTCCATGGTTGTATATGAATGCATTTTGATAAAGGTTAAAAGGATTACTAAGCATATTCTTCACTGGTTATTGTTTTTTCTGCATCTAGGTATCTAGAAAGAGCTTGTTTCCATTTTTGTACTATCTTATCCTCTGTTGAACTATTGACTCTGTAGCCCATCCTAATAGGCACCGGTCTGAAATGTCTGATCACCCACACCTCTTTTAAAAACTAAAACAAATTTATCAAATGTGAAGTAAATAGTTACTACTGTATGCATTGTTTTGGTTCTGTGTTGTAACTAGGAAATATTGTTAGTGAATCTTCAAAGTACCAATTTTAGCAAACCAAACATGCATACTAGCACCTTCCATTATTACAAGAGTGTTTTTCATTAGCTTAAACAGAGGTTTTAGTGCAACAAGCTTGTCTTAATCTAGTGACTGTATTTAGTGATTAAAACAACAGTTTGGGTATTGTTGCAATGATATGACCCTGAAAACATCTTCCATTGTTGTTAATCATTGTTAAGGGATACCTCTAGGAAGACCCTCCTCGGCTTAGCTGAGCTAGAAGTGAAGGGGAGATTTTCCCAGCCATTGGCCCTTAATCATCCTTATCATGTTGATGAACCTCTTTTCTATCTCCTTGATGACATCCCTGGCCTCGAAGATTGAAGAATGCTCTAGGGATCAGGATAAGTTGTTTTGGGAGCCAATAGAAGTGATGACATACTGCCACATGTCGAGGAAGGATACACCCACTATAAAGAAGAGACATTTTTAAAAGAAACAGGCGGCTCAGAAAATCAACCCGCCGGTGCCAAGCGGCGGCCTTGCGCACTGTCACAGCCTTTTAACAATAGGCTCAAGAGGACGCTATGACGAGCACGACCAAATTAAAACATCACACCTGGCACTATTGCAATTGGTCCATAATTCTCAAAGGGAAAACACCAATCGGAAAAGGTAAGCACACAGCTCGGGTCGGTTTGTCTAAAAGATGGGGCCGGTCATGCAACGAGAACATGGGGATAAAACATAACTGTAGACACTTAAAATTGACTTGCTCCACAAACCAATTTCCCATATCTCTACACCAATTTAATTAAATAAATTCATTTTATTTAATTTATTTATCCCTAATCATCTACCCTTAACCATTTATCCATCCTTTGTGATCAATTAATTCATTTAATTTATCACTATACCTTACAACACTATCCCTCATTAATTAAATAAATATTCTCAATATTTATTTAGTTAATTTGTCCATCTCCTTAATCCTTATTAATTGGATAAATCATGTTTATTTGATTAATCTACCCTACTAATCAACTTAAACCTAGCCTAGTTGATTAAATAGCAATTATTTAATTAGCTACCCTAGCTTACCTATCCCCTAAGCCTAAATTAATTAAGCTAAACACTTAATTAATATGGTCAAACCTTGATTAACACTCATTCCCACACCCCACCAAATAAAAAATTAACTTTTATTCCCACTTGTCCTAGTCTCCATTAATGGAACTCTTCCCCATGTTAATGGAACTCTTCCCCATGTGAATTAAAAATTCACATCTAACTTCTCATATCCAACTCTTCCCCCAAAATGAATTTTTAATAATAATGAGAGCCATCCAATCTCCTTGACCAAATCTTAGCCTTTGATCCCTCTTATCCAACTCTCTTGTGACACTTGTCACAAGACTACAACTTCAATCCAAACCCTAATCCTCAAGCATTCCTAGCCATTGATCTAAACTTTTAATCCTCACCCTCTATCCTTTTACCAAAAATTTATAAATAGAGCCCTCATCTAAACCATTTAAGATAACTTCTTCATCCTATCTCATCTCCTCTCATCATAGCCTTACCATGCCAAAATCATTCCTCATCCTATAGCCATATTATCTCATCTTGATCTCCATCCAATCTATCCTCAAATTCTCATCATCATATTGTGTTGAAAGTTAGAGCAATCCACATTCTCTACTTCACATTGGGTAAAACAAGGAGGGTCTTGGTGCACAACTCTCCTCAACCTTATCAAGGAGAAGGAAGATCTTGAGGTATAGCTTTTATGTTTTATGCATTTTAGTTGTGTTTCTAACCTCTAAGATTTCTCTTGCTCTCAATAACTTAAGCTCCAAAGGAACTGACCACATAGGTAAACAAGCAATTAGAAGAAAACCCTCAAACCCTTAGGAAACCGATACTATGAGATTTTCAAAATAAAAAATTTGTTAGGTAATCACATGCTAACCCCAAAATATCAGCAAGCCCTAACACTTCAGTTAATGGATATCCCTCCTAGCAATGGCTCATTTACTTGGAACAATCATAGAATTGGGGATGCGTTCATTGCAGAATGTTTGGACAGATTTTTGGTCAATGATTCTAGGCCTTCTTAGTGCCTTCGGCTTGCTTCTTCCATTCTGGACAATGTAGGTTTGGATCACTAGGCCATAGCTTTGCACTGGGAAGGATCTTTCAAGTCTCAAAATTCCCCTTTTAGGTTTCATCTCATGTGGTTAAAAGAAGATGACTTCGAAGAAAAGATTAGACTTTGGTGGCAAGAAGGTAAACCTCACATTGGTACAACTCAGTATGTTTTATTCTACAAATTATGTATTGTCCAACAAAAATTCAAAGAATGGAATTTTTCCTCATGTGGTAATATCATGCAAAGGAAAAGAAATATCTTGTCTAAGTTGGCAAAGATCCAAGGTTGTATTCAAGAATAAGGCTTAAGGATTTCTTAACTTTGCATTCCAAACTTCAGAATGATTTACAAAAAACTAAAAAGTGAGCTTCAAGAGGAAATCATGTGGAGACAAAAATCTCGTGCTAAATGATTGCAAGCATGGGATAGGAGTTCTTTTTTTTGCATCACTCTATTGTGGCACAAAAACTTGTTAATGCTTTCAAGGAGATTCAAATACAGGATGGTTTCAAAATCGATTCCATTCAAGAGATCCAATCAGAGGATGTTTCTCACTTTTGTAAGTTGTTCAAAGCCCCTGCTGATTTCTCTGCTGATAATAGATGTATCATTTTAAATTGTATTCCTAATCTTCTCTTCACTCATGACAATTCCTTCCTCAATGGTCCTATTTCCATGGATGAGCTAGAGCAAGTTGTTTTTATGATGAAAAAAGATAAAACTCCAAGCCTAGATGGATTTCCCATTGAGTTCTTTCAAGCTTTCTGGGATATTGTCAAAGATGACATTTTCAAGGCTTTTGAGGAACTGCATACCTCAAAATAAATGCTAAAAGTTTCTAATAACTCTTTTCTTGCTCTGATTTCTAAGAAAGATCATGTTTTGAATTTTTTTTATGTCTGACCCACTACAACATTATCTATAAGATTTTTTCCAAAACTATTGCTGAGAGGCTGAAATGGTTCCTTCCTTCCATCATTTCTCCAGAACAGGGAGTTTGTTCGAGGTTGCCAAATCATTGATGGTATTGTTATTGTCTAGGAAGCTATAACTCTATGCATGTTAACAAGAAAAGTTCTATGTTCATGAAGCTTGATCTTTCTAAGGCTTATGAAAGGGTTTGCTAGAAAATTTTGGAAGATATTTTACGCGCCTTTGATTTTGATGATAATTGGATTCAATGGGTCGTGGCTTGTTGTACCTCTCATTTTTCTATGATTATAAATGGTTCTCCTTGTGCAATTTTCCATTCTAAAAGAGGTCTGTGTTAAGGTAACCCTCTCTCACCATATCTCTTTGTCATTCTAGCGGAAGGATTGGACAGGTTTTCAAAGCACCTCAAGTGTTCTTGCTCTATTTTTGGCTTTCATATTGTGCAAGGCATGGATCTACTTTCTCATATTCATTTTGTGGATGACACTTGTTTGATGGGCAATGTCACTCTTGAGGAAGCTATGGCTCTTAGGCGAGCTCTTGACATATATATCAATGCGTTCGGTCAACTTTTGAATGATTAGAAGTCTTAGGTTTTCTTCTTCCATACTAACACTCATCTTCAAGAACAAATTGCTAATATTCTTCATTTCCATCTTGCTTCTCCACCTTTCAAATATTTGGGTATCCCTATTTCTCCTACTTGCCTTGGGAAAAAAGACTAGAATGTTATGTTGGATTCTGTTTAGCGTCATATGAATCATTGGACACACATATACCTCTCTTTGGCTAGACGTATAGTCCTTCTTAAAGTTGTGATTCAAGCTCTCCCGGTTTATGGATTTATGGCTCTTGTGGCTCCAAAAGGCATCCTTCATGATTTGGACCGTAAGATGAGACGGTTTCTTTGGGAAGGAATTCAAAGAAAAAGAAATGGCATTTGGTTATCTAGGATAACATATATCAGCCTAAAGAGAGAGGTGGTTTAAGTATGAGATCTTCCCTCAATAATGTAGCTCTTGTTGCAAAATTATATTAGAGATGGTGTGTGGAGGAACAAGCTTTATGAAGAAAAATTCTTAAGCTCAAGTTCTTGAATCTAGAGAATCATTCTTTCATCCCTAGGATGCCAACACTTGGCGGGGGCTCTCAAATATGGAAAATAATGAAATTGGGTAGTAGTCTAATAAAAGTTGCCCTTTTCTAGATTGTGGGGAAGGGTGACCTTGATCGTTTCTGGGATGCTACGTGGGACCAACATAGCCCTCTTTCTGTGGAATTTCCTGATCTCTTGGAATTAAAATATAAATGTGTTGAAGTTGGCTGGAGTTATGTTTCAGATTTTCAGTAGGTGGTCATGCAAGATGGGGTGAGGATTTGGAAATGGAAACCTAAAGATCTTTGGCCAAGTCAACAATTCCCTCATCTCATTGATTGATTAGCTCATATTTTAGCTTCCTGGAAGGTCTCTTTAGATAGACATTCAAATTTCCTTCAATGGAGCTTGAAAGGATCTAGGATCTACGTGGTGCAAACTGGTTATGAAATTCTTTTGGTAGAAAAACTGGTAGTTAAGAACTCTAAGCTTTGGAAAGTGGTTTGGCATCCTAAATGTTGGCCTAAGGTGAATACTTTCATGTGGCTTGCAGCTTTAGATAAATTTTTTCATCATCATAATCTTTGGAAACGAGGGGTTGTTGGTCTGAATAGATATATCGTATGCCTTCAAGATGAAGAGTTTGGAAGACATATTTTAGATTGCCCCTTTGCCACTTTCCTTCGCTGTGTATGGTGTGATTTGTTGAGAATTTCATAGAATAATTATGAGTCTATCCAAGACTTTCTTGTGAATCAGCTACAACCTTATTTGAAGCTAAAAGTCTTTAATTTGTTGCATGATATTGTTCTTGGTCTAATTTGCTAGAATATTTGGTGGAAACATAATCAGAGAATTTTGAATGGTACTACTAGGCATATAAGTTAGGTTTGGGGTAGAATAATGGCCAATCTGAAAGAAACCTGCCAAGTTTGGATTCAAGATTATCAAGCGAGTTCTTGATGTGAATTCAAAGTTCTGATGAGACTTGGTATTCTTGTGGCTTCTACCTCTTCCAATAACAGTCCTCGAGATTATCAACTTACTAATTGGGTACGTCCTCCTCCAGTGTTGGTTAAAATTAATGTTGATGAAGCTTCAAAAGACAATCCTGGAAATGCTGACATGGGAGGTGTTTGTCATGACCATAATGGCAAGGTTAAGTTCTAGTTTGCTGGTAGTCTTGGTGTTGGTTCTAATAACTTTGTTGAGGCTATGGCCATTCGCCAAACTCTTTTAGAAGCTAAGCTAAAGCATTTTAGTTTTTACCGATATTATTCTAGAATCTAACTTTAAAATCTTGGTTGATCATTTCAAAAATAAGTCTTTCTCTCACTTACAGCAGTGATGGCTGAATGAATGTAAAAAAGACATCAATGTCCTCATTCATGGTTTCAATGTTGTTCAGTGGAACCATACTAGAAGGGAAGGAAATTAGGGTGCTGATTTTTTTGAGTAAATCAGTTTCTAATTGAAATGACATCAAGGTTGATACTGGAAATAATCAAGATTGCCTTGTATGGGATTTGAGTAGAGCCTTTAGTGATTTCATGTATGCTGACTACAATGCCTTTCTGGATTCTCGATTCCTGCTAGTGCGCTTGCTGGTGTGTAGGTTCTTGGGGTGTTCTTCCAGTTTATTCCCCTATGGCTAACTTTATTATTTTTATTTTTTTGTTTTCCTGTTGGTCCAGGTTTTTTAACATGAAGGCAAACATCACTTCTGATACTCAGAGCATTTATAATCTTCAAGGGAACAAGTGCTTATGCCCTGTCTATGGGGTTTGGAGGGTTCCTCCTCTTTTACTAATTGTCTGTTTTCAGTCCATCAGGATTTTCTTGATTTTCTGGAATTGGTGTGCTAGGAGTCTTTTTAAGACTGGCAGAACCACTTTGTAGTCAGTTGTTGTTTTAATATATTTTTTGTGCATTGTGTTAAAAAGATAGTTTTGATGTTATAACTATGCCTTGTATAACTGAAACTAGTATCTAACATGTTTGTTCTATTCTTCGATCCTGGCTCCTTGAATAAAAAATCATTAAAAACTGGACAACTCGTTGCTTTTAAAATTTAGTTTTCATGAGGCTTTGATAATAGTAGAATTCAAATATTGTTGTAAGAAAAGACACACCTCTATTTTCTTATTATTTAATTCTTCAAATTGTGGAATGGTGAAGTTTTCTATTGTTTTTCATGGGAGATTTTCTATTTATACTTCATGCTTAGTGCCTCCACCAAGTACTTTGCCTGTTCATGGAGTAAATACTTGATATCTGGAATTGGTGTACTAGGAGTCTTTTTAAGACTGGCAGACCCACTTTGTAGTCAGTTGTTGTTTTAATATTTTTTTTTTTGCCTTGTGTTAAAAAGATAGTTTTGATGTTATAACTATGCCTTGTATAACTGAAACTAGGATCTAACATGTTTGTTCTATTCTTGGATCCTGGCTCCTTGAATAAAAAATCATTAAAGACTGGACAACTCGTTGCTTTTAAAATTTAGTTTTCACGAGGCTTTGATAATAGTAGAATTCAAATATTGTTGTAAGAAAAGACACAACTCTATTTTCTTATTATTTAATTCTTCAAATTGTGGAAAGGTGAAGTTTTCTATTGTTTTTCATGGGAGATTTTCTATTTATACTCCATGCTTAGTGCCTTCACCAAGTACTTCGCCTGTTCATGGAGTAAATACTTGATAGTTTCACCAAGTACGTTGCCTGTTCATGGAGTAAATACTTGATATTTGCAACGTAGGTATCCTAAAACAGTATTTCCCATATAGAAATTGTTGGACACAATCTGTGTACCTACATACAAAAATGTCCCTACCATGATAGTCTTTAGACTATAGCATGTTAAAAATCTTGCAACCATTAGATCTGGATTGCTTCACTCTGCTGTGCTATTTATTCTCACCCCATCTTTGTACTTGGGCATTTTAATTTTTTATGATGTAACCATTTATAATAATTTTTTTGTGTTTTGACTTCGATCTGTTTGTGGTTGTAATATGTAAATGGATTCATCAGTTATGGCAGAACTATCAAATATGCTCCTTAATGTGACCTGGCCAATGGAGCTCGTCTTAAATATTTAGTTTTTGCTGTTGTTTGTAATGCAGGGTTCAGTCTTGGTTAGGTGAAGGCAATTTAAACAGTAATTGAAACCACCTACACACACATAAACATAGAAATAGATTGTCTATCAGCAATTATTTTCAGATTCATTAATACTAACAGGCCAAAAGCTGGCACATGATATCCATTGCATATTTTTATTGACTACAGAGTATATTTTGTTCTTCTTTCTCTGTTGAGACTTGTGATGTCAAAGGCATCATTGTTTACATGAGATTATCATGTGCATGTCGTCTCTCTGATTTGCTTTTTTTTCCCATCTATTGATACATTTTTCTTTTGATGTAGATTTTGGCAGGGAATGCTAGGAAGGTTGGCACAGTTCGTTTTGAAGAGATAGGTGGGGAAGAGATCAAAGATGACAAGGTTAATCGTGGTGATTCTCACACTGTAAAGCAAAGTTGGGAAGGTGTATATGAGACAGATGATGATAAAGTGCAATCAAATCAGGAAACATCACTTGATACAAAAGTCACTCCATCAATTATTTCTAAGAACGGGGAAATTTCTGACAGTGTGCAAGCAGGGTCTCCAAATCACCATGTCATTGCGGAAAATGGTGATATTGATGATCAAAGCAAGCCACAGATGGTGGATGTTTCTGAATTGACTGTTACATATCCTGGCAATGTCAGTGCAGTTGAGGATATTGATCTGCGTATTGTAGATGACATTGATGTCCCCTCAACAAGAACCTCAAGTGAAACCTGGAAGCAGGATGAAAATAAAGAAGAGAGAAAGAAAAGAAAAAGAAGAAAACAATCCCCAGAAGATTCTGTTGATTTAGAGAGCGAGGAAATTGTAGACTGGAGACACGAGACCGATTGATCACAATGCCCCATCAAATCTGAAACAAACTAGAATCTTTTGTTAGTTCAGAGTCCAAGATGATAATCCGGTTATGATCTTAACCCCTTGGTTTGTAGAACAAGAAGATATGATGAGTGTATCATGAAATCAAAATGCCAAAATGCAATCTACCTTCCAGTAGAGTTAGAAACAGACCGTGTCTCATGAGCATAATATTCTTGGAAGTTATCTGCTGTAATATTCTTGAAAGTATATTCCAGTTTATGATGGAGTACCATCTAAAAATTAGGAAATTATGGTATGAGTATTTTTCTACTTTTGCAATTTTTGGATGTTCTTATCTGCTTCAATTGTTTTAAAATTTATTATAATAATTTTCATGAAAAAACATTAAAAGTTAGCAAACACATCGTAGTATTTCCTTTTCTATTATTGGTATTGTCATTTTCCATTTGGAATCTTTAACAAAACTATGCAGACATTGAGATTGGTTTTATTTTCAATCTTTTGGCAGATTATGAAACGAATAACAGAAATCGGCATGTTGATCAGGCTGTGGTCTTGTGGTAAATTGGGCTGCTTCCCAAGTTAAAATGGCAATGTAAGTGAAGGGAGGTTTGCCAACAAACAGTGTTCTTTAGTTACCTAGCACAAAAAGGGGAAAACAACACATTATGTTCACGGGAAGAGCTTTCAGCGAAGGAGTGTTTCATTTTAAGCACCTCGTATAATATTAAATGCACAGAAGTAAGGGTTCAGAAGATAAACTGTTTCTGATTCCTATACTTGAAAACTATTATTCTTAGTAGCAGTCAGTGATTTCTACATTTTCATGTATCATTTGACCATGACAAGTGTGTATTATTCCTAACATTGATGTTCTTTTGGAATCCATCATCTCTTATTTACTTAAGAGAGCTCTTTGTTTATTACTTTTTGAGGCTCCTCCCATTGTAATTCAAATAAAAAATGATTTACAGAAACATGCGACCATATAATTATCAAACTGTATTATCATTCCTTTTTATCAAGGTTCGTACCCATTCTTTTTAACTAAAACTCTTGGTTTCAGGATACCCACCAATATATCTTGGTATTCTTCCCAGCGGTTCTATTCTTTGAAAAAGGGTAAATATATTTATAGTAAAAATGGTGGTACAAAATGATGGTATAACTTTTCAAAACTTGCTGGAAGAATGCCATAATCAAAAGCACTTAAGCTAGACAAAAAGTCAACAAGATTACAAGAGTGTTGATCTGATTTTTATGCTCTTCAATAGGTATGAGGCTTCTAACTCTTTACAAGGTTAAAACCCTGCCATTTTAAGATCTCTAAATTGAAATCCATTGCCTGAGTTGTTTGCCCCATTGACACTGAAATATCCCTGGTATGGTTATCAAACCCTAGGGATGTTTTCACTTTCAGATTACTGTCATCTTATTTATTAAATCACCACAGCTAAGGTATGTGTAAAAAGAAACAATTACTCGGAATGAAAGACTCATGAAATCACTGTTATCAATGCTTTAACAACACACTATTCAGTACATAGGATCTTACTCAGGAATATGATGTATTACAGCTCATTAAACTACAAAAATCCTTGGATACATTAACAGTTCAGAATTACAAATGATATCAATAATAGAAATGCTGATTCCTGACTGTAGTTATGCAAATACGTAATGAAGAGTTTGGTCGGAACTGCAATTCGACTGGGCAAACCCAAACAGATTCAAAGATAGGCGATAAGGATTTGTGAACAAATGATTTGAACAGTTGTGGCCCGCACTGAACTTTGCCCCTGCTGGAAATGGCACTCGCTTGGGCACTTCACCAATGACAATCACAACGCCACAAATACCACAGACTGATCTTCCCACCTTAATAAAGGGTAAACTAATGTCCACTTACAATCGCCAGGGACAACAGACCTTGGCCACGCTATGCTTGGTTTTCCTTGTGTTGAAGACACCGTATACTATATCGTTGAGCTCGAGTCTTCTTCCACATAACCTGGTGAATGGAGTTAAGTGAAATCTCCAGGTGCTAAATTAGTAATCACACCCTACCAGTCGCAAGTGAATGCTCAAATACAGGAAAGCTTCGGATAGGAGTTAGTGTGTAGTGAAGGATTCCCAAATTCGGATCTTCCTTGAGTTGCAAATGACACCAAGCGGACCTGAACAACAATGATCTAATATTAGCTCTACACAACCTCCAAAGATGAAAATTGCACAACAAACAAATGAGTTTTTCGTCTGATGCAGAGGTCAGGTAGAAAAAGGTTGTAGAAGTTCACTCAATGAACTTAGATCACTTCCCCCAAGAGGTTTACAACGTGGTATGTGAAGACAAAAACCTACACAAGGCTATTACAGAGATTTATCTAGCCTAGGACCACTATCCAATGTCCTTCTCACAGGCTGTCCAACTCTCACCTTGAAGAGTTGCTACTCGATCCCTCCTTTCTACACAACCACCTTGGTTTGACTCACAATTTCCTACCCACACCTCTACCAACATGGACAACAACACAAATCAACATATACTGACTTATGACATGCATGAAACTGACCCAAACTCTCATTCCACTCCTCATACTACAGTGGACAGCAAGTTTCTGTATGACTGTCTTTTGACAGTGACAAGGAAGCTTCTATCATGTACCTTTATGAACAAAACTAGTGTTGATTCCCCTACTCACAATAACCTTCACATGCATCTATTGAGGACAGCACCAACAAGAGTTTCTCTGACAAAAAGGCTATAAACTATATAGGACTGTTCACCAAATGACTGTCTTGCAGCAGAGTTAAAGAGGAAACCCTTCTCTTGAGCATAAACAAAGATTTAAACCTTCAACACCCTTCCAAAACCTCAGATGACCATCAATGCTTAATGCATACTCAACATTTGATGTGAGAAAACAACCAACTACTTATGTGCAGGCACACACTGTGTTTAAAAGGGCAGAGGACAGCAAATAGGAGGTTGACTGTCCTATGACAGGTTTAAAGTGTCCACTTCTTCTTATGTCCTTTGAGAAGACTTCAATCTACAATCACTCCTCCAACAAAGATCACAACATCACATGCAATCACAAGGACAGGTTCCACTGGCTTGACACCCCACCACAGTACTACACTGACATAAGAAGTACGGCTGTTTAACTGTCTTCAATGAAACAATGTTAGAAAGTAGGTTATCTTTGCAAACAAGGAGACATTTAACACCATGTTAGTCATTCACAAACCTCCTATGACCTTCATTGCTTGGTGCATGAACCAAATACCAAAATTAAAGTGTTTACCCTCCATCAACCCTTCAAACCGTACTGTACCCACATGCAAGACAGCAAACTGTTTTTTCTGTCAGCATTTGATGTTGGCCTTCTAAAGAATGGTCTAGTTTGGGAATAGGGAAAAGAGGTGAATCAAGATTCCTTGTCTGAGTAGTAGGGCTCTTGTGCAGGCCTGTATCCCTTCTAAAACACAAAGAACAACTCCATTCTATCAAACCTATGACTGTTTTCTTCTATACTTGCTGTCCATTATTCTTTTTTCCAACTAGTCACTATTTTGACTAGATAGCAACATACCATTCACCATGGAGGAAGGAGAACCACAATGCACACATCAAAAACATGAAAATTACTTGGTCTTCCTCCATCCCACAAGAAATGAGCAAACACCTTCAGAGGATAGAGGAAGAATGGAACATTTTGTCTCAGAACCCTAGATGAAGAGGGTTTACACCTGTTTCTACAAAAATGAAAGAAAGCCAATATTGCAAAATGTTTCAGGAACTAAGAATACATGCAAACAGGAGCTATATCAAATGCCTAAAACATTTTTCAGAGTTTATCTCCTTGGCAGTCCGTACCTGGCCGTACAGAAAGCTGTTCTCATAGAAAAAAATAGAAAATCACACTTTTTCTCTTAAAAAACTCCTTCCTTCTCATTATTTTTGGCATGTTAAAACAAAACTCAGTTTATAGGGAGTTGTCCAGACCTTTCCTCTTCCAAACAATCCGTACAACTGCCCAGGAAAGGCAGTGGAACGGTGGAAAAGGCAGTTTTAATAAAAACAATAAGGTTCTAAAAGAGGAAATCCTATAAAATAGGTCTTTCAAACATTCTAGTGGACTAGTCAAATAAAGTGGACTAAGTCCTTATTACAACACATCAAAATGGCTTCAAAAGCCTTAGATAAAACCAAAATACCAAGATCATAAAATGATATGGTCAAAAATTGAAGCTCCTGCACCATCGTCCCACCTATTCAAACTACCTTGAGGTTTTTGTCCCAAGTGTAGGATCACAATGCAAAACGCAGTGTTCAAAACAAAAATCGGATGCTAAGTGGCACCAACCAACTCCAAATTAAATTTGAAAATATTTTTTATTTTTTATTATTAATAATATTAATACTATTATTATTATATAGTTATATTATTGGTATAGTGTTTTAAAATATTTTGATTATATTAAAATAATAACATCACTTCATCTAAGCGGAGGGGACATGACAGCCTCCCGCCCCAAATATTGCTTGTCCTCAAGCAATTTCAAATTTGGATGATCAAAGATTTCTAATCCTTCCCATGTAGCATCTTCAAAAGGCAAATTTTTCATTTCACCAAATACTCTGGAATGATTTTATTCCTTAGTTTCTTCTTTCTCATATCTATGATTGTTGCGGGCTCCAAAATCAATTTGCCTTCATCAAGTGAAGGCAGCTCTATACAAGGAGTGATATGCTGTCCCAACACTTTCTTGAGACGAGATACATGAAAAATATTATGAATCCTACTGTTTGCCGGTAACTCTAGCTCATGAGCCACCTCTCCTACCCTTCGTGTGATCTTGTAAGGCCCATAGAATCGTGGTTTAAGCTTCTACGCACCACTACCCTTGAGGAAAGATTGCCTATACAGCTGCAACTTCAAGAAAACCAAGTCTCCAACCTCAAATGTCCTCTCCAACCCGTGGTGATCAACGTACATCTTTTGCTAATTTTGAGCCTACTGCAAGTTCTATTTGAGTGCATTCAAAATATCCATACTTTGTTATACCAAGTTTCTATCTCCAGGAATTCTACTATTCGAAAGAATCAAATCCACAAATGACAATGCCTCATAACTATATAGTGCTTTTAAAGGGGTCATACCTTTGTCCATCCGTTTGTGGGTGATAGCTTGTGTTTGGAGTCAACTCTGTGTTTGTTAACTAAAAAAGTTCTTGTCAAAACAAGCTGATAAACATGATGTCTCTGTCACTCACAATTTTTCCAGGCAACCCATGTAATCTAAACACCTCTCTAAAGAACAAATCCGCCACCTGTGGAGCTTTATATTCAGAAGATATAGTATAAAAATAAGCATGCTTAGTGAGTCTATCCACAACCACAAAGATACAATCCTTACCTTATACTTCTGAAAGACCCGTGATAAAATCCATTGAAATGCTCTCCCATTTCTGATTTGGAATGGGTAAGAGCTACAACAAACCAACTGGAAATGTTTGTTCTACCTTGTTTTGTTGAAATACCAAACACTCTCACATGCTTCAAAACATTTCCCTTGAGGGCCTTTCTAAGAAAATCTTTCTCACTTGCTTATATGTCTTGTAGTACCCCTGATAACCCGCTAAACAAGTGTCGTGATATGCTCTCAAAATCTTTTCTTTCATCTTTAATCCTAGGACAAGATACACTCAATCCTTATAGAGAATGAGCTCCTCAACTACCTTGTACTTGTCATCTTACAACTTGCCTGATGAGCACATGCTTATATTGAGAAAGCGGGGTGAATTAGTATAAGCTAATCTTTTACTTTTTCAAACCAGAACAACCATAAACATACAGGATCTAACAATTAAGAACACAAGAAGAACACCAAAATTACGTGGAAACCCTTTCAGAAGAAAACCACGGCAAAATATTGCTTATATAAAATTATCTTAAAACTTTGTAAGCACCAACCTACAGGAGACACCAACCCCCGTTAATCTTTGTAGGTACCAACCCACTAGAGACACCAATCAGACCCACTTATAGAATTTGTAGGCACCAACCCACTGAAGACACCAATCCCCACAACTGAGCACCAACCTCTTCAATATGAGGCACCAACCTCTAACTCAACAAAGTCTTGTCTTCTTGAATATAAATCTCCTTCAACAACTGCCTTGAATAATCTTCTAATATTTTCTTCTCTTCAAATCTGCATACGTTTATATGATATATCTTCTTACACACCACACACTTCCCTCCTCTTCTTATTTGATCTTCACATATCTCATATCTTCATCCTTACATAGGATTGATATTACATTTTATTCTTCTTCATAGATCATCTTGTATCATGTATTTTGCACCCTCGTTCTTCTTTGCAGATCTGCTTACAAATGATAATACACTATCCACATATAAGCTCTCCTTCAAATATGCATATTCTACTCTTTTAAATCTGCATGTATCCCTTATCAAATCTGCACTTATTCCATCTAACTTTCTTGTAACGTCCCTTCTAGTAAGCCAAAAAATTTCACCACCTTGCACAATTTCAACTTAGTAAAAGAGAGCATTAGTCATCTACTTATCATTTATGTCAACATATAATCATTAAGACTATAACACATTTGATCATATTCACATTATATTTCATGTAATTCATTTCATCATGCAATGTAACATTCTCGATTCATAAGCACATACACATATATGTAATTCATTTTCATCATTTGTTCATGATATGACTTGGGAGGGACTTATGGTAGACTCTAGCGTTAACCAGCTCTAGATCACCAAGTATGATTTCATTAGGGAGATAGTCCAACCATCTCTTACGGAGGTCCAAAGATATCACTCACACGCGGAGTCCCTCACCATTTGGCTCATGGGATTTCACTCACACTCGGAGTACCTCATCCAGATGAGGATCACCATCCATAGAGCAAAATTAACTTTTACAAGTTCTTCTAGGCCCAAGGATTTCACCCACACGCGGGGTTCCTCATCACTTGGCTCGAGGGACTTCACTCGCATCCGGAGTACCTCGTCCAATCGAGGGTTACCTAGGCTAATTCCAACTATTCCCAACTACGTCATACCCAAAAGGTGGTAGAGGGGTTAATGGAAGAGTCCTAGTCAACTCCAAGCATATCATAAACTTGCCTTTTTAATGATAGCATAATTGTTCTCATTAATATTTTACACATGATGCCTTATAATAGGACATCTTGGCCTTATAGCACAATTGGTCAATCATATTCCACATAAGCATATTTCCTTATCATCATTATTGACTTCTTATACATAACTAAATTTATTTATCATTCCTATTCTTACATTCATGATCATATCCAAGACAATCTATTGTTCTATATTCCTTCATCCATTGTTAATCATCACTTATTATTCATACATGCAATCCATTTATGCTAATAACATGAACATTCAGAAATGAAAATATTACTTCTAATGCGTAATGCATTGGCACCTTTGTCAGCCCTAATATATTTATGTGATACCATATTATCATGTGTATTTAATAGTAATATTCATACAGCACATTATATATCAGTTTTGTTGTTATGAAAGAAGGATCAACAATGCATACCTTGATAATCCACTTCTATATTTGTTGGCGCATATAAGAACAGTAATTCTTCTTAGATTTCAATCCTTGCTGTTGAAATTGCTTTCCAATCTGGGCTGATCGTTTCTCCCACGAATTATTTATGAGTTCTTCGATGAACTACTGATATGCTTTATATATGACGCTCTATGATTGTTTGATAAATGTTATTTGTTGATGTCTTTGATGCTACATATGTGTTACTGGAGGATCAGATCTGCTCTGTAGGTTATTCAATTCCTGATTGATATGTTATCACTGATTTGATTCGATGCCTCCTTTGTTTGGTGCCCGATCCTTATAAGGACTTTGACAGGGTGTAAAGAATGAAGAGACGTGTTGTCTCATGTCTGTTGACGATTTGTTTAATTCTTAATTTCATTTCTTTAAGAGAACGGCGCTCCATTAGAGGGATCGGGGTCCCTTAACTCCTCATCTTATTTTAATTTTATTTTATTTTATTTGTCTCGTCTCTTTTTTGTCTTTTAGTGCAAGTCTTCTCTTTTGTCTTTATATGAAATTTGGCTAAGTATGGAGCAACGCAATGAGTGAGCTATAAGTTATCGAATCATTACATTTCTATTGATATTCTTCACACATCTGTTGGTGTATGACTGATTTGTCTTTTATTTCACACACACTTGCATCCTTCAATGGATGGCAATCATATAATCTTCTATTTTTCACACACCATTTTCTCCACATACTTCTCATTCCATTTATATCCTTATGTCTCTATGAAGAGATGCATCCTTTTGAAGAGTGATATCCTTTTAGAAAGACATGACCTTTTGTTAAGAGATGATCGCTACTTCTTAAACTCTTTTATTTATCCTCAAATGCTTTCATATATCCTTTCACATAGAATCGTTGCCAACATAAGCGTTGCCTTTTCATAATGAATCGATGCCTCTTAGTAAACGGAATCGTTGCCTTATGAGATATATTAATCGTTGCTCCTAATCCATCCCTGAGCATTATTAGTTTGGGTGATCTTAACTACATTTACATATGTCTTGGAATATATGCCAAAAGGTGGTCAGCCAATATAGTAACTTTAGTTACATGTCAAAATGTGGTCGGCTCAAAGACAAATATTAAGGTAATGTTAATTTGCATATAACAAAGGGAATCGACCAGCAATCTTGAAAGGGACTAATGTAAGTTTGAGTTCTGCTATAGAGAGATCGATTAGTGGCCTTTGGTCTCTTTCTTGGACCAACGATTTCCTTCTTGATATCACTGACATTCTTAGACGACGATTTCCTTCATTGACAAAATGCTCTCCACACCTTTAACATCAATGACAATAATCTTGCCAACAATTTCATCCATACACCTTTGACATCAATGACAATAATATTTCCAACAATCTCCCCCTTTGTTATTGATGGCAACATAATCCTCCCCCTTACTATAACTCTCCCCCTTTGACATCAATGGCAAAGGGATGTAACATACTTCCCTCCTATATGATGTGATTCTCCCTCTTTTCTATGATGCTCCCCCTATCTGTAAAGCTCCCTCTTGACATCAATGGCATCATTCTCCCTTTTTCTATAACTCTCTCTATCTGAAATTTTCCCCCTTTGATATTAATGGTAAAGGGATGCTCATTACCCTCATATAGAATATGCATCAGCTAATCTACTTCTGAATTCTCTTCTCCACAGAGCTGAAAGATAATGCAACGATTAGCTCCCCCTAAATTCGTACTTCTCCTTATGAACTTAGTGATACCTCTTGTGCATGAAGTCCAGTTTGCACAAGCATAGATCTCTCCTTTTGTTTTTCTTGCTTTTGCTTCCTCTTCCAAACTTTTGTAGGTTCTTCCTTTTGCTTGCCACGGGTATCTGCCTTCTTGTTTTGTTGAGGAGGTTCCACAAAACAACTTCTACAAAACCGTGCTTTATGACCAAAGTTGTTGAACTTATAACATATAACATTGTAATCCACTAAAGGAACAAATGAATTATAGTTCCTATTCGAGAACCCATAAGGACTTCTATTCTTGCTCCAACCAAAATTTCTTGCACGAGTACTACAATCTATTGCTTTATGACCAAAGTGATTACATGAAAAGAAGTAAACAAAGAAAGAATGTTGGAACCTTGTCATTTGTACCTGCCTTGGAGGAAATGACTTTCTAAATTTGTCCTTGTTAACTTTTGGAGGAGTGCCTGTTTTCTGTGGACCTTGTTTCTCTTTCTTCTTGCTTATAGGACTTTTGATGGGACTTTTGAGAGCATCTGCATAGCCTTTTGGCTTTTCATCATTTACCTTCTTTGGTGGCTCTTTGTAACCCTGATCTTCCTTTGCTTCATAACCAAGACATGTCTTTATGAATGGTGACCTATGCCCATTTATAATATCACCCAGGATCTCGATACTCTTTTCAAACTTGAGGCCCCTGTCAAGCTTAGTAGTTGTTTTCTCTAATTCTTTCCTCAAGGAAATAATTTCGGTCTCACGCCTCTCACAATCTTCTTATTTTGCCTTTAATTTAATTCTTATCTCTTCCTCAATTCGTTTTGTCTCTTCAATTTGAATTTTCATATTGATGATCGTTTTCTCCAACTCCTCAAGACTTTGTGATATTTTCGCTTTAGATTCACATTCCTCTTGAAGCTGTAATTTTTTCTTCAAGTTCTTCTTAAGCTTCTTTATTTCACTTAGAACACAAATAAGTTCTTCCAAATCTACTTCCCCATCTATTTCATCATTCTCTTCTTCTAAATCCATCTCTTATTTTCCTTCTTGACTAGCCATGTGTGCTTCCAAGATCTACCTTTAAGCGATTAGACTATCTCCGAAGGAACTCGCTTTGATTTCAATCGATGAGCACATGCTTATACTGAGAGGGGGTGGTGAATCGGTATAAGCTATTATTTTACTTTTTCAAAACTTAATCAACCACAACAACCATAAACATACAGGATCTAACAATTAAGAACACAAGAAGAACACCATAATTACGTGGAAACCCTTTCAGGAGAAAACCACAACAAAATATTGCTTATATAAAATTCTCTTACAAACTTCATAGGCACCAACCTACAAGAGACACCAGTCCCCATTAATCTTTGTAGGTACCAACCCACTGGAGACACCAATCCCCACAACTGAGCACCAACTTAGTAAGAGACACCAATCTCTTCTATATGAGGCACCAACCTCTCCAATATGAGGCACCAACCTCTAACTCAACAAAGTCTTTTCTTCTTGAATATAAATCTCCTTCAACAACTGTCTTGAATAATCTTCTAATATTTTCTTCTCCTCAAATCTACATGTGTTTATATGATATCTTCTTACACACCACACACTTCCCTCCTCTTCTTATTTGATCTTCACATATCTCATATTTTCATCCTTACATAGGACTGATATTACATTTTATTCTTCTTCATAGATCAGCTTGTATCATGTATTTCACACCCTCATTCTTCTTTGTAGATATGCTTACAAATGATAATACATTATCCACATATAAGCTCTCCTTCAAATCTACATATTCTACTCTTAAATCTACATATATCCCTTATCAAATCTACTCTTATTCCATTTAACTTTCTGCTGTTATTCTTCACACATCTACTGATGTATGACTGATTTGTCTTTTATTCCACACACACTTGCATCCTTCAATGGATGGCAATCATATAATCTTCTATTTTTCATACACCATTTTCTCCACACACTTCTCATTCCATTTATATCCTTATGTCTCTATGAAGAGAGACATCCTTTTGAAGAGTGATATCCTTTTAGAAAGACATAACCTTTTGTTAAGATATGATCGCTACCTTCTAAACTCTTTTATTTATCCTCAAATGCTTTCATATATCCTTTCACATAGAATCGCTGCCAACATAAGCGTTGTCTTTTCATAATGAATCGCTGCCTCTTAGTAAATGGAATCGCTGCCTCATGAGATATATTAATTGCTGCTCCTAATCCATCCCTGAGCATTATTAGTTTGGGTGATCTTAACTACATTTATATATGTCTTGGAATATATGCCAAAAGGTGGTCGACCAATATAGTAACTTTAGTTATATGCCAAAATGTGGTCAGCTCAAAGACAAATATTAAAGTAATGTTAATTTGCATATAACAAAGGGAGTCGGCAAACAATCTTCAAAGGGAATAATGTAAGTTTGAGTGTTGTTATGGGGAGATCGATTAGTGGCCTTTGGCCACTTTCTTGGACCAACGATTTCCTTCTTGATATCACTGACATTCTTAGACAATGATTTCCTTCATTAACAAAATGCTCTCCACACCTTTAACATCAATGACAATAATCTTGCCAACAATCTCATCCATACACCTTTGACATCAATGACAATAATATTTCCAACATTGCCCTCCAAGATGTCAATAGCAAATGCACCCTTGGCATACTCTACTAATACAAAAGCTCTCCAATCAGCAAAAATATTAGTCATAGAACATAAATAAGGCCTCCTAGATAAAGCATCAGTCACCACATTATTCTTTCCCTTAACATACTCAATGTCAAAATCATAAGCCTACAACTTACTTACCCACTTCTATTGTCTATCATTCAAATCTATTTGATTGAGGAAGAGCCTCAAGTTGGTATGATTTGTTTTGACCACAAATCTCCCGCAAACCAAATATTGTCTAAACTTAGCCAAAGCATGTATGATGGCTAGCATCTCCTTGTCACAAATAGAGAAACCCCTCTCTGACTCCTTGAGCTTACAACTCTCATATGCAATAGGATGTTTGTTTTGCATCAATACCGCTCCAATACCCTCTCCTGAAGCATCACACTCTAATACAAATGGAAGTGAAAAATTGGGAATGGCCAACACGGGACATGAACTAATTACCTCCTTGAGCTTATCAAAAGCTCCATGTGCCTCCTCACTCACAAGAAAGCTCCCTTCCTAGTCAAATTCGTCAATGGGGCAGCCAATTATTTACAAACCTCCTGTAATAACTGCATAGTCCCACAAACCCTCTCAAATGTGATAAAGTCTTGGGTCGAGGCCAATCCACAATTGCTTTGATCTTCTCCTATCTACATTGACACCTTGGACACTAATCTTATACCCCAAATACAAAATCTTAGTCATTCCAAACTCACATTTGGATGCCTTGAAGAAAAGTGACTGCTGCTCAAGTATACCCAATACATCATCTATATGTCTCAAATGATCCTACCAAGTCTTGTTATAGATCAATATGTCATCAAAGAAAACCAACACAAATCTCCTCAACTACTTACTAAATCTTTGGTTCATGCAAGACTAAAATGTGGTCGGAGCATTAGTCAACCCAAATGGCATGACTAGAAACTCATAATGCCCAAAGTGACACTTGAAAGTTGTCCTGTGAACATCCTCCTTTCTCATCCTTATCTAGTGGTACCCAGATTACAAGTCAATCTTAAAGAAATATATTGCACCATGAAGCTCATCTATCAACTCATCGATCATAAGGATTGGGTAGCAGTTCTTGATTGTCTTCTTGTTGAGTGCCTTATAGTCAATGCACATCTTCATAGTACCATCATTCTTCACCAACACCATGGAGGAAGCAAAAGGGTTCAAGCTTGGTTGTATATGTCCAATCTCAAGTAGCTCATTAATCACCTTCTCAATCTCTTCCTTGTACCTCCTCGGATGACAATAAGGTGTGGGAATGATCGATTTTGCTCCCTCCAACTCAATGACATGCTGGAATCATTTATCAGGGGGTAACCCTGGAGGAATGTCATTGAATACCATGTTATGCTTGTCTAAAATAAGTTGAATATCTATGTGAGTGGTCTTTTCACCTATGGGTGAAAATTTATCAGTGACCAAACATCGTGCCACCCATTCTACCTGTCCTCTACAAAAATCCCTCTCCATCCTTTTGGTTGAAACAACCCTCAAAGCTCCATTAGATAAGCCTTGAAGAACCACCTCCTTACCCTCAAATTTGAATTCTAGCTCCATAGTTTGATAGTTCTATGTATACTCACCAAGCGAATACAACCACTACACACCCAAAACTACATCCATCTCACCTATGCCAACCACATAAAATTCATCACGTACTATGTGCCTACCCAAGGTGATGTCAAGTTGTTGGATCCTCCATGTACATGGAATAGTAAATCCATTGGCCACAATCACATTGAACCCCTCAAAGTCATTTGTCTTCAATTTCATCCTAGTTACTAAACCCTCATCAATGAAATTATGGGTGGCCCCACTATCAATCAAAAATATCACCTTATGACCTTGCAATACTCCACAAACTCAAAAAGGGTGATACCTTGGTGCCCTTGAAAGAGTAACAAATGTGCCTCCTGAAGAACCTTCTATCACTTCATGTTCCTCTGCCTCCTCTACAAGCTCAGCCTCAGGTTCTTCTGTATCTGAATCATCATATATACTACCTCTATGAAATGCACATGTCCCTTTCCCAAACATCTATGCCCAGGTACCCATGGCTCCCTACATGAAAAACATAGTTTCTTCCTTCAGAGTTCATTCTTTGCATCTTCATTCCTATTGGGTCTTGGAGGTGATGCCTTAGGTGTAGAGAAATTCTTTTGGAAGGGTTTCTTTTGATGCACTATTGGAGGTGGCTTGTGGTTGAACTTGCCCTTAGCCATTAAATCCTCCAAACTCAAAGCTCTCCTGACGGCCTCCTACAAAGATCGTGGCTCAAAAGCTCTCACCAACCCCTTGAGTGAATCACTTAGACATTCCACAAAGAGTACTATGAGCCTCCTCTCTGTCACATCTGGAACCATCATTGAAAGCCTCTGAAACTCTACTACATAGCACTTAACCAATCCCTCCTGTCTCAATTGTGCTAACTCTCTGAAGTAAGTCTCTAGATCCTTCTTATCAAACCTCTCTATCAATATCTGACTAAACTCCTCCAAGGTCATAATGGAACCATGCCCTTGTGTCACCATGACATGGTACCACCATTCATGGGCTACACCCTCCAAATGCAAAGTAGCAAACTTCATGGCTTCTTCTTCAAACATGAGATTCAATGAGAAATATGTATCCAATTTCTACAACCATTCTCTAGCTAAATAATTGTTTGATCCATCATATGTGGGTATAGTGATATTTCCCAAACGTTGTTGTATACCCCTACGAGGCTGCTCCTCATACCTTCTCCTCCTATGCTTGTTTCTTGTTTTAATCTCATAATATTCAATGAAAGACATGTCACAACGAATAGCTGGATTTAGGGCATTATATTCAGCATGATACCTTGTCATTTCATCCTCCTGTTCCTCAAAGGGATCTATCTCTTCTCTTTGTAAAAATTTCACTCTAAATGTCTTTGTGGATAGGTTAATTGAAACTCTGTCATTAATTGAGTTACTCACTTCTGCAAAAAGTCGATTGATTCTACCAACACTCCATTGTTGATTCATCCCCTTTAGGATTTGAGCTATTTCTGTCATAGAATTTCTCATAGAGGATTGGAATTCTCTATTTTTCCTGATAATCTCCTGAATATTTTCTTCATTCCTATCTCCCATGGTTGCCTCTCTCTTCTTCTCTTTCCGTTGGTATTTGATTTCCCTATCACTCAAGTGCATGAATCTGCATTACCATAGTACCACAAGCTAGCAAGAAAGGTGGCTCTGATACCACTAAAATATCCTTGGTATGGTTATCAAACTCTAAGGTTGTTTACACTTCCAAATTACTATTAACTTATTTATTAAATCACTACAACTAAGGTATGTGTAAAAAGAAACAATTACTCAGAATGAAACACTCATGAAATCACTGTTATCAATGCTTTAACAACACATTGTTCAGTACATAGGATCTTACTCAAGAATATGATGTATTACAGCTCATTAAACTGCAAAAATCCTTGGATACATTAACAGTTCAGAACTACAAATGATATCAATAATAGAAATGTTGATCCTTGACTGTAATTATGCAAATTCTCAATGGAGAGTGTGATTGGAATTGTAGTTAGACTGGGTGAACCCAAACAAATCCAAGGATAGGTGATAAGGATTTGTGAACAAATGATTTGGGCAATTGTGGTCTGCACTGAACTTCGCCCCTTTGCTAGAAATGGTGCTCACTTGGGCACTTCACCAATGACAATCACAATGCCACAAATACCACGGACTAATCTTCTCACCTTAGTAAAGGGTAAGCTAATGTCCACTCACAGTCGCCAGGGACAACAAACCTTGACCACGCTATGCTTGGTTTTCCCTATGTTGAAGACACCGTATACTATATTGCTAAGCTCGAGTCTTCTTCCATGTGACCTGGTGAGTGGAGTTGTTAAGTGGAAACTCCATGTGCTAAACTAGTTATTGCACCCTCCCAGTTGCAAGTGAATGCTCAAATACAGGAAACCATCGGATAGGAGTCAGTTTGTAGTGAAGGATTCCCAAATTTGGACCTTCCTTGAGCTACAAATCACACCAAGCGGACCTAAACAATGGTTATTTAATATCAGTTCTACGCAACCTCCTGAGATGGAAATTGCACAATAAACAAATGAGGTTTTTGTCCCACCTATGCAAACTGCCTTGAGGTTTTCGTCCCAAGCACATGATCACAATGCAAAATGTAGTGTTCAAAACAAAAATCCGATGTCCTTCAAATGTAAATTGACCTTTCCTTAATACCTATCACCCAAGGTTCCAAGAGATGCTAAGTGGCACCAACCAGCTCCAAATTATATTTGAAAATCTTTTATATTTTTATTATTAATAATATTAATATTATAATTATAATATAGTTATATTATTATTATAGTGTTTAAAAACACTTTTATTATATTAAAATAATAACATCACTTCATGTGAACGGAGGGGACATGGCATACACTTGACCTAGATATAGCCTTTAGATAGCACAAATTTGAAATCATCCATACCTACTATAAAATAAAATCATGTTTAAATAACAATATTCATTTGCTCGTATTATTTAACTTGTCTTGATTTAAGATCTTAAGTTTAACACTGAACTGTTCATATTATTTAAATTGTGTTGATTTAAAATCTTAAGTTTAACATTGAACCAAGCATTTGGAACCAGTGGATTCAAATCAAACTGAAGACAATTGTAAAAATTATGAAAACATTTATTCAAATAGCATTGCTTAATTTAATGCATATTCATAATTCTTTTTACATAGATATTAGTTCATTTCCAAAATACTCCTCTAATTAACAATGCTTTGTGAAAGCTACTTAAAAACAAGTATTAAAAAACCTTTTTTTTTTGTTTCACAGGAGAATTGGTAACTCTGATTTTCTAAGGGTTGCCTTTATAATTCCTCCTACCTCAGTAAACTTAAACCATCTGGAAGAGGATAAATGGGGCCTCAAGTTTCAAACAACTAACTCTTTTTAATACATTGATTTCTAGTCCTTGCTTTCTCCTATTGGTTTACATTTAATTTATAACCTTTTTTATAGAGGTGTACTCACATGCATAATTCATTACATCCGCGACCAAGATTAATTATATTTTTTTACCCGATTGATTACATTTGATTACTATCGTGTGTCGCACGATAGCTTAACGTGTTCACTCAATTGCATCACATGTGCAACATCACAAGAGCACATCGCACGAATCAAGGAAGGAAGGAAGGAAGGAATTACAAATTGGATGGGTATAGCGAACACCGTTAGTACACCATATGTAAATGGGGTAACCTAACAAAGTTCAACATCGTCTAGCATGACATCATGAGGGAATAATTCCAAAAGATGATTCCCCCCTAGGTTTTGCTACATGAACATGGGAATGACCCCGCCTTTAAAACACAAGGTCCAAACATCTATAAAACTAAATCCCTGGTCATGTTGATGTTTAACTAAATATTAAATCGATTATTAAAATCTCCATTGGAATAATGACAAATAAATTAAATAAAATAATTGATTTCTATCTCAAAATTTACATCTTTGCAGAGAAATAAAATAATGATACAAAAAATTATAATAAATAAATTAAATCTATAACTATTCGGTTACTCGATTTCAAAGAAAGACGATTTTAAATAATTTAAATGAGGACAACATTTAATAAAATTGATGCATTAATTTTCTTCCATTCAAAGCCATTTTAAAATTTATCTAGAGGAATTAATATTTAACACCAATTAAATAAATAAATACACATTTAGCATTTAATTTGTTGATTTAAAATAAAATAACTAATTACTATTTTCACTAAGGAAAACAAAAGTTGAATATAATAGACATCAGATTTCCACAGTCCATGATATTGTAGATAAAGTGTTTCAAGATTTAACTATGTAAATGTTTTTTCCTTCAACTTTTTGGATCACACTCCGTGATCCATCATCAAGAATAATAGAGCCAAAGAAGAGAATTAGAAAAATGGATCACGTAGAAGGAAAAAATATTTACACAGTTAAATCCTGAAACACTTTATCTACAAAAGTTGAATAGTCAACCTTATTAATTGCAATACCCAATAATTTTAGCTATATTACACTTCACAATAAGCTTAGTTGTAAACACCATCCTATCCACTCATTTTTCTAATATAACATTACAAGAACATTACATACAAGCTCTAAAGATTAATCTGACTTAACTGAGGTTAATTTAATCTTAAACCCATTTATTCCCCTAATCATTAGGGCAACCCTACTAACACTTAAATTTTATTATAAAAAACCCCCCTCTCCCTTTCTATTAACACATATTGCAGTTTTGCAATTTGGGGGTGGGGGTGGGGGTGGGGGAGGAAATTAGGGAGATTTCAAAGAAAATGTGAAGATTGCTTTTTTAGCATTCTTGTTTTTTTTTCTTGAAATTTCTCTTCCTTCTAGTTTTCTCATCAATTTATTTTAGTTTCTCTATTTTGTTTATTTTCTAATTATTGAAGGCTTACTATTTCTTTATTTTAGTTTCTCTATTGTGTTTATTTTCTAACTATTGAAGGCATATATATATATAGAGAGAGAGAGAGAGGTGAGTTATCCTCATTTTGGCTTTGGTTTAAACGACTACTACAATATAATAGTTAAGGGTGGGGGTGGGGATGGGGGTGGAAATTAGGGAGATTTCAAAGAAAATGTGAAGATTGCTCTTTTAGCATTCTTGTTTTTTTTTCTTGAAATTTCTCTTCCTTCTAATTTTCTCATCAATTTATTTTAGTTTCTCTATTTTGTTTATTTTCTAATTATTGAAGGCTTACTATTTCTTTATTTTAGTTTCTCTATTTTGTTTATTTTCTAACTATTGAAGGCATATGCATATATATATGTATATATATATATATATATATAGAGAGAGAGAGAGAGAGAGAGAGAGAGAGAGGGGTGAGTTATCCTCATTTTGGCTTTGGTTTAAACAACTACTACAATAAAATAGTTAAATAACAAAAGGAAAATATTAGAAAATTTATTCTAACCCTTCTCTAGAATATATATATATATATATATATATATATGAAAATTTATTCTAACCCTTCTCTAGGAAATATATATATATATAAACCCTTCTCTAGTGTATATATATATATATATATATGAAAATTTATTCTAAATATTTTCCTTTTGTTATTTAACTATTGTATTTTGTAGTTGTTGTTTAAACCAAAGCCAAAATGAGGATAACTCACCTCAAAAGATGTTGTGTATATACATTCTATACTAAATTTTATACATAGTATACAGATATATACACATATATCACATAATAAACACAAATATATATACCAATGTATATACTGTAACAACAAAATATTGTGTATACATAATAGACAGTAGATATATATATATACCAAACATAATAAATGGCATTGTGTATATTAAAAAGTAACTATAAAAAATTCTCTAAGTGTGGGACTGAAGGTTTTATTCTTATTATTATTGTTTTTTAATGGGGGTGGATTGACGTGCAAGGCGTAACCCTTTGCGGGGTCTACGACCTGCATAGAGGTCACAGCCCGTGAGAGGAACGGAGCCCCCATACCCACAACGTCACGACACTGTGGGGATGGGGTCTTTGACCCCATTCCCCCCTTCCGCCACCTCCAAAGGCCATGCGGGAGGGAAGGGCCTGCGTGCCCTAGCAAAACAAACCTTTAATACTTTTTTTATTATTATTATATGTTTCTTTGTTTTTATTTATTTATTTTTAACATTAAAATACAAAATGTTTAACATTCTAAACTATATATATTCTTTGCCCTCTTATTATTTAAAAAAACATAACAAATATTGTCATTTTACAACACACACACACACACATATAATGCAAGATTTGTGATAGTTGAATGTGGTTTAAGGGAACCGAACCCCATAAAAATTACACAACTTGAAAATAACAGCAAAAAGACTACTCAAAGTTGAGGCCCTGTCTTGTATTATGATATCTTTTTACATATTGATCAGTCCAATACCATATACTACTTCAATTTATCAACATCTTTACAAAACATTATACTATTATATATATTATACTATATTTATACTCTTATACTGCTATTTCTCACCACCTTCCTCCACAAACACCTCCCTAGATTCCTCTGTTTCAATAGCATCAGACCAGTACACACCATCTGCATCTGCAACCCCCATGATCACTTACAAGAATGTCAAGCCCCACTTGGCTTCATTATTTATGTTTTCTTCATTCACTCCTACTGCAGATATTATGAACATGATCCATGGGTCGTTATAAGCTAGGAGGATGTTAGGCCAGAATGCCTGTTATGGGCGAAAACCAAGGCCCGAGACTGTCATATCCAAAACTTGATGCAATCCACCTCTCTAGTCAGCTTTAATCAAGGCCATTGCAATCTCACAAATTGTATCCTTAGATTCACCCAAATCCAACAATACCCCGACAAACATAGCTTCTATTTGAGAACTAACTCTATACTCTTCCTTCAAATTCATAAACAGGAAACCCAAAACCATACCTATCATGTGGAGTGCCACTGGTGATTTCTAAACACTTTCTTCAGTCTCGTGTCTAAGATTTTACTCATGAAGGCCACTTGTTTTTTCCTTCCTATCAGAGGCACTGTCGAATCCATTTTGTGTATGTGAAAATGGCCAACCCATTGCATAAAATTGTTAGAACATAATGTTATTAGGGGTCATACCATTATAACATTTATATAATGTTCTAATGTAAGGTTATAAAACCTTATGGTATAGAGCATATACCATTTAATACTTAATAATCTAATAACTATTAGATGATTAATTATTTATAAATGGTTGCTTTGAGTGAGTGTGACTAATACCCCTTTAGGTATTATGCCACCCCTTTTCCTTTATTTAAGGATTCTCTTTCATTTGAGAGGTAGTGAATTTAGAGTTTTTATAGTGAATTATATCACTATGCACATGAGGTATTATTGGCCATGTGGAAGTATGTAGAGGAGTATATTTTCGGGTTGAGTATATTCTTTAATAGACTATATTTTATAAGTGTTTTAATAAAATGATGTTTTATGGGGTTTTTATCCGAAAGGGTTTTCCCATGTATATCTTATGTAATGTGTTAAATCTATGCTTGTATAATGTTCATTCTATTTATTTTATATTTTGTTTATAATGATTAGTATCCTAAGATCCTAATTTCTAACATGGTATCAGAGCAAGATAGGCTATACCAATATTTTTTAAGGTTATACTAGAAGACATGTAGAACTTGATGGGAGATCTCTTTATGTTCAATAAACACCTATGCAAGACCATTTGTGCAAGATATTTGGTGTGTTTTTTCGATTATTTTAAAATCAAACAGGTTAAGAAATGTTAATCATTTTTATAGGTGATATCCAAGAGATTTCTCATACTAATTTTTTTTCTAACATACTCATGAAATTTTTTTTAATAGCTTCTTCTCTTTGTGTGGTGTTAAGTTGCAAGGTAATGTTGTCATTTATTTAACCCCTTATCCTTGACTATGTTTATGATTGTCTTTTTTATTAGTCCTATAGATTATGATTCTCACAACTAAAAATTTATATCATCAAAATTGGTTAGATTATAACCATTATATACTATTTGAAAACATACATACACATATAATTTTTTTATTCATTATTAAAAAATTATCATAAATTCTATTAATCATTATTATTAACTATATATTATATTTAAAAATTTATATTTTTTCACCATTGAATTGATCCATTTAATAGATTAAGGCTAAAGATCGAGAGGTCATGTATATTGCAGACTCTAAAAAATTCTTGTGACATTAATATATATTATAGATGGAAATCATGAAGAGTCACCTTAAATCAAAACCATGAGAGTCACTTCCCTCTTAAATCGAGAATCATAATATTAATTAAGAAAACTCCTTTCATTTTTTTTAAAAAGGAAACTGATTGGAATATAAGTCTAATAAAAGGAAATAATTTATAGAGTATGATTTATAAAGGAGAGTGACTTTTAAGGAAAGTATTTATAAAAGAGGCTTATCTTTAAGGGAGAGTATTTATAAAAGTAATTCTTTTTAAAAGTGAGGCTAATAAAATATAAAAAAGAGTATGGTTAATAAAAAAAAATTCACTTTTTATCATTTATTTATTATTTTTATAATGATGTTTAATGATGTGTCTATGGATCATGGAGCAAATAAGTATAGGAGGATGTTTGTTATGGGAAAGTAAATAGATTTGGTAAGTAATGTATACAACGAAATATAGATTTTATTGAAAGATTTGGAAACTACATGCAAACCCTAAAACCTATATTCAGTGCAACAAAACGATAATGATACAACTATTGAAGCCCAAATAAAAATATTGAAGCCCAAATAAAAATAGATGTTACCGAATATAATTGAAATGTGGTTGCTCGTATTCAGCATAACTCCAATGTCAAATTTGTCAGGGGGAATAAATGAAAATGAGGAGAGGTTTTATAAAGTTTGGGTAAAAGTGGTTCGGATGGTTGAACGGTAAAAGGTGGTTAGGGTAAAGGTATGTATTTTATAGGTTTGATTTTAGTTACAGTG
The DNA here is from genome assembly GCA_027924645.1 of Cunninghamia lanceolata. NCBI lineage: Eukaryota > Viridiplantae > Streptophyta > Pinopsida > Cupressales > Cupressaceae > Cunninghamia > Cunninghamia lanceolata. The sequence continues at coordinate 4,394,384 of BSBN01000490.1, read as the reverse complement.
AGTTTGATTTTAGTTACAGTGAACAGGTTTTTGAACGAATTTTGGATTAGGTTTAGGTTAATAATAAATTAAAGTTGTTAAATTTAATTTATTATTAACGATATGGGAAATGGGTAGAAAGGGAGGATTTAATTAATTTATGTAACTAATTAAATCTCATGCAAAAAGATATGGTAAGTAAATAATAAATTAATTGTCTTAATTTTAATTTATTATTTATGGAAAATGGTGATAAAAGGTAGACTAGGGAATAATTAGGAGATGATTTAGGGATTTTATAGGAATGGAATCAAGGATGAAATAGGAATGTGTTGTGGGGTCCATTTTCAATGTCTACATTTTGCCCCTCTTTGAGACGATGTTGCGAAGCAATGTCCTTTCAAAGAAGATTAAAACATAGGCTTTAGATTTGGATTGGATTGGATAAGGTTGGATAGGATGGGGCTCATAAAAATGAAGGATTGGATAGATGATGCCCCCTCAAGAGGCTATGCAGGGACGAAGGAGATGGAGAGGCTCTTGAAAAAGGAAGTGAAGGAAAGGAGATGGAGTTATGTGGAGTAAACTTTGAGAAACCTAATGTTTGATATAGCACCTGATGTTATGCACCAAGGTATAAGGACCAAGGTGACGACGTGTCAAATGCACCCAGCGTAATACAACCTTGTCGAACACATGAGGAAGTAAACTTAGAACATTAAATTCCTAATGTACAAAAGGTATGATTTGACCTTAGATGCAAAGGATAATGCAAAAAAGCTATCCCAACATACAGAAGATATGAATATTGGCTGGAATGATACGAATGTGATTCAAATGCAAGATGAAATGATGACACACACCAGAAAGCAAGCAAGCATGCACAAATGATTCAAAAACAAACAAGGTATTGCCCCTATCAAGCTAAAAACCAATGATCGATTGGATTGATTGATGTTGATAATGATTGATGAATGATTAATAGCATTGTTGATGTGGGAATGATGTATCCCGAGAACAACGCGAGGAGTATGTTGTTGATATGGGAACGATATATCCTGAAAACAACACTAGGATTGGGAACGATATATCCCATTGATGATGATGATGATTATCGATCGATCAGGTTCATAAGCGAGGAACCAAGACCATGGATGTGATTAGATAATTTGGCTAGATTGATTGACTTGATTGGTATGGATTAAGAATACCTGCATTTGCATCATTTATGCTTGAAATGATTTTATTGATTGCATTGGATGAATTGATTTGATGAATGAATTGGTTTGGAAGAAATGTTGTGATTGGTTTGATTTCATGATTGGAGAAGTGAGTGGAAGAAGTGATTTTATTGGAGTGATTTGGTTGATGAAGGGATTAGATTGGATTTGGATTGAAGAGTTGATTTGATTTGATGAAATTGATTTTATTGCTTGGAATTTTTGGGAATATTTTGATGTTTAGCGTTGGATTGTGTGTGGATAGGATGGTGATCTCCAAATGATAACTAATGACAAGGGAGCACCAAGTCGATAAACAAGGATGGGAAAAGTTGGTTGATTTTGGTGAATGAACGTATTGGATTGGCTGAATGAGAGATGGGTCAAGGGAGTAGTGATAAGAAATGGATAGGAAGTGTGTAGGGATGATGGGTGGATAAAAAGGACAGATGATAGGATAAATGTAGGATTTGGATGTATAAAAGGAGTGGCAAGAGCATAAAGATAGGGTGGATACCAGGAATGGTGATAGAAGGGTAATGGATGGGAGATATATGAGATATGGAGGAAAGGAACTGAGGATGTGATCTTCAAGGATTATGTTGCATAGGAATAACCTGCCCCCACTCTAGATATTATGCCTTAGGATTTAACGAGGTGATTCTGATTAGGATGCATGATAGGGGTAATGTTTGGAAGGGATGAATGGACTTAGGATGTATGGAGGATATTCTTAAAAATGGATGGGTAGATATTTAGAGTTATGACAAAAGGTGTCAAAAGCATTTTTCAACATCTTGCCCCTACTCTCATCAAGATCAAAATGAGGAAGGGAATATGGATGATGTAATGAGGAAGGTATGATAGATATGATGGGAAATGATAGGATAGGATATGATATGGGATAAATAGGATGGGATAGATGCGACAACATGCCCCCAGGTGTAAAGCACATAGATAATCACCTACGTATGACACCTGTTTACCAGGTTTTCATCATGGTACTTATCCAAGGCACCTATTTACCAGGTTTTCACCATTAGACGAAGGATTTATCTTTACTATTTTGATTTTTTTTTTTACTTTGGTAGGGGATAGGATGGAATAGATAGAGACTCAAGATTTTGTTCACATAGCAAGGTGGTGGTTCCATTAGAGATGGAATGCATCGTACATGGTTCATGTCAAATGTCATTATGCTCAGAGATGTTGGTAAGTGATTGCATGAAAGAGATACGGCTTAAGTGGATAGTGGATTTTGATGTGGAATACGAAAGGTTCATGCAAGGATGGATAGTGGATAGTTTGATTATGATGTTGATGATGATGGAAGGAAAGTGAAGTAGGATGGAGATAAAGAGATAGATATGAAGGACTTATGCAAAAGCATGGACGATAGGGACATGATGGAAGAAATAAGTAGGATAGTAGATGGAAGATGGAGAGATGGAGGTATGTGGGAATGTTGTGGAGTGGAAGGGAACCAAGACCAATGGTTGCACACACTGAATTAGATTTTGAAGCTTTTTATGGGAAGGGGGATTTGGGAGTAATGGAAATGTTCTCTTTGGGGTTTGCCTATTTAGGTCTTTAGGAACCCAAATGGACTTATAAATTTTAGGATTTTACGATGGGGAGTGGGATGTTTGTGATTTTAAGATTGTGGATGCTTCATTTGAACTAGATGCTTTTTGCTTGGGGACCCAAATCATTTTGGTATTGAAATTATCTTTTTGAGATGTGGACATGGGTAGCATTTTTGAATTTTGATTTTGCTTTGATTCTTTGCATTTGTGCCATATGGCATGAGTATTAGTGGGATTTTTGGCTTTATGGGTGGAGGCATCCAAATTTTTATTTTTGAATCCCATAGGGGTGTTTAGGATAACTTCATGTTTATTCGATGTTTGCATTTGTTGATCATGATTAGGAATTGTAGGGGATTTATGGGAATGAGATGTATGAACAAATTTGTGGCTAAAGTGATAAGGAGATTGGAGGATGGGAATATTAGAAGTTGGAAGGAGGGGAGGTAAAGTAGATGGAGGGATGTTTGGAGTTGGAAGAAGTGGAGGTAAAGTGGATGGAGCAAGATGAATGGTCACATGCTTTTTAGGTCCGTAGGATAATGGAGGAGGATAGCAACAAATGTTTTATGGGTGCAATGAGGTGCACCTAGGTTGGGCTTAGATGAAGTGGATTTAGGAGCTGGAAATGTGGTACCAACATCTTGATATTGCTTACCTTGGGGTGTATAACCAATACCATACAGTTTTGGGGAGACTTTGACATGGATGGGTTCCAGGTTACCTTGTTCATGAAGGCCTAAGCCTTTACCTTGTTAATTCATGTTTTGGAACATATGATGCGCAATGGGATGCTTATTTTTGAGAATACAAGACATGAGTTCCTTATTGGATGAGGAGGGTGAGGTGGCAAATACAGGTTGCTGCTCTCCTAGGGAAGAACATTCATTTAGGAAGGTAGTAAGAACAATAGGACATGATGGTGGATTTGAAATGGTATCAATATGAGATGGTGAAGGAGTAATAGGATCTTGATTATCATTATGCTTAAAATCCAATGTATTTGTTTGATCGTTTGTGTGCTTGTGGGGATCAAGCATCTCATCAAGGGAAGTGGATGTTGTGGGATCATGGATTGAAGGAGAATGGATGGGACTAGTGAAAGTTTCTTGAGCATGGATAGTATTGGGACCGGAGTGGAAGGAGTGACAAGATCTTGATCACAAATAATATCTTGATCATAGAAAAGATATAGGTTATGAATAGGTTGAAAGGAAGAGCTTTGATCTTGATTTGGTAAGGAGCAAGATTGATCATGCTTTAGAGTTGACTCTTGACATAAATCTTGAGTTTGGATAGGAATGGAGGTCTCTTGGATAGGTTCAATGTATGGTGGAGAATGAATTGGGCTTATAGTAGGTAGATCTTCAAGAACATTTGAAGGTTCTTGGATAGCTTTTGGACTACAAGATGGGATTGGAGAAATAGGCATGACATTTGAGGGTTCTTGGATGGTTTCAAGGATAGGGATTTAATGGCATGAGGGTGATGGTTGATTCCTTGCTAGTAGCCAATGGATCACATCCTTCATTAGTATATGAGTGGATGCACAATATAATGGATGGATAATGAGGGTGGAAGGTGTAGGATTAGGATGCAATGGAGGGATAGTGGGATTAGGTGTTATGAGAGTGGGATTAAGATCGGATGGGTGGACAAGAGGATTAGATATAATAGGATTGGGATTTGGATTAGGTGGAGCGAGGACAGGATTGGATATGAGAGGATCAAGACATGTATTGGGCTTAGGTGGATGGATAATAGGATTGGACTTAGGTGGAAGATTTGATGCTTTAGACTTTAACGGTGTTGGGGATTGGCTTAGTGGATTAGGATTTGGAAGGTTGGAAGGATTATATGATGGAGGTTCCATAGGGATGGATGAATGAGGAGGATTAGTGGATGGATTGGTGTATGATTCCAAACTTGAGGTGGTATTTCCCTTGTCAAGAGTATCATTAAGATAACTTGTGAATGCTTGATCTCGGTGCAAGGAGGGATTAGTTCTAGTATGCTCATGTTGTGGAGGATTTTGAGATGGATATTGAGGAATATTCATGAGAGTGGTTAATCTGGAGGGACTAGGTTGGCATGATGATGGGGGTGACCCATAGAATTTAGATTGAATTTGTTGATGTTGTATGGATGATGGTGGTAAAGGTAACAAAGGGATTGGGGAATGAGAAGGCTGGGGGACCAATGGATTAGGATTGGAATTAGATGGAATTTTTTGTTGTTGCATGGATAAAGGTATGGTGGATGATGTGTTAAATGAAGGTTGTGGTTTTTGGGCTAAGATTTGTTGTTGTTGAAGGACGGCTTGTTTTTGTTGAATTTTTTGTTGAAGATATGAGGTGAGGGGATTTGGTATGTGTGAAGATGAAGCATGGATAGGGATCTGGACTTGTGAGGTTTGAGGTAAAGTTATTGTTGTATAGGTTTGAGGTATGGATGTGTTGGGTTGATATGAGTGGTAGATTGGTTGTGATAAAGATTTGTTTGAGGTGGATGGAGATGACTCATAGAGTTGGGGTGTTGACGTGGTAGGATGTTGAAATTGTGAAGACAATTGTGATAGTTGTGCCAATTGAAATTTAAGATCTGCCTCTTGTTGTAGTGATTGAGTGAGTTGTTGTTGTGATTGGACAAGTTGTTGTTGTGATTGGATGAGTTGTTGTTGTAGCTGAAGGACTTGGGGATTAATGGATGTCGAGGTTGAGACCTGGGTAGGATTATAGTTTTGTGAGGTTGAGGGCATGGAAGGAAAATCTTGGGTTGTGTTAAGATGATAAGAATGTTCTTGTGGATAATGATCATCATAGATATGTTGAAGCTCTTGTATTTCCTCATATTCTTGGGATGATAGTGATGTTGGTGGAGGCCAATATGGGGAGATATATGGTTCATGGGTATCAAAATATGCATCCTGATCTACCAAATTCTCATCATTATTATAGCTAGGAGGGCCTCTGCAGAGTATGAGTTTTGGTTTTGGATTTGTAGATTTGTTGATGGTCACAATCATTTTGACGAATAAGGATGGAATGTGAGTAAGATGATGATAAATGAATTAGGTGGGAAATGGATGGATCAATTGAAAGAGCTTCTTAGGATTCAAAGTGACAAGGTTCCACTTGAGATGAGACATGGAAGGATGATAGGTTCCCGATTCTAAAAGCCAAGTTGATGATATAGGAGACAAGTTGTAGTGGTGATGATGATCAAGAAAGCACACACATCAATCATATAAGACACACGACAATTAGATTGGTTGTTTTTGATGATATCTTGATGTTTTGCAAACACTTGTAAACATGCACGATCCTAGGCTAGAAAAGGACAATACTTGTTGAATCCCCTAGCTGCGCTTATTCAAAGCGAATAGCTCCAAGATCCTGGTAGCACCGGCTCCCCTCCACGGCACTCACTTCTCATGCATACCAAGTTTTATGTTTCCCAAGGCTCATCCCCCCACCAAACCTTAGGATTGTCTTTGCTATCTCGGCTAAGAACCACAAGAATCAGGGCGGCTTCAAAGGTTACTCTTATGCGTCAACAAATAGAGGGTTTTTGGCCACTATACAAAAGGGTTCTAGTGAATATCCAGGGGACCGGCACCCCACGAGCATCCAGCAAGCCACTTAAGGCCCTAACTAACCCTACTAGGAGTTTAATATACACAAATGTACGCCTCCTTTCGAGCTAGCACTGTATGGTGAGTGCTCATACCGGTTAGACTTGGCTTTTGCCTTATCTTCAATTTATATAGCGAGCCAAATGAAAGTTCCGCTTGGGGTCACAAGTGAGTTCTCCTTTCGGATGTGTCTCAAGAGCAGGCCCACTCTAAAGGGTAACAAAAGCAAGGAAAAATGTTATTTTTGATCTCCCAGATCGCACAAAAGCGCAAGGAGAGAGCATACACAATGCCTTTGCCTCACACTCGCATGGGGTTCATTTTAATTCTAAATCCAAATATGTGGGTGATTATACAAAATGTCAAAGGAATGCTTTTGATTCTCAAGATCGCCGAGTGGCGCAAGAGAAGAGCATACGCATTCAATGACAAAAATGCAAACCACAAGACATGGCAAACACTTGTTAATTTTAACCCTTGCTTATGATGTGATCTAATCTATTAAAAGAAGGCACAATGTTTCAAGATTAGATTCTCTGACAATCGAACTTGCAACACACTGATTAGTAGTTTGAAAAATTTGTCTTTGACAGGTGTATATCTGCAATGAAAATGTTAGGACAATATGAATGATCCTGCAAAAGTCCACACGAAACGTTAAATGCACCGTGAGATGAAAAATGTTTGATGATTTGAAACAAAAGGCTGAATTTTAAATGGTTATGCCTGTAAATATGAAATTTTTCTAGATGAAATGATTGTACAGCTGTGTAGAGCTCGGAAGTAGCTTTCCAACGCATACAAAAACATGAAAATCTGATGAAAAACAAAAAAGTTATGCTAGTTTGATGAAAACAGCCTCCAAGGGCTAAAAATTGGCACTCTAGCGATTTACAAATTATATGGTTGACAATTTGGTATGTTCTTGTCACATGCACAATCTGAAATCGGGAACTAACACAACTACTAGTGGTTTATAATTGTCAACTAGAAAGAAATCATCAAGAGTTTTAAAATGACCGTTAGTGATGCACTCCAATGAATAATGTTCAACCTGCAGCCAATACATATCATTATCTCTTAGAATAAAATAAATATCAATGATAAACCACAAGCAATGATACCTAATTCAAAACCTCAATAAATGAAACACGTTAATTATGATAAAAGGTAAATTCCAAGTACAAATTAGAGGTCAAGCCGTAATCTTATGCTAATGAAGAAAAGAGCACATTAGAACCGGCTATATCTGTTAAATCTGGAGGTTATATTAAATCTAAACATTTCATGGTAAACAAACAAGAAAGTATTTTAGGGTTTGGATTTTGTGCAGAACCTGCAAAGAAAATATGATATCAATGAATCAATCACCCAATGCTGCAATGCAATGACACCTACACTCATAGGAAGTTCAAGGAATATGTCGATGAGAACAACCAAGTTTAGAAAATCTAAATGCGTAAGAGGTTCAAAGGATACACCAAAAGGCAACAATTGATGAGTTTATAAAAATTTCTGGCCTCAATTTGTTTTTAATTTGCAACCACAGGAAGTTTACCGAATATGCCGATAGGAATAACCGTTAAACATAAGACAATTTTCCAGGCACTAGAAACATACACAGCAAAACCATGCAAATAAAAACAGCCAACGAGTCTATAGGAATAACTATGAGATATGAAATGTTTGCTTGCTGCTATGGTGACAACGGCTGGTAGCTACGATTCAACTTGAAGCCAACCCATATTCAAATTTTTAAAGAAATTGGAGCTTTCATTCAAATTTCCAAATGTGAAAGGTGCAAATTCAATCCAGGTGGCTTCGAGTGCATGCGCACTATCCAACGGGCACTATAATGACCACAGTAATTAACATTTTCACCCGTAAAAGATTCAAAGGATACCAGCAACTGTTACCAGGAGGAACGATAGAGGAGTTTGGAAAGATTTCTGACTGTTAGCAATAGCTGCCCCTATGGGAGGTTCAAAGAATACGCCAATAGGAATACCAGACGGGTTTTAAAAAGTTTCTGGCGTGAATATTTTGGCGGCGTGAGACAAATTTAAAAGCACTGAACTGAACATATATAAGAAGAACATGGTGAAAATGTAATAAGGTGTGGGAATTTGATTGTCAAAAAAGTAACGTCCCAAATGGTTCAGCTTGGCAAACAAAAATTGAAACTGCAGGTGACCACACAATTATAAAACGATAGGCCACAATCTTTGCCCATACAAACAGTTATAAAACTGCAAATAAAGATTATACCAAGGAAGCTGTGAGAAACCAATAGGTAGCAACCAAAAGGATAACAGCCTGAACAAACATTATAATGGAAGGTTCTGCTTCGTAATGATTAAATATTGTATCACGCTAAATCCTACAAGCTTTCACACAAAAACACTCGCAAACAAATAGTAAATGTACACAACGAAATATAGATTTTATTGAAAGACTTGGAAACTATATGCAAACCCTAAAACCTATATTCAGTGCAACAAAATGATAATGATAAAACTATTGAAGCCCAAATAAAAATAGATGTTACCGAATATAATTGAAATGTGGTTGCTCGTATTTAGCATAACTCCAATGTCAAATTTGTCAAGGCGCATAAATGAAAATGAGGAGAGGTTTTATAAAGTTTGGGTAAAAATGGTTCGTCATGAACGGTAAAAGGTGGTTAGGGTAAAGGTAGGTATTTTATGGGTTTGATTTTAGTTACGGTGAACAGGTTTTTGAACGAATTTTGGATTAGGTTTAGGTTAATAATAAATTAAACTTGTTAAATTTAATTTATTATTAACCAGATGGGAAATGGGTAGAAAGGGAGGATTTAATTAATTTATGTAATTAATTAAATCTCATGGAAAAGGATATGGTAAGTAAATAATAAATTAATTATTTTAATCTAATTTATTATTTATGGAAAATGGTAATAAAAGATAGACTAGGGAATAATTAGGAGATGATTTAAGGATTTTATAGGAATGGAATCAAGGATGAAATAGGAATGCGTTGTGGGGTCAATTTTTGATGTCTACAAGTAACTTCCTTTTTTTTTGTAATTTTTAAAATTTTTAAAATTGCTCCATTTTTTTCAAAAATAGAGTATTATTTTTAATTTAGTTTCAAGATTGTTGTCATAACTTGCTTACCAGGGCTTAAATTTGATAGTCGACCTTGCCTACCAAGCAATTTTTTTATGACAGTTATCTATTCAATGGTGCCCTTCAAATACTATGACATACCTTAGTATAAGTAAATCATATAAAAATCAAATGTATAAATCATCATATCCTATATAAATTTTGATAGTTTGTCCAAAATCTCTCCTTTCATATGATATAGTCTTTTTAAAATTTTGATTGTATTTTACAGCAAAAAAGCCTAAATACAGCTATACAATTGTCAAATTTAAGCCTTGTTGCTTACCCATTCTTCTCCATCTTATTCAAATCCTTCTCAATAAGAAATTTCAAGCTTTTTGCATAACATTTCACCACTATGCTTTATTTTAATGAAAATAATTAAGTGCCAACGTTTCTAGGTCATAAACATAGAATAATTATCTATGCCCTTTGACTTAAAATCAAATTGTAATATTAAGGGTAATGGTAGAAGTTGTGAAAAATAGAGAGCTATCTATTATACTACAAAATGAATTTACCAACCATACTTGAGATGAGGGTCAGAGAAAGAGAGTGGGTAGTAATATGTATCTTCACACAAGTTTGTTTGTCTATTAAAAAGGCAATAAAAGGTCATCATCTCTAGATATCACTCTCTACTAAGTCTCCAACGTACCAAGATTGTTCATGTACTATAACATAATTTGTGAAATCTTAACAATCATATTCTATTATATTCTACTATATATAAGTTTAATTTTGTTAGTTGATAGTTCATGTGGCATACGTTTAACTTCATCATTCTCAAGTTAATGTTGTCTTATTTTTGCCCAGGCCAAAATAACCCAAAAAATCTCTTCTTTCATCAAAAATATCTGATCTGAGGCACTTGAAATGGAAGAAGTTTCCCTCAACAAAAAAACCCAAAAAATCCTTGAAAAATTCTAAGTTTTTTGTCATTTATTTACCTTAGTCAGCAAAAGTTCAGTTTGGCGAACCTTTGGTTTGCAGGTTTGAAAGTTAGTTGATTCGCCAGTTTACCGACTAAGGGGTGAATCGCTTAAAGAAAAATAGGTGGGTGAAAGAAAAGTAAAGAGAAATGTCTTGCCTTATCAACAAAAAGTTGGTTTGATGAACCTTAAGTTTGTCGATCAGTGGTTTTGATGATGGGCGATTTGCTAACAAAGCAACGGAAGAGTGAAGGCAAGGTAGCGGAAAATGTCTAAGGCAAAGAAAAAGAAGCAGCTCCATCAGGGAATCGGCAAAAGGGAAGCTCTCCAATTGGTTTAGATTTTTCAAGGTTCATCGACAGGGTGACTAGCTGATAGAGAAGGAAGATATCAGCAAAGGAGGACCCAAGCTAAGTTCATGAAATTGACATTTCATCGATAAGGCGAGAAACAAGCCAAATAGAGGTGGTTCGCAAATGGGAAGTTTTTTCGACAAGGCAAAGAAGAGAAAGAAGCCGAAAATTGGCTAAGGCTCGATAGTTCATAAAAGTCAACATTCATCAATAAGGCGAAAAGGGTGAGAAAGTTTGACTGGTCAGAAAATTGGCAGAGGGACGAACTTGCCAACAAGTTTGAGAAAAGCAAAAATTGCCAATAAGGTGAAAGGGAGACAAAGGAGAAAAGTTCACAAGAATGGGTTTTTGCGGATAAGGCAAAAGAAGAGGCTAGAAGTGTTCTGAAAAGTAAAATTTGGCCGATAAAAAATAAAGTTCACCAAGACAAAGAAGGAGAGTCAGAAAATTGGTGAAGGGATGAAAACAAGAAATAGTTTGCGATTCCTCAAAATCGTCGATAAGGCAAAAAATGATAGCAAAGCAAAAGACTTGCCTAGTTCTAAAAAGTGAAGTTTTATTGATAAGGCAAAATGGGAGAATCAAAACCAATAGAGGGAGATAGTTCGTAAGAGAGTGATTTTGCCGATAAGGCAAAGCAATGTGGTTCTAAGAATGTGGAATCCATCGATGAAGAATTCAATGACACCATGGCAAATTTTGAGAGGTACAACACTTTAAAGTTTTGTAAAAGCTTGCTCAATCCTTGAAATCACACCATTTTCTCAGGATGAAGTGCCCAACATTAAAATTATGTAGGCCAAAGTCAAATGTAGGCAGCTGAAACAGTGAAATTCTTCAATGCTGTTGTATAGACTAGAAACAAGATGGATTTCCAAGTACCTAGAAGGTATTTCAAGACTTCTCTCATAAATGTGTATGGCACCCATGTGTGCAAGTAATCTCCCTCTACCATTTTCAGGCTCATCATAAGCATGGTCGTCGTCCCTTCTGTAAATCTTCTGGCAGTTTTTCTAAGCAAAAAATTAAATGAAGCGTGGGCATGTCCTGGGTCATTTGATAAGAACTCAGCTTCCATTACTGCAGAGTGAATTTGAAATGTTATATATACATTTGAAAATGATGTAATTTTGTTAGTTGTTCTTCTGGGCTATTATACAAGTTAGATAGTTGTCACCACAGACCTTGTAACACACCTACAGGAGCTAACTAGATGTAATACATTGTGCTCAATTCTAATACTTTGTTGTCTCTGGTTTATTGTTCACCCATGAATGTAGCTAGTTATTTTGTGTCTACTTTATGTGACATTATCTCTCTTTTGTAATGGCTTTCTAGCCTTCATGATTAATACAAATTGTTATGTTGCCTCTCTCTATAAATTTTTACACTGTGTTTATTTGAGAATTGTATGCTTGCATTGTGGGCAAAACGGTCTCTTTAATAGCTTAAGTTTTCTATCTGAACCTCTATGATGTTTATGTGGGTCTGTGTGAGTTGTTGTAGTTTTGAAATCATTGTTGTGTTAATAATGTCACAGTTGACATCTTAAATGTGGTGCATCACCTCCCCTTTTAATTTTAGTATTTTCTCCTCCTTTTCCATGTGAGTGGCATTATATTTAGTTTAATTCTCTAAGCCTTAAGCTCAGAAAGAGGAACTAGCCTTCTTTAGAGGTCTAATCTCACTTGCAAGGTCCCACACGTTGAGATCAATCCCATTGTGTCATTGGAATGCTTGAACAGGCTTCAAGCAGGGTGCAATTTCACGTGACAATAGTTTTTGGCACGTCCGGTGGGACTCTCTTCTTTGAGTAAGAGTTGGACTGAGAAATTTTAGTGTTATTCTTAGTTCATTTGCTGCTATGGAAGCATTCAACAAGCACCTGGCGACTCTGTTGGTCCATTGTGTTGGTAATTTTTCCCGAATCGGCAGAGGGTTTGCCAGTTCCAATGCACAGGTAGATTCAGCCAACAGATACGGGAGGTTGCGTGAGCTGCCTCCCCTTCACTTCTGGTTCTGCCACACCAACGGGGGTGTCCCTATTTGATAAAGATGTAACATTTACTCTCCAAATGACAGAAAGATTTAACTTTGTGATAATAGGCAGAATACTCTCATGTATGGACCAAGATTTGAATGACAAATCACAAGTTTAGCAACACTCTTGGACATGTGTGTCTGGCTATGGATGAGAGTATGCAGGGGGTTCCTAATCCTACTCCTACAACTAACAGGTTCAAATTATGGAATGGTTGAAATTATGGTTTGGATGCAAGATAGGGGTTTTGGATCATAACTACTTCACAAGAACAAACCGGTGCCTATCTCAGGGCAAGGAATCAACCAGACGTATACATAAGAATGGCTTGCAACTGTCATTCGAGTTTCAAGGGGTCAGATTTGATGCTTGCCTTATAAGCACCACCCAAGAAAAGATATTTAACTGTCCATACTTACAGACATCCCAATTGACATACAATCTTCTCCATACCTTAACCTAAAACGACTTAATCCACTCCTTGAATGGAAGTTAGAGATTAGGCATGCAATACATAAATCTGTATTCTAGAATTTGAGAAACCCTTAGCAACCAAATTCAGAAGAAGAAATACATACAACAAGTGGAGACAGACAGCAAAACACATGTAAGAAGCATTTTTCATATAACACTAACACTAAAACTGAACATATGTGCCAAATACAACTCAGATGCAACACATAAACTCCACAGAGATAAAACAGACAGGAAATGTTCTGTATTTCATTATTTTTCCCCCAAAATTGCCCAAGTCTTCCACCACACAATGAGTAACACAGCTTGTCTTTTATACCAAAACTATAAACTCAGCAAAATTAATTACAAGGCCAGACAAAAATCTGCCAGATACAATGCATTCGAAAATGGCACTTAAAATCATCAATGCACTAAGCAAAGGAAAGAGAGGGAACAGGTAGAATTGGGAGATGTGCCGCCGTTTCTAGATTTTCATCTTAAAATTGGTGGTTGGCCTGTCATTCCACCCAACGTACCCCTGCAAACGCTGCCATTAAGATCAACCTACCCGCACCCCTCATAAATGCAGCATCGGATGCATCATAAGTTTTCCTGCTTAAAAAAAATGCGGCCACATTCAAAGAAAACCTTCGCTGCTGGATGTTAAAACACTGCCGTCGATCACCTCCCCATCGCCAGGATCAACGGCGCCAAAAAATGTTCACCAAGTCGCCGGCCAATCAGATCGTGCCACAGAGGCACCTCATGTTTCTATCGTTGGCTTTTCCAGTTCTCATTTTGCCTTTTCGCCCTTGTATATGCAAAAACATATGCATATACAAACACCTTATGTACAAGTCAGACCTCAAATTTTATTAGAATAATTTAAGAATCGGTTCAAATCCGGCTTGTATGCCCTTCATTGCACATCGGCTTGTATATCAACATATACAAGCGCTTTATACAACCCACGGACCTGAAATATTTATTCACTGCATTTTATTCCTCCATCGCATCTGGGTTGTATGTCCCTTTGCTTGCATCCATCGCCTCATACATACAAGGCGGATTTCAAACTTTTATCCGCCGCATCTGACTTCTCCTTCGGTTCCGGAATGCATATTTCACTTGTATGTTTTGAATGTACATCGGCATACATACAACTGCCTTTGTATACAACTGGTGGGCCCCACCATTTTCTCTCTCCTTTGCACTGTTCACTTTGCATGTCGCGAGCCTTTGTATAATTTTCAATGTACATTCCCTTGCACATACAAACAAGGAATCTTCTCCAGAATATTCCTACAATGTATCTAACCATTGTATGTGCGCCCGAATGTATATTGCATATACATTCGACCTTGTATATCCACGGGCCCCACCACATGCATCTCTGCCTCGCCATTATAGCAAATGTATATTTGCACCTCCTTGTATATTTTGCTTTGTAAATGACCCGACATACAAAGCGAGAATATTCCTGGGAATCTACAAAAGATTCCCCCTTTGTATATGCACCTTTTAGAGCCTGATATACATTCAGAAATGCATCTAACTCAATTTTTCAAAGGGCGATGGAGTTTTCTGACCCGCCAATGCACATTTGACCTGCACATATATACAAACACCCTTGTACATACAAAGGCACATGCATATGACTAATTTTTTTCATTTTTTAGCACTGCAAAGGCCAAAAGAGTTAGAACTTTTTAGATTTTTGGGAAGGGGCATGCATATACATATTTAAATTCTAATATATTGTTCATAATCAACTTGACATTTCATGCCTAGAGTGCAGACTCAGTCTTCTTCTAGAGGTAATTCTTAATTCATTGAGCTATCATTTACTAAATCAAGAAGAAGAAGTAGACTATCAAGGTCCCCTGTGAGGGAAAATAGGAGTGCAGTTCCATCTCCTTCAAGAGATCAGTCTACCCCCCCTCCAGCTAGATTCCAAGTTAGGTTTCAATATTCAAGAAGAACCCTACCTATACCCAGAATTAACCTGAATATCCCCAACATGGCAAGGAATCTTCCTTTTGTCGCATTTAATGGGGGTAGCCCTCTGGACCTAGTCCTGTATGATGATATCCCTACCTCAGCCTTAAAGGCTATACCATTTTTTACTGGTGAAAATTCCACCACCCCTATTGAACATATCCAAGACATTGCTAGTGTCTGTTATGTCCACAATGTCACTGCAAACAATGTGGCTGTGAGACTACTGGCTTCTGCATTCAAAGGGAAATCCCTTCAATGGTACAAAGGTCTCCCAGCCTATTCCATCCACAATTAGGATGATTTGGGAACTAGACTGTGCCAGCACTTTAAAGACAAGAGTGACCACCTATCACTAATAGAGCAACTAGATGCAATCAAGAGAGCCCCCCACGAATACATGGTGGACTTTAACTACAGATTTTAGAAGACATGGGATAGGATCCCATTATTGGTGAAGCCCTCCTCAAACATCGCATTCATTTATTATTTGAGGTCTCTAAATTTTGACATTGTTGTCATGATTGTTGTTCTGGAACAAGTGTAACCTGCCAGTTCCAACATCCTAGGTGACTGGTATCAGAATATGATCACGTTTCTATAGTCAGGCAGGTACCCAAATGGATTGGATCGAGCAAAAAGAAGGTATTTTAGGCTCCAATCCATCCCTTATGTTCTTGTTGATGGTGTCTTGTTTAGAAAATACATCAATAGAGTTCTTCTTAGATGTATTACACAATATCAAACTTCTAAGGTGCTAGAAGAATTTCATAATGGCCCTGCTGGTGGCCATTATTCTCCAAGGACAACTGTTGTCAAAATCATGAGGGCTGGTTATTATTGGCCCAATTTATTTAGAGACGCCCATAGATGGGTAAGGAGCTGCAAAGGATGTGCATTCTTTGTAGGAAAACAAAGTTTGGATGCTCTTCCCCTCCATCCAATTCAAACTGATTAGCCATTTGCCCAATGGGGTTTGGATTTCATTGGGATGGTTAATTCACCTTCCAGTGCCAACCACAAGTGGATTTTAGCTGATTATTTTACCAGGTGGACAGAGGCAGTTGCATTGAAGGATGCTATGGAGGCCTCCATTTTGGATTTCCTTGAGGGGATAGTTACTAGATTTGGTGTTCCATTCACCATTATTTCTAACAATGTCAAGGCCTTTATAGGCACAAAAATTAGTGAATGGACACTGAACTATGGAATTTATCTAAAGACATCATCCAATTACTACCCCCAAGGGAATAGCTTGGTTGAGTCCACAAATAAAAATCTTATTAGAATCATCAAAAGAATAGTGGATGATAATCAAAGAACTTGGCATTCCAAGTTGAAGACAACTCTTTGGGCTAATAGAATCACCCCTAAGAGGGCCATTGGCAATTTTCCCTTCATGCTAGTATATGGAAAGGAAGCAAGACTTCCACTATCATTGGAGTTGCCTTCCCTTGAGCTAGCCCAATAGCTGGAGCTGCTGGAAAATGATGCCATGACAGTCAGATTCACTAAGTTGATGGAGCTTGAAGAAAAAAGGGATATTGCTATGAAGACCCTTGAAGCCCACCAAGATCAGGTCAAGAGGACCTTTGATAGAAAATCATTGGACAAAGTCATCTAAGAGGGAGATTTGGTGCTGAAATGGGATGAAGACAAAGCTAAGGCTGGGAGGCATTCCAAATTTGATGCCTTATGGAGTGGCCCATACATTATCACCAATTGCAAGCAAGCCAATGCTTTTCAATTCTCTAAGCTAACTGGTGAAGCGCTTCTCATCCCAGTGAATGGGATTCATCTCAAACCATACTTCTGAGTTTGGTTTTGAGATTCTTGTAAATATTTAGAGTAGTTTGTTTCTATTTTAGGTTTCCCTTCCTTTAATTGCTTTTGCACATATAGCTTTCTCATTAGGAGAATTGTTTGCCTTTTGTGTATTTTGTGTTTTCTAGAGGCATTTTTAGTTTTGTTTGGTCATGTGGCTACATTTCTTTTGACCCTATGCCCAATGGATTGTATAAGGCAGTTGGATCCTTGTGTTTAGCAGGCAAACACCCCTGCATAGTCACCAAAATGTTGTCTTATTTTTTACCAGGCCAAAATAACCCAAAAAATCCCTTCTTTCATAAAACATTTTCGATCTTAGACACTTGAAATGGAAGAAGTTTCCCTCAGTAGAAAAACCCAAAAAAAATCCTAAAAAACTCCAAGTTTTTTGCCATTTCTTTGCCTTAGTCAGCAAAAGTTCAGTTTGGCGAACCTTTGGTTTGCAGGTTTGAAAGTTAGTTGATTCTCTGGTTTGCCAACTAAGGGGCAAATTGGCTAAAGCAAAACAAGTGGGCAAAAGAAAAGCAAAGGGAAATGTCTTGCCTTATTGGCAAAAATTTGGTTTGGTGAACCTCAAGTTCGTCGATTGGTGGTTTTGCCGATGAGTGATTGGCTGACAAAGCAACGAAATAGTGAAGGCAAGGTGGCAAAAAATGTCTAAGGCAAATCAAAAGAAGTGGCTCTATCAGAGAATCAACAAAAGGGAAACTCTCTGATTGGTTCAGCTTTTTCAAGGTTCGCCGATAGGGCGACTAGCCGATAGAGAAGGAAGACATCGGCAAAGGAGGCCCTGGGCTAAGTTCGTGAAACTAACATTTCACTGATAAGGCGAGAAACAAAACAAATAGAGGTGGTTTGTGAATGGGAAGTTTTGTCAACAAGGCAAAGAAGGTAAAGAAGCTAAAAATTGACTAAGGCTTGGTAGTTCACAAAAGTGAATATTCGTCGATAAGGTGAGAAAGTTTGGCTGGTCGAAAAATCGACAGAGGGACAAACTTGCCAACAAGTTTGAGAAAAGTAAAAATCACTGATAAGGCGAAAAGGAGACAAAGGAGAAAAGTTCGCAAGAATGGGTTTTTGTCGATAAGGCAAAAGAAGAGGCCAAAAGAGTTCTGAATTTAGTAAAATTTGGCCAATAAGAAATAAAGTTCACCAAGACAAAGAAGGAGAGTCAGAAAATTAGTGAAGGGATGAAAACAAGAAATAGTTCATGATTCCTCAAAAACGTCGATAAGGCAAAAAATAATAGCAAAGCAAAAGACTTGTCTGGTTCTAAAAAGTGAAGTTTTGTTGATAAGGCAAAATGGGAGAATCAGAACTGACAGAGGGAGATAGTTTGTAAGTGTGATTTTGTTGATAAGGCAAAGCAATGCGGTTCTGAGAATGCGAAAACCACTGATGAAGAATTTAGTGATGCCATGGCAGATTTTGAGAGGTACAACACTTTAAAGTGTTGTAAAAGCTTGTTTAGCCCTGAAATCACATCATTTTCTCATGATGAAGTACCCAGCATTAAAATTCTGCAGGCCAAAGTCAAATGTAGGTAGCTAAAATAGTGAAATTCTTCAATGCTGTTGTACAGATGAGAAACAAGATGGATTTCCAAGTACCTAGAAGGTATTTTCAAGCCTTCTCTCATAAATGTGTTTGGCACCCATGCGTGCAGGCAATCTCCCTCTGCCATTTTCAGGCCCGTCATAAGCATGGTCATCGTCCCTTCCGTAAATCTTTTGGTAGTGTTTCTGAGCAAAAAAATAAATGAAGCGTGGGCATGTCCTAAGTCATTTGACCAAAACTCAATGCCCACTACTGCAGAGTGAATTCAAAATGTTATATATACATTTGAAAATGATGTAATTTTGTTAGCTGTTCTTCTGGGCTATTATACAGGTTATATAGTTGTCACCACAAACCTTGTAACACACCTACAGGAACTAATTGGATGTGATACATTGTGCTCAATTTTGAGCCTTTGTTGTATCTGGTTTATCGTTCACCCATGAATGTAGCTGGTTATTTTGTGTCTACTTTATGTGACATTATCTCTCTTTTGTAATGGCTTTCTAGTCTTCATGATTAATACAAACTGTTATGTTGCCTCTCTCTATAAATTTTTACACTATGTTTATTTGAGAATTGTATGCTTGCATTGTGGGCAAAACGGTCTCTTTAATAGCTTAAGTTTTCTATCCAAACCTCTGTGATGTTTATGTGGGTCTGTGTGAGTTGTTGCAATTTTGAAGTCATTGTTGTGTTAATACAGTCACAGTTGACATCTTAAATATAGTGCATCACCTCCACTTTTAATTTCAGTATTTTCTCCCCCATTTCCCTATGAGTAGCATTAGATTTAGTTTAATTCTCTGAGCCTTAAGCTCAAAAAGAGGAACCAGCCTTCTCTAGAGGTTTTATCTTACTTACAAGGTCCCACACCTTGAGATCGGTCCCATTGTGTCATTGGAATGCTTGAACAGGCTTCAAGCAGGGTGCAATTTCACATGACAACAATTACCTAGGGTTGTCTTTCAACATATCATTTAATTTCTCTCATTAGAGTTATAATAAATGCCTTATGGCATTAAGGGGGAGTTAAAACTAGAAAACACTCTTATGAGTGTTCATCATTATGCCCCACATTGTTTCACATGCACTTATATAGCTCAAAGTTCATGCTCATGGATTGTGCAGTTCATGCTCAAAGGAATGGGTGTATAAGGCTCTATATGGTCATTAGCAATAGGCTTAGTCTTAATGGTCACCATCCACAATCCATGAGCTGCACAATCCATGAGCTGATCAACTAACTCATTTTTTCTAGAATTTTTTAATATCAAAACGATGCATGTGTACTGTATTTTAATCTCCTCTCTTGAGGAAAGAAACCTAAAACAAGTTTCTATATTTCTCTTTTTAATATACATAATAATTATTGCTATGACCATGGACAATATAATATTCAAGACGCAACTTTATGAAATAATTGGAGTTCTGACTTAATGAGTTCCCCTTGTCCATTGAATATAGAGATTTTTGGCTAACCTCCTAGAAGATATCATTAAAAAGGCCATGAAATTAGAGATCCCCTTAATCTAATTCATCATCACCTCCTTGGAATATTTTTTTTAAACATTTGATTAACCATCTTTTCTTGTTTTTTTATTTATCATTACAATGAAAAAGAATAGTGTTCTTAACAAGTAGTTAAATTGGTGTATCTGGTGGTTTACTTAGATTAATTGACTTAATACAGAGTCCATGGCCACTTCAAGAAAAATATGCCATTATTATGATTGAGTTTCCAACTTTCCTATGTCATTTAGATTTGGTATCAATATTTACAATGGAGTGTTTTTCATTTCTCATCTCCCTTTGGATAACTTATCTAACAATCATATCATACTCGTATGATCCCAAGGATTATGAGTCTAGGGTAAGATGGCAATGGAAAGGCCTAGCACATTCATTAGAGAGATAATAAATGGAAATCATTCCATCACTAGAGCTATGAAAGTTGAAGGACTAACTTCTCTGATTATAAACCTAACATCTCTAATAATAATTATCTTATATATGAAATAATTTGATAAAAATTTTGGATGAGTTTGCATGGCTAAGGGATCAATAACCTTTGATATTAGTTATTTAAATATTGATATAATCAAGAAGCTATGTTATCCTATGTGTCATGGAGAAGAGAGGTCCATTAAGGGGCAATACTACAAGCTAAAAAGGTATGTCCAAATGAGTAAATCTAAGATGACATTTTGATTCAACATATAAGTATTTTTCATAACTATCTAAAGAGGTACGTATTTTATCTAAA
Source organism: Cunninghamia lanceolata (assembly GCA_027924645.1). Lineage (NCBI taxonomy): Eukaryota > Viridiplantae > Streptophyta > Pinopsida > Cupressales > Cupressaceae > Cunninghamia > Cunninghamia lanceolata. Next base: position 4,373,386 of record BSBN01000490.1, on the reverse strand, counting down.
AACTATAAATTTATTGGGTATAAAAGCACCTACTTGTAAAGGGTGGTTGTTGCCCTTATACACTATCCGAACAGCAAGCCTAGAAAGGATAGCTCACTTGTTGCTTTATTTTTTATATCATTACTATATGTTTAGTAGGATAACTATTTTTTTTCCTTGTAGAAACATGGCAAATTATACATACTTATACTTATGAAAATCCCATATGATCTGCTTAATAAGATTGTTAGATTATTTTTAAGTATTGTCATATCATATTATATGTTGACTTATTTAATTACGGGATTTTATTATTTTTGCACCAAAAATAAATTTTATTGATTATTATATTACTAACTATGCTGGTGACCTTATTGATAGGACATATACCTCAATCTATGTCTTCAAAATATGGTGTAGTTGCTATCACATGGATGGAGTAATATTTAAATAGCTATCTTCTATAGCTCTTTAATCAAAAGCTGACTACAAAGTCACTACAAAAGAATAATTATGCTTAGGAGATTATTGGAAATGTTTTTCATCTGGGTGCTATTATAGTTCCCACTTTTTTATATGATAAAGCTATTTACTCTTACTCAAGACTCATATTTCTAAAAATAAAGCACATTTGAAGTTCATGGACACTACCTTCAAGGGAAAGTCCTTCCATCCTAATATTATTCTTCAGTTCTGTAAGGTTGATTATCAGATGCCAGATATACTATGTCAAGAAGATATGGGCTAGGCTCCCAGTAATCATAAAAATTATCTATGCAATATAGCATCAAACCTCTATGCAGTACCAAATTCAAATCAATACTTGGCCATTGAGGGAGAGTGTGCATGCCAATAGCACCTCTAGATGTAAGACCTAAGGCATATAAAAATAAGACCTTAGGCATTTTAATGCTTCAAGATGTAAGGAGTTGCCATTGAGGGGGAAAAACTATGTCTAACAATGGCAGCTCTATGTAAGACCTAAAAGGCAATAAGTAAGACCTCTAGGCATTATATATGGTTAACTCCTTACATTAAATGTAAGCCCTATGGGCATATTAAACAATTCTTCTCTCTGTAAATCTTCCACTTGTCAAAGTATTGTATTATGTAAGACCTATGGGCAATATGTAATGAACCTGGAGGGAGGCCGGTTTGAGGAGTCCCGGGCTCCAACAGAAACATTGTAAGACCTCACATCATTTTTTAAAAACACAGGATTATAAATTGTGACAAGATGAATTTCATGTAGTCTATAATACATGTTCTTCTTGTTGGCATATATTTGTCTCCATGTTTATCACTGTCAAAGAAGACCTACATTATTGGGGTACTTCAGTTTTTCGTTTATAGAAATTGACATGTGATGCCTCTTATTAACATTAAAGTGGAGTGTTAAAACATAATGTTATTAGGGGTCATACCCTTATAACATTTATAATTTGTTCTAATATAAGGTTATGGAACCTTATGTTATAAAACATATACCATTCAATACTTAATAATCTAATAACTATTAGATTATTAATTATTTATAAGTGGTTGCTTTGAATGGGTGCGACTTATACCCCTTTAGGTATTATGCCACCCCTTCTCCTTTATTTAAGGAGGTTCTCTCTCATTTGAGAGGTAGTGAATTTGGAGTTTTTATAGTGAATTATATCACTATGCACATGAGGTATTATTGGCCATGTGGAATTATGTAGAGGAATATATCCCGAGGTTCATTCTATTCTTTAATAGACTATATTTTGTAAGTGTTTTAATAAAATGATGCTTTATGGGGTTTTTTACCCAAAAGGGTTTTCCCCATGTATATCTTGTGTAATGTGTTAAATATATGCTTGTATAATGCTCATTCTATTTATTTTATATTTTTTTATAATGATTAGTATCCTAAGATCCTAATTTCTAACAAAAATGTATTTTCTCCTTCCCTGTCATGTTTGGTAATAAATGTTCTAGCAATTCGACGAATAGTTCAGTCTCTTCCACACGAGCCATGGTACTGTTAACTCCCATTAGCCCTCTCATTTCATAATATCATCTAAAATAATGGTGATTCGATCTTTGGAGTATATCTCCCACAATAGCCAGCTCATACTTTCCTTTATGTGCATGACTCATCATATTGTTGGTTTCCATGTGTCTTTGCCAAGTGGGAAAGTTGTCTATATTTAACTTTGAACCATTTTATTTCTCTCACCACTTATATATTTGCAAATGGACTCAACACCTTATGTTATCTCTTCTCTCCTCATACTCTTGTTGCATAAGCATTTCTAGTTCAAGAATTTTCCTTTTCCAATCCAAAAGTGAGTGGCTTACCAATGTTTCCTCTCTCATATCAAACATTGAATTAGTAATCATATCTGCTAGCCTATTAGCCTCCTGATAGACGTGGCTTACTTTGTAATCTCTAAACTTGTTGAGAAGTTCTAAGCCCCAACTCAACATATTGTTTAGTTTCCAGTTTGGTGTTTGTTTGCTTTGTATGGTCTTTATTTTAATCTTGGAATCTCCTTCCACGTGAATTTTCCTGATTTTGAGAGAAAGGCCAAGTTGAAGACCCATGATGAATGCCTAGAGTTTTGTGTCATTGTACATTTGTATTCTAATTCTTTTTTATGCTGCCTCGATTAGATTTCCAGCCTGGTCTCTAATGACACATCCAATAGATGAGGGCTTGAGGTTTCCCATCGATACCCCATCAAAGTTTAGTTTCATCCAGCCAAAGTTTGGGGGTTGCCATCTAGCTTCATATATTTCATAATTCGAATGATCCAAAGAGCCCCCTTAAATGGAGGGCACTATATATATATATATATATATATATATATATATATATATATATATATATATATATATATATATATATATATATATATATATATATATATATATATATATATATATATATATATATATATCAAAAAGTAGAGAATTAGTAACATTTAAGAATACACATTCTATTATTTTTTTCTTTTATATTAAAGTTTTATAATGACACAAGCATGCCTATTTTCATTTTAAATCCAAAAATATTAGTTGCATAACTAAATGAAAGACTATTTTCTTAAAACACATTTTGCTTATAATACAGAAAGAAAACATTTATTCCATTTTCCACAACTTCACACCAAATAGAAGGAATGTAAAGTGGAAATGTCTACATTTTCTTATACCACAATATATTCAAATTTTACAAGGGAAAGGAAAGATTTTCATTCATTTTTGTAAACAAAGGAAATACATTTAAATATTTTTTCTTGATAGCAATCATACATTGAGTGAAAATAAGTCAAAATCTTTACATCTCTTTCTTTTCCTTTCTTACACCATATACCCTCAAATGCATATGAACACTCATTTAAATATTTACTAATGAGATCACATAACTACTTATTGACATTACAAAGGACATGTGCAACCATATTTACAACTTTCTCTCCTTATCACATAGGAATCATAACAAAATTTTCCAAGGTTCCCATTTGCACAATACAAGACTCTTTTACATAAAAAAAATTCTTCTTGAACAAAGATTTCAACTCCACAATAGGTGACTCTTCTCCTTTCTTGTGCTACTTTCAAAAACCTACCAAACAAGAACTCCAACAAAAGACCAATGGAGGTGCTCACCTCTCAACCTTAGGCTTGCTCGCAAGCCACCACCAAGCTAGGAGGCCATCTATGAAACCGGGTTCACAACACAACACAAAACATTTTCTACAATAATACAACAAACACAAAACTCCCATGGGTTACACAACACAATAGATTCCAGAAGGAACCATAAGTAGGGGGAGTAGAGTGGACATCTCTACCTTTAGGAAAATAGTACCAATGTCCTATCAAAACATAGTCACATTCTCTTCATTTTCCTTCAAAATTATCAACACTTCTCACACCCAAATCATCTCACAACCCAATCCATCACTTCTCATACTTCAATGGCACTCATGCCAAACACATGCATATGGCACTCATACCAAAACGCTCCCTCAAGAGAGTGAAATTTCCCCAAGGAGGTTCACACCTCCCTCAAACCCTCACATGGGTTACTCTCATCCATGAGGAGAGTTAGCCCAAAATAAATACCCTTAACCCAACAAACATAAAAATACTTATACAACAAAAAGGAGAAAACAGAAGAACACCACAAACACAAGATCTTGAAAACATCCTTCCATTCAATACACATAAATGCAAGTTACAAGAAGATAAGATGCCTACCTTCAAAAAAGATAATCCAAGAGTGAAGTTGAGCTTGATGAAGTCCTCTCATGATTTCTCAAAGCCTTCTTCTAAAACTCCTCAAAATCTCAAGCCAGACTCCCCAAAAATAAGTAAAAGTGAAGTAAAAAGTCCCCCTTTCAAGTTGCAAGAGAGGTATATGTAATGAGTGACATGTCACACCTCCTCCCAAATAAGTAGGTACCACATGGCATCCATCCCATTTTCTCTCAACCAATCCCCAACTAGCAATGAGTGATTTTACTCCTCATGGTTTTCACACGTGTGATACCTAAGAGAGAGGAGTGTACTTGTACACTATTCTCCAAATCCATCCTATGATTTGCTCCCACATGTGTGAAGCATGCAAATGAGTGTGTACTTGGTCCAATCCTCATCCTTGACTCTAGGAAGGTGAGATGGTATGGTGACAAGTCCACCATCCCTCTTCCCAAAACCTATCCACGCCACTTTTTTCCAAGGAACTTAGGAGTGGTCACATCCTGCCAAAAATAAAAAATTCAAAGCCCAAAAGTTCCCCAATCCCAAGGTATATGACCTAGGGGTCAAAAAACACTAAAATATACATGAAAATGATATTTTAAGGCCCTCTAAAGTGACTCCAAATTCAAAATCCGAGATTGAACACATAGGATGACAACTCGTCCTCCAAGCCAACTCAACATCCTACACACAAATTTAAATTTATCAATTTAACATCACAAAATAAATCACATTACAATATTTCACAACAATTAAAGACTTTAGTCCCCATCATGGACTAAGGTCAAACTTCACTAGGAATCCACATAGGGTTTCTAGATGACCTCCAAATTTTCATTGGCCATGGAAGGTACCTGCATAACTCAATTGCACATGCAATATGTCCAATATGCCTATATGGCCGAAGCAAATTGAATACAATTCCAATCATAATCACATTCAATACACACATCTATACTCCAAACAATAATCAAAACCCATATAGATATCAAATACATATTAATTCAATTTCAATCTTCCTTCCACACTATCTGCCAGTGTCATCACATATGCATCACACTAATCTATTAAACACATATATTTAATTTTAATTCACATCAACTTGTTTAATAGCATAATCCATAAAACATAATTAGACAACATATGGGATCAATTAAAGCATACATCCGTCATATAAATCAAACTATAATAATGTTATCTCATAAATAGATCACCATCAACATATGCAAGTAAATAATTAACCTAATCAAAGTAACAATTTCTACTATAGTCTATCCAAATATCATAAATCCAAAAATCAATAGCCTAGTGTCCAGGTATCCCAATAATAATAAGTCCAATGTTCAAGTATAACAACCATAACATATCTAATAGTGCAACTAATTATGCCATAGATGAATGGTCCTCACAATTACTCAATTGATTTAATTCAATTACTTAACTGACTTTTTCTTTTTTGCCTCTTGATTAGTTGTAGTATGCCATTTCTCTTTGGTTTTTCTTTGTGGTTTTATGTCTTTGTTTTATCCTATGGCTTTTAATTTTTATGTGCCTTCACTTTTAAACCGGTTGACAACCTTTACTTTCCTAGAACCTTTCACTTTTATTCAGTCCAATAATAATTTATCTCATGTTTTATATGGATTCAATGGCTTCCTTAACCAAATTTGACAAAGGCAATGCATGTGGCATCATATTGTATGCCAATGTTATTTCTTGCAACAATTTACTCTTATTGTCTAGTAAATTCCAAATTTGCTCTAAAGTCCTCTCATTGGCATTTGTTTAGTGTTCTTCTTACCAAGCTCCTTCAAAAGCTACCTATAGTTGGTTAGAGAATATTTTTAGGGACTTTCCTTGGGACAAATTTGAGGGTAGTAATGGCTTTTGTAGAGCTATTTGGGATCTTTGTTGTTTACTTTAAGGAAATTGGAGTTAAATGGGGATTTCAAACATCAAAAGTCAAGGCACAACTCTATGTGCTACATGGGTTATCTAATTAATTTATGTGATGGAATTTTCTCCTTAGAACAATTTCATTTCTCAAGGTATCCCTTATGGCTATACAACTTGGTGGGGATTGGGATTTCACTCCCTTCCTGTTTTCCTTGTGTCCATAAAAATTATGAGAACCTTTAGTATTAAAAGCATTTCAAAATCATGAGAAACAACCAAACCATGATGTATTTGGAATGGCAAAGGTTTTATAATAGGGATTTCCATAAACACTCACTTCTTGTGGTGGTCTCCCATCATCAACTTTCATGGAACATCATCAACAAAAGTGCCTTGGGACAAGGCTGTCATAGTTTATGAGAAGGGTATTTATATCACTTGACTCATTCAACTTGAGTCCACTAAATTTTGGTTCATTGACTTTGAGTTAAATGACAATTTTCTTCCCATTGATGGTGATTTTGAGTTTATTAGCAAGTTTCACATAGATTTTCTTAATGAAATATTATACAAAATAGAAGTGAGAGTTGTGGCTCACCAATCATGACATTGGTGTTAGAAATACTAGTTAAGTTCTTTGATTAGGAGCATAAAAGAGTTTTCAAATCTGAAATAATTTGCTATGAATAAAAAATGTAACCAAATCGAAACTAAAATACGAATGGAGAAGTCAACAACTAAACAAGCACATAAAAGAATGACACAATATTTACCTTGGAAAATCCTTACAAGAAAACCCAATGTCAAGTGTAGATCCCTCACTATATTAATTTCAGCCTACAAATATAATGAATTTATCCAATAAGTGATGCAGCAACAACACCCTCAATACTAAAGTAATCTGGATGATTATCCCCACACTCCAAACCTATGCATTACAAAGAGCAAAAGAGCAAACGTAGAAACCATAAGTGGTTTCCAAAACCATGTTTTCCATCCAAGGGCATCTAAGTCATGGTCGAAGATGACCCTCCAACTCATATGCTACCTCTCCCACATGTAACACTCCATTGAAGATGCCTTGACTCCTTAAAACTAAGAGTTTAAATAGTCAAATCTAGCACCCAAGTTGTAGATCTTCTTACACTTTACACACTCCCTAAAATAGATAGGTAAGGAATCTCTTACACACCTACTTGTAACTCCTCTTGTTAATGCTCTTACAATGTCATAACATACATGCTAAGTGGCAAAATAAAATCTCGTTTATTCCTTCAAGGGTATGTATCTCGTTCCAAGAGGGGGTATCTACAAACATCATTGTATCTATTAGAATTGTAAGGTGTACAACACCCCTCCTAACATTCTTCCACTTGTATACACTGCAAAAGCATAAATAAAAATAAATTAAAGTAGGCTAACCACTAGGGACAAAATTGTCCATAGCTCTCATGCACAGGTAATAGTGTAGGTTTTTATTTTCTTCATGTTAGGGGATATTTCTTTTTCCTACATATTATTAAGCTTTCTTAGGTTATCTAGGCATGGTTATTGTAAGAATACATGGCATAATCCATCAGTTACATGTGTCACTCTCACCCACTTTTGGGTAGTTGAGTCTCACACCCTCTTTTAGATTTATTTGCCACCTCTTATAACCATTTATTTGTCTTTATCTGAGTAGGTAAAACTATGTATTTTAGCATTTACCAAGTTGGTAAAATTCCCACCTACTCTAGGTAGTTGGAGTTATTACACCTCTTGGATGTATATGCCTCTATTTTTCTCTATATATAGCACTCACCTCTCACTTCCACTAGTCAATGAGAGTAATGTGAGCATAGTCTAAATTCTCTTGCAATCTTGTCTCTTGAACTCTCTCTTTCAAGATAATCTCTCCATTCTACTATTTTGATCTTCAATCATTTGTCAATTGGAGTGTGTGTGATCTATGACCGGCGATAAATCCTGGTTTAGATTCTCACTTCTTGTAGAATCCAACATGGTATCAGATATTTGTTGTCTAGTATAGTTCATTTTATAGTCATATTCTTTGAGAGATTTGAGACTAATTATTATTAATATTTTTCTTAAAAAACTAGTATGCTTTTCTCTTGCATCCTTAGATGATCTAGAGAACCAGAATAGTTTAAAAGAAAAATAAGAATCTTTCTTACTCTAGGTTTGCATATGCGTTCTTGTGGAAACTAGGTGATCGTAGCTTTTTGATAATCCTAAAGATATTTTGAATTGTGCCATAATGTCTAGGAGGCTCAAGAAAGTCAAGATTGGCTTTCATTTCACCAAAATCAGAGATTAAAAAACTAAATTGTAAATAGGGATTTGAAGAGTAGTTCCAAAATGTATTTATCATTTCAGAGCATTTTCATCCCAAACAGACCCTATCATCATGCTCAGAAGGCCCAAGAACATAAAGATCAATTGTCAAATCATTAAAATCAAAGTCAGGAACCTTTGAGATAGATTTTTTTCCCCAGGGCCTACAATGCATCGTATAGTACAAATTTAAAAAAATAAAAAAATTTGCACAATGCACAAAGGCACTATAGTTGTGGCACTGCTCCCAACGTCACCTGCATAGCACTCAGCACCACCATGTCATAGGCAGGCAACTCGAAAGCCACCACCGGCAATGCTACTAGGTGGCACAACCAAATTGCAGCCCCACGACTACCTCAAAAACATATTATGTGAATATTCCTTTAAAATAATTGATTTATCAATGACAGTTTTGCACCATAATTTTAGCAGTTTCACGGATGAGATAGGTGGTTTCAACTTTAGATGACAATTTTCACCCAAAATAATAGTAGTTTTGGCATATTTTAGCCATGCCATATATTTCAACATATTTTGGTGATGACATCATCATGGTGCCGTGTTGACATCAATAGGCCCTTTGCAAACTTTTGCCCCCCTCATCATTGCAATTTTTTATTTTGCAGTCAAACTTTGAAGGCTAATATCTTGAGTGTATGAACTCCTTTTTTAATGCAATTTTTTTTGTTTGGGGTAGAATTTTGTGCTCTACGTAGTGATGAAGTTTGTTTTCTAATTTGATGCTCATGTTGTTTAGAAATTAAAAATTCTTCTAGAATTTGTTGAATAGTTCCCATTTTAAGACCTTTTGAGGGTCATAACTTGTGCCAATGGACTCCTTTTTGGGTCCTATTTTTTTAGAGTGTGTTTTTCTACATACTCCACACTAGTGCTCTCAAATTGATCTCTTATTGTACTAGAACTGTAATTTTATTATTTTGGTCCCTATAAGAGTCTAAAATATGATATTTGCATTGTAAATCACACTAATTATAAAGTGCCACATATTATACTTTATGGTGGTTATTTTAGAAATTAGTGAAAAGAGGGTGTCTTGTGTGCCTTATTTTCACACTTCTCTTCTGCATAATAATCTACTTTTCTGCACTAATGGATCAATCAACAATTCATGTCCCCACACCATATAACTATTTTGATTGGAAATCTAAAATAATAATATATCTTAAAAGGAAAGGATTGCACAACATTACAATGGGACTTGAGAATGATCCCACAGAAAATACATAAAAGCTAAAATAGTTTAATAAATGTAATGAGGCATTTGGTACTTTATGTATGAATGTGTCTCCTAACTTACTCTTTCACATTGAATCTACCACTACACCAAATGAGGTCTAGACCACATTGGAAATCCTCTTTGGTAAGTAGGATGAATTAAGGGGTCATCAATTAGAGAATGAACTTATATGGTTAAGTCCAAGCAATTTTAACACCATTCAAGACTTCTTCACAAAGTTAAAAGCCATCAAATTGCAATTAAAGTAGTGTGAAATAGAAAAGAAAGAAACACAACTGATCTTAAGTATTTTTTCCAAGCTTGGTCCGAACTATTCTGTATTTGTTTCTACTTTTCATGTCATAAAATGTTCTCTAGGTTCCAACTACAAAATGCCTTCTCTAGATGATTTTGTTGCATAACTCAATAAGGAGCAAGATAAATTAGCTCGCATGGATACAATCAAACCCTCAAAGTCACATGTCTTGGCTACAAATCAAGGCACAAAATAAAATAAAAGGTCAAGCAAACAAGATAAGAAACAAAAGAACCAAGGAGATAAAAATAAAGATCAGAAACCTACTACCTCAAATACAGCTAATCAGACCTCTTGTTCAAAAGGTGAACCTAAGGAGGTCAAGTGTGCCTGCTATAAAAGGCCTAGACATGATGAACACAAATCTTTAAAGAAGTAGATAGATCACCTACCTCATCTTCTAGAAAAACAACATCAAGGTGCCTAACTCCATCAAACAAGGTTCATCAAAAGGGTCTTCAAAGGACACGGATAAAAGTAAGAGAAAAGGAAAGGGCAAGGCCCTAGTTAAAGTAGCTTCATAGCTTGATACCTAGATCATTGACTCAGGTGCTTCACACCACATGGCTTTTTCGTATGATGGTTTTACCTCCTTAGAGCCATGTACTATGCAAACCATGCTAATGGGTGATATCACTCCTATTAAAGTGCATGGGAGAGGGTCTGTTGATGTGGTTGAAGGAACATTTCAAGATGTTCTCTATGTTCCATCTTTGTCAACTAATCTCTTGTCTATTTATCAAATCACTCACATTGGCTTTGGCAAGTGGGTCGAGTTCACACCAAACACAGTGGTAATCAGTGAGTTGCACAATGGGTCTACAATTGTTGTGGGGTAAGCAGATCACCAGTCTAGACTTTATCGCTTTTCTCATTTTATTCTTGACTCTCCTTCAACTGCATTACTCACTCAATTAGATGAGGTGAGTCATTTGTGGCATTAGAAATTTGGTCATTTGAATTACTACTACTTACAATAGCTAAGTCAACATGACACATGGTTTCAAGGTTGCCTTCTATTTGATTTTCTGACAGAGTTTTCCATGGGTGCATTCTTTGTAAGCATCTTGAGGATAAATATGACAAAGGCAAAGCATGGAGGGAATTACAACTTTTAGAGTTAGTACACAATGGCTTGGCATTTCCACATCCATCTTTTAGCAAGGCTCAATATGTCTTGACTTCCATTGATAAACTTTCCATATACACCTAGGTATATTTTCTCAAACATTATTTAGAAGTCTTTGAGTTTTTTTAGGACTTCAAAGCTTTTGTAGAGAAATAATCAAGGAATGCCATCAAGATTTTGTCCATAGATAATGGGGGTGAATATTTTAATAATTGGTTTGAACAATTTTGTGTTTTAAAAGGTATTGAATTACAGCAAATAGTTCCATACAATCCTCAATAGAATGGTGTAACAGAACACAAGAATAGGTCCTTGAAAGAGATGGCTAATTGTATGATATATTTTAGATCATTGGTACCTTAGTACTAGGAAAAGGCCATCAATTATGCATGTTATATCTAGAATTGGGTTCCTCACCTATCTATGAAGGGGGTAACTCCTTTCCATACTTGAACTAGATAGAAACCTGTAGTAAAACACTTTTGGGTGTTTGGTTCTCTTATATGAGACCACATTCTAGTAGGGAAACACAAGGCTACGGATCCATAAAGCAAGCCTTACATATTCATCGGGTACCCATATGGAACTTCAAAGGTTAAAGGCTTCTCCATCCCACCACTAATGAGTTCTTTATCGAGAGGAGTGTTCATTTTGAGGACTCTTCTAGTTCTTCACCTACCACATCTCCATCTACCATCACATTGGAGACACTATAGCAAGATGATAATTCTTCAAAGGATCTTAATCCTCCAAATCATGATGAGGAGTCTTCTTCCTCCACTTCAAATGACAACAATGATGATGAGGATTCACCTTCCTCTCCTAGTCATCATTTAGAGGTTGATGATTATTCTCTAGACTCTTCAGTCACATGGCCTCTTTGGGCTCATCAAACATTGCAGTTAGTAGGTGATTGGGTTGGTGATCCTTAAGACACTAGAATAACAAAGTCACAATTTCAGTAAGCTCCATAGCTCTTCATTGTTTTAGCTTCCAATTCATAGTTCTTTCGAGAAGCTTCTACTATCCCCGAGTGGGATGCTACTATGCAGGAAGAGTTTAGTTCCTTGGAAAGGAACCATACTTGGGACTTAGTCCCTCTTCTTAAGGGAAGGAAAATTGTTTGATGCAAGTGGATCTATTGAAAAAAATTAGCGGGAGATGGGTCAATTGACAAGCATAAGGGTTGCTTAGTCACCAAAGGACTCTCCCAAGTTCCTAGGATTGACTACTCTAAGACTTTTGTGTCAGTTGCCAAAATGAATTCCATTCAACTTGTCCTTTCTATAACTATAGCCCATCATTGGGAAGTTCATCATATGGATGTGAAGATTGTTTTTCTTCACAATGACATTTAGGAGGAAATCTACATGCAGTAGACATAGGGGTTCATTCAAGATCCTTCACTAGTTTGCTAACTTTGGAAGTCTCTCTATGGCCTCAAACAGGCCCTTTGGGCCTAGTATGCCAAGATGGAATCCTTCCTTCTGTTAGTTGGGTTCACTTGATTCCACTTTGATATGAACATATACATTCTGTAGTAGGATGACACTCTCACATTTCTGGTTCTCTATGTTGATGACTTATTGATCACAGGAGCCACTCATCCACCATTAACGCGGTGAAAATTGCCCTTCATGATCGATTCTTGATGTTAGACTTGGGTATTTTGCATTACTTCTTAGGGATTGAGATCACTCTATCATTTTTATGTATCTTCATTGCACAACCCAAGTACAGACTTGATATGCTCTCTAGATTTTTCATGGTTGACTGTAAGCCTACACCAACTCCATTTCTATCAGGGGTCAAACTTGAGGCTTACTATTATTCACCATTGGTGGGCTCTACTTTGTATCACCAATTAATTGGGAGTCTCATATACTTGACTCACATGAGGCTTGACCTTTCATATTTTGTGGTCTTAGTCTCTCAGTTCATGCAGGAGCCCCATGAGTTGCATTAGAAAGCATCCAAACGGATACTCTACTATGTATAGGGCACTCATAGTTATGGGATTCAATATGTAGCGGGCATGCATATTGACTTGGTGGGACACACAAATTCAAATTAGGTGGGTGATTCTCAAATTTGTAAGTCTACTTCAAGGCATTGCTTCTCACTTAGTTTTGGTCCAGTTTGTTGGTCGAGCAAGAAGCATCTACAATTTCTCTTTCATCTACAAAGGTTGAGTATCAAGGGGAATTTAATGCCACCATTGAGGCCATCTGGCTTCAAAATGTTCTCATTGAGTTTGGCATGCTATTTAAATATCCTAGTCATCTTTTATGATAATTAAAATACAATACAAATCTCAAGGAATCCAATCCATCACTAGCAGACCAAACACATTGAGATACACATGCACTACATTTGGGAGCTAATTCATGAGCACATCATTGATCTCAAGTACTATCAGACATCAAAGTATATCATAGAAATCTTCACCAAACCCTTTACTGAAAGCAAGTTCCTTCATCTGTGAACTTTGTTGGGGGTGTGACATGTGTCCACTTTGGGGGGCTTCTTAGTCCTTTGCTTTCTCTCTGTACTCTGGGGGTATTTTCTCTCTCTATTTTAAGGGGATATTCATTTGTGGTGAGGCTTCTTCTCTTTTGGGGGAATTCTTTGTACATGGGTACCTCATCAGGCTTCATTTGTTAGGATCCATCTTTTCACCCATCTAAGTTATGCTTAAGGGGGGTGTTAGTGTAGGTTTTTTATTTTCCTTATGTTAGGGGATAGTTCTTTTTCCTACACATATTAATAATCTTTCTTAGGTTATTTAGGCATGGTTATTGTGAGAACACATGGTATAATCCATCGATTACAAGTGCCACTCTCACCCACTTTTTGGTAGTTAAGTCTCAAACACTCTTTTGGATTTATTTTCCACTTTTCATAACTATTTGTTTGTCTTTATTTGAGTCGGTACAACCATGTCTTTCAGCATTTACCAAGTAGGTAAAACACCCACCTATTCTAGGTAGTTGGAGTTATTACACCTCTTAGATGTATGCACCTCTATTTTTCTATATATACAACACTCACCTCTCACTTCTACTAGTTAGTAAGAGTAATGTGAGCATTGCCTAAATTCTCATGTAGTCTTGTCTCTTGAATTCTCTCTTTCAAGATAATCTCTCCATTCTACTATTTTGATCTTCGATCATTTGTCGATTAGAGTGCATGTGATCTATGACTAACAATAGATCATGATTCAAATTCTCACTTCTCATAGAATCTAACACCAAGTAAACTCATCTATTGTCACTAGCTTGATGAGAGAATATGCAACATTTTATGAAGTGTCAACCTTTTGTATCAACACCTCCTTATTCTCTACTATGAACAAAGTGATATTATACATGGGCATGTTTTGTACAACCATGGAATGTAATATTTTTGTCCAAATTCATGGCACTTTGATTGTCATAATTAGTCATCAGTATCTTTTTTATAAAGCCAATAGCTAAGCATAAACTCTAGAACCAACCATCCAAGCATAGTTTTTTGAGTTTAGGTTAGGTGGGCAAATTTAGGCTAAGTGACCATGTTTATGGTAGACTCTACATCTAAAGGGCAAGGCCTCGTAATCTAGTTGTTGAACCCAAGAGAGATTATTTTCTACAATCTCAATCTGTGTCAGTAAGGGTTGACCAAGGTCCATTTCCACACATGGTCTAGCATAAACTGTTGAATTTCCTTCTATTATGTCTCTAAAAACACCCAAAAATCTTCTAATAGAGTTACCAATGAGTTCCAATACCTTTACACATTAGAATTCCATTAGGAGTGCATACATTCAGATCCAAACTGGATTATAGTCAGTTCAATTTGTGGGTCAAATCCCACTCTCCAGGGTTGTACAAAAAGACCTGTAGGGCCATAGTTCCTTTTTCTAATTTGAAAACCCGGGCTTGGGTTGCAAGGGAAGAGAAGATAATTGTTAAGTGTGAAAAAGGTGAATGATAAGACTAGCATGCACCCTAGATCAAACCCTCTTCCACAATAACATTCAAGGACAAGACCAAGCCAAATCACTACCAAATGAATGTTAGAAATTAAGGTGTCTCAACCTTTACAAGTTCCTAATGTTGTATTTATTTATTCAACACTATGTTGTAGTATCCCATAGTCGGCACCTTGTAAATTTTGGTGACTTTGTCAACTACGTTTACCCCCAAAGTAATTAATAGGGGAGTGCAGGGGGCCAGAGCCCCTCTTGCAGGGCTTGGGGGGCTTATCCCCCAGTGGGCGTTGTTGGGGGCAGCGCCCTTGAAGCAAAAAATACCCTATATTTAATAAATGGGTCAGTAGTTATTTTGTTATTAGCCGACATGGATAACCAACATTGGATAACTGACAAAGAGGCTTGATAAATAAGTGGTTGGAGAATGTGAAAGGTTATGGGATGTGAATGAGAATCAACATTATGTACTCCTGAAAAAACTTGCATTGCAAGTGTGTTGTAATCATCTTTTGATATGATAATACATTGTGTAGGTTTTGGAGTGTGGCATTTTTACCTGAAAGGGTTTTCCCCACGTATATCTTGTGTTGTGAGTTTTGTATTTGCATCTAAATGTTGTTATTGTCTTTCTGTTAATGTGCATCTAATAACCTATAACTGTAAAAGTTAAAATTTTGCATAAGTCTTTCCTCAGTAGATTAGTGTAGGAAGCATTTCTGCATACCTTGCTTCCTTTCAGTTGGTATCAAAGCCTAATCACCTTTGGTTCTAGTTGTTAGGTAGAGGGTTTTTGAGCTGATCTTAGTTTGAGTGGGAGCTTGTGTAGAGGATTTTGAAATCTTTGTTTCAGGAAAGAGATGGAAAGATCACCTAGGAGGTTTGATATTGAGAAGTTTAATGGAGGCAACTTTAAGTTATGGAAACTCAAGATGGAGGACTTATTGGTGGATAGAGATCTATGGCTCGCAGTATGCAGAACCATGCCATTAGGCATGAAACAAGAAGATTGGGATCTAATGGATCAAAAGGCTAAGGGTTTGATAAGACTCTGTTTGGTTGATTTAGTGCTCTTGAATATCCATGAAGAGAAGACTACAAAAGATCTTTGGAAGAAACTTGGAGATGTTTATCAGGCTAAATCCCTAGTGAACAATTTATTCTTGCAAAAGAAATTGTAATCTCTAAGGATGGAACATGGAGGATCTGTCGCTGATCACCTAAATACATTCAATATGCTTGTTGCCTAGTTGACCTCTATTGGTGTGAAGATGGAGGAAGAGGATCGATGTATGACATTACTATGTTCCTTACCAGATTTGTGGGACAACCTTGTTATGGCCATTGGGAGTACCACCACCACCTTCAAGATGGATGAAGTGGTTTCTTCATTGTTGTCTAAAGAGATGCAGAGGAAATCTTTCGAGTCAGCTAGGGAGGCTCTTGCAATTCATGGTACATCTAAAGAGAAAGGGAAGAAAAAGGATAAGAAGAAATAAGAAAAAGGAAGATCCAAATCTGTTGGGAGATCCAAGTCTTCTGGAAAGTCCAAAGCTCTATGTTGGAACTACAGAAAACCTGGTCACTTCCGCAAGGAGTGCAAGGAGGAGAAGAAGAAAAAGAAGAAGAACTATGAATCAGATTCTGAAAAGTCCTCTCAGGATGAAGGAGAAGCATTTGTCGCTGCCTTGGCAACACATGCATCTAAGGATGTATGGCTTATTGACTCTGGTGCATCTTTTCACATGACCTCTCATCAGGGTTGGTTTTCAAAGTATGAAGAATATGATGGTGGGAAGGTGTACTTGGGTGATGACTCTCACCTAAAGATTGTCAGTCGTGGAAGAGTCTTGATTCAATTCCCTAATGGACGAGTGAAGGGGATTAATGGTGTTCTGCATATCCTTAGTTTGGCATAGAACTTATTATTTGTAAGTAAGTTGAATGATGTGGGTGTGTGGGTTGTTTTCTCAAATGGAGGATGCAAGATGACTAGAGGAGCTATGGCACTAGCTAAGGGTGTTCAAATTGGCACTATGTTTCATCTTGATGCATGCACAGTTCAGTGCAATAGTGCCTCTGTTTCAAAGAAGAGAACTTCAGAGTCTTCATCCTTACCATTGGAACTAGTAGCGAAGAGGAGTGTCGCATCTACTTCTGATGGTCATGCTTTTTGGATACCTAAGGGTGCTCATTCTATGGAGATGAAACTTTCAACTGAGAAGATAATGTTATGGCACCAAAGGCTTGGTCACATTGGTGAAAAGGGTTTAAGGACCCTGAAAAATAAAAACCCCATTGAGTGTATGACTGATTGTGATCTTGAGTTTGATTTTTACGAACATTGCATCTATGGTGAACAAAACCATGTTTAGTTTTATTCCAGTTCTCACAAATCTTCTAAGGTGTTGGACTTGATTCATTCTAATGTGTTTGGTTCAGTTAATGTTCCTTCAATTTCAAAATATGTTTACTTTGTTTCATTCATTAATGATTACAGTAGAAGGACGTGAGTGTATTTCCTTAGAAGCAAATCTGAAGTCTTTAGTAGATTCAAAGAGTTCAAAGCTCTTGTGGAGAATCAGAAGGATAGAAAGATTAAGTGTTTGAGGACTAATAACGGTGGTGAGTTTTGTTTAGTAGATTTTGACAAGTTCTATAAAGAACATGGGATTGAGAGGCACAAGATAACTCTGTATACCCCTCAATAGAATGGAGTTGTAGAGAGGATGAACAGAATGTTGATGGAGAGGGCAAGGAGTATGCAAGGTGGAGCTGGCCTTGAACAAAAGTTTTGGGATGAAGTTGTTTCTACCGCTTGTTACCTGGTTAACAGGTCTCCTACATCGGTGCTTGTTGATAAGACACCTATGGAGGTGTGGTCTAGTAAAAATCCTTCATTGAGACACATTTGAGTATTTGGTTGTGAGGCATATGCACATATGCCTAAGGAGAAGAGCTCTAAGTTGGAGAACAAGGCTGTGAAGTGTATCTTCATCAGTTATGGCATCAGTGTGAAAGGGTACAAGCTTTGGGATCCAGTGGATGAGAGATTTCTATATAGTAGAAGTGTGATCTTCAGAGAGCTCAATCCTTCTTCTGTTGTTTTTCAGCCAGAGAAAGAAAAAGAGAAAGAGGATGTGGTTCAGCTTCCTTCCACCCCTAAGAAAGTTAAACCGAAGACATCTGTTGGACCTAATGATGAGAAGAACTCTGGTAGCTCTAAAAGTTTAGAAGAAGATGAAGAATCTCAACCTCAACCTTTGAGGAGGTCCACGCAGATAAGGTGGAAACCTAATAGGTTTGGTTATTCATTGCATGATTCCAGTTGTATTTTTGCTTTGGTTTCTAACACTGGTGAGCCTAGGACCATAAGAGAGGCTATGGGTATGAGTGATACAAATTCTTGGAAAGAGGCCATGGAAGAAGAGATGGATTCCTTGAAGAATAATAATACTTGGGATTTGGTGCCCTTGCCTGATGGGCGTAAACCTATTGGATGCAAATGGGTGTTCAAGAAGAAGTTTGGTTCAGATGGCAGTGTTGAGAAATTCAAGGCAAGGTTGGTTGCGAAGGGATATTCCCAGGTTGAGGGAATAGATTATGGTGAGATTTTCGCTCTCATTATAAAGCTGACATCTATTAGATTCTTGTTATCACTTGTTGCAACATACGATTTAGAAGTTGAATAGATGGATGTGAAGACAACTTTCCTTCATGTTGACTTGGAGGAAGAAATCTATATGTCACAACCAGAGTACTACATGGTAAAAGGTAAATAAAATCTAGTTTGCAAGTTGAAAGAGTCTTTGTATGGTTTGAAGCAATCTCCTAGGATGTGGTACTAGAAATTTGATGCCTTTGTGTTGAGTTTGGGATTTATGAGATCAAAATCATATCATTGTGTTTATTATAAAATGGATAATGATCACATTCTCATTATTGCATTATATGTTGATGATATGTTATTCATTGGGAATGGTAAGAGTTTGATTTCTGATTTGAAGTCTAAGTTGTCAGCACAGTTTGAGATGAAAGATCTAAGGGAAGCTAGGTACATTTTGGGAATGGAAATTAGAAGAGACAGAGCTAACAAAAAACTTTGGTTAGGCCAGAATAAGTATGTGAACATTGTGTTGGAGAGATTCAGCATGGTAGATTGTAGACCATTAACTATTCCTATTATGATGGGGACAAAGTTATTTGTTGTATATTGTCCAAAGTCTCCTTTAGAGATGGAGGATATGAGAAGAGTTCCTTATGCTAGTGCAATTGGCAGCTTGATGTATGTTATGGTTTGTACAAGACCAGACATTGCCCAAGCAGTGGGAGTCCTTAGTCAATTTATGGCTAATCCTGGCCAGGTACATTGGGATGCAGTAAATAGAGTGTTTAGATACTTGTGGGGTACTTATAAGTATTCCTTCTATTATCATGGTTATCCTACAAGGGATTGGCATTCACTTTGTATTCAAGGATTTATGGATTCAAATTGGGTAGGTGATATTGACAGCAGGAGATCCACCAGTGCTTATGTTTTCACTATGTTCGGTGGTGCTATTAGTTGGATGAGTAAGTGGAAACCTATAGTCGCTTTGTCAACTACTGAAGCAAAGTAAATGGAAGCAACTCATGCTTGTAAAGAAGTCATTTGGCGTAAGAGATTGTGTTCTGTTGTTGGATTTGATGCAGGGAAGATTACTATTTGTTCTAATAGTCAGAGTACCATATGTTTGATGAAGAATCCTACTTTCCATGCAAGGACCAAGCACATTGATGTCCAATACCATTTTGTTTGTGACATGATAGAGGATGGGAAGGTGAGTTTGGAGAAAGTTGACACTTTGACGAATGTTGCAGATGCCTTGACAAAACCTATGAGCATGAAGAAGTTCAGATGGTGTTAAGAGTCTATGGGCCTCTCAACCCCTAGCAGTTAAGTCTTATCATTCCATTAGCTCTTGAAAGGTGTTCGACAAGTGGGAGAATGTTGGCAATAAAGGTGTCTCAACCTTTGCAAGTTCCTAATGTTGTATTTATTTATTCAGCACTATGTCGTAGCATTCCATAGTCGGCACCTTGTAAATTTTGGTGACTTTATTAGTTGCGATTTCCCCCCAAAGTAATTAACGGGGGAGTGTAGGGGGGCAGAGCCCCTCCTGTGGGGCATGGGGAGCTTATCCCCCCAGCGGGGGTTATTGGGGGCACTGCCCCCAAAGCAAAAAATGTCCTATATTTAATAAAGGTGTCAGTAGTTATTTTGTTATTGGCCGACATGGATAAACTGACATTGGCTAATCGACAAAGGCTTGATAAATAAGCAGATGAAGAATGTGAAAGTTCATAGGATGCGAATGAGAATTGACATTGTGTACTCCTGAAAGAACTTGCATTGCAAGTGTGTTGTAATCATCTTTTGATTTGATAATACATTGTGCAGGTTTTGGAGTGTGGGGTTTATTACCTAAAATGGTTTTCCCCGCGTCTATCTTGTGTTGTGAGTTTTGTATTTGCATTTGAATGTTTTAATTATCTTTCTGTTAATGTGCATCGAATAACCTATAACTATAAAAATCAAAAATTTGCATAAGCCTTTCCTCAGTAGATCAGTGTAGGAAGCATTTTTGCATACCTTGCTTCCTTTCAATGAAGGTGGACTCAGCTACATATCTTGTACTCAGGAGTGCTATGGAAAGATCATATTTAATCAAGCCTTTTATCCAACCCTAGGTCAATCAATGCATTAAACCCTAGATTTACAAAGATCTTATTATAAAAGAGAATGTACAATAGATATCTAGAAATTAATTGCACAAGGATGATCAATAAGATGTTAGAACTTGTGTCCCGGAAGCAAAGGTGTTAGAGGACTATTTCGGGACCACCCAAGTCCTGAATAGTTGAATCTCCAAAAACTATAAACTAGAAAAATGTTGCAGAGACTATCTTGATGCCAGATCTGATGTCAAAAAGAGCAAGAATACTATAGAGGAATATTCTCAAACTGTTGTGGGATCCTGAAACCCTGATCCTTGCTTAGTCTTCCTGTATCTTCACTTTTTCAGATATCGTACCTATAACCTGCACACAAGAAGAAGAGAAGGGGTTTGGAAGTTATGGTGTTTAGGGACTTGCCTCAGTCAAATCCCTGGATAGCATTCAAGCTTCCCAACACTGTTGTTTGATAAAGAGAGTGTGCCCTTGCAGGGTAGAGGCTAAACACAAATCAATGAGATGAAATCAAATGATGATGAACAACAATGATATCACCTATGTGATGAAACCCTTAGGAGGATAAAACTTCTTTAACTCATAAGGAGAGATAGATGATAACTTCAAAATGTGCAACAACACACAATGACAATAAAAATCTGCTCTAGAATCATGATGAATGCTTTGAATGCTCTTTACTCCAATGCTTCAAGTTGGCTATCTCTATCTAGGTTCATAATGAATTCAACAACACAATTATATATGCTTTCCTGCTAACATTCATCAAATTAAACCAAAAGAGTTGACAAGAAGAAACTTTTTAAAGGTCTTATGCCAACATGTAATTAAATTTGCCCTGACCAATCAGGAGAGACTTGGTCAATGGCACCCAAGTCTTAGGGCTCCTTTTAGGTCTAGGCTAAGATTAAACATGGGCCCCTTATTCCCAATTTACATTGGTTTCAGGCAATTTTGCATCGGGATGAATATTTTGAATGTATAATGTATTCACGAGGACATAGGAGCTAAACAAGGAGGTAAAAATACATGTATCATTTTTTTCTCCATAACAATAACAATAAAATAGCCATTACTAATAAACCACATGGAGTACTCACCATGGGGCTCCCAATTTTGATGAATCCATGCATGCAAGAAGTTTAGGGTTGGGGGTATTCTGGTAAACTTGCAAATTAAATCATGATTAGCCATGTAGATGACTATTTCTTCTAGTATCTCCTACTTAATAACAATTTTTGTTCTTGACCTAGACTCAGGAAGACATCCATTGACTTTGCATCCTGTTGAGGTTGATCCGGCTGCCGTAAAAATCTTTTTAGCCTCCATATTTTGGGCTTCTTCTATCCCAACAGGGGACTTCTCTTTCATTAGGTCTGCAAAAGAGGGTGGCTTCTCAGTTTGAATCTAGAGGAGACTCCATTCAAGTCAAAATCAAGTTGTTCCAGAGGGAAAACCTACAAGCCCTAGGTTAAGCTCCAAAAAAACACCGATACCATCATTTGCCTCTCTATTGTTACATTAATCTTATTAGCTTAATCACATGCTTAATTGGGTTAAATTTCTATGTTAATATTCTCATTGTGTCATTTACCCTATTAATCAACAACATTGACTTTTTAGCTAGTTCATTTACATTTTTAGGAGCCACAGTGGAATTACAAAAAATACTAGCATCTAGCCTAAAAAGGTTCCATGGCCAACCCCCTTTACCAAAACAAATCCCCCTTGGCATTTTACAACCATACTTGTCAAAAGTTACATGCACACCATTTTCATTCATCTTACTAATATAAATAAAGTTTCTAGCTAAACCTAGAATATCCAATACATCAAAAAGAGTTTTAACTCTATCATCGAAAAATAATAATTTTACCTTCTCATAAGCAACAATCTTGTGAGAAGTATTGTCACCCAAAAATACCTTACCTTGTTTTAATACTCTAAATACCACTCCTTGTGAAGATTCATGTGTAATGAGGTACCTAAATCAATTAACAATGAATTATCACTAGAATGGAAGCTAGAAGAAGTTAGAAAAACATCACCACTACCATCTTTTGCAGATGACTTGTCTATAGGGAATCTTCAATTGTCTTTTCTCTTAAGTTTACACTCCTTTACATGACATGTTTTACCATAGTTTCATTTCATTACCTTTCACTTTCCTAGAGACTTAGACCTACTCTTTGACTTGGATTTCTTTTTCTCTCGTAATTTATTCTTACCTCATGTTTCTTTGCATCAACCTTTCACTAAGAGAGCATCTTTAGAGACATCATCCATATATTTTCTCTTTAGTTCTTCACTTAGAAGAGTTGACACAACTTCTTATTGGTACCCAAATTTGCCACCCCTAAAAACTATGTTTAATAATCTATAGCCAAATGTCAAGTCATTCTTGGCACATTAATGCAACTATGTTATCTTTCCTGTAAACGTGGTTAAGTCAATAGGTGTTGGTGTATCTTGGACTACTAATGATGTATGTAGGTTGCTCATCACAAAGATTATCAAACTATGATTCCTAAAGGAGGCTTCAACTCCAACATGAATAGAGGGAAGAAAGGGTGAAGTTCAAAGAAAGACTATCATGGCAGATACCACACATAGTTGGGAAGGATTAAGGCCAAGATAAATCTTCTCTAGCACATTAATACATAATCATGTACAAGGATCGTCTTCCAAGCATAAAGTTATCATTACAAAAAATATAGTATTCAAGATAGGTAGTTTCAGTGAAGTCCAAAGATCAATCTTTCTATTTT
The DNA here is from genome assembly GCA_027924645.1 of Cunninghamia lanceolata. Classification (NCBI taxonomy): domain Eukaryota; kingdom Viridiplantae; phylum Streptophyta; class Pinopsida; order Cupressales; family Cupressaceae; genus Cunninghamia; species Cunninghamia lanceolata. The sequence continues at coordinate 4,349,782 of BSBN01000490.1, read as the reverse complement.
TATAAAGTCTATTTTTAGAAAAAGTTGCTTTTTGATTTTTCATTATGTCCTGAATTGAGGAGATAAGCATGAAAATCTTAAATTCCTATTTTAGAAAGTTGTTTTTTTTTTCTTTTTCAGTGAAAAGCGATGGATGGTAGAGGTAGAAAATTACCAAAGCAGTTTCAAGCTTTGTCACATGAAAATGGAATTCAAAAATATAAAAATCAATGAGAAATGTGTTGAACACACCCAGAATACTAAGAGGGGGGTGAATCAGTATACAAACAAATCTTAAACCCTTTGGGGCTAATTGAAACTTAATCTTTACAACATTATTAGAAACATAAAGAATCAACACAATGCACAACACCACATAACACCAGATATATGTGGAAAACCCCAAAGGGGAAAAACCATGGTGAGAAAATAAATGAATCACAGTTACAACTTTGTTTTAGGGCTACAACCCAAGGAAGCTACTACTCCATGTGAAAGGTTTTAGGGTCATTCCCAAGGAAGATACAACTCCCTGTAGACTTTGTTTTAGGTCTTCAACCCAGGAAGCAACTACTCCCTGAACTGAGAACAAACTTAGAAAAGATTATAGCATGACAATCCTTCTACTGTCTGAATCTAACAATGAATCTCAATCCTTTTGATGATTGCAATTATGCTTTAACAACTTCCGCAAATTAGTTAGGCACACTCTTTACTTCCCTTCTATCTCAAAAATATCTTCAAGATGAATCCGGACAAGATCTATTACCTCTAATCTTTCTCTTTCACATCATAATGCATTACACATCTATATTTGACTTCTTGCACACATGCTCGCAATCACCACCTCACCTAGATCAGCTAGGTTTTCAATGTATACATGATATTACGTTGATTACATTACATGTCGGCCAAAGACAACAAGAATATTACAATTATAAGTCGGCCAAAGATCAAACAACATAAAACATGTAGAGGGCAAGTCCTAACAAGAACTACATGCAACACCAAGAAGAGGAACATGCCTTACGGATTCCAACACATGCTTAACCTGGTCCTAAACATCCTTCATAGCATCATCCTTCAAAGAATAGTATCCACATGCTTCGTACATTTGAAATAGGTTGACCTTAAGGAAGAAAACATGAAGCTGGTGGCATTTCTGTTATTACAACTTAGTGGTACTCATGAAAGATTAAACATTACTTGTGCTTCTCCCAGATGAGTTGGCATGACCCATACAACATCTCCAACCACTCCTTGAACTCCGCACAACAAAGACTTTGTGTCACACACCTTCAACATGCATCAGTCAGCTAGGCAAAAGCATAACCCAACAACACCATCATTCCAGACCACAACCAATTCTGAAGAAACTAGAAAACACCTTATGGAGCAACAAGAAACATCAAAAGATCCTCAGGATCATTCTCCACTAGCCAATTCACCACTTCATACAACAACAAGTTGGCACAAGCCAACTGACACTGAAACAAACCACCGAACAATACAGTCCTGCACTCTGTCACTTATAACTTTCTCTGCAAAGGGACAAATGATGTGAAACTTTGAATGTAGCACATTAACAACATACTGAACTTAACTTCTGAACCGCAAGATTATATCTACAAATGTAGAGGAATGCAAAGCATTCTCCCAACCAGTCTTCAAGGCAACTTCCTGCAGTAAAAACCTTCACCAACATTCGGAGATCAAGCAGCAACACATACTTCCTTAGGAACAACAAGAGAGAGCATGCAACATGATACAGATCATCAACAACATATCCCCAACATCAACATTACATCTAATCCTCATCTTAATGCTTCTAATTCCCATCTTAATATATCATCATGATATCATCTCTGCTGACAATAAACATACTCAATATAACTTTAACTGACATTAAACAATGCATGACATCCAACTATGAACATCAACAACATCAATGTTAGCACACCATCATAGTATACCATTAACATGAGCAACAATGACAACCCAAACTCAGTATTGACATCAATGACAACCATAGCAGTGACAATCTTAGGTAACATATGTGCAACAATCTCCCAACACACACCTACTCATTCTCCCCTTTGATATCAAGGACAAAGGGAAACTATTTCTCCCCCTTAGGGCATAAACTCTCCTTTTCAGCCTTCTTAAAGTGACTAACAGGCTCCCCCATTAGCAACAACCACTACCCACTCCCCCTGAGAGGTAGCCACCACCAATCCAAGAAAAAGGATATAGAATGAATTACTCACCCTAGACAGATGCACCAACTATGCATCTAGCAAGAAGGAGGGGCAATTACCCCTAACTTATGTCAGAGATACTCAAAAGTATCCTTTGCAAGAGCCTTTGTGAAAATATTTGCAATCCAATCCTTAGTAGGAACATACTCCAATCTAACTTCTTGCTCTGAAACCTTCTCTCTCAAAAAGTGATACCTGATTGATATATGCTTGGTTCTAGAATGCATCACTAGATTCTTGGATATATTGATAGCACTTGTATTATCACACAAAAAAAGAATAGGTTTAACATACTATATCTTGATATCCTTCAATAGTTGTTTCATCCACAACACTTGTGTACAATAAGATGCTGCAACAATATACTCTACCTCTGCAATTGATAAAGATACTAAATCTTGTTTCTTACTATTCCATGCAACCAATCTACTTCCTAAGAAGAAGCACCACCACTTGTACTTCTATCATCAACACAACCAGCCCAATTAGCATCGGTGTAAGCACTCAAATCAAAGTCATTACATATTGGATACCATAAGCCATAATCTGGAGTTCCCTTCAAATACTTGAATATTATTTTTATTGCCTTCTCATGAGCTTTCTTAGGATTAGCTTGATATCTGGCAACCAAACATACTACATGCATAATATTAGGGCTAGATGCAGTCAAGTATAATAATCTGCCAATCATAAATCTATAAAGAGTCTAATCAACCTCAGGTGACTCATTAGTCTTGCTCAAGTGACAACTAGTAACCATAGGAGTACTTACTGGTTTGGAATCCTCCATACAAAATTTCCTCAACATCTCTCTAACATAACATACTTAGCCTAAGAAATAAAGATAGCATCATCTAGCTGAGAAATTTGAAGCCCAAGGAAGAAAGACAACTCTACAATCATAGACATCTCAAATTCTTTCTTCATTTCTTTTGCAAACCTCTTACACATATTATCATCTCCACCAAAGATGATGTCATCAACATATACAACAACTATCAAAATCTTGTCTTCCTCTACCTTAATGTAAATATTACTATCTGTAGTACCTTTCTTGAAACCTTGCTAAAGTAAGTACTTATCCAACCGAGCATACCAAGCTCTAGGGGCTTGCTTGAGTCCATACAAAGCTTTCTTGAGTCTGCATACCATGTCTGGATCTTCTAATAACTAGAAACCATTTGGTTTCTCAATGTAGACCTCTCCCTCTAAATCACCATTTAAAAAGGTTGGTTTGACATCCATCTGATAGACCTTGAATTTTTTGTGAGCAACAAAGGCAAGAAACATCTTGATTGCCTCCATCCTAGCTACCGGACCAAAAGTATCCTCAAAATCAATAGCTTCAACTTGTGAAAAACCCTTACACACCAATCTTGCTTTGTTCCTTACAACTTCACCATCTTCATTCAGCTTGTTTTGGAACACCCACTTTGTTCCAATAACATTCTTATTAGCTGGTTTGGGAATCAATTCCCATTTCTAATTCTTTTCTATCTTATTCAATTCTTCTTCCATTGCCTTCATCCATCCTTCATCTTTGCTAGCATCAGCATAGGTTTTGGGCTCTACCTTTGGCAGTAAGCACAAATTCACTTGCTCACTTGCTTTTACAAGCTTTCTCTTGGTCTACACACCTTCATTCTTATCCCTAATGATCTAATCTTCTGAATAATTCCTCTGAACATACTTTGTTGGAGTCTTAGGGGTCTTTTCTGATTCTTTTTCCTTCTCTTCTTTCTCCTCTTCTTCTTCTTCTTCAATGCAGTGAGGTATATCAAATCCACAATCCTCTAGTTCTTATGAGATTTGACACAAATCTTCATCTACCTTGATATTTGTGTTTTCAATCATCCTTCCCAATCTCTTGTTGTAGCATCTATAGTCCTTGCTTCTAGTTGAGTAACCAAGAAAGATCCCTTCATCACACCTTGAATCAAACTTTCCAAGGTCTTCTTCATCTCTCCTGATGTAGCATTTATTGCCAAAGATCCTAAAGTATCTGACAGTGGGAGGTCTTCAATACCATAGCTCATAGGGAGTCTTAGTGCTATTGACCCTTAATTGTACTATGTTAGACAGCAATGTGAACCGCTTCCTTCCAATACATATCAGGTAGATCTGCATCTTTCAACATTTCCATAGCCATTTCTTGCATAGTCCTATTCTTCCTCTCCACTACCCCACTCTGTTGAGGGGTCCTAGGAGAATACAGATGTCTCTTAATACCATGATCTTCACAAAACTTTTCAAACTCATTTGAAGTAAAGTCACCTCCTCTATCAGATCTTAAACATTTGACGTTATCATTCATTTCATTCTCAACTTTTTCTTTGAAAATCTTAAACATATCAAAGGCTTCTGATTTGTCTCTTAAAAATGTAACCCAAGTCATTCTAGAGTAATCATCAATATGCAAAATGAAATACCTTTCACCTTGTTGACTCTTTGTCCTTGTAGGTCCATATAGGTCAATGTGAATCAACTCCAATGGTATTATAGAAGAATACTCCTTGCTCTTAAAATTTGTCTTTGTCTGCTTTCCCATTTGACATTCCTTGCATAATGTGTTTGAGGGCTTGGTTATCTTAGGCATATCTCTCACTGCATGTGTAGAGTTGATCTTCACCATATTATCAAAGTTGATATGTCTCATCTACTTGTACCACAACCAACATTTACTAGATTGAGCCAATAGATAGGTTCTTCCATTTACCTCCTTTATATAATAGATATATCCATATGTCATGGTACCTTATGCAACTAATCTTCCAAATCTTGCCTTCCTGATCTCACAACCTTTGGCATGAAATGTAAGATTGTATCCTTTACTACACATCTGACTAACACTAAGAAGATTCTGCTTCAGCCCTTTGACATAGAGGACATCTTCAATCCTATTCTTCCCATCAATAGTTATAGCACCCTTTCCATAGATTTGTGCTGACTCATCACCACTAAACTTGACAACTCCACCATTCCACTTCTTAAGGATGATGAACTTTCCCTTGTCACCAATCATGTGATTGGAGCAATCACTATCAATAACCCAAGCATTTGCTTCTTCTTTTGCATGAAAAGTAGTCCACACAACCATAGATTTTTCAATATTTTTTTCATCTTGCAAGGTACTAGACTTCTACAATTTCCAATATCCCCCTTTTTGTCACCAACTTTCAAGGCCGTGAAAAGTGTTTCATCATTTGAATCATCATGATCCTCATCTTCTGAAGAGAAGTTGTTTTCCATGGAATAAAGACTTCTTTTGAACTTCTCTCTTTTTTGCTACCCCTTTATTCTTTAAAAGGACATTTAGAGGCAAAATGGCCAACTCTTCCACAATTGAAGCATTTGAAAGGTAACTTACCTCTGTATTTGTTGGTGCCTTTCTTCAATCTTATCACAAATTTTGCCTCTTCTTCATCAAGGTCATCATCTTGATCAGCAGTTTCATCTTATGTCTTCTTACTGGCTTTGAATGTTGCTTCCTTCTTTGGAGCACCTTTGTCAAATTCTCTCATTTCAAACGTTGTGAGAGTACCAAACAATTGATCTAATGTATAGTGATCCAAATCTTGACACTCCTCAATAGCAAATACCATATGACTATAAGATTGAGGGAGAGATCTCAGAACCTTCTTCATAATCTCATCTTCTTTCACTATTATGCCAAGACCTCTTATGCCATTAACTATTTCATCCATCCAAAGCATATAACTGGCAATGTCTTCATCCTCTGCCATCCTCAAGGTCTCAAATTTGTTCTTGAAGATTTGCATCTTAGCTTGTTTTACTTTACTATCTCCTTCATAAATGTTGCTAACTTTTACCCAGACATCCGTAGCAGATTCGCAATTCATTACCTTCAGGAGTTCTGAATCAGCTAGCCCACTCATTATAGTATTCTTTTCCTTGGAATTGTTATCATACAATTTGATCTTAGTTGAATCTATAGGATCATCAGTAGGAGCAATGTAACCATCCTTGACAAATTGCCAAAAACCAAACCCTAGAGAGCATAGGTAGCCTTCCATCCTTAGCTTCCAAAAGGAGTAATTTGTTCCATCAAACTTAGGTTCCTTGTGAGATCCATCATGAGCCATCCTGAACCTTCCTCAAGCGGTTAAGCTTCTTCTAAGGAACCTAGCTCTAATACCAATTGTTGAACACACCCAGAATACTGAGAGGGGGGTGAATTAGTATACATACAAATCTTAAACCCTCCAGAGCTAATTAAAACTTAATCTTTACAATATTAACAGAAACATAAAAGATCAACACAATGCACAACACCACATAACACCAAATATACCTAGAAAACCTGAAAGGGGAAAAACCACTATGAGAAAAGTTGCTAGGAGCTATTGTCCTAATCCAGCCTCACAAATGAATCATAGTTACAACTTTGTTTTAGGGCTATAACCCAAGGAAGATACTACTCCCTGTAAAAAGGTTTTAGGGTCACTCCCAAGGAAGCTACAACTCCCTACAGACTTTGTTTTAGGGCTTCAACCCAAGGAAGCAACTACTCCCTAAACTGAGAACAAACTTAGAAAAGATTACAGCATGACAGTCCTATTGTCCGAATCTAACAATGAAGCTCAATCCTTTTGATGATTGCAATTATGCTTTGACAACTTCTGTAACTTCTTCAAATCAGTTAGGCACACTCTTTACTTCCCTTCTGTCTCAAAAATTTCTTCAAGATGAATCTGGACAGGATCTATTACCTCTGCTCTTTTTCTTTCACATCATAATGCATTACACATCTATATTTGACTTCTTGCACACATGATCACAATCACCACCTCACCTAGATCAGCTAGGTTTTCAATATATACATGATATTACATTGATTACATTACATGTCGGCTAAATACAACAAGAATAATACAATTACAAGTCAGCCAAAGATCAAACAACATAAAATATGTAGAGGGCAAGTCCTAACAAGAACTACACACAACACTAGGAAGAGGAACACACCTTGCAAATTCCAACACATACTTAACTTGGTCCTAAACATCCTTCATAACATCATCCTTTAAAGAATAGTATCCGCACACTTCGTACATTTGAAATAGGTCGACCTTAAGCAAGAAAAATTGAAGTTGGTGGCATGTATGTTATTACAACTTGGCAATACTCATGAAAGATTAAACATTGCTTGTGTTTCTCCCAAATGATTCAGTGTGACCCATACAACATCTCCAAACACTCCTTGAACTCTGCATAATAAAGACTTTGTGCCGCACACCTTCATCATGCCTCAGTCAGCCAGGCAAAAGCAGAACCCAACAACACCATCATTCCAGACCACAACCAATTCTGAAGAAACCATAAAACACCTTGTGGAGCAACAAGAAACATCAAAATATCCTCAAGATCATTCTCCACCAGCTAATTCACCACTTCATACAACAACAAGTTGGCGCAAGCCAACTAACACTGAAACAAGCCACCAGACAATACAGTCTTGCACTCTGTCACTTATAACTTTCTCTGTGGAGGAACAAATGATGTGAAACTTTGAATGTAGCATCTTAACAACATACTAAACTTAACTTCTGAACTGCATGACCTATCTGCAAACGCGGAGGAATACAGAGCATTCTCCCAACCAATCTTCAAGGCAACTTCCTACAATAGAAACCTTCACCAGCATCTAGAGATCAATCAACAACACATACTTCCTTAGGAACAACAAGAGAGAGCATACAACATGATACAGACCATCAACAACATCTCCCCAACATCAGCATTACATTTAATCCTCATTTTAATGCTTCTAATTCCCATCTTAATATATCATCATGATATCATCTCTGCTAACAACAAACATACTCAATACAACTTAAACTGACATTAAACAAGACATGGCATCCAACCATGAACATCAGCAACATCACTATTAGCACACCATCATAGTATACCATCAACATAAGCAATAATGAAAACCCAAATTGAGTGTTGACATCAATGACAACCACAACAAGTTCAATCTTAGGTAACATATGTGCAACAAAATGAAATTGTTATTAAAGTCAGTGTTTAAAAATGAAAAAATAGAATAAATTTAAAAGAATTTCAAAGTTGTGAATTAATAATTCAAAAATTGGAATTAATGAACCAAAACCTCCACCAAAAAGCAAATGGGCACCTAAACTCAATTAGGAACCAAAATAACATGTTTTCTTGCCAAAATAAAGTGGGAAATAAAGCAAATGAAGTGCCCAAATTAGTATATGCACTCAAGTAAAGATTGGAAGGAAAATAAAGTGAAATAAAGAATAAAAAGTGATGAATTTGAGCCCTTCATTCAAAGTAATACCCAAGGCAAGATTGAGTATCAATTAAAGCAAATTAAAGACAAAATCAGAAGGCCAAAGCCCTTAATTTAGATGGACCTTCAAGATGAGACGAAGAAATAGAAAGAAAGTAATATTTTATATTATTTTCAAACGATGATGATAGAATTGCTTTCAAAGCAGATATTTTTAAAGCTTCAAGAAGCTATAACTAGAAGGCTATAAATATGTGTCACTTACACATACAATGTAATGAGAGTCGATGTTAGACTTATGCTACAGAAATTGTCATTCGAGTTTGAAGTTAGATTAATTTTTTAAGTGTTTGTGTGTAATGAATGTGAAGTTGAAGCTTGCTTATGCTACCAAGATTTCCATTCAATTCCAATTCCAAGTGTTATAATCATTAAAGGAAGAGTCTAATTAATAAGAAAAATTATGTTAACTTTATGTGACATTGATGTTCAAATTCATGAAGCAGCTTCAAATATTTGCTGATAATTAATTATCTTCATCCATTCTTCTTCTAGGCATTGTTATTTCCAAGTGTTATGTTTTCATAGAGATCAAATTAATCATTGATACAACTCAAAAGATCTTTATTTTAATCTTTGGAAAGTATTTTGTTTATGTTTTGGTTGTCATAAATTGAGAAAATTCATTGGTGAGAAAAAGGAATTTTTCAAGTCTCATGCTCTAACCTATGAGGTCAAAATAGATAGGTCAAGTTTACTTATTTATTTTAGCCTTATGCAAAACCCCAAAGACTAGATTGTATAGCGTTCATATTAACATACTTGTTTTTGTTTTAGATTTGAGAAGTAGATTAAATCAAGGAGCTTCCCCTATGAATTTGAAGAGAGGATTCCCTCATCCACTTTTTTGTTTTGTGTTTTCATGAAAGTGAAAAATTAAAACACCAATAATTTTTGGCACCCACCATGGGGCACGAGTTACTAAAGTTCCAAATCTCACGTATATGACTCTCAAAACTCTTTAAGCTCCAATTTTGTAACCTAACTTAAAAATTAGAATGAACAAGATCAAGAAGATATGTTGGGTAGCTTAAGACATTTTGTGTTTGATCAAAAGAAGAGTCTCGCACATTTGAGATTTGCCGTTGCTATCTTAGATGATATAGGATAAATGTTTGGATTTCACCTATTTATCACAAGAAGCTTCGTCATTATTCGCACAACTCTGAAAGCTTCTAGGATTCACGCCAAGACCTCTAGTTTTAATATTTTTGTAGGTTAAAGATCGTTTCCAGTACCATTAAATCTTATGAGATCAAACATGACATTGTTGGAGATTATTATTTGACATAATCACCATTCTACATCACTATTCCTACCTCCTTCAAGCATAGAATTAATATTTTTTTAGGTTTTCCTCTATATTTTAGTGATATATGCTCAAAGACATAGAGAAAGTAAGATTAAATATTCTTTCACTTCATACCTTATCAAATTGTAGCACTTTAATGTTAATTCCAAGCAAAAATCTAAGCATTGAGAGAAGAACCAACAATTTGCAACACCATCTTCCATAATTTCTAGCAATTGGTTCAGGCCTAAGGCCATTTATTGACCATCATAACCAACAATACTTGGTGCCAGATCCAAAGCAAAGACATTAAGGTGGTTTTGTTAGGGGATTCAAAAGTCAAGTTTCACCTATTTCCAAATGTTACCAACACTTTCCAAACACCTCCTAGTGACTGCACCTAAAGATTATTGTTATTTTAGACTATGACAATGATTATACCCCCTCTAAATTATATTTTCTAGGTCTATCTAGTGATTGTACTTGCAACATACTTTCATATTAGTTTGTACCAATAGCAGTACCCTTGAGAGTCACTGTTACAACAAACTAACATCACAAAATCAATTATTTTCAGTCTACTACAACTTCAAACTTAAAAAGTCATTACTTTTTAATTGTAATGACAAATTATCATTATTCCAGGTTGTTACAGTGACAACACACTTGAAAATATTTTCATATTAGATTTTTACAATGACAAATACATTCAAAATCATACCTTTCAGACTATTACAAGTGGTTATACCTAGGAACATCTATTTTTCAACTATACTAGCTAGCTTATACCTTCAAATTTATTAAATTTGAAGAGCTTAAGACATGGAATTGATCAATCTTGGCTCTAAAGGTTTACACAAGGGGAAGAAGAAATACAAATCCTACCAAATTTGCCTTCCCGAATTTTCAACAAGCATCATCAAGTGAAGGATCTCTTCCATCCATCCCTGAACTTGTTGATAGATTCACCCTACTTCTGGACTAAGTCCCTCATTTTGCTTGCCCATTCAATAGGGATCTCTAGGGATTCAAAGTTGCCAAGGAATTTCTTCATTATTTTATCCCATGTTTTGTCATGATTAGGGCAATTCTTTCTATACCAATTCAAGGTTTCATTTCTTAGGGTTCCTACAAAGTCAAATAGCTTGGTTTGATCCCAAGTTACATTCTTTCTTTTCCATGTTGATTCTAAAATGAATACATGCTCTACTACTTCACAGGTGTCCTTACATAACACTGGTAATTTGATGGGTGAGTCCATTTTTAGTTTTTATTATATTTTTCCCTCTTTGTAGTGTGTTTTTTTATGTCCTTTTGTAGTTTCTTAGTTGCCCTTTGTGGTAAGGGTTTTCCTTCCCTTCCTTTATCTATTTTCAACTGTATGTCAAAGTATTCTCTACCTAACACTTCTTCACAATCTTCTACGATCTGGTCTTGTTGTTGTCTTTTCTTGTCTACTTCCTTGTTATTTTGTACTAAAATTCTTCTAATTTTATAGGGCACAGGAGATGACTCCTGGTCTCAGGGTTGCACCTCTTCAAAATTCCTTTTTGTTTTCAAAGATATCCTTTCATTAGTTAAGGACATGTTTTTCATTAAAGGTGTCGCTTCATTACCTTTTCTAATTTCACTTACATATTTAATCAAGAATTCATCTCTATCAGGTATTACATCTAGTTCTCTTTCCCTTATTCTTCTTACACTTTTATTTACTAGTTCTTTTAGGTATGCTTCATCAAAGTTTAAGGGTTGGAGATTCTATATAGGGTTAAAGAATATTTCCCATTTTTCATCTACCCGAATCTAAATATTAGTGAAATTTGGTTGAATGTATGGTGTTTTACCCAATTGTGGTAGGGTTAGGTTTCTAGTGCATTCTTCTTCCCATGTTTTTCTAGAATTCCCATATGCGGTAATGCTTCCTTCCAGACTTTTAAGAATTTCTTTAACCTTATCAATATGTAGTGTTATTTGTCATGGATTGATGTGTGTATCAATCTCTATTACATCTATGGCAACCCCTAGGGTACACTCCTCTCTTTCCTCCAAATTTGGTAAATTTAATTGTTTGACTGCACCCATAGTAGCACGCTCAGCAACACCCTCATTGGCACACTCCACTCTTTTTCTGCTTCCTTTTCTACCACATTTTGCATAGTGGTTTTTCTCCCTAATTCTTCTGCCTTTTCCATTCTTATGTGGTATCTTTCTTGTCTTTCCTGAGTTAGTTTTAGCTTCCTTTCCTTCATGTCCATGTCCATTCCGGTTTGTATAGCTTCCTTAATCTCTCTTAATCTCTTATTGCCTTCTTTAGCCTTGGGTGTGTTAAATGTGATCTTAAATTAATCCTTTTGTATCCCATGGTTGGATTCTTTCAAATGGTTACATCTTTTTAGGGATCTTTTGAGCTCCCTCTCCCTTTCCATCTATCATCCCTTAGGTGTGTTGCACATATGATACCTAAGGTTGTGATGTGGTTGTCATTGATGTCAACACTCAGTTTGGACTGTCTAATACATTGTTGATGTTGAATGTAATGTGGTTGCTGAAGTTCATGGTTGGATGTCATGTTTAATGTAATATGGTTACTAAAGCTCATGGTTAGATGTCATGCCTTGGTCAATGCGGAGTTGAGTATGAAGTTATATTAATATGGGAATTAGAAGCATCAAGAAAACATATTAAGATGGGAATTAGAAGCATCAAGAAGACATATTAAGATGGGAATTAAAAGCATCAAGAAGTTATATTAATATGGGAATTAGAAGTTCTAAAATGTATGTTTCTAGATGTCTGCATGAACTGTCACAAGAACACAAGTAGGTTTTGTTCTCCGGAAAGTGATGAAGACTTCTGCCATAGAAAGCTGCCTGAGAGACTGCTTGGGAAATTGCTCTGCATTCCTTCGCATTTGTAGATATGATCATGCGGTTTAGTATCTAAGTTCAGTATGTCATGAAGATGTTATATCCAATAAATAAAGTATGTATACCTTCATTAATAAAAGTTATGTGTGATAGAGTTCCAGTCTATGTTCTGGCAGAGTAAAATGGTGATGAAGACTTGTTAGAATGCTTCGCACTCTTTCAGATGTGAAGATTTGTCAATAAAACTTTGTGAACATGTTTAGAGAGGCTCAGTGCATACTTTTGTAAAGTATCTAGTGATTTGGTGTACCTCAAGTAATGTTTAATCTTCTATGTGTACTGCCAAGATGAAATGACCATTGTGCTACAAGCTTCATGTGCTCTTACTTAAAGGTGACCTATTTCAAATGGGCATGACATGTAAATGTTACTCTTTGAAGGATGATGCTGTAAAGAATGTTTAGGACTGGGCTAAGCATGTGTTCGGATCCGCAAGGCGTGTGTTTCCTTCTGGAGTGGCATGTAGTTCATAATAGGGCTTGCCCTATGCATGCTTCATGTTGTGAAATCTTTGGCCGACTTGTAAAATCTAATATTCTTGTTGTATTGGCTGACTTGTAATGAAATCAATGTAATATCATGTATATATTGTGAACCTAGTTGATCTAGGAGAGGTATGATTGCGAAGATGAAAATATGAAAGAGTGAAGAGCAGAGTATGAATATCTTATGCATTGTGATGTGTGACTAAAGGAGAAAGAGCAAAAGTATTGGAGGTTGTCTTGATTCATCTTGAAGACATTTTTGTGATAGGAGGGAAGTGAAGAGTGTGCCTAATTGATACAATCAACAAAAGAAGCAGAAGTACAGTCATCAAAGATGTGAGCCTCAATGTCAGTTTTTAGACAGTAGAAAGACTATCATACTATAATCATTTTGAGTTTGTTCTCAGTTCAAGGAATAGTTGCTTCCTTGGGTTGTAGCCCTAAAACAAAGTTAGCAGGGAGTAGTAGCTTCCTTGGGTTGTATCCCTAAAACAAAGTTAGCATAGAGTAGTAGCTTCCTTGGGTTTTAGCCCTAAAACTAAGTTGTAATTTTGAGCTTCATATATTGTGAGTTAATCCTCACCGTGGTTTTTCACTTCTTGGGTTTTCACGTATATCTAGTCTCATGTGTTGATGTGTATTGTGTTGATCTTTCATGTTTAAATTAATGCTATAATACTTAAGTTTTAATCTACTCCAGAGGACTTGAAGTTGTTTAGATATGGATTCACCCCCCCTCAGTATCCTGGTGTGTTCAACAATTGGTATCAGAGCCAAGTTACTCATAAGAAGCTTAACTGCTTGAGGAAGGTTTGGGATGGCTCCTAATGGATATCACAAGGTACCTATGTTTGATGGAACAAATTATTCCTTTTGGAAGCTAAGGATGGAAAACTATCTATCCTCTCTAGGTTTTAGTGTATGGCAAGCTATTGTGAAGGGTTGCATTACTCCTGGTTCTAAGCCTATAGATGTTTATGAGATTAGGTTGTATGATAATAATGCCAAGGCAAAGAGTACTATCATGAGTGGACTGGTGGATACAAAACTTCTAAAGGTAATGAGTTGAAAATCTACTAAGGATGTCTGGGTAAAACTTGAAAGCATTTATGAAGGAGATAGTAAAGTGAAGCAAGCCAAGATGCAAATCTTCAAGAGAAAATTTGAGACCCTGAGGATGACAGAAGATGAAGACATTTCTATTTATATGTTCTGAGTGGATGAAATAGTTAATGGCATCATAGGTCTTAGTGGTGAAGTGAAAGAAGATGAAATTGTGATGAAGGTACTAAGAAATCTTCCCAAATCTTACAGTCATAAGGTATCTTCTATTGAGAAGACTCAGCATTTGGATACATATATATAGTAGATCAATTGTTTGGATCTCTCACTACCTTTGAAATGAGAGAATTTGACAAAGGTGTTCCAAAGAAGGAAGCAACATTCAAAGCAAGAAAGAAGACAGAAGATGAAGCAGTTGATCAAGATGATGACCTTGATGAGGTAGAAGAAAACTTTGTAAGAACACTAAAGAAAGGCATGGGCAAATATAGAGGTAAGTTACCTTTCAAATGTTTCAATTGTGAAAAGATTGGTCATTTTGCTTCTAAATGTCCCTTTAAAGAATCAAGGGGTAGTAACAAGAGAGACAAGTTCAAAAGAAGCATGTATTCCATAGAGGGCAGTTGTTCTTCAGAAGATGGGGACCATGATTATTCAAATGATGAAACACTTTGTATGGTCTTGAATATTGGTAATAAAAAGGATGATATTGAAAAATGTGTAAAGACTGATACCTTGCAAGCTGACCAAAACAATGATAGATCAATGGTTGTATGGACTTTCATGCAAAAGAAGAAGCCAAGGCTTATGTAATTGATAGTGGTTGCTTCAATCATATGACTGGTGACAAGGAGAAGTTTATCGACCTTGAGAAGTGGAATGGTGAAGCTGTTAAGTTTAGCGTTGATGAGTCAGCACAAATATGTGGAAAGGGTGCTATAACTATTGATGGGAAAAACAAGACTGAGGATGTCTTCTATGTCAAAGGGCTAAAACACAATCTTCTCAGTGTCAGTCAGATGTACAGTAAAGGATACAATCTTACCTTTCATGCCAAAGTTTGTGAAATCAGGAAGGCAGGGTCTAAAAAACTAGTTGTTGAAGGCATCAAGTCATATGGTGACATTTATCATCTAAAGGAGGTAAATGAAAGAACATGCTTATTAACTCAATTCAGTGAGTGTTGGTTGTGGCACAAGAGAATGGGACACATCAACTTTGATAATATGGTAAATATCAGCTCTATTCATGCGATGAGAGATATGCCTGAGATAACCAAGGCTGTAAACACATTGTGCAATGAATTTCAAATGGGAGAGTAGACAAAGATAATTTTCAAGAACAAGGAGTACTCTTCTTCAATTCCATTGGAGCTTATTCATATTGACCTGTGTGGCTCTACAAGAGTAAAGAGTCAACAAGGTGAAAGGTATTGCATGTTACTTATTGATGATTATTCTAGAATGACTTGGGTTACTTTCATAAGAGAAAAATAAGATGCCCTTGACAAGTTTAAGGTTTTCAAAGCTATGGTTGAGAATGAAATGTAGAAGTTGTAAAACCAACCTCACAGGACCCAGTGAACACCTACAAAACCTAAGAAACCTTCCACAAGAGAAAAAAAAAGAAAAGAGAGCAATTTGCACAAAAAAGGATGCAATTAATGAAATAGATTCTAATGAATTACATGTGAGAACTTGCTTTTATATTTGCAAGTTAGAGAAAACCCTAATATGACTTAATAATTTAACCTAAGACTAAAAATAAGCCCTAAGTAAACTTATTAAAGTGTAATTAAATATTTAACTACACCAACACCCCCCCATAAGTGCAACTTAGGGGAGAAATTAAAAGCATGCAACTAATGCAAGAATGGGTCCCAACTACAAGGCCATGTTAGGTACCCATGAACAACAAGAATCTCTCATAAGGTGGAGAAAAGGAGAAAAACCCTGTGGGAAAAAACCCCTCTCCAAAAGAGAGAAAAAACAAGTACATGAACATGTGATGGAAGAAGGACTAATACTAAGACCCCCCAAGAACCAAATCCATCACAAAAGTACAATCATGAATGCCCCCCCATAAGATAGAGCGAAAAGAGAATATGAATCCCCTCCAAGAAGAAGCTCCAGAACCAATGAAGAGATCTTGAATATAAAATCTAATCCACTACCTGCAAACAACATTTCTCCCTTTTAGAAGAAATAGATCCACTGGTGAATGTAGAAGCCATTCCCACATCTTGGATGAATAGGATTCCATATCGAAATGTGTGCCTTTGAATGCAACTCAAGTGACCTCATACTGGGAAAATATGTCTTCTCCAAAATAGAAACTGTCTGCCCAATCAGAGAAGAACCAGGAGAGGATATGATATGAACTACATCTGGAAACATAGAAGATGAAAGTGGTGATGCAAAGCCACCTGAGATAGCATCAAACAAGAGAGATAAACCCTCAAATGTATCCTCCAAATCGGCAATGTGAGACTCCATAAATAGAGATGATATGTCTACAAGATAGGAATCCCAATGAGGTGGATGAGGAAGACTAATATTGACCTGCTGCACAGAATCACTAGAAGCCAATGATGATGCGACACTGAACTTTGAAGTAGCAATAGGTGATGGTGCAACAATGATCTCATCAGGAGGAGAAGCAATCGAAGCAAGCATTTCAAAAAGATGATGTGAGAAATGAGGACACGTCTCTTTCTCATGTTGATTACTTCCACAATATCTGCAATTAGATTTATGCTGATGGTAGAATCCCATCTCTTTAGATGATTACAGATCAAAACATGCAAATAGATTTATGTTGATAACATAAGCATATCAAAGCAAATAGAACCTTTCAAGGAGGCAGCATGTCCAGGATATCCAACAGAAGCCATAAAATCAACAAACTGATCAAAATATACCTTGGGATGAATCTAAAAAAGATATATGGGTGGCTGTGTAAATCTCGCTGAAACCTTTCCAACGTCTATTCATTTAAAAAAATGGAGATTCTGGGCGCAAGAATGGAGCTCGAAAGCCAAAAAAGATGCCTTGACTTCAAACAGAAATAACTGTCACCAAAAGCAAATTTTGGAAAAAAAAAATACATGTACCAATAGATTGTACTCGGAACCAGCTTTCCAATGCCTATTTTTTTTCAAAAATCTGACTCTGTATGCTCAAGATATGCCTGATTTACCAAAATTGCTCCTTTAGGGTTTGAAGGGCAAAAAAAAGCAAGCAGAGGCTAAAAATAGAGATACGGGTTGAATCTATTTTTCTCAAAATCCATTTCATTAATGCATCCTTATTGTGCAAATTGCAGATGTTCATTGGGTCCTGTGAGGTTGGTTTCACAACTTCTACATGGTATCAAAGCAATTTGCACAAAAAAGGATGCAATTAATGAATGGATTCTAATGAATTACATGTGAGAACTTGCTTTTATATTTGCAAGTTAGAGAAAACCCTAATATGACTTGATAATTTAACCTAAGACTAAAAATAAGCCCTAAGTAAACTTATTAAAGTGTAATTAAATATTTAATTACACCAACATGAAATGGATACTAAGATCAAATGTTTAAGGCCGAATAGAGGAGGTAAGTTTTCTTCAAATGAATTTGATAAGTTTTGTGAAGATCATGGTATTACGAGACATCTGTTAACTCCTATGACCCCTTAGCAAAATGGGGTAGTGGAAAGGAAGAATAGGTCTATGTAAGAGATGGCTAGGGCAATGTTGAAGGATGCAAATCTTTCTGACATGTACTGGAAGGAAGCCGTTCGCATTGTTGTCTATCTGTTTAACAGAGTATAGTTAAGGGTCAATAGCACCAAGATCCCTTATGAGCTATGTTATGGAAGACCTCCTACTGTCAGATACTTTAGGATCTTTGGCAACAAATGCTATATCAGAAGAGATGAAGAAGACCTAGGAAAGTCTGATTCAAGAAGTGATGAAGGGATCTTTATTGATTACTCAACTAGAAGCAAGGCCTATAGATGCTACAACAAGAGATTGGAGAAGATGATTGAAAGCACAAATGTCAAAGTAGATGAAGATTTGTATCAGATATCACAAGAACCATAGGACTCCAGATCTGATATTTTTCCATGCATTGAAGAATAAGAAGAAGAGAAAGAAGAAAAGGAGCAAGAACCAATGCAAGTACCCAAGAATTTAGCAAAGTATGTTCAAAAGAATCATTTAGTAGATCAAATCATTGGGGACAAGGTTAAAGGTGTGTTGACCAAGAGAAGTCTTGCAAAAGCATATGAGCAAGTAAACTTGTGTTTATTATCAAAGGTAGAACCCAAAACCTTTGCTAATGCTAGCAAAGATGATGGATGGATAAAGGCAATGGAAGAAGAATTAAATCAGATTGAGAAGAATCAGACATGGGAATTGGTTCTCAGACCAGCCAATAAGAATGTTATAGGAACAAAGTGGGTGTTCCAAAACACGTTGAATGAAGAAGGTGAAGTTGCGAGGAACAAAGCAAGATTGGTGTGTAAAGGATATTCACAAGTTGAAGGCATTGACTTTGAGGAAACCTATGCTCCGGTAGATAGGATGGAGGCAATTAGGATGTTTCTTGCTCTTGCTACTCACAAGAACTTTAAGGTTTATCAGATGGATGTCAAGTCAGCATTTTTGAATGGTGATCTAGAGGAGGAAGTTTACATTGAGAAACCAAATGGTTTTTAGATATCAGAAGATCTGGACATGGTGTGCAGACTCAAGAAAGCTTTGTATGGTCTCAAGCAAGCACCTAGAGCTTGGTATGCTAGGTTGGATAAGTACTTACTTCAGTAAGGCTTCAAGAAACATACTATAGATAGCAATCTTTACATCAAGGAAGAAGGAGATATGATATTGATAGTTGCAGTGCATGTTGATGACATCATCTTTGGTGGAGATGGTGATATGTGTAAGAGGTTTGTAGAGGAGATGCAAAAAGAGTTTGAGATGTCTATGATTGGTGAGATGTCTTTCTTCCTTGGACTTCAAATTGCTCAGCTAGATGATGGTATCTTCATTTCTCAAGTTAAGTATGTCAAAGAAATGTTGAAGAAATTTGGTATGGAGGACTCTAAACTAGTGAGTACTCCCATTGTCACTAGATGTCACTTGAGCAAGGATGATGAGTCTCTAGAGGTTGATCAGACTACCTATAGATCTTTGATTAGAGGATTATTGTACTTGATTGCTTCTAGACCTGATATCATGCATGCAGTATGTGTGGTTGTCGAATATCAAGTTAATCCCAAGAAAACACATGAGAAGGCAGTGAAAAGAATATTTAGATACTTGAAGGGAACTTTGGTTTATGGATTATGGTATCCAAGAGGTAATGACTTTGATCTAAGTGCCTACACTAATGTTGATTGGGTCGGTTGTGTTGATGATAAAATAAGTACAAGTGGTGGTGCTTTCTTTTTAGGAAGTAGATTGGTTTCATGGTAGAGCAAGAAGCAAGATTCAGTGTCATTATCAACTGCAAAGGTAGAGTATACCACAACAACATCATGTTGTACACAAGTATTATGGATGAAACAAACCCTGAAGGATATCAAGGTACTATATGATGAGCCTATTCCTATTTTGTGTGATAATACAAGTTCTATCAATATTTCCAAGAATCCAGTGATGCATTCTAGAACCAAGCATATAGCAATCAACTATCACGTTTTGAGAGAGAAGGTTGTAGATAAGGAAGTAAGGTTTAAATATGTTCCAACAAAGGATCAGATTGTAGATATTTTCACAAAGGCTCTTGCAAAGGACACTTTTGAGGATCTCTGACAGAGATTATGGGTAATTGCCCCTCCTTCTTACTAGATGCATAGTTGTGCATCTGTCTAGGAGGAGTTCATGCTATATTCTTTTTCCTAGATTGATGGTGGCTACCTCTAAGGGGGAGTAGGTAGTAGTTGTTACTAACAAGGAAAATTGAAAAAGAAGAGATTGTTACCCTTTGTCCTTGATGTCAAAGGGGGAGAATGTGCAAGTATGTGTTGCCATCAATGCTAAAGGAGAAGATTGTTGCACATATGATACCTAAGGTTGTGATGTGGTTCTCATTGATGTCAACACTCAGTTTGGACTGTCTAACACATTGTTGATGTTTAATGTAATGCGGTTGTTGAAGTTCATGTTTGGATGTCATGTTGAATGTAATGTGGTTACTGAAGCTCATGGTTGGATGTCATGCCTCGATCAATGAGGAGTTGAGTATGAAGTTATATTAAGATGGGAGTTAGAAGCATCAAGAAAACATATTAAAATGGGAATTAGAAGCATCAAGAAGACATATTAAGATGGGAATTAGAAGCATCAAGAAGATATATTAATATGGGAATTAGAAGCACTAAAATGTATGTTTCTATGTCTACATGAACTTTCACAAGAACACAAGTAGGTTTTGTTCTCCGAAAAGTGATGAAGACTTCTGCCACAAAAAGCTGCTTGGGAAATTGCTCTGCATTCCTCCGCATTTGAAGATATGATCATGCAGTTTAGTATCTAAGTTCAGTATGTCATGAAGATGTTATATCCAAGAAATAAAGTCTATATACCTTCATTAATAAAAGTTATGTGTGATAGAGTTTCGGTCTATGTTCTGGCAGAGTAAAATGGTGATGAAGACTTGTTAGAATGCTCCGCACTCTTCTGGATGTGAAGATTTGTCAATAAAACTTTGTAAACATGTTCAAAGAGGCTCAATGCATACTTTTGTAAAGTATCTAGTGATTTGGTGTACCGCAAGTAATGTTTAATCTTCTATGTACTGCCAAGATGAAATGACCGTTGTGCTACAATCTTCATGTTCTCTTGCTTAAAGGCAACCTATTTCAAATGGGCGTGACGTGCGGATGTTACTCTTTGAAGGATGATGTTTTAAAGAATGTTTAGGATTGGGCTAAGCATGTGTTGGGATTTGCAAAGCAGGTGTTTCCTTCTAGAGTGGTGTGTAGTTCATAATAGGGCTTGCCCTATGCATGCTTCATGTTGTGAAATCTCTAGCTGAATTGTAGAATGTAATATTCTTGTTGTATTGGGCGACATGTAATGAAATCAATGTAATATCATGTATATATTGTGACCCTAGTTGATCTAGGAGAGGTATGATTGCGAAGATGAAAATATGAAAGAGTGAAGAGTAGAGTATGAATATCTTATGCATTGTGATGTGCAACTGAAGGAGGAAGAGTAGAAGTATTAGAGGTTGTCTTGATTCATCTTGAAGACATTTTTGTGACATGAGGGAAGTGAAGAGTGTGCCTAATTGATACAATCATCAGAAGAAGAGGAAGTGCAATCATCAAAGGTGTGAGCCTCAATGTCAGTTTTTAGATAGTAGAAGGACTGTCATACTATAATCATTTCTGAGTTTGTTCTTAGTTCAGGGAGTAGTAGCTTCCTTGGGTTGCAGCCCTAAAACAAAGTTATAATTTTGAGATTCATATATTATGAGTTAATCCTCACCATTGTTTTTCCTTTCTTGGGTTTTCCACATATATCTGGTTGACAAAAGTAGATTGTCATTGATGTCAAAAAGGTGTTCTCAATTTGTTTGATTTCATCAGGATCAGTGTTGTCAGATATGCAAATATGGTTAGAGATGAGATGCTTTTGTTTGATTAGGATATCTTCAAGTTTGTCTTAGGATGGATTCTCATGTTCTTGGTGTTTGGTGTTCATATTGGTCCTTAGAGTTATCAGTTTTGGTTTATGATAATAATCATTGATCATCATCTTCTTTCATGATCACAAGACTTGTTTGATCAGGTTGATCACATCAATTGTTGATCACATAAGATATTGATGCTAACTTGTTTGTGTTGGACTTATATTCTTGATCTTCACAAGTTTGGCCTTCATGGTGTTTTTGGAGTTGATAGTATGTTTATGTTTAGGTTCATACTTAACATGATCAAGATGCAATTCTTCATGATGTGTTCTCAATAGAACTCACAATGTGTGTTCATATGTCCTTTGGTTATGTCAAGATACTTTACTCATGTTGATGTTATGATAAGGCTTGAAGAAAGTGGTACTTGCAAAGAATGTTACAGGGATGCATAGTGTTTGACACTTGATAAAGTTGTTGTTGGTTTGCTTTGATGGTCATGCTTATGCTTAAGGATGACTTACATAGTGATGTAATTGATCTTTATTCAAATGATGATCTTGATCTGATTATGTCTCAATGCCTCAGGAATATGGAGTTTTTGTATGTCTTTACTTCATGGCAAAAAGATACCTTTATTCATCAATGTTGATTGGTACTAAGAATGAGTGGCAGAGATATGGAGTTGGTTTGATAAGATGTTCAGTTTGGAAGCTTTGGAGGAGTCTAATGTTTTCATGATGATGTCTTCATGGTGATGTGAATGTCTTAATGGTAATATTGATCAGTATGCTTTCATGATTCAGATGGTTTTGATATCTTCATTGTTCTTGAACAAAGGATGCAAATTCTAAGCAAAGTTGTCTTCAGTGTTCTTCATTTTCAGATCTTTAAGAATTTCATTATATAATGATGACATTTCTCCAAGGTTTGTGCTCTTGGTTCAAGTTTCATGGTTATCTTATTGGTGTTTGATGTTAGATGAAAAAGTATTCATGCTTCTATCTTCATCATGGCTTTAGAGGTGTTATAACTTTATGTTGCAGAGGTTGAGTTTATATGTTATTGCAGAAGGAGTGCATTGTTGTTAGAAATCTAAGGTTTTAATATGTTTGTCTCTTGAGATACTAATCTCTAAACTCTAAGACTAAGTCCATTTTCATATGCTGAAACCCACCTGTCTTCATACTTGCATTTTTTGTTATAATTCAATGGTGACTTGCTACTGCAGGTTCATAACTTAAAAATCACCTTTTGAAGGGTCTATACGACACTTGCTTGACTGGCCCCCTCTTTGTGTTTAACTGATGTCATCAGTCATCATTTGAGCGCCATTAAGTAAGTCTTTGTTTTTAAAGTTCAAATAAGCTATTTTAATAGCTTTGTTTTTAAGTTAGAAACTTTATTGTCATCGGCCTCTTTACTTTTTCCTTTATATTCTATGAGCTCTAAAAGGCATATTTAAATGACTATTGGAGATTTCGATTAAGTCTTATTTATGGCTTTTTAAATATTAAACTTTATTTTATTGGCCCATGTCTTTATGACATTTAAAAAGGTGAGTTTTATATTAAAAGGCCATCGAATGACTTTAGAGGTGATAAGTTTTTTTTTTAAATTAGAAACTTTGTTTTTTTACCTCCTAATTTGACGACCCCATGAGATGACATCAAGTAAAGTGATTTTTATAAGACTTTTGAGGAGATTTTTTTGAGACAAAAGGTTTATTTCTATTCTTGCGACTTGGAAACAAATAAGGTGATTTTTTTGGGGGAAGGCAGATTTTAATAAGACAATGGATTTGGATGAGAATTTAGAAGTGAAATTGATTTGCAGAGGTGATAAAATTGAAGAATTGAAAAGAGATATATGAAAAGGTTTTGGAAAGAAATTGTTTTTGACAGGGACAATATTGAAGATTTTTTATGCAGGAATTTTATTGAAGACAAACTTGTTTAGAGTGAAATGTCATAGAATATGAAGAGGTGTTTACAGATGCATTATGAATAAGGGCAAAAATAAGATATTGAAGATCATTGAAGTTCTTTTATTTAATGATATATGAGTTGAATATCCAAAGAAGTGTATATGAAGGGTTATTTCAAATGGAGGAGATGATTATCTTGAAGAAGAATATGAAAGGATTTTTGTAGATGAACAGAGATTTTATTTGTGTAAAAATAAAATGTCATTTTATGATTTCTAACTCTTATTTTTGCAGATTAAGGAAGATGAAATGATGTGATTTTTGTTTCAGATGCAAGGACAAATTATCTTTCTTCAGGTGAATGAAAATTTGAAAATGATGAAAATGCAAACAAGCTGGAAGATCAAAGGTCTTTTGAAATCTTATATATATGTAGGTGGATTGATGGAGTGTGGTTGGATGAGATCAATATGCAGTATTGAAGAAATTTTTATGAAGATTCAATTGAAAAGAAAATATAGATAAATAAATGAGAAAACCAATTCTCAGTGAAAAAGACATGTTTTCTTGATCAGGTGAATCAGATGATTTCAAGGATGAAGTGTCAGAGGAGTGGAATGATAGACTATATGTTGCAGATGATTTGATTTGAATGGTGCAAATCAGATTGAATGGCGATCAAGTCTTGCACATTATGTTTTATATGTTGATTATGGTGATTATATTTTGCCAATGATGCAATATTAAGTTAGTGAGACATGTTATGCCAGTGAGGCATTGATGTAAGTCAGTGAGACTTTTCTGTATGCCAGTGAGGCAATCACAAGTCAATGAGACTTTGTAAAGTTGAAGATTTTATACTTAAGCTAGTGAGGCAGTTTGACTGGTTTTTCTACCCTAGGAGGGTTTTCCACTCGGTAATTCTTCTTGTGTTGATGTCTTGTATAATTTCTTGTGTTGATGATTTGCATAATTTCATGTGTCCTATATAATTGAAGATTTGGTGAATGTGCTTTTGATAATTGATTCAATTCAGACAAATCTTATTGACAATTTTAGAGGGAGGAGATAAAAATTGGTTTTTGTGTATCAACATTGATTCACCCCCCCTCTCAGTGTTGATTGTACTCCTACAATTGGTATTAGAGCCTAGGTTCCCTTTAGAAGCTTAATCAGCTTAGGTAGGTTCTGTGAGTGGAGTACCATAGGTAAGTGCAAAAGAAATAGAGAAAAGAAAATTGTCAAGTATCAGACTGGTCAAAAGTCTCCATCTTTATCAAATTCAAAGGATAGAAATGTTCCTCAAGTTGAATCTGATATTGTATTAGAAGAAAAGGTTTCAGGAGCTCCTTTATTTGATGGTTCAAATTTCTCAGTTTGGTGTATGAGAATGTAGATTTATTTATCCTATTTAGGATATGGTGTTTTGATGTTAGTTGAGAATGGGTATTGTGTTACTGCAAATGACAAAGAAGCTCTTGAATGTAATCATATTGCAAAGAAGGCCATATTATCTGCTCTATCTAATGATATTTCTTGTAAAGTTATGCACTGTGTAACAGCTCAGGATGTGTGGAAGGAGTTGATAAAAATTTATCAAGATGATGCACCTGAAGAAGAAGATAATTTGTTATTTGAGAAGAATGACAATGATGAAAAACTTTCAAATGAAGGAGATATGACTCAATCAGATTTAGAAGAAGAAGATCACATTATGTGTGATGATGAACAAGAGTTTGAAATTGATATAGAAGGAGAACTTATATGTGCTCTTAGTGAACTCAAAAGATATAAAAAAGAGAACCAAAATTAGAATTGCTACTGCAACAAGAAAGAGACTTAAAAGACAAAGCACTTTTAGATCTTGAAGATACTAGAAGTCTAATTATTGACTTGACAAATCAAGTAGGTGAATCAGATAAATTAATTATCAATCTGAAGACAGAGGTTAAGGAAGCTAAGAGGATAGCTAATGTAACAAAGTCTGAGTTGGAAGCTAAAACAATTGAATATCAAAAGCCCTAAGGAGAAATAACTTCTTTAAGAAAAGATCTTGAGAATGTTAGGAAGCAATTGGAAAAGAAATTGAAGTTTGAAGAAAGCACAAGCAAGTTACAGGAGATGCTTGGTAAACAAAAACTATATGGAGATACTACTGGACTTGGTTTTGAAGAAGGAAAGTGTTCTAAGTTCAGAGAGACTCCCAGAAAGAAAATTGATTTGAATTATCATACTGCTGCTCTTGAAGGCAAAATGTATAATCAAAGAAGAAGAAATTTTAGAAGAACTACTCTTGTCTTATGTACAAGTATAATTATTCATTTAATGGCTATTGTTACACATGTAATCATTATGGACACAAAGTAGTTGATTGCAAAAGGAATACTAACCTTGTATGTTACAAGTGCAATAATGTTGGTTACACACAAAGAAACTGCAAAATGAATAGAAGGTATGATCCTGCATGGAAGCATAACATAAATGCTCAAGGGATGTCAAAAAGGTATTATCAGTCATTTGATTATGATTACAATATAATTTGTTACCTGTGCAACTCTTTTGGTCACAAAACACATAGTTGCAGAAAAGTATCACCTGATTTGATAGGTTGGAAATGGAAAAAGGCTAAAAAGGTTTGGAGGAAGAAAGATCCTGTAAGAGTGTGGAAGCAAAAACAAAGTCATGAGAAGACAAATCCTAAACTTGTGCATCTTGCACAAGTTACATAATCAGTTGAGTAATAGATAGCATGATGTGAGGGGGAGTTGTTCATGTCCTATGGATTTTCCCCAATAAGTTTCAGGAGGAGATCATGTGATGTTGGTCAATTTGATGATCTTGATTATCATGCTTGCCTCGTAATGTTTGAAATGAAGTTCATAATGGAGTTGATAACTATGTTTCTCTTCAGTGTATGTCAATGATGCAAGTGATCAGTGATTCAATATGCAAACAAGATGTTGAAAGAATGTTCAGGGGTTCAATATACAAAGTGTTTGATAAATGATCTTGATCATGTTGCTGCTCACAAAGGATCTTGGGTATACTCAAGTAGTTCTCTTCAAATGTTTGCTTATGTTGCATGAGGAGGTTGAAAATGGAAGAAGTTAAACTTTTATCTCTGCATTTGGTTTTGCAAAGTGTTGTTGCAAGAAGATATTGATTGGCTAATTTGTATTATAGAGTCAAGAGGCATTAGTTCTTGTTGATTGCAATATATATCAGATTTGACATTGTGTTGCAAAAAGTGTCATGTGCAGGAACAACTTGGTGGTCTTCATTCATTTCAGATGGTCTTCATTCTTTTTCATGTCAAAAAGGATGTGCAAGAATAGATTGGTTGCAAGTTGAAAGTTCATGTTGTCTCTATCATGGAAGTCTTGGCAAGATCCTCTCTTGAGTGGTTGTCATCTCATCATGTGTTGTGAATTTTGTAACGAGTAGTCTTGCATGATGTTTAAATTCATATATCTAAATCATCTAAATCCTAAGTGCTATCTTTATGCTGTCATGCTCTATGCTTTGGGAGTTATTGGAGATTTGTCTTTTGGATTAAATAGTGTTGGTGGTTGTGGAAGAATTGTTTGTCATGAGAAGTTTGTCATCAGGATTTTGTATTTGATAGCAGAGGTCCTATGCTTCATGGTGTCTTATTGTTTACAAGTTGAAAAGTTGTGCGATATGCAGATATACAAGGACAGATCTTTCAAGACAAGTTTTAGATCAGCAAATTGCAAAAATGATCAGTGCCTTAAATTTTTCAGAGACTAGTGGTATCAAAGGTTTGGGTAAGTGATATTTCAATTCTTGGTTGGTATGAAAGATAACAAGGTAGTGTTTGTGATCCAAGAAATAAGTAAGTAGTTGGTTGATATCAGTATAATTTTCTATTGTTATTTGTGAGTTATTTGTCTCAGGGGGAGACAATAGCCTTTGTCATCAGATGTCCAAAAGGGGGAGAAATAAAAATTGCATCATTCAGTTTTGCCATCAATGATAAAGGGGGAGATTGATGAAAGTAGATTGTTATTGATGTCAAAAAGGTGTTCTCAGTTTGTTTGATGTTATCAGGATTAGTGTTATTAGATATGCAAATATGGTTAGAGATGAAATGCTTTTGTTTGATTAGGATATCTTCAAGTTTGTCTCAGGATGGATTCTCATGTTCTTGGTGTTTGGTGTTCATATTGGTCCTTGGAGTTATCAGTTTTGGTTTATGATGATAATCATTGATCATCATCTTCTTTCATGATCACAGGACTTGTTTGATCAGGTTGATCACATCAATTATTGATCACATAAGATATTGATGCTAACTTGTTTGTGTTGGACTTATATTCTTGATCTTCACAGGTTTGGCCTTCATGGTGTATTTGGAGTTGATAGTATGTTCATGTTTAGGTTCATGCTCAGCATGATCAAGATGCAATTCTTCATAATGTGTTCTCAAGAGAACTCACAATGTGTCTTCATATGTCCTTTGGTTATGTCAAGATTCTTTACTCATGTTGATGTTACGATAAGGCTTGAAGAAAGTGGTACTTGCAGAGAATGTTACAGGGATGCATAGTGTTTGATACTTCATAAAGTTGTTGTTGGTTTGCTTTGATGGTCATGCTTATGCTTAAGGATGACTTACATAGTGATGTAATTGATCTTTATTCAGATGATGATCTTGATCTGATTATGTCTCAGTGCCTCAGGAATATGAAGTTTTGTATGTCTTTACTTCATGGCAAAAAGATACCTTTATTCATCAATGTTGATTGGCGCTAAGAATGAGTGGTAGAGATATGGAGTTGGTTTGATAAGATGTTCAGTTTGGAAGCTTTGGAGGAGTCTAATGTTTTCATGATGATGTCTTCATGGTGATGTGAATGTCTTAATGGTAATAGTGATCAAGATGCTTTCATTATTCAGATGGTTTTGATATCTTCATTGTTCTTGAACAGAGGATGCAAATTTTGAGCAAAGTTGTCTTCAATCTTCTTCATTTTCAGATCTTTAATAATTTCATTATATAATGATGATATTTCTCCAAGGTTGGTGCTCTTGGTTCAAGTTTCATGGTTATCTTATTGGTGTTTGATGTTAGATGAAAAATTATTCATGCTTCTATCTTCATCATGGCTTCAGAGGTGTTATAACTTTATGTTGCAGAGGTTGAGTTTATATGTTATTGCAGAAGGAATGCATTGTTGGTAGAAATCTAAGGTTTTAGTATGTTTGTCTCTTGAGATACTAATCTCTAAACTCTAAGACTAAGTCCATTTTCATATGCCTAAAGCCACCTGTCTTCATACTTACATTTTTTGTTATAATTAAATGGTGACCTGCTATTGCAGGTTCATAACTTAAAAATCACCTTTTGAAGGGTCTATATGACGATTGACCGACCCCCTCCTTGTGTTTAACCGATGTTATTAGTCATCATTTGAGCGCCATTAAGTAAGTCTTTGTTTTTAAAGTTCAAATAAGCTATTTTAATAGCTTTGTTTTTAAGTTAGAAACTTTATTGTCATTGGCCTCTTTACTTTTTCCTTTATATTCTATGAGCTCTAAAAGCCATATTTAAATGACTATTAGAGATTTTGATTAAGTCTTATTTGTGGATTTTTAAATATTAAACTTTATTTTATCGGCCCATGTCTTTATGACATTTAAAAAGGTGAGTTTTATATTAAAAGGCCATCGAATGACTTTAGAGGTGATAAGTTTTTTTTTTAATTAGAAACTTTGTTTTTTTACCTCCTAATTTGACGACCCCATGAGATGACATCAAGTAAAGTGATTTTTATAAGACTTTTGAGGAGATATTTTTTGAGATGAAAGGTTTATTTCTATTCTTGCGACTTGGAAACAAATAAGGTGATTGTTTTTGGGGAAGGCAAATTTTAATAAGACAATGGATTTGGATGAGAATTTAGAAGTGAAATTGATTTGTAGAGGTGATAAAATTGAAGAATTGAAAAGAGATATATGAAAAGGTTTTGGAAAGAAATTGTTTTTGACAGGGACAATATTGAAGATTTTTTATGCAGGAATTTTATTGGAGACAAACTTGTTTAGAGTGAAATGTCATAGAATATGAAGAGGCATTTACAGATGCATTATGAATAAGGGCAAAAATAAGATATTGAAGATCACTGAAGTTCTTTTATTTAATGATATATGAGTTGAATATCCAGAGAAGTGTATATGAAGGGTTATTTCAGATGGAGGAGATGATTTTCTTGAAGAAGAATATGAAAGGATTTTTGTAGATGAACAGAGATTTTATTTGTGCAAAAATAAAATGTCATTTTATGATTTCTAACTCTTATTTTTGCAGATTAAGAAAGATGAAATGATGTGATTTTTGTTTCAGATGCAAGGACAAAATATCTTTCTTCAGGTGAATGAAAATTTGAAAATGATGAAAATGCAAACAAGCTGGAAGATCAAAGGTCTTTTGAAATCTTATATATATGCAGGTGGATTGATGGAGTGTGGTTGGATGAGATCAATATGCAGTATTGAAGAAATTTTTATGAAGATTCATTTGAAAAGAAAATACAGATATATAAATGAGAAAACTAATTCTCAGTGAAAAAGACATGTTTTCTTGATCAGGTGAATCAGATGATTTCAAGGATGAAGTGTCAAAGGAGAGGAATGATGGAATATATGTTGCAGATGATTTGATTTGAATGGTGCAAATAAGATTGAATGGCAATCAAGTCATGCACATTATGTTTTATATGTTGATCATGGTGATTATATTTTGCCAGTGAGGTAATATTAAGTCAGTGAGACATGTTATGCCAGTGAGGCATTGATGTAAGTCAGTGAGACTTTTCTGTATGCCAGTGAGGCAATCACAAGTTAGTGAGACTTTGTAAAGTTGAAGATTTTATACTTAAGCCAGTGAGGCAGTTTGAGTGGTTTTTCTACCCAAGGAGGGTTTTCCACTCAGTAATTCTTCTTGTGTTGATGTCTTGTATAATTTCTTGTGTTGATGATTTGCATAATTCCATGTGTCCTATATAATTGAAGATTTGGTGAATGTGCTTTTGATAATTGATTCAATTCAGACAAATCTTATTGATAATTTTAGAGAGAGGAGATAAACTTTGGTTTTTTTGTATCAACACTGATTCACCCCCCCTCTCAGTGTTGATTGTACTCCTACACTGGTGTCATGTGTTGATGTGTATTGTGTTGATCTTTCATGTTTATACGAATGCTATAATACTTAAGTTTTAATCTGCTCTGAAGGACTTGAAGTTGTTTAGATACTGATTCACCCCCCTCTTAGTATCCTATTGTGTTCAACAAGGTGCTTACCCCCTCTCACAAGGGTAGGACCTAAGAGAATTCACTGCAGACCATTAAAAAAAATCTTGTCACTTTTCTTTTTACCTTTCCACTCTTCTTTCTATTCCACACCTTTGTTTTACTTATTCATCCTATTTATTCTTCATTGTTCTGTCCAAGGTCCTATAAATGGAACCAAATGTTGGCAAGAAATGGTAGGACACATTCTGAAGATCTGAGCCTGAGTTAAGTCTCTAAAGTTAGTTTATACCCCAGACATGACAGTGATAGAATAGCAGAGAACAGTAACAAGTTAAACACA
Organism: Cunninghamia lanceolata; assembly: GCA_027924645.1. Lineage (NCBI taxonomy): Eukaryota > Viridiplantae > Streptophyta > Pinopsida > Cupressales > Cupressaceae > Cunninghamia > Cunninghamia lanceolata. Next base: position 4,318,256 of record BSBN01000490.1, on the reverse strand, counting down.
TCAATAGACACATAATCCTTCAGTTACAAACCTTATATCTCCTTATATATATATATATATATATACAAAAGGCAGGTCTAAGTCTATGCTTTGTATATTGTATTTCCTTACATCCACTTCCTACGTGTTCTTCCTTACTACATATCATTGCATATCTTTATACAATGTGATGTATTAGGGATGCATCCCTTACAAAACATCTTAAATGCTATCATCCATGTCGGCCTCATCCTCCACACTTCATTTGCGGTGACTTGCGGTAGGTTCTTCTTGTTGCCCTATATCCTACCAATAGTATCTAGCACATTATCAACATGAGAGGAGGTGACTTTTCCCCATCTAGCTGAATCATTCCACTTGTAGTGTTGCTTCAATGTATTCATAGTCTCTTACATGTGTATGTCTGAGAGCCAGCAAGTGGATGGAAAATGGTTTCTCTTTCCACAAAGATTATATGGATGTAGTGTCCAACACTCTTTAGTTGTATGTCTATTGTGTGAGAAATGGTCACATGTAATTAACATGTGTATTGAGGGCCTCTATTGAGGATACCTTAATCTATTATACATTTGAAAAATGGAGTGTTCTTGCACATTATGGTGTTTATGGCATGGTTGGAACTACTATTATGTAGGAGGTGATTAATAATTCTATGTACCTGTGTGATGTTTGTTTTGTGTTGAGCGCTACCAAGAGACATGATCTTGTTGATGTGCTATGCACTACCAGGTGCGTGCATAGTACTTGTTGGATTGGAATTGCTTACTATGAAAGTGGAAGCACATGGACTATTGGATGCAAAGAAAAATATAGATGTTTCATTGGTACAATATTTTGGTGAGAAGAATGTGGAACCATCTCACTTTGCATGACCATCGGTGTATCTGAGATATTGTTGCACATTCTTGTCCCTATATGGAAGGGATAATGATGCCCCAACTATGTTTGTCAAGGCATTAACTATCATAGCCTATTTGTTTTAGTAACTTGGTCCCAATGCCTTTGGTGTGATTTTCAAAAATATAGATATGAGCTTAAAGAATTAGAAGATTGTGATGAATCACAAGGGATTTCTAGGTTTGTCATCATTTGTGGGTATCAAGTCTTGACCAACATCAATGCACTGAATTATGCTTGTTTAGTTTGTTAGAATTGTGTGCACTCTAATTTGAGTTGTATTAGTTCCTCTTCTCCTCTAGAGAGATGTAGATTTTGCATGGCTTGTGTATAGTTACCCTTAGATTGAGAAAATATTTTCAAGGATAGAATCGATAAGATGTATGTTGTGTGCCGTGAGATATGTGAACCACTCCAAGATGATTTTGAAGCCTTTCTCCTAGGAATGGAGAGTTTATTGCAACTATTAATTCTAGAGTTGAAGATGTTGGATCTCTACGAGTGAACATTTATTCATATCAGGAGATACTAGAAGGCACCCTTACATCACATATATTTGCATCATGTTTCTCACTTCACTCATGTCTACAATAATGAAGGTAGGATTGTGTCAGGTATGAGTTTCACATCAAGTTACAACTAGTGTAGTAAGCTTTCAAGCTCTAATACAAATGATTTGATTTGATCCTAGGAGACAACTGGGGGATAATCCACAACCTATCTAAGTGTTGAGAATTTCCTAAATGATATTATGAATTATATAATGTGTAATTGAACTTGGAAATCAAGATGAGGTAAACAATAACACATTTAGAAAGAGAAACATTAGTAGAATTGCTACTTCTATTCAATATTGGAACATTGATAAAGTGTATTCATTGTAGAGAAGGATCAAAATAAGAATTTCCATCTTCAAAAAAGGGATAAAACATCTCTTCTAATTTGCCTAGATTATGTAGAGGATGCTATCGTATGTGCACAACATACTAATATGTGGATGTCAGGCTGGAGTTTTGAACTATCAAGTTAGATGCATAGATGACTTCCCCTATGATGACTCCTTTGTACAAGGTGTACGATGCCAACATTTATAGGTGAGGATGACATCTGATAGTCACATTTATGTTAGCATGTGTCTAATGCATATGGTCATGTGGCATGTGTGGATAGGATGCTACCAAGTGTCAAAATTGTATGGTGCCAATTGGTATAGGAGCATAACTTAGCATAACTTTCGGAGGCCGTAACTTTTGATCCAAGTAGTTGATGGAGCCCTTTTTTTAGAGTGAAGAGATCGAAGAGATTTGTGGCCTGGTAATCAACCCGAGTGGATTACACCAACTTTCAACTAATTTTTGGAGCCAAATTCAATCATTTAGGGCTTCAAATTTGTAATTAAATATTTTTATGAGTTTTTTAGAAATTTGTATGTTTAATATTTTGGTGTTTGAGTGTGATCTTTAGTTGAATTTCACTCTCATGGTTATTTTAGTTACATAGGAGCTTTGGGTAAGTTTTTAGGTCCATACGTGTTTAATTGCAAAATTACTAAAAATAGCAGTTTTGCTATTTTTAGCAAGTTTTTTTTTACTATTTTCAATAATTTTTGTTGCTCTAGACTATTTTAGTTGGGCTCTTTGTTGTGACATCTTAATGATGGTAGATAGTGGGTTTTAGCAAGTTTTTCTTTTAAAGGGAAGAGTTGGATGTAATTTTTTTTAGAGAATGAAGAATGAGATAGAGTTTTTTTAGTTTTACTATTAAAATATTATTGTTGAGTTTAATTATATCTTTGGATTCATCAACAATTATATTTGGTGTAGGATGCTAACATGTGCTAGATGCATATGGTGCTAAGTGTTAAACTTGTATGGAGCCAATTCTTGTGGCGTAGGGCTTATTAGGTTGCACACATATGGAAGCATAACATGTAGATGTTGATGTTCCATATATCACACACACATGGTATAATACAAAGTTGCAAAGGTAGAGCATGTGTAGTAGTGCATAATGTAGAGGAATATAAAGCATGTGCAAAACATGTTGCTTCAAGAGGCTTTGGTGAAGCTATGGAGGCTTCCACACAAAGAATCCCTAAGGTTGTATGACTAAGTGCAAAGTGCAAAACTAGTAAGGTTGATGCTTGTGCAACTATGCATAAAGTGGTACTATTGAATAATGCATCTATGTGTAAGGAATTTGGGCACTAAGCTAGCATGCAAGTGGCTATGTAAGGGATGTAGAGCGAACAATGTTGTTAATGGTTTGATGTGCAATGTTGTGTTTAAATCAATGAGGATATAAAATGTAACTTTATCAAGAGTTGAAGTTGGCAAGAAAGAGAATAAAGATATTGCCCTACAATGTAACTTGCTTTAGAGTGGCACAAAAAATTAGAGCACAAGTTTGTTTAAAAATGTTTTTAATCCATAAAATTAGACATTTTTTAAAAAATGATATATTTTTTCATTAGATGTTACAGATCACACCCCATAGTTCATGATTAAAATAAATCTCGTATAATTAAAATGAACATTTATTAAGAGGATAAAAACACATCCTCTAAAGATAGCTACAACTAATACACACAATAAATCAATTAACAATAAATTAACTTGGATAAATGAGTTGACTCTAGATAAAGCACTCACACATGTACTAAATTAATAAAGAGGTAAAGAGGTGTCTACATCTATGTTAAAAAATGGATGTTCTATTTAAACACATGCTCTTATGATCTAACTTAGACTTTTGTTATTAGATATGTAGTAGTAAGGTTTGACAAACTCAAAAATTGATTATGATTTGTTAGGGCTCATAATTGCATGGGAACTATAATTTGGAAAATTGTGGCCCTAAACCTTCTGTGTGGCCTTGAAATTGCAATGGCAGTCCTAAACTTCATTTTTTGCTCCTCGAAAAATCGATTGCATGATGTGTACTTGGACAGGGTTGTTCTTAAAATTATTGATGGGACTTGCTATCAAATGGCAAAATTCACTTGTGCTGATTGTAGTCAGGGCCCATGTATCATTTTAATAGTGTTTGAATAAGATCAAAGACACACCAAGCATAATGTATCTACCCTTTTGTATGGAGATGTTGATGCAATACTCTATATGATCAAATAACGTACCAATGGGGATAGATCTTATATAAATGACCTGGGGCTTTATCCTTTATACAAAACCCTAGCATTCAAATTTTAAATATTTCCTACTTAAGTTGGTAGGTAAAAATCAATTGGAGTTAAGTCATCTTGAGGTCATGATAAAAATAGGTTTTACACATTGGAGTTTAAGGTAGCCCTGGTGGTCCTCAACCAAGTTTAGAGCCACCACAACAATCCTGAACTAATTTTAGGTCCTCCTTTGAGATCTTGACCTAGGACTGAAAATAACATGATTAAGGGTTAGGTCTATGCCACTTGAAAATGGGAACTCATTCAACTTGGGATTGGGATAAATTCCAACCCTTGTACAAAAATATGCCATTTTAGCACTACAATATTATATTAGGTAAAAAAGTTCAAAGTGGGTCCAAAACAAGTGGGGAAAAGTGCTAGGGATGCACTTTTCACCTCTTCATTTTCCCCCAATTTGACTTGCATGTTAGTTGAGATGAATCATGCATGTCAAAGTGAACATGTGTCTAACATGAGAGTAAATCAAAAGCACCTTCAAAAAGGATATGGATATGGATGATGTTTTGTTCATGCTCCATGTAGTGATAGCTTTGTCTTTAGACCTACATAGACCAAATCCCATTAGTAGCATTTGATAAAAATACTAAAATAAGCATGAACAATAACTACTTAGCAACCTCTACAACATAAAATATACATAAAAGAGGTGTAGTATCCCTGATGGAGAACTACAACCTAAAGAGAGAGTGAGAGAGAGATAAGGTGTAGGATCCCTGAATAGATTTCTACAACCATCAAACGGATGAGATGTAAGAAATATTAATTGACCATTGTAACCTTGCTCCAAAATGACAAAAGATGGTGTAGGACTTTTAGCAATTGATTTTAACCTTGAGTGTGTGGTGTAGGCCCCCTAGAGAGCCACTATAAACATAATCATGAAAGAACATAAATGATATAATATGCCCCCCTTAAATTGGTTGCATACAAAATGATGCAAGGAATCCGAAGAGAGGAGACAGTTAATATGTGAAAAGGATATAATCAAAACTACAAGGCATACACTTTGAAGTATCCAATGGTTGTATAAGAGGAAGAGTAGTCATATTAGCACCATGCAAACTTTGTAACACAACATGAAAAGGCTCTTAAAGTCTTGTAAACTTTCTTTGATTTTGAGGCTTTAAAGTAATAACATTAGATGTTGATTGTAGATTAGCAACATGATGAGATTAAACCTCTGTTCTTGTTTTTAATACCCTTTTGAAAACTATTTATTGCTAAAATTTTGATGGGTGAGATGACGAAGAAAGAACATGAGAATATCCATATTTTAGTGCATTATCCTCAAGCAATTTCAATTCAATATTCCTCACATATGCACATAAATCTATTAAATAAGTATAACTACTGAGGTACATAGTCTTTTGAATAGGAGGTAATGAGCCTTTGACAAATTTCATCATCAAGAATATGATATCGCATCCTAGTTAATAAGGATTGAAATCTAATAACATAATAATGAATGCACTCATTTGATCCTTATTTACAATTTACTAAATTTGAAATTATAACCTTTAAATGAATATTAACACTGAATTGATTTACAAAAAGTATTTGCCAAATTAAATCAACAATATATAGAACCATGAGGAAGAAAATATAGCTATTCAATTGATATATATATTTGTAAAAATACTATAGAAAATATATTTTAGTTATTGTAGAAAATATAGCTAAGTATTTGTAAAATAATATATTGTCATGAATGATGTGTAAGAACATCTATGACAAAGATAGTGGTTATGACATGTAAGAGCATGATTAAGAGGGAGGTTACAAAGTGGATGAGGAGTCTTGACCCACTTATGACACATGTTATGACATTTCATAGAGCATATTTTTAAAGAAGGTAAATGATAAATAATAAAGTGTGGATCATATGGATTTTTACCATGGTATTTTGGGACCTTGTTTGCATCCACGGTAATGTCTTATGGTGGTATTTAGGGGCCCCATGAGTCCATATTTTGAGGGTTTGAGATGGAGACATGTGAGAGGAGTTTTTGTAGGGTTATGTTGTTAGTTTTCTACTAGAGGAAGAGGATGTTTCAATCTCTATGGAGGCAAAAGCATGATATTGTATTGTAATATGTTTATTCATACTAAATAATACATTGGTTTGATGCTTTGGGGGTTGGATTTTTTTGAAAGGGTTTTCCTAGGGTATATCTATGTCATTTTCTTTCTTGTTGTTGATTTCCCTTCTATCTCTCTCATTCTTTTTTTCTAAGTGTTGTTTACATGTCAAAATGTTGCTGAAATTTCTGTAGATTTGATTACTACAATAATCTCCTCAAAGAGTTAATGTGAAAATTCCTTTAGTTCTTAATAAATATGTTTAATTTGGTTTAATTGATAATGGGTTTGTGGGTACTTTTCCTCCATTCCTCAATAAGGAATATGCCCAAAGCCACTAACCATCTCCTTCAAACACAATGACCTCAAAATAACATGGGATCAAGCATAAGGAGATAACAAGTCATAATCATGCACCTACTCCTCAAAAAAATCCTCAGAACTAACATCCATAGCTCAAGACTCAAGCATACATGAGAAGACAAGACACGAATAAAGAATGCATCTAAAAATTAGGTGGGTAATACCTATCAAATCATCCACCACCGAGAGGACCAAGAGTGGGGAATGGTATTGCTCCTCTAAGATATACCAAGATGTGATGACTCTCTCCAAGAATAATCTCCTCAATGGGTCCATGTTCAGCTCACATCCAACCCAGGTGTAGGTTCCTTAATCTTCCTAATGAAATCTCATCAAAGAGTAACTGTCTCAACACATGATCTCCAAGAAACAAGAGATCTCTAGCCTCACCCAAGTCTCCAAGTATCCATGAGCACCTACAACCAATCATCCATGCTAAGCTCCAAATACAACACTACACTATCATGAAGCTCCCAAGCACATGACCAATGTACTCAATACCAAGAGAACAAACAATATCATTGTCAAAGTTCTCATTGCACGTTTACATAATCTAGGAAAACATCATGACATCATGATCTAACATCTCCTCAAAGGAAGATCATATGTCTCAAAAGAACATATCCTACTCTAGAGATCACTTGTATCATGTCAAAACTCTAACACATGATCAAGAGTCCACCATGGCACAATAACATTCATCCTACAAATAAGGATCAACTATCAAGACTAACAAATCATAACTAACACCTCAACCAAAGACCCCAAGAGTCCTCCATGGTACCAAGATGTCAAAATCTCTAAAACACATGAAGATAACCATCCCCTGTCAATATAACTCAAGATGCTAAAAAACTCTCACTACATACAATAAACATGATCCAAGAGCTCCTCCATGACACCAACAACCATTGTAAAAGATCATTCATCACCCAAGTGATCAATCCATATCATTGCCAAAGCTCCCACTAAACCATGATACCAATCTACACGTGGCATCATGATAGCCATCTCCTAAATGAAGATCATCCATGGCCCCAACACAATCAAGGAATTCAATTGCAAAATTAGCAACTCCCAAAACGTAGAGTAAAACCATGATCTCCAAACCAAGAAGATAAACCACTGCTTGTAAACTAGGAATCAATCCAACACCACCAACAATGCATCTGCATAACAACCATGTCATGCCAAGGTCCTCAAGGGTACAAGTAATCTCCATGACACCATGATCACCACCTAATGTACCTGTATCAAACTACCACTGAGTCTAACACAAATATACCATATAGTCAACATGTCTAGGTCCCATAACACAACTATATTAGGTAACACCATCTCTCTCTATCTCATAATGAAAACTAAACCAATGAACCAAGTGACCAAACTAGGCCAACCAAATAGAATATGCATAAACACTGAAATATCTATAGGTATAGACAACCCACATTTGAGCTATATATGCAACCTGTAAGTATAGATAACCTACAACACTACACAACTCATATATCTCACAATACAATATACAAATTCAACCATACATTGGTAATCATGTCAACCAAGTATAATCAGAGATGAACATGTAAGTTTTCCATGACTCAAACACCAAATCACCTCTAGAATTGATTTACCATAAACTCACAATGTACCACAATCAAATGAACCAATAAATAGCTCAAATAGAAATGTAAGTGATCAAATCACATAATAACATATCTAAACTTGATCCATTGCATTGTGCCCAAAAAATCCTTTCCATCACCTATAAGAAGTCCAAAATCAGACATTGTATGCACAAGATATGACCTATCCAAGATTGAAAAGCAAACCTGGCTTCCAACTAGAATTTTCTATCCAAAATAATAAAATCTAGAAAAATCTCTAGCACCACAGTGTAGTACTCAAAAAGAGATTTTTGTTGACTATAAGAAGTTGGAAATTTGACATACTAGGCGAAAGTTATGCCTCTTGGAAACAATCTACCCAATTATGCTTATAGGCCAAAACCTGTGGCTCCTGGGTGGTGGGTAGGTGGCCTCACCGGTCGCTGGTGGCCCGCAGGTGGCTCTTTAGCGTTAGGAGGCGGTGGAGCAGCCCACCCACTACTAGGGGGTTTAAGCCCCCATGGGCTAGGGCTCCATGCAATCAAGGGCTAGTCCCTGGGCCCTAGTCGCCCATAGGACCAGGGCTGTGCCCTACCCTGCGGCCCACATAAAGTTTTAATTTTTTTAATATATCAAAACTTTATTTATTTATTTTTACCTAATTTTTATAAAAAAAATCCTACAGACCATACCTACGTAGATGTAGGACATAGGGAATATTCCCTAGACTTGCAGAATTTGTTGACGACACCATACAAAATGAAATATTCCTAACTAGATTCCTCCAAGGATTTGAAAAATGGCAAAAAATTTTAACTTGAAAATTTATCAAGTTATATATGGATCCATAGGTTTTTGGGCCTTCTAAACTCAATGGTGATGTCTGTTTTTGTCTAGGAGGCCTAAAAAAAGCTCACCCTCAAAACCTTGACAAAAATAGTCCAAACAGAAAACCCACTTGCCAAATCTCCATCAAACTCCAGATCTACAACAACCCAGGTTTGCAAACACACATGTAACCTTGAAAATTCCTTCATTCTTTTCTTACAAAGCCTTGGATTCAACTATGCACAAAATTTATTCATAGCAAGGGTTACAAATACTTGGGAGGTCTCCTCCCACAACCTGGCAACCAAGCTTTGATACCAAATGAAGGGAAATTTGCAGCCATACTAGACAATTTCCACATAACCCTATGAGAGATAAATATGCAAAAAAGTATTCAATAATCCATATGCAAAAGAATAGGCAACCATACCAACAAGATAACACAAGATGTATCCTGGGAAAACCCTCGATGAGGGAAAAACCCAGCCTCCAAAAGCATCCATATCCATTGTATTATCTCACGAACAAATATTACAATACATAGCCTCCATGAATACTTTTGAATCATCAAGCTCTCTAATTGCACTCCATGTGAATAAGAAAATTTCATTCATGTAACCACACATCCCAATCCATGCTTCCTCTCCTCGCATATGCAACCTATGTAAAGAGAATCTTAATCTAGCCAACCTAGCCAACGAGCCAAAATATCCAACCCTGATAACTACTAATGTGCTTGATTTTATAGAAATAAGCTTACACAAAACCACTAAGTGGTATTACATAACCATGTCCTTCAAAACCATGAGCTAACTAAACCATGTCCCCCTCATTAATTATTGGTACTAAGTTTTCCCAATATTAAATATTTTCCCAATGTGCAACCCACATTAAATATTTCCCCCCATGTTATATATAACTTTACAAGTGGACCCAAATAAATATTTAATGTGGCTAAACACATCACCTAGATGCACCACAAATAAATGTTTATTTTATATTTTATGTATTATGCAAGGTGTACAACACACTTAACCCAATAGATGTTCACTTTGATATACCACTACACTTACAAAATGTTATCTTATGCTTCCATACTTATGTCATCTTGCATGATTATATTTATATGGCACATATCTATGCTTACATGTTCACATCTGCTTCTTCTTTGTCCTTATACTTGAAGGCAACATAGCCTGGGCATCCCATTGCCTCTTGTACATGTTCTTTGTCAATCACATATTTCTATCTTATCTAGTGATTGTTACACTATGGTATCTATTACACTCTTACATGTCTACGAATTCTTGAATGATTATATCCTTTTCACATATTACTTGTCTCCTCTCCTAGGAATCCTTGCATCATTTTTCCACCATATTATGGAGTACAAAGTAAAATAATCATCTTGCCACCATATTATGATCAAGGACATAAAGAGAGAGTGAGAGTGAGAGAGAGATACACTGTAGGATCACCGAATAGATTGTTACAACCATCATTTAAGGATGAGATGTAAGAAATATTAATTGACCATTGTAACCTTGCTCCCAAATGACAAAAGATGGTGTAGGACTTCTAGCAAGTGAATTTAAACTTGAGTGTGCGGCATAGGGCCCTTAGAGGGCTACTATAACCATAATCATGAAAGAACATCAATGATATAATATGCTCCCTTAAATTGCTTGTACACAGAGTGATAAAAGGAATCTGAGGAGAGGAGACAAGTAATATGTGAAAAGGATATAAATATTAAGCACTGTAGGCATTTTCACATTAACCCTCTAAGGAGATTATTGTAGTAATCAAACCTATAGAAATTTCATAGCATTTCAACATGTAAAAAACACTTAGAAAAGAAAGAATGATAGAGATGGAAGGGAAATCAACCATGAGAAAGAGAATGACATAAATATACCCTATGAAAACCCTTTTGGAAAAAACCTAGCCTCCAAAGCACCGACCCAATGTATTATTCAACATCAATAAAGCTATTACAAGACAATATCATGCTCTTGCCTCCATGGAGATGAACATCCTCTTCCTCTAGTAGAAAACCAACATCACAACCCTACAAAAATTCCTCTCACATGTCTCCATCTCAAGCCCTCAAAATATAGACACATAGGGGCCCAAAATACCACCATAAGGCATTACCATAGGTGCAAGCAAGGTCCCAAAATACAATGGTAAAAATCCATACAACCTACACTTTATTATTTGTCATTTACCTTCTTTAGAAAGATGCTTTATGATGTGTCATAACATGTGTCATAAGTGGGTCAAGACTCCTCATCCACATTGTAACCTCCCTCTTAATCATGCTCTTACTTGTCATAACCACTATCTTTGTCATAGATGTTCTTGCACATCATTCATGACAATATATTCTTTTACGAATATATTTACATGTAGACACCTAAAATTCGAAGAAAGATTCTTACGATACTGAAAACATTGAAATTGGGTCGCCTTTATAAATATCTTGCTACAACCAATCTCTTAATTGATGCCATTATTCATACCATCAACCTTGACTTCTAATACCATGAATCTATTGCTTGGGACCAACAGGATCACATGTTATCAGATTTGTTTCAAATAGGTGAAGTTATCCCAGGACTCCTAGATAATATCTTGCCAAGGGATCATTGAAAAGGTTTTGAAAGCAATCCAGATGCATCAACATACATTAGGAAGCATGAAGAATTTCTTAATCAAAATGAAGTAAAACATCCATATGAAGCAAATGATAAAAATATAAAACGAATCTAAATAAAGCAAACAATCACAACAAACCAAAAAATTACAAGAAGCAAAAGAATAAAAAATCAAGTCCCCTAATGAAAACCTCTTTGAGGAACTAGTAGGTTACAAACAACAAAAGACTCAAGAAAGTGAAGACAAGTCTATTTGTGAAAACCTTTCTAAGGCACTGGTAGACAAGAAACTCAATTTGTCTCTTGTGTTAGCATAGTTACAAGATGTCTTTGATGTTAGTATCAAAGTAGAAAAAAGTCCTAAAGTCATAAAAAATGCAACTACTTTCAATCTAGGGGTAAAAGAAACTTTTGTCACTTCATTAATAGAAGATTCTAATAGGATGTGTGAGATTGTTGGTCCTTATCCCAAATCCAAACTCAAATCCATCATCCCAAATCCGAAATCCAAACTCAAATCCATCATCCAAAATCCCAAATCTAGAATCCAAAATTTCATATATCCCAAATCAAGAATCCAAAACTTCACAAATCCAAGATCCAATTTCAAAATTCAAGATCCCAATCCAAATTCAAAATCCTCCATCCACCAAGCCTCCCACTTTACCTACCTTGGCAACACCCTTTTTCATAGGGGATATGATAGTACCTTGTTGAGATGTCTAAATATGGAAGGAGCCACCTTAAGGATCAAAGACATTCAAAACAACATCTATGGAGTGCACACCAGGGTAATGATCCTAGAAAAATAATTATGCATAATAGGATACTGCTCGCATATCATGGCAGGAGCATACAAGTTACCTACACCAAAAGGTCAGGAATTGGAAGAACCAATGAACATCGTGCACCTCAAGTATTTTCACACTTGAAGCAAAAACAATCACAAGTCATAACATATATATATGTATGTATGTATGTATGTATAATATAATATATTATAAAAAAAATTAAAACTAAAAAAAAAAAAGTAAAGAGAAAATTTGCCCTTTGGTGAAAACCATTTCTATGGCACCTTGGGCAAGTACCATGATGAAAGCCCACTTGTGGGTGTCATGTGTAGCACTTGATATCCATTATCTACATGCACCCTCTACACTTATGGGTGGGTTTGATCCATCTATTCCATCCTTTCCATCTTGTTCTTTCCATCACCTACCATAATCATGTTGCATTTATCCACCTCCATCTCCTTTTGGCCTTGCTAAGGAATTGGACAAAGTATTGGCTCATGCTTCAAAAAACAACTTGATTCTCTCTAGTATGCATTGGTAGTATCATGACGTGCACTTTTCTATAGCATAATTCTTGGAAGTCAAAAGAACATAATGTTACACAAGCATGACATTTTAATAACATGCAAACAAGAAAAAAATTGACACCATTGTTGCATTCAAACTTCACACACTAAAACATCTTGAACATAGACAAACAATCAAACATCACAAAGACAACCAATTGACTCACTTAGGTTTCACCCCTTAAAGCCATGGTGAGGCCCCTTATTTAGATTTAATCAATTATCATATCATTACAACTTTGTTGGGTGTATCCTTCCCAATCTACCTCCCTTGCATGTATCCTTTCTTGGAGGTGCAACACAACCATCATTAGGATATATCATTCCCAATCAAGCATTGCTATCACTATCACGACACTCAACACCTTGGTTTCTAATTTAGAAATAGGTAAATCTTTGTGTTGGTAGGTGGCGACTGATCAGGAAAGTACTGTACACTAGCCATGTATCCTCGCCGGGGTTCGGGGCCGGGCCGGGCCCCGAGCTGGGGTTTGGGGGCGGCAGCCCCCGAGAAATTTTTTTTAGGGCTGACTTAAAAAATCCTATTTTTTATGACCGACATAAGAAAACCCTAATTTTTGTAACTGACAAAAAGGCTTGATAAAAAGCGGCCAAGGGTTAGGGTTTGGGGATTGTATTGTAGCATTTGCAGCGGTATTGAGTTGCAGGGATTGCTGATTGTAATCGTTTTGATTTACTGGATAATAATATTGGACTCTCTGTTTGGTGGATGTAGCCTGAGTTTGGGTGAACCACGTTAAATCTTGTCTCTCGCTGTTATTAATTCTATGTATTTCCATTTCTCTGTTTAATCTTTATTTGCATTTAATTGATATCTTCTGCCAGCTAACCCTAACAAGTGGTATCAGAGCGGGTTGTGTTCGATTATCGTCTACAGGAAAGTTTCACGGTTGAGTGGGAGCAATGGCGGACGAGGGAAGATTGAAGGTCGATAAATTCAATGGGCAGAACTATCAGTTATGGAAGATGCAGATGGAGGATTACCTCTATCAAAAAGATTTATGGATGCCATTGGAAGGAGTAGCCAAGAAACTAGCAACAATGTCTAATGAGGATTGGAATCTTCTTGATAGAAAGGCACTGGGAACCATTCGGTTGTGCCTGGCACCGTCAGTGGCATTCAATATAACGGAAACGAAGACAACAGATGGTCTGATGAAAGCTTTGGCTAAATTGTATGAAAAACCCTCAGCCTCAAATAAGGTATTTCTTATGAAGCGTTTGTTTAATCTGAAAATGGTTGAAGGTGGATCTTTGACAGATCATTTAAATGAATTTAATACGATTGTCAATCAATTGACTTCTGTAAATGTAAAATTTGATGAAGAAGTTAGAGCTCTCTTGATATTATGTTCATTACCTGAAAGTTGGGATAGTTTGGTAATGGCGGTTAGTAACCCTGTTTCTGGTTCAAATACCCTAAAATTTGATGATGTTGTTGGTGTTATTCTGAGTGAGGAAATTTGTAAGAAAAGCTCAGGTGGATCCAAATCAGGCAGTGTTTTGAATGCAGAAAGCAGGGGCAGATCAAAGGAGAGAGGAAAAGGTTCTGGAGGTCATGGGAAGTCACGAGGAAAATTAAAAGACAAAAGATCCCAAACCAGAGGACAAAAAGATTGCTGGTACTGTGGAAAACCAGGTCATCTGAAGAAAGATTGCTGGTCTCAGAAAAATAAAGAAGGAGACAAACAAGAAGGCAATAAGGAAGCAAATGTGGTAAGTAATAAATTTGAAGATGACGCTTTGATTCTTTCCCTAGATAATGCTGATGATTCATGGGTTTTAGATTCAGGGGCCTCATTTCATGCTACGCCCCATAGAAGTTATTTTCTTGATTATGTCCAAGGGGATTTTGGGCTGGTTTATTTGGGAGATAACGAACCTTGTCAGATTGTTGGAAAGGGAAGAATCAAGATTAAGTTGTAGAATGGGAATCATTGGCTAGTACAAGAGGTAAGGCATGTTCCAAGGCTCAGTAGGAATTTAATTTCAGCAGGGCAGCTAACTGAACAAGGTTGCACTATTATATTTACTGATAAAAATTGGAAGGTTTCAAAAGGTGCCTTAGTAGTAGCAAAAGGTGTGAAAGTAGGCACCTTATATCTTTGTACAGGTCATACTGTTCCTTCTACTTTAGATGTTATAGAGGAAAAACAAACAGGTTCAGGAACAGTTGCTGCAGGTTTGCAGGAAGCAACTGGACAAATTGCTGCAGGTTCTGAAACAACACTGTGGCATAATAGACTTGGGCATATGAGTGAAAAAGGTATGAAGGTACTTCATTCTAAGAAAGTTTTATCAGGTCTAAAATGTCTTAATATGGATTTATGTGAAAGTTGTGTGTATGGAAAATAAAAGAGAGTCAGTTTTCTCAAGGATGGGAAGCAAAAGAAAAATGAAAAATTGGAGCTTGTGCATACAGATGTATGGGGACCAGCTCAGGTATCTTCTTTCGGTGGCCCTCAGTATTATGTTACATTCATAGATGATGCAACTAGGAAGGTCTGGATTTATTTCCTTAGACAGAAATCTGATGTATTTGAAACATTTAAGAAATGGAGAAGCTTGGTTGAAAATGAGACAGGTAAAAGATTAAAATGTCTCAGATTTGATAATGGCGGTGAGTATTGCAGCAAAGAATTTGAAGATTATTGTTCCTTTAATGGAATTCATAGGCAAAAAATAGTTCCAGGGACTCCACAGGAAAATGGAGTGGCTGAACGCATGAATAGGACAATAATGGAGCGTGCAAGGACCATGAGATTGCATGCTGGGCTGCCTTTAAACATGTGGGCAGAGGCTGTCAACACTGCTGTATATTTAATTAACAGAGGTGCTTCTGTTCCTTTGGGCTGTGGTATTCCAGAGGAAGCATGGACAGGTAAGAAGGTGAGTTATTCTTTTCTGAAAACCTTCGGCTGTGAAGCATTTGTACATATAGATTCTAAAAATAGAACCAAGCTGGATGCAAAATCAAAAAAATGTACCTTCGTTGGATATGGCATTGATGAATTTGGTTATAGGCTTTGGGATTTTAAAAATCAAAAAATTGTGAGAAGCAGAGATGTTATATTCAATGAGAAGGTGTTGTACAAAGATCATTTGCAGCAGCATGAGAAGAAAGAAAAGGATTATGTGGTGCTGGATGATACTCCAAATAGTGATGTTCCAGTGGCTCCTCATGCTCCGCAACAGCAACCAGAAATACCAAAAACTCTAGTGAATATTAGACGGTCAACAAGGATAAGTAGACCTCTTGAAAGGTTTTCTCCCTCTTTGTATTCTATTTTGTTAACAGATGCTAGTGAACCAGAAGGGTATGATGAAGCTATGCAGGTGAATACACAAGTTCAGTGGGAGCTTGCCATGAAAGAAGAAATGGACTCCTTGCTAAAAAACCAGACTTGGGAATTATGTAAGTTACCTGCAGGTAAAAAGGCTTTACCAAACAAATGGGTTTACAGGTTGAAAGAGGAAGATGGAGGTAAGAAAAGATTTAAGGCCAGGTTAGTTGTAAAAGGATTTGGGGATTGTATTGTAGCATTTGCAGCGGTATTGAGTTGCAGGGATTGCTGATTGTAATCGTTTTGATTTACTGGATAATAATATTGGACTCTCTGTTTGGTGGATGTAGCCCGAGTTTGGGTGAACCACGTTAAATCTTGTCTCTCGTTGTTATTAATTCTATGTATTTGTATTTCTCTGTTTAATCTTTATTTGCATTTAATTGATATCTTCTGCCAGCTAACCCTAACACTTTGTGTGCCTTTTCATTTGTTTGTATATTGTTTGATTGTATGTTGATATTTAACATGCAAGTTTTTCATCCCGCGACATATTCCACCAAGGTCATCATGGTCCATTATATCATGACATGTCTTGACAATATGTTCGTTGGGGCATCTTATTGTTTACATTTCTAATTACATTTATGAGTTATTTCTTTATGCATATGACAACATTGTCATCATGGTTTTTCCATATCATGGTGCATCTTGTCCTATGCTAAAGTAAACACCAGGTTGCTTGGAACATTTAGATATTCTTCAAGATCACTAGCATGTACTGTGTGGTCCCATTTACCATTTTCTATTTTGAGAGCCCACCCGTGTCCTTCATACCCACTTGCTCTCTCGAGGGGGCATCCATACCTATTCCACCCTTGATCCAATCCTTGCACTTAAGGAATTTTATCTTATTTTTCTTTGAAATGGCATTGCTTCTTTTAGTCATAATGCCATCTCAAAGAGGGGAAAGTTTAGACACCTAAAATTCACCTCATCACAATATTAAACTATTTTTAATAATTAATTAAATAAATTACCCACTTGTACCTAAATATTAATTTAAATAAATTAAATCCACATCCACTCCTTTACTAAACTAAAATAAATTAAATCCATTTGCATTTAATTTTTAAATCAAATCCACTTCACCCAATTATTAAATTAAATAAATTAGGTCCACTCCCATCCACTTAAAATAAATAAATAAAATTCAGATAAAAATTTCCCTCCATAATCAATTAAATTAAGTTAAATTAAAGGGCCCCTTGCACATGATTCAATGCCCTGAGTCATCTCATTTAATCTCAATCATCCATCCATCATTTAATCCTAGCCATCCATATTCTCATGTTAGCACCTATATATCAAACCCTCAATCATTCATCTCTCATCCTCAAGAGGCAAGTTTCCTACATTGATCTCATTCATGAGCATCTACCAATAATCAAGGTACATCAAACATCCACATTAAGTATGCATATGTAAGTACATGCTATCAATATTTCAAGGAATCTAAGAGCAACTACATCACTCATATCCACAAGCAAATCCACTCGACAAAGGAGATCTCTTGCTTGGTAAGTGAAGGTAAGAATTTGAATCGATCTTCTTTATGTTGAATCAAAAGGTATGTTGCTTGATTTAGAATAAGGGTCTAGTATGGCTTTAATCTATTACATTTGAGTTCTAGATCCAGCATGTGTACATTACATATGTAGATGCCAATAATTACACATGGCATAATGGCCAAGGCATAAAGTGGACATCCCATTTCGTGATGAAAAATAAAATAATAAATAATTAAATAATTTGAACATCAAGACTTGCAAGGTGTGTGACACACCTAATCCCAACAATGGTTTGCTTTTATCTTTCAAATACTTGTACATGTCATATAATTCATCCTTATGCCCATAAGGTAGTTCCTTAAGTGTCTTAATGAATGAACCTAAAGTAAAATTACTTGATTTAGACAATGGCACAAATGGATCTCTTGGAATAGTAACAACTTAACCCTTATGAACATATTTTATAAACTAATGTAACATAGAAGTGAGAATAATATGACATAAAGAAAGAACTTTGTTTGGACTAACTACCTTAGGCACAATAATGCAACCCGTAGTCTCAAATAATGTCACATTTGTTGTCTTGAGAGAAATACTTGAATATGCACATTATTGCTTTTGAAAATGATGATTAAACAAAACACTCTTATGTGCATATATTAAACTGACTGCAGATATTAAATTCACAAGCAAGATCAATAAGACCACCCTTAATTGATTTGCAATCATCATGAGCTCTAACATATAAAAGGACCATAGTAACTATTACGTGGAATCTAATTATGTGAAAATATAATAACTAGCATAAGAGAAGATGTAGTGAGATTATAATGTTTATTAAGCATTCCCACAAATTTATTTTTAGAATCATGTAAATCAATATGCTCTAACTCATCAATACCTAATTGTACATCAAACAAATCCACATTACTAGAATGATTATGTGTAGGTAGTTGATTTGTATAAATTTGTAAATTTTGATTTTGGGGAGAAACCAAATGATTACCCCCATCATTTAAGACCTTAACACGTATCGTATTATTATTAGTTGGAACTAAAATCTTATACCTTAATGCAACAAAAAACTATGTAAGATGGCCATTAACTCTATTAAAATCACCTAATGCATTGTCATCAAAACTTCAAGGCACAAAATTTAAAGTATCCAATGGTTGTATAAGAGGAAGAGTAGTCATATTAGCGCCAAGTAAACTTTGTAACACAACATGCAAAGGCTCTTGAAGTCTTGTAAACCTTCTTTGATTTTGAGGCTTTAAAGTAATAACATTAGAAGTTGATTGTAGATTAGTAACATGACGAGATTCAACCTCTTTTGTTGTTTTCAAAACCCTTTTGAAAACTATTTTTTGCTAAAATATTGATGGGTGAGATGGCGAAGAAAGAGCATGAGAATATCCATATTTTAGGACATTATCCTCAAGCAATTTCAATTTAATATTCCTCACATTTGCACATAAATCCATTAAAGAAGTACTACTACCGAGGTACATAGTCTTTTGAATATGATATCACATCTTAGTTGATAAGAATTGAAATCTAATAACATAATAATGAAAGCACTAATTTGATCCTTGTTTACACTTCACTAAATTTGAAATTGTAACCTTTAAATGAATATTAATGTTGAATTGATTTACAAAAAGTATTTGCCAAGTCAAATCAACAATATATAGAACCACGAGGAAGAAAATCTAGCTATTCAATTGCATAATCTTTTAAAGTCCCTGGGAAGAGATTGGCAATAATTTTATCATAAACATTGTTCAAACAAGTAGCATTAAATGATCTCAAATGTGTCATAAGGTTCCCTTTACCATCATACAACGCAAAATGATGGGCCATAAAATGAACTGTTTCAAATACAAGTGGATTATATTGATTTCACCTGTAATGTCCTTTTTATTTAAGGGGCAAGGTATCAACTTTACTTTACATCTCATCAAGTCTTTTAAGAATGGCCTCTAGGATACAAGGATATGCAATAGGAGTAGGAAGAGGAGTGGAGCTGATAACATGAGGGATAATAGGTGGAGTGTAAGTTGGTTGGTAGATAGTAAATGAAAGTGGGATGGCAACACATGAGAAGTAGGAATAAGAGAAGTGGGTTGAATGCAAGAGATAGGAACAATGAGAGGAGTATATACTTGGTGGGATGAATGTGACAAGTAGGCAAAAATGAGAGGGTTGATGGAAAAAGCTATGAAACATGGAACATCAACACACCCACAACAAGAGTAGGGCTAGGGGGATAATAGAATAAGAGGTTTGGGAAGGAGGGGATGCAAAATGACACTTAAGGAACTTGATGAGCTTATCCTCTAATCTCCACCCTTTAGTACTTTCATTACACAAGGCCTAGTAATCTTGATAAATTATGGATATCAATCAAAATTGAAGGATTAGCCTATTAAAAGATCTAAAGAAAACATCTCTACAAAAAGAGCCACATCTTGCCATATGTTCAACATGTCCACCATGATCAAACTCATCTTCCTCATTAAGATAAATAGTTGTATTCAAATCCCCAATCATAACTGCTTAGTAAATGATTCAAATCCATTGTATGGTTTAATCTAAAATTTATTTTTAGAGGTAAGTGGGTAGGATTATGAGACCCTAACATACAAGCAAAAGATAAAACACTAAAAGGCAATAGAAACCAAGGGAAGGTTTATATTTGATATGAAAATTAGAAAATAAGGAAAAATTAGATTTGGAACAAAAATTAGGAAACTAAACCTGAAGGCTAAACCCTAGGGGGTGCATGAAATGTGGGGTTCATCAAAATGAAGAGGATAAAAACATACCCTCTAAAGATATCTATGGTTTATACATGCAATAAAATAATCAACAATGAATTAACCTAGATAAATGAATCGAGTTTAGATAAAACACCAAAACATGTATTGAAATTGACAAAGAGGGAAACACGTGCTTAACTTTGTTTGCAACAATAGATGTTTTGCCAAAACACATGCTTTTGTGATCCAACTTAGACTTTTGCTATCAAATCTATAATGGTGAGGCTCTAACAAACTAGAAAATTGATCGTGTCTTGTTAGGGGTCAGAATTGCACGTGCGACTTTGTTATGGAAAATCATGGCCCTAAACCTTTTGTGTGGTCTTGATTTTGCAACAACCCTAAAATTTATCTTTTTTCCCCTCAAAAGCTTGTTCGCCTAGTGTGTACCTAGATAGGGTGGTGCTTAAAAGCATTGATAGAACTTGCTATCAAGTGCGGGGATCTATGACTTGTCTTGATTGTAGTTAGGTCCCATTTATAGATTCAACAATATTTTGACAAAATCAAAGATACACCAAGATAATACAAAATACTTATGTACTTGTCCTTGTGTATGCCGATGTTGATGTAATGCTTTCTATGATCAAATGATGTACTGGGGAGTGATATATCCTGGATAAATGACCTAGGGCTTTATCCTTTTATACAACACCCCATCATATAAATTTTGAATATTTTGTGCTTGAGTTAGTGAATAATTATTAGTTGGAGTTAAATTGACTTGGGTCCATAATAAAAATAAGTTTGAAAAATGGGGTTCAAGGCCACCCTAACGATCTTAACCTAAGAGTAAAATCCATAGGATTAAGGGTTGGAATTGGAAAAATAGAAACTACACTTTTTCCTCATATACAATTTACCATATCTTTCATAATATTTTAAACATCCATTAAATTTTTTACACGGTATTCCCAAAAGACTGCTCTAAAGGTTGGGATTTAGGTTTACACCTAAGTGTCATCGTACACCCAAGTATGCTCCACACAGACTACAAATATAGGCGGGCCGGAACATGTGTTTCATTTAGCCATGTAAATTTCAAATTCGTGTGTAGAAGCCGTCAAGAGTTTTGAAGAATCTAAATGGCTTTGCGGCAGATTTGTTCTTCATCAGCTTATCTTCTCTCCGTATTGCGTTCAGGAAAAGGTGGAGGAAGGGGCTATCAAAATGCATTTAAGGAGCGGCTTAATCCCATTTCATTCTCCACCGCCATCAGTCCCAATGAAGATGCGGAAGAAAAGGGTCCGAGAGAATGGTTGACACTTCCGCCCTTTGCCTTAACAGTGGATGGTACAGCGCTTGGGAAGCATTTGATCAACTCTTCTTCGAACAGCCCGACGCCATCGCCCATCACAGCTCTTAAATGGGTAGCGCAATGTTGCCCTCACATACCTCATACACTTATTCAGAAGCTCTTTCGTCTGCGACAGGTAAATAGAGCGACGAGACCTCGAATTCCTTTAATTTTCAAATAATTCCTTTGAGCCTCGCCAGTTGTAAATACTCTTTTTCTGAATTTGAATTGCATCGAGGAGGAGTTAATAGGCCTCAATTTCCTTTTCCTGGAAAGTTGGTTTGCCCACATTCGCAAATTCAACACCATTCCAAAGCAGATGGGAGGGCTCTATGTAAACTGGAGTTTGAACCTTGATCTTTTGAATTGGCTATGCCCATCTCAACTTGTTTTGAACATGTGAGAGTTCCTTTCGGTTTCCTTTTTGCAGAAAAAATCCCTTGAATTTGAAAGTGTTATGTTTTTTCTTTGAAAGAAAAATTAAAGAAAAAATTTAATTCCCCCCAGTGAGATCTATTAGACTTTGCTCTCTCTTTCTTCTTCTTTTTCTTTCTAAATTTGAAATATTCCTTTCCTCAAATTCGGAAATTCAACACCGTTCTCACACACCTCTACTCACTTGGCGTTGGAACCTTGCTTTCTTGCATGGCAACACCCCACTTCAGCAACTCATCTACATCCCAGAAGACTTAGTTAATGCAACTTTGTTGAACTACTCTAGTATCAATTTATATAAACCCTCAACAAGCCCTTTATGCAACTTTGTTGAACTACTCTGGTTCCAGTTATATAAACCCTCAACAAACCCTTTCTGATATTGTACCATATACGTTCTAAGTAAACCTTACACTTGTGACCTTATGAATATGATAAAAGGAGAGGTTTTTCCATTGTATTGAATTTCAAACAGACCCAGAATTTAAATTTCATACATGCTACTAAACACGTAGCCAAAATGTGTTCACCAAGACATTTAAAAATTTGTTCTAAGAAAGATTTTTAAAGACTAAAACTCTCAACTATCGAACAAGAGGATTGCTTAAAATGACTGAAAAGAAATGTCTTCAGTGCTCATGACATTTTAGAATCTGTTGTAAGAAAGATTTTAAAAAACTAAAACTCTCCATTCCACTGCCAGTCTGCCATTGATGAATGTCAAGTGAAACATAAAAATATAAGCATTGGACTCTTTTCACCCTCAAATCATCATAGACACCACAACAATGTTTCGTTGCAAAGAAAATCGTAGGGACAACCATAGAGCACTTACAAGATATAATTATGAAATAGTAATGAGAGAGGAAATATCGTTAATACGTGTTATTTACACTTGCCAAGGATGCATCAACATAAAAAGTAAGGCAAGGAGGTTATTTTGGCTAGGCAGGGGATAAGATTTTATCATGTTCTAGATTAAAATATTAATGATTAATCCCAGCACAAAAGTAAAGGGCTTCTGTTTGACTTCTAGTTCACAAATTAGAAAACATGTTCTGTCAGGGTCAATTTCTTCCTTCTTTGTAAGTTTAGAGATGGACTGCACAACAAGAGATTGTTATGTGCGACATTCAGAGTTGCTCTGTGTGTGTGTGAGTCTTGTGATGTATGTGCCACTTTCTCCCTTGCTTCCTGTTGCCTTTGTCTTGTGCTAGAGTCAACAAAGCCTTGTGTTGCATAGGAGACTGTTTCTGTCGTTGCGAAGGTTTCTACTTTTGGCTAGGTTGGTTTTTAATGTTATTGGCATGTTTTGTCTTGCACATGGGGCTAGAAAAGATAAAACTTTTCTATTTAACTTCAACTTCTCTTATATCTTAGAGGCTTGATGATAGGTGTGTCCCAAGGTTTTAGAAAGTAGGAATCGCATCTTAGCATGAATGTAAGGCTAAATTTTGTTGATGTATTATAGCACTTTGTTTCGCTCAATATTATAAATTCTCAAGTTCTTTAGCAAGTCATGGATCTTGTTTCTATATTTTTAAATAATTGATTCTTCCACTATTGAAACTACTAGAATGTCATGTATTTGTTCTTGTAGTACTTCAAGGGATTGCATCCACAAATAGCTTTGACTAACTTCTCCTAAGTGTTGACAAGGTCATAGTTTTGTACTAAGGATATCCACCTTTGTAGGATTGTCTTGGACATGTTTAGTGTGGTGAGCACAATCTTCTTTGCATGGGTGAAACAATAATAGAGAAATATGTCTTGAGTTGTCAAACCCAATTATCTAGGGCTTGGTGTCTACTTGCCTTGGAAAATTGCTATATCAAGTTTTACTTGCACCCTCAAAGGACTTTGACACTAAAGTAGTGCATTGGCATGCATTGTAGATGATGAGGTTGTTAAGTGATCTAGGATGCTACGCTGTTAACCCATTGGATGCATGG
Source organism: Cunninghamia lanceolata (assembly GCA_027924645.1). Taxonomy (NCBI): domain Eukaryota; kingdom Viridiplantae; phylum Streptophyta; class Pinopsida; order Cupressales; family Cupressaceae; genus Cunninghamia; species Cunninghamia lanceolata. The sequence continues at coordinate 4,293,878 of BSBN01000490.1, read as the reverse complement.
GGACATGTGATGACTAACTATGACTCATATAATCCTTATACTAGTCATTTATTAGTTCCTAATTATATTTATTGTAAGCTAGGTTGGCCTCATTGGGATGAGGGGATTAATATTGCCCAATGATGCCTATAATGAGAGGTCATGAGTAGTTGTTAAGCATGGTATTGGAAGTTTTGTGCTTATTGTAAGACTTTTGGAGGCTGCCTCCTTGAAGTTGTAAGGAAAGCTAAGTGCGGAAACGCTTTCCTAATACCAATTTGTAGAAGAGAAATGCAGAAAAAATTTCAATTTCAATTACAGTTCATTCAATGATGCACATTAAATCAAAATAACAGAGTAGACAGATTAAGAATCATACATTGATCAACACTAGAGTTACGTGGGAAAACCCTTACAGGAGAAAAACCCACACTCCAAGCAAAACTCTTTGTATTACAGTAAAATAAAGTTTACATACAAAGTTACAGTCTTTTGCTTTCAGATGTTAATTCACAGTAACCACAAAGGGCGGCACAACATTTCTCTGATCAGCCTCTCACACACTGCACTGAACAATTCGATGATTGTTATATACAGTTATAGCCAAGACTGATATCATTCGGTTATCAAAGAAAACTATTCGTTCTACAATTCATGACATTCCAGAAACTGGTTGATTCGGTTCCTAAAGCAAATGGTTACTAATTGATTAACTGTCACTACAGGCTTCACCAACACTTCATCGGACATCGAAGAGACAAGAAATAGCCTCTCGCTGAACTTTCAATGTCATTTCGATATTGTTAACTGGCCAAGCTTTGACCATGGTCTTCACCGTCACGTCATATATCCTCCATCCAATCCTCGTTATCCCGCTTAGTCTGGCTGGGTCCCACCAAGGCACCCGCGAGCTGGCGGGTTACACAGTCGCCAATAGCACACTCGCGCATGATTTTTATCGGGCCCCACTAAGGAGCCTGCAGGCTTGCGAAATAGCGGCCATAATGAAGAGATAGCTCGGAGACTCCTACCGATATCGATATGTCTTACCAATTGTTCACCGTGGTCCCCACTGCCCAACATCAGAGTATCGGAGAGACTCATGACAGAGTCCCGTCGATACACAAGGTCACTCCGATATGCTTCATATCGGCTATCGAAGAGACTCCTTAGAGGCTCTCACCGATATCACCACATCTCACCGATGCAGCCAATGCTCACAATGGTGTCGGTTGTCAAAGGGACTACACAGTCTTCCATTGAAATGATCACCTCCTGCCGACATGGGGACATAACACCAAGGCATGAAGGAAACAATCCATCGAGAAGATTATGAACAAGTCCTATCAAAAGAGAACAATCGGGCCGAAGTGGGAATATCAAGCCAGTAATTTGAGGCACATTTTCCAACATGCTCCCACTTGACGAAGAACTTACTGGCTTCTTCCAATGCTCGAAGTTACTGAATGTTATAGGCCCCAAGGCCCATGGAACTGGGACACCATCTGTACTTATCTGTGCTCATAGGCTTTGTCAATGCATCAGCAACATTCTCTAGAGTATCCACTTTTTCCAGATTGACTTTTCCATCCTCCACCATTTCACGAACGAAATGATACTGAACATCGATGTGCTTCGTCCTGGCATGGAAAGTGGGATTTTTCGCCAAACAAATAGCACTCTGGCTGTCACAACAGATAGTAATCTGCTTTGCATCAAACCCAATATCAGAACACAAACGTCTAAGCCAAATGGCTTCCTTACAGGCATGAGTTGCTGCCATGTACTTAGCCTCGGTAGTAGACAAAGCGACTACAGCCTGCCGCTTGCTCATCCAACTAACTGCATCACCAAACAACGTGAATACATATCCACTAGTGGATCTTCTACTGTCAATGCCCCCTGCCCAATCAGAATCTACATATCCACGAATGCTAACTGAACTTTTAGATCCAATAGAGTTACCATGATAACACAAGGCGTACTTAGCAGTACCCTTCAAATATTTGAGAACTCTTTTCACAGCATCCCAATGCGGTCTTCTTGGATTAGCCATAAACCGACTAAGTACTCCCACTGCTTGGGCAATGTCTGGCTTGGTACAAACCATTGCATACATCAAACTACCAATTGCACTCGCATAAGGCACTCTGGTCATGTCCTCCATCTCAGTAGGAGATTTTGGACAATCTTCAATAGATAGCTTCGTTTCCTGCAACACTGGAACAACTAGCTGCTTGCAATCTATCATATTAAATCTCTCTAGGATGCTCTGGCTGAGTCAAAGTTTTCTATTTGCCCTATCCCTTCTGATTTCCATCCCCAGAATATACCTAGCTGCACCTAAATCTTTCATTTCAAACTGTGCTAACAACTGAGATTTTAAATCAGAAATCATACCCTTACCATTTCCAATGAATAACATATCATCCACATACAGGGCAATAATAAGTACATGACCATTTTCAGTTTTATAATACACACAATGATTTGATTTTGATCTCACAAATCCCAATGACAACACAAGAGTATCAAACTTTTGGTACCACATTCTAGGCGATTGTTTTCAATCATACAGAGATTTCTTTAACTTGCAAACCAGATGTTCTTTACCATTTTCAACGAAGTGCTCAGGCTGGGACATATAAATTTCTTCTTCCAAATCTCCATGAAGAAATGTTGTCTTCACATCCATTTGCTCAATCTCTAAGTCATATGCTGCTGCAAGTGACAAAAGAAAACTAATAGATGTCAGCTTAGCTACAGGAGAAAAAATTTCTCCATAATCAATTCCCTCTACCTGGGAATACCCTTTCGCAGCCAACCTAGCTTTATACTTTTCAACACTGCCATCCAGACCAATTTTCTTCTTAAATACCCATTTACAACTAACAGGTTTTCAACCTTCAGGCAAAGGTACCAAATCCCAAGTTTCATTCTTTTTCAATGATGCCATTTCTTCATTCATGGCTTCCAACCAGGAATCTGAATCAGACATATTAATTGCCTCTTTTACAGTCCTAGGCTCATCAGTGTTAGTAATCAAAGCATAGGCACAACTAGAATCCCACATGGAATATCCAAACCTTTCAGGTTGCCGCTTCTCATGTGTAGACCTCCTCACAGGCTGAGGTTGAGGTTGTGGTTCTTCTTCAGAACTTTCAGAATTGCTCGAGCTCTCCTCAGTTTCAGGTACACTAGGAATTCGTTGTTCTTCCTTCTCTGGAGTAAGAGGGATTTCAACAACATCCTTCTTCTTGTCTTCTTTCATCTCTAATCGTAGATCCATTGTAGAAGGTTTCAGCTCACGAAAAATTACACTTCTGCTGTACAATACCTTCTCAGTTACAGGATTCCAAAGCTTGTATCCTTTTACACCAATGCCATAGCCAATAAAGATACATTTTACAGCCTTATTTTCCAATTTAGATCTTTTCTCATTTGGCACATATGCATATGCCTCACAGCCAAAGACACAAATATGTCTTAAAGAGGGCTTCTTACCAGACCATGCTTCCAAAGGTGTTTTGTCAACAAGTGCCGAAGAAAGTGTACGATTAACCAAGTAACATGCTATAGCCACAGCCTCAGCCCAGAACTTCTGCTCCAGGCCAGCGTTGCTCAACATACTTCTCGCCCTTTCCATGAATGTCCTGTTCAACCTTTCAGCAACTCCATTCTGCTGTGGAGTGTAAGGTGTAGTTTTATGCCTTTTTAATTCCATGGTCTTTGCAATACCTTTCGAAATCTGTAGAATAGAATTCACCACCATTATCCGTCCTCAAGCATTGAATTTTTCTACCAGTCTGATTTTCTACCAAGGTTTTAAATTCCTTAAACCGACTGAACACTCCTGATTTACTTTTTATAAAATACACAAATGCCCTTCTCGAAATACCATCTATAAGAGAAACATAATATTTAGATTTCGACAACGAAGGAACATTTATTGGATTAAAAACATCAGAGTGAACATAATCCAGTATACTAGAAGATTTATGAGGACTAGTGTAAAAAGAAATATGGTGTTGCTTTCCATAAATGCAATGTTCACAAAATTCGAACTCAAGGTTACAATCATCAAGCCCTTCAACCAGGTTTTTGTTTTTCAAGGTTTTTAAGCCTTTTTCCCCTATGTGGCCGAGTCTGTGATGCCACAACATAATTTTCTTCGCACCTAGAGGAACAATGTTTTCCTTCCCAGTGTTGGCAGCTTTGTTTGATTTTGCAGAGACATTGTTACAATGAACAACATGTGCGTCCAGCCTGAACAAAGTGCCTATGCGTGCACCCTTGGCCAGCACCATTGAGCCTCTTGTCATTTTACAGCCACCATTCGCGAAAGAAACTTGCACGCCAACATCATTCAACTTACTAACAGAAAGCAAGTTTCGAGCCAGACCTGGTATGTGCATTACATCATTGATTCCTTTTATTCTCCCATCAGGAAACTTGATTCTGACTCTTCCACGGCCAACAATTTCTAGGTGAGAATCATCACCTAGATACACCCTTCCACCTTTCTAATCTTCATACTTCGAGAACCATTCTCTATGAGATGTCATGTGAAAGGACGCACCTGAATCAATCAGCCAAACATCATCCGATACCTGAGTTGCCAAGGCTGCAATGAAGGCATCTGCTTCACTCTGAGAAGATTCATCATCAGAAGACTTATTCTTCTTCTTTTTCTCCTCTTTGCAGTCTTTCCGGATATGACCTTTCTGCCCACAGTTCCAGCATTTCACCTTGGACTTTTTACTAGGAGACTTTGATCTCCCTTCTGACTTGGACCTGGACTTCTTGTCTTTCTTCTTGCCTTTTTCCTTTGGTCTACCTTGAACAGCAAGGGCCTCCTTGGCCATCTCAGAAGACTTTCTTCGCATTTCCTCTGACAGCAGTGAAGCAACCACTTCTTCCATCTTGAAGGTGGTTTTTGTACTTCCAATAGCCATTACCAGGTGATCCCATGTGTCAGGCAAAGAACACAATAGGAGCATGCAACGATCCTCATCTTCTATCTTCACACCCACAGATGTCAACTGAGCAATGATCATGTTAAATGCATTCAAATGATCTGCAACAGACGCTCCTTCCTCCATCTTCAAAGAGTATAGCTTCTTCCTCAGGAATAACTTATTTACCAGAGATTTCCCCTGATAAAAGTCACCAAGCTTCTTCCACAGAAGTTTACCTGTCTTCTCTTCATGGACATTCAAGAGTACTGAATCAGCCAAGCATAGTCTGATCAGACCCTTGGCTTTCTGGTCCATTGCATCCTAGCCTTCTTGCGAGGTTGCATTAGGTTTGGTAGAAGACACTACAGTCCATAATTCATGATCCACGAGCAAATCTTCCATTTTGAGTTTCGACAACTCAAAATTGCCACCGTTGAATTTCTCAATTTCTATTCTTCTGGATGTGCTTGCCATCTTAAATCTGCAATCAAAACAAATCGATTTCTCTGCAAAACTCCCACTTAACCAAATTAGCACAAAAAACCTGACTCACCCACAAGGATAACACAACTGGCCAAGCTCTGATACCACTTGTAAGGAAAGCTAAGTGCAGAAACGCTTTCCTAATACCAATTTGTAGAAGAGAAATGCAGAAAAAATTTCAATTTCAATTACAGTTCATTCAAGGATGCACATTAAATCAGAATAACAGGGTAGACAGATTAAGAATCATACACATATCAACACTAGAGTTACGTGGGAAAACCCTTACGGGAGAAAAACCCACACTCCAAGCAAAACACTTTGTATTACAATAAAATAAAGTTTACATACAAAGTTACAGTCTTCTGCTTTCAGATGTTAATTCACAGTAACCACAAAGGGCGGCACAACATTTCTCTGATCAGCCTCTCACACACTGCACTGAACAATTTGATGATTGTTATATACAGTTACAGCCAAGACTAATATCATTCGGTTACCAAAGAAAACTATTCGTTCTACAATCCATGACATTCTAGAAACTGGTCGATTCGGTTCCTGAAGCAAATGGTTACTAATCGATTAACTGTCACTGCAGGCTTCGCCAACACTTCATCGGACATCGAAGAGACAAGAAATAGCCTCTCGCCGAACTTTCAATGTCATTCCGATATTGTTAACTGGCCAAGCTTTGACCATGGTCTTCACTGCCATGTCATACATCCTCCATCCAATCCCCGTTCTCCCGCTTAGTCTGGTTGGGTCCCACCAAGGCACCCGCGGGCTGGCGGGTTACACAGTCGCTAATCGCCAATAGCGCACTCGCGCATGACTTTTATTGGGCCCCACCAAGGAGCCTGCGGGCTTGCGAAATAGCGGCCATATCGAAGAGACAACTTGAAGACTCCTACTGATATCGATATGTCTTACCGATTGTTCACCGTGGTCCCCACTACCCAACATCGGAGTATCGGAGAGACTCATGACAGAGTCCTGCCAATACACAAGGTCACTCTGATATGCTTCATATCGGCTATCGAAGAGACTCCTTAGAGGCTCTCACCGATATCACCATGTCTCGCCGATGCAACCAATGCTCACAATGGTATCAGTTATCGAAGGGACTACACATAGTCTTCCACCGAAATGATCACCTCCTGCCGACATGGGGACATAACACCAAGGCATGAAGGAAACAATCCATCGAGGAAATTATGAACAAGTCCTATCAAAAGAGAACAATCAGGCCAAAGTGGGAATATCAAGCCATTAATTTGAGGCACATTTTCCAACAAAAGTGGCTTACTGTAATCAAATATTTGCATCTCTTTTCTCTTATATTCTTCTCTCGTGCCAATAAATTTCATTAAAAGTGGTATCGGAGCATGTTCTTGGCACCTTGAAGGGGAGAAAAGGGTAATTTTTTTCGGTTTAGGAGGTGGTGTTGTCAAGGGCATATCTTTCTCATACCTACAATTTTTTTAAAAATCTAGAAGGGTGATTAGGGACACATCAAAGAAGCTAAATTCGGAATTCCAGATAGAGGAAATTTGAAGCGGATTTGAATGAGTAATTACAAAATTAGGGTTTTTCACCACATTCACTTCCAAGGTTTGAAATCATTGAGTTTTTTGAAGTTTTTAACGAAAGTTAGTATTGTACTCAAGTAAGTTATAGTAAATTTTGTAGCAAATTTGGATTTGTTTTGAATAATTTATTGTGAAATTAGTTGGTGACATCATGTCGGGGGTTGGAAGGAATCTAATCACACCAAGGAAGCCTTTGGATGAAGAGGATCCAATAATAGAAGAGATGTCCCTAGATTTGAGGCTAATTTGAGTTCAGAAACCACTAAGTTCAAGGAGGAAATTTTTTCAATAATAGCTTCTAAGCTAGATCTAATGCTAAAGTTGGTCAAAAAAAGTTCAACAAGGTTTGAGGAAAATTTATTTTCTCTAGAGATTCCACCATCACCAGTAAGAGTTCATGTAGTTGAAGATCACATTCTAGAACAAAAGCAAGTACTTTCTTCTCTCAAGGTGAATCTTTTCTTGGCATCAAACCAAATGAAGCAATGAGATGACTGGCATTAGAGTGAAAGGAATTTTGAAATAGGAGATTCACATCACAAGACTTCGGAAGTAAATGCATCTTCTAAGGGAAATGCGGATTCTTGTTTTTTCATTGATTTGAATCTAACTCAAGATCACCACCCAACTAATTCTATTGCAATCTCTAGGCACTTCTTTCCAAATATGGATATGCACATGTTTGATGGCAAGTATCCACAAATGGTAAGCTCTCATCAAATGCAAAATGTGCTCATGTAAGGTTCAACAAGTATTGAGGCAAAATTATTTTCTCTAGAGACTCCACCATCACCACCAAGAGTTTGTGTTGTCGAAGATCAAACTCAACATCAAAACAAGTACATTCTTCTCTCGAGGTGAATCTTGCTATGACACTAAACCAAATGAAGCAATGGGATGGGATGACCTACACCAGAGTGAGAAGAACTTTAAAGCAGGAGATTGGGTTTTTCTAAGGTTGCAACCATATAAGTAAATGTCCCTAAAGCAATGAAAGGACATCAAGCTCTCACTCAAATATTATGGTCCTTATCATATTTTACAGAAGGTTGGCAATGTGGCATACAAGCTAGAGTTGCCTCCAACAACAAAAATACATCTAGTTTTTTATGTCTCTTGTTTAAAGAAAGTTATTAGACGATGAATTTCAGCACAAACGATGTTGCCCAAGCTCTATGAAGAGGGAAGAATCATCTCGGTTCCTGAAGCAATTCTCCATAAATGCATAAAGAAGTTGAGGACTAGGATTGTCATGGAGAGCCTCACCAAGTGGAAGGATTTTCCTCTCAAAAATGCTACATAGAAAGATGAATATTTCATGTACAAGCATCCACAATTAATTAGTGTTGAGGACAACACTTGTTATAAGTGGAGGGGCATGCTAAACCCTTAACGTGTTGGATATATGGGGATATGTGATGAACGACTATGACTCATTTAATCCCTATATTAGTCATTTATTAGTCCCTAATTATATTTATTGTAAGCTAGGTTGGCCTCATTGGGATTAAGGGATTAATATTGCCCAATGATGCCTATAAATAAGAGGTAGTGAGTAGTTGTTGAGCATAGTATTGGAAGTCTTGTTCTTATTGTAAGATTTTTGGAGGTTGCTTCCTTGAAGTGGCTTATTCTAATCAAATATTTGCATCTCCTTTCTCTTATATCTTCTCTTATGCTAAGTAATTTCATTACACAAGACTATATGTGACTTTATGATTTGAGTGTAGCTAGGTAAGCCTATACAAACATTGTGTTCCATGATAGTCAACACTTTTGCACTTTCCTCTACAACACGTGCTCAACATGCAGCTCTTGGTGTCATCATGGGCCACCATACATGACATTGCACACTACTCATTGTGCGTTCTCATACATTACTATGCATAACTTTGTGTAGTACACTTGATAACTTTAGCATATTTATATTGGACGACTTTGGTCATGTAATAGAACACTAATTGTCAGGGAGCACAACTTGTTGGGTGATTGGAAGTTGATGTTCATGATGGGCTATTATAACTTCCCTCTTGTTTGTAATTGTAATTTATTCTTTATATTCTCGCTCTCCTTTACATTGAGGGATGCTGGTGAATATTATGTAGTCATAGGCCAACTAGATTGAAGTGTCTTCCTCATTCTAGTCATAGGATTCTCATTCCTTGCCATGCATTGTAACATCATTTGTAATCTATTCATTTCTGAATTTGAATAGAAGTAGCATATTTGTTTTGCTAAAATATTCCACTTGTATTCGACTATGTGTTAGTGATTAATTCTTTGTTTCTTGCACATAATCTATAAACCTCATCTTTCTCAAGAGAGGTTTGCCCCCTGAATCACCTGGGATTCGAATCATTGGTATTAGAGCATTGTTTTCACATGCCAGTACAAACACACGCTCAACACCAAAAGGGAGGTTGTTCACTTAGTTCATCTTTTGAGTTACTGGGCGCATGTCACAACAAGAGCAAAATGGCGAATGCAAATAAATCATCAGAAGTGTCTTTAGATGTTCAAAACATGATGAATGATGCTTCGGAATCACAATGTGAGGAACTATTTAGGCAACCATGAGATCTTATGGTTCAACTTGGATTGACGCCACAACACATCAAACCGCTTGCTCTTGAACAACCCCAAAATCTTTTCAAGGTACAAGTCAACATAGACACATTGATGTTTGAAGGCAAGATTGATGCTGTAATGTCAGACATTTGAGTGTGACAATTGGAAGCGTATTTCTCTATAAATCACTTCACAGATGAAGAAGATTTCTTTTATGGTGTTGAAAATGTCCATTGTAGTGTCCCGTTGGTGACATAAACTTAGTGCGTAGTGCGAGAGGGATCTTGATTTGATTTGGACATGGAACTCCTTTTCAGTGGTTTACAAGGGGAATACTACCCCCTCAGACATTTTGAGGATGAGTATATGAAGTTTTGGCAATTGCGGCAACTTAAGGGGCAAATAGTTGAGGAATACTACACTACTATTTTGCACTTTTGCATGAAGACACTCTTAAGCAGCACAAGGTGCTCAAGAACATGGGTGGGTTATCACCTTACATTAAGGCAAAGATGGAGTTTCTAACCTTGGTAACATTGGGGCAAGTTTTTCTCAATGCATCCAAGATCAAAGCCAAAGGAAGCTCAAGCAAAAGTTTTCTTTGCTCAAGAACAAGCCTGTGCAAGAAACCACGTCCAAGCCTTTGGCATAGAAGCAACATACCCTTTGCAAAAACAACAATAGAGCTCCAAATCATTCGCGTAGAACTCAAAAGCCACAACATTGTCTATGCCAAGCAAGGAGAAGGGCAAGAAGAAGCAAGGTGATAAGTGGTGTCATCGTTGTCACACAAGTTCCCACAATGATGTTGAATATTACGTGCAACAATCTCTTATTGTGCAAGCCACATTAGATCCTGTGCATCCCAAGGATACGGATCAAGAGGCATTATGTCTCAACACAAGCGCTATGAAAATTAATACTTTGGAGGAACATGAGCATCTCTTGCACATGAAGTGTTGGGTCAACAAACAATAATTGCATGTCATCATTGACAATGGCAGCCAAAAGAATATCATCATGCAAGATATCATCAATCACCTAGGTCTTTTTACTAAAGCACACCTAATGCCATACTCTCTGGGATGGTTGCAGCAAGGTAAGGATATTTAGGTAAAATGACAATGTACTTTCATGTATGCAATCAAACCCATGTAGGACACAATCACTTGTGATGTTGCATTGTAGGAAGTCTATGGTATTCTACTTGGGAGGTCATATGTATATGATGAAGATGATGTGTACCCTGCGAAACGACAAAGATGGATGGTCCATGTCGATAATCGATACTTTTATCTTCATGAGTGATCATTGAAGACCGAAGAAGCCTTAATTTTGCCAAGCAATGCCATAAGATCATCTTGCACATGCAAAAGTTTGTGCTTCTCATGGTTCAGCCTGAGACACCTGCATAGGAGAGCAAGCGTGCATTGGCAACACGGAACGCTGAGCAAAAAACTTTGTAGTAGCAATAATTCGACAACGTATTGAATCAGTACACAAATGTCTTTGAGGAGTACAATGATCTTCTGACACATTGTGTGGTGCAAAACATGATTGATTTGATTTCCATATCCCCTCTTCCTAATAGTCCTTTGTATTGCAGATTTATTTGGGAGAATGATGAAGTTCAACATCAAATTCAGGAGTTGATTGATTAGAGCAAGAGCAAACTTAACTCTTTTCCATGTGGCAATCTTATAGTCCTTGCATTGAAGAAAGATGGCACATGGAGCCTCTACATTGATTGTTGCACACTAAACAAGATCATAGTGAAGAATCAATATCCTCTTTTGTGCATTGACAATCTTTTGGACCATCTATGTGGTGCGCAATTCTTCACAAAGGTCAACCTCAAATCAAGATATCACTAGGTACTCGGTCATTTCAAAGATGTTTGAAAATCTGCATTCAAAACCAAGGAGGGATTGTACAAATGGATGGTTATACCTTGCAGCTTGACCAACTCGCCAGTGACATTCATGTCCCTGATGAACGACATCCTGTGACCCTTCACCAACTCCTTTGTCATTGTCTACTTGAATGACAACCTCATCTTCAACAAGACTTGGGAGTAACATGTTGAGCATGACTCATGCGTCTTGGACACTATGCCAACACAAGTTGCAAGCTAACTTACGCAAGTGTACCTTTGACACAATGGAAATCCAATATCTAGGCTACGTTATTGGTTGCATGGGCATCCATGTAGATCGAGAGAATGACAGTGATTTGAGATTGTTCAAATCGACACGTCATTGAATTGTGCAACTTTGGACTCATAAACTTCTACCACAAGTTTGTTCTCGGATTCTCGTACATCGTTTCGTTGCTCAGTCAAGTGATACGTGCCAAGGCAACACTTGTTTCAACACATGCACAACAACACACTTTTGAGGAGCTCCAACAGTGACTCTGCATGGCGCCTATTTTGGCAATGCCTAACATTGTGCACCCCTTTAAGATTCAAATCAATGCATTTGACTATGCACTTGGTGTAGTACTCATTCAACATGGGCATTTGGTCGCCAATCATTCAGAGACATTCAACGATAGAGTGCAACACTACTCCACTTATGAGAAAGAATTGTGTGCCATTGTACAAGTTGTCAAGCAATGGTGACACTACATTTTGGGTAAGGAGACAATCATTCAATTTAATCATAAGCCACTTTAGTTCCTACACACATAGAGCAAGCTAGAAAATGTATGACACATGAAGTGGATGACATATTTGCAGTAGTTCCATTTGGTGATCAAGCATAAGATAGGGAAAGACAATAAGGCAATAGTTTGCCTTAGTAGACTATCAGTTTATGTTCTCTTCATGGTGTTGGACCACACGGTCACAACTATGTTGATTCGGAGGACCTCTACTCAACAAATTAGAACTTTGCACAAACTTGCACTGCACTCACGCAAAGTAAATAGGTTGGTGAGTCTCATTTGAGTGACAAGGTTCTTTTCAAGCTCGAACATTTGTGTGTTCCAAAAGGTGCACGTTGCCAACAACTCATTGGGGAGGCACACTATGCCAAGATAGCTAGATGCTTCAGCAATACCAAGATTTTTGTAGCACATCATCAACAATTCTTTTGGTCTCATATGCATGTAGACATTGAGTACCATATTGAATCTTGCATTCCTTGATGCATTGCCAAACCCACGAATTGGAAACTTGGGCTTTACACACCTCTTGTGGTTCCACAAAGGCCTTGGAAATCTGTCAGCATGGATTTTGTGAGTGGACTCCCTAAGACGAAGCGCTAGATGATTTAGTATTCGTTGTAGTTGAAGGGTTTTGAAAGATAACCATCATGATTGCTTGCAAGAAAAGCATCATAACGCACGAGACCTTATGCCTCTTCAATCATGTTTGGGTATAGTTCGAGCCACCTTCATCCATTGTGTTTGATCTCGATCCACGATTCATTAGCACATTTTGGCAATCTTTGTGGGAAGCTTGGGCTTTACACACCTCTTGTGGTTCCACAAAGGCCTTGGAAATCTGTTAGCATGGATTTTGTGAGTGGACTCCCTAAGACGAAGCGCTAGATGATTTAGTATTCGTTGTAGTTGAAGGGTTTTGAAAGATAACCATCATGATTGCTTGCAAGAAAAGCATCATAACGCAAGAAACCTTATGCCTCTTCAATCATGTTTGGGTATAGTTCGAGCCACCTTCATCCATTGTGTTTGATCTCGATCCATGATTCATTAGCACATTTTGGCAATCTTTGTGGGAAAGATTGGACACATAGTTGGATTGGTCCACGACTTTTCATTGGTAGATAGATGGTTAGACGGAGGTAGTCAATCATACACTTCTGCACCTATTGCATTTATAACTATGTGCACCCACACACTTGGGATTAAACTTGCTTTACATCCATCATGCATACAACAGAGCTTTGCATAGTTCTATGGGGCATTCTCCTTTCCAAACATGTCTTTGGTTCTAGCTTGCAAAGTCCTTCAACATATCTTCTATGCACCACCACACTTGAAGTCACGCACAAAAGAAAGGGAAACAAATAAAGCGCATACTTTTTTGCAACACATTCAAAGTGTTCACCAACAAGCTCAACAGATTCTCTAGCAACAAAAATACAAAGAGCACCACGATGTGCATTACATACCTCATTCCTTAAAGGTGAATGATAAGGCCTGGTTGCATCTTCATAAGGAACATTTCAAGGGGTTGTTGGTGCTCAAAGTTGAGGCTCCTCAAATCCCTAAAGCCAAGTAGTTCTTGAGTGTCGGTGGTGTTAAACTCAAGACAAAGACTTCCAACTTATGATTAAGATGAGGCAACAATGGACCAATTTGATAAGGTGGGTAAGACCTTCTTCTTTAGGTTCTGCTAGACCAAGGGGGAGATTCCCTAAAGTGCATGAGGACAATAACTGATAATAACGTAAACTAAACCTTGAATCAAACTATACCCAATGCACAAGAAACTCCAATTTAATTGTCTCTAAGTGCATGTATGTTGGTTTGAAAACACAAGTATGCTACACCTTTATAAAGCAGATACACAACCATGTGGAGATTCTAAACTGATGCTTTGATAGCCCCTAATGCAAATGCATACATCTAGACATGGATGTGGGTGAAACAAACAACACAAATAGCGATAAAGATTGAGGTTTTGTTTTGTTTGGGTGTGTTGGTGGGATGGGAGGTTGTAGTAGATCGGCGCCTTTATCCAGTGAGGGTAGTAGAGTCTAAGTCACCACCAAAGGGGACATCAATGCAATCCACATAATGATACCTTAATCAAGATATCAACAAAGACTATACTTGAAGGTTTTATACATAAGCTAGGCTCCATGCATAACAACAAACAGACACATGAAATTGTAGAAACATATTATCGAGCACACCTTAATAATCCAAAAACAAACCCATGAATCTCATGTATGATCCTGCAAAGATACCTTGTAAAATCTTTACAGAGGATTTTATAGCCTTCTAGTTGACTAACTAATCAAGAACAATACTCAAATCAGCAAATGTGATTAAGGGGATTTGCCAAATCACCAAAAAATCATGCAATGTTCATGGAGACAATAAAATGCTAGATCTACACATTGAATTCATTCTTCGTGATTACAATGCCCTATCATAGCCTTTGGGAGTAAACCCAAAAAAATTACAATGAAAAATGCTCAAAAACGGTCACGGGAAGAAAACTCTAGAGGTTTTCACTTGTTCTTCTTTCTTTCTTTTTTGCTCTGCAACCAAAAATCCATCCCCTTGTTATGAATGAGGAAATGCATTATATACCTCGTCCAGTGTCATCGATCCATCATGGAAGAAGAGTCTTGCTCATCTGCAAGTGAAAATGGCCGCCCATGCCTGCTCACGTCATTTTCACATGGCTCACACCTGAAATCGTGTTCATTTGGGTCATTTGCCCATGCCATTGTGCCCTTGAGTGGGTCCACTGGTACCTGGAGGAGTATGGGATTCTTCATCTGTTTGGTCGTGTCCATCTGAGGCCATTAATGGCGCATTGGGTCGTGCAGGGAGGTAGGTAGGATTTTTTGTTTGAACGATGAAGTTTCATGGCTTTGCATGCCAAAGGGGGAAGAAGGTAAAAAACACTCCAAAACTCTATAGGGTATGCTAGGAAGTAAAACTACAAAAAAGTATGTTGGCGGAGAAAACTCTGAACCTTCGACATTTTAGTGTATTTTGTAGGAGTTCAGGGAAAAGGCATGCAAGGATGAAGGTATGAGAAACTCTGACATTCTGAAATTTGAAGGAAGGGGGAAAATGGACCAAGATGGAAATGGGAGATGGGGAAATGGAAGGAAAGGTGTGCCATGAAGGAAAAACTCCAAAAAAGTATGTTAGTGGAGAAAAGTTCGAACCTTTGACATTTGTGTATTTTGTAGGAGTTCAGGGAAAAGGCATGCCAGGACGAAGGTGTGAAAAACTTCAATTTTCCAAAATTTGAAGGAAGGGGGAAAATTGACCAAGATGGAAATGGGAGATGGGGAAATGGAAGGAAAGGCATGCCATGAAGGAAAAACTCCGTAAAAGTATGTCGGTGGAGAAAAGTCCGAACCTTCGACATTTTAGTGTATTTTGTAGGAGTTCAAGGAAAAGGCATGTCGTGATGAAGGTATGAGAAACTTTGAAATTCCAAAATTTGAAGGAAGGGGAAAATGGACCAAGATGGAAATGGGAGATGGGGAAATGGAAGGAAAAGCATGCCATGAAGAAAAAACTTAAAAAAGTATGCTTGTGGAGAAAAGGCTGAACGCCTAACATTCTAGTGTATTTTGTAGTTCAGGGAAAAGGCATGCCAGGATGACGGTACGAGAAACTCTGAAATTCCAAAATTTGAACTAGGCCCAGAAAGTGAACCAAAACCCCCACACTTACCTGAATTATTTTTGCATTTGTTAAACTAGGTGCCAACAAGAGCCACACTGGAAGATGAAGCCTCTGTGCTATGGTCTATACACCATTTTGCATGCAACTGGTGAGAGTGTTTTTGTTCTTGATCTCCCGCAATACATAGGTTTGCATCTAGGGTTCAATGTGGAACTCCCCAAGCCATACGTTCCTCCTTTTCTTGAGCAAGCATCACTTACACATTCTTCAAATTTGGATCCTGAGCACTTGCGCATTGTAGTGCAAGACGAGATCGTTCAAACTACCACAATGTGCACTTGGCTAGGTTCACGTCATCTGTTCAGAGTGGCTAAGGTAGGGCATTATGCATATCAAGCAAAATGGTACAATCTTTAGCAACTTTGCATTCAATTTCCATAGCTCACCAAAGATGCGACGGTCCCTCAAGAAAGGGTGAATGATCTGAGCACAACTACACAAGCCTCTACAAACATTGTGCATGCCATGATTCACAACACTTTTACGCTCTCCTCTACAATAGTTGCACTCAGTGCATAGCTCCTAGTGTTGTGCGCCACTACACATGGCATTGCACATTGCTCATCATGCACAACTTTGTGTAGGACACTTGACGACATCAACTCTACACGTGGACAACTCTGGCCATGTAAAATAATGCCAATTAATAGGAAGTGGAACCAATAGGGCAGTTGGAAGGTCGACAATTCACATTGGGTTGTTATAACTTCTCTCTTGTTTGTAACCGTAATATATTCTTTATATTTTTGTGCTCCTTCACATTGAGGGACAATGATGAATATTGTATAGTTGTGGGCCAACTAGATTGAAGTGTCTTTCCCCATTCTAGGCACAAGGATTCTCATTTCTCGGCTGTGGACTTGTAACATCATTTGTAATGTATTCATTTATGAATTTGAATAGAAGTAGCATATCTGTTTTGCTAAAGTCTTTCGGCTGTATTTGATTTGTGTTAGTGATTAATTCTTTGTTTCTTGCACAATCTATAAGCCCCATCTTTCTCAAGAGAGGTTTGCCCCCTAGACCACGTGGGATTTGGATCACTTTAATAGAATTGAGGTGCAATGACTTTACTTCATGCGTTATGCCGTCTTCACCATCAACTTTAGGATCTCTTCTAGAACACGTGGACATACTGCAATGACCTAATTCCTCTCCAATCGTGCCACATAGCTTTGATAATGTTAGCTTTGTTCTATGCAACTGTTGTGCAACATTTCTAGAAAGCGATAAAGCATAGGAAATAAGTTGATCGAAGACCAATGGTTGTGCTTCTTGTAACTACCAAGATGTTTTTTCATCTTCCACACTTGTCTATTTATGTACTATGACAATTCTTCATAGATTGATAGGTTAATAACAAGGTAGCAATAGATGGACATTTTTGTGTACTGCACGAGGTTGAGTGTCAAAAATTGATATGGGAATCCCATTTCAACAAGGTTGTAGGTCATTTTGGAGTTGAAAAGACTCTTGTAGTATGGAAGAAATATTTCATATGGCCACATCTTAGATCTGATCTTACAAAATACTTCAAATACTATATTGCTTATATTTTCTAAGCTGACAAACAAGAAATGAGGATTCTATACTCCTTGGATGGTACTAGACAAGCCATGGGAATCAATTTGCATGGATTTTCTTTTAGTTTTGCCAACTACCAAGTATGGTAATGATTGTGTCAATGTAGCAGTCAATAGATTTTCAAAGATGGCAAATCACATACCTCGTAAGAAATCAATCTTTGCTCGAGTCAATTCAACTATACCTTCAACGTGTATGAGCACATTGTAGATTATTGTCTACCATCATATTTGATAGGGACACTTGATTCTTGAGCCATTTCTAGAAATCACTTTGGTTAATGATGAATGCCAACCTATCAAAGTCTATTGCATTCCATCCTTAAACTAATGAATGGGTAGAAGTAGTAAATAAGACAACCATGCATCTTTTTAGAATGTATAATTTCAAGAAGCATCACAAAGAGGATGAAAGTGTCCCTTCATTTAACATAGCCACAACAAAGCTATTTGTAACTCTACTTATAGCACAACCCTTTTTAGGTCTCATTGGGTTCATAACCTTTAGCATCCATTGTTGTAGCTTATCCTCGATTACTTGCTAAAACGATGATTCCTTCAGCTAAGAAGGAAGTTGACAAAGTTGCCAAGTTCATTCAACACATTCAATGGTAGGTGCAAAACCATCCCATAGATGTCTAATATCACATACAAGCATCACCATGGTCGAAATTAGACACCAGATACTTTTTAGATTGGACAAAGTATGGTTTCATTTATAGAAGGAAAGATTCACATCATCTTATGCAAGATCCCTCCTCTTTGTTATGGCCTATATATTGTCACTAAAAAAGTTGGAAATAATATTTTTGAGTTGAATGAGAGGAGCACATATTTGTCCCTCTCCCAACTTCATAAGGTTGAGGGCCTCTCTCCCTTGGCCTCCTGGACTGAAGTGGGTAGGTGGGTAAGTTTCTAGCTTATCTTGGAATGGATCCAACATTCAATGTAGAACTATTGCATCCTTCTAACTCACTTTTGTTAGGCACACTAGATGTTGGAGAACTTAAGTTAGTAGAAATCAATCTTGATTGCGACACTCTAATAGAAGCAGATCTACTAATTGATGCCAGGGTCAAAGGCTTTAGAATGCAAGAGATATCTCTTTATCAAATCGTTAAATTAGGTCAAGTACCTTCTCAAAGAATATGGTTCTCAAAAGTTCAAGTTGCAAATATGTTTCCACATTTTCTTTTGCAACTAATTGCAATAGGGTCCATTGCTTCTTAAGGAGAGGTGAATGATCTAGGAGGATTTGTGACTTTAATCTACTCACAGTGGAATGGCATTGCTTAATGCCATATAAGTCATCTTCACCTTCAACTTCAAGATCTTTTCTAGAACACGTGGACACACCACAATGTCCTAACTCTTCTCTAATCATACTTCAAAACTCTGACAACGTAAACCCTATTTTATGCAATTGTTTTGCAACATTTCTAGAAAACAACAAAACAAAAGAAATGTGTTGACTAAAAACAAATGATTGTGTTTCTTGTAATTGTGAATGCATTCCTTTATTTTCCACACTTGTATATTAATATACTATAGCTATTTTTTCATAGATTAATAGTTTGATAACAAGATAGCAAAAGATAGACATCTTGTAACACATCCGACGTCTTTGGTTTTGTACAAAACTTTTGCATAATACTTTTGCAACTAATTGCAATAGGGTCCATTGCTTCTTAAGGAGAGGTGAATGATCTAGGAGAATTTGTGACTTTAATCTACTCACAGTGGAATGGCATTGCTTAATGCCATATAAGTCATCTCCACCTTCAACTTCAAGATCTTTTCTAGAACACATGGACATACCACAATGTCCTAACTCTTCTCTAATCATACTTCAAAGCTCTGACAACGTAAACCCTATTTTGTGCAATTGTTTTGCACCATTTCTAGAAAACAACAAAACAAAGGAAATGTGTTGACTAAAAACAAATGATCATGTTTCTTGTAATTGTGAATGCATTCCTTCGTTTTCCACACTTGTATATTAATATACTATAGCTAGTTTTTCATAGATTAATAGTCTGATAACAAGATAGCAAAAGATAGACATCTTGTAACACATCTGATGTCTTTGGTTTTGTACAAAACTTTTGCATAATACAAGCTTGCAATTTACAGTTCTAAGTGTCCTCTAGCTCTTGGATCTCTCTTGTTTGAGCATTGTGTATGGTACTTCACACTATCATTTCTTTATTTGCTTTTGTTCATAACTCTGAACCAATTTGACTATTTGCCCCCTAGACACCCATGGGCCCTAGATCATTAAGGGACATAGTTAGACATAAACTTCAAAAATTGGCTAAAGTGAGTGTTTTGTTGCTCAAATAGAATGTCCTTGATGAATTGTTGGGTGTCTACAAGTTTGTTGGCAATTTCTAGGAAACGACTACTTTGCTCCTTCAATGATACTCATTAGCATAGTCTCAAATAGAACGAGGTTGCACTCCTCATTTTGTTGCGCTGCATGTTTGTTGTTAGACATTAATCAAAGTTTGCATTGATGGAAGGACTTGCTTTAATATGAATGCTTTGTACCTTGAGGATGATGATGGTGGCGACAAGGACAATTGAATAAAGTAGCTAGTAATCTACTATGTTATAATGAACTTACAATAGAGTAAAATGCATCAAACCATTAACCATCCGTGAAAACAAAGAGATTGCAGAATAGTACCCTTCTATACACCATGAGAAAGTATAGTGCATATGTCTACAACTAATTGGAAGATTGGTAAGAGAATTTCTGTTTTTAGAGATTAAGAATTGGAATTCTAGCTATTGTTTTTCCCAAAATGAGGACATGGAAGAACCCCTTCATCAAGGTTGAATGCAAGCATATATACAACTACAAGAAAGATTAGTTACAATGAAGATTGTTTACAAAACAATTTCAGTCAATTGGTGACGGTTCCTTTTCCTTGGTGCGTGTTGGTGATGGTTTGTCTTCCCCCTCATCATTGCGTGACACTATTGTCAGTGCACGAGAATATCGAGTGAATCTATGGCTCACTAGTGCTGAGATGACATATAGTTGGCTCTAGCAGAAGCGATGCAAAGCTAACTTAGCTTGCGTTCACATCACAAGGGATCTTTCCTTGAGGTATAAGACAATTACTAATGTTGCTATGATTTCACTAATTTCACATGATTGAAAGTAATGTTCAACTAGTGTGACATGCTTGATATGATATATTGTTATTGATTTTTTAAATGTTTGCCTTTTGAACCTTTATGGGGACAAAGGAGAATTATGATTTCTTTTTATTTTATTTGATTTTTAAATTCTCCTCATGGTGTGTCCTTTGACTTAGATGTCAAGACCAAGGATTATCTCTTCCATCAAATTCACCTAGGACTTGCACTTGGTCTTGTTCATTGGGATACGCCACACCTAGAATTGAATGTTGTAGTTTACTTATTTAACATTCAACATTTGTACATATGAGCATGTAACATCTCTCCTGGGGATTTGAGCACATGCCTCCACTATGGACACACTGATGATTTACTACTTGAGATTATCCCGTGTGATGGGGGATTATGATTTCTTTGATTGTACATTTTTTTATTCTTTTAGTGATGGGTCCCTAGGGTAAAACTCCCATTTCCAGGAATGAGGATGTTTGGGGGCAGTGGAACAAGGATGTAATGTCCTTGTGCCCTCTTGTTGGGTGGCACCTCCCTAGGAGCCCATTCCTTGGATGATCTTGCAGATGCAGACATACCTGAGGATATCCCCCTTTAGGGGGCATGCCCTATCGTCCTTAAGGCAGCTAGGGGACGTGTAGATATCCATCAACTGTCCCTGTTAAAAAAATAGTTACTAAACCATTAAAAAATACTAAACCCAAAACCCTAATCCAAATATAAAGGGTGGCCCCCACCCTTAAAAACTTATAAATATACGAGCCCATGTTCTATTGCAATCATGAAAAATGGAAGAGGAAGAGGAGAAATTCCCCTGCAGACTGTAAAAAAAATAGTCATTTGACCATAATTTTTTTTTTGAAAAAATAAAAAAAGGTGAATGTGCCTTGAACGTCCTTGTGGTGTTGAATGCTTTAATTTGTGCTTGGTGGCGAGGGCTCCGCCCCTCGACTCTGCCCTGTATCATGACAGGAAATGCATGTGGGGTGTTGCCTCTAGACTCCGTGAAGGGTGCCATCTCTCAACCCCACCAGGGGCTGCCCCCCAAGACCCCAGCTCTGGTTTTAGAAAGCAAAACATAAAAATTGTTTTGGGGTGTGCTGGATTAAATCCCATGTAATTGAATTCCATTTATACTTTTGTTTTTCTGAGTCAATCTCGATTCTGAGTAATGCTACTATGGTTACTGTCAAATGATTTAGAAAGTAAATCTAATGATCTCAGGGAAGATGCTTGGATTTTCACACGTGTACATTGGCACTGCAACTTGTCATGGACCTCTTTGTCAATTTCTATTATCTAGTGAATCCCTGACTTGAGAACATGCTGAAGCCCTGACCGATATTATAAAATGACCCATTCAAAATTTTGCTGGCATTGGTTGTACTTGTTTTTCAGATGATGAATGGCAATAGGTTCTATCATCTTTGAAAACAGCAACTGCAGATATGGTGCTAGAATTTGCTCAGATTGTTTACAAAATGGCTGACATTGAGACATTGGATGGTGCAAAAGATGATCCTACAAATTCTAACAGTGGATTCTTGGTCAATGGTACAATTTCCACTCGAGATAGGGGTGAAGACATATTAAGATTCAGTCTTTGATGCAAAATGTTGTACAACAATACAACTTTATTATTATATAAATTTCACCTTCTTTTACTCATATTGTTTACATAAATGATAAATTTCAACTTCGTTTACTTTTTTTGTAATTAATTTTTCAAATATTAATTTTTATATATCATTTTAATAGCTGTACAAAAATCTGGGATTGATTTTAAATTTGCTTTTTTAATTGTTTGCACCATATTTTTCATCGAGAGTTTAAGTTCTGGTACCATGACTTACAGGCTTGGCTTATTGTTATTGTTTTTTACCATGGTCCCAAAGGTTTGGGGGAATGGGTGGTGGAAATATTTCATTGCCTTTTGATACTACTGTTATGGATCATCTCCTTCTTGACACTTGCACACAATGACAAAATAAAAAGACACCAGCAGGCTGCAATTGGTTGGTAAGGAGATAAAAAATAAATATGTGCAACACTTTCAGTTGCTTTTGAATCTGCCAAAAGGCTTAGTATTTTTTGAAGGCATGATTAGTCCTCAAAAGGCGGCTTAGTATTTTTTGAAGGCATGATTAGTCCTCAAAAGGCTTTTAAAGTCCATAAAGATAAAAGAATTGAATCTCGAAGAAGACAATGGCCTCTCTCAAGATTTAGACCAACTCCCAACCATGCACCTTTGATCTCTGCCCAACATTACAGCATTTTTGAGCTTCTCAAATCTTCATTGACTCTTGAAAGATGGACTTTGCAAGGACCCACAAATTTCCTCCCCCCCTCCCCTCTAAATCCACAAATGAGTGTAACAATGAGGCCTTCTCAAAGCACCTCCAGGGGTAGTTACCTTTGTCTTCTATGGACATGTAATGTTCCTTAGTGGTTGTACTGAAATTTATTTTTCAACTTAACTAAGAATACTAGCAACCAATTTGCCCACTCAAGTGGAATTAAACAAGTACACAAATATTCAATGAAACCCCACTCCAAACTGCTTAATTCCTTCAATCGAAATGATGCAATTACAAACAATAGTTCACTGTCCACTGTGATAATCACATACAGAAATAAAATCAGTCCTCTTATCTTATTACAAATAGGCTCAAATGGTAACCCAATGATGAAGGCTTATTGCCAAGTTGTTGCCAATTGTCTTCAGCTCTTAATGACCCTTGAAACACCTCCGAAGGGCACTAAAATATGACAGTGGGACTGTTGCAACAGTTTGATATAGAGCAGCAGCCAATGAGAAGGTCTTCTAAGGAATATCAACCCTCCAATTGCTGTTCCTAGGCAGATGCAAATGTCTGAAGTAGTGATCAGCAAGTAGTATATGATAAAAACCTTCTTCCAACTTGAGCGAATAGCATAAACAAGGGTCTCCAATGGTGTCAACCTCTCCCAACACCTAATAGATCTCTGAATACCTGCAAATTGAATAGCAATGGTGAAATTAGAAGCAATAACACCTCAAAAGGGCATAGGGGGTCATCACCCTGTGTGCAAGGGCACATCTCCTTGCAAATAAGTATGAAAATCGGAATTTTCAGACTTGAAAGGAATAAACAAACATATCAAATCAGTCATGTCCTCAAATGAAATGAGCTCCTCTATTTATCCTTGGTTTTCATGGCTGATTGGGCTTGCATTGGTAGAAGTGATCCTTCATGGATAGATGTGATTGCATGGCCGAATTGGAATAGAGATTTGAATTCCACCAATGAAGTATGAGCAAAATTCCATATTCAATTATTCATTTAAAAGCTTGCAAAGCAATTTTAAATGAATACAACTAGTAAATCGATCCTTTCTTCATGAAATCCCTATTTTGTTTGAAATTGACTTGGCATAGGCAAATGTGATTTGGCCACTTTTCCTCATGCCTCCAAACTCAGCGAATTCTCCCAAGGCGATCATCTTGGAGGCTTGAACGATTTCCCTTAGGATTGGCGATCCTCATAGAATGGCGTGGTATCCTTGGTGAATGCTATGGCCTTGGCAAAAGTGTTGATCCTCAATATGGGCACAAGGCATTATTCCTTGTTTCATTGTTTTTGGCCGAACCTTCACTTGGGCGACCCCTCTTTTGCATAGGCGGATCCATTTCTTCTTGGTGTGGCATCCCTTAGGCTTGGCCACATCATTCTAAGCACTGAACATTGGCAAATATGATCCACCCTTTCCAACCGTTGGCACCCTTAGCTATGCCACTAGCTCTTCATTCAAAGTACCAATTGAATATCCCTTGGGCGAATGTTTTTATTTGGCACACGATCCAATGTAGCTCCTTCTCCTCTAACCGTTGATACTTTGAATTGGAGTCTTTTTTCTCATAGGCGAATGTGTCTTTTTGAGGCTAGGCCGAATTTCCTTGAGCATTGGCGAATGATCCCATGGGTATTTGAATTTGAATTCTTTTTTTCCCACCAAAACATGATTTTCGAATTTGAATTTCCTCTTGTATGTTCGTTGGCTCTCTATGATGGCTGATTGCTTCTTTTGGAATATCATTTGCATTTTGGCCACCTTTAGTTTGGACCTATTCCTTCACACACTCCACACAAATTGTTAATAGGTCCTATCTAAGAATAGATTAAGGAAATGTAATTAAAGATTTCATTTCCCTTTTACAATTTGGTCTTATGAAACACTTATTAACTTTGGCCCCACAATTATAGGTCCTACCCCCCTGAATATGTCAAATTGCAATAGGAATTGCAATTCCACATGATGAAACTCCTATGACTTTGGCTAACATGAAAAATACAATGAGTATAAATCCACCAAAATCATCTTCATTCCCTTGCCATGTGTTTTAGCCTACGGGAATGATGAATAGGCTAAACACTTGTGTTGTTTAGTGATCACTCTGGAAGTGGGGACATGACAGGACAACTTTCATGACTGCCATGTTTCCATTGCAAGCCCCTTCCAATTCTGAAATTTCTGTACTCCATGTTCACTTTCTTGAAAGTAGAATTCTTCTCTTATGTGTGTGAAAGCTTGCATTTCCTACATGGCAAGGTAAACACCATTGAGTCAACTTTCACAAGAATGGAGCCTTTACATATTCTTCCTTAGTTGTCATGGGAGAGGGAAACTCCAAAAGAGGTCAGATGCTCATTTTTCTTATTTTTGAAAATCAAAATTTTAAACAAACATTATTTTAATAAAGTAGTTTTTCTACAAGGGCCACGGAATCCAGATAACTATAGTTTAATAAAAAATGTCCTCCAAAGGGCAATAAGGCATTGTTTAATAAAAGGTTCCTCCTCCAAGGTCCAAAAAGCCATTGTTTAATAAAGGGTTTCTCTCAAGGGCCAATAAAACTTGATTTTAATATAATAGATCCTCATTCAAAATCCATGAAAAGTGATTTACTTTAAAAGATGCTCACCTTCTCTAGGATGGTGCAGAAATTCTATTGTCATGCTGTCCAATATGTACAATCATCCAAGGCTCAAGCTCACAAGCATTAGCTTCCACCTCAACGGGAATGTGGCACTGACATGTCATCGTGCTACCATGCAATCCCCCAAGTAATGGGAGCTAAAATGTAAATATTTTAGTGTTTCTAAGTAATGTCCTGTTCAATAAATAAAAAGATGATTTAGGGGATTGCTGTTATGATGCCTAACAACCCCTAGTATTCCCTTTACCTTGGAATATGCCAAACTGATCACATCGTCTTAATTTGCTTCTATAACCTGTGTACCTTGGACCTCAATGGATGTCATGGACCTTTGTATAATGTACATCACAATCATGACACTCATCAAAGCATTGCCCGCTCCATGAAGCAGTAGAATAGATAAAAAATTAAACATACCCATAATTAATGTATCTATGAAGAATCATCATATCCAGGGTAAGCAGTGCATTCACAAATAGTGTATATATCAGAAATGCTCATGTGATCATCTAATAAGTGGAATACCATTAATTTTAATGCATTAATAACCATACATGAGACCATCAAATTGTGACTTCATCATCAAATGGAAATATAGCACTCATACATAAATGGTGTAAATCATATTAAGTATCATGATATGATCTCTGAATCACTAAAATAGAATATCTTTGCTCCCACTGAGTGAGTAGAGTTAGCACGCCTCTCTTGTTATAAAAAAATAGTAAATAAGGTATAATCAATACTTGGTCCTACAATCAAATGATGCTAGTATACATAATCAAAATAAAGACAAGGTGCTGATGCACTGTAATGGAGTGCCATCAAGCAAGGCACTATAATTGCAATATCAATTAAAGATATTGTTTGATTGTAGTCTTCAGAATACTGTTAGGTGGTTAAAGTTTAAACTACCATAGTGTTGCGAAACAGTTGTAGTGTCTGATAAATTGGAAGGGGGATAATATGCATCTTGAGAGAATTGTCTTAGCCCATATGGTAGTCACACATGTATTATTGTTACCGCAGTATAATGTTTTTTATGTGTTCTCTCCATTTATGTGTCTCAATATATTTGTTTATCATCCCAACCCTCTGTTTTTGAAGCTGTGGTTTTTAATCTATCAGGTATTATCATTTTTTAGGGAGACAATTAAGAATGCTACTTGCAACCATTAACTTTCTTATTAGGTCAAACAGGTGGCTTGGTTGCCAAAACTATTTTTTGTGAGACTGTCACTGTTTAATAAGTGATTCTGGAAGTTACAAATAGGATCTGTTGTAGAGATTTATGTTTAGGGTTCCCTCCAAATTAAGACTTTGAAAATACTATTAGCGTCTTTTCAAGATTTTCTCCTTTGCTGTATGTAGAACTATAGCTTTATTTTAATCTAACATCCCCAAACCATGTTCCAAAGGAGCAATAATAGAGGAAAGGGAACATTAAATATTGTGCAAAGAGAATGAAAAATGGTTGTTCTTGTATTGTTTATTATTATGTGACAGCGCTTATTTCCAAACTTAGTCTCCAGCTTTGGTCTTAAGTGGCTCATTGTTTCCTTAAGATGCCCCCCCCCTTACATGGTAATTATATTTGTACTGAGATCATATGGTTAGGGTTTATTTGTTATGGGTTCACCCGCTCGAGCTTTGTTTACATGGTTTTAGTGTTTAGTTACTTTTCAAATCCTTAAGTTCTTTTTATCCTTGTATTTTATTATTATAACTTGTACTTTTGAGTTTCATTGATCTACTTTGGTAGTTTATTGATGTTATTATAATTTATTTCTTATTTCTTTATACATAACAATATTTTGGATCATATAAGCATTTGGAAAACAATCAAAGAGGATGCTTCAATGAATATGCTTTTACAACGTATTGAATCCATATCCAAAATGAACAGTCTTTTATTAATAATTATATTTATCTTCTAATATCATCTTATTTCATTTCTTTTTTAATTTGACATGGTGATTGGATCAATAACTATTATTTTTTAACAGCCTTGAAAGGTTCAGGGTTGGATGTGCTTCTACTTAGTCATTGTCTCTAGATATTTTTCTCCCATGACTTTGCATTTTTAAAGAGACACAAATTACCCTTTTGTTCCTGCCTGATTTTTGTTCATTCATTTATTTCACTAGTAAATTATAATCGGTCTTTCAATGGTAAATTGGAGTTCTATAATACTGTTGATGTGCAGGTTAGAATGGATTCCATGGATTCACACAGTCAGACAGAGCAGGAAAAACAGAAGCTGCAACTGAAACGGGTGTGTTTTTATTTCAAATGTCAGTGTATTTGTTTAAAATCGTATCGAATGCTTTCTTGTTTCTTTGATAAGATTTCACTTCTTTTAATGATGAACTCCTATTTCTCTATTAACATAATGTTTAATGGCAGGTGTCAGGAAAAGAAATTATGAAGCCAGGGACAAAATTATACTTGCCTATTACTGTCTCTGAGAGTAAAATCCCTAAAAAAAACAATCCTGTCCAGAGAAAAACCTTCAACCCAAGTACAGATGAAATAAAGTACATACGGAGTCTTCAAATATACAAGGAATACCCTCAAACTTTGTTCCAATTTCAAGCTGTCTTATTTGCAAACTTGGTTACTGTAGGCAACATGGCCTAATGTAAACTAACTACAGTAATCTGTAATTTCAGGATCCGGCAATAATTGTCTTAAATAAACCTCCAGGTTTACCTGTTCAGGTTTGTCATTTCAACTGTGATATTTGCTTCTGTCTGAATAACTGGTTCCATGTCCTGGAATGGTGGCTATACTAACTTTGTATGTTCGCTACAGGGTGGCACTGGCATTCGCAAAAGTTTGGATGCACTGGCAGCAGCAGCATTGAAATATGACTATAGCGAAGCTCCTCGATTGGTAAGCCTGGTGCACAGAGACTTTTCAACATTCATGCTCTTTTCCCATCAGCTGAGCTATAAGAACTATTCAATAATTCGAAAGATTGTTCTGAGATCAGATTAACTGTATTTTTCTTCAGCTTGCTCTGTTAAGTTAACTGCTTTATTTTTCAGATCACATTTCTTTTGTGATGGTTACCAATGAGATTAAAGTTGAAAAAGATAGTAAGGATATGCTAATATATGTGAACTGTGATATATTGATGGGGGAAAGCAAGTTGGTTTTGTGATGAGATTTACTGTTTATAGGGATTTCTCACCTTGTAAGTATCACTCTCATTCTAAGTATCTTCAAGAATTCTTGGTCCAATTCAATGGAGCCCTTCCTGACTGAATTGAAATTAAAGTGACTAACATGTAACCTGCACACTCTGTTACAGGGCTCTTTAGATGTGCGTGGCCTTATCCAGCCAGCAGTCATCCTCATCCTTCTACACCCATATAACTACACTGACAAAGAATTTAAAGGCATCAGTTTTGGCCACTATCTTTTATCTTTCCCTGTAATTTACATATTTCTTAGTTTTCTGCTCAGTGTTTGAGAATTCCTCTCCTGTTGGTTGAGCCAGCCTCCACCAATGAAGAGTGTAAAAGCATAATTTTTGGGGACTATCTTTTGTCTTTCTCTGCAATCCACATGTTTTCATCTTAATTTTCTGCTGAGTGTAATGTGAAGTCATATCTGTTGAAATCAGAGCCTGACAGTCAGGCCTCTTCCACGCATTGGGCATTCTAGAATCTGAATGCACTTTTAAGGTTTTGAATGATTACAGGATTTATGGTCACAGAGAAATGCAGATCCCTCATAGCCCAAGTATGGATTCTCTGGAGTATTTTGCCTCAGAGATTGAGGGCACTATAGCTAAATCAATAATATGTTACAATCAGTTCATACAGATACATTAAATCTTGTTGGGACAAGTTCTTTCTATTGACACTTATTTCCTTTTTGGGACAAATGGTTAGATTGTAAATTTTTTTAGCTAATGCATTAACATTCCAAGTTGTGGAAAGGTGTTTAAGATCTATTAACATTGGCTATTGGTTGCAATCTTAGGTGCACAGACTTGACAAGGAATGTAGTGGAATTTTGGTAATGGGGCGGACGCGTGAGAGTGCAACGCTTCTTCATACTTTGTTTCGTGAAAAGACTGCCACAACATCCTTGTCTGATGTATGTGCATGCATTTAAAATCATGTCTTTTTTATTGATTTTGACTAAGTTCATTTTTAGGAAATTTGTTTTTGGGGTTTCATGTATATTTCTTGCATTTCAATTTCTATGAAGCAGATCTTTCCGGCCCTCTAGTTCAATTGATTGATTGGTTCTGATATATAGAATCTTGATTACTCTGGAAGAACCATAAAGCGAAGATACTGGGCATTAGTTATTGGCATCCCAAAGCAAAAGCAAGGTCGAATAGTTGCTCCCCTTAAAAAGGTATACTTCTTGCTGGATGCAATGCATTTAATGTAATTTTTTGGACATTAATGCAGCTTTTTTCTACTCTACAATTATATTAGTTTTGCTGCTAACATGTGTTGTCTATTTAGTACTGTGATGGGACTTATAACTTGCAGTGAGAAGGTCAATTTTTAGTTGGATGTATGTTGCATTCTTATGCTTTTCTAGACAGATACAGTTTGTCTCTTCATGTGGGATGTGGTTATCTCGTAAACTTGTATATGTATATGCACAGTTTGCATCCTCATTTATGTTGTTACCGAAGACAAATCGTTTATCCTTTTTACCTTAAATGCAATATTTTCTAGAAAGGTTTGTTTAAGTCTGTTTTGAAAATATAAAAAAATATATAAATTTCTTTGATAGTATACCAAGTTTAGGATCCAGGAACCAAACCCAAAAAAAGGGGATTATCCCTGGATGCTAGAGGCAAGGAGCCCCCAGGTCCAACCAGCTAAACATAGAATTGATGAGGTATTGATAGAAGAAAACTGTTAAAACCAACCATATATATATAACATAATGTTCAACAAAGATAGCGGAGCACCAAAAAAACCCCAATACATATCTTCATCCACCACGTCCAACCCAGAACAACAAACCAAGTGATCAATAGAGCCATCAACACTGGACCCACAAAAAACCAACATCAAAATAAGACCGAACCAGTATAAAGTTTGCTGGGGGGCTGAGGAAGATTATGTAGGCCTTGGTCCACTAGAAGGCACTAAATCCATACATTTCATATCATTATGCTTAGCTCATGAAGCATCCTTACCGGAGGAGAAAACACTGCTGCCTCAGCAGACTCATCGTTGTTGCAATAGTCAAAGAATGAAGGAATGGCCTTCGCCGAAAGAAAAACCTTAACCCCCTTAGCAATCTCGTCCACAGCATGTTGTAGACATAATTGCCGCCGCTTAGTCACATGAAGATGTTCTAGAATGCAATTGAAATAAACTTCTCCCTGATGAACAATATCCTCAATATCATCAAGTAGGAGGAAGGAACTAGCAGCATTCGACAACATTGAAGCACAACCAAGAGTTTGTGCCACATCGAAGGCATTCCTCCACCCACGAGTATGGCCTAGGTCCAACAACAGGTTAGCCATAGCTTCTCTAATACCAACTTTGGGAGCCCTGTCCAAATCTTTTGCCAGCTCCCAAATATATACCACCTAGTGCCGAAGATCAGGATTCTTGATCTCTTTCTCAACACACACCATGATGCCCACTATCATCTCCTTGCCCGAAACTTGCTGCTTCCTCCACCTATCCACCTTACTAGTCATGGGTGCTTTTCCCTTTTCAACCACTGTCTTCTTAATATTCACACACCTGTCACCAGATGTAATCACACCACCAAAGAGAGAAACCGAGAGCATAGAAAACCACCTACAGACCTAACACTGCATTACCGCCGCCAGCCACGAACGAGCATGAATGAAACATCAGAAACATGATGAAACCCATTCCATCCATCCGCATGAGCATAAAAAACAATCATTAAATAGCAGCCCCACACCCACCACTCATCGGGTTAAAATTTAAATAATATAACTCACATACAAAAGATAGTTATTTATTTAGTTTACCATTTGCAATGCTCAAAAATGTTAATAAATCAAATAGCCTGGGAACAATATCTAATAGTTTACATACTCTGGAAGCATTATAGGTAGGTGTCCAGTGTTTTTGAATACAAGAGAGATCTTCAAATTGGCTATGGCGGATAATTTTGCCTGCTTCCCCTCGCATGGTAAATTTCTAGTGGGTGACATTATTATTTCTGGAGAATTATAGTTTATCTACAGCATCACATATAACAGCCTACTGCATTTGAAGGAAGAAAATAACCTCAATAAATTTTGTTAGAAATCTGATGAAGCAACCATTGTAGACATCCAGATGACGAGTGAAGGCAAAAGACACTTATGCTCCTTTAAGGAAGGAGTTCTCATCTCCAGAATTATAGGTCTGCTTCACTTTCCTAAGCCATTCAAATATTGGATAATGGATGGTTTGATTGCAACAGGGAAAGATGGAAATTATGACTGATCAAGGACATATTTCACAATCCTCTTTGAAAATTTTGAGAAATCATATTTCAAGGTAGACCATAATTGATGAGCAGAAAATGTTAGTTCATTAATTTCCAATTCTGACTTTGTCCTATGTAAAAACTTGCCAAATAAATATCAGATTTTGATTAAAAAAGGGCATTATATTTGAAAAATCAGCTGTTTTCTGCAAAATTGGTTGGAGGAGGATCCTTGTAAGAGAATTGGCTTAGATTGAAAGACCTAAGCGATCAGTTATTTGCCTTAAACAAAGAGGTTGATAACGAAGATATGGCTGTTTTGGTGTTGAATAGTTTGCCATATTCCTTTGAAACATTTGTTGAGTCATTCCACTTAATCACAATTATTCAAACTTTAACCTCTAAGTAGATCTATTTCTATCTTTTGCAAAAGGAATGGAGACAGACACAAATGGGAGAGTACAATTGTGGACACACAGAGAGTGTTTTTGCAGCAAAATACAACGGCAAAGACAAAACATATCAGTTATTTTCCGGGAAAAGAGCACCAGGGTCTCTATCCAAGGTGAAGGTGAAGTGTTTCTATTGTCATAAGTTCGGTCATGTCAAGAAGAATTGTCAAAAGTGACAGCATGATCTTTCTCATAAAATGCACAAACATGTAAATGTGGTAGAAATAGATCAAGGCAAAGATTTGGGAGAGGAATATGGCTTTGCTGTTTCCCAAGAAAGCCAAGATGCTTGTGGTTGTTATTACTTTGCAGTGCAGCATTTTACTTGTCGCAAGGATTGGTATATTAATTTTACTATTCCTAATATTCATATAGAAGAAATCTCATTGGGAGATGGGTAGGTTCGTGCAATCAATGGTAGGGTTGATGTTTGTATTCTTTTGAATGATGTGTCAAATATTTATTTTGGGATGTCATGTATGTTTCTAAGAAATGAAGAAAAAATTGCTTTCAATTAGCCAGCTCAGTTAGGGTCCAAATATCAGTTTGACTTTCAATGGTAATAAATGCTTGCTCTCAAATATCAAACAAAATAGTGTAGTTTTTCTTTGTATTGGGCAGTCAGGTTTGTACAAGCTTGTTTATCTACCCACAATAAATTTGCATGTACTTGTTGTGGAGAACAATATTCGCTTCCTTTTGCACAAAAAGTATGGCTATTTGAATTTTTCAGTACCTTTTGGCACCTAGTCAAACTGATATTGTTCATGGGCTGCCTTGGTTCAGGATAAGCAAGAGATATATATATATATATATATATATATATATATATATATATATCTATATATATAGTGTGCTTAGCTGTTAAACAAAAAAGGGAGTTGTTTCCAACTGAAAGTGCATGGCAACCCAAAGGGGTACATGACCTCATTAATAATGACTTGTGGGAATCGTAATGGAAATCAATTACAACATTAGGGGCAAGGTATTTTTCTCTAGTGGTTGATGATTTTTCTCGAAAAGCTTGGGTTTCTGTAATGTCCCTTATAAGAAGATTCTTATTTTTAACCTTGCACACAAGAATGGCTTCTTAAAAGAAATATTAGTAATAAATAAGATCAATAAATCATATTAGAATATCCAAATTAGGGTTAGTAACCACATAATCAATATCATCATAAATCAATAATTCAAGTATTCATTTCCCTAATTCAATTCTTAATCATTCTTTTGATCCCTTTATGGACCCTTGTGGAGATGGGGTATAGATATAGGGCACAGGTTGATAACATTTGGCCCAAAGGCTTCGCCACACGCCCGGTGGTTCCTGACCAAACTTGAGTAAAGCCCATCTCTACTTGTTGTAGGTCCAAAGGCTTCGCCGCACGCCCGGCGGTTCCTCACCGTTTGGCTCAAGTTGGCTTCGCCGCACACCCGGTGGTTCGTCGGTAAACTTGAGAGTCACCTACCAAAAGAGACTTATCATAAACTACCGCTCTTCCCTAGTCTAACACATACTCTCACCCGGTGGTTGATAGATTAACATTATAATTTGAGACACTTAGATCCTAGTAGATCATGAGTAAGGTTAGAGAGATCATACCATTAAGGAGCTCATCCTCTCGATCTAATGATCCTATGGATCACGAAGGTAATGCCTTCTTATGAATATTATTCCATCAATGAGAACTAAATAATACTTTCTTATGCATATTGTTCCTTCAATGGGAACTAGATATCACACCATTACTATCAGATATATATGGCAATGCTATGCCTCAGTAGCTTTATCTCGATATAGATATATATTCATTCATTGATCAGATTGAAAATAAGGATCAAATGATCATGTAAGTAATGCTGATAGAATACTTTGTAAGCTGTTGTGAAGGCTGCTTGGAATAGCTGATATAATGACTTGCTGATATAAATACCTTGCAATAATGATATAATGGCTGCTCTTGAAGAATAGAATGATAAGCTCGCTGAGATAATTTAATAGATGATTTGGCTCTTATAACTTGTCTATACTTGAGGCAGAGAATAATATTGATTTGCCGCTCCAATATATATATATATATAGACTGCTGATGACGCTGCTCAGATATAATATGCTGATTGGATGTTGTGTAGACTGATGAAGTGAGTTGATATATATATTGTTCTTTTACTTTCTGCATATATATAATTCTTTGATTTGCCTTTAGATGGTTGCTGATATATAATTCCATGAAGTTAGAATGGAGATGCTGATATATTACTTGATTATTGATTGAATATGAATGCATGTCCTTGGATGCTGATCAATATATATATTGTTCTTTTACTTTCTGCATATATATAATTCTTTGATTTGCCTTTAGATGGTTGCTGATATATAATTCCATGAAGTTAGAATGGAGATGCTGATATATTGCTTGATTATTGATTGAATATGAATGCATGTCCTTGGATGCTGATCCCTATAATAAATATTGCAGATCGAATGCTCCTTTCAATAAGATCCGCTTCTTAATTCATATGTATTGCTGATGCATGATGGATAATATTGCTGACTGAATGATTCATCTGAATCGATGAGATTAGATATGGCTGATTTCATATATGCTGCCCCCACGATTTCCTTTTGAATTTATATATCTATAAATCTTCCCATTGGAAGGCTTTACCAACGGTCATAATCTTTCTTCCAATAGTCGCTACTCCTCACGGGGACATCCACTTTGTTAATCAGACCTTCTTTATAATACAGTCGCTGATGTAAACTAATCCTTCGTTGACTTTGTCTCGTTGTCACGTTTTGCTTATAAAGGATGGCTTTGTGTAACATAGTCGCTGATTAGGGATTAATATATGTGTTGCCTTTTATGGGACCCTCCATCTTGTCTTATACATACCCCACGCTGGACTTTTATATTAATCTTGTCTTTCGATTGTGCCTTGGTCATTCGTGATAATTGCTATCTTTCTTTATATAATTGCTGACCTCCTTTTTCACCTCCGTCCCATGAATTACTTATCTTACTTTGCCCCTCATCATGTGTATTGCCTTTACTAAGGCTCCCAAAATGGAAATCAATTTACTTTATAATATATATAGTTTATAATATTAATTAATTTATAATATATGTTTATATTTATAATATATATTATAATGATATTTAGTTTATTAATATTTTATCAATATAATCTCTTTATTAATATTTATATAATATCTATTTTGTTTATTTCATAATATATATTTATGTTTATTTATATAATATATATATTATGTATTACATTATATTATTATTATAATAATATCTAAATTATATTATGATTATTATAATAATATTTAAATTCATAATATTTATATTTGTATTTTCATTTATTATTTAAATGTATTAAATCTATAATTGATTACTTAATCAATTTAATTAAATATGGGGACATGACAGTTTCTCTTTTGAAATGCAAGTTTGAATGCTTTGGTCAATTATAGAGAATCATATTGGTAGACATATTAGAAGTCTTAGGTCAGACAATGGAGGAGAGTTCACTTCCAAACAATTCAAAGAAAATTGTGAGAAGAAAGGTATACAAAAATAGGTTTCTGCTCCTTACACTCATAGTAGAATGGGGTTGTTGAAAGGAGGAATAAGATAATCATGGAGATGACGTGATGCATGATGCATAGTAGAGGTTTGCTATGTAGATATTGTGATTAGAGTGCAATTGCACAAGTTTAAGGGAACCTTGCATAGATGATTATAGCCTCTTGCTCTAGCACACAGGCTCCTATAGCAGTTTGTGCTACTGCACAAGCACTTGTGACATTGAGCAACACTTCACATGCTCTTGCAGCCCTTTGCACACTAGTTGGTGGTCATTCATGCAATCAACAGCTTCACACACATGGCACTTGCATAACATTTCATCTATAGAGTGTGGAACTAGAACGTTAAGTGTCATCAACCCAACCATTGGTAGTTGGAAGATCAAGTGACACTAGTTATGGGACACGAACCATTTTGTAACTGCTTGTAACATCTTATAACTATATTGTACATATATTCATTTGATCTTCTAGTCAGGGATTGATGTCATGTCCCCGTTTCCGGCATAAGTCAACAATGAACATGGATTAGCCTATTCATCATACCCGTGGGCTAATACGTATGATAAGGGAATGAACTTGGTTTTGGCTAATGAACTTTTGTTTTGTAGATGAAGACCTTTATCAAGTGACATAAGGTTGTCTTAGTGCTAGGCACACTTTTCCTTCTGTGGAGCTCAAAACTTGCGCCTTGCAAAGAGAAGATCTTCAACAATAGATGAAATGTCATTTTGATGTCATGTGAAGGAAAGAAGTCTCCTAAATGCCTTGATGCCTATTCAGTGAATTGAAACAGTTGAAGAACATGCTAAGTGATCTAGGCACACTTTCCCACCTGTTCAACCACCAAAGTGCGCCTTGGCAAGGATCCATTCAAACATGAATAGGAAGATAGTACTTGAGCGCTTCAATGATGAGTGGTTTCTAAACACTCAAACATGAATTGGAGAACTTCAAAGTACCAAGGGAACTAGCTAGAGGACTAAGGTGCTAATTCATGACTCTGGGACCTTGAACTTGCGTCTAAGGAGTTCTTAGGAGTTGAAGTGATTAAAGTCATCAAAATAAGTCAAGGAGGACTTAAGGCGCAAGATTGCTACTATACAACTCCAAATGTGCACCTAAGAGTCAAGGCGCCACTTCTTGATCCTACAACCCAAAATGTGCGCCTAGGTGCTAGATCATGCCTCTGCAACCTTGAGATTGCGCCTTAGCAAGGAAGTGAATTGGAAGGTTAAATTGATCATCAAAGGATAAAGATGTTCAAAAGATCATCCATTCAATTGAAATCATCATCTATGACGAGAAATATTATGAGAGTAAGGCGCACTTTTCCTCATCTTCAACCTCACATTTGCGCCTAAGGTGAGGATCTTGAGACATCATCATTGCTATTGGCAAACTTGCATTTGGAGAAGCCTTGAAGGTTTGAACTTAGTTGAAACTTACCTCAGGATGCTAGGCGCAACTTCATGACTCTAGAACTCTAAATATGCGCCTAAGCTAGAAATGGAATGGAAGTCACAATTTGATCATTCATCTTGTTTAGGAGGTAAAACTTGTTTGAGGGATCATTCATCCAACTAAAATCTTAATCAAAGACAAGAAAACATCATGATGTTTGAGGCGCACTTTGCCTCTTGTTCAACCCTGGATATGCGCCTCACTTGGATCCCTCAGTTGCGCCTTGAGGAGGACTCATCAACTTGCAAGGAAATTGTTTAAGTGTCAGAAGACAAGTCTTGATGTTGAGGCGCACCTTCTAGCCTCTGCCACCTCAAAAGTGCGTCCAGCTTAGGAGAGGCGCCAATCTTGGTTTCTACAATCTCCAATGTGCGCTTAAGCTTCATTAAGTATCGTGCAAGTAGTGGGTCCCAGAATGACCTTGGATGGTGTGCCGGATAAGGCTCTCAACTCGGAGTAACTGACTTTGGGTAGCGTGCTTGATAAGGCTTCCAACTCAGAAGTGAGTCATCCCAGTGGAATATTCCTCTAGAATATGCTTATTGGAAAACGTGCCGTGGTTGCCTCTTGCTCTTGAGGAGGAGCACTATAAAAGGAGGAGAGCGACTTCATTTGGGATCTTTGGCTATTTGATATTTCTTGGTAAGCTTTATGCTTTCTTAATGAAATTTGCGTATTTCATGCTTGTTGGGGTGATGCTCCCTCAACCTTGATAAGGTGATGCTCCCTTATCCTTTGAGAGGTGTTAACATTTAGTTATCATCATGGTGCAGGATTGAAGTCGTTACTTGCAATTTGAAGTTACTCACATCTTGAAGACACTAGCAACTTGAAGACAAGATACTTGTGGTTTGAAGGCAATCATTGTTCAAACTAGGCGCTAAGGCCTATCTTTGTAATCATTGTATTAAGATGAACATTGATGCTATTAAGCATCTATTGAATGTAATAAGAAGTTGTACTGAGAATTGCAATAAGATATCTCAACTTCATTGTTTGTTCAATTCATGTTGATCTCATTTATGTTAGATGTTGATTAATTGAAGTAAGAAGTAAAAAAAAGTTAGCAAAAATTTAGTTAAGTATAGTTGGGATATTTCAATTGGATAATAGAGATTAGTCTAGGCAAACTAGTTTGATTTGTTTACATCTTTTTGGTCATAGGAATTCTCATTTTCAGCCTAGTTATTTGTAACATCCATTGTATCCTATTTATTTTTGCATTGAATAGAAGTAGCATATTATTGCTAAAAAGTCTTCCACGCATTTGAATGTGTATTTGGTTTTCCTTTGCATGTTCTATAATCTTATCTTTCACTAAAGTAGGATTGCCTCTCCAACCTATTGGGATTCAAATCATTAGAATTAGAGCAGTGTTTTGCACATGCCTATACATATGTGCACACAACAACAAAGGAAAGGTTGTCTAGTTGGTTCAACTTTCGAGCATCTAGACGAACATCATAGCAAGAGCAAGATGGCCAATGAACGTGCACCCAAGATTTCAGCAGATGTTTAAAAGATGATTCAAGCAGCTCTTGAGGTCCAATGCCAAGAACTCTTTGGGCAATTCCAGAAACTTATGTGTCAATTTGGACCGATGCCACAACACACTAAATAACATCTTCCTGCACAACATAGCCCTTTCAGAGTACAAGTCAATTTCGATATCCCAATGTTTGAAGTCAAGATTGACACCGCAACATTGAATAATTGATTTCGAGAACTTGAGGCATACTTCTTAGAGAGAAGATTTCCTTCACGGCAATAAAGATGATCATTTTAATGTCCCACTGGTGGCAAGCACTCAGTGTGCAATTCAAAAGGGATCTTAATCCAATTTGGATTTGGAATTCCTTTGTTAGTGCTTTGTAAGAGAGGACTACAACCCCCTTTGTAATGATATTAGGTTGTGGGTCCCACTCACTTGTTTTGTGAAGCATGCTGTGGTGAGTGGATGTTTGTGTGTAGGAGGATTAAGTATGTGTAACTATATGTATGTGTTTTGTATTTTTTTTTGATAAATAGAAGGAAAATTCCTACATTTTAGGGATCTTCCTACATTTTAGGAGGTGGGACCAAGTTTTGAGTGGTTTTGGTGATTGCCTATGTGTGTTCTATTCTACTCTAGTTCCTATTTGGTGTAATTTGAAGTCATATTGGAGATTTTAATGGGTGATTATGGTTAAATTATGGCTCCGAGAGTTCTAGTCCTATTTTCTATGCTACATTTGAGGAGGATGGACACTTTGGATTGTGGCATGCATATAGTTGTTGGATTTGGCTTCAAGTGTTCTGATTTGGGTTTTCAACACTTGAGGTGTTTGAGATGCCAATCTCAATTTATGATGTGATCTTTGGGCAAAGGTTTAATCTTTCTAGACTTGGCCAATTTAATTCAATCTCATGTCATTTTGGATATATTAGAATTTTGACTTAAGACGCAAGGAAAGACTTTAATGTCTAATGTTGTGACATTTAACGTTAAAGAGTGTTTTCTAAGGTGGGAGTTTCCAAAAGTAATTATTATCTTAATCTAGGGTTGGTGGCAGAGTGGATAAAAAGAGTTTTTTTGGGAGAAGGCAACATCTTTTTGCATTTTGGAGGAAGCCTAATCTATTCTTCTTGGGGGAGGTTGTATAGTAGCAGAAGGTGGCAGATTTGAGGACAAAAACCTTAAAATCTCAAAGTCAGAGGGCGTGACTCTTTGATTTTGATGGGTAGATTCATGTAGGGTCTGCACTTGGGCATCTAGAGGGATTTCAGTTGGAGTTTGTGGCTTATTTGGCTAGGGTTTTGCTTGGGAAAGTTTCTGAGCAGATTTGGTCTTGATTCTTGCATCCTAAAGTGACCTACTCTTTCTATCTACACCTACTTTCTGTGTTTCTAGGGTTGTACCAGTGAGCAGCCTGCTCTTCTTTTGTAATAACTCTTCATCATTTAGTGGATGCAAATACCAGGTGCATTCTTTTCAGTTTACTGTACTATTTATATTTTTGTGATTTTCCTTGAATTGTTTTCCATTGAAATAATAAAAAAATACAAAAAATAATTGTTGCTTAGAAATTCTGTGTACAAAATTCTGCGTTTTTGTTACGGAATTTGCATGTTAGTGTGTCTTTTGGCTAGGGGATTTTACTGTGGTATCAAAGCCATGATTTGGCCAGCCTAAGGGGTTACAAGGAGTGTTGGTTTTCAAATGTCACTTTGTGAAAGGGAAACAAGATATCAACAAAGAGACAAAGGAAATTTAAGAAAACACTTATTTCACCATAGGATACTAATAATCATGTGAACATGTTGGGTGAGGATAAAGAGAGGGAGTTCTTTGAAACTATTCATTCCTTGAAGGAGGGATAGTAGCAACTTATTAACTTTTTCACCCAAGTATTTCAAATTTTGGGTTCCATCCCCACAACTATTCCTATCGGTGATGGTGATATAGTGGAATCTTTCACTTTAGGAGCAAATTAGGGAACTCAATAGGCATGTAGGGCGGCTAGTGGTTTTGGGCTACCTAGAGTTACCTTTTTACAAAGAGAGGCAACACAACCAGAGGAGGAGGTAGTAGAGTAGGAGGAGGATGGTTTGGCAGCTCTCCATGTTGAGTGTAGAGCACAGAGTGAGGAGTTTTGGGTTGACACTGTGTTCCACGACATTTCGTGGACGGGAACGAGGGGACGACAAGGGACACATTTTGGGAACGGTAGTCCGAATGCCATTTTTTGGGGACGGCAGGGGGACGACAATATATGAATTTTTCAAAATATTATATAGAGAGAGAAAGAGAGATATGTCAATAATTGATAACAACAATACCAATATGTGAATAAATCATGACATCAGTAGTATAACAAGAGTATAAACAACAATAAAATTAATCATGAGATTCATGACAACAGTTTTAAAGCATTTCGTTGTTCAAATTCTAAAATTAAAGTTAAACTCAAAGTCTCAAACTTCAAAATATAACAATCTATGCCTCATTCGGGCTATCAATATCAAAAGAACCATTTGTCTCGCCGTCACTCTTTGCCAGAAGTGGAACATCCATGTAATGTCCCCTTCTAATAAGGTGAAAATTTTCACTATTAACACAACTCCAACTTAGTAAAAGAGAACATTAGTAATCTTTAATCATTTCTTTCAACATATAATCATTAAGACTGAAACATATTAGATTATATTCACATTAAGTTTCATATAATTCATTTCATCATTATGCATTAACACACATTCACATATATGTTATTAATTTTCATCATTGGTTCATGATCTATCTTATATCATTACTCACACATGAGTCATGGACATACCTCGGGGAGGACGTTCGTAATCCTATCCATTAATTAGACCACTCACCTAATATGAGAGGGTGGGTTAAGGATTCCAAGACCCACGGCCGTAGGCCCAAGGCTTCACCTCACACCCGGAGGTACTTCACTCTTGGCTCGGAGGGGCTTATAGCCAGCTCGAGGTTCACCTACCGTTAGACCATTAATATTATCTAGGTCCTACGCAACCATAAGGTCAAGAACTTCATGCTACACCCGGCAATACTTCGTTCTTACCCTAGGTCTAAGAGCTTCATGCTACACCCGGCAATACTTCACTCTTAGCTCGGAGGGGCAATGACTTGCCAGCTCGAGTGCTAAACACTAGATTCCTTCTGACCACCAGTCTCATACTAATAAGGTGTGTAAGTGGATTAAGGGGAAGGCTACTAGTCCTAGCCCGGTACTCCAGGGTCATGTTGATTGCTTCTTAAAGGTGATCTCATAATCAATCCCTTTGTAGAGATATACTTATTATTCTATCATTTATATACATATCTAACATTATATATATATATTTTTTATCTTAGGTTAGATGACGTACTGGATTCTATTATCTTTTGCCTATTCTTTAATACTTATATATTATAATATTTGTTATAATATTCATAATATCTCTATATTGTATTATTATATATGTTATTAATATTATTGTATATATATATATATATATATTTATATTTATATAAATATATATATTTACACACACATATATATAGATATATTACATCTTAATAATTAAATATATAAAAATACTTACCTGTTGTTTAGACGATCAGGTACCTTTTTTGTCTGCGGTAAATATTTATTCCCTTCCTTCCTTTTTCTATTCCTTTTTCCTTCTTTTGTTAGATGGGCCCGTTAATATTTATAAGTTTGAAGGGGTGCAATTCACCACCCGTCACCACCCTTAATAAATAAATATTATTAAACTTTGATACTCGATATTAGTTAAGGGCTCCTTATTATGCGATTGGCATCTTCTCAACAGCCCGATTCCATATATGAATGTCCTTATATTATGCAATGAATAAATATATATTTACTATTATATATTATTATTATTATTATTATTATTATTACTTGAATAATTCCTCCCTATATATATTTATGATATCTTTTCTAGTTATGACTCAGAAATATATATAAATATAATGCGGATCTAAATATATTTATTTATGGGATATTATTTATTTATTGCCCATCTTCTTTTCTTTATTTATTTCCCTAGGGATATTTATTATGCCTGGTGGTAAAAGACATACTTACCCTTTTATAATTTTTATTACTTTATGTTATTCCCATACGTAACTCCCTTAACATATAGTTTATTTATATTATTTGTATTTATGTTATATCATTTATATTATAATAAATGATATATTATTTATATTATATCATTTATATCATAATAAATGATATATGATTTATATTATATTATTTATATTTATATTATAATATAAGATAAATATAAGAATATTTGTATTTATATTATTAGATATATTTATAATATATTATTATTTTTTATGTGTTATTTATAAATATAATAATAATATATCTTGTTAATTGTTTTAAATAAATATTATTTAAATATATTAAATATATTCAATTTATAATATCACTCATATCTTTGATTTGAATGAATAATACATAATGGAGGGACATGACAACCCTCCCCACTCAAAATTGCTTGTCCTCAAGCAATCACAATTATGGTTAAAAGATTAGGCAAAAGTATAGGTAATTTAATATTAAAGAATATATAAAATGGTAGAATCGTAATAATAAATTTAATATTAAAGTATATAATACTTTTATTTATTTATTTTTAAAATTTATAGTTATGTTTAATAGGGTTGTGGGTCTAATCACATTATGATCACAAATTTTATATTTATATAAATCTTTAATTAATTTATATATGTGTTTTCTTGAAAATACATCTATATATAAACTATGTATGATGTATTTATAAACATATGATATTTATAATATTAATTGAATTTAATATATGGGGTTATATATTATGATATAATCTTATAGCTACTAAATAGCATTAGGTTGAGATGAAAATATCTTTATC
The DNA here is from genome assembly GCA_027924645.1 of Cunninghamia lanceolata. Taxonomy (NCBI): domain Eukaryota; kingdom Viridiplantae; phylum Streptophyta; class Pinopsida; order Cupressales; family Cupressaceae; genus Cunninghamia; species Cunninghamia lanceolata. Next base: position 4,249,798 of record BSBN01000490.1, on the reverse strand, counting down.
AAATATATTATTTTGTGAAAACTTAATAGAGATATCTTAATACATATTTGTTGCATCTTAAATTTTTTTTTATTTTTATTTTTTTATTAATTAATTAATTTTTTTTTTTTTAATATTTTAGCAATGAATTTGAACTTTTAATATTCCAGCAATATAAAATGATTTATGCATACATGTACACCATTTTTCCAGCAAATCATGCAATTTTCATTGATTCTTGTTTTTTTTTTTTTTAATTTGTTTATTTTTATTTTTTTATTTTTTCTTATTTTTTATTTAACTATTATTCACAGGATGGCAGGATCCAGGCTCTGATACCACTGTAATGTCCCCTTCTAATAAGGTGAAAATTTTCACTATTAACACAACTCCAACTTAGTAAAAGAGAACATTAGTAATCTTTAATCATTTCTTTCAACATATAATCATTAAGACTGAAACATATTAGATTATATTCACATTAAGTTTCATATAATTCATTTCATCATTATGCATTAACACACATTCACATATATGTTATTAATTTTCATCATTGGTTCATGATCTATCTTATATCATTAATCACACATGAGTCATGGACATACCTCGGGGAGGACGTTCGTAATCCTATCCATTAATCAGACCACTCACCTAATATGAGAGGGTGGGTTAAGGATTCCAAGACCCACGGCCGTAGGCCCAAGGCTTCACCTCACACCCGGAGGTACTTCACTCTTGGCTCGGAGGGGCTTATAGCCAGCTCGAGGTTCACCTACCGTTAGACCATTAATATTATCTAGGTCCTACGCAACCATAAGGTCAAGAACTTCATGCTACACCCGGCAATACTTCGTTCTTACCCTAGATCTAAGAGCTTCATGCTACACCCGGCAATACTTCACTCTTAGCTCGGAGGGGCAATGACTTGCCAGCTTGAGTGCTAAACACTAGATTCCTTCTGACCACCAGTCTCATACTAATAAGGTGTGTAAGTGGATTAAGGGGAAGGCTACTAGTCCTAGCCCGGTACTCCAGGGTCATGTTGATTGCTTCTTAAAGGTGATCTCATAATCAATCCCTTTGTAGAGATATACTTATTATTCTATCATTTATATACATATCTAACATTATATATATATATTTTTTTATCTTAGGTTAGATGACGTACTGGATTCTATTATCTTTTGCCTATTCTTTAATACTTATATATTATAATATTTGTTATAATATTCATAATATCTCTATATTGTATTATTATATATGTTATTAATATTATTGTATATATATATATATATATTTATATTTATATAAATATATATATTTACACACATATATATAGATATATTACATCTTAATAATTAAATATATAAAAATACTTACCTGTTGTTTAGACGATCAGGTACCTTTTTTGTCTGCGGTAAATATTTATTCCCTTCCTTCCTTTTTCTATTCCTTTTTCCTTCTTTTGTTAGATGGGCCCGTTAATATTTATAAGTTTGAAGGGGTGCAATTCACCACCCGTCACCACCCTTAATAAATAAATATTATTAAACTTTGATACTCGATATTAGTTAAGGGCTCCTTATTATGCGATTGGCATCTTCTCAACAGCCCGATTCCATATATGAATGTCCTTATATTATGCAATGAATAAATATATATTTACTATTATATATTATTATTATTATTATTATTATTATTATTACTTGAATAATTCCTCCCTATATATATTTATGATATCTTTTCTAGTTATGACTCAGAAATATATATAAATATAATGCGGATCTAAATATATTTATTTATGGGATATTATTTATTTATTGCCCATCTTCTTTTCTTTATTTATTTCCCTAGGGATATTTATTATGCCTGGTGGTAAAAGACATACTTACCCTTTTATAATTTTTATTACTTTATGTTATTCCCATATGTAACTCCCTTAACATATAGTTTATTTATATTATTTGTATTTATGTTATATCATTTATATTATAATAAATGATATATTATTTATATTATATCATTTATATCATAATAAATGATATATGATTTATATTATATTATTTATATTTATATTATAATATAAGATAAATATAAGAATATTTGTATTTATATTATTAGATATATTTATAATATATTATTATTTTTTATGTGTTATTTATAAATATAATAATAATATAGCTTGTTAATTGTTTTAAATAAATATTATTTAAATATATTAAATATATTCAATTTATAATATCACTCATATCTTTGATTTGAATGAATAATACATAATGGAGGGACATGACAATCCAATGGAAGCCCGACCATTCCCGGTTGCACGTCCTCCTCGTCAATCTGCCTAACATCTTCATGATCAACATCCCAACTTGTTGCTGGACTCTGTCAATACTCAATAGTTTACCGATCCTGAAGTCTTAAGGCACTATGAATTGCAACTAGTTTTTCTATTTGTTTTGAGGTAAGCTTGTTCCTCTTGATCGAGCGGATGAAGCCATAGGTGGACCAATTCCTCTCTACAGCAGAGGAACTAGCAATTTGTGAGAGTAAACGAATAGCAAGTTGTTTCAACTCTGGTGTGTCCGTTCCATGAAATTTCCACCATCCAGTGTGGTTTTTTTGTGCAATAGTGGCCCTATTTGTCCTAGCCTCTAGTTTGTTGAATGTAGGACCCTGGAGATTGGAAAATTGAAGCCACTGCTCGTGAAGTATGGTTGCCTTATCTGTGCTATACATCCTACGAAGGGCTGTCATAAACCCCTCCATTACATCATCATCCTCAAAAAGAAGTGTAATGTCCCTTATAAGAAGATCCTTATTTTCCACCTTGCACATGAGAATTACTTCTTAAAGGAAACATTAGTAATAGATAAGATCAATAAATCATATTAAAATAATCAAATCAGGGTTGGTAACCACATATCAACATAAATCAATAATTCAATTATTCAATCCTTAAGTGGATTCATATTTAGGGTTGTGTATTATATGTTAATTTTATTTATTTTCAAACCCTAGTGGAGATGGGGTACTATCTCTTGTTAGGTTGCATGAATCATCCTCTACGGGTAGTGCCTTTGTATGATGTACCACATGCCCATTCCACCTTAGGTCTTACTAAGTGCCCTTGTATGATGTAACACATGCCCATTCCATCGCAGGTCTTACTTATTGCCCTTGTATGATGTAGCATGGTCCATTCCACCGCAGGTCTTATCCATTACCTAAGTATGATGTAACATGGTCCATTCCACCGCTGGTCTTATCTACCTTTGAGGTATTAATGGTACTTCTTCCTAACAAGTTTACCTCCAATCTCTCAATGTGTGCTATGCTCTTATATAAATCAAATACAATTACTCTTTATTATATTTATTTATTTTCAATATCAAAGTTGTATTTAACTCAGAAATGTTCTCTTAAAAAAATATCTTTTTTTCCTGTTCTTTTTACTTTCTATCTTATAACCTTTATTTATTTCCCCTTCAAGGGATATGTTCAAAGAGACACGTCTCTTATTATGCTTCGCGTAAAATACATACGTACCCTCTTATAATTTTTATTACTTTATATTAATTCCCTTTTATGAGCTGTGGTAAAACTAGTTCTAACCATACGTAACTCCGTTATCATAAGAGGATAGGTTAAAAGATGTTTATTTATATTATTTGTATTTATATTATAATAAATGATATAGTATTAATTTTATATTATTTATATTATATCATTTATATCATAATAAATGATATATGATTTATATTATATTATTTATATTTATATTATAATATAAGATAAATATAAGAATATTTGTATTTATATTATTAGATATAATTATAATATATTATTATTATTTATGTGTTATTTATAAATATAATAATAATATATCTTGTTAATTCTTTTAAATAAATATTATTTAAATATATTAAATATATTCAATTTATAATATCATTCATATCTTTGATTTGAATGAATAATACATAATCGATTCAATTATAAATTACTAGTATAGGGACATGACAGGAAGAATTCGGCTAGGTCTAGGTGCGTACCACTTCGGATTAAGAGCATAGGCAGCCATATGAAGAGGGGTGTTCATTATGTTCCACCTCTTTGTGACAATAGGCCTGATATGTTGCTCATAGAATTGTAATTTAGGATCCTTTTCACGAATTTCTTGCCTTATTTGATCAAGCATGCTATCAAAAGTCTCATAAATCTCTCCAAGGCTAGGCGAGTCTGTACCTACATACCTAATCACCCCCACAACAGGTGGTATGATATAGCAAACATATCTACAAACAACATTTAAAAATTGTAAGACATTAACAATTTAACACTAGTAATAATTTAAAGAAAAAGCAAAGTAGAAAGTTAGAAACATAATAAATAAAAATTTCTTACCTGATATTGGACCACCAAGTGTCATTAAGCACCCTTTCTCTCACCTTCCCCTTTTTTTGTCTTTGATGGATCCCATTTTTTCCACTCTCCACAAACCGCTATGGATTGTAGAGCATCCTGCACCTCCAACATCCTCTCCAGTAAAATAACATAGCTAGCATATCTAGACTCAACTGGTTTGAGGGATTCTTTCTTTGAATAGGATCAAAATAATGCAAGTGAAGTGTGATGTTCACATACAAACATTTGTATTTCTCTTTCTTCGACCATTGCTATCGTCACCCAAGCTATTTTTCCAATGTCTTTCAATGCATTATTCAAAGCACGTACACAACATGGAGTCCAAAAAATATATTTGTAAGCACTCTCAACCATCAATCCAGCCAACTTACAAACATGAGCTGAATTTGTCACAACTTACACAACATTAGACGACCCAACCTCCTCTGACCTTCAAAAGGGCAAACTGGTAATCAACATCCTTACATTTCGCAAAGCAATCAATAGCTCTAAGAAAGTATGAACCAACAGGACATGTAACAATAATATTAATGAGTGGCTAATGTCAAATATCAGTCCACCCATCCATGACAATGGAACAACTAGTCCTAATCCATGTTTGTCTCATCTTCTCCATCAATATGTTCACCTTTGAATATTGTTTGTCAAGGAGGGAGGTACACAATCTATGTTCTTTAGGGGGAACATAAGAGGATCCAACTGGGATTGCATCTTTCAACATGCTTTTGAAATAAGGAGACCTTGCCAAATGAAAAGGGATGGCATGGGCATAAAAAAACTTTGCCACTGAATCATTGGCTTGTTCACGTTTTTGCAAATTTATTAACCCTACCATTGTATTTTTTTCACCTATACTAAAGTGGCCTTCCTCTTCCCTCTATCACAATGCTCTCCAATTGATAGATTGGAATGCTCATCAATAGATTGCATTGTTTTAGATGAACGCTTCTTACTCTTAGTAGTAGTAGTAGTAGTTGCATGTTTTCCCTCATTCTCCCCTACCAACTTTAGCATTTCAGCCCGTTCTTCTAATGTTATATCTTTACAAACTCTAACCCCATGGCGACTCTCACCCAATAAATGATGTTCAACCCTGCTATAACTCCCATGATAATCAGTATTGCAAACATGACACAACCGATGCCTGTTGCCCCTTGAATTTTTAGCTTTATTAGTGGTCAAATTGGTGGCAAATTGAAGCAAGGGTTTTTTGGGGTTGAAAGGGCCTTTTGCATATTGTTGAAGGGAGGATGAAGGGCATGCAAAACGGTCTTTTAGAGTTCCATTTCCAATAGAACTTGTAGTTGTGTTTTGATTTTCAGAATGTTCCACTTTGTTTACTTCAACATCAACTTCTTCACTGCTCACCTCATTCACATTTTCCTCATTGCTGTAGCTCATTTTGATTTTTTATGTTTGACTTTGAGAGGTTTTGAACTTTGTATTTTGAGCTTTGAGGTGTTTTGAGAGCAATGAGCAAACTGAAATAAAAAGCTATAAAACTAATTACAACTCTGAAATCTTCCGAACATTTATAATATTATAAAAAAACAAAAAAAAAGTAAAAAAAAAACATACCTACAAGCTGCTGAACCAGAGTTTCACTATTTCTTTTCAACAATAAAAACAAAGAAAACTTCAGGTCAAATGCAAAACACTGGTAGTTGGTTCACACTTCAAAAATAGGCATAGGGTTTCCACTTTCCACTCCAGGTGTAACCGCAAGTCTAAGTCTCCCTCCAAGCGCAACAACAATGAGAATAGAAAATGAAATCATAAGAATTAAAGAATAACTTTACTTTTGATTTTAGGATGAAAAAGGGGTGTAGGAGGGTTTGTTGGACCCCCACGCCCCTATTAAAATGTTTTTTAATATTAAAAATATCGGTCGAATCATGTTTTTATTAAATGACTTTTTTTTTTTTGCTTTACTGTCGAGGACACCCGGCCGTCCCCAGGACGGTCGAGGGAACGTCTGAGACGTCCCCGACCATCTTAGGGATGGCCAGACGTCCCCTTAATGTTTCGCGTTGTCTCCTAATTTGGGGAAGCGTTTGGGGATGTTTTTTTTTTTGGGATGTCAAGGGTACGTCCCCTACTGCCCCCTTGTCCCCGAAACGTCACTGGGGACGGGGACATGTCTGAAAGGGCCGGGGACGTGTCCCCGTGTATCCCTTAGTTTTTGTGAACACACTCTATTACAATTGGCCCCTTTGCTGCCATTGTAATTATGCTTCTCAATGTAATAAAGAGATTTTCCATTCAAAGATATTAGTTATACTTATTTCTCTCTTTTTTTAAAATTCTGCATTTTTTGGGTTTCCGATATTATCCTGAGAAATTGAAAATATCTTTTTTTTTGGTTTCCCAAGATATTTCTGAAAAAGATATTTGCTAGATGGTATGCACACATTCAATGCAATAGGGATATCTTAGTTCTAGTTTATGAAGAGAACTTGATAGGGAGCATAGTGCCGGGAACATTGAATCTGTAATCACTCTTTGTACTTGTTTTCTAATGAATATGGATGAGGTAGGCATATTATTGACATCTACCATCTGATTTTCCCCATCAATGGAGGTTTTCCAGGGTATAAAAAGCTGATTGTGATCTTTTGTGTTATGTTGAGTTAATTTTTCAGTTGTATGCACATTCTAACTAGCTTCCAAGGGATTTTAGATATTTCAAACTAGAACAAGAAATAATTTTGGTGATTTGTAGTCTACTAGCTAACTGTTTGATGAAATTATGGATCAAGAAGAGTGAACAATTTTTGCTGTAATTGGAAAACTTTTAGTGCATTCCACATTGCCTTAGGGGTGTTTGCATCATGAAGATATAGTGTTGAAGCCCATTAGCAACATGCATGTTTAGTGTTGATCTTGCTTGATCTTCCTGAACATAATATGCAAACAGTTTGTCATTCTTTCTTTGGAGAACCATCAGTTCACTATCCATCTTGTGCCACAAAGCGACATTCCATAAATATAGTTCATTCCTTATAGTTGTGCCCATGGATCACAAGTTTAGATAGATTGTCTATCTCTTTGATTTGAAGCTTATCCTTTTTTCAAAAGTCTTTCAATTCCTTAAAGCTATATGCCATGGTGTTGAGCTTTGTTGGTGTAGTTATGCATTTATTACACCGTATGTCAAGCTTACTTAGGCAATTTGTTTACTTAGGTTTAGTTATGCTTGTTCTTTTGGGAGTGTGAGGTGTCATCCCGTGTCTTAGAAGTTACACTTTCCTTTTTGGAAAGTGAGGTGTTGTCTCATTCGTTGGGAGTAACACTCCATGAAGGGTGAGTTGACATCCTCTTTTCCTCAGATTTTCTATAAATGCAACTTAATTGTATTTATTGTTTACAGACTTTATGAATGGACTAGCTGAGTTTTGTTCATTGCATTTTGAGTCTGTCATTTCTTTGAGCAACAAGGTTGTTGTAAGTAGCTTTAAGGTGTTTGTTCTTGGGTAGAGATTTCTTGGTGACACATCCTCGATGGTTTGGGTGACATCCCGACATCTTGGGGGACTTGGAGGGGACATCCTCTATTTTAAGGATTGGACAGTATACTCCATTTGGTGTATAAAAATTTAAAAAGTTATATAAAAATTTAAAAAGGTAACTTTTTAAGAAAAAAATGGTAAAATCCCCTTAAAATCTTGAAGGGAGAAAATTGTTATTGCAAATTCAGCATGTTGTTTTTACTTTTTAAAATTTCAGCTGATTTTAGCTCGTTCAAGTTATTTTAATAGCTGTCCACCTACCGTGTGCAAAATTCAGGTTTTTTTTTGCCATACCTGAAAATGTGCCTCGATGTCTCTGCATCCCACAACCCTGAAACTTTGAGAAACATTGACAATACCTCAACTAATGTAGCCACTCAAAAGATAATACCAATGTGAAAATCTTTCCAATACCTTTCACACACTCCAGAAATGGGGTCAAATGGAGTTTGTATGACAATGTTATGAAACCTCGAAGGTGAGGTATCCAAACTCACAATTTCTCCAAAGATGCCACACAAGGTGTCACCAAAGTTATGTCTCAATGAGTATAACTACAACAAAGATGTAATATCCCAAATGGGGATATTTTTGACTAATTTGGATTTTCGGGCTTCCCTTATTTCTGTTTTCTGATTTTCTGCTCAAACCCTAATTTTCTGAACTTATACTTCTCAAATCAGACTTAAACATATACTTATAACATCCCATGAATCATGCTAAATCATCATATAATCATTGCCAACATGAAAGCCAATATCATACTTGAATTCCACAATGAAATGCACAATAAATCCACTTCAAACCACAACCACAATGACTGAAAATGAATGTAGAAGTCTGCTGCTATAAATCAGAATTTATAGTCTTCAATTACATAGAATGGCTAGGGCAAACAACCAAACATGCCCAGCTATAAATCAGAAACAAACCATAAGGTTTTACATACCAAAAACATGGACCAAATGACCTCAAATGGTGGTGCTCCACAAGTAGGGTTAAAACCCTAATCAATGCCAACAAGAAATCCTCCAAAATGGGCGAATGGGATCTGCAGGTCTGCTGCTACAGAAATCTGCTCTAACTCCAAACCCTAGCAGCCAACAACTCCACAAATTTGCCTCCTAATGCAAGTCACTCCTCCAAGATGAATCACTCCAACCCTAGTCAATATGCCATGGAGAAGCCCTCATGAGTGATCTCAAATCTGACATGCAATCTGCTCTAGAAGAATTGAAGCACAAGTAGATCCCCGTCACGGAATCCTCCACTAGGATGCTTGAGGTTTTCGTCCCAAGATCCTCTCCAAGAGATGAACTCCCAAGTGTATATGAATGAACGAGTGAATAATGATTTGCAATGCCTCCATCGACCTTGTATATATACACAACTTGCCTCCCTCTATTATGGCCAACCTAGGATGAGTAATATTAATTTTTGAATGCACCTTTTCCCTCCAAGAGGGCCGACCAGCACTAGTGTATCTTGGCGCTCACTAAAATCAAATTAAAGATATGATTTTATTATTTTTATCTTATTTTCCCACGCCATCTCCAAGCGCCCAAGTGAGGTATTAGCTAATATTTGATCTCCTATCATAAGTCGCCCAAAGTATAATAATGACCTCCGTAATGTGATGTGTACAATGAGACCTCAAACTTATCCATGAATTACTCATCCATAAATCAAAGTGGCATCCACAATATTACCTCTTGGCATGATGATGACAAGTCTCCACACTCAATAACAATTCTCCCTATTTGTGACTCCTCCAAATGGTTCGCTCCACAGTAGAATTATGATAGTAAATGAAAGAGTCATATCACCAACATTAAGAGAGTACCTTCAAACCTCAATGTGCCCTCCAAATCCTCCCGAGTGTGTAGACAAGTTCTCCATCCTCTGGTAGTGATCACTCCGAAAATGGGGACATTACATCCCTGAAACTTTGAGAAACATTGACAATACCTCAACTAATGTAGCCACTCAAAAGATAATACCAATGTGAAAATCTTTTCAATACCTTTCAAACACTCCAGAAATGGGGTCAAATGGAGTTTGTATGACAATGTTATGAACCCTCGAAGGTGAGGTATCCAAACTCACAATTTTTCCAAAGATGCCACACAAGGTGTCACCAAAGTTATATCTCAATGAGTATAACTACAACAAAGATCACACCATTATGAAGAGTTCTGAAATATTTTTCCAATAATTCAAAAATAGGGTCAAATGGAATCCCTACGACAAAGTTTTGGCCCCCAAAAGATGTGGTATTCAGGGTGACAATTTTTACCAAAGATGCCACACAAGGGGTTGACCAAGCGACACATCAGTAAGTGTGGCTGCACAAAAGATGACCACATTATGAAGAGTTTTGAAATACCTTTCCAATGCTTAAAAAATATGGTCAAACAGAATTTGTATGACAAAGTTCTGCCTCATCAAAAATTATAACTCTATTGTGCGAAAATTTCTCAGAACAAGGAAACAATTAAAATTAAAATTTTAAAATTTAAAATTTGGCAGAACATATCAAGCTTAGTGCTTATGACCAAATATGTGCTATCTGTACTGTGAGATGTCTCTGCAGTGATAACAGAAGCCAATCAACTTCACAATTTTGACTGCAATGGCAATCACGCCACAATTGTCCCAGAGAATGCTTGCAGAATGTTTGCTTAGAGAAACAATTCACGACTATCTTTTGATCTGTCATGCTGCAACTCATAATCCCCCCATTCAATATTTTAAGCTAGCTAGACGTCTACTGTCTTTGCTTCTCTTCATGCTCATTTTGTGGCCAAAAACATTACACATAGCCCTTAGTCCTATTGGGAGCACCCGCTGCAGCATCTAGCTCTTTAGCCCTGAATCTTTGAGCACTAATTCAGAGAACAATTAAAATTAAAATTTTAAAATTTAAAATTTGGCCAGAACATATCAAGCTTTGCGCTTATGACCAAATATGTGCTATCTGTACTGTGAGATGTCTCTGCAGTGATAACAGAAGCCAATCAACTTCAGAATTTTGACTGCAATGGCAATCATGCCACAATTGTCCCAGAGAATGCTTGCAGAATGTTTGCTTAGAGAAACAATACATGACTATCTTTTGATCTGTCATGCTGCAACTCATAATCCCCCCATTCAATTTTTTAAGTGAGCTAGATGTCTACTGTCTTTGCTTCTCTTCATGCTCATTTTGTGGCCAAAAACATTACACATAGCCCTTAGTCCTATTGGGAGCACCCACTGCAGCATCTAGCTCTTTAGCCCTGAATCTATGAGCATTAATTCAGAGATTTAAATGAAGGAATTATTCAATGCAATTGAAAAAAGCACCCCCGATGACCTTTAACAAGGAATCCAAATATATGATAAGTGTAGATTAGGAAAACAAAATGTAGGTTAGAAATATAAACTAAATGCATAAAAACACAAAGTTATACTTCACATGAAGACCCAATCTCATCAAGGGAGGAGGAAGCTTGCACCCAAGAGCTCCTAGATTAGATAACCCTATTTGATCCAAATGTGGTGCTTTCAACACAAATGTAGATGAAGGATTAGAGGATAGATAGATTAGAGATTTGAGAGAAATTTGGACATGGTTTTGATGCAAGAAGAAGTTGTATGAATGGCTCGGGTGAGGGTTTCATTTATAGATTTTTGAAAAAGGAATGGAGGGTGAGGATCAAGTGTTGAGATCAAGAGCTAGGAATAAAAGTAAATATTTTATTCATAGTGGATGAATTAAAAATTTATTTTTGGGAAGAGTGGAGGATAATTGAATTTTAAATTCAGTTAGTGGAGGATAGTGGGGGACAACTAAATTTTAAATTCAGTTAGTGGAGGATAGTGGGGGACAATTGAATTAAAAATTCAATTAGTGGAAGATAGTGGGAGACAATTGAATTTTAAATTCAATAGTGGATGATAGTGGGGGACAATTGAATTAAAAATTCAATTAGTGGATGACAATTGAATTAATTCAATTAGTGGAGGACCATTGAATTAAAAATTCAATTAGTGGATGACCATTGAATTAAAAATTTATTTTTGGATAATGGAGGATATTAGCTAATTAAATATTAAGAATATTTAATTATATGTTCAACATGGTGAGGTGGAAGAGATGAGGTGGATTGATGAGGTGGATTTTGTGAGGTGGATTTAGGACTTAGGATAGAGGGAAATTGAAATAATAAATATTGCATATTTATTAAATCAATTGACTAAGGTTTTAGACTATTGAATTAATGAAATTAATTCAATTTTGGGGATAATATGATGGAAAATAGGGTAATGAGGGGATAATTAATTAAATAAAAATTTAATTAATTGGTTAGGAGGGAAATTGACATGTTTAGGGATGTTAGGAGTTGGTTCGATGGTAGAAGACATTTTTAGGTGTCTACAATAAGATCTCAGAGATTCCTCTTTTGATTAAGGGCTCTTTTAAAAATCCTAGTTCTCCTTTTCAAAAATCATACTCAAACTATACAACTTTTTCTGTCCATGCAAGCTTCCTCTCTTCTGAACAACTCAGGATTCTATAGATATACCCAAAACAAATCCTTTGAACTGCTTGTATGCGAAGTTTAGAGCTCTTGTCTAGAAAACCCGATTTCTAATGGAAGACTCGGCTCAACCAAACTACAATCTTCATTGAAATGTTTTTACTGATTGCTAACGACTTAAAGAACCACATAATAAAAAATCTTAGGTTTTTGGAAATACGTTAGTGTTGAGTGCAATATTTTGCTAAAGTAGCAGACAATGAATATTCACATGTAACGTAGAACATGAAACACTGAAGAATTGAGAGTGTAATAACGAGAATTCGAAGATCACAGTATATTTATTATAAGAGAATACAATCACTATGGTATGTGACAAACATATGGGCATATCCTCATATAAATACCCATTATAGTAACATCTGAGGTATTAGAGCCTCTGGGTTTGACATACATCTCAATGTGCTTTGTTAACTAAGGATTATACAAAGTGCTTGATAAGAGGGGATTTTTATCTACTCTAACAAAAAAATAAGCCAATAATTAGACGACAACAAACTAAGAGTTGAAGGGCAAGTTGGCTTCAAAAGCTAACATAGTACTGTTCATCGTATTCTCACATCTATAATTATCGCAAAAGTGTTGCAACAAAAAGATATCTTTGCTTGCTTTGTTGTTTTCAGAAAAAGCTTTTGTCAGTCACAAGACGAGGTTTTTGAATATGTATTGAAGAAATAAAAACTCCCCCGATTTTAGACTAATAGATTACAGCTCATATGGATTAGTCCTTGCCAAATTCAGCACCAACCAAGGTTGGTCAGAAGAAATGCACTACAATATTGGAGTTAAATAATGTCTTCCTCTATTCCCTGTCCTCTTTGGAATAGACACATACAGCTTAGAAATTACTTAGAGGAGGCAAGTCACATTGGGTGCAGTCTGAACAACTGAAGCATTAAATTATTACTATATGCCAACAATATTGTACAACTGGGTAATCACCTTGTGGAACTTAAATAAGAACTAATGATTTTACAAACATTTGGCAATAAGTCAGGTCCAATGGTAAATGTTAATAAAACCAAAATCATGATTGTCAAAACTAAGAAAACAACTTAACCTAGAGTTTCTTTCCACAAACACATGCTAGAGCTTGGTCCTCTTGACAAATACCTGAGACTTGATCTTATCCATAAAGTGAATTGGAACCTTTGTATTGAAAGAATATATGGATGCTGGAAAGTCTTTTACAGTTTAGAGAACAAACTAGAAAGATGTCTCTGGAATTGGGATAAAATGACTATTCTTTTCTAATTACACTCATCTTCGACGGTTGTGAAGTGTGGGGTGAGCTTGGAACAAAATCATGCAAATTTGAAAAATCTTCATCCAAAACTTTATAATTAAAAGTAATAACCTTATCCTATCCTCAGTAACTTCAAAATTAAAAGCAATACACCTTATCCTGCTATCTAGAGTTGTGTACGATGTGCTTTTTTACTTATGTTTATGAATTAATTCTGCTCATGTTTATGCTTATAATATAAGTATAACAGAGTAGAGGTAGGTACTTACGTTTCTTGTGTGAATGCTACTTTGTCTTATGTTGCTCATATGTAGTGGTGCAGTTTGCAGTCTGCAAGCTATGCTACCTATCTATGTGGAATCGAACTTATTTAAAAATCACTAGAACCAAATACAGAAAGCAAATTTGCATGCTAGAAATACTGTGAGTGGATGCCAAATGGAGAAGTTACAACCATGAATAGACCTTCACTTTAAAATGAATCCATTAGCAATATCTTCAGGGTAATATAGGATAACCTCATGAGAGATCAGGGAGGAAATTTGAGTCAGAACAGATAGGAAGGTGACATTGTATGACCTCACATGATCATCATTCATGCGATCCAATTTTGACTTATTTTGACAATATTTAGGTTGGATGATATCATCAAGTTAGAGTAAGCATGTCCAAAATCACTTGCTTTCTCTCTTTCCTCAGATCTGCATTTAGTTTTAATTTAATATAAAGAGTTATGTTCTGACTAGGCAAGTTAGATTTCTGTACTTTTGGCATTCAATAAAAAATTTGCTAGTATGTTCAGATGAATAGTTGCATAAGAGATGGTGGCATTGATGATGAGTTGTGGTGAGATTTTTTTTTTGATTAAAGGTAAAAGGAAGGCTTTTGAAAGGGCCCTAACCCATTTGTACAGAGCAAGAAAGATAAGTAATTGAAGTCCAACCAAAAGCTAGAAGCAACAACAAGCATGCAGTAAAAAGATTGTGAAAGGACTGTGACCCATTAGCAACCCAACCCAAGGGCCAGACCATAATAGACAAAGGGAAGACAGCCCTAGGACCACAGAAGACCAGCCAAATCAAGGTGGTTTAAAATCAAAACAATCTGAGGTGCATTGAACATCCCCTTCCATTGGAGCCTTACAACAAATTTCTTTCCTAGCAGGACTCCCTGTGCAGAAAGCTTCCCTTGAGGTTGAAGGGCAAAGCATCAAGTTTTATTTTGTCATCCTTCTATCTTCCCTTCGAGGGCTGGGAGCTTGAGTCTCCCCAGTGCCCTTTCTGCTATTTCTCTCACGTGACAAATCTCCTACGGCAGCTCTTTAGAGTTCCAACAGTCCTTTTGGACAAGAGGAAGAGCTTTTTTCCTCCAAACTGGTTGCGAATACTTGCTAATTAAGCATCGAACTGCAACATGACCTGCTTTGTGGCGAGTGTTAAAAACCACAAGAGAATCCTCAAACATGATCTGTTGCTTCCAAATGTCCAATTTGGAGGATAAAGAAATCTCCAAGGGGAGAAATTTGTCCAACTCCACAGAAACACATAATCTAGCATAAAGTAGTATTTTCCTGGATTTGGTAACTGCATCCACTTTCAACAACTGTCCAGACTTCAAATGAATTAGCAATGCCGGAAAGGACCTCCTTCTCTCAGTATTCCAATGGTAGACCAGGAAGCCTGATCCCATTTCTTGAGGGATAATCCTACTTTTCCAAGAAACCATGGACCATACAAAATGATCCATAAGCAGTCATCATGGTTAGAGAAAGAAAACAAAAGGAACCCCTTCGACATAGCAGAGATTTCCAAATGGCCTCTAGGAGCATTTCCACTTAGTCCACCACCTGACCACATCAAGATTTGGTCTAGACCCTAGAAATTTATCCACAACTACAAGTGAAAACTCATACCTCGACACGGCTCTGTTAACAACAAAATCAGGGACGCAGAGAGACAAACTCTTACCAAACAAATCTAGGGAGGCATCCAAGAGATTAGCAGTGCCAACCCATTATTTCTGCAATGATTTATTTGTTAGTTTTGTGGTGAGATTTATCTGCAATGATTTATTTCCTACTTTTGAGCTGTGTGATTCTTTTTGAAATGACATTTTCATTTTCTGTATGGGTCTCATTGTCTTTTTTTTTTTTTAATTATGTTGATGAATGGCATGGGGAATATGACATTATTGACCTAATCTTTTTCTAATTTGCAGGTGAATAGGTTAGTCAAAGAATTTCACAGTAATTTTTTATGGATCTAATGTACTTTGATGGCATTTATAATTTTATTTCAAGGTTTCATGTTAAATGTATTTTGTCTATATATTTTAGATACCATGCGTATTTTTTGTATATGGTTCTCTAATTGAAATTATTAAGTTTAAATCCTTTATATATAGTGGGTTTGTCTGAGAATAATGGTTTTGAAGATAAAATCATTCTTCTTCTATTACATTTCCTTCCCCACATTCATAAAATTGTTCCTCATACTGATGCAGGGATTAAAAAATTAAAGAAAAATAAAAATTGAATATTGAATTTCATATGTTTCTTATCAATGCATGTGTAATATGTATAAGTTGTGTGTTAGACATGCACATGCTCCATTTTCTTCTCACCTCATGAAGTTTACTTTACTTATTTAATTTGTTGCAGGTGATTTTGGATGATGGAAAGTCTGAAAGGATACTTATTGCTGATGGCTCTGGAGCAGACTCAGGACAAGATGCTATAACAGACTATCGAGTGATAGGACCTTCAGTTCGTGGTGAGTTAAAAAGTTTTTCTTGGAGCATACACTCATGTCTTAACTTTCATGTGGATTTTACTAGTGGTTTTGAAGGTACACATTAGATTTAATTCTTGAGAACTGTTACTATATCAGTACTGTTTTGTTGATTCTTTTGTACAGAAAAGGCTCTTCTTCTAATGAACATACTGTTTGTTGTTCTATGATAATCAAATACTAACTTACCATCTTGTCATGTTAGATTCTTGAGCTTGTAGAAGATGCTAGTAAAAGACTTCTTGTGACCAAATCACACATCGCCCCATTGCAAATGGGGACCCCCTTTTTTTGAGTTCCGATGCTTTGCATTTAGATCTTAGATGCCTTAGGTTCATTTCCTCTGCCAATCCAATAAGTCTCTCTCCTAGAAGATTTTGCTTTATAACTGGAGGTCTTATCTGGAGGATGAACTTGCAGTGATGAAGACTCTTGATTGAATTCTATCCAAGTAATGAATAATGAGACCCTTCCTGATGTATGTTTGAGATCCTGAAAAAACTAAGTCTGATAGCCTGAAATCCTGAAAATCCTGAAAAAATGGCTAAGTCTGAAATCTGGTGAATCCTCCAAATTCTAGATTTTGCATGTTAAATCCGGTGGATTCGAGACCTATCTCAAACATCCTGAAAGGTATATTGAAAAATATTTAAAGTATAAGAAATTCGATATATTTAAGTATAAGAAATACTTAAATATATCGAATTTCTTATACTTTAAATATTTTTCAATATACCTTTACCTCACGAACCCTGAAAAATGCCTAGGTTTCCAGAGGATTCAAAAAGCTGATCCAATGCGACGGGATATCAAAGTGGCGCAAAATCTTCATGAATCACGCCGCTTTCAAGAAGATCTCAAGTTGATGATCTCTTGCGCTTGAACCAATGCGCCCAAGGATAGAGAATAGAAGAGGATTCCGAACCCTCCAACCAATGCGCAAATTGCAAGAAGAGTTCACCCCCTTGAAGTAATGCGCCGATTTCTAGAAGATCTTGCAAGTGTGAACCAATGCGCCAAAAGAAGAGGAAATCGACACCTTGAAGCAATGCGCCAAAGGTAGCATAGATGATGATTCCGACTTCCCCATCTAATCCGCCAACTTGAAGAGGATTTTTAAGGTGCTATTCATGCTGGGTGTCAAGGTGTAAGTTTTGATGTTTCCAGAGGATTTCAATTCCTTAACCAATGCACAAATCTTAGAAAATCCTAACATCTCAAACCAATGCGACCTCTTCAAGAAGAATCCAAGGTCAAGTCTTAGAGCGAATTTCTAGAGGAAATTAAAATCTTGTTCTCTTACGCCACCTTGTAGAGGAGAGTAAAAGTTGAGTGTTGAAGGCATGTTTCTAGAGGATTCTTTATACCCCATCCAATGTGCCCTTGTGGAGGGATAAGGTAGAGGATTTCAAATCCCTTATCTAGTGCGCTAAACAAGGAGGATTCAAAAAGCTGATCCAATGCGACGGGATATCAAAGTGGCGCAAAATCTTCATAGATCACGCCGCGTTCAAGAGGATTTCAAGTTGAGGATCCCTCGCGCTTGAACAAATGCGCCCAAGGATAGAGGATAGAAGAGGATTCCGAACCCTCCAACCAATGCGCAAATTGCAAGAAGAGTTCACCCCCTTCAAGTAATGCGCTGATTTCTAGAAGATCTTGCAAGTGTGAACCAATGCGCCAAAAGAAGAGGAAATCGACACCTTGAAGTGATGCGCCATTCCTAGAGGATCTTCTATACCCCATCTAATCCGCCAACTTGAAGAGGATTTTTAAGGTGCTATTCATTGCGCAAGTTTCAAGAGGATTGTGACATGCCTATCTAATGCGAAAATTTCAGAGGAAATCAATACCTCCATCCAATGCGCTAAGGGGAAAGGAAAATTCTAAGTGTCAAGGTGTAAGTTTTGATGTTTCTAGAGGATTTCAAATCCTTAACCAATGCACAAATCTTAAAAAATCCTAACATCTCAAACCAATGCGACCTCTTCAAGAAGAATCCAAGGTCAAGTCTTAGAGCGAATTTCTAGAGGAAATTAAAATCTTGTTCTCTTGCTCCACCTTGTAGAGGAGAGTAAAAGTTAAGTTTTGAAAGGAAAATTTCAGAGGAAATCAAACCTTTGAACTAATGCGCCACTAGTGGAGGGTGGTCTAGTTTAAGATTTTTTGAGGCCAAACAAGAAGATTTCAAATCTGTCATCTAATGCGACCTAAGGAAGAAGGGGTAATTGGTATCAAAATTTCAATCTAGAAGAACTCAGTACCCTCATCTAATGCGTTCAATGCAAGAAGATCTTGAAGACCTCAACCGTTGCCCCACTATGAAGAGGATTTCAAACTTGCTAACCAATGCGCTAGCCTTTGAGGATGTGAAAGTTTGATCTAAGGTATGTGTATTCTTCAGGAAGATCTCCTACACCTCAACTGATGCGCCAAAAGTGAGGGAGAGGGTAAGGTTTTTAGGAGGATTCAGTGACCCTAATCCAATGCACTCAATACAAAGATGATTTCGAAACCTTCAACTAATGCGATCCAAGTTAGAAGTGATGTGTCAAGACTGATTTGCAAGAATATAATATACATTGTAAGGAAGATCTTTTGCAGAAGGTAGATAACGGAGAGAGGTTTCAAGGCAAGTAGTCAGAGGATTTCCAAATCCTTATCCAATGCGAATTCCTAGAGGATCCTCTATACCCCATCTAAGGCGCGACAAGGGAAAAGGTGATATTCATGAGAATTTTGCAAGTTCCTAGAAGATTTCAAGTGTGTCAACCAATGCGCCGTTCTTGAAGAGGAGGAGTTTGTGAAAAAGGCTACATCATACGAAGCTAGATCTAGAGGAAACCCAAGTGTTCAACCAATGCGCTAAGGGAGATGCTAGAAGAAATAAAAAAACTTGATCTAAAGCACCCAAGGTAGAAAAGGCAAAATTCAGGAGAAATCAAATGTTTCAACCAACGCACTAAGGTGGAAGGGCAAGTTTTGAGTGTTGAAGTGCAAAATTTTATGAAATTTCCAGAGGAAACTAAAACCTTGAACCAACGCGCCACTATGAGGATGGTTTAAAAATGCTAAGTTTTTAGAAGATTTCGAAATCCTTAACCAAAGCGCTTAATTTAGTGAGGGAGAATTCGAATATCTCAACCAGTGCGCTAGCTTTGGAGGATGTGCAAATTTGATCTAAGGTGTATGCATTTCATTTCTTTTAGGAAGACCTTGAATACTTCATCCAATGCACCTAGAACAAGGAGTGAAAATTAGTGATTTAGAGTGAAATTTTAAGCAAAGATCTAATTTGGCATCTAATGCGCTTGGCTTGGAAATGCATGAAGTGATTCTTATATGTTATAAAGCAAGTATTATCATGTTTATCAAGAAGATTAATATTATTTCTTTTGTGTTGCAGGAGCTAAGGAGTCGTTAAAGGAGCTAAGGGCTGGAACCACCTTCATGCTAGGAGTGAAGTCAACCAGTTGTCGTGTGGAGAAGACATCAAGTAGCTGCTCTAAGAAGTCACTTCAAGTATCAGCTGGTTTCTTCATCAATCTACTGAAGCATTTCATCAAGTGGCATCATGTTCAAAGACAAGGCATTCCCTCATCCAAGCTTCAAGTCAAGTTCTCCCAATCTTCAAAGATTTATCAAGCTTCAAGTATCCTTGAGAGGTTATCTACTCCACATCCAAAGAGGGTGTTATCATCTACACTCCGAAGGGTCACTTCAAGATCATCTTCGAGGAATCATTTCATCAACTACATCATGATCATTAAGAGCAAGTGTTTGAATCACTTTCACCTTGCAGAGGGAACACCACTCCAAAGCATCATTCTAAGAGATCTACATCACTTCAAGAGGTAGCTGCTCCAAGACGTCACAGCAAGATATATCTCAAGTCCTCTTCATCAATGACATCATGAAAGATCATGCTTCAAGTTTCAAGATTCATCAAGCTTCCAAGTTTCTTCTAGAGATCATCATCATCAAGCAAGGGCATTCATCTATTCAAACTTCAAGTTCTTCTTGAAACTTTCAAGTCTAAGAGAGATCTCCTACTTTTCATGAAGAAAGCAACATCATCATCTCCTACTACTCTATATCAAGATACGTCAAAGAAGATCAGCAAGTATCCTACAAGAAGAAGAAACATTACAAAGTTAGTCAAGTGAAGCAACAAATATCATACATCCAGTTTACAATTCAAGAAAAAACAAGGCAAGATCTACAAGATGTATTCCCAAACATACAAGTTAAAGCAATCACATTGAATACATCATTACAAGTTGATACAATTTTCAAAGTATGCTGAAGTGGCATCTAGGCGGCGAGTACACATCATTCAATTTTGATTAGCCACATTATTTAATGCACTAAGTGTATCATTTAATGAAAGAAGCCAAAGGGATTCCTATGTGGAGGAATATTTTAAATGCCTTCGCCTTACCTTATCACATTGGAAAACGTGCCTTCATTGCCTCTTTCTTTTGTACTAAAAATAGCAAGTTGTTGTAACTACCTCTGAGGTGGCACGATCTAGACCCTTGGCTATCAAATTGATCTAAGCCATTCATTGTAATCTGGAGCACTATATAAAGGCCTTGTTGCCTCATTTGTAAGATATAGAAATTAGATTGTAGGCAAGTAGGAGTAGAATAGGAGACTCTCGAAATTCTCTGAGAGGATTTGAAGCTGTTGTAAATATTTTCAAGATTAATGCAAAAGACATTGGAGCTACTTGTTTGGTGTTAAGTATTATCTTGTGGAATTGCATGGTTTCTTGTACTTAATGAAATGGAGAGATGTTTCAAGTAGAAGTAAAGTAGATTAGAGCTCATTGTTGTAATGTATGTTGTATCTTAATATTTGATCAACTCCTAGCTCATGCTTTTAACATTCATCGCTGATGAAGTGTTGTGTAAAGCTAGTCTGAGCTATAATTTGCTTAAGTTCGATTGTGGATGCTTGTTTGAGCTGCGCCATTTGATGGGTGCTTGTATAAGTCTTCATGATTTGAAAACCATTCGCGTAACCTTAGGAGATTGCACCAGCTTCATGTAGTTGTAGGCACCCTTGGCGAAGTGGAGTTAGGTTAAATTAGGAGTTTGTCTGTTCAATACCTCATCATTGCTACATTGACCTTAGATTAGCTTTCTGAACCCTCAACCCTTTTCATTTTCTTTATCTTAGAAACCTTGTATATACATCATCCACATCAAAAGAGGAATAAGCTAAACAAGTATGAAGAAGAATCCGCATAAGTCCCTTTGTGATTATCAGCAAGATCACATGTAATCACTGAGTTAACCCATCATGCATTATAAAAGGAACCTTGGAGTTACTTCACTGGATCACATAGTTCAGCGTTTGAAGAGCTTTATTCAAGAGAGAGTGGGATACTCTATTGTTTTACTCTATTGTTGACTTGTCCAAAAACAATCATCAACAAGACTCATTTGGGGAAATCCCAACTTCGAAAGGTCCTTTTAATGAAACCTTAAAATGTGCAGTCTGTTCTGTATAACTAAAGTGAAACACATAAAATATGACATTATCATGTACAGTAACATCATCTCAAACTAAGTATAATTATTTTTATTTTATTATAATGAACTTTCTAAATATTACAAATTAATTCAGCATCGTTAATTTAACTATATTTATTTTACCCCATCTTTTAGTATACCTTTATGTTCTAAATAAAACGTACTAAATTTCAGTGTTCCACAGGGATGTGTCACCCTCCCCCCCCACAAAAAAGAACCCAACGTTCTGGGATGGAGATGTCTTCGAGACACGGGGATTTGGGGGAAATGCCCCCTACCATTTTTGCCACTGCTACCATGTACCTAGGGATGTTTTGGGGACGTCTCCCTCAAAGAGGGGATGTTTCCAAGATGTCCCCTATTTTGGAAATGCCACAGAGATTTGAGACGTCCTTGGGACCCTTAGGGGACTCCCTCGCGCCTCTCGACAGCACCTAAGATGCCCAGTTGTCCTCAACGTCAACTCAGCCAAAATTCAAAAAAAAATTATGATTTGATCTTCGTGTCAATAACCCTAAACCTAATGGTCTATGGGTCCCACCCACAGCCTAAGCAGTCATAAAAGAGTTATAAATAAACATCTAAGCCTCACTCCAAATCACTCCCAAGTTTCAAAAACAAAGTTGGAAATTGCCTACAAGAGTGAGACCATTGGGATAGGAAAAGTGAGAGAAACAAGAAGAGTGAGCATTTGCCAAGTCTTCATTGGTTGAGTGAGAGCATTAGGAAGAGTGAGAGTAAGAGCAAGTGCGAAGTCTTCATCAATCAACCATTGAATCAACACATTCTTCAAACCTCAATGTATGCTTTGGCCCTTCATGACAATTGTGTAATTTTTTGTTTGTTTGTTTTCAATTTAGTAATTTTAATTTACTAATTTAGTAACTAATTTAGGGGTTTACAATTTGGTTTTTACAAATGGAATTTTAAAATTTTTTATTTTAGAACAAGAGTATTAGGTGCTTACATTTATTTATTAAATTATTTTTGAATATTTTTTTTTGCAAAATTTGCCTAAATATTTGATTAAAAATTTAAAAATTAAAATTTGCAAGTCAAATTAGGATTGTCTTTTGTGTATCCTTTGCTTCTACACTTCTTGCAACTTGAAGTAAGAAAAACAAAAGCATAATCCTTGTTTGATGAAGGTTGAAGAACAAGGATTCATATTTTTGTGTATCCTCTGTTTCTGTGCTTCATGCTACCTAAAGTAAGAAAAGTAAAAAGAAAACCCGTCTTGTGTCTTGAGCCCGTGCATAATTTAATGACATTATGACATGTATGGTAACCATAGATTTTGTTTCTCGTAGTGTCGCTATGAGTTCTACTTCGAGCTTGTGGGGTTTGAATTTGAGACTTTAAGTACAAATGTGAGTGGAGGTGGGTGAGGCAACTAGTTCTATTGGCAATACACATTTTAGTTGCCCTTCCAAATTATTAGAGGATTTTTCCAAGGGTCCCTTTGATAAGAAGTCACCTTTAAGACAATTTGCAACTAGATTGCTAGCAAAAGGACTTATAAAGGAAGAAAACTCTTCATAGTTGGGCATGCTATTTTATTATCAAAAATCCCTTTTGTAGAGCTTGGACATTATGTTCATCTTTTACTTGAGGACGAAAACCCTCATGGTTTCTAGAGAATTGGAGGATGAAATCCCTTCGATTCAATTCTAGTGATTTAATCTAGAAATCATATTGTGCTAAGATTGAAGAATTTTTCAGTTTCAGTTTGGAAGTTTACAGTTTTGTTGAAGATTTAATTCATTGTCAGAGTCACGGCAGTGGGTATTATACTATATTTATTTCAGAGAAAAATTGAGATTCATGTGACTCTTAAGAAGTAGGCTGTACAATATTTATGTTGTTTTCAATATCAATTTGGGCCGTACCATTCACAAAATACCATCTGCCCAATTACTAGCTAGTTATACAAAAAGATAAAGGGAGCACTTGAAGTTTTTAAAAAGATTCACAACCTTTGAAGGAAAATTTTGGGTGTCATACATATATGAAAGTGGCTGGACCTTTTCTAGAAGGTAATTTGTGAAGTTTATTCAAAATTTAAAAGTCTGCAACAGTTTCAAGGGGCCATACAAGTTTGTAGGCAGCAATATAATTTCAGATCAAAATTTCAGGTTTTTTCTGTGTAATTTTTATTGCTGATTAAAATAAATAAAAATAATCTTAGTAAGGACAATTATTGAATATTGTACAAAAAGGTACCTTCTGTACTTTATTTGTAATTTTCAAGTATCTCATTGGCTGCACCATACAATTTGAAATTCAGTATTTATTTCAATAAATATTGCAAGACAGTAGAACAAACAATTGCTTATTTATTTGGAAAAAAAATCAGAATATTTGGAAGTTACTAAAAGGGGATATTACATGAAAGATATGATTATATGCATTTGGACTACTCTCCTCGTTTGAGTGATCATCATAGTAGGGTGGAAGGTAGGAGTCTAAGTCAACAACCTCAATATAGTGCTACATTGATTGGACTAGGGGAAGGTTATCAATGTCAAGGAGATCATGCTTAGAATCTATATTGATAACCTCACAATTTCTTATTGGGGGTTTGAATGTATACCTGCAATGGGGAGTGAGGCGGGGAGAATAGATTGAAGGTAAAATAGAAGTGTGTTAATGTTGGGTGGCATTTTGGGTGAGACAGTGGGGATCCCAAGTATGGGTATCAATGAGGTTGATTTCAAACTAGGTATCATAATTAGTGCCAATGTTGCCTAGTTGGTTGTGATGGGTGGCATAATATTGGGCTTTAAAACATCTTAGGGTTTGTAAATGGGATGCAGCAAGATTGGAGGTGGTGGAAAAAAAGTGTGACTAATTTGGCTTTTTCTTGGAGGTATATTTGGTGGTGTTCACGAGTTAATGCTTCCATGTCAAAATTATGACCCAAGAGGAAATCTATGGCATAATGCGGGAGATCATGATAGTTGGAGGTAAGGTGGCCATTAGAGGCATGCCAAGCACAAAATTGATTATGGTGATACCATTTGGGGAGCTTGAGATATGTGTCAAAGGTTTTGGTGGTGCAATATGGGAGTTTTTTCCCTAATGTCGGCAATGTTTCGAGGCTTAGTGGGTACTAAGAGGGGATGTCAGGGGGTAGGGGGAAGGAATGGATGGTTTTGGGAGAGGTGTAGTAGTAGTGGTAGGGATAGGGAGTGACAATGAGTGTGGCGAGTTAGAGGGAAAGGAAGGGTTCATGTGGGAGAAAAAATGATCTTGGCGTTTGGCTTGTCCCATGGTTTCTTTTAGAGTGGGGGGATTGAAACGAAGGACTTCATTTTGCAGTCTTGGTGTCAGAGCATTGGTGAAGGTGAAGAATAATGTTTTTTTTGTCAAAGTTGGTGTTGGGTGTTAATATTGTAGTTTTCTGTCTTTTGATGAAGGATTGGGCAGATTCATTGTCTAGTTGTTTTAAGGTGGTGAAAACCTAAGATTATCTTGAGGGAGTTGATTAGTGCTGAATTCTGTTTTGAATAGGACAAGAAGATCATCAAATGTTCTGATAGAGGCACACAGGAGGTGGGCATGCCATTCTGCTGCATCACCAGTAAAGGTTTGACCAAATAGTTTACACGTAGATTGAAGGTTAATTTGGAGCCCATCTTGATAGATAGAACAAAATTTGCAGATCTGTGCTATAGGATAACTATTTCCAAAAAATGTGGTGGTAGGGATAATGGATCATATATTTTTTTGGGCTATGTCACGGGCAAGAGGTTCATTTGGAAATAGCGAACAAGGGCATCTTTAACTTGGGGATAATGATGAAGGGTGGAGGAAAGGGGAGTATAGCAGAAGAATTCTGTTATACATAGGAAGGGAATGAATTATTTGAAGTTGGGAAAGGGTAGTGATGAGAACATGACTTTGATTGGTCATGATTTGTTCCATGAGCTTGATCAGATCAGAACCAGTGAGGGAAGTAGGGGAAGTAGGGTTAGAAGAAGTAGAAATTAGGTTGGAAAGGTTTGCATGGCGGGGGGGGGGGATACTGGATGGGATTCTGGAATGTCTGTGCAACAGGTTTGGTCGCAGTTGGATTTGGCTCACAGTTTTGAACAATTACAGCCCTTGCCAGAACCGTCTCCTACAAATGAATGGGAAGAGGAATAGGTTGGATTTGAAGCTCACAGGGAGAGGGTGGAGGAGTAGTTGAGGAGTTTTGTTGATGGTTGTTGTTCAGGAATATTTGTCGCATAACTTGGAGGGTCATAAGCTGAGTAGAAGGTGGGAATATTTTGGATGTATCTAGGGGAGGCAGTGGCTATGATAGAAGATTGAAAGTCTAGGTCATCCTCATGGGTCCAATCATGGATAGCTGGGGCATCTATTGGCCCACCTCTGTTGGATTGGGTAATGACATTGGTGTGTGGGGCTTATTTTTCAAAAGAATTACTTGAATAGTCATGGCTGGAATCTACGGAATATGCAGAAATATCAGATCGATAGCCAGCCATTGGAAGGGATAAATGGAAAGAAAAAATATTGAAAGTTAGATCCAAAATGAAGGAGGATTTGCTTTGTGTTCTCCAAAATGTATACTATTAAATCAGATTTACCCTAAGGCCTCCAATCTAGCAAATACATTAACATAAACAAATGGAAGGAGAGTAGTATTGAGAATGAGAGAGATAAGAATACACCTTGTTTGCTTACAAATGCTGAAATAAAGACTCCAAGCTAAGATACTTTTCCTTGTGTCGCTTGAAAACCTGCACAAAGAAAGAGAGAGAGTGTGGTCTCGATGTGTCAATCTCCACCTAGATGATTAGAAGACCAGGATCCAGGGTGATTAAATGTGTCAGACAAAATCATAGAACTGTTATGAGTGGTGGCTTCCGAAAGGTCCATAAGAAGCTCCTATGCAAGAAGGATCAAGGACCTTGCATGTGTTGTCAAAGAAACTTATCCTTCAAAAGGCTTGGACCATAATATGAAGCAAATGTGCAAAGAGCAGACCTGAGACAAATAATAGTTCACACATGAATGCTTAATTGTCAATGGCACCTAGGGTGTGCTGAAGTACCACTCGCTAAACTAAGAGGACAAGGTTGGCTGCAGCTGGCTTTGTAGATAGTAAGTTAGGAATGTAGGATAAGGGAGATTGTGACATGTAATGTGCTGAGAGTGATTTTAGGAAGCTTAGCATGTTGGGAGAATATGCAATGTAGAGGATAAGGGTAAAGTGACTCCTAAGAGGGGACCTAACGGGAGGATCTTGATTTTGATCATTGTCAACCCCATTCCTTCCTTGCCACACATGATGACAAGGACATGAGGTTGACAGTCTGAGAGAAACAAGTTAGTAAGTGATCTCAATAAAATATGTTGTATACAGTCTCTTGAATTTGTTTCCGGGGTTTGATGCCACTATTGCTCCTCATCCAAAACGTTTTTTGTTTTAAATTTATAATTTTTTATTTATTTGGGTTCTTTTGAACTCTACCTTATTTTTTGAACCATATGTAACACCTTTAATAAATCTTATTATATCTTATCAAAGTTGATTAAACTTTGCAATATTATAACTTTATAATGTTCTTAAATTTCTGTATCCCCACGCCATGAAAAATGTCACAAACATACCTCATAATGTCTTAAAATCTGGTTTTCTCTTCTTCAAATGGGTGCCTGAATTGAGAGGAAAAATATCTGAAATTGTTGACTATGCAGCAGAGGTTTTAAGGTGCGGATTGCATCTCACACATGAAATGCCATTTGATTGTTGATGATTATGTAAATGTACTGCAAGTTGAATATGGAATGACTGAAGAATAATTAGGCGTTCCCAAATGGTAATTGCAAACATATATGCAGATCAAGATCGTAATATAGTAAAGAAATATTAGGTAAGAATCCATCTTAACTTGGAATTGCATGCTTCTGGATTTAACTGTGCAAGATATTATTTCCTCAAAAACATGTCATGAGGTTTTCTTATGAGCAGGAGTTATCACATTTATTAGTTTTTTGCAGAAAACAAATGTATTTAATGGCAGTGGAAACAATCTTTTCACCCCGAAATGCTTTAATTTAGCAGTTTGATTTCAAAATTCTCTCCAATAAAAAAGACTGCACTTCAATGGAGTTGCTGTTAGGTGCATGCTTGTGATCACTATTCATTTTTTCTTTCTGTTCTCATGTTAGCGTATTAACTTTCATCCAAGCATTCTTAGGGTAGTTACATATAAATTTTCACTTATTTTATCACATAATGATAATATTTGTAATTTTCTTTTTCTTGCTTTTTTTAAATTAATATTTGATTGTGCAGGCTGCACGTGGCTTGAGCTTTTCCCATTTACTGGGAGAAAACATCAGGTACACTTCTTTCCTTTGAAAGTTTACATTTTATTTTCTTTTGCTTGACCCAGTATTTAGAAGGTTATAACTTAGAGATGGAAACAAATAAAGAGGTCTGACTACCACCTATGGAGGAGTGCATAATGGATCAGAGGTTGAAAACTGCTGCTGACCAACAAGGGGAAGCTTGAACTAAATAT
This sequence comes from Cunninghamia lanceolata, assembly GCA_027924645.1. Taxonomy (NCBI): domain Eukaryota; kingdom Viridiplantae; phylum Streptophyta; class Pinopsida; order Cupressales; family Cupressaceae; genus Cunninghamia; species Cunninghamia lanceolata. Next base: position 4,221,188 of record BSBN01000490.1, on the reverse strand, counting down.
GATTTGTTTTACCTTTCAAATGGAAAAACAGAACATGCGACTTGCCTGACCAAAGAAAATTGTAAAGCTTTTTTTAGTTTAGCTCATGTCTCCTGCTACTTCTTGGAATCTGTATTGCTACTTGTTTGACTTCACACTACACATCTTTATGATACCAGATGTATTTCTGTTTTCTGTCACTTTGGCTGAATGCATATTCTTGCTCCTTCCTTTTTATTTCTTTTCTTATGCTTGGAAGAAATGACATAATAGTTATACACACTGTTGGAAAATAGGGGAGATCATTTTCATTTTCTTTATGATAATCCAATCTAACAAGCTAGGTCTTACTGTTTGTAGATTCGAGTTCATTGTGCTGAAGCCTTGGGGACACCTATTGTGGGGGATTTTAAGTATGGATGGTCTATACACAGGACTTGGTCGCCAATGTCCCAAATGGACCTTAGTCAGGAGGTTGCAAAACAATGCAATAAGAATGAAGAGGCCAATGTGGAGGAAGGTAGCGTGTTGGCGAAAACACCCTTGCTACACCTTCACTGCAGAAAATTAACAATTCCTAATGTCAGCAAGGCCCTGGAGCAATCGGATATGCTAGATCAGAGAGATTCCAATATCGAAAAGCTAAAATTTGTCGCACCATTGCCTTATCATATGTCTGCAAGCTGGGATTTTATGTCTATGTATGGGATAACAGCAGAAACAAGCTTCTAGTTAATTAATGTTTAGAAATGGTGTGTTCTGTTTGACTCTTACCATCTGCTTCAAGAAATATGGCATATAAGCTTATTTTGCAATTTATCAGTGTACATTATCTACCTTAGTCTTATATTATCAAAGTATCGATCCAGCACTCAATTATATTTTGTTTGCCTTGCTCACTTCCTAGGAATGCTGCTTTCACTTGGAGATAATTTGGACGTAAGTCCCCATTGAAAAGCACAAACATGGAGATAATTTGAACATTTTTTCTTCTTGGAAAGCAAAACTTTTCTGTAAAAATTAAGAGATTGAAAAAAAAACTGGGTTTCCAATATTCATGTTTTTCATTAAGAGACCATGCAACTAACAGTCCTTGAGTCTGAGAAGCCTCTAGTTGGGACAATCTAAATCTCAAAATCACTTGCATATGGCATGCAATTCTTTTCAATTTCATGCATATTTTTGATGTACATGGTTGGCTTGTTTTGCCATTTTAAATTGTATAGGTGTAAGACTACAGTGGCTGAAGACAAGTTTATTTGTTTTCTTCACTTTCTTCCTAGTTTTTTTTTTGTTCTTGGAGCAATTCGTGAAAATTTGTGGTTTATAGTCCAAGCATGAAAAGGGCAAACAATTTGAGGTGGCATTTAATTATCTGTTGTTCTCTTAGTGAATCAAGAGAAAATGTTTTGTATGCTCAAAGAATGGTAACATTTGTGTCAACTATTAAGAAAATGAAAAAACTATTTTTTGAAATTTATTGACAAGATTTGTTTATGATAATTATATCAAGATTCAATTGTGTAGTTTTTAAGTCAAACTCATTGACCCATATTTTATGAGTAGTGGTTCACATGAAACCATCTCTCACGAGAATGAATAGTCCACATAGCACTCATTGCATCTGGGTGATGCTCACAATGATGAAGCATTGAGACTTTTGGGGAGCTCACTGATCCCAGTATTACTCCAACTTAAGCGTGCTTAACCATGGAGTTTCCCCCAAGATCAAGCCCACTTAGCTTGCTACCCTATTTGCAAAACCTTCAGCAAGTGCTTTGCCTTATGAACCATTCATTGTAGAGCCCCTTTGGTTCATCCATTGATAAGTAGTAGGTATTTTTTGTAGTGTGTCAAATTATGATATTTATATTAGGATTCATTTGCATAGTTTTTGAGTCAAACTCATTGACCCATATTTTATGGGTAGTGGTTTGCACGAACCCATCTCTCATGAGAATGATCCACTTAGCATTCATTGTGTAGGTGATGCTCACAGGGGTGAAATATCAGGACTTCTTGGGAGGTCAACCATCCCAACACTAGCAAATAATGTGCTTCATTTATTCGATTGCACTTCATGAAGCAAAAAATTCACTTAATTAGAATATGCTTGAGTAGATTTAGTAGAACCTTCTCCTCCCTCTCTAAGTAGGAAACACTTTCAATATCAAAAGAAAAGGCCCTACTTGCTATACTTGGGAAGCAACAAGACCCCCTAGGGGTGGGCGCCTCTCTCCATATTTGTTGTTGAGCAAGAAAGATCTTGAAATCACTTTGCAAATAATGGGTGGAATGATTGATTATTGGCATAGGGTTGGACCATCCCCATATTTTGTAATTGAGAATGCATAGGAATGTAGGTCGCCTCTCCCATTCGGCCAATCAATCAATGGGTTCAGTCAAGCACTCTCCCTCTGACTCAAGCGCACTTAACAATGGAGTTTCCCTAAAGATCAAGCCCACTTAGCTTGCTACCCATTTTGAAAACCTTATGAACCATTCATTCTAGAGCCCCTTTAGCAAAACCTTCAGCAAGTGTTTTGATTAAGATAAGTTGGTTTTGAAAGGACCATAAACCCAGAACAAACAAATTTTGAAAGGGCCTGAAACCTTTACAAGGCAAGCCAACGACTTCCAAGAGCCGAACAACACATTTGCAACTCCATTGCCAATACATAACAACATCCAAGCAAAACACTAAAGGTTTAGCATCATACACAATGTTGGATCCTAACCTCTCAATCTGCACACCCTTGATCTGAGTATGGGGTTTAGAGACAAGTTTGGGAAGACCTCTCTTTCGTCTTTGGACAATCATCCAAGATACATCATTATCTAGATTCTCAGATCGAGGAGAGAGGAGAGAGGAGTCATCTACTGTCACCTCCACTCGAGACATCTCTCGCAGAGAGGGAGACATACTAATTGAAGAAGTCGCAATCCACAATAAAGCCGTCGATGTGTCAGGGGTAGGGATCCCATCACAACACATCGTGTTGGGGGAGGGATCCAAAGAGGAAACAACTCTTGTCGGGTCCGGCAAAGAGGTCTCAATAGGAGTCGGAGAATTCACCAAAGTCGGGTCGACCACTAGGGAAGCCCCCACAAGAGCGTGGCTCGCTGTTGAGGGGATTGGAAGAGAAGACCCCACATCTTGAGAAGACAACATTTGGGAGAGAATCATCCTAAGGATCATAACCATTAATAGTCAAATGGTCGATGTGGGCATTTTGCCACCATGAGGTTGCACTAGCCTTGTGGCAAGAGTGGGAACAATTTGAAGATAGGTGGCTAATGGCAAAGCATTGTCTGCAGTAGAAGGGGAGGCCCTCATAATCAAGCATTTGAGTCCAAGGCATATCCCTCACCATCATAATAGTATCCCATGTAGAGCTTTGGAGATATCAAAGTCCACCAAAATACGTGCATACGTGGTGAGACCCATAGTGAAAGTAGTAGTGTCCATTTTTAAAAAATAACCAAAGCGTTACCAATGGCCTCATTATAGGATTCTTCCCAAAATTGTAGAGGGAGATTGGGTCAGACTAGCCTAATATTGAGAGGTTCAGAAAGAGGGTTGAAAGAGGTAGACCATGGTTTGAACATGAGGGGATGCTCACCCCACATCCACAACCTTCCACCCAACACCGAGTACTTATTGTTCATGGAGTCAAAGGTTGCTATGAATAAGCCTTGAGCATAAGGATAAAGCTTGATCGTGGCCTCAACAAGAGGCAGCTAGGAATCCATAACCCATTTACTTAGGTCAAGCAAAGAGGGCCACAAACCTTCAACAATTGTCGTGCCTTATGAACCATTCATTAAAGAGCCCCTTTAGCTCATCTATTGATAAGTATGAGGTAGTTTCCATAGTGTGTCAAATTATTACACCGAAGGTGTTCCCTTTGTGAGCAGAGTGGTTGACTTTGCAGATCAACGGTCTCCATTGGTGCACAGGCGTGCAAGACGATTGCAATGTCTTGCACCGTTGGATTTTGCCTTTTGTTCGTCGCCGTTTAGTTGCATTTCTGATCCTGTTTCCGGTTTTTCGTTCATGTCGGGAAATTGTCTAAACTCGTCGGCGTGTCAGAAGCAGTCTCATGTCGTTTAAATGTCCCTCACCGAATACCCTATGATTTCTCTATTTTTTTCCAAAGGAAAAGGTAAAACGAATGAAAGCAAATAACTCAGACGAGCATATCTAGATTTTTTTAATTTTTAATTTTTATATTAATTTTTGTTTTTGTGTAGGGTGGGAGACGGGTAAACAATTAAAAAGATGTAAAGAAATATTAATTTATATAAAATAAAATCATAGTAAAAATTTATTTTTTATAATTTATTAATATAATTGTTATATAATAAATCAATATTATTTTCACACGAGCATATCAAATTGCATTTATATTATTATTTTAGTTTATTTATATAATATATTAATATGTAGGTATGCATTTAGTATTATATTATTATTATAATTTATATAATATATTAATATATAATAATTTATACCATTATTATAATTTACATAATATATTACAGTTATATATATTAATATCAATATACATAACAATATATTAATACTAGAATTAATATAATTGTTATCTAATAAATTAATATTATTTTTCACAGGAGCATATCAAATTACATTTATATTATTATTATAGTTTATTTATATAATATATTAATACATAATTATACCATTATTATAGTTTAGTAATATATTAATATACATAATAATATATTAATACTATAATTTATTAAATTATATTATATTAATACTAATATATTTATGGACAATAAAATAAATAAATAAATAAATATATATATATATATATGATATTTTTATTAAATTAGTTTTTGATGTATTATATTATTATTATAATTTATATAATATAGATTAATATATAATAATTTACATTATATATATATATATATATATATATATATATATATATATATATATATATATATATATATATTTTAAAATGCCTCTGGTAAACTTTTTAATGTGACCGGCGGCGCTGGTGCGACATGCCATCCGGCTCCACGTGAATGCTTTTGCCCGGAGCAATGAACCGGTGACCTCATCCCCTAGCAAGAACACTTCAAACCCGACACGCCATCCGGCTCCACGTGAATGCTTTTGCCCGGAGCAATGAACCGGTGACCTCATCCCCTAGCAAGAACACTTCAAACCCGCGAGCGCGTTGGCCCAGCGAAGGTGTAAAGCCTTGCGAGCTCGTTGGCCCAGCGGGGGTTTGAACTTTGGTGGTTGCCACTACAACCGAGCGACTTAACCACCGAACCACGCCGTCATCGGCATTACACTATATATATTAATATCAATATATAATATTAATATACATAATAATATATAATATATTAATACTATAATTTATTAATATGTATAGGAACAATCATAGATATAGATAGAAATACAATAATATATAACTCAAGGGTGAATTAAAAATTAACTCAAGGGTGGGTCGGGGGGCCTCGAGAGTTTCCTGTGGTAGGCAAGTTTACCAGGCGCACTACAATTTATAGGGGGGGCTACCATTCACGAGTTTGGATATTTGTCTATAATAAGATATGATTTGATACCAAGATGTGCTGGAGGGACATGTAATAAAATGTTTTAATTCTTATACTTCTTGAAATATTCTCTACAAGGACTAGAATGGACGAAATACTAAAGCAACCCCATGAAATCAATATCGTATGCAATACTCTCTCCCCCTTTCCTCATTCTACTCATATCTCTTTGTTTAACACACACAATCTCTCTCTCTCTCTCTCTCTCTATATATATATATATATATATACATATATATACACACACATAACAATATATTAATACTATAATTAATATAATTGTTATATAATAAATTAATATTATTTTTCACAGGGGCATATCAAATTACATTTATATTATTATTATAGTTTATTTATATAATATATTAATACATAATTATATCATTATTATAGTTTAGTAATATATTAATATACATAATAATATATTAGTACTATAATTTATTAAATTATATTATATTAATACTAATATATTTATGGACAATAAAATATATATATATATATATATATATATATATATATATATATATATATTATTTAATATAAATATATGATATTTTTATTAAATTAGTTTTTGATGTATTATATTATTATTATAATTTATATAATATAGATTAATATATAATAATTTACATAATATATTACACTATATATATTAATATCAATATATAATATTAATATACATAATAATATATAATATATTAATACTATAATTTATTAATATGCATAGGAATAATCATAGATATAGATAGAAATACAATAATATATAATTCAAGGGTGAATTAAAAATTAACTCAAGGGTGGGTCGGGGACCTGGCTCGATTGACGAGAGTTTCCTGTGGTAGGCACGAGGTCACGAGGTCTAGTCTCCTCCCGTCCCCGTGGTACCGGAGGGTGTGTCGCGCCAGCATCACCGGCCAGGTGAAAAAAGTTTACCAGGCACTACAATTTATAGGGGGGGCTACCCAATTCCTGCAGTCTAAAAAAATTAACTCAAGGGTGAACTAAAAAATTACATGGCAGGAAAAAAAATTAAGCCTAAAAAATAAAGCTCACCACCTAAATGACACAAGAAGAATTCACGAGTTTGGATATTTGTCTATAATAAGATATGATTTGATACCAAGATGAGCTGGAGGGACATGTAATAAAATGTTTTAATTCTTATACTTCTTGAAATATTCTCTACAAGGACTAGAATGGACGAGACACTAAAGCAACCCCATGAAATCAATATCATATGCAATACTCTCTCCCCCTTTCTCTCCTCATTCTACTCATATCTCTTTGTTTAACACACACAATCTCTCTCTCTAATACTATAATTAATATAATTGTTATATAATAAATCAATATTTTTTTTCACAGGTATATATCAAATTACATTTTTATTATTATTATTATAGTTTATTTATATAATATATTAATACATAATTATACCATTATTATAGTTTAGTAATATATTAATATACATAATAATATATTAATACTATAATTTATTAAATTATATTATATTAATACTAATATATTTATGGACAATAAATATATATATATATATATATATATTATTTGATATAAATATATGATATTTTTATTAAATTAGTTTTTGATGTATTATATTATTATTATAATTTATATAATATAGATTAATATATAATAATTTACATAATATATTACACTATATATATTAATATCAATATATAATATTAATATACATAATAATTTATAATATATTAATACTATAATTTATTAATATGCATAGGAACAATCATAGATATAGATTGAAATACAATAATATATAACTCAAGGGTGAATTAAAAATTAACTCAAGGGTGGGTCGGGGGCTGGCTCGATTGATGAGAGTTTCCTGTGGTAGGCACGAAGTCACGAGGTCTAGTCTCCCCCCATCCCCATGGTACCGGAGGGTGTGTTGCGCCAGCATTACCGGTCAAGTGAAAAAAGTTTACCAGGCGCACTACAATTTATAGGGGGGCTACCCGATTTTCCTATAGTCTAAAAAAAAAATTAACTCAAGGGTGAACTAAAAATTACATGGCGGGAGAAAAAAAATTAAGCCTAAAAAATAAAGCTCACCACCTAAATGACACAAGAATAATTCACAAGTTTGGATATTTGTAATAAAATGTTTTAATTCTTATACTTCTTGAAATATTCTCTACAAGGACTAGAATGGACGATATCAATATACATAACAATATATTAATACTATAATTAATATAATTGTTATGTAATAAATTAATATTAATTTTCACAGGAACATATCAAATTACATTTATATTATTATTATAGTTTATTTATATAATATATTAATACATAATTATATCATTATTATAGTTTAGTAATATATTAATATACATAATAATATATTAATACTATAATTTATTAAATTATATTATATTAATACTAATATATTTATGGACAATATATATATATATATATATATATATATATATATATATATATATATATATATATATATATATATATATTATTTGATATAAATATATGATATTTTTATTAAATTAGTTTTTGATGTATTATATTATTATTATAATTTATATAATATAGATTAATATATAATAATTTACATAATATATTACACTATATATATTAATATCAATATATAATATTAATATACATAATAATATATAATATATTAATACTATAATTTATTAATATGCATAGGAACAATCATAGATATAGATAGAAATACAATAATATATAACTCAAGGGTGAATTAAAAATTAACTCAAGGGTGGGTCAGGGGGCCTGGCTCGATTGACGAGAGTTTCCTGTGGTAGGCATGAGGTCATGAGGTCTAGTCTCCCCCCGTCCCCGTGGTACCGGAGGGTGTGTCGCGCCAGCATCACCGGTCAGGGGAAAAAAGTTTACCAGGCGCACTACAATTTATAGGGGGGGCTACCCGATTCCTATAGTCTAAGAAAAAAAAATAACTCAAGGGTGAACTAAAAATTACATGGCGGGAAGCCTAAAAAATAAAGCTCATGAATTCACGAGTTTGGATATTTGTCTATAATAAGATATGATTTGATATCAGGATGAGCTGGAGGGACATGTAATAAAATGTTTTAATTCTTATACTTCTTGAAATATTCTCTACAAGGACTAGAATGGATGAGACACTAAAGCAACCCCATGAAATCAATATCGTATGCAATACTCTCTCCCCCTTGCTCTCCTCATTCTACTCATATCTCTTTGTTTAACACTCTCTCTCTCTCTCTCTCTCTCTCTATATATATATATATATATATATATATATATATATATATATATATATATATATCTTTCTCTCCATCTTTCTTTCCCTATCTCTATATATGTTTATCTCCCTTCTCTCTTTCTCTGCTCTTACCATGTCTCTTGCTTTCTCTCCCCCTCTTGATCTCTCTACATATCTTTCTCTCCATCTTTATGTCTTTGTCTCTCTATCTCTTTGTCTCCCTCTCTATCTGCATGTTTCTCTTTATCTCTTTTTCACTTCTATCCTCTCTCTCTCTCTCTCTCTATATATATATATATATATATATATATATATATATATATATATATATATCTGTCTTTCTATCTCTTTGTCTCCCTCTCTATATGTCTATTTCTCTTTAACTCTCTTCACTTCTATCATCATCTCTTTCTATCTCTCTATCTATAGCCCCGCTTCTTTCTTACCATCTCTCTCTCTCTCTCTCTCTCTCTCTCTCCTCTCTCTCTTGCTCTCTCTGTTCCACTTTATGGCTACCAAGCAAGCCCAGGGCTACTACATGAACAAGAATCTAGAATGCTGATGGATGCAAGTAGAGCCTACACATCAAACATGAAAGCTCACATTTGAAGTAGATAACATCCATTAAGATTATGCAAATTAATTCACAACACTTGAGAAAACAAAAAATGATTGGGCCATAGGGATACAAGACAATCATCATTCACTTAAAGACATGGCTATTCAACTTCCCCAACTATTCGGCGTACCCATTGCACACCAACGTGCGATTGCTAGTTATATTAATATTATGATTCAACTGTGTAGTTTTTGAGTCAAACTCTTTGTTTTTATATGCTTATCAACTCAAGAAGTTTTATGTCAATTCTATGTTACTTGTACTTTGAAAATGTTTACCTAGTTATGTATCCTCTCCCCTTACATACAAAGATTAGTCATAATTTATCCAACTTTGCACTAGTAGAATGTTTAATAAGCTTTTTATAAGGAAAGCTATGTATTGGAAGAATAAAATATTTGATTGCTAACAAAAAGAATTTTAGACAAGAGTTCTAGGATACGTTAACCTCATCATTCTAGGCACAGTTTAAGGGGAATGCATTCTAAGGGCCCATCTTCAACATAAGCTAATTGATACATGCTTACCTCTCAGATAGGCATGGTTTTTTTATTAAAAGTAATTATTGAATGACTCGCCAAGGCTGCAATGATAGTAGAGATGCTTCTAAGATACAATGAAGGTAGTGCATGGTTTTAAATGAACAAAAATAAAGAAATATAATCATGGACTTGAGATAGATACCCAAATTATAAAAACTAAAGGAAGCATGAAAAACAAATTCTAAAAGATCTAAACAAAATATAAAGAAAAAATAGTTTAAAAGCCCAAAGCAATAATGTCTTAAAGTGTAATAAACACCTAGAGAAGAAAGAATTTGTCTAACCATAATTAAAAAAAATGCACTAAGAAGCAATACTTCAAGTGCAATAAACACATCTAGGGGAGAAAGAATTTGCAACCCTTCTACCTATTAATTTGAATTTTTTAAAAGTGTTTCATATCAAATTCAAATTGTTTTTTCAACGTGTTGCTATTAGGAGCACGGGTTTTAGTTAATACTTCTTGTTGAGAGTTATGGACTAAGGGGTATCTATTTCGCCAAAGTTGCTTGGTCTCATTCTTTATATTGCACCTTTTGGAGATTTGAACCTTTGTGGATGGCAAAATCAAGGAACATGCTACTATCCTCACTAATTGTGTTCATCTAATTGAACTGCAACTTTTTTTTGCCTAACTAGAATTTAAAATAAATGCATTGCTCTAATTTATGGCTCATTCATATAGATTCTATGTTTTCACTCCCTCTCAAGGTTAATGCATCTTTAACATTTCCTATTATGTTGGACTTCCACCTTTGGATACTACTACCAGTTAATATTTAAGTGGTCGCTTAGATAATTATTTTCTACTAGTAAAGCAAATGGATGTAGAAAGTACACAAAGTAGTTATAAGCCCTTTAAAAGGTCCAAAAAAGGTACATAAGTACATATTAGCTTTTATAAGCACCAACCCAAACCTTGAGAATTGGTGTACATGTTGAGGAATTCTTCCCAACATGGGAGTATTTATAATAGGAGTCATCACTTTCACGTCTAGTAATTACAAAGCCACTTAAAACACACAAGGACTTCTAAGCATTTAGAAATAACAAATTAAATATTGCAATTTAGATTGTGTAATCATGCCTTGAAATTGAGTATGCTAATTAAAAAAATGAATGATTTTTAATGATGTCCATGAGACCAAGCAGTCTAAGGGACCAAGAGACGTAACCCTAAGACATTTTCAAGTTCCTTTCGATGTCCACTCTTCTACTATGAATCTTGACCATCGTTTTGTGAAGCCTTGCTTCCCCAAATAGCTCGTTTAGATTGCTCACCTTCAAATTATTTTCATATTGTATACGGATATCTTCATACGCAATGCACTCTATGATGAAGTACCATTTAGTTTCAACCATTGTTTTGTTGCATAAAATGCAAGTTCTATCTTCCCAGTCTTCCTTGGAAACCGTCCATCTACCAGTCTCACACCTAAGATGATGTGATCCAGTCCACAATTGTGCAACTAACAACCTAGCTTATCCCTTAAGAACGACACACAAATAGGCTTTTTCACCATGCTCTCAAGTGGGGTTGAACTCTTTGACATAATGTAATTTTTTTTGACCAATCTATTCTGTCCACATTCCTAAATTTTTCTAACACAAACTTTTTTATTTCCTCTTTGGTGTTAGGATATTCTTGCAAACTAATGTCCCATTTGCTCATCCACTTGTTCTACTTCATCCACGTCTTCTTCCTACGATCTAACTCCTCCACTATCATTTTGGGCTAGCGATGTTTTTCCATGTTTTCAACCTTTGTAAAATTAATAACCAAATTATCATTGATGCCTCCCTTGGGAAAGTTTTTGCTTTAGCTAAAAGAATCTCATAGGGAACTGTTGTTTTGACTTTAAGACTACTAATGATTAGATGCTTTTGAATTCTTTCTAATTGTCTCCACTTGTGATTTGACATTCTGCTCCCCCAAACCTCACAACCAAAGAGGACAAACGGTGTGACCAATAAAATAAAAAGGGTTTTCTTGGTTTTCCAATCCCATAGCACCATTTTCCTACACCTATTCTAGAGCAAGTAAGATGCTCTCCATCCTTCTTGTATCCTTTTCGTTATGTGAGTCTCCTAGCTGAGTCTATTGTGAAAATCAATTCCAAGGTACTAGTATTTTTCCACAATTTCCAACGAGCTTCCTTCAAAAATAAAATTAAGTTGTTGCTTCTTCCTTTTTAATGAGAAAATCATGACTTTGGTCTTGCTGATGTTCACTTGCACCCCAACCTCTTGACAAAAAAGTTCTAAAGCCTTCAAATGTTCCCTCAAACCATGGGTTGTTTTGCAACTAGAATAAGATCTTCTACATACAAAAGTAACTTCACCACAAAACTTACCAGCTAGATACCCGTTCCATTGGTTTTGTTTAACCGTTCCTCAAGTTTATCAATGTATAAACCAAACAAGGTGGGAGATAGAGGACACCCCTGCTTGACCCCGATGTTGCTACCAAAACATTTAGAATACCCTCATTTTGATTTTAGCTCTAACCTATTCATAAAGTTTATGCACTACAACCCTATACTCATATGGAATCCCAAGTTCCTCCATCTTGTTCCAAAGTTTGTCCCTGGGTATCGTGTCGAAGGCTTTTTTAAAATCAGTGAAGCAACAAAAGGTTTCCCCTCCTTGGGTGTCCCAAAATTTTTCAATCAAATGTCTAGAGTGATGCAGTGATTGACGATAGAGTGCCTTGGTCTAAAGCTTGCTTGCCCTTTTGCTCTTTTTCCCTCTTTTTCTACCCAACTGTTGATTCTGCGCTCTATCAAGCTCCCGAAAAGTTTTCCAAGAAGAGGATTGACCATGATAGTTCAATAATTAGAGGGATTATTGATATCTCCACTCTTGTAGAGAGGTATAACAACACTTGTTGTCCACTTTGTCGGAAAGCCACCTTGGGTGACACCATTAAAATTTCTTTTGATGTGTGGAGCAAGGTGCTCAACTCACCACTTAAAAAATTTAGCTTGCAGCCCATCTATGTCTTGCACTTTACCACTTGCTAACTTCTTTATACCTTGTTTGATATCTTCTACCGAGAAGAGCTCAGTTGACATGCAAATTATGGGAGGGTTAACTTTCTCTTGTGCTTGTTCATAGAGGAGCTTCGCTTAATTTAACCATTGATCATTTGTGATATTGTTTTCTATTTTCTTTCTCTTGCTGTAGCTCCCTCCAAAAGCCTTTGGGGTTGTGTTTACCCAAAGATATTAACTCTTTCTTTCTTGAGATTACATAACTTTCTTTTTTGAATTTTATCAATATCTCATATTTTTTCTTGCTTTCTTTGTTTCTCATTCTCTTTGAAAGATCTTTTTGCAACTTTGCACTCTTCATCATACCACATGTTAATCAAGAAAGTATTTGAAACCCCCTTCTTAGGCCAAGATCTCTTGCACACTTTTAAAGCCTTGTGAATTAAAGGGATCAACATATTGTTGCAAGTACTGTCCCTTGTTTCATTGTTCTCCTTGTGTCTTATGCTATTTTTTGTATATGAAGGTACCATTCAATTGTAACAGTGAAGAGCTCCTAATTTTTTTGATTCATAATGATTTTACCTTGAGTGTAAGATTTCTTTTGTATCTGTTGGACCCACCTTTCTTGTTGGTTGTTTGTGAGAAAGCCAAACTTAACAAGGAGAGGCATATGATCATATTTCAGCAAAATAGGACAATCCCCAATGTTAAACTCCAACAACTTGGAAATAGATTTTTGAAAGTATATTACATAATCCACCACACTTTGACCATTGTATGTTTTATATGTGATACCACTTGATCTTAGCCAAGTTATCATTCCATTACAAATAACCATCTCATACAAGCTACATAGTCCTAATAGTTTCTCTCCAAAGTGCATCACACTCCCATTTCTGTCTTGTGATGCTCTTTCCCAAATCTGGTGTCCACTTTCTTCTAGCCATAAATAGTTGTTGTCCCCTCTTTCTTCTCTGACCAATTGAAGAGACTGATTGTATGCTGTCCTTGCATTGAAATGACCTATTAAGACAATTTCCTCTGAAATGCTAAAAATAGAAATGTCTTTCTTTAAGGCCGCATATGGGTCTTCTTTAACTAGATTTCTCTTCTTGTAGAAATTTTACTCTTTGGGGGCAAAGTAACAAGCATCTAACCTGATTGTAACCTCACTATTTGATATTTTCAGGCATATGCACTACTTATTTAGGTCCTCTTTTTCTATTTTCACACTTCGACCCCACATTTCTCTTATTAGTACTATGAACCCCCATTCCCTTTACCTGTTTCTAGCCCTTCATTCCAAACTAATATTTTCTTGTATCCTTCAAAGTTTGGGACTTTGCATCCATCGTGCTCATGTGTTTCCATAAGAATAATAATGTCTTTCCCCTTTACTATGGACCCCAACCTCAGTCCTCTTCTCCATGGGTGTCCTCTGCAATTCCAACTTACTATGTGTAGATACTCTCGTGGGGTCCCGAATCCTTATATCTTGTGTGATAATTGCTCGTTGATTTGAGTTTTCCTATTTTTCATCCATGCGAACTTTTCAACATCTCTTGTTGATTTCACTTTCTCCCACTCCTGCCTTTGCTCTTCTTGTTGTGCAAATATCAAATTTTCATCTAAGAATATGTGAGTGCCTCTAAGCAACCCTCTATTCTTTAGGATTGCGTTCTTATCATCCATACAAAGGCCATCTACCAAATTTCTATCATAAGAGGCATCATGAATTTGACATATAGTACATATTTAGTATTCGTTCTTATGTAGCTTGTACATAGGGATAATAACTTTATTACACAATCTTCATAGTCCTAGTATGTGCTTATGTAGCTTATTACTTGAGAAATTGAGATGATATTTTTATAGCATTACTATTGACACCTAAAAGATCAGTCCCCAAAATGCCCCCATGTTCCATTTGAGTCCCACTTGAATCTATAGCTTATAACCGATCAGAGACATCTTTCATAGATTTTCATGTGTTTGTCATTTGAAAATGCAAGGTCAAAAAGCCCAAAAATTGGCTAAGTCCCAATATCCTAAGTTTCCCCTTGTGTTTTTTCACTTTCTCGAAGGTTAGAGTTTCGGGCTTCCTCCTTCCATTATGCTTCCCCTTTTGGCCCTGAAGATTGCCTAAGTGATTGGTTTTCTAAGTGTTCGACGGAGTTTTGGAGGTTGAAGTTTCATAGGTTGGAGTTCCTCCCTTCTGTCTTCCTAATGGTAAGCGTAGGGACGAAGACCTGGCGATTGACCCCCAATAATTATAAAGCTTTCCGCCATTCTGCGGAGCCTTTTGGTGGGCCTACAAGCTGGTTGGTGGAATAGCGAAAAGAGGACACGTGGCAGTACTGAAGGGTGGGAGTTGGGGTTTTGGCTCTCTTTCTTCTTTAAGACAAGCACTAGGTGAAAAGTTGAAAGGCTGAAGTCAGCCTAAGTTCTTAAAGGATTTTCTAAGTTTGAGGCAAACTTCGGGGGTTGGAGTTATGGTGTTTTCTCTTCTCCCTTTTGAAAGGAGAAACAACAAAGGCCCGAAGGCCGAAGTCTGATTGGGCAAAGGGAGATAAAGAGACAAAGGTAAAAAGACAAAGGAAGGAGGACGAAGGCTGAAAGTCCGAAGTCCAAAACTCTAATTTTCTGGAGGTTGGCTTCCTAGCCTTCCAGGCTCCTCCAACCACCTAGGAACGCGCCAACTACTTCCAAGGATGCCATTAATGCGAAGTGGGTGTCTGAATTCAATGTTTTTAATGCAGTGGTTAGGGTGGTTGAGGATTTTGGTGCCCAGTTCACTCTCAAATTGGATTTGGGTATGTGCAGGATCATGATGGGCAAAACAATACCTCTAAGTGGCAATGAAAATGCGAAAAAATAGACTTAAGCAACTTCATGAGAAAATTCGAATGGGTTACCTACATAATTTGAAAAACATGTAGTACTAAAATTTGTAGGAAATTGAATGTAGTTTATGGGCTACTATTTTTTTTTGAAAAAAAAAAATTATGGTGAAAATCAGATATTTCAATGAGGCACTTAAATTTTTTTTTTCAAAAAAAAAAGTAGGTGTCATTCCGGCCAACCTAAGTGTGAAAAAAAAAATTGAATCTTTAGACACAAGTAGAGGACACATGCCCAGATGTGACACATATTTTTATGAATTTGTTTTGTAAGTAAATAATTAGTTATAAATTTTTTACTACAACTTTTTAAAACTATTAAAAAGTAATTTTCCAGCCAACCTAACTTGGTCAAAAAAATATGAAATTCACATATTTTTTTAGATTTATAGCTAATGAAGTGTAGAGTGTGACACAACTTTCAGATTTGAAAAAGGTCAAATGGTTTGAAAGTTATGGATGTTTTTCAATCAACGTGTCTCTCAAGAATTCAAACATAGTGTAGGAAGAAAATTATTAATAATTTCCTATTAAAATTATAATCAGACATATATTATATTTTTAGAATCATGACAGTGTCCTGAATATACTCCTTTGATTTTATCAAATTTGGATAAAAAAAGTCCGTCAACGTCAAGAGTGAAGTTGAGGAAAATATGTAAAAACATATGAATTCTTCATTTACGTTGAAAACCCAGGTTTGGATTCCCAAGCCTAATTTTTGGGGGGAAAACTTTTTAAATCAAAATTAAAGAAATGGATATCCGTTTGAAAAAAATGTATTTTTAAGCATTTTTCCAAAATGGATATCAAATGAATATCTGTTTCTCCAAAATGGATATCCGTTTTGAAAAAACTTCCCAAGCCTAAATCCAAGCCTAAAAAAGTGGTTCACAATTTTGGCTAACACTTTCATGTGATTTTTTCTCCATTGCCACTGTTTGGCCCATCATGATCCTGCACATACCCATTTACTTGTGCTATAAAGGCAAGACTTGAACTCTTTTCAAGGGTTGGTCATCTTTACCATTTTTAGGCGACTAAATGCAAAGCTCTTTAGGGTTTCAAAGAGCAGAAAAGTTCCAATTCTCTGGTGGACAAGACACATGTCATGAAAGGTTTTTCATATTGATTTCAGTTATTAGTGTATGAACTCCTTCTTATGTAATCTTTCAAGGAAATCCTAAGTTTCTTTAGGGTTTCCTCTTGCCACACTTCGTGGTATGACTGTAATTGTTTATCAGATGAATCAAACAAATTCTTAAAACATTGTTTGCTGTACAATGATCTCTTATATGGTTATAGATGAATGATTGTATGTTGACCAAGGATTACTAAGTATATTCTTCATTGATAGTTGTCTTTCTTACATCTGGGTATCTAGAAAGTGTATGTTTCATTTCTTTATTGTTTTCTTCCTCCTACTAAACTGTGGACTCTGTAACCCATTATATTAGGCACCGATTTGAAGTGTTTGATCATCCACACTTCTTAAAAATTAAAACAAAATTCATCATTTGTGAAGTTAGTAGTTAGTTTTGTATGCTTTGTTGTGGTTCTATGTTGAACAAGAAATATTGTAAGAGAGTCTTTGAAGTATTATCTCTTTACAGATCAGACAAGCATATTTGCACTTTTCATTGTTAATGGGAGTGCCTTTTCATCAGCTATATAGGGGTTACTAGTGACACCCAGTTGTTTTAGGTCTAGTGACAGTCTTTGGGGCCTAAAAGATGAATTGGGTTTGGTTGTCCTTTCATTTTTAGTTGTTCATTTGGTGTTGAAACCAATACTTGTTTAGGTATACCCCTTGGAATATCCCTCCCGAGTCTAAGCTGAGCTCAAAGTGCAGAGAAGCCTACCCACTCTTGTAGGTTGCCCAAAATCACCCATAACTTGTTGATGAACCTCTTTTAGTCACCCTGACGACGCCCTTGGCCTAGGTGATTATAAAATGTTTTAGGGTTTTGGGTTGTAGTTATTTTGGGAGTCAACATTTCTGGTGCTATTGCCGAGGAAGTTTATTTCTGGTCGAGTTGTTACATCCTGTTAAGGTATTGAAGAATTTAAGTAGTTCTTCCTAGCAGGGAAGTGGTGACTCTGTTAGTCAAACCCATAAAATTAGTTTTCAACCAAGAAAGAGATTGAAATGGATCGTAGAAGGGCGGAAGATTATTCAGAACCTGAAAGCTCTTCAAATCGCTCAAGGAGCTTACGGGATGGGGGTATAAGAAGATACCCTAATGTGGTACCACCTTTGAATGCTCAGGATCAAGTGGGTACTTCTAGAAGAGATGATGCATTCGATGATTGCAGAAGTCAGCATCAGTATACTTCTGAGGACTTTGCCAATAACATACTCATAACTAATAGGAGAATAAATAGAGATGGGTATGATGTCTGAAGAAATCAGAATATCATTGACAGAGGAAGAAGAAATAGGTCTTATGATGTGGACATGAGAACATTTGGCATACCTCATGAAAATGAAGAGGCTTGTCAAAATAATCAACAACATATTTCACCCACAAGATCACTTAGAGGTTAGCATGATAACATTCCTAATGAGGAAAATCAACAGGAACAGACTAATGCTGAGGAAAGAGAAAGAACTGTCTATGAAGAACTAGACCTACTAGATCATATTAGAAATAGGCAAAGAGAGGCATAGGCCTTACTTGAACAAAATCAAGCTCAAATCGCCCAACAGGGCCAGATGAATCAAAATCCACAACACCAAGGCCACAATATACCTCAACAACAGCATCAACAACATAATTAGTAGGGCCGTAACTTTTAGGCCAATCCAAGACAACAACAACAACAACAACATAGGCAACAACAAATGGGATAGCAGGGTGTAAATAATGCCCATGCTCAGAATATGCACAATCGACCTCTGCAGAATCAAGCAAATCAACAGCAAGGCAACGTTCAGAATGTTAGGTCTCCATTTAGAAGACAAGCACAATGTCTCTCTACATAGAGGCTGATGTTGGGAGCTGAAAGGTACAAACAACTTGTCTTCTTTGGTATACTAAACTTTCCTAACCCTATTCCAAATGAGATTAGGGGAAAATTTCCAAGGTTCCAAGGTGACAATGCAGTTATTGGTGAGGAACACTTGAGACACTTCATCAATATCACAGATGAGTATGAGATTGAAGATGGAGATGTGATGATGAAGCTATTTGTGCACTCATTGGAGGAAAGTGCCAAAGAATGGTACAAAGCACTCCCTGATGACAATATTGACTCATGGGAAGAATTCATGATAGTGTTTAGACTGCAATATGGGGATAGGATTGACCCCAAGTTCGCCATCCATGAGCTCACAACAATCAAGACAGGAATCAATGAAACTATTGCTGAGTTCAATGGCAGATTCATCATGGCAACGAGAAAAGTTCCTCCTTAGATGAGACCCACTGAATCCATGTTTTTGGTTCTGTATTGTGGTGCCTTTGATTCTAAAATTTGTTATTGTTTGAGGGATAAGAGTCCTCAAACACTGAGGGAGGCCTATGCTATGGCCATAAATATTGGAAGTAACATGAGAGCCTCTGACAAACATGTTAAGAGATCTGATGTGAAGATCTCTCAACCTGATAAAGCAACTTTTAATAAGCCTCTCACAACTGAAGACAAGTTGGACAAGCTTATGGGGGTTATGAAAGATTTATCCTACAAATTTGCTTGAAATGACAAAGGGTTGCCACCACAAAGTGCTGCAACACATTTCAATGAAGGTCAAAGACTGCATAACTGACCTTACAACATAGATTGGTCTAAGAGACCAAAACAAAATAACAGACAAGCTGCCCCTAGGCATGCTAGTTTCAAACAGCCTAAGAGAGACACTCTTGATCCATTGAGAAAGGATCACGTATACTTCCAAGATGAGCCTTTATGGTGTCAGGCTTGTTTCCTTCCCCATGCTCCAGCAAATTGCACAGTTGCTCATTCAATGAGTAGAGATGAAGAGTTTCCAAATGGAGAAGGTGCAGCTGAATATTATGAGGAGAAAATAATTCAGTTTGACACCCAAGGGTTTGAGTAGATGGGTCATGATCTAGATTATGACAGCTATGAAGATGCTGATCATATTTTTCAATATGATCATGATGAAGATCAAAAGAGATATCCCTTGCCTGCTCATGATTTGGACACTTGAGGGATCTCATGCAAAAGAAGTACAAACAATCTAGAATTCTGAGAAGGAAATGAAAACTCTCACTAATGCCGCCATCTTGTAGGTTCAAGGGGGCTACCAGTTGAGAAATAGGCAAGTGCCTATACGGAACTCTCCTGTGGCTAAAATAAGACATGATACGAAGGATGATGCCAAGAAAACACAAAAGATTAATGTGGAACATAAAATCAGTATTGTTCCAAAGAAGACTGTGCATGAGAAGAAGAAGCTTCCAGTGCAGCCAGTGGCAGCAAAATAAAAATATGTACAAAAGAACCCAACATCAATTGAGCAACTATTTACTATGCTTGTATTAGGGGTTCATTTTCCAAAAGGTGGTTACAAGCGTGATCAGCCTCAAGCACAAAAGGAACTAGAAAAGGAGAAAATGAAGGAAGAAGGTAAGGATATTTCGTCCAGTCAAATAATACCTTACATTCCTTCTACAAATGATATAATTGTTTCATGTGATACTCCTTTGCCCAACTATCTCCCTATTGACATGGCTCAATTCTTTAGCCAAATTAGAATTTATGTGCCAATAGTGGAACTCCTCAGGATCCTTGAACATAGAGATAGGGTAGGGTCTTTTATTACTGCTGTAGATTCACAAAAACAACCTATTGTTGCTTCCAAAAATAATGATGAGAGTGAGGGTCATGATGAAACTGTTGAGGTTTACCTAGGATCATCTATGGTGAATAGCCGGATGGGTGTGGTCCTTTCTACACCATATTGATCATAAATGGATGGTTGCTGCACAACTGTATGCTTGACTCTGGGGCCTCTAGTAATGTCATGCCACTAAAAATCATGAATGATTTGGGTTTAAATGTGTCCAAATCTTTTGGCAAGAGTTTTGCTATGGATTCTAGAGAAGTCAATGTTATTGGCTTGGTCAAGGATGTTGAGGTCCAATTAGTTGCATATCCTGACAAGTCATTTTTGATGGACATAATCATAGTACATTGCCAAGCCAAATGGGGCATGTTGTTATCTCGAAAGTGGGAAGCCTCCATGGGTGGTAGTAATCAGATGAACTTGTCATATGCCACCATTCCAGTCTAGGGTGTGGAAGTGAAACTATACAGGGAGAAGAAGGTAGAAGAATTGAACATTGAAGACATATATATAAAACAAAGGATGATCATGCAAATTTCTTTGATACTGAAATTGATCACTTTATGGGACATTGCAATGATGATGATCTTGATATAAATGTTTTACCTTCTGACCCTGTTAATGTTGTTCATAATACATCTGATTTATGGACACTATATTTTGATGGTGCATGCTCAAGGGAAGGCTCAAGCGCTAGGATTGTTCTGATATCTCCAGATGGTGAGCAGTTTGGTATGTCTTTCAGACTTGATTTTTAGTGCACTAACAACATAGCAAAGTATGAGGCATTGTTGTTAGGATTAAATATTGCTCACAAGGAGAAGGTCAAGTGTCTAAAGATTTATGGTGATTCAGAATTAGTAGTGCAACGGATTAGAAATAAATTTGCTGCCAAGGATAAAAGGTTAAGAGGATACATGAATGCTGCATGGGATACCATGGAGCTGTATCATGCCATTGGCATTGAATGGGTTGACATGACTAAAAATGAAGAAGCAAATTCCCTTGCTATGGTTGCTTCAAAGTTTGATCCTCAAAAGAATTTTCCTCCTAGGGTGATCCCACAGTAGTGGGTTACACTTTTTGGCCAAACTTGACATCAAAATGAATATTTTGAAAAAAATCTCCACTTTAAACTGCTAAATTGTGAGGAGTTTGAAGATGATGCAAACTAGTGATTTGTGACATTTTTTCTGCAGATTCTAAATATATTTTTAAAATTTTTTTTGGAATCAAATTGCATTTATTTTTCCATCTCCTTCGATAACTAGTTTTTAACAGTAAACACCATTTTTAAAGAGCGATGTGTACTATAAAGCACATAATTTTTTTTCTATGAAGGATAAAATTCTATTTTTTTCAAATTTAGATTTTTAACTATGATATCTAGAGGATGCATTTGGTTTCATAATATTTTATTGATTTTTTTTAAAATTAAGTTTTGAAGTCAAACCAATTACAATTTAGACATAGGTGTACTATAAAGCGCATAACTTTTTTTGTATGCATTGGAATTCATTTTTTTTTTGTTGGATCAAAGACATGAATACCAAGAGGATAGATATTTTTTAGAATTTTTTTGGTCATATACTATTTTTCCACATGTTGAGAACAGAGAGCTTGATTTTCGGTGAAAAACCTATGTTTAATTAAACTAAAAAATAAAATGTATAATAAAACCAAAATATATTAAAATTATACTTGATGGAGAGCTCATTTCGAGGACTATAATCTTGTAGTTGGGTTTGTCAAGCTGATTCCATTTTGATCCTCAACTTGAGCCTTGAAACCCAAAAATCTGTATAAAATTGCAGTTGGAAGGGGGTAATGGCAAAATAAGGGGGTTCTAATGAAAGGGGGTTCTAGCGAACCCCTTGAGATCCCTTCTAATGAACGGGGGTTCATTCGAACCCTATATAAATAACATTAAAAAAATCAAATAACATTAAGGGGTGTTCGCTCGAACCCATTATTTTATTAAAAAAAATAGCCGACAGAAAGTGGGTTTGCTCGAACGAGGGTGTTCAAGCGAACCCATTTATGGGTTCTAGTGAACACCCCCATTCTAGCGAACTCCTCCAAATTTTTTTTCCATGCATAGGCAATTTTTCTTCCTCAATACAATTGTAACCCACTATTGTGGGATCACCCCCTGACCAATATGTTGTGGAAGTACTCACAAGGCCGACGATTCCTGATAACATTTATAGTTGGCAGGTTTTCAATGACACCAATCAGATTTACAGTTTTCTAAATTGCATGGATGAATTTGATAATTAGTTGATTGATTGGTAGCCAATGATAGAAGTGGCTGATGGTAAGGAGACTCTGTTTGGTAATGGGGTTGTGCAATTGAAGATAAATACTATTCCAAAGGGGTTGGTAGCATTAGAAAGAATGTTTGACAATGCAAACTGATGGAAGAGTAAAAGTAAACTTATTATAGAGGACAACGCTGAAGGTGTAAACCTTGGAACTAGGTAGGCACCTAGAATGGTTTACATTGGGAAGAGGTTGAAGCCTCATGAGAAGCAAATATTGATTGCTCTTCTCAAAAAAATTAAGAAGTGTTTTGCATGGTCCTATGACGAGCTTAAGGCTTATAGGGAGGATACGTTCTAGCATACCATTCCCCTCCAACCCGATGCAAAACCATCTAGGCAGAAAAAAAGTCCTATAAATCCTACCATTGCTCCCAAGATGCAAAAAGAACTATTGAAGATGAAAGAGGGAGGCATTATCAAACCCATCAGACATTCTGAATGGGTATCCAACCTTGTCCTGGTAAGAAAGAAGAATGGGGAAATCAGGTTGTGTGTTGACTTTAGAAATTTGAACATCAAATCCCTCAAGGATAACTATCCTCTTCCAAGCATGGATCATCTATTGTAGAGGGTGGTTGGTTCAGAGTTGATGTCAATGATGGATGGGTTTTTAGATTACAATAAGGTGCTAGTCAAGGAGTCAGAACAATATAAAATAACATTCACCACTCTTTGGGGGACCTATGTATACCTAAGAATGCCATTTGGATTAAAGAATGTTGGGTCAACATTTCAACGAGCTATGGATGTAGCTTTTGCCAGTCTCATTAATGAAATCATTGTGGTTTATCAAGATGACTTGATAGCATTCTTAAAAGAAAGAGGCAAGCACTACAAGCATCTTGAGGTAATCTTCCAGAGGTGTTTAGAGTATGGGATTTCTTTGACTCTTAAAAATGTCAGTTTGGAGTTGAAGAGGGCAAGTTGCTCAGGCACATTGTGTCAAAAGATGGGATAAGGATAGATCTAGAATGAGTCAAGGCTATTGACCTCATTCCTCAGCCCAAATTAGTCAAAGGAATATAGCCTTTTTTTAGGAAAATCAACTTTGTTAGGAGATTTGTCCTTAATTTTTCTGAAAAGACAGGCCATTTCTAAAATACTCAAGAAGGGGCAATCTATTATATGGGAGAAAGAGCCATCTAAAGCATTCAAGGATATCAAAGAAGCTATCAAGGAGGCACTTGTACTGATAAGTCCAAATTATTCTAAACCCCTTCAGTTATTTTCCTTTGCTTCCTTTTATACTGTTGCTGCTGTTCTATTTCAAAAGAATCATGACGGATTTGAACAGCCTATAGGATTCTTTAGCAAGTCTTTACAGGCTGCTAAATTGAATTATTCCATAATGGAGAAGCATGCCTATGCATTGGTTGAGACCATAAAGAATTTTAAATCTTATTTCATAGGGGCCAAAATCATAGCATATGTGCCACACACAGCAGTGAAGGACATCTTCACACAACAGGAAGCATCTAGGAGAAGGTGTAGATGGATCAATAGGATCCAAGAATATGACATGGACATACGAGTCACCAAATTGGTTAGAGGCCAGGGTTTAGCTAAGTTGATGGCAAATTACAACTTAGAGGCAGCTGAGATAAATGAGGTAAATGCTTCTCAGTCTGCTGATGTGTGTGCTTTAATAAATGACCCATGGTATAAGAATATTATCTTTTATCTTGTCAACATGCATTGCCCCCCAGACATGAGTGTAACTCAGCAGATGACACTTAAAATCCAATCCCAAAGGTATGTCTTGATCCAAGGTATTTTAATGTGGATAAATCATGAAGGACTGTTACTAAAGTGTCTAGATCAACAACAATCTAAGGAGGTTATTGATGAATATCATCAAGGAGTATGTGGTGGGCATTTTTATGCTAAAACCACAGCACATAAAATCATTAGGGCAGGTTTTTGGTGGCCGAGCCTCTTCAAGGATGTTGCGAAACATATTAGAAAGTGTGATCCTTGTCAAAGATTTGCAGGCAAATTAAAGTTTCAAGGTACCCTTCCCCTTATGAATGTTACCATTGAAGGACCATTTCAGCAATGGGGCATTGATTTCATAGGGGAGATCCAGGAGAGATCAAGCAATGGATATAGGTGGATATTGGTGGCAATTGATTACTTTACTAAGTGGGTTGAGGCTATTCCAACTCACAATGCCACGTACAAGGTAGTAATTGAGTTCTTGTTGAATAATCTGATAACTAGATTTGGTGTCCCATCTAGAATTGTTGCAGACAACACTGTGTTTTAGGTCTCAGGACATTGCAAGTATGTGTTCTAAGTATGGGATAAGTTTGATTCATTCATCACCATATCATCCACAAAGCAATGGATAAGATGATTCCAGTAATAAGAGCCTCATGAAAATTTTAAAAAGGACTCTAGATGTTAACAAGAAAAGGTGGGATGACAAGCTAAAATATGTAGTTTGGGCTAATAGGGTCACTTACAAATGTGTTATAGGCAAGAGTCCTTTTGAGCTAGTATATGGGAAGGAGGCCAAAACGCCAATGTTGCTAGAGTTGCTTGTGTATCAATTGTTGCAACAAATAGGAGAAGATGGAAACGATGCTATGGCATTGAGAATGCATGAGTTAACAGAGTTGGATGAAGCCAGAAGGATGGCACATCACAAAAACTTGCTAAGGTAGCAAGAGGTGGAACATATGTTCAATAAGAGAGCAGTTAAAAGGTGTTTTCAAGATGGTTATTTGGTTCTTCTCTAGAATGCAAAGTCAAAAGACAAGGTCAAACATGGTAAGTTTGAACCACTATGGTTAGGCCCATATCAAATTGATGAGAAGGCTAGTGTGGATACTTTTTATGTCAGAAACTTGGGAGGGGAATTGCTAGATTTACCTATTCATGGGCAACATTTGAAACATTACTTCTCATAGGTAATTATTTTCCTTCAAAATTTGTGGTGAAATCTTGTTATATCTGATATTTTTGACCTCAAGTAGTCTTGAGCATTGTTGGTCTTGATGGTGTTTTGTTTTGGTTCCTGTGTGTTGTTTTTTGGTCTGCTCCGGAGCTTTGAATTCTCATTGTTCCACTACTTGACACACGTCCCCAAACCAGAGCTAGTGTTGACACCTAAAAAATTAGTCCCCAAAATGCCCCCATGTTCCATTTGAGTCCCACTTGAATCTATAGCTTATAACCAATCAGAGACATCTTTCATAGATTTTCATGTGTTTGCCATTTGAAAATGCAAGGTTGAAAAGCCCAAAAATTGGCTAAGTCGCAATATCCTAAGTTTCCCGTTGTGTTTTTTCCCTTTGTCGGAGGTCAAAGTTTTAGGCTTCCTCCTTCCATTATGCTTCCCCTTTTGGCTCGAAAGATTCCTAAGTGATTGGATTTCTAAGTGTTTGGTGGAGTTTCAGAGGTCGAAGTTCCTCTCTTCCATCTTCCTAATGGCAAGCGTAGGGACAAAGGCCCGACGACCAACCCCTGACAATTATAACGCTTTCTGCCATTCCGCAGAGACAACCAACCCTCGATAATTATAAAGCTTTCCGCCATTCCACAAAGACAACCAACCCTCGACAATTATAAAGCTTTCCGCCATTCCGCAGAGCCTTTTGGTGGGCCCGCAAGCTGGTTGGGGGAACGACAGAAAGAGGACACGTGGCAGTACTGAAGGGTGGGAGTCAGGGTTTCGACTCTCTTTCTTCTTCAAGACAAGAACTAGGCAGAAAGATGAAAGTTTAAAGTTTGCCTAAGGTCTTAAAGGATTTTCTAAGTTTGAGGTGAACTTCAGGGGTCGGAGTTGTGGTGTTTTCTCTTCTCCCTTCTGAAAGGTGAAACATCGAAGGCCCGAAGGCCGAAGTCTGATTGGGCAAAGGGAGATAAAGAGACAAAGGTAAAAAGACAAAGGTAGGAGGACGAACGCTGAAAGTCTGAAGTTTGAAACTCCAATTTTTTGGAGGTTGGCTTCCTGGCCTTCCAGACTCCTCCAACTGCCTGGGAGCATGCCAACTACTTTCGGGATGCCATTAATGCGAAGTGGGTGTCTGAATTCAATGTTTTTAATGCTTTGGCACCCAGTTCACTCTTAGATCAGATTTACTTTTGCTATAAAGGCAAGACTTGAATTCTTTTCAAGGGTTGGTCATCTTTACTATCTTTAGGCGACTAAGTGCATAGCTCTTTAGGGTTTCAAAGAGCAGAAAAGTTCCAATTCTCCAGCAGACAAGACACATGTCATGAAAGGTTTTTCATATTGATTTCAGCAATCAGTGTATGAACGTCTCCTTCTTAAGTAATCTTTCAAGGAAATCTTGAGTTTCTTTAGGGTTTCCTCTTTCCACACTTCGTGGTATGACTGTAACCGTTTATCATATGAATCAACCAAATTCTTAAAACATTGTTTGCTGTGCAGTGATCTCTAATATGATTATAGATGAATGATTGTATGTTGACAAAGGATTAGTAAGTATATTCTCCATTGATAGTTGTCTTTCTTGCATCTGGGTATCCAGAAAGTGTATGTTCCATTTCTTTGTTGTTTTCTTCCTCTTGCCGAACTGTGGACTTTGTAATCCATTATATTAGGCACCGGTCTGAAGTGTTTGATCATCCACACTCCTTAAAAATTAAAACAAAATTCATCATCTATGAAGTTAGTAGTTAGTTTTGTATGCTTTGTTGTGGTTCTGTGTTGAACAAGAAATATTGTAAGAGAGTCTTTGAAGTATTATCTCTTTACAGACCAGACAAGCATACTCGCACTTTTCATTGTTAATGGGAGTGCCTTTTCATTAGCTATATAGGGGTTATTAGTGACAACCAATTGTTTTAGGTCCAATGATAGTCTTTGGGGCCTAAAAGACGAGTTGGGTTTGGTTGTCCTTTCATTTTTAGTTGTTCATCTGGTGTTGAAACCAATACCTATTTAGGTATACCCCTTGGAATATCCCTCCTGAGTCTAAGTTGAGCTCAAAGTGCAGAGAAGCCTACCGACTCCTGTAGGTTGCCCAAAATCACCCTTAACTTGTTGATGACCCTGTTTTAGTCACCCTGACGATGCCCTTGGCCTAGGTGATTATAAAATGTTTTAGGGTTTTGGGTTGTAGTTATTTTGGGAATCAACAATTACTATCATAGAGATGTTAATGTGTAGGATCAGATTAGACATATATGTCTTTACAATGATCACTATTTGAAAAAATCCCAATAAATTTATAGAGAAATACTATTTATATAAAAGGTTTTCTTATTTTGTTAAGAACAAATAAACAAGAATATTTTTGTCAACCATTCGATGAATAAATGCTTGTTTTGGTAATACAATGATTTATCAAAACAAGTAGGGCATTTTGAATATATGTGAAGATATTACATGTTTGTTTTAATTAATTTATGTGGCGTTTTATTAAGATTTTAATTGTGTACTTTTTTCGAGTCAATTTTATTGATCTCTATTTCATGTTAGTGGTTCATAATAAATTATGAACATGAATGGTCTATTTAGCATTCACTGCATTTAGGTGATGCTTATAGGGGTAAAGCATCAGTACTACTCTAATCCAAGTGCACTTAACGATAGAATTTACGCAAAATCAAGACCACTTGATTTATTATTCCGTTTACAAAACCTTCAACAAACATTATGCCTTATAAATTATTCATTATAAAACTTTTCTAACTCATTCATTATCAAATAAATGATTTTATAATAATACCTTATAAATCTTTAGTTTTTTTAAAGAACATATAACCTAGTACCATTTCATGTGGGTGGAGAGAATCATAGCTCTTGCTTGCATTACCTATATAATGTGCTGTTTAGTTCCTTTTACCATGTCTATTATTTTATTTTTAAAATTTTAATTTATTTTTCCATTGTCCCTTTAGTCGAGCATCAAATCTACTCTAACAATATGATGCCACTTTTAATATGAAAATTATGTAATTTCATTTATTGAATTTAAATTTGTCTCTTTAAGCATTGTGAAAAGTATAAAGTTGCATTTAGTGTCTTTCAATATATTTATCTTTAGCAATTTATGTGGGGACATCTTTATTTATTTATTAAACTTATAATCACGTTATAATGTTGTTGAGGTACCTAGTTATTGTCTTTAGATTACATGCAACGAGACATCAATTTAATGTATACAATTTCTTAAAAACTTGTAAAGAAAATTGTTTTACAAATCATTTGTATGTAAGGGTTGTGTAGTGAGTAATTTTAAAGATGTTTTGCTAATGGATTAGACGGTGTATTTAAGAATTGTTTTTAATGTATTTTTTATTTTGAAAAGATTAAGGAGTGGACAATTTTAGGAATTATTTAAGTTTTAATTTTGAGAATTAGAATTTTAAAGAAATGTTTGTATATAGAAACAAAATGCTATATTGGATTATTGGAAGTATTTATCCAATATGGCAATTTGGAGAGAGATAAATTTTGGAGAGATAAAATGTTTGTATATTGGATAAATGTTTGTATCCTCCATCAACTATTTAAAGACAAAATTCCATATTGGATCATGGGAGGCTTAGGAGAACAATTCGTTCTTCCCATTGCAAACAACAATACACGGGAGAGTGAGATTGCAACACAAAGGACAAATTTCTAGGTAGAATAAAACTCAAGAGGTTGGAGGTACTCAATGACAAAGAGCACTAGGAGGATAGGAAACACATGGAGTGATTTTTTCATACTTGTAATATTTTTAATATTCCAAGGAAGCTCAAAAAATGTGCATTTGCCACTTCCAATTGATTTTTTTTTGCCTTGAGGTTTCTAGGATAAATATGTCTTTCTTTGTGTAATTTGTTTTGATTCATGATTGTTTATGAAGTATAAAACATCCTCCACAATTGAATGCACACTCAAATTCTAACTCAAAAGGAGTTCCACTATCATTTGGATGAAAATTTATGTAGCAAAGAACATAATCTTGTAGAAATCTATGAATTAATGGTATTAGAGAAACAAGTTCCTTGAGTTTTGTAGGAATTTTTGGTTAACACGAGAGATTTGTATGTATAAATTTATTTCCAAATTTTGTCAAGGTGTTCCAAGAATTGTTGGTTGCATGGTACACCAATGACTAAGCCACTAAAGAAAAATCTTAAGGATCTCCAAGCATCCTATGATAGGTCATGGTAGAGAATAGATCACTTTGGGAGAAGTGCATCATTTGAAGAAAAATTTGAGAACTTGTAAGAAAGTAAGGGGACTAGAGAATAATTCTTTATTGGAATCTTTGAGTAGTTGCAACAAGAGTTGATTGTAAAAGATGAATTACTATCAAAACTCTATGACGATTGTAGTATCTTGAATTGTGACATCTTTTGATTAACTATTCTTTTACTCATGCCATTCTAATTTAGACGTGGAGTTATACTTGTTGATTTGATATTATGTTTATGTGATAGACATTGTTGATTTCAATAATTGCTCATGTGTATGATTAGTAAATGGTGTGTTTGATTATGCAATTGATATTTGATTTAATTGATTGATAGCATATTATGCATATTTTTATTGGATAATACAAACTCTTCTAAGATATATTTGAGTTTATCGTGTTTCAAGAATAGGTTAAAGGAGGAAGGTAGAACTAGGTTTGATGGGTGAAGTGGATAAACACTTAATTCTAATTCTAAAGTAATATCCTTATCTTTAATTACTTAACTAAATTAGAATAATAATCAATAAGATATATATTTTTTTCCAATAAATATAAATTAGCTAAATTATAGTAGAAATTGAAAAGAAGATTTTTCTATCATTAGGAGAATTATATGAAAAGTCTTGTATGAGGATAATTAGAATTAAATTAATAACATTATTTTATTAAAGAAATAAAAGCAAAAATATGATTAAAGATGAAAATTGGATTTGAAGATAATTATTAGTAATTAATAAATAGATATTAATTTGAATATCCTACATATTTTATTAAAGATTTTTGGAGAATTAATGACTATATTTTTAAGAAATTTAAAGATAATTAAAGAAAAACAATTAGATTTACTGCTTGTCAATTTTTTGGAGAGAAAGCAAAATGCACGAGATTTTAGGACTCAAAAAGACTAAAAACATTAAAGACTTTAGAAAATTACACTAACTACAAATTTCAACTATTAGCATTTAGAGGATTGGAGCAAGGATTTTGAAGAGAAAGCTAGAGATTGAAGGTTTTAATTTACACGTTCAAGAAGTTATTGGATTAAAAATTGAAAGGTAAGATATGACACCATTGATTGTTTGTATGAACATGTATTTGATTTGGAATTAATGTGTAACTAAATCAATTAGTTTTGATATTGTGAAATTATAAAACCTAGTGAATTACAAAGAGAGAAAAGTAGGAAGTTGATTTTAGGGAAATTAGTGAGTTGAACATAGGGAATTTTGAGGGCTTGTAGTTGAAAATTCAGTATAAGGATATTGAAACATGTTAGAGATGATTTTGAATAGATTTTAATTAGAGATTGAAACCTAAACTTGAAACCCTAATTTGGAGAAACTGGGAAAAAGAACCCAAAATCCTAAACATGAGAAACTAAACCCAAGTTTGTAAATTTCATCTAATTGAATGTATGAATGACTCTTCATGATGAACTTGAACTTATGAATGATTGGATTATTGAATTGAACCATGTTGTGAAAATAATTCTGAGATTGTATTGGGAATGGTGTTTTTTATGAAACATGGAGTAGTTTTGATATTTTGACCAAACTGAAATATTGAAACTCAATGAATTAAATGTTTTACAATTGCTAACTCTAATATAGGTCAAATAAAATAATTAGTGTTGTTTTAGATTTTACAAATTCATTGGGAGTTGTGCTTGATAGGCTTGTGAAACTTGTTTTTACTACTTCCTAGTTTTTTATCAGTCCAATGTTGTTTCTAGGTTAATCTGGGTGTTGTAGAAGCCTTGTAGTAGAGATTTGAGAAATCATATCTAAACAATGTTTGTATCTAGGACACCAATGTCCAAGTGTAATGCTAGTGTCCTAATAGTCAAGGTTAGTGACAAGGCCATTGTAGTGTTTTTAGTTACTCATCATTTAATTTTATCAATCTAGGTTGGTGTCTAGAGTGATTTGCAATAGGGTTCTTAAATCCCAAGGGTACTATCCTACTCTAAAACAACTAAAAGGGAATTGAAATCTAACTTAATGTTGCTAGAAACAAACACACTATAATTGAATTCACTTGTTGAAATGAATACATATATTAAAAATAAACATTCATGCCAAAAAAAATGAACACACTTGCAGAACAAAAATGCTAAAAGATAAATACTAAAAGAGAAATGGTTTTGGTTATATTTTTTGATTTATACAATTGCCAACATGTTCTTATTCTAAAACATATAAAAATAATAGACCAAATGAGTGGAATGATTCTATTAAACAAATAGTTAAGTATTGAATTTAACACATAGAAAAATACCATAAGATTGCCTCCTTTTGGCAGAGTGGGCCCTACTACTTATCCAGATTGACCTTCTACACTAAGAAAATATTCGAACAATTTTCTTCTTATTTGCAATTTATGGGATCTTACATTAGGTCCTACTACAGAATTACTTCCTACTAAACTTGCTTTCTATAGAAAACTCTTAATTGACTTGAACTTTCTAATGAATGAAATCCCCTCCGCCTCTTATATTTGAGGAGATTTATTAATCTAGACTTAACAAAGACTTATTGAATTAGGAATCCCTGCGATTACTTCTAAGATTGCAAGTCTCTTATTTTGAACAAAAGCCAACTTCAGTTTAACTAACAAATTCTCTAATTTTAAGATGAGAGAAAAGAGCATGCATGAGTCACACTAGAGTGTGTCCCAAGTCCAAGGAGAGCTGAATAGAAAGATACTTCAGTTATCTGCATAATTGGAGTGTTAGGTCCATGAGAACACGACATGAAGAAAGACATTGAAGATAAATAGCCAAAAGTTTCTTGACAATTGAATTAACTAAAGTGACTCAAAATCATCTTACGATTTATGAGGCGCACACCAAAATTAGTGCCATATGTTGAAGTCCATCGCTCTGATGTTGGGTTTGTGAATTACTTGACAACTGGAACTTTGCAGTATTACTTGGGGCTCTTCAGACCACCCTGAAGCTCTATTGAATGCTAGTCTGGAGCTAAACGTTCTTCTATGCAAATAGATCTGATAGATTCAGAGAGTTGAGATCTTCATTCTTGTGTTTGTTTTTGTCATAAAAACACATACATACATAGAAATATGAAATTCTAGAGTCATGTAAGCACATTTAACCATTGAAGAAACAAGTCCCAAAACATACCATTCATATATCTTTAAAACCATTATTATTAATTAAATAGGTGTTAAGTGTACCAAGTCCATTAAAAAAAAGAAATTAATCAATGTCTTTATAAAATAAAAATCCATATTGTAGCTCATTAGTTAGGATCACCCATGGCAAGAGCTAGTGACCCAAAGAAAGTATGGAACATACATGGAAAACACTAATGACCTTTGGGAAAGGTTAGAAACATGCATAGATAGAGCTAGTGATGTCAGATAGATAGGAGCACCCATGTTTAGTGCTAGTGTCCTTATGTAATGAATTTTGAGTTCTGATTTAAAGTTTTATGTTTCATAATGTTTGATTGTTAAAAGTACTTTAGGTTTGTAGTAAAACAGATAGTGATTACCTTAGGAGTTTTAAAAAAAGTATATAGGATGTACTTTCAGATGCTGATCTAACTTTGCACCAAGACAAAATTTTGATATTGTTCCTCATTTATGAGTTATTAATGATTTTGTGGTTTTTAGGATGTATGTGTGTGAGTGTTCTTGTAGCCAATGACAAATCCTACTACTATATACTACACCTTGTGTCTTAATAACCTAGGAAGTCATGTTCCCCTAAGATATGTGTATCCAACAAATATTATTTTGACTATATACATGCTGCATCAAACTAAGACATAATGGAGTAGAAGATAGAGGGTCCATGGGCTATTTATGCATTATACCATCTATCTACTCCTATTTTATAAGAGATTCTCCATGTAAAGGCCTATGGCTTGATAGAATAATTGCATTTCAATTCTACCTGGGAATTAGGGTGCTTTATGGATGATTATAGTTTTCTATCATTCTTTGTTCAAGTCTGTCATAGACATGTCGATGAGAAATGAGTCTCAATGTTGCTTGAGGTGCCTATAAAACTTGTGATATTTGTACTAGTTGGTAGGTTCGTAGCTATCAATTTCCTTATTTAATTTTGTCAATCCGGGCTGTGTCTGGAGCTATCTACAGTAAGGTCTGTGGGGCTATGCTACTATTCACATGAATGAAATGAAAGAACACCACATTGAAACAAAAGCATACCAAATTGAAATCTACGCTACTACTGTTGGAAACACACATGCTGAATTAAATGAATCAAAATAACTTCATTCTATGCTATTGCTCAATTGAAACACACAAACAAAAGTAAATGCTTAGAACAGATTGAAGAAATGAACTAACAAGTAATGCTCAACAAATTTAAACAAGATTGCTTCTTAGAAAGATGAATGCTCAAAAAATAAATGTTTTTGTCATTTTTCTTATGAAGACCTGTAGGTGAACAATAACAAAAGGACAACACAAAATCTATTTTAATCACACCATGTAAACTCTAATACACATAAAAGAAATGCAATCATAAAGAGCAAAATACCATGAGATCTCCTCCTTCAATTAGAGTGGGCCCAACTCCCCATCTGGAAGGATACTCCTAAGCTAAGCTAACACCAAATCAGGTTAATGTTCCTTTTAATCTCATGTAATGGAAACCTGAATGGGCATGCTCACACTAAGAAAAGGAAAAATGTTTCTTAAAGACTACTAAAAATCAGAGAAAAAGACTAACTTCCTACTACCTTCCCGACTTATTTTTATACATATGAGCTTTATTCATTAGGCTAAACTGAACTAAACTGGGGACTCCAACAAAACTAAACTCTTTTCTATCCTTATTCCTAAAACTAAGAAATTATTATTAAAGAGCCGAAGATATTATTAGTTCAATCAAAGAAATGAAATTCTTGATTGAAATGAAATTCTTGATTGACGGTGAGAGACATAGAAGGTGAGGCCTGAATTATAGGAACTTAAACTGAAGGGAAGCTTCAATTATTCTGTCGACTTGTCCTTTGAACTAGAGATAAACATGACATAAATAGAGTTGACATTAGCTGGGCACCGAGGGATCGATGGAGCAGTTGGAGTCAATTTATTCTTTGGATAGTGCATGTTGAGATTGAGATTAGTGTGAAACCTGTCAATCAATAATTGACTCGAGGAAGGGATGATCAGTTATAACTTATAGTGTAGGGGTGCTCTTGAGCTATCTAAAGTTGACTATTTCCCTTTTATGAGTAGCTCTAGAGGGATCCAGAGTGTCTAGTTTACAAGTCTAATGGTTGTCTATACCACAACATCATCAATATTCATGCATATAAACAAGGAATTATAAAAACAATTAAATATGATTCTACCTTTGAAAAATAAATACCAAACACATCATACATTCATTCATAAAGTAATTATAGCTATTTAATTATGTATTTGAATGTACCAAATCCTTAAATATAAAAAGTATTGCAGTGTCTGATATATATGTCCAGGCTCATCACTCCACCTGCTAGAACACACCATGTCCTCAAGGTGAGAGTTGTGCATCTTCATCAACCATATTTTTATCTTCCAGGATTCTGTTGCAGTCACAATCTACCTGCTTGTACATGATGAAGTGCCTCTCCTTT
The DNA here is from genome assembly GCA_027924645.1 of Cunninghamia lanceolata. Taxonomy (NCBI): domain Eukaryota; kingdom Viridiplantae; phylum Streptophyta; class Pinopsida; order Cupressales; family Cupressaceae; genus Cunninghamia; species Cunninghamia lanceolata. The sequence goes on along the minus strand of BSBN01000490.1, from coordinate 4,185,371 downwards.
TCTGCAAACCCATCAGTGCCAATGGCGAATAGTTCAGATTTGTGAATTCAAAATTGGCAAATATATTGCAACAATCTAGGGGTCAAATCGCCCAGATTTTACAAATTATCAATCCAATAAATTTTAATTCGCCAACAATTTATTTATTAAACTATTAAAGTAAATTATTTCGCCATAGTATATGATACGTGTTTAGAGCCTAATTGCCAATAGTTTATAATATATTTTTAAATACTAATCATATTCACCACTAATATTAAATTTCCTACATTAATTTTGGGGCCATATCACCATTAGTGTATTAAAGTTTTTCTTATATTTGGAATAGGGATTCGTATTTTATCTATTGCCATTGATTTCCATTTTAATCTAATGGTTGTAATTGATTTCCGTATGTCCATTAAACATGTGCCTTTTTAAAGGCATGCTGAGCCCAAAAGCCTTTTCCTATGGCCCAAAAGCAATTCTGGGCTCAACATGCCTTTAAAAAGGCACATGCTTAATGGACCCACGGAAATTAATTACAACCTTTTGATTAGTAGTAAATAAAAGGTATAGATTCAATCTTTCATTCATTTTTGTTTTTAAAGTGTGATTTTTATAAATATTTAATTTTTTAATGTGTTCTAATGCCGTTATCCTCTGACCCCACGAGGGGGGCTCTACCCCCTCGACCCCCGAAAGGGGCACTACCCCTTGACCTCGCCAGTGGCTTCCGCCCCCGAGCCCCTGCTTTAAAATTATAAGAAATAAAAGAATATATGGGGGGAGTGCACCGACACACTATGTAAAATTTTAAAGGAAGAATACACCATTGTATCCTTCCCCTTCTTTTACGTAGGCAAGCACCCTCTTTACACATTGTATCGCATTCAACACAATTGAGTAACTATTCATAGTCACATTCCAAATCTATTTGACTTAGTTGTTGTGTATTTCAAAGATATGGATGTTGTGAAATTTTATAGGACCTATCCTTGATAATATAACATACATTATCAGTTTAAATTAAAAAAAATTAAGTATAATGTATTTTGAAATAAATATAAAATTGAGAATTACTATCATACTTGTATGTTTCATTGATGTGGATCTCCTCGTGGATTCCATGCTTGAACAATAGAATCAAAGTATTTCTAAGCATTTTGTCTTTCATGATCATTTCCACAATCAAGGTTGTCTATGTTCAGTGTTCCCTCTAACCATATGAATCCATGTACATGTGGTGTACCTCTATGTTTCCATTCATATCTAGACCAATAATCTTTTACTTTCATTCCCTTTTGTAGTATCTCCTTTCAAAAATTGTAGATCGTAGGTGTGAAATATGCCACAGTATGTGGGTAGGCAATAATATTTTGTTGTCACCATTTTTGTACTTCTTATGTATTAGTTGGTTGTGTTCCTAGCATTAGTGTATGTAAATCTGGCCAATACACATCTGTTACACTCAAAGTAAAGAAAATCATTGGCGTTCCAATTTGATGCAAGAGGTCAGTTAATTCAGCTCAACATTTTGCCTAATAAGACCTTGTACCCCTTAGTGTTGTACAAAAACACATCAAATAGTCAGCTAGATGTGACTGGGGAACATTTTCCATATGCTCTCATAACTCATTGATTGTGATTGGCATGTCTTGAAAACTCTTTTTGACAAACACAACAAATGAATTTTGTGCACGATGTCTCATAATCATATTCATCATGTAATGTCTAAATTGTGGGTGTTGTCCAAAATGATGGTCTCTATATCAAAACAAATGTTTAACAAATTCATGTAGATGGACTCTCCTTATTCATGGTTCTAACCAATCACATCATCCATCTAAAAATAGTGTTGGAAAATCCATATCAAGTAACCCTTCAGTGACATACTCATTCACTGGAGATGCTCCAATTATTGGCCAATCAATTAGTGATCCAGGATTTACATTAGGATTATTTACCCATGCATGGATTAGTTACATATCTCTTGGGACATTTAGTGGTTTAGAGGCCATTGATGTAGTGTAATCAATAATTTTTCCTTCATCCATCTCCATCATTGGACCCACAAATACATATTCATTTGCATCATAATCAAACTCCGTATGAACAGAGTTCAATTGGTCAAAAATGTTTTCATCTGAATTAGATGTACACTCACTAAGAGCGTTTTCATCAATTTGAACGTCTCTATAGAACTTATCATGTTCTATTTTGCATTTAAGTGCTTTGTATACCCTCTCTCTATTGACTGTAAAATTATAATTTGTTCCACGTTGATCATCCTTCCTTCGAACAATAATACGTGGTAAATCTTTTATTCGATGTGGCAAAATTTTAGCTATTTCTTTTACTTCCTGTGGAAAACTTATGGTATGCCCTTTATATTTATACTGACCTCCAGTTGCATGTGTGACTTGAAGTATTGGGTTAACACGTGTTATCAATGTTTCTTCAATTTGTGTTAATTTTGCCAGTTTCAGTGGTTGTGGACCAGGATCCATGTTGTTTAATGCTGAAAATTGATGTTCATGCTTCTCTTGTCGACATCTATTGCAAATAGGTCCTTCAGGTACATGTACAACCTTCATTGCAGGGTGACTTTCTTGACAAATATAACACATGCTTGGTGCAACAAGTTTAATTAATCCATGTTGCAATATCATTTGTAAAGTTTTCAAATCAATCTCAACATCTCTATTATTATTACGTGTACCTTGATCTCTTTCATTTTGTGTTCTTTGTAGGTGTCTTTGTCTTCTCAGTTGAGATGTTAACTCCTCTTGTGAGCTGTTATTTTCTACATGATTTTGAGTATCAACATCATTGCATCTTGAACTCTATTCTCTAGTGTTTGTAGCACATGATCTATTGTAATAGAATTCATCCCTTTAGAATTAACCTCAGCATTCCTATGAGATTGACAATGTCTTTGAACTAATTCACAGTTACGTGCTTGTAGTTGTTGTCTTTATGTCTCATTGAATTGATCTAAATCCATATCTCTTTGCAATCTTCTTCTTAATATATATTGCTCCTCTAGAGATGTTTGTACACGTTGTGTTATCATCTCATCTATGTGTAGTCACATTTTTGCTTCAATCTCTTCCACTGTCATATCTGCCCTACATTTAAGATGCCTTCCTCTATCATTTTGGTTTCGACAATTTCTTTCTTCCTCTCTTTGTGCATCAATCATTTGTTCACGTTATTGTCTCATATAATTTCAAGCATATTCTTTCAATGTTCTCTTCGTTCCTCTTCATTCTCAAAATTTAACCTTGGGCGAGGCATCCTACAAAAATATAAGCAAATATATCAATCAACTTAATACATTTTAATAATACATTATAAACAATTAAATATAAAAATAATTCCAATTTAATTTTTACATCGTATTGACTATTAACTATTTAGTGGTGAAAGGAAGCAAGGTATGCGGAAACGCTTCCTACACTGATCTCCTGAGGAAAGACTTATGCAAATTTTTACTTTTACAGTTATAGATTAAGATGCACATTAACAGAAAGATAATAACAACTTCCAAATGCAAACACAAAACTCACAACACAAGATATACGTGGGGAAAACCCTTTCAGGTAAAAAACCCCACTCTCCAAAGCTGCCCAATATATTATTCAGGAATCACGAAGATTACAATATACTTGCAGAGCAAGCTTTTACAAGAGTATACCCAACCATAGATCTAGGAGGCAATTCGACATCTATAAGATTCTTACACACAACCTCCATCTCCAGCTCCTGATATATAGGAGATGCAATATAGTAAATCGTTACCAGTAATTACAAAACCATGAGCCAAAACCACCCATAAAGTGGCACCCTAATTATCTCCAATCAAAGATACCTTGTGATGTGCCAAACCACACACCAACACATGTAACTCTCCCCTTTATAGCTCTTTTATGTGTCCAACACGTTTTTACATTTCCCAAAAATATAAGGTCCAACTTCTGGAGGCCATAACTTTTGATCCGGGTGTCTGATTGATGAACCGTTTGATGCGTCAGAAAGCTTGTGAAGACATCTATCACCCTATAACCATCTATGCCAGTTATGACAATTTTTGGGACGTTTAGAGAAGTTTCAATTTCAGTAATTGAGTTTAAAACATTTTTTCAGCATTTTTAAAAAATAGAAACTTTAATAGCTCACGATCCAGATATGATCTTGAGACAAAACTCACCCGAGATGTTCACTTAGCTGTTCTGCACCTTCTGGGAAAAATTTCAGGTCAATCTGAGCTCAATCAAAGGACTTACTAAAAATAGTAGGTCTCACTATTTTTAGCTCTTTTGGAAACTTTTGGAAACTTTGAAAGTTCCAGACCATTCTCCAAGATAAATGGTATTCAAAAAGACCAAAACTGGGAAGAATAGTAACCTTTCAAGGTTGCAAGGTTGAGACACTTTTCCTAACATTCTCCCACTTGTCAAACACCTTGCAAGAGCCAAGGGAGTATCAACACCATGATTTAATTACTAGGGGCCGTGAGGCCCATAGACTCTGAACACCATCTAAACTTCTCTGTGCTCACAGGTTTTGTTAAGGAATCTACAACATTCATCAAAGTTTCAACTTTTTCCAAGTTTACCTTCCCATCCTCTACCATGTCATGAACAAAATGGTACTAGACATCAATATGCTTAGTCCTTGCGTGGAAAGTAGGATTCTTTGCCAAACATATGGCACTCTGACTGTCACAACAAATAGTAATCTTCCCTGCTTCAAACCCAACATCAGACCATAATCTCTTAAGCTAAATGGCTTCTTTACAAGCATGAGTTGGTGCCATGTACTCAGCTTCAGTAGTGGACAAAGCGACGACAGGTTGCCGCTTACTCATCCAACTAATAGCACCACCAAACATAGTGAACACATAAGCACTGGTGGATCTCCTGTTGTCAGTTTCACCTACCCAATCTGAATCCACAAATCCACGAATACAAAGTGAATGCCGAGGTTCTGTAGGATAGCCATCCCACAAATATTTGAACACTCTCTTCACTACATCCCAATGTACCCGTCTAGGATTAGCCATAAATCGACTAAGGACTCCCACTGCTTGGGCAATGTCTAGTCTTGTGCAGACCATCACATAGATCAAACTGCCAACCGCACTAGCATAAGGAACTTTGCTCATATCCTCTATCTCAGAAGTAGACTTTGGACAATCTTCAACAAATAACTTTGTCCCCATTGTAATGGGAACAATCAAAGGTCTACAATCCATCATGCTGAATCTCTCCAACACAGTGCTAACATACTTACTCTAGCCTAACCAAAGTTTTCTATTTGCTCTGTCTCTTCTGATTTCCATTCCTTGAATACCGAGCTGCCCTTAGATTTTTCATCTCAAACTGTGCTGACAACTGAGACTTCAAATTAGAAATCAAACTTTTACCATTTCCAATGAGTAATATATCATCGACATACAATGCAATAATGAGAATGCGATCATTGTCAAACTTGTAGTAAACATAATGATCTGATTTTGATCTCTGAAATCCAATACTCAACACAAAGGCATCAAACTTCTGTTACCACATCTTAGGAGACTGTTTCAAACCATACAAAGACTTTTTCAACTTGCAAACCAAATTTTCTTTACCTTTCACCACATAGTACTCTGGCTGTGACATAGATTTCCTCCTCCAAGTCACCATGGTGCAGGAGCACCCAATCCACAGTGGCCTCCATGAGGCATTTAACTGTTTAATGTTCATTTTGCTATTTCCAATAAGGTCCTATACGACCATTCATGTAATAAGGTCTATTTGACCAATGAATGTCATTTTAGTTTGTATCTAGGTTTATGTTGTAAGTCCCAAGGACACTTGTCGATCTGTAATCACGAGGGTTGTTAGATAGTTAGGAGGTTGTTAGGCAGTTGGAGGTTGTTAGATCTCCCAGCCACTTGGAGTCAATTCAGTACTATGGAGGGCGAGTAGATAAATGCCCAAGATCAGATTGAATGTAATGAGTTGGAGTCGAGAGGTAATAGAGATTAGAGATTAGTGTGATTTGTAACTGTGAAACAAAGCATCTGTGTATGCACATTTCTGAAAGGCATAATAAACAAAGCCTGTTGTGTATCTTTCTATCATTCGATTTCTCAAGGTTTCCTTTGTGTGAAATCGATTTACTGTTTTGTGGCCGAGATGGATTTCTTAATCCATTCCACCGGTTAGATTTCTTCGAAAACGGTGGAATGGTGGTATAGTGTTTTCGTTTTGTTCGTTTGGTTTTATGTTTGCAGGATCACGTACAAGATGCACTGAGAGATCCTAGCATTTCCATGTGCTAGGTTGGCGAAGTCTAAGATCTGTGTGGTTGACGGAGAAATTAGATTTGTGTAATCGCATGGTTTACAGAGGTTCAAAGCAGCGAAGATTTGTGTTGATTCCCCGAAGATGCATTTCATGTGTATATTGCAAATGTATGTCGGATATACATTTTGTGTGTATATCGCAAGAGTTTGTTGATTGTGTATGTTGCAAAGCATATCGGGAATCATTGGTGTATTGTATGTCAAGATTGTATGTAGTGAACATACATTGCGAATGTACAAGTGTATCGGCATACAAAGGAGAGAGAAAGTTATAAGTTTCTGATCTGGGAGGTCAGGCATACAAAGGAAGTCAACGGTCAAATGTACATTTTGTAAAGCATGTTGGTAATGTATCTTTCGATTGTATGTTATGAACATACATTGTGCTAAGTCGTTGGTCGAATGCATGTTATGAATGCATCTTTCAAATGCATGTTCTGCAAAGTATATTGTGAATGCATCTTGTGAATGTATATTGAAATATGCATTGCGCACATACGTTGAGTTAGATACAAAGGGCGACCGGTAGCGACGGTGGAGGAAACTGGTGTTCGCAGGTCATGTTATGTATGTACCAGTGTTCATCATAGGGAAAGAGTAGGCAGATACATTTGGGTCACTGCAGTAGCAGGTCATGCTATGCATGTATACATTAGTTGTATCGGGGTGATCGATACATCAGAGTGAAGCATGGAGTGAAGGTCAACAGTGTATTGTCTTGCCGAAGACAAGGTCAAATGTTGAACCATCAGACAGAGGTATGCGATCGGAGGAAGGACATTTTTGTTGGCTGATAGTGCATAATCTTGCCGATATGCAAGTGTAGACATACAAAGGGGAATGCATGTTAGGGTGTTTGGCTCCTCATCACACCATGAAGGAATGTTGTGTTCACATCCATCTGTTCCACTTCTAGATCATACGATGTTGTAAGAGATAACAAGAACCGAATAGATGTCAGCTTTGCAACGGGAGAGAAAATATCACCATAGTCAATTCCCTCCACCTGAGAATACCCCTTTGCAACCAATCTAGCCTTATATTTCTCAACTCTGCCATCTACACTTAATTTCTTTTTGAACACCCATTTGCATCCAATATGTTTTCATCCTTTAGGCAAAGGAACCAAGTCCCAAGTATTATTATTTTCCAAAGAAGCCATCTCCTCTTCTATGGCCTCCTTCTAGGAACTTGCATCTTTCATACCCATAGCCTCTTTCACAGTTCTAAGCTCATCAGTGTTAGAAATCAAAGCAAAAATACAACTGGAATCATGCAATGAATAACCAAACCTATCAGGTTGTTGCCTTATCTGCGTGGACCTTCTCAAAGGTTGAGGTTGAGGTTCTTCATCTTCTTCTAAACTTTTAGAGCTATTAGAGCTCTCCTCATTATCAAGTCCAATAGATGTTTTCGGTTCAACTTTCTCAGGGTGGAAGGAAGCTGAACCACATCATCTTTCTTCTCTTCTTTCTCTGGCTGCAAGACAACAAAAGAAGGATTGAGCTCTCTGAAGATCACGCTTCTGCTATATAGAACTCTCTCAACTACTGGATCCCAAAGCTTGTACCCTTTCACACCGATGCCATAACCGATGAAGATACACTTTATAGCCTTGTTCTCCAACTTAGACCTCTTCTCCTTAGGCACATGTGCATATGCCTCACAACCAAATACTCAAATGTGTCTTAATGAAGGCTTTTTACTATACCATACCTGCATAGGTGTCTTATCAACGAGCGCTGATGTAGGAGACCTGTTAACTAGGTAACAAGCGGTAGCAACAGCTTCAGCCCATAAATTTTGTTCCACTTAGCATACTCCTTTCCCTCTCCATCAACGTTCTATTCATCCTCTCTGCAACTCCATTCTGTTGAGGGGTATATGGAGTTGTCTTGTGTCTCTCAATCCCCTATTCTTTACAGAACTTGTCGAAATCTGTTGAACAGAACTCACCACCATTGTCAGTCCTCAAACACTTAATCTTTCTATCCTTTTGATTCTCTAAAAGAGCTTTGAACTCTATGAATCTATTAAAGACTTCAGATTTACTTCTAAGGAAATACACCCATGTCCTTCTACTGTAATCGTCAATGAATGAAACAAAGTAAACAAATTTTGAAATTGAAGGAACATTAACAGGACCAAACACATCAAAATGAATCAAGTCCACCTCAGAAGATTTGTGAGAATTGGAATAAAACTGAACACGATTTTGTTTTCCATAAATGCAATGTTCACAGAAATCGAACTCAAGGTTACAATCATTCATACCCTCAACAAGATTTTTATCCTTTAGGGTCCTCAAACCCTTTTCACCAATGTGACCAAGCCTTTAGTGCCATAACATTGTCTTCTCAGCTGGAAGTTTCATCTCCATAGAATGAGCACCCTTAGGTACCCAGAAAGCATGACCATTGGAAGTAGATGCAATAGTCTTCTTCGCTGTTGGTTCCAATGGTGAGGATGAAGACTCTGAAGCTCTCTTCTTTGAAACAGAGGCACTATTGTATTGAACTACGCATGCATCAAGCTAAAATAGAGTGCCAATCCGAACACCCTTAGCCAACACCATAGATCCTCTAGTCATCTTGCATCCTCCATTCGAGAAAATAACCTACACACCCACATCATTCAATTTACTTAGAGAAAGAAGGTTTCGTGTCAAACCAGGGATATGTAGAACACCACTGATTCCCTTTACTCATCCATTAGGGAATTGAATCAAGACACTTCCATGGCCAACAATATCCAGGTGAGAATCATCACCCAAGTACACCTTTCCACCATCGTATTCTTCATACTTCAAAAACTAGCCCCGATGCGAGGTCATGTGAAAAGATGTACCAGAGTCAATAAGCCACACATCCTCAGATGCATGCGTTGCAAAGGCAATGACAAATTCTTCTCCTTCATCCTGAGAGGACTTGGCAGAATCTGAATCATAATTCTTCTTCTTTTTCTTTTTCTCCTCCTTGCACTCCTCGCGGAAGTGACCAGGTTTGCAACAGTTCCAACACAAGGCCTTGGACTTTCTGGGAGACTTAGATCTCCCATGGGATTGGGATCTTCCTTTTTCTTCCTTCTTCTTATCCTTTTTCTTTCCCTTCTCTTTAGATCTACCACGAATCGCAAGAGCCTCCTTAGCTGATTTGGAAGACTTTCTCCGCATCTCTTCAGACAACAACGAAGAAACCACTTCATCCATCTTGAAGGTGGTAGTGGTACTCCCAATGGCCATAACAAGGTGGTCCCATGAATTTGGTAAGGAACACAATAATGTCATACATCGATCCTCCTCCTCCATCTTCACACCAACAAAAGTCAACTAAACAACAAGCATATGAATGTATTCATGTGATCAACGACAGATCCTTCATCTTCCATCAGAGAATATAATTTCTTTCACAAGAATAACTTGTTCACCAGGGATTTAGCATGATAAACATCTCCAAGCTTCTTCCAAAGTTCCTTTGCAGTCTTCTCTTCATGGATATTCAGGAACAGTGAATCAACCAAACAGATTCTTCTCAAGCCCTTAACTTTTTGATCTTTGAGATCCCAATCTTCTTGAGACATTGCTGTTGGTTTTGTACCAGATATGGCTTCCCATAAATCCCAATCTACAAGCATGTCCTCCATTTTGAGTTTCCACAACTTGAAATTACTGCCATTAAACTTCTCTATCTCAAACCTCCCAGATGTGCTTTCCATCTCTTACCCGCAACAAAGATTTCAAAATCCTCTGCACAAGCTCCCACTCAAACGAAGATCAGCTCAAAAAACCCTCTACCCAAAAACTAGAACCAAAGGTGATCAGGCTCTAATACCAACTGAAAGGAAGCAAGGTACGCGGAAACACTTCCTACACTGATCTACTGAGGAAAGACTTATGCAAATTTTTATTTTTATAGTTATAGATTAAGATGCACATTAACAGAAAGATAATAGCAACTTCCAAATGCAAACACAAAACTCACAACACAAGATATATGTGGGGAAAACCCTTTCAGGTTAAAAACCCCACACTCCAAAGCTGCCTAATATATTATTCAAGAATCACGAAGATTACAATATACTTGTAGAGCAAGCTTTTACAGTAGTATATCCAACCAGAGATCTAGGAGGTAATTTGACATCTATAAGATTCTTACACAACCTCCATCTCTAGCTCCTAATATATAGGAGATGCAATACAATAAACCAAACATTATTGGTAATTACAAAACCATGAGCCAAAACCACCCATAAAGTGGCACCCAAATTATCTCCAATCAAATATGCCTTGTGATGTGCCTAACCACACACCAACACATGTAACTCTCCCCTTTACAACTCTTTTATGTGTCCAACATGTTTTTATATTTCCCAAAAATAGAAGGTCCAACTTCCGGAGGCCATAACTTTTGATCTGGGTGTCTGATTGACGAACTGTTTGATGCGTCAGAAAGTTCGTGAAGAGATCTATCACCCTATAACCCACTACACTAGTTATGACAATTTTTAGGACATTTAGAAAAGTTTCGATTCCGGTAATTGAGTTCAAAACTTTTTTTTTGGTAGTTTCAAAAAATAGAAACATTAATATCTCGTGATCCAGATATGTTCTTAAGACAACACTCACCTGAGATGTTCACTTAGCTGTTCTGAACCTTTTAAGAAAAATTTCAGGTCAATCCAAGCTCAATCAAAGGACTTACTAAAAATAGTAAGTCTCACTATTTTTAGCTCTTTTGGAAACTTTGAAAGTTCCGGACCACTCTCCAAGATAAAGGGTATTCAAAAAGATCAAAACAGGGAAGAATAGTAACCTTTCGAGGTTGCAAGGTTGAGACACTTTTCCTAACAATTGGCATGATGTTAGTTTATGACATATATTTCCTTTCTAATGCTCCATAAGATATATCTCAAAATTATTACATGTCATTTAGAAAAAAATAAAATTAAATGCACATTTGGTATATAATTGAAATTCTTTATAAGTAATATTAAATAGAAATGTCATCTATTAATAAGTTATATATATATATATATATATAGTTTTTACTAAATCTTTCTATCACGAACACTCCAAGATAAAGAATGAATACTATTTTTAATTTTTAATTTTTAATATAACACTTAGTAAAGTTATGAAAGAAAGAATATGACATATTTCCTTCCCTAATGTTCTATATCTCAAAAATATTACATGTCATTTAGAAAAATTAAAATTAAATACAAATTTGATATAATCAAAATTCTTTATAAATAGTATTAAATAGAAATGTGTGGAAAAAAATTAGTTTTCTTTATTTAGTTTTTACTTTATCACCAAAACGCCAATAACGAATGAATACCATTTTAACTTTTAATATAACACTTAGCAAATTTATGAAAGAAAATAAAATACACATTTTGTGGTCCTTGAAACTAAATTCATGTCATCAAAAAAGGGGATTAAAAGTATATTAAAAGTAAATGGGGATTTTACATGTGTTTAATTGACCCAATGTGCTAGGGAATATATATATTATGATGTTTGTAAATTGTAATAAGTAAATAAAATAACATAGGTAATGCTGAGTTCCATATTATGAAAAATTATTTAATATTTTTTATTCCTTAAAACAATTTTAAAAAGAGAGGTAAATTCATACAAATATAGATTTAGTTGGATTTTTTGAGGTAAAAGAACATTAAAAGTAAATGGGACATTTATGGGTGTTCAATTGACCCCATATCATGTCATACTTTTTTGAGAATATATATTATGATGTTTGTAAATTGTAATATTTTATTTGACTTGTTAGAGTTCATGCAAAATTGTGTACACTTTACACAATGCAATGTTAGTTGCATATTATGAAAAATTATGTATATTTTTTATTCCTTAATTCATCTCACCTAAGAATAACCATCCTACAAATATAGATGGAGTTATTAATTTTGTAGATTTATGCTAAGAATGATTTTCCAATTTTTGGTTTTATTGGTTTTATTGGTTTTTTTTATTTCCATGTTTTTTATTTTATTGATTTTAATTTTAATTTTTTTAATGTTCTAGTAGAGATTTTTCTCTCATTCTTGGTTTTGATTTTTTACCACTTCTTCCTTATTCGTGATTTTATTTTAGGTTTTGTTCAATTCTAAATTTTAATTTGCAATTGTCGGCTATATTTTTGTAAGGTTTATGATTATTATTTTAATATGTTGACTATATAATTATTTTTAAAATTTTTTTTGTTAACAGGCTCACGCCATAACACTAAAAAAAGTGATATTTATTTTAAAATTTTGCTTTTCTTGTCAACTATTTACCAGGTGTGTGCCTAAATTTAACTACATGTGCAAATGCAAGTTGCTAATGCTTCTACCTCGGATTGAAGCCTAAAGGAAGTCAAAAGCAATGCAAGATTAAACAAAAGCTTTATACCTTCCTTGATGTTGAGATGTGCTCCCTGTGGTGAAGGGTTGATGATTACTATGTTGAGTTGCTCAAGTGGACTCCTCAATGTGACGACGTTTACCTGTAAATGCTTATTGATGTCAAGTACTTGGAGATGGTTTGAATTTATAAATTTGAGGGAAGAGGAATGAAGGGCTAAGATTTGATATTGGATTGTGTTATATTCCTAAAATCATGTAGTATTTCATCCACAAAGAGGATTGCTTCAAAAAAGTAGAAGCCAAAATGAGAGGCAATATTTGCACTCAATACTTGCATGTGCATTAATTATTCACAAAGGAATAATACAAAGATATACAATTGTATTTGTCAAAAATAGACAAAGTGGAAAAGCAAAAAGCAATCTTATCTTATGTGATAAAATTAACACATTAATAAAGGAAAATGTTTTCCTAATTAACTCCCTAATTAACTTATGCTAATGTGTAAATATAATTTTACACCAACACCCCCATAAGTGCAGCTTAGGGAGATTACACACAAGCTAAAAGGAAAGAATAAGATGAAGATGAGGATGGGTCTCGGCAATAAAGCCTAACCAGGTACCCATTTACAAACAAGAATCTCTCATAAAGTGGAGAAAAGGAGAAAAATCCAGTGGGAGAAAACTCTCCAAAAGAGAGAAAACTACAAGTATGTACAAGTGATATGAACTCAAACAACCAAGTTCATCATAAATACATAATAAATACCCACCCATTAGAGAAAGCGGATGAATGAGATTCTAAATCCCCTCCAAGAAGCAACTCCTTTACCAATGATGAGTGCTTGAAGATAAAAAGTAATCCATTGCCTAGAAACAACATTTCTTCCCTTGGGAAGAAACAAATGCACTAGTGTATGAAGAAGCCATTCCCACATTCTGGATGAATAGGGAATCCATATCCAAATGTATTCATGTGCCTCTAAATGCAACTCTAGTGTGCTCATGCTAGAAAAAGATATCTCCTCTAAAACAAGAATTAAATGTCCAATCAAAGAAGTAGAACCAGGAGAGGACAAAATGTGAATTGCATCTAGAAACACAAAAGGTTATGTGATGACATCACTATCATAAAAATGAAATGAATATCTTCCAATGTATCCTCCACATCAAAAATGCGAGACTCCATAAACAATAATGAGATGTCTAGTAGATAGGAATCCCAAAGTGGTGGTGGATCTGGAAGACTACAAATGACCTGCTACAAGGAATCACTAGAAGCTCTTTGTGAAGCAACAAGAGATGAAGATGTTTTTGCAACTACTGGGTTAGAAGAATTTGGCAAACTAATTCCATTAATAATGCACAACTGTCTCAACTGATGAAGTTCATACATACGTTTTAATTCATGTAGCTGTTTCAACATAAATTCATCTATAGTGTGCCTTTTCTTTCTGCAATAATCACATGGAGACCTTATTACACTAGCAAGATTAAATGCAAAAAATAACAAGTAGGGATGAAGCCCACCCAAAAAACAAAATTTCTCCAGGTGCTAGTAAGTCCAAGTTATTAATCAAGAAGCATAAATTTGATAAATTGAATAAAATAAACTTGGACTTGAGTCTAAAAAAATCATATGGGTGATTGTGTGGATCTCTTTAATACCTTTCCAATGCCTATTCGATCTCAAAAAATAGAGATTTTAGGTGGAAGTTATGAGCTCGGAAGCCAGAAAAGAAGCTTGGACTTCAACCTACATAAAAACGACTAGCAACATAATCTAATAAAAGTGCTAGCACCACTAGATAGATCATAGAAATAGATTTTTGACACCTAGTTTTTTGTGAAATTTTGATACTGTATGTCCAAGATACGATCGTTTTCGTAAAACTGCTCCTTTAGGCAATGAATAAGAACACCAAAAGGTACTGATCGCCCATGTGACTGGGGGCTAAGTCTTTGGGGGTTGGCACCCAAACAAAGAATATTTTTAAGATTAAAAAATTAATAAAATATTCATTTGTACCTTTTGTGCATAGAAATTGAGACGGTATGGACATCGAGGTGGCATGAAAACCAAGGCATCACAAACATTGAGATGGCCCAAAAATTGAGACAAGCTCAGAAAATGATGGCATGGAAAGATAGGCTCTCTCAATATTGTGACCTTGCCTTATCACTCCATTTTTCTTCTTTATCTATAGAGACTATCTCACGCAAAGGCAATCGTCATGTAGAAGTAATCACAAGCACTGCTTCCCTTGTTCCTTCCTTTGATGATTTGGAAAGCGGTTCCATTTTGCAATTTATACATTTTCTTTACCTACTATCATGGATAGTCCTTCTGACACCCTCTTCTATTGCACTAGATTGATTTTGAGGAATGGTACTCCCATATATATAATTACTTACGAAATGGTATATTCAACCAATTTTTTCTACACCTTATTACCCTGAATCTAATGGTCAAGCTAAGACTTCTAAAAAAAATCAAATCCTTCGTAAAATCATTAACACACATGGAAAGGATTGGTGCACTCAACTTATGCATTATGGGCCTATTGGATGAGTATTCATACAAGTACAAGCACAACTCCATACAATCTCATCTATGGCACTGATGCCATCATGCCATTGGAGCTGGAGATACCATCCTTGTGTCTCTCGCTTCAAGGGTTCATTGATGACAATACTTATCGTGAGCATCGTTTATAAGAGCTTGAAATGCTTGAAGAGCACTGAATAAATGCCTTAGAGCATCTTCGAGCCTATCAAAAGACTCAATCAAATTTATAATCAGTGTGTTCTCCCTCATTCCTTTATAGTTGGTGATTTAGTTTTCTACGAAAACCAATCTAATGTAAATGCCCTAACTGAGACCAAAGGATAATTTAGTCCTAACTAGCTAGGACCTTTCATAATCACTTATGTTTATGGTTCTAAGGCCTATGTTCTCCCCATAGTTGATGGAAAACCTCTTAAACAATCTATTAACGCTTCTCACCTCCATCACTTCCATTCACAATTCATGATTTCTTCTTGATTGTATGTGACATTTGTAGAATATGGCTATTTGAAACACCTACTATTCTTATATTATGTCATTTTATCATGGGCACCATTTCTAGATGCTATCATTTTCTTGGTATTTTATATTCTAAATGAATATAAGATCCGCTTTCTTAAAACACAATGCATCCATTTGTCAAGTGTTTTTCACACCTTACATTCAAGTACATGCTTGTTGTTTCTCCTTGACACAATTTCACGTGTCTTAGGTTCTTCGTTATAATTTTCAGAAATTGTAAAAATTACTACATTGATTTAATCTTATTTTTTCTTTAGAGTAATCATTTATTTATCATGTTAATTAATTAATTATACAAATGATTAATTAATTACAATCATTTCTATTGTTTGAATAGATGTTTATAGCATTTAATTGAACAATTATATAATAAAGTGTCTCTAATCTGACCCTTTGATGCCGCATCTTGTAATGGATATGTCGATCTTTTTGCATCCTTTCTATAAATACAAGATCGACCTCCTCATTTAGGTATCAGGTTTTGGGGATTAGAGAGTCTAGGGCGTTTAGAGTCCAATTGTATGCTCTTAGCTTGTGCTTTATGCAATCTTGCTAATCAGAAACTGGTTAGGAATTTTATTTAAGTCTTTATCATCTTAAATACATAATATTTGAATTTATATATGAAATTTGGATGTTTGTAATTCACTTTGTTTTATTAATCCCTGATTTGATCTTGATAATAGTAAGAGATGTTGTTCATTGTGTTGAAGCATTAGGTTTCTATTTATTATGATGACGCATTTATCAATGAGAGAAGAATAGAGTGAGAAAATTATTATAGGCAAAGATTTCATCATCAAAATCAAAATTACGAAAGTGAGGAAAGAAAGGAAGGAATTATTGTCTTGTGTTTATAAATGGTATCAAAATTGCAGACCAAGTGTTGTTAGAAGCATCAATATATAAAATCAAAGGAATACATTCTTGTGGTATTTGAATTGTTGGAAGATTTAAACATTTATATTTAATCTTTTGAATTGCTTCTATTGTTGTGTGATTCCATGGTTTATGCCCTTTTGTTTTTAGTACTTTTTGAATCCTTTCTCTAGCTTTAGCTAGATATTCATTAAATTTCACTACATAATTTTGGTAACCAAGAAATCTTTATATCTACTTTTTATCAGTCAATTCATCAGGAAATTCTTGAATTCTTTTTAGAATATGTGGTTGTAATCTAATTTTCCCCCGAGCCAAATGAAGTCCCAAAAAATCAATGTCTATGTAACCAATAAACATTTTATTAGTAGAAAGACATATTCCATGTCTCTTTATGGCCTCATAAAGTTGCTCTAAATGCTAGAGATGCTTTTTAACTATATCAGAAAACACAATAATATCATCAATATATACACAACAAAAATGTTTGAGATGCATGTGAGCTTGATCCGTTCTTCTTTGGAAATATATTGGAGTTGTGCACAATATGAAAGGCATGACATTCCACTCATATAAACCTTGAGGAACTAAAAAAGTTATTTTATAATTATCTAATTCTACCAATTTGACTTTGCCAAAATCCTGATTTACAATCAAATTTTGATAAAACCTTTTTATGAGTTGCTCTTCTGATTAAATTAGTGCTAAAGGGTATTGGATAATTGAATGACAGAATGATGTCATTCAAAGCTTTATAATTTATACAGAATCTCTTTTTCCCTCTAATTTTTTCTACTCTTTTGTTTACAAGAAAAGTTGGACAAGAAAAAGGACTTTTGCTTTCTCTAATAAATCCTCCTAAAAGTTCTTATAGGTGTTCATTTATCTCATTGGTTTCTGAGGGACTTAGTAAATAAGCTGACTAATGTGGTATTATTGAGAAAATTTAGGTATGAGCTTAATTTCACATTATTGTTGCTCCTCTATCCAAAATTTTAGTGGATTCATGCTATAACAGTTATGTTCAAATCTTTCTCTAATGGAACAAAATCTTTCATATTATATTTTTCCTTGCTTCTTTTCTTTTTCTTTTGATATCTTTTCATGATGTTCTTTTATTTCTTTCAAAGATTCATTTTCTTCTATTTTGTGACTGGAAAACTTTAGAGTAGGAATCTTGATCATTCTACCATTGTGTTTAAAAATATTGATGTTGTTTTTAACACAAATGGTTCATACTTAGTCAAAAATGTGTATCTTAAAAGAACATGATTAGCCATATCATCAAGTTCAAAGAAATCAATGATAAAGATTTTTCCATTGATATTGATATGAACATCCTGGGCATACAATAGAACTAGAAGACCATGAGTTAGGAGAAGAAGAGGAGGATCTTATACCTGAACCTGAAATAGAGGAGGAAATTGTTGTAGAAACATGGGAAAAATATAACAAAACCTATGATGATGGGTTTGATATAGAAATGGAAGATGCCTTAGAAGAAAATCCAGGTCCATAACAAATGAGGGCTACTTCAACTAATGGTTATATTCTAAATATTTTGATAAAATCATAGATCCTTATGATGCAATTTGTACCTGGTTTGACAACATAAAAAATGTCTTTGAACATAGATCTCAATGGACAGAACCTCAAAAGGTCCATTATGATGTAAGACTATTTTCTTGAAAGATGAGATATTGGTGCGAAGGAATGGTGGAACAAGGACCCAGATCTCCAAAAGGATCCATAATGGAAGACGATATGGGTCATGAAGATATACTTGATGCAAGACTTGAGCAATTAAAATTAGCCATGCTAGATCAATTCTGCATTGATAGAGAAAATAAAGCAAGAGAAGCCAAAATAATTTCATACCAGATGGAATTATGCAACCTTGCTAAATTTAATGATTATTTCTTAGTATTTGAAAAAATTACATATCTAGGAAAGGTTCAGAGTCTGGTTCCCACAAAAACATATTTTCTTTCATTGTTACCATGTAGAATAGGAGAATTCGCAAAAAAAATTATTACAGAACAAAAAAAGAGAAATTGAAAAATTTTCTCTTCAAGAAATAAAATGCATAGTATGGCAAGACCTTAAAGCTCAATGTTTGTTAAGAGGAGTGTTAAACAATTTAGATGATTATAATTCTTCTTGCAATTTGACAAATTATTGCAAAACAACTCCTATTGGTCAAGATTGGGGTTGTAAAACATTCAATAAATGTTCTTTTGAAAATTGTGGATGTAGCAAATGCATCTCATTAATATTTCAAGTAAAACAAAATATATTCTTCTTATGATAAGCATGATACATGGAAAGGTGGTGCTGCAACTTGGAAACCCTATAAAAAGTATAAATTCCACCCTATAACCAAACAAAACTTCAAAAGAAAGGGACATAGAGTACCTTCTCATGTCCTTATAAAGAGATCTCAACCAAAAAGAGTACCTTCTCATGTTAAATGCTACATTTGCAATGGCCTTCACTATGCTAAACTATTAAAATATATTATTCTACTCAAAGAATTATTCTACATCCTCTACAATATGCTTTTGTACTTTAGCATAGATTATCATTTACTGTCATAACCTGCTAAAGTGGGGGCAAATTGCGTACCCTCACAATTTCATGCTATGTTTTGGACTTTCTTTGACATTCATTCCCTTAGCATGTTTCAAGGATCACTTTAACCTATTCTTGGCCTCTTTTTCCCTTACTAGATTGCTAGATGTCTACATCACAGTCTAATTCTCTCTGTTGATTTGAGACCATGTGTGAAATTTGAAAATTGTTCTTGAGGATTCTAGTGTGACGCACTAGCGTCCTAGAAGTTTTTAAAAATTTAAATGTTAGTTTCCCGCTCAACTACTTGTTGTCGATTGCTATAATGTTCATCTGCCCAACAATGCCTCTAACATTTGAATCTAACCCTTCAACTTCTAAGAAACTCTTTTTGAAAACCTATTCTTTAGGATTTGGCTTGGAAGGAGAACTCTCTACACAAGACATGGAACTCTCTTGGCTCATGTTGCTGAAATTACCACCATTGTTGAAGCTTGTTCAAGGATTCAGGCTATTGCATAATAGTTGGCTCCTCTAAAAAGCTCACTTTCATTTTTCTACATCATGTGGGTAATATTGTTCTCATTCTTGCTTGAATAATATTGTTGCAAATCTCTTTATCATGTTTTCTTTCTTCTCTTAGCATATTATTTGGTGACTATCATCTCCTCTTGTTGAATCTCATGCACACACGAGTTTATTATTCTTTGTAGACCTAAGAATAATAATCATAAACTCTTGTCATTGTTCTTAGTTCCTAGATGCACGTAGGCTAAGAGCACACACTCTTCAATTTATTTTCTATCTTGGCTATTTGTGGAGATCAAAACACCAATATAGGGGCTTAAACACTCTTGGCAAGCTTTAAGCAATATTACAACCATTTTTGTTATCCTCGACTGCAAGTTTATTGAAGATCAACTCGCACGATGGTTTGCATCTCTCTTTCCCCCTTTGTCATTTCTATTTTTCATTACAAATACATGATTTGTGTTGCCTCTTTTAGCATTTTAACACATTTTTGGTACATCCTAGTTTGTTGGTGTTGTGCATGTTTCCTGGTGTGCAGATTTAGTTGTTTCAAATTAAAAAGTTGAGTTTACCAGTATTTTGGACAATAGTGTAGAAATTGGACTATGTATGCACGATGCATTGTAGCCTTGGACAATGACTTCCATCTTCCGGTCCCATGTTCTCCTATTTCTATTATTTAAGATTTTGAATCCAGTTTATCAAATTTGTGTTTCAATTTCCTGTAAATCAACATCTTATCATTTAGCTTTATGTTTTAGCTTAGCAAAAAGTGTCATTTTGTAAATTTAAAACATGTTAGGATATTCTAATATTATTTTATTTTTTGTATTAAAATTGTTTACTCTTCTATCTGATAAAACAAATACTTGAAGTAATGAATAGATTTAACAATGTATACCAGATAGAGGAGTAAAAGTATATCTTTATTCACATGAAGTTATTATAGAAGTAGACTAGAGATGGCCAACCAAGGATCATATTACTTTCCTTGACAATACAAAGTCAATTTAAAGACCCTGACAATTGCCAAGACCATAACCATCTACCAATTAACTCTTATAACTTCCCAAAACCCAACAATAGTTAATACATAGTCAAATAACCATATTATGAAAACATAATAAAAGGCGTTGTACATTGACTACATCATCCCCCCCAAAATAAATCGTCTTCCAAGACGAAAAAACAAGCATCAAGCAACATTAAGTAAGGTTTTCCAAAATTGTGACGATGTTGTAGACAAAGGAGAACCCATACGCTGATGCTTTCCACTAGCAGCCAAAACAACCTCATCATAACCTAATGTTTTCACAACTAGTGAACGTTCCACGATGAAAGATGAATAAAGATCTACAATGTTAGTTTCAGCTGGAAGTAGAAAGGAAAACTGGCGACCAAACAAACAAGGAGCCCAATTTGGCTACACATTAGAGTCTAAAAATGCTACATCGAATTGATCACTAAACCAAAACGGTATTGCATGCATTGTAGAGGTAGTCTCATCAAAAGAACTTTGTTCGACATACCTCTATTCCCTGAATGTAGTTTCATCCAATTCACCAACATATATGAAGAATTCCCTATTTCTATCAAAGTCATAGTCTAAGGAAGAACCAATTGTAGAACACTAGACATAATGCAAAAAAAAATTCACAGATTAATTCAAAAGATTCATGGAGTAATTCAGCAAGAGAAAACTAAAGTGTGCTAGACTATGCAGGATAATTTCTTTGCGCAGATCGTACAACATCACTAAACGGAGGGAAAACATCAAACCATGCACCATCATCAACCCATAATTACTATACCACTGAATATTAACATCCTAAGCATACTATACAATAGAAAATGAAGTAGATGTATGGATAAGAGTGTCTGAAGAAGCCATACAATTTGAATTGTTAGTGAGGGTCATACAGTCCAACTACATAACAGGTCGTACAATGAGCAAGTGTTTGACTGTAGAATATTGGAGGTCATATGATGCAAACTAAGAAGAGGAGGACCATATGGTTGTAGTAGGTATGGCAGAAAATGAAAGCCGTATGATGGAAATCTACTATGTTGATCGTACGATGGAAGGAAGCAAGTGTTGGACATACAATAGAGTAAGAGGAAGAATGTATGGCTACAAGGAAGGTCGTATGATGGTAATCAGGAAGTGTGGTCATATGGCAATTGAGACATTGTTAAAGATTATTGGATTGTCATTTTTTATTGCCGTATGGTGGAAGGAATTTTTTCATTTTCAAACCTTTTAATATTCTTAGTTTTTAACTGTCATACGATTAGGGAGTAGTGTGGTCATACAGTCAAGGAAAATTGATTATCATAATTTTTAAGTTCTCCGAAATGGTTGTCGTACGATGGGAATAAATAGGTCTTTATTTATTATTATTTTAGATCTTTTCTTTTTCATCCAATTTAAAAAGATTGAACTTTTATGTCTTCCATTTTCTTTATTTTTTCATTTTGTTCTTGTGGGGCGCACCTCATTTTTTCATTGACTTCAATATTTTTCTTTTTATGTCTAAGACATTTGATACCTTTTTTTCGTAATTTTCCTCTGAAGTTGATCTGCGTTCGTTAATTTTGCAATCTTCAATAAAGTCAGGTGCTTCTACTGGAACTAGAACCACTGATTTTTATGCACCTCGTATTATGTCTGAGACACAAACTATCCAACTTTTCAAAATTGTTCTTCATCTACTACTCTTCGTTGAGCTCTGTAGCTTCAATAAAATTACAATTGGACGAAAAAATCTTAGTCCTCCATTTGCTAGTGAAATAGGTCATGGAGAGAATTTGTTTCATTTTCTGAACATGATTGCAATTCTATTATCCCTTTGACTTTTGGCTGCATTGAACCTTGATCATGCTTCTCCATCTACTCTTCTTCAAAATCCGAATTTGACGAATCTGAGAAAGCTACTTCCTCACTTACTGCTTGTTTTTTCAAATCAATCATATATTTCTGACCCTTGTTTTTTATGGAGAGTGTTTTTTTTTCCAATTGTGGTCAGCTTTGGCTGCTACCAGCGAACCTTGACCCAACAATGCATCGTACACTTTCTTCCATAATGAGATGACCACAAAATTTAATAAAAAGGTTTGAGTTTCAATAATTATCTTTTCACCCATTAAAACTCCAAGTACCTAATTCCTTATTGATATGAACCCACTAGTTGAGAAGTTGGGGGCCAAATGGTCAACTTACCCAGACTTCTCCAAGTGTCTTTCAGAAGTAGGTTCACACTAGCCCGCCATCAACAATTGTATTAGTGAGACTCCTTCCAAGAATCTCTATACTCACCACTGTTGGTTTCTTTGCCATGTTAACTATCAATAACATGGGATGGATCACTTGGTCTCCCGACAATGGGGATTCGGTTATCAAGTCTATTCTTTCTAGACTCTAAATGGGTTGTAGCACACAACATCTCATTCCTCCCAAATACAATATTAGTTATAACATTTTGGAGTTCATGAATAATTTGTAATAAATCCACTACCTTAATTGGTACGATAATTTTTTATTAAGCAGCATACCAAAGTGTTGAACCCTTTACACAAGGCCCCTAGGTTAGAACAAAACAGGGCACAAACAGGCCAACAACATCACACAAACAACACACAACCTGTTGAAAACTAGACTAAACAAGGGATCTAGACAACACCAAATCCCGAACTAGCAAATCGAACTCCCTTGGCCCTAGGGCGCATATTAGCATCAGATTTGGGGAATCATTTCTTTATACGTTGGACCACTGTCCAGGAAAACTCTAAATCTAAATCCTCAAAGCGAGGCGAGAAAAGGGGATCCTCACCAAACGTCGCAACCAAAGAAACCACATGCAAAGAGGTCGAACCAAAAGCAGGCAGAGCCAAAGATATGATTGGAATTGACGAAGTAGCAATTCGACCTCGAACAGGAGTCGAAGAAGCAACCGGAGCCAACGAAGGAGACCTAGCATGATCAAAATCAACAATCACCTTATTCGCTAGCACTCCCACAGAGTCCATAGGGGGAACATGCCTTGCACTATTTTTATCGGATTGTAATTCAATTGTTACTGTACTTGCATTTACATTTGAGTGGTGTCATTCGTTATCCATAGCATACTCCACTTCAACTCTTGCTTCACAAAATCTTTCTTTTTTTGTATGTGGGTCTGGGTACACAACCTTTTTTGCTTCGGCTTGAGTAATGGCCAATACTTCGTTATGCCTTTCTACATAAATCATATTGATGTTGGCATTTTTCTTTGGACATCTGGTGTCTTCATGGTCTCTAGGTCAACACCATTTGTACAATAATCCTCATTTGGTGTGCTTGTTCTAGCAGTCTCTCGCAAAGTGTCCCCATTCATTACATTGTCGGCATTGTATGATAGGGTGTCTTTTGGGGTCATACTATATTTGACTTCAACTTCCCACTCTTAGATTTTGATAGCCACCTAGAGATGTGTTTGTGTTATTTTGGGGCTTTGGTGTAGTGTTGGTCAAGTGGATTGCTCTCCCTATATAAAGAGCACTTGTGTGCTCCTGGTCTTCAGATTGTATGTGCACTATTTTATTGAATAACACAAAACTTGACAAATACCACAAAATATTTTTCTAGGACAGTTACCTTTGGTGTGACCTTCATTTTTACACTCAGTACACCATAGTTCATTGGTTTCTTTGTCGGTTTCTTTCTCTACCTTCAATTATTTTATCATCCAAAACATGTCCCTCCTTAGCATTTGTACTGTTCCGGATTCATTGTCGCTACTTCCATACAAACTATCATCTTTATTAGTTTTTCTTCTCATCTGAATGGACATTTTATCTTCACTTTCTATATCCATTGCCTATTATAGGCTTCTCCATAGAATGAATGTGGTACTACTTTTATGTCTTTCCTTAGTGATGGAATAAGTCTCTTTATTAACCATCTTTTCTTTAACCCATCAACAGGTCTATTTATAACTTTACAAGCAATTCTTTAAGTCTATGATTATAAGCTTGTGCATTTTTGTGCTTACTTTGTCTTGTATTGTAAATTTCTTCTACTATTTCATTATCATTTAGAAGCAATTTGAACTCTTTCTTGAAGGCCTTCTTTAATCTCTCCCATGTATTTTACGAGGTTGGTTCAATTTCTATATACTAGTCAATTACTACTCCTCACAAGGTGGCTGGAAAAGACCGTAACCAAATTGTTCTATCATCTTGCCCATTTACTATTCAGATTGTTTCACAAGTCTTATAGTGCCTCACGAGATCCATTGCCCGTAAACTTGGGCAACTTTTGTCTTTCTACATTGGGGCTTATCATAGTTTTGTTCTGATGCAAACCTAGTCTTTGGGACCTACTCGCTAGGAAGTTTTCATTCAGATGTTTCAGTGCTCCTCTCACACTCTTAGCCACGTGAGAATCCTCCACTCTTCCTGCAACTTCAGCATTCCACACACTTGTTTCGCCTCCAGATTTTCTTTTATATACCCTTAGCCCTCGGGTTTTTAGCTCAGTTTCTTCTCCTTCAATTGACAACCCTTCAATGCCTTGAAAGTTGCTCTCATACGCTTCAATGAAGGAATCTTTAGACTCCATCTCCCAACTCCCCTTGTCTAGAGGAGGTTGTATTGATTTTTTCACTTGGTTTGAAAGATCAACCCACACTTCGTTTGGTAGTGGTAGGTGTCTTTCTATCTACCAATCTTTCTTCGTATGCTTATTTGTAGTGGAAGTGTGTTGTCTCTCTCAACTACAACTCCTACTCACGCTCCGACTTTGACTCCTACTTTGGGATGGACTTTGACTTCGACAATTTCTCTTAGTCTTTTTTTGTGTTCTCTTTGTTCTACCAACCTTAAAGATCACCTGATCGCTTGATCCTGACCACGTTGTGGCTTGTTCCTACCTTTAATGGGGTCTAAGGGCATGAATATCTTATATTAGACCCAATTTCTTTAAGGCAATGGCACCAATGTTTACTCTTCTATCTGATAAAACAAATACTTAAAATAATGAATAGAATTAATAATGTGTACCAGATAGAGGAGTTAGAGTATATCTTTATTCACATGAAGTTATTACAAAAGTAGACCAAAGATGGTCGGCCAAGGATTAGACTGTTTTCCTTGATGATACAAAGTCAATTTAAAGAACTTGACAATTGCCAAGAACACAACCGTCTACCAACTGACTTTTATAACTACCCGAAAGCCAACAACAATTAATACATAGTCAGATAACCATATTATCAAAACATAATAATAGACCATGTACGCTAACTACAAAAACAACAAAAAAATATTTCTTCCATGAAACTAGTTTGATCCTAGTGTAGTGCCTTTGAAAACATTTAACTTAGAAAACAAAGAACATTCTAGGTTAAACTGATTTTTCAACATTACAACTACATGTACCCTAACAAATACAACCAAGAAAAGCAAGGAACAAAATGCATAAACCATTCACCACTATCAAGCACTATGATTGAAACCAAAGGCAACAAACAAAACCATTACCACATTGCATTTCCAAAACCTGCTTCTGAGAGACACTGACACCACCAAGGATAGAATGCCACCTATCATAAGCCCTCAAAATGAAGTCAAAGCCACCAAAACACTTCATGTGAGAGAGTGTTGATGACATGAACGGCTACCAATAAAGTAGTTGGTGGACGACCACACTAGCTTTGGGCATCTCCATGCATAGTGGCTCATGAAACACATTATGCATGGATGGGTGTTGTTTTGTTTGATAGTTAGATAAGGTAGGCTCTAGTACACATATTCTTGGATCATCTCTTAGAGGAACACATTGCCATACAAGAGAGACTAATCATCTAAAATATGCACCAAATGATTGGGCCTATGTAGGAATTTACTCCTACACGGTGCAGGCAAAATGTTCCTTTACACCTTTTATCTTTTCTTACAGGTAGTGAGATGCATACCCAATAAATCGTCAACTAATCATCAATAAGCCCTTTTAGAAACTGTGACCATTAATGCAAGCTTGTACCATGTGTGACTGCCTGGCCTAAATGAAGACGTGACAAATCTTATGGTGGAAAAATATCAGTAGATTATCAATCATGATCAATTTGGATTAAGGTAGTTTCTGACTGGAGCCATCAACATGACTCCTCCATCCTGAAAACATCGTCAAAAATATACACCACAGATACAGAAGAAGCATTCAACTTTATTCATACGATACACGATTATGCTCATATATTTTTAACTCTCCCAGCTAACTGTTACAGCAATTATGCAACGGAATTATTAAAACTCGTATAAGACAAACTATTCCTAAATTTCACCTCAGTTGGCATTACCCCACTACTGACTACTCCCCCCTACAAGTAAAGATTGTAATACTGTAATGCCCTCTCAGTAAACTAGTTACAAAGACAACCTACATGGAACCAAAAGCAACCTCCTCTTCCAGTTTTGAACTTCATGATGCTCCATCAATGGGTTTAAACTGTACCTTATATAGTTGTTGGCATAATCTGCAGTTTGGCCTGGGCTATAGATAAACCTCAGAAAAATCATCTTTGAGCAACTCAATTTTTCTTCAAAACTTCGGAAGTCGAGAACTGATATACCTGTTCCTTGTATGTTGTCAGTTCCTTACATACATGGATGCTGCTCTAAACATAGATCATTGACATTTGGCATCATCATCTTTTGTCAAATTATTATTGATTGCATCAATGAATGCTCATTCTAGATGCAAGATTTAACAGAAAAGATGATGCTCAAAATATATAAAGCATCTGAACCTGATTTGGTTCCTTGTATCGGTACTCAATACATGGATAAGGAGTTCAAAACTTCAAACAAAACCATGTTTAGTTGGGTATTAAGGATCAATTTTCTGTGGAAATTTTTTGTTGTTTTTATAGATGAAAACGATTCAACAGTTGCTTCCCTTCAATTATCTTCATTGGCTTCAATATTTCCATGTCTCAAACTACTTTTATGAAGAAAAGGAGTGCTGATTCGGGGCTATACTTAAAAACACATTTTAACCATAAATAGGTACACAGCCCGTATCCATGCCCCTATTAGTATTTTTTCTATGTCGGCCTAATTGTGTTAATGCTAATCTATCTCTTGAACTTTGTATTTATTGAGCATTTTCGCTCATTTGTAAATCAATCAATTACAACCAATTCATTCTGTATTCTCAAACTCCTTATGGTATCAGAGCCGATCTGAGTCGGACTCCCTCACGGGAGGGCTCAGGGTCTTGGGAGAGCTCCTTGTTTTCTGATCATGTTTTCCTCAGCGGCTTTCTTCAGGGTTTCTGAAGATTCTGATTGTCGTTGGCCAGTCTGAAATCGTGATTTGTTTCCTGGGGATCGCGTTTTTCCTCCCCAGTCACGATTTTTCCTCTGTGTATTCCGTCTGATGGTTTTCGTGGCCCTTCTGAGCCGTGTTTTAAGGACGCCTGTTCGCGGCTGAAGCGAACTCTGACTTCGCGTCCCTTTCTATCTCACTCGGCCCGCGTGCTCTGCCTTCCTGCTCACGACGTCTGAAACCCTCATGTGCCATCGCGATTTTGATCTCTGCATGGTCGCGTTTTTTTTACCAGTTGGAGATCGCGTCACCCTGCCCTGCCGAAATCTCCAGTTGTTGGCCGCGACTTTCAGGTGTTTGGGGGTCGCGATTCTTCCCAAATCGCGTTGTTCTGAGAACGAATTTTCATTGTCTATGGCCGGCGTCAGTATCTGCTCGAGCCACGCGACTGAGGGTTCTACTTTGTCTACGATTTCTTGTTTATGGTCGTGATTTTCACAGGCGCTCATAGTCCTGTGGATGCGTGGGTTTCGCGATTTTCTTTTGGCGGTTCTTTCCTACGTTTTGAAATCGCGTTTTAACCTTTATTGAGGTCACGCGATTTGCATCTGGTTCGAGGGTTCTGCATCCGGCACCGAGCTTTTCCTTCGTGTTTTGTTTCAAGCGACTCCTATTCCTTGGATCGTGATTTGCATTTGATAACCCTGCGATGGTCTTTTTGCTCCTGTGTTCGCTTCTGGATCGCGATTTTGTGTTCATGCCTTCAAAGATCAACGAAAATTTCCTTGTCTCTTCTTTTGGCGACTTCTAGTTTTGACATCCGCGGGAGATTTCTTTGGTCGCCGTTTTCATATTCCGGATCGGTGTTCTAAAACACATCAAAGCGACAATGTATTGCTCGGGTTTGAGTCGCAACTTCCAAGCAACCGTTCTGTCTACTTCAGCGGTCATTTTCTTTCCTGGAGTGGTGATTTTGCATTTGAAGACTCTCTGATAAGCGGTTCTATTTCTGAATAACCGTTTCATGTTTAAAGATCTTTGGCATCGCCGTCTGTGATTGTTTGTGCGGTATCTGTATATGCTTGACCGGCGGACCTTCTTTCTGCATTGGCGATTTGTTTCTCTATGCTCGCTGATTAGAGGTCCCCGTGCTTTGAGTGTCAAAAATCCTTGGTCAACAGGATTCTCTCCTTGCTAAACGGTGGTTTCTATTGCGGGTTTTTTAGTCGCAATCTGGAGATCCTATATTGGCGTTAAAATCTGCAGGCTCCAGTCTAAAGAATCGCGGCTTCAGCTTTTGGTCGCTCTCTATTTTCTTACTTTAGCAGACCTCGCCCTCAAAACTTGCGGTTGCATCGTCTTCTGTGTCACGGTCTCCATCCGTGGTTTCATAATCTTGATTCGGCGGTTCCATTATCTTCGGCGGGAGTTTTATTCCTTCACAATCGTGGGAATTTTTGTCTGTTGTCTTGCCTTAAGCGACAGTTCTGAAGTTTAGTTGAAAAGTTTCTTTCTTTGGTGCCGAAATCATTGGGTAGGTCCTGCTTTGGCAATCATCATTTTGTCACCGGCGGGAATATTTTCTCTGGGTTTTTCTTGATTTGCGCTTACAGCGCCTAAAATCCACCCGGCTATCTGTATTTCAAGCACCCAACAGTCATGAAGAAATTTTTTCCTCAAACTCTGTGTTCGGATGTTCTGAGCCCCTGCATTTCGTACTCTCAAGATTTGTATTTTGAAATCCATGTTTGGATTTATCTCGAGATCCGTGTCCCAATATCTGTGTTTCAGATTTATTCTGTGTTTTCGGAATCTGTGCTTCGTAACCCGTGCAAGGGCCCTGTTCAGCATCTGTGCTGTCTATCTGTTGCAATATTCGTGCCATCAGTTTGTAATCCGTCTTTTCGTGACTCGGAAAACGTGAAACATGGCATCCTGGTTCAAAAGCAGTCAGAAATTCAATAGCAACAAATTTTTTTCATCAGTATTCTCTGCAGGAACTTATCAAAGTTTGGTTCTTGTTTCGTAGCCCTGTGAATGGGGTTCTGTTTTTTGTTTTCAGCGGCTTCCTGGTTTGGCAAATGTTTTTGCCTTGTCGCTATTTCTAGAGAGCTTTCTGCTTCTTTGCCGTGGTTCACAGCTTTGCGGGCTTTCTTGGTTTGCGCTTACAGCGCTTAGCCCCTTCTTGTCTCCAGCTGGATCTGCGTTTCTCATTTGTGTTCTGCTTCTTCGGATTCCTCGGGATTTGTGTTTCGATACCCGTGCTCGGGTTCTGTTCTCTGGTTATGCCTCCATCTGTCTCCAATGGCAGTCTGTTTTGGGGGGCATCAGTTTTTAGTTAGTGGGTTTTCATAAATTTTCTCCTTAAAAATTCCGTATGGTTTTCATAAATTTTCTCCTTAAAAATTCCGTATGCTCCTGTATGCCCTAGTCAGGGTTTTCGTAGTTCGGGAGGGCTCTCTGGTTTCTGGACAGGTTTTACCGTTTTTTCCTTAAAAAACGATGATTTGTATTCTGATCCGTGTCTCGGATTTCGTGTTTGGTTTTGATCGATTTTTTACCTTAAAAATCGTGTCCGGTTTTGATCGATTTTTATCCTCAAAAATCGTGCTTTGTTGCAGTCTGTTTTGGTCGCACCTGGAGTTGCTGGGGCGCACATCTGCACAACTGACTTCTTGCAGTCTGTTTTGGAGTGGATGCTCATCTGTAAAAGTTTGGAGGGTTTGCCGATTTTTCCTCAAAATTGTGGCCGTTCTCGGTGTGTCTCTGGTTACAGGGAGGGACAGTTCTCCAACTTCAGGTTGGACGGTGGTTGTTGTTTTTGGTTATTTCCAGAAGTTCTGCAGTTTCTGGGAGGGTTGGTGGCAGACTCATCTCAAGTGGCAGAGTCAGTGGCAGGCTCCTGTCTTTTGTTGCAGAAGCGTTCTGAGAAGAAGGGGGCATCCTTCTCTGTTATTTCTCTGGGTTGTTGATAGATTGAGCATTAAGGGAGGGTATTAGTATTTTTTCTATGTCGGCCTGATTTTTCTATGTCGGCCTAATTGTGTTAATGCTAATCTATCTCTTGAACTTTGTATTTATTGAGCATTTTCGCTCATTTGTAAATCAATCAATTACAACCAATTCATTCTGTATTCTCAAACTCTTTAGCCCCAAGGTCAACTATAATATATGTTATCAAACTTAATTCAACCATGATACTTGTCATGCAGAAGTGGAACAAGCTTTCAATCAACAATACCATATTTTGACATTATAAGACATGAATAAATCCACTCTAATTCAACCATGATACTCATTGTACAGAATTGGAACAAGCTTTCAATAAACAATGCCATATTTTGACATTTAGGACATGAACAAATGAGATGTGATTAAACTCATGTAGTCTTGAAGATCATATTATTAGTTTGCGATAGAAGTCTCAATCTTACCTTCTTAGTTAATCTTGAGACAGAAGAATGGCACGACTAATTTTCTGTTCAATTGGCAAATTCAAAGTACCAAAAATATAATCTCACTATACTGTCTTTGTCCACCTAGGGCATAGCAGAAGTTAATTTATCACCCATAGGGAATAAGGAAGTCATTAAAATTCAATCTAAAGCTGAAAACTAGCAAGGCCAGGAAACAATCTAAGGATCTGTATCAGTGCTTGAGACTCTGTTCATATATATATATATATATAAAGGGTTTTAAAGAAAAGTGGACCTTCACTTTCATATCAAAAAACAGAACTAAAACATGCAAATGCAATTTGACATTATTGTCCTAGCATGTGTTTGAATTTTATATGACTTCAACTTTCAAGAATGAAGAAGAAAGATATAGACCTTTGGTTGACAGTGTGCCAACTTTGAGGCACATTTAGA
Organism: Cunninghamia lanceolata; assembly: GCA_027924645.1. NCBI lineage: Eukaryota > Viridiplantae > Streptophyta > Pinopsida > Cupressales > Cupressaceae > Cunninghamia > Cunninghamia lanceolata. The sequence goes on along the minus strand of BSBN01000490.1, from coordinate 4,153,412 downwards.
ACAAAAAAAAAATGAATCTATTATTAGACTGTAAAGGATACAAATTTATCCACATAATTCTCATGTTTTGAGTTTATTTCCAAAAGCTTGTTTTCTTGAAGCCAGCAATTAGGATGGAGAATCATTTAAGACCATCAATGATTATCCTTCAAGCACATCTATATTGGGCATATTTTAAAATAAACACATATTTGCAAATCGTTTGCTTCTGGGGAGATTTAAAACAGTTACAATTTCATGTTTAAGTATGTGCATAAAAAAAATCACAATTATACATACTGGATGCAAGCTGTACTGAGACAAACTTCCCTTTGCATTACTCACCGCAAGCTTGTGCACACAAAACAAGTACAAAAACACTTTTTTGAGGCACTAAAAACAGATAATTTTCCTGACTACGAAAAAACATTGCAATCTGGCTACTTTAATGCAAAACCAGAATAGAAGTATGTCTTCAAGAGAGCAATCTTCTTAGGACAATGACCATGATTCACTTTACCAAGTTCTTATATACTAGAAGCAAAAGGATCAATGCCAGTAGAAGCTTCCTATACCCACCTGCACTTCTCAATCCCACTACACAACATCCATGACAAGCATTCACTCTATTTATTTGTGGACCCCATGTCTTGTCTATCCAACCTATCTCAGAACCTTGAAACAATATTTCTTTCTGTCTCCATTTTCTGTAACAATATTTTCATTACATAGCTTTTGGATTTTAACAGCATTGCTTATTTCTCCCATGTGATTATCAAGAGGCCAATATTCCAGTATCCACAACCTCGTTCACTTTTTGTCGTGCCTTATTCACTTTTTGCGTAGCTGGTTTATCATGCTTTGGCAGAGGTGATTTTTTCTTCGTCTCAGAATCAGCAGTAATTGTGTGCTCTTTAGAATTGTCAATGTAGTTGTCACTGTCACGTGAGAGAATTTTTTCTGGAGAAGTCTTCACATTCATCTGCCCCATTTTGGTAGAAGGCATGATTGTTTTTTTAACTCCCACCAAATGCTTGTGGCCATTTGCGTGCCCATTTGTAGAATTGTTGTTTTCCAAACCATCCTTCATACCTTGAGAAAGCAAGCGATTTTCCCATGGACGGGCAGCAATCCAGCGTTCTATCCAGCTCCAACCCCAATTAGTTTTATCAATCTCATATCCAGAATATCCAAGGCTAGATTTTGAGTTAGCTCTCCACTGCAGACACACTGGAATCATAAGGCCTTTCAAACAACAAATCAAGTTCTGAATGAAATAAGAGCAGAATGAATCACATAGATTTAAGTCCATGCCTGATGAGAAAAAGCATATGCCATGGCTCGTTCACGTCTGACAGCAGCTTCTTCCCTCTGTTGTACCCTTGCTAGAATTTCTTCCATTGTTTCTGCACCATCCAGCCAGTCAACCTGTGTTCATAAAAGTTTTGCAAAAAGGTTAAAGTAGTTGAAAATATATATTAAACTGGGCGAAATATGCATGGATATATAATTAGACACACCAGCAAGCCATTAGCAAGACCCTGGCCAGGTAAATCAGCCTTATAAAAGTTCTCATGCATCAAACAATGACTCATTCAAACAAGCACTCCAATTTTCTCGAACTTAAATGTCTTTTCACATGTTTCCTCATTCTTTTTACTATTTATGTATTCAATTTCTTTGATTCTTTCTTCCAAATCACTATTGTCATTATTCCATATTATATGATTTCAATCAAGAAGAGTGCCATGAGTAATTTAATATTCCAGTCTAAACAAAATGTAGGTATGTAATGCAAAACAAATAGAATATGCAAGCAGCAACAATATTTACATTAGCAGAACTACACTAGGGGAATGTTCATATAGTAATCATCTCATCATAAAAACACAACATAACAGACGAAATATGACATCTTCATTGATTAATATAGTCATCATATTCATGGTCTACAATTTGCAGACCTGGCTCTCATACAATATGACAGCAAACTTAATCATAGAGAGCTCAGATCAAGTCAAGATGTACACATAGAAAACAAACAGAATAGATGCAGCAGTTGGCCACAATAGTCAAGGATACCTTATAAGTCTAGTTTAATTAACTTCCCATGCTTACTACGTCACCCTATATGAAAGCAACCATTTCTTTATTAGAGCCTTATTATCGTAAAATGTAATGATGTCAACTTATGCTTATGTCAAAACTGGGCTCTACATCTTTCCCCTCCATCCTTCACCCTGCTGTAGATTTGTCAGCATCCTTGACAACTTATGTAGTGGAAGTACTTTGGGGATGACATAAAAGGTGAATTCTAGTTACATTTAATTTCCAACTTCCTGCCTTCACTTCCTTAAAAAATCTCCTGAGAGTGTTGGTAGCTTTCACTGCCATTTTTAGCTTTCTTGGAATTGTTTCTCAACTCTCATCAACATGATCTTTAATTCTATTTTATCCTTGGTAAACTCTATTTCTTTGGCCTTCAAACATGCAACTTCCATTTCAAGAACCATAGCCCTTGGATATGACTCATTCAAGGCTACTCCATGCTGCTGATTCTAGGGTGATGCTTTTCTTCCATTTGTGACATCCTGGTGCTCATTTTCCTGATCTTATCATTCACATCCTTCAACATTATTATTCATTTGTGTATACTTTTCCTTCAACTTATTTTTCATTCCTTTATCATATAACTTCTAACTTTCTTTCCAATATGTAAACTTTTACACCCAATTCAATTACTCTCCAGTGTCCACCCAGTCTTTGAATGTTTATTCCACATAGCAACAAACAATTTTATACATCTCACAATAGTCTTTCAGATGAGTGGTTGCTTACTTTTCATTCACAATGTCTGCAAAAAAAAACACTATTGAGATTCTTTGTCCAATAATGCTAGTTATCAATAGCCTTTTGTATGCAAACACTCTTTGTGTTTGTTACCATCTTGTGGCTCTCAAATCATATCATCATGACAAAACTGTGGTTTTGGAATGTACTCTTAATTGAATAACTCTTATAATTTATAACACAGAATCTTATATAACTCCTGTATTTTCTCCATCAAGATAGTAGTTTGCTGCTGCTGCCACATTATATCTAGAAAATGGATCTCACATGCCATCCTAGCACGGAATTCAAACAGTTATGTATGGATTCTAGCTCACAGCATGAATTCATGCAACATCCAAAGCTGCCTTTGTTCCTTGCTGCTATTTGTTTATCAATCTGCTCAACAGGTTCCAATAAATTGCCAAAACTCTGTTGAAGTCATAGGTTGTATGGGCTGCAAAACAGAATGCATAGGTTGCACAAATGGTGTAGTGAGTGGCTGTACTGGAGTCTCAATTATTATACAGTCAATAAGAATTTTGTTGGAACTTAGAAACTGTGTAGATCTGAACACCATGTGGTTGTGTGCACCCTACTCAGGCTACCCTTTGAAAGGTTCGAGCTGCAACTTAACACAAAATACAGGGATTCAGGCTGCTTATTGACATTGACATCAATATTCATGTGTTGAGGCAAAAATATGTAAACTTGCCACATCTTGGTCGTCATCTTTTAATCAACCCCAAGTAAATATTCTGTTTTATTTGTCTGCTCATGTGTGTGCGTGCACTTGTGTGGTCATACACACATATTCATACTTGTGGCTCTCCACCATGTATGATTGTAGGAAAAGATAAGACAGTTTGTAACAAATAACAAGGAAAGTGGCTCAGGAGGAATAAACGAAGACAAAAATCAACAAGCCAATCGAGATCTCATGCTGAAGTTCAAATGCAAGAAAGTAGAAATCACCCTACTCAGAGAAGTATGTAGGGTGGATGGCCCAAATAAGGGATACAAGAATATTGATTTGTAAGGGAAATTAACATAAATCACTTTGGGAAAGGAAAGTGAATTATAAATGAAAACCATCACAAAAGGCCATTTTTGCATGCTAAAAATTACAAAGGTCTGGTAACTAACACAAAATTATGAACTAAAGATATAATAAATCCATCCATAGTAGCACAGTTCTCAGAAGAATCTCATTAACGTCATGGTTTAATTTTAGATGAACAAATAAAAAGATTGTAATCATGTAAGTTTGACCATTTCCCAACACTAAAACCAAAGTGAAGACCAAATTCAAAATGTTTTTTCAATTTTCTCATTATAAATTTTGAAGAAAATTATTCAAAGAGAACTTCCAAGAGTAAAAAGATTTTCAATTTCAGATGACATAAAAAAAATTGCAAAGATTGTAATCATGTAAGTTTGACCATTTCCCAACACTAAAACCAAAGTGAAGACCAAATTCAAAATGTTTTTCAATTTTCTCATTATAAATTTTGAAGAAAATTATTCAAAGAGAACTTCCAAGAGTAAAAAGATTTTCAATTTCAGATGACATAAAAAAAAATTGCATTCTTTTATATCCCTTTTGAATCATAATCTCATCATTGTTGAATGATCATACCTCTAGTTCATGAAGCTCAGCTTCAAGTTTCATTTGATGTTCACGTTTTTTCTGCTTTATTCGACCTTCAGTTACCATGCATGAGCGACGGGCCCTAATCTGGCTTTGTATTCTGATCCAAGATTGCATGGATTGCAGAGCAAAAGCTGCTTGCTTCCTTACTTCATGTCTCTGAACAAGTGCCTGAAGTCTTACTGTGCCTTTTAAACTTCGAAAAGATTTTCTAGCCTGCCATCACAATTCAATATCATGTCATAGTAATGGCACTACAAGAATTACGGTTTGTTTAATTATCAATTATTAATGACACTGATCCTCCAAAACCATCAATAGTAACTGCAAGCAAAATGACACTTAAAAGAAGAAAACAGATCAGATATGAACAGCCATGAGAAGTGAAAATGACATTGATATAAAGTCTAAACAATTAACAAAAAATTTCTATACTTTTTATTTTGTGGGATGTGACTCATGTAGTTTTTATTCATTTCAAGATGATCTCAATGAGTAGTCATCACACTAATAGTTAGAAACCATAGTTTACAAACTTGCCAAAGTCGCCAAGTACTAGCGGGATTTTTTGTTGGGCAAATACTCGCCATGTTAACTTATGGGTATATGCAATCAAGTCTCTGGCGATTTTGGGTGCCGAACTTGCATGAGCACTCAATGAGTCCAACACCAAAACTCACCAGTCACGGGATTTGCAAGGGGACATGGTAAAAACACATGAATTAAGCTGAAAAATCTTCTTTTTAAACCCCACTCCCACACATCTTCCTCGCACAGCATTTTTGCATCCTTTGAGCATCCTTGAGCAAATTGGAGAGGATTTGAAAAGCAGATTTGAGGAATTTCAGGTTTCCAGGTTAGTTCTTTATTTTCTTTTTTCTTTTTGTTTTTCAATCATGCAAATTTGTTTTAGAATGTTAATGTTAAGTTTGTAAACATTATTTACAACTTGACATGCAATGAATTCGATTTATGAAAAATTTATTGCTGACTTATGCTAATTTTTTTAATGAAATTGCTGGTTTTTTCCCCTAAACAAAAGGTTTCCGTTTTGTGCTTTAGAGTCAAAAAAATGTTATTTTGGTTAAATTAATTAATTACATTGCTATTCAATTACTATATTACATCTGAAATGCATCTTATATATAAAATTAATTTATTTCTCATGTTAAAATCGCTGTTTTAAAAAAAAAAAAAATCATATTTAAACATGTAGGTTAGATACAATGGCATCCAACTCCGCATTAGGTTTAGCATTAGCTAGTAGAAGTCGTCCTACTGGAAGCCATGACCCCACATGGAAATATGTCATAATGGGACCAATATCGAGGAGTGTGATTTGCCTCTTGTGCTTGAAGAAGCTTAATGGAGGCATCAATTGCCTCAAATACCATATTGCTTGCATCCCTTGCCATGAGACCAAAATGTGTCAAAAAGCCATGGAAGAAGCAAAAAGAGAGATGCAAGCAACCCTTGCATTATTGGATGCAGTAACCATTAATCTTGACATGCCAATGGAAACGGAGGTAGACATGGCATGCATTGTGGGCTCTAGTCATGGTCCATGCATGCGGAGCTCATCCACCTCATCCAATTTGAGCAAAGCCTAGCCATAGGGTTTTTTGTACTTATAAATGTACTTGGAGCACAACCTTTGTTGCGAAGTATAGGGTGAAGCAATGGGGTGCACTAAGAAGTAGATAAGGCCTATGCAATTTTTGGTTTTACAAAAAGGTCTCCTTCAACAAGGCAAAGAGCCCGGTATTAGGAGAATTTGGTGAAGACGTTGATAGTTGCAAGGAAAGGGTACAAGGCACCCTCTCTAAAAGACTTAAGTCGGAAGTTGTTCCAAGATGTTGCAAATGCAAAATTAATTTTAGAAGAACAAATGAGGCAATAGAAAAAGTTTGGATGCACCATTCTTTCAAATGGGTGGACATATGGAAGGAACCACCCCCTTATCAAACTTTTGGAGGCTTCAAATGGTGAGATAGTTTTCTAGAAGTCAATTGATGCCTCTAACAAAATACAAAATGCAAACACTTTGAGCCTAACGTTGGAAGAGGTTGTCTTAGACGTGGGCATAGAGAATGTGGTGAAAGTTGTCACTAATAATGAAATGCAATACATGGTGGCTAGGAAATTGCTTCAAGAAAGGCATTTGTCATTCTTTTAGACCCCTTGCACGGCACACTGCCTTGACTTTCTTTTAGAGGACATAGGCAAAATTGATTGTGTGAGATTGGCTGTAGAGGATGCAACAAATATCACAACTATATTTATAATCACCATTGGGTTTTTAGCTTGATGAGAAAACACACCAAGGGGAAACAACTTGTGCAACCAGGTGTCACAAAGTTTGCAACTAACTTCCTAATGTTGCAAAGCATCACTAGTTTGTTGACATCATTGAAGCAGATGTTTGTGAGTCAAAACATATTCAAAGAAGGTTGATGGAGAGAGGGCTGCAAAGACAATTTTTGATAGTCTTTGCAAAGAGTTGCAAATATTGTCAAAATAACTTCAAATTTTAATTTAAATTTCAAATTGAATCCGTTATTTTCAATTTTTAAATGTACTTATTTTCATTGCAAGTTTGTAACTTTAATTTGTTTGTACTTGTAGGTGTCGGAGCCTTTGGTGAGGATTTTGTGCTTGGTCAATGGGGATCAAAACCCAATGGGATACATTTATGAGGACATGCATAGTGTCAAAGAGGTCATCTGAAACTATTAAGGGGGTTAGAGACAAATTTGATCCCAATTGGGAGATCATTGATTGGAAGTGGAACAATCAACTCCACTAACCCATTCATGTAGTAGGGTACTACTTCAACTGCAAGTTTTTCTACTCCAATAGCTTCACAAATATTAATAGGGAGTTTATGGAGGGCCTCCCAACATGCATTGAGAGGATGACACCCAAAGTTGAAGTGAGGGACATTATTATTTCAAAGGTGAGGAATTACAAGCAAGCTAGGGGGAGGCTCTTTTCTTCGACACTAGCTATTCGAGGGAGATCCATCTAGACACTAGGTAACAATGTAATGTCCCCTTCTAACAAGCCAAAATTTTCACAACCTTGCAAACAATTTCAACTTACCAAAAGAGAACATTAGTATTCCATTTTTCATTTCCTTTTAATCTTGATGATAATCATAAACATAACCATGTACTATTTGCCATTTCATAAATCCATTTTTCCATACATCATGATTCTCCTTGGGTGAGATAATCCTTAGGCCTCTTATTAACCTCACCTTCCACCTTGTGAGAGAAGATTCGTTAGGTAGGTGATGTCATCTCAATCCTATGGGTCCATTAATATAATTCCTTAGTTCGTCAACTAAGGCCCATTCCTTCGATATTTAAATCGAAGGTCCATAGCAATATCCTTGATTCGTCAACCAAGGCCCATAATATCCTTGATTTATCAATCAAGGCCCATTCCCATGGATTGATCAATACCTACCATAACTATCTACCTCACCTTCTTAGTGTTAGGTGGTTAATAAGGAAGTCTCGTATCTACCCTCGGAAATTCATGCCTTTGTTCCTTCATACTAATCTTATCATTTATATTCTTACAAATCATAAATTGAATAAGTAAATATAAATGCTTACTTACCTGTTGTAGCTTTACCTAGGATTCCTTACCTATTGCTGCCGTCTTCTTTCTATTTTCCAATGTTTTCCTTGGTCGATGGAATGACTAATATAATTTTTATTGTATTGATGCTACTGGACCAAGGAATGAGTAATATAATTTTTATTGTATTGCTACTGCTGTTTATATATTTTATAATATATATTTCACTCCCTTTTACTGCTAATGTACATATCTCTATATATTAATTTATGATATCTTTCCTACTTATGACTCAAATATATATATATATATATATAATGCAGATCTAAATATATGTATTTATCCGATACTCTTTTTATATTTTCTTCCGATGATGTTTTCCTTCTATCTCACAACTTTTATTTATTTCCCTTTCAAGGGATATGTTCTAAGAGACACATCTCTTATTATGCTTGGTGGTAAAAGACATACTTACCCTCTTATAATTTTTATTACTTTATATTAATTCCCTTTTGTGATAAAACTAGTTCTAACCATACGTAACTCCCTTATCATAAGAGGATAGGTTAAAAGATGTTTATTTATATTATATCATTATAATAAATGATATATTATTTATTTTATATTATTTATATTATATCATTTATATCATAATAAATGATATATGATTTATATTATATTATTTATATTTATATTACAATATAAGATAATGATAATAATATTTGTATTTATATTATTAGATATATTTATAATATATTATTTATTAAATAATACATATTAATAATATATTTTAAATAAATATATTATATATTTAGTTTATATAAGGCTAACTTATTATTTAAATAAACAATTCAATTATAAATCATTATAGGGACATGACAAACAAAAATTGGAGTCTTTACTTATATCTTACAAGTTGCAAATAACGATTATTAATATTTCTAACAAACTTTCGAATATCTTATTTGTAGGCTTTTAGTGGGATGATTGGAATGGAAATACCCCAAATCTTCAAAAGTTAGCCCTTTGAATTTTGTCTTAGCCCTTGGATTGGAATTTTGTCTTATGAATTTGTCTTAGCCCTTGGATTGGAATTTTGTCTTATGAATGCAATCGCACCTAAAGTTTGTTTTAGTCCATTCACACGAAGAAGTGCAATAAGTTGACTAAACAATGCCTCAATGACCTAGTTTTTGTGCAATACAACATTTGGCTTCATACAAGAAAGGTGGACACATCTACACAATAGCTCATAGACTTGGATGATATTGATCCCTGTAATGAATGGACTAAGCAGGATCAGGAGAACCCTATGTTCACAAAGGATGATGTCGATTTTGAGAGGCAAACTATGGAGGGTGTAGATGCAATAGAAGTAGGAGAGTTTGGATTGGAGGGCATCATTGTAGATAATGTCCAACATGAGGCAGAGGAGTCATTGCCATCTAGTACTAGGGTGGTGTCGCAAGAGCAACCTTTTAGGTTGGGTGAGGAGTTGCAGCCAAGTGCAAGGACTAGACCCTCTCCCCAATTTTTTACTAGAACAGGGAAGAGGAAATTGTAAAATCTTGTAATTTGTAACTTGCTAGATATGCAATTTATTATGATGATTTTCAAAGACAGTCATCATAAATTCATAATAGTTACTAGCTAGCTGTTGTATTTGCATGATAATGCGATTTTTGTGCTCTCTTTATATTCAACTCTAATAGAAAACACTTCCCCGATGTTTTATAGATTCATTTGATATATTTTGTAATTGTATTTTGCATAAATTTGTGTTTTTTTAAGGAATTTAAATGTTAAAATTTTAAGTTGCAGAGTTTTGCCAAGTCAAAAATATTGAGTCCATTGAGTCTGAGTTTGTGAATTATGATGATAATAACGTAATAAAATTCATTAGTTATGTCTAATAAGGTAACTTACACTATAAGTTATAAACCCCAATGTTAATTCCTTGTACATTAATAAATGCAGCATACACACATTGGAATGTGTGCCACATTTGAATTTGAAATTTAGATTGAAGTTTGAAGTTATCTTGACGATATTTACAGCTCTCTTTGAAAAGACTATCAAAAACCGTCTTTGCAAGGAAGCCTGAGGAGAGTCTAGGCTAAAACCAATTAGTTTGAAGGAGATGAATTTGAAGATTAACAATTGTGAAGGAGAAGAAAGGAGAATATGTAATGAGCACCCCAGGATTTTTTTAATTCCACACACAGAGAAAGATGCAACGGTTAAGTTCTTCCACACTCTTTTGATCACCCAGATCCCTGTGCGGGCAAGGTGAGCATGCAAGTGCTTCCGAGTTAGCATTCAAAACCAACATGCAATAATAACAACTTCCACTTATTTAGTGGGCAACCGCTTATGCAGCGGGCATCCACTTAATCGTGGGAATGAAGTTGAAAGGAAACTTCCACTTATTCAGTGGGAATCAAACTGAAAAGAAACATCCACTTATGCAGTGGGCAACCACTTATTCAGTGGAAGATACAGAAATATAAATCTAGGCACATCCACTTGTTCAACATAAAGCCCTAAGCAACAATCCTCTGGTGGTACTACCATCTAGGCTTACAATTCGTAATAATGCAATTAATAACAGTTAACACAAGGGTTAGGGCACGCTGCAATAATTTACTAATTCTAATCAGAACTGAAACAGACTGTTGTAGCATTAAAATCAGAATATGGAGTTAAGATGTCACCAAACATCATTTTAACACATACCCATGAAGCTTTGTTGCTGATTATGGATATAATGAAGCTCAAATGCTGTAAATACACCTCTGAAGGCACTCTAACAGACAGATACTCAGGTCTGATACAAAAATCAGAAATCTGGAAATGCACAAAAGCTCACCCAAAACACCACAAAATACTCCAAAAATATCACTGAAAAACATCTCAAACCTTCACACATCCAAATACATCAAAACTATTCAACTCAAAATCTCTACATGATGACTCCATTGGGGCTCCTTCTGATTCCTGAATAAAATCACCAGATATCCAGCTAGGGTTGATCTTCCACAACCGAAACCAGATAAGAGGGCTAAACAACCCCCAGAAGAAACTTTACTCAACGGCACAAATTTTCAGAAGAAATGAAAATATATTCAACAACATAACCCCCCAAATGAGCCCAGAACCCCTTTATAAAGACACTTTTAGGGCAACAAGAGGAAATAAAAATAATAATTTCACTCTTCTTTTAATTTCCTCCTCACATAAAATAACCTTTTTAATTGCTCACTTTATGTCTCCCTTGCCTAACATTCCTTTTATGTGAGCATCAAATAATACTTTTCAACACCTTTCCAAAGAGCTATTATACTTAAGTTATTTTTTAATATTTCTCATCCTTAGATAACTTAAGTGAATAAATAATAATTAAATAACTCAATAATATACCCAAGTTGCGGAAAGCATCCAAATGATATAATTTTGCAATTCTGATCATACCAACAAAATACTGAACACTTGGAATGAAAATCGGAGGTCATCAAGTGACTGTCTAAAAATAGCATGTTTCTCCAAGAAAGTTGGAGAGCCCCTGAGAGGTCGGAACTGAATTCCGAAAGCATCTATGAACTCCAAATGACTAGTCGAACTTAAAAACACGAACAACTGCTCTGTAAGACCGATCCACAACCACTCCAAGAACATTGGAGTTCTTCCAAATATGACGAATAGCCTCCAGAAGACTAGGAACAAGCATAATGTACACAAAAGGTCTATGTGTCAAAAAGGGGGCATTACAGAATAATTCAATTATATTGTGAAGGCCTTAAATATAGGTCCAACTATAAAAAGGGCAACAATTTGAGATTCAATTGTAAAAAGGAAATGACTTCCTATTGATTGTAAAAAGGCCGACTACGACTTTTTTTTATTGACTATAATAAGATCCTCTTCATGTTGATTTAATAAGATTGACTGGCTCTTGATTGTAAAGAATCGACTACTACTGTGGAAATGTTCAGTGTTGTATACAAGGGTTGATTATTGTATCAGAGGGCTAACTATGGGGAATGTTGGCATGGGACTGTTGCTGTTAGGGTTGACCGTGCTTTTAAACATTGACAAACGAATGGGTAGTGGTTTAATGGTCCATTGGAGGTAGACAGAGTTTCTACTATAGTAAAACCCTAGACAGAGATTGTGCTGCAGTGAAACCCTAGAAGAGAAGTCCTAAGTTTTCATGGCAGACAAGTACTATTTTCTTTTCTTTTTTTTTTCATAAATTGAGGTTTTGCAATTTCTTTAATAAAATCTGAAAAATGAGCCCCAAACCCTGTATTTTATTAATCTGAAATTGTTTATTTTCTGCTTATCAAATTCTGTCAAGGTCTGAAAATGGTCTATAAACCCTAGGAAAACCCTAGTAATGGCCAAACTTCAAATTTTGTTTTTGCTTGCAGCACATAAATTAACTGGTCAAAATCTTAATGTCGGGAGTCACAAATACTCACGATTGCTGGGTATAGGAACTGTGATCAAATAATCCTCAAACAAGAAACTGGACCAGCTCCATTATTTTTTTATGTAGAAGGAAGCCATTTTGTTTGGTTCGGAATGCCACTTCCATTGGTGATCAATGAGAGAGTTTGTAAAACAAGTATCAAACCTTTGAAAAAGGTAAAGTTCTAAATTTGAAAAATAAATTGTTTTCCACAAATATGAGTGAGGGTGGGTCATTGTCCAAGCATCTTTTGAGGATGAAAGACCTAAGAGATCAGATCTCTACCATCAACAAAAAGGTGTATGATAATATGCTTTCTTTTGTCATCAATAGTTTGCTGCCTTTTTTTTTAAACTTTTGTGGAATCCTTGTATCTACTGGTAGAGCATAAAACTCTTACCTTTGATAAACCCAATTCATATCTATTACAAAGAAAACAAACATACATAGATGGCAAAGTCTAGTCTTAGACAATTTGACAGTGCCCTTGTTGCATAGCAAATCAAAGAAAATTTTTAAGTTTTGAAGCACATTCCAAACACAAGTCAAGTGTCACTACTATCATAAATTTAGGCATATCAAAAGATATTGCCATAAACATCAACATGATCCATCCCACAAGAAGCCATGGGCTCAGGATAATGTGGTAGTAGTTGAGGTGGAGCAAGAATCTAGGGAGGAGTATGCTTTTATGGAATCTTTATGAGACAACAATGATGCAATCAATTGCAGTTCTTTGATTCTGGCGCATCACATTTTTCACCTACCACAAAGATTGGTATGTCAAATTTATTGTTGACTCTAGTTCTACAAATTTTGTTTCGTGAAGGTAGATCATATGCAGCTACAGGGGTTGGACATGTAAGGACTGTGTTGAGTGATTCCACAAAATTCATAGTTAGGGATGTTAGGTCTGTTTAAAAAATGAACTAAAACTTGTTATCTATTAGTCAACTTACAAATAATCCTGATTCCTTACAATGTTTTGTGGTAAGAAATGCAATGTGACAAATTTTAAGCAGGGAAGAATGCTTGCCCTAGGAATTGGGAAGGTGGGCTATAGCAGTGTTTCTTTGAGTTTCAGAGATGGGGGGATGAGTTTCAAGGATGACTATTTGTTTCTAGAATTTGAGGGACGACTATTAAAGTGATATATAAAAATTAATATTTGCAAAATTAATTACAAAAAACAATAAAAGAAGTTGTAATTTATCCTGTGTTATTGAATCAGCCTCTACAACCCCCAAAATCAAAATTGAAACGCACTGGATTTGGAAATGGAATCAAAATGCACTGGATTCAAAATCAAAATCGAAATCCTATGATCATCTAGGTTAAAAAAAGCAAACCTTGGACTAACCCACAATGATTCCACAGGTTTTGACTTTTTTTTTGTTTTTTGGTCCTAAGTTTGACCGTTCAACCTAAAACCTAACCCTAAACACTAAATTGAATCTCAAAACAACTTAAAACACAAAAACAAACACATTTACCTCCTTTTGGAAACAAAACACACAAACACACTTGCCTCACTTTCATTCTTTCTTGTCATTGTATATTTAGAGATAAAGATTGATCATTGATGGTTCCAAAGAGGTTAGATTGCTACTCCTCATGTGTGCAAGAGCCCATTCACTACTAAGGGAATCGTGGAGAAAGATTCTTGGATTGGAGGTAAGTTTTTTTAATTTTTTTCTCAATTTTTCTTCTATGAACAAACTCCCTTGTTTTGTTTTTCATTCTTCTATGTTTAAATGAGGATTTTTTTTTGTTTTTATTTGATTGGAATATGTTATTTTCCAAACTTGTTGCCATGGGGATTGCAATCATAGCCAGTTCTACCTACATGTGCCAACCTTGCTACAAAACAAATCCAAATTCACCCTTGTGGAAGTATGTTGACATGATAGACTAGATTCTAGGTGGTGGGACATATGTTTTGATTTGCAGTGGGTGCGGTGTGAAATTTATAAGCTCATACAGTCGGGTGAAAGCCCATTTATGTAGTATTTCTAGCATGGGCATCAAAGCTTGTGTAGGCAAGAAGGATGCACTTGTGCCAACATCTAAAGTGTTGGAATATATTCAAGAGTAAAAACAAGAACAAGAAATAGTTACCCTTAGATCAAGTCATCTTTTGGCAAAAAGAGGATCTCGATCAAGGAAGCCCCCTTTTTCCCATCTCTTAGCGTTCCTATAGTTGTGGTAAAAAGCCACCCATTTTTCGCCATGCATTAAGAAAAGCCCACTACATATAAGAGAACAAAAGGGCCATTGGAAAAAGGCATTTCAAAATGAACCCCCAGAGATTGTCAATCAACACATTGCAAGATGCATATATGCAAATGGGTTGTCTTTCAACATTGTTCGATTACCATATTTTGATATTAGCAAGAAATAGTGGGGAAAATTAATGAGGATCCAAAAGGGTACAAGAGCCCAGGTTTTGAGAAAGTGTGAAGCACCTTATTGGCAAGGGAGGTGAAACTTACAAACGATTCACTGTAACTCATTAAGGATTTGTGGATCAAGATAGGAGTGTCCATTTTCAATGTATGGAAGGATGCCAAAAATCGGCCTTAATCAATGTGATTGTAGTGTCCCCTAAAGGGGCAAAGTTTTTGAAAGTTGTTGATTGTGAGGGGCAAGTGAAGAATGCACACTTTATTGCTGACATCCTGATATAGTCCACTGAGGAAGTGGAGCCTAAAAACATTGTCCAAGTCATAACAAACAACACAAAAAATTTAGAGTGGTTGGTTTGTTGGTTGAGGCACACTATTCACACATCTTTTGGACACCTTGTGTTGTCTACTAACCTAATCCTAAAACGGTTGGGCAAAAAAATTACTGGATCAAACATATGTAAGCCAAGGTTTAAGAGATCCAAATGTTCATCACCAACCACCACATGTTGCAACCCATGATCAGAACATTCTCATAATTGGAGTTGCTCAAGGTAAGTGATACAACAAAAAATAATTTCAAATTAGTAATTTTAAAAAAAAAATTATGTTTTATTTTATTTTTATTTTTTATTTTTATTTTGATTTTCGAATAGGTTGTTGAGACCTAATTCACCTCCAACACAATCATCTTGAGATAACTTGTGAAGATGCGGGAGACACTTTCTAGCATGTTCATCAGCCAATTTTGATTTGTATGGAGGCAATGCAAATTGAGAAGGCAATGAATGTTAAGTAGATGATCCTAAAAGACACTTGTTGGGATCATGTGGAATATATTCTTAGTTTCACCAAGCTCATTTTGAGTATGATTTGTTTTACTAACATGAATAAGCCATGTTTGAGAGAAGTATATGATGACATCAACTCAATGGTTGAAAAGATGAAGACCATCATAAATGAAAAGATTAAGATCCTAAAGAAACCTTCTTCAAACATGTGCAAAGAATTTGTGTTGAATGGTGAAATAAAATATCCACCCCACTAGATCTTCTTACCTTTGCATTGACTCCAAGATATTACAACTCGAAGATCCTTTTTATTTCGAGGACGATTGCACCATATAGAGATGTGGAAGTCAACAAAGAAAACTAGCTACTGTTTGCTAGACTTTTCCCTAATCCTAATGTGAAGGATTTAGTTACAAGTGAGTTCATTATTTTGTAAACTTCGATGGTCAAAGTCTTTCTACTCTTCAAGACAAGTATAAGAAGGATGTTCACTATCGGCGATACCTCTGTAGCCAAAAATTGCTAGACCTAGAGCCTCTTGTGATCAAAATTTTATCACAAATAAGTTTTTTGCCGAAGCTTTCTAAATTTGAATTTTTTTTCAGTTTTGAAAAACAATTTCAAGTGAAGTTTCATTTATAATTTTTTAACTCTAACTCTCTAACTTTGCCTCAATAGGTTGTCATTGTATTCATCTAAGCATAATTGGAGTACATACATTTTTAAGTAAAGACCAATTGCATAAGAAAAAGGCAGAGGAGTTAGTTACATACATTCCAACTTGCATCTTCTTTTGCACAAACAAACTGCCTACAAGGAAGGGGCAACAAAGTTGTGGATCTAGAACCAAAGCAACCTGACTTGGATGTTACCTCTACCCAACAATTTTCATTTCTTGAGGAACCAGTTAGCTAGCATAGTTTGAGTGCCAGTGGCACTCCTTGGGGTGCTTCTAATGTACCTCCATCATCTGATATCAATGGTGATGATGATGGTGCTCTTTATGAAGAGCAATATGACCATGATTGCTGATTTTATTATTTTAATATTGAACAATGAATATCTATCATGACATTTGAGTTTGACAAATTGACATCATAGTATTTATAGTTGCTTTGTTTATTCTATGCATGTTATGTGGTTATCTAAGATTATAAACTTAAATCATATATATATATGGATGTACCCAAAACATACCCAACCCCCAAAATATTTTGTCATACTAGCGTACCCATACTAGTAATTTAAAATTTATCATTTATGTAAACAGCGAGTAGAAGAAGATGTAATTAATACAAAGTTGTACTATTGTACAACATTTTGCATTAGAGAGTGAATTTAGATGTCTTCACCCCTCTCTTTAGCTTCCCAAATGGAGACTGAATGTATGATCAAGACTCCACTATTAGAATTTGCAGGATCATCTTTTGCGTTGTTTGATGTCTATGTTAGCCATGCTATAAACAATCTGAGCAAGTTTTAGCAATGTTCTACAGTTTCTGTTTTCAAAGATGATAAAACCTATTGCCATTCATCATCTGAAAAAGAAGTACCACAATCTGGCATTATTCATCAAACAAATAAAAAAAATACACCAATGCCAACCAAATTTTGAATGGGCCAATTTATAATATCAGCCAAAAGCTTCAGCATGTTGCCACGTAAGGGATTCACTCGAGAGTAGAACTTGACAAAGTGGTCCAAAATAAGTTGTGGTGCCAATGTACATGTGTAAAAATTCAAGCATCTTCACTAAGACCATTGTATTTACTTTCTAAATCATTTGATTGTAACCACAGTAGCACTAATAGGAATTGGGATTGACTCAGCAAACCGAACTTATAAATGAAATTCAAGATTTGACAAACTGAATTATAAGTGAACAAGACTCAATAAACCAAAATTATAAATGGAGTTCCATTACCCTGAATTTAATTGGGTAAAACTCAAGAAACTAAAATACAATGAAATATTCATAAAAACGATGAATAAATCGTTGTTTTTGTTATTTCAAGCTAAATAAAGGGAAAAAAGGTTGTTTTTCTATCCAGCACACCACACAATAATTTCTATTTTTGCTTTCTAAAACCAGAGTGGGGGTCAAGGCCATAGGAGCAGTAATTACAATTGTTAAATCATGATTAACAGCTTCTCGAAAATTGTGGCCAATTTTTCATTCAAAATACAAGTTCGAATCTTTGCAGTGTACCTATGCTTGAGAAAGTCCAAATCTACTATAATATAAGGGAGATTTTTTTTAAAAAAATTGTAGAAAAAAAAATTTAAAAACCTGTTTATTCATGAATAATTCACCAATTTATTTGGCATTAGGATATGTTCCTATGAATGGTAAAAAATAGCCAATCCAATTCAGCCATCCATCGCATATGGCAATTAATTGCATTTTTTAAAGATTTTTGTGTCCATGATTGTAACTTACTTGGTAGAGGGTCAAAGATGCATGTAACATAGCAAAATGAGGAGAAAAGAACCCTTTCTTTTGTTTTTCCATTTTTTAAAGTTAAAATTGTAGTGTTCCATGGAGTCTTGAAATGGGGTGATAAGGGGACGCAAGGACGAGTTTTAGGGATAGGGGAACTATGGACCAAAATTTGGGGACGGTGGGGGGAAGGCAATACAAATATAATAATATAATATATATAAATATTTTAATATAAAATTATAAATAAATTATAATCTATAAAATATATTTAATATTTATTATTAGTATAATTTTTCTTTTGCTAGATAAAATGAGGATATTGTTTTTACCATCCAAAAAAGGAAATACATTTCAGGTTTGAAAATTGCTTTCAACCAGCAAAAGATTAAAAACTTTGACCACCTCAAAACTTAGAAGAACTAACTTGACAACACAACTAACCCTTCTTGTCTTGAGAATGTAGAATCATATTGTGTTTAAGGCAGAGGACTTCTTCTTCTTAACTGATATCCATGTATCTACACTTTCATCTCCGGAGTCTTTGATAACATCCTCAAGAACCACCAGAGATCCCTTCAATAGAGGATGTTGAACTGTCTTGGTGGAAGAGGGAGAATAAACATTTCTATTTTGGGGTTCTAGGTGAAACCCCATCAACCTTAGATGAAAAAGAATTAATTGGTGAAGTCGGGATCTCAGAAGATGAATTAAGCTTTGAAGGTACAAAGATATCAAGATGGTCAAGGTAAATGTGTCAATGACTCACTTCAGCCACTCCATTCCACCATGTGGCCTACTTTGGAGGATTAATCCTCTTTGCAGTAGAGACAGCTCATGGGCAATCATCCACCAAGTGGCCCATGGATAACAAGATCTACATCTAAATGCAGTTCCTTCACAATCCAATTGCTAGTTCTAGATTTTGTCTCCAACCTTGAGACCAATTTCTATTGGCAGCTTCTTGGAGAGATTCATTTCCACAAAAACTCGAGCAAAAGTGAACTAGAGTGAAACTGAGGTTTTTCCGAGATTGATGAGTTTCCCAATGGAGTTTTTAATGCAAGAAATGCAAGATGTGCCCCAAAATTGCAATGGGAGATTAGGTAAATGAACCCATATTGGAATGGTTGAGAAAGTTTCAATGAGAGGATTGAACTCAAGGAACCATGGTTTTAGGCATAAAGATACTTCGCCCTAGGACCATAGTTCCCCTTGAATCAACAAATCCCTATCCTTTGTTGAACCACAAATAACAAGGAACCTTTTGGACACAGACTTATGAAAATTTCTTCCTCCAGTAACAATTTTTCGAAATCCACTCATTTAGCTTAACCAAGATTGGCCAGTAAATGCAAAACCGACAAACTAAGGTGTGATCTAAATGAGCCCTTTCAACTGCTTGGAAAGACTCATTTCCACAAAATTTCAAGCAAAAGTGAACTAGAGTGAAGCTGAGGTTTTTCTGAGGTTGATGAGTTTCTTGATGGAGTTTCTAATGGGGGAAAGGCAGGATGTGACCCAAAATTGCAATGGGAGGTTAGGTAAATGAACCGATACTGGAATTGTTAAGAAAGTTTCAGTGAGAGCAGTGAGCTCAGGGAACCATGGTTTTAGGAATAAAGATGCTTCATCCCAAGACCACAATCCCTCTTGAAGTAGCAGATCTCTGTCCTTTGTTGAACCACAAATAACAAGGAAGAAACCTTTTGCATGTGAGCATATGAAAATTTCTTCCTCCAATAATAGTTTTTTGAAATCCACTCATTTAGCTTAACCAAGCTTGGCCAATAATTGTGAAACTAACAAATTAAAGTGTGATCCAAATGAGCCCTTTCAGTCACTAAAACTTCATCACCAAATTCCAGTACCGGGATTCCCAACAGTTGAACCTAGCATCAAAAGGAGAGGATTGTTCTGAATTTAGGATTGCAGATTTGGATAGAACTATTGAGAAAGAAAAAATGGGATTTGCTCCCATGGGAGACACAAAATGAATCACACTCGGTTTAGACCCCAAAGAAATGACACAACATTGATATAAGGATTGGAGGGCTTCCTCGATGCTAGCGCCAATGGGATTTAGAGAGGAGAACTTCATAGGAGTGTCCAAAATAGGCTTTAGAACATTCGCTGCACCATGATTGTTTGAAGAGGCATACAAAACCCTGCTTGTAGTGTGATGTTACAAAGTGGAAAATGGAGCAATGGGAATTGAGGGTATGGAATTTTTAACTGCAAGATTATCATCAGGAGAAAAAAAAGGACCTTTTGCAGGACAAGCAAGAGCATTTTCCAATCCAAAAACCTCTAAGTTGCTACAGCCAAGAACCAAATTTCTACCTACCATGCAATTGGGTGTAGGGAGAGAGGAGTTGCGAGAGTCATCGCCGAAAATCAAAACATAGAGTGGAGTTAATAACAAAGTGCGTACAAAATAATTATTATATAAATACTTTAAAATAATTAATGTACACCATATTAAATATATATTTTTTGATAGTTCCTAGAGGGGTATGAGTCACCCTCCACACCACGAATAAATTAGGATTGAAACCTATTACCTAGTAGTCACCATTACAACGACATATTGTTGAGGCACAACCCCAGGAACAATATATTAAATATATTATATAAATTATCAAATTATTAATATATAAATATTTTTATATATTAAAATAGTTAAAAATAAATTATAATTATTAAAATTAACTATTTAGCATTAAATTAAAGACTAAAGTAAAAGTTCTTATTTTTATTTTTAATTTTAAACTAAAATTTATAACCAAAATATCGATCATGTATTCACAACATGGGGCAAAGATGAGGGATCACCTTCAACCCATGAATACACGGTTGGCCATTTCCCGAACCAAAGAAATTTTGAAATAGTAATGGGATTTAGAAACTCCAAACATATATGAAAACTTTACAAATTCTTACCTGCAATTTATCAATGGCATTTTTATTTAAAAAGGGATTTTCAACTTTCACTTTTTTTTTTGTGTCTATGGAGAGCTTTTGTGTCTACAAAGGGACGAATGGAAGTCCCTTGGTTGCCATTGCAAATGATAGGGGTGATGAGGGGACATGTCCCCATCCTTAAATCCTAGGGATGTCCACTAGCAGTCCCAGGGATGGCCAAGAGTCCCCTTGCTGCCACTTATAGGTAGTGGTGAAGGTCCCATTGGGGGGGGGAGGGGAGAGGGGCATTTTGTCCTTGTCCCTACATCTTGGGAACGTCCTTATCTCTGAAACAACACTTTTTTGGGGGGGTTAGGGAGCGGGAGGGGAGGAACGCATCCCTATGAACCACTATTAAAGTGACTTTCTTTTATAGACATCCCTCCCAAAGAGTAACGTCCTTGCAAACATCCTTGCTTTGCAAGGGCATCCTTAGGACAACCCCTTGTGGAGGGCATGGGCACAACGGATAGTAGAGGGGCATTTTGTCCTCATCCCACCACACCTAAGATGTCCTTGTTCTAGGAATGTCCCAAAAAAACCTCGAGACGCGTCTTTGAGGTACATTAGGCTATACAAACTAGTTGATTTTGTCACAATTAATTTGCATGCATTAGTTGTGGAGGATAATGGTAGTATTATATTTCATGAGAGATATGGACATCTTAACCTTTATTATTAGTCCAAATCGAGCAAAATTGACATGGCTCATTGATTGCCATCTATCTAGGAGAAATAGGATATATATGTAGGATGTTTGGCTAGTAAGCAAAAACAAAAACCCCATTTCCTATTAAAGGAGCATTGGTGTGCAAATGGGGCATTAGATCTCATTCATGCAAATCTATACAAGACATACTAGAAATCATCCACAATATTAGGTGCAAAGTATTTTCTTTTGTTGGTTGATGTTTTCTCAAGATAAATGTAGGCTGACTTTCTAAAGAAAAAAATTTGAGTGCTTTGATTCTTTTGTCAATTTCAAAGCATTAGTTGTGAATTAGATAGGTAGATGGATCAAAACTTTGTGATCCAATAGTGGGGTTGAGTTCACTTCCAACCAATTCAAGAACTTCTGCAACAAGGAAGGCATTCAAAGAGAGTTGACAATCCCATATACTCAACATAATGGGATGGTTGAGAGGAGAAACAAGACAATCATGGATATGTCTTGCTGCATGATATACAATTGAGATATTCCATGCAAACATCAAGAGGAAGCAATGTATCTCCTAAACAATAGTCCATGCAAAGCCTTACAAGATGCGACTCTTGAAGAATCTTGATCCTAGCTCAAACCTTAGATAACCAATTTTTGTGTTTTTTGGTCCGACTGCATATGTTTTAGTTTCTAACCATAAAAGGAGTAAATTAGATTCTAACAACTTCAAATATTTTTTTGCTTGGTATAGTGAATAATCTAAGGCATATAGACTCATTGATATTTCCACTAAGAAAGTCATCGTTAGTCAAGATGTTGATATATAAGAAGCACAACCTTTATTTGACTTTCCCTCTAACCAACAAGTTGTTAGTGATAAGTTGGGAACCAACATTGTGGTTCCTTTGAAAGATGAAGGCTCTAGTTCTTCTTATATTCTATCACAATCGCTAGTGTGTTAGCCTCTGGTTGATATTTATTCTACTCCATTTGTATCATAGCAACAAAGACCTATGTTGACTTCAACTCAAGATGTTACTTTGCTATAGGAATCTTGGGTCCCATAGTAGTGGAGACCAAAGTGATATTAGTCCACTATTCAAGGCATGTGAGACAATGACCTTCCTACATCTAATACTCGACCTTGATGAGTAGGGAAACAAGCTGGTTCAGTGAACATGTTCATTTTGCTCTTTCTTTTGACCTTTTCAAGGTGCTTGAACCATGGTGTTATGTAGAAGCTAAGGGCAAACCTAAATGGAAGGTTGCCATGCAGATTGTAGGAGCCCATGAGAACGCATCTCAAGCCCCAACCTAGCATTCCAGATGTCCCCCTGTCATCCCTAACACTCGTTCCCTAATAAAGGATCATCCCCGTGGATGTCTCCCTTTTGGGTGGACATCCAAGCATCCCTCGATTGTCCCAAGAACGTCAAGGTGTGCCCAATGACCAAAAAAAAAGTTAATTAAATTCAAAAAACACAAAACAAAAATGAAACAGGAACTCTTTGACATCAATTTTGCTCTACAAAAGAAAGAACATAGATAGGAGGGCATTATTGGTTAGAAGGAAGGAAAAAATTATAAAACACACCCATTAATGAAAGTCAGAACATGGTGAATGGAAAGAAAATTTGTGATCTCATCTTATTGGTGGTCAAAGGTTTATTCCTAAGTTACTGGGTTCTTTGCCCGGAGGCACCGGTCCCATACCGGTCGGGAGCGGCTGTGGGAGCATCGACGGGAGCGGGCAGGGCACGAGCAAACCCATAGGGAATCTGGGGTGGTAGGGTCGTGCCCTACCCGCTCCCAGGTACGTTTCTGGGAAAAAAAAATTTAATTATAAATTTTCTTTTAAAAAACTAATAACTATATAAATATTATATATTAGATATTATAAATTTATATATATTATTATATTATATATTCTATATTATATTATATTATTATATATTATTTATTATATAATATAATATAATATAATATATTATATATTAACTACTAAAGCATGGAAAGCTGCCTACAAGTGTCAAGAAGAGATCCTTAGATATAATTATAATACAATGCTTAGACTAATATGTGCAAATAGGTATTTATTGCTTATGATAATGATGTAATAACACATGTTAGTTCAGTTTAATAAGGTAACTTACAAAATGTAAGTTACGACAACCAATGTAACTTCCCCGTACATTAACAAATGTACACATACATATTAGACACATTGGAGTGGGTGCCACATAATTCTCTCTCAATCTCCATGCATTCATTCCTCTAAACAAAATTTCAAAAATTCAAACAGTGATATGAGATCATAGAACCTATATCACCTTGGCAGGAGAAAAATATTAATAACATCAAAGATAATATGTGCAGCCAGATCTAGCAAAGAAAGATAAAAGAACTACTGCCAGGAAGTTCCATACTTCAAAGGGACCTTCAAAAGACCTGTGATTTAGTTCATATGACTGGGAGTGTTTTCATTTGATTTAGAAAAACGAAAAAATCCTTTTGAAGAATTATAAATATGAACATAAGGATTAAAATTGAACAACTCCACTAATGATCTGAGGGTGATTTTAGAAACACTTTAGTAGTTTCCATAGCTTTTATCTTCTATTTCTTAGAAGGGTTTTCATTCTCTTCTCTCCTAGCTTGAAACCACTGAGATGATGAACTGATTTTCCCAAAGCTGTCACATATCATCTCATATTCTAATTTCTCAGGTGCAGCAAGGTTGTTTGGTCCTCACCAGCTTTCAAATAATGGGCCTTATGTCTGTATAAATAGATCTATTGATGCTTACAAGTGGGATGTACTCCTAGAGAACTGGTAAATATCACTTGATAATTGATCATATTGTATTTATGCGGGTATCTGTCGTGTTGATTCATGTGTCTTTTTCAACATGCACACATCCAGTAGCTCATTTTATAGTTTCAGTTACTAATGTTAAACTCAATAACTTAACTGATTTCAGTTTTACATTGTGCAAGCCTTTCTGAAATAGAGGACTTTGTGAATCTAGGAAACCTTCTAAAATAAAGGGCAAAAGGAAAGCAAGAATTTCAAAGATTCTTCAAACTCTGTCATCTAATTTATTTGATTGTGTATCATTTATTTTGAAATGATCATTTCAATTAAAAAAAATCCTACCAAATATGCACGAAATGCAGATTGGATGCAAATAGCAGCCTTCTCCTCTTTCAAAGGCCCATATTTATTAAACATATCTGCATTATGTTGAACAAATAAGTTTTAGCAGACGATTCAGTAGAACAATCCTCAGCATTGTGCAGATTAATACATTCATTTTCCAAACCTTTGTAAACCCTGTGTTTATCTCGAGTCGGATTCTTCCATTGCCAGAATTTAGATTTATCAGGAAGTGCTGTTTGCTCCTGTATCAAACAAGCTTAATATATTAGCCAAATCCATAAACAGAAGGGATTGCATTGAGTCACTCCATTCAGATAATAAAAATGTCATAAAGAATATTTCATTGAAGGGTCTTGCTTCAAAAGCATATCCAAAAAGCATGATTCTAAATATTTCAGAAAGTACAGCGACTGCCTCAACTTAATTTATTCCATGTACAAAGTTTACCTTAGAACATAATCGTCAATTTTATTTGGTAGTCACAAAAATCATACATTACTACCATATAGCTTGCAAGTGCAAGCATGTAAAGTAGAAATATATTGGACTGCTTTGTATAATCTAATCAGAAAGAAATTCTCAGATTATACACTTTAACTAAGAAAGGACTTTTCTTTGATCAATGGACACAGTTATAAATAAAATCATGGCCATAAGAAAATAGGCAACATTATCTCAAAGAGGAGCCCAGTTTGGGGGCCAAGATAGCCTCCATCGAATCTCATTCTCAAGTGTCATACATATATCAGAAAAGTAATACTGTCACACATGGGAAACAAAGTGTTCTGATGGAAATGATAGGTCAGCTGCCCCTTACAAAAAATTGAATATTAATTCATAAAGGAAATGAAAGGGCATTCGAAAATTGTCAAAGTATAGCTAGACGACTACAAGACATTGATGATATTGTGTTGAAGACTCTCTAGGTATATACTTCTACATTTATGCCTACTTTGGAATTTGTCTATCGAATTAATTTCTGCAGGAGCTTCAGATTTGCCAATCTGCATATGAGTTTGCAACTATTTTCTGGAGGGTATGCTATTGTGCTTAGTTTTATAATAGCTCTAAAATACAGAACTATGTACTGTAAGTCTGTGTGCAGTGTAAAATAGTGTGTGCAGCTGGAGGAGGAGGTGACCAGCCTCAGAAGTAGAGCCCTGAAAGCAGAAATAAACAAAGAAGAAGACTCACCTGATTATCAGTAGTCTGTCATAGCAAATGCAGGACAGAGATCCTGCTGTAGTTGGGGAGCAGGAAGGGCAAGTCATGGAAACTTCCACTGCATTACGGGAAAAGGAATATATACAATTCATCAGTGACAGGAACCAAATTTTTGACATTTCAGATGGACAGACGAGACAAAAGAAATAGGAATTTCTTTGCAGTTGTTCTATACTTGTAGACTCTATCTCTGCAACTTTTTGAGTTGGGTGCGATTTAACCCAAGAAGCCCTACATGGGTGGGCTCCTCCTACGAATCTCAGAGTGAAGAAGTGACATATCATCTGTTCTCATCATTTCAGTAAAGTCAAATCTCTGGTTTTTATTTGCAGCCCCAGATAAGTTTTGAGGAGAAATTCAATAGATAGAATAATTAGTATCAGCATGATATAGATGATTGTCTGGACTGCTTTAAAATTTTCGGAAGATTCATAAGGACCTTCATAAAAGAAAAGGATGTCTCATTTTTAGATAGTACATGCTTTCATCTTCTCAAAACTTGGATTGACCTTATCTTGCTAGTTTAGGCAAGTTCAAATCTTATGAACTCAAACTTCCTGTTTCTTTTATTTGGTTAACCTGAATTTAGCCCCCATTTTCTTCTATGTGATCGAGGGAGCCTATAACGTCAGGTATATATACTGAAAAAAGTTGAAATCTAAACATAAAATTATCACAAAGAAATTGCTAGATTATTGATAAAACTTTAGTTGGAAAAGATAGTAAAATTCAGTAATTATGTAATCATAACAAATTTTGCTAGCCGAAGCTAAAAGTCTCAAAAAGTAAAAGAAGATGCTTTGGTCTAGGGAAAACGTGGTTATCAATGAAGAAACTTCTAACAAATCAACATACTTTACAATTAATCAAAAAATTCAAACTGGACAACATCTTTCAATTGTCGAAACTGAATGGATGTTGACACCTAAAGTGATTTTGAAAGAGAACTTCAAACAAAAACAAAGTTCTTAAGCTTGGTTATCAATGAAGAAACTTCTAACAAATAAATATACTATACAATTAATCAAAAATTTAAACTGGTCAATATCTTTCAATTGTCAAAACTGAAATGGAGTTGACAAAAACAAAAACAAACTTATTACATATTCCTGAAGCTCAAAAAATGATCATGATTTAAGAGTGGAAACATTAACACGCTGCGAAATGGACAGTCATTGATAATATTGGGAATATTTGGGATGATAAAGAATATTGATCTACATTGTTAATGTTAGGAATTACAGATAATCTTAATGGAGGAGCATTAATTGTGATATTAAGTCAGATTTAGGACTGATATAAATCAGCAATATAACTGAAGACAAATCAGATTTAGTGCTTAAACAAATCAGAAATAAAGCAACACATTCATACACATAATGCCATATGTATCCTGGGAAAGCCCTCAAGGGAAAAATCCAGCCACAAAATCAGCTCCACTCATTTTATTAACACCAAATGTGCTTACGGATGCAATGAGACTTTCAACAACACCGACTATGTACCATGCTCTACTCTTGGTAGAGTTTCAGCAGCATTACAGCAGCTTCTCAACCCCTCACACCTGCTATTCCTGCTTCTCCAAGCTTCTCCCAAGCCACTATTCCAAGCACCTCTACATCTAGACAAGGATCGACGAGAAAACTTAGTATGAAACTTTACTACCTCCAAGTGACATTTCCCAAGGTGTGCACCCAAGTTTGACTCCTCATCCAAGGGTCATTACAACTTCCAAGGAAAACTTATATGACCTATTTAATTTAGGTGCTCAACGTGGCTTGACACATTATCCAATGTTACATACAACAAATGCCAAGGAGAAAACTTACTACATCCTAAATTGTTGATTTTTTTAGTTCAGTTTGGAACTTCTACACAGGTTCAGTGCGAACATGCAAGTAGTTCGAATTATTTCTATTTTGTAATTCACTTTAGTGATTAAAGTGAAAGTGTTTTATTTAGTTAATTAAGTCTAATAAAGTGCAGATAAGCACTAATGATTTAGACTTATCTTCCAAGTCATCTCCTGAATGAGATAAGATTGCTATTCTTCGAAGATTAAATTATTAACTGAATGGTATAAAGATAGATGCAAGATAGAAGTTCAATAACTTAGTGTAGTGTAATAATTCCATGCAGCTGTGAGTTGTATCAGTTATGGAGTTGCCTTGTAAGCTTTCAAAGGAATGCAAAACTGATTTGAAGATGTAAATTGTTTGCATACTTGTGTTCATTTCTGCAGTTGAATTTCAATGATTTGTGTGATTAATTCAATGTTTTCGAACATTAGGTAATTAGTCATCTAGATTGATTTTCTACATAAATGTGGTATCCCTTTCACATTAGGTGGAAATTTCTAACAAGAAGTGCTATGATCCCCCAAGTGTGGTGTCCCCCCAACACTAAATGCACCACATCTAGCAAAAAACATTTGGTATTATTGACAAGGCTCACAACACACCTTTCCAACAATTGAACCTTATGGGGATGCTCATTATTATTAATAGAATCCAACTCCAATGACAAAGTTATAAGGAAAAAAAAGATGGGCTCCAAATCATTAATAGACAATAATTAAATTGATGCAAATAGTGTATTTAGTTACAAAGACATCCAAAGCCTATCAAAGTTCATCTTGGATGTATCACTAGTGAACTCTATGTGCTGCTACGGCAAATATGTATCAGAGTCTTTTAGCCTCTCGTCTTGTGCTTAGAGGTCAAGGGCTTTCTAAACATGGGAGGGCCTGTTACATACCTAATTAATTGTTGTTAAATACAAATAGTCACCTCTCAGCTTCAAAACTGATCCTAATTGTCCCATGATACATATGCATAAATTTATTCAAATATCTCCTATTCTATTATTTCATCTTCTATATTTTGTGAGTGTTATTCACTAGCCACAAATGCTAATGAATAAGATGTAGAATATAAGAAAAGATAGCACATTTTCCAGGGCACTCAACACATGTTCTCTCTCCTCCTTTTAAGGACTATGCAAGGAAGAAGACTTTTTAATGGAAATTTATAGATCATTGCTCCTATATGAGGCTAGTATACCCCACATTGGAAAACTAGGTTGATATAGGGAAAGCAAGAATCAAATGCATCCAAGAAAATGGTGGTGCAAAAATATGATGACAACTCTTCCAGTGAAAGAAAATGAAGAGGATGAGGTTAACACAGATAGTGTAGCAAAGAGTGATCGGAGTCAAGAGGATACCATTCCATAAAATGAATCTGAGGTAATGAGGGGAAGTGTGGGAAAAAGGAAAGCTTCTCAAGTTTGCACCTATTGTGGTGCTTTATTTGGGGATGAGAAGGATGAGGAGTTTGACTTGAACACCTCCATATAATGCACAAATCCTTGCAATAAAGAATCAATATAGATAAAACATCATGAATTCATGGAATTTAAAAGTAAAAGCTACTCCATAAGTTACCAAAAAAGATAGAAAAAGCTTATGGGACAATTTAATTAATATTGGCAATAGGTATGGACCACCTAAAGTTCATTGTTAGAGCTAGAATAAACAAATTGCCTTTTGAGGAAGCAGCTAGAGGAAGCTTTACAGATGGAAGGTGTACTTTTGAAGGTCTAAAGGTAGACCCATGGCAAGAATAGGTTAACTATCTGGCTAGAATTTCAAAGGGTCTAACTGTCTAGAGTTAGACCCTTGGCAAGCATGGGATAACTATCTGGCTAGCAGGTGAATATAAAGGAGGATAAGATTACTAGCATAACCCAAATATATTCTAGTATATAACCTACAAGGAAATATGCCAACTTCCAAGTATAATCACTATAACAAAGTGAGGGAGGTAATGGAATAACATGGGAAGAAATTGCAATTATCTCTAGTACTACCAAGAATGAGACACCAACCATCAACAAAAACAATGATCTTATGCCAAAATCCATGCTGGATATTCTTACAATAGTTGTTTCATGTTATGAAACTTCATTTGGAAATATCCTTGGCCACAACAAGGCAAAACAATATTGGATGGTAAGGGTACAGCTAAGAAGGGAGTGGGCGTTCCATCAAGGGAAGTTTTGGAGACTTTGGAAGTTGTAATAGCCTTAAAGGAAGCTAAGGATGAGGAAACATACTTGCCAGTAATGGGAAAGGAGGATAGCAGTGCTCCAAAAGGAAAAGGGCCATATGATGTAGCCAAGTAAACTCCTCTATGAACAAATAAATAATCTTACATGGAACTACGAGTCAATGAAGGAAGCACCTTCTTTGATGCTCAAGGAATTCCACTATTCCATCAACATAAACTCTAGTAGCTACTATAGCAGTGAGCATATCAGCCCCAGCAGGAAAGCTCCAGTTGAGAAAGTACTACAAATTCTACTATAAGAGATCAACTTATAAAGAGTGCTACAAATCCCAAAAAGAAAACATTCTGATTTAACACTTGAGCAGGCTGCAGGGTGCTCAAGTCTAGAGGGAAGGGGCAGATGCTGGCACATATTTTGTCATGTCATTTTATTTTTAATGAATACAGTTAAGTGCCTTACTCTAAGAATTTTATTAAGTAATATTTCTGATATACTTGTCTTATATATTCTTGTTAGCAACTGGTATCTTAATCACCATTAATCACATTATTGTGGTTACAAGGTTTGCTGACACTCAACTGTAATTCCTGGCGTATGCAGGTGATGACTACTAGACATGATGAAACACTCCTGGTCATTTTATTTCAATTTTTGCATCATTATGTTGGGAATCATAACTGGGATTCACCTCTTAGTTTGCCAGTAAACCTGTTCTTTTTTTTTGTCTTACTTTAACAGATGCACTGTTTCATATTTCTCATTAGCCTTCTATGTTATTCTACACTGTGCAACTTGACAACAATCCTTTCATGCACCATTTTCATGGGCAGAACTCTATTTGCATGCTCTCTATTACAATTTCTTACTAAATTTGTAGCAAGGAAAATCTACAAACAACATTGCACAAAGGCACTGTGAATAGCACCTGAAAGGTTGAGAATACATCAATTGTCTGGTTAGAGTTGAGACAAAGGAGAGAATTCGTCTGTAATGATTCGAAGTATTCCAATTAAAGATTGGAAGGATTACTAATCATATTTTTTTCCTATACCAAGATCAGTCTCTTATTACACAAGATAAACTATAGTAAGAAAGATAAAGAAAATGGCACATGAAGACAAAATGAGAATGGAAACAAAATAGGAACAAGACAAAAAAGCAAATAAGGACAAATTATAATAAAGATAAACATCAAATAGAAGGCAAGTAAGTGGGATCGAATTCCTCTTGAAGCGCCGATCCTATGAAAGAAATAAGATTAATTATCAAATAACAACTATGGAGAGGCACGATGGGTCAAGGGACATATCTGTTCCATCTGTACCTATTCGGAGATTATTTAAGGAAGGATCGAGGGAGGGAAAGAGGCATCAAGGAATTCAGCATCGTATCTTCTAACACAAATCAATTAACCCAGCCATCAAAGATTGATCAGCATCTGATTGAAGTTCTGCACATACGTGGATCAAGGAATTCACAATTCTCTGTCTCTGCATTTAATACAGACCACTGAACTTCTCTGGACTATATACTGAAATCAGATCGTACCATACAATTGCTGTATATTGCCAAGCTTTGTGGAACTCGTTATAACTACATCAGCGATAGAGGTATGTGATCTAATCTTCTGATTTGTAGCAGATATTTAGCTTTCTTATCTCCATAATCTGATAGAAATAAATCTTAAGCATGATGCATGCATGAATGGAAAGACTTGTAATATGCAGTCCAGTATAAGATAGTAAATGAAATTAATTAATGAATACGTATGGTAGGTGTCTTGGCATTTGGATTTATTTATGCCAAATAGAATATTTTTCATATCATAAATCTGATAAGAAAACAAAGAACCAAAATGCAATATTAAGGTAATGATTAAAATAGACAAATAGAATAACATGAGTATCGTATCATTATGATTAAAATGCTGAATTAGATAATTATAGTTTAAATGGATGAATTAAGGATAGATGGTTCTTTAATGTAATTAGTATGAAGTTAGAATCCTTTATGCATAAGGAATTGGGTATTGGATCTAATCATCAGCATTGGAGTGTCCAAGTTATATATAATTGGATAAGGATAAAATGGCTTATGGATCATGATCCTACAATGGTCTTAAGAAAAAAGGTATGAATTCCCAAGGGTAGATACGAGACTTCCTTATTAACCACCTAACACTAAGAAGGTTGGGTAGATAGTTATGGTAGGTATTGATTGATCCATGGGAATGGGCATTGATTGACGAATCAAGGATATTATAGGCCTTGGTTGACGAATCAAGGATATTGCTATGGACCCTAGATTTAAATATCGAAGGAATGGGCCTTAGTTGACGAACTAAGGAATAATGTTAATGGACCCATAGGATTGAGATGACATCACCTTCCTAACGAATCTTCTCTCACAAGGTGGGAGATGAGGTTAATAACAGGCCTAAAGATTATCTCACCCAAGGAGAATCATGAAGTATGGAAAAGTGGATTTGTGAAATGGCAACTAGTGTATGGTTATGTTTATGATTAAGTGGAAATGGGAAATGGAAAACTAATGTGCTCTTTTACAAGTGGAAATTGTTTGCAAGGTTGCGAAAATTTTGACTTGCTAGAAGGGGGCATTACAAGTGGTATCAGAGCAGTCATCCTGCCATCCTGTGAGGTCAGGACAAGAATGAACAACGAATTGAGAGCATTCATTGAAGCAACCACCAAAAGCCTGAATGATCAAAATCAAGCTACTCAAGCCTTACTTCAAACCGTGCAAACTATGAGGAACAACATGGATAGCTTTAAGGCACAATCAAATAATGAGAAAGAAGTGGCTTCAAACCAAGCTGAAAATGGCAACTCGTCATCAAGTTACCGATTGTCTCCAAATCTAGACATTGCTCGAGGATAAGCAATTTCAAGAGGGGAGGCCTGTAATAATTCGAAGTCTTCCAATTAAAGATTGGAAGGATTACTAATTATATTTTTTTCCTATGCCAAGATCAGTCTCTTATTACACAAGATAAACTATAGTAAAAAAGATAAAGAAAATGGCACATGAAGACAAAATGAGAACGGAAACAAAATAGGAACAAGACAAAAAAGCAAATAAGGACAAATTATAATAAAGACAAACATCAAATAGAAGGCAAGTAAGTGGGATCGAATTCCTCTTGAAGCGCCGATCCTATGAAAGAAATAAAATTAATTATCAAATAACAATTATGGAGAGGCACGATGGGTCAAGGGACATATCTGTTCCAACTGTACCTATTCAGAGATTATTTAAGGAAGGATCGAGGGAGGCAAAAAGGCATCAAGGAATTCAGCATCATATCTTCTAACACAAATCAATTAACCCAGCCATCAGAGATCGATCAGCATCTGATTGAAGTTTTGCGCATACATGGATCAAGGAATTCACAATTCTCTATCTCTGCATTTAATACAGACCATTGAACTTCTCTGGACTATGAAATCAGATCGTACCATACAATTGCTGTATATTGCGAAGCTTTGTGGAACTTGTTATAACTACATCAGCGATAGAGGTATGTGATCTAATCTTCTGATTTGTAGCAGATATTTAGCTTCTTATCTCCATAATCTGATAGAAATAAATCTTAAGCATGATGCATGCATGAATGGAAAGACTTGTAATATGCAGTTCAGTATAAGATAGTAAATGAAATTAATTAATGAATATGTATGGTAGGTGTCTTGACATTTGGATTTATTTGTGCAAAATAGAATATTTTTCATATCATAAATCTGATAAGAAAACAAAGAACCAAAATGCAATATTAAGGTAATGATTAAAATAGACAAATAGAATAATATGAGTATCATATCATTTATGATTAAAATGCTGAATTAGATAATTATAGTTTAAATGGATGAATTAAGGATAGATGGTTCTTTAATGTAATTAGTATGAAGTTAGAATCCTTTATGCATAAGGAATTGGATATTGGATCTGATCATCAGCATTGGAGTGTCCAAGTTATATATAATTGGATAAGGATAAAAAGGCTTATGGATCATGATCTTACAATGGTCTTAAGAATAAAGGTATGAATTCCCAAGGGTAGATACGAGACTTCCTTATTAACCACCTAACACTAAGAAGGTGAGGAAGATAGTTATGGTAGGTATTGATCAATCCATGGGAATGGGCCTTGATTGACGAATCAAGGATATTATGGGCCTTGGTTGACGAATCAAGGATATTGCTATGGACCCTCGATTTAAATATCGAAGGAATGGGCCTTAGTTGACGAACTAAGGAACTATGGGCCTTAGTTGACGAACTAAGGAATAATGTTAATGGACCCAGAGGATTGAAATGACATCACCTTCTTAACAAATCTTCTCTCACAAGGTGGGAGGTGAGGTTAATAAGAGGCCTAACGATTATCTCACCCAAGGAGAATCATGAAGTATGGAAAAGTGGATTTGTGAAATGGCAAATAGTGTATGGTTATGTTTATGATTAAGTGGAAATGGGAAATGGAAAATTAATGTGCTCTTTTACAAGTGGAAATTGTTTGCAAGGTTGCGAAAATTTTGGCTTGCTAGAAGGGGACATTACATCGTCCCTTTTGAGGTAAGCTTAAAAAATATCATTGGAAGATTGTGAGACGAAAGATTCAAGAATGTGGAGATCATACTTAAATGATTAAAAAGGAGATCAATCTTGCAGAATACCTGTCCATCCTTGTTATTACTATTGTTCATAAGATATAACATACCATCCAACCAAAATAATATTAGAATCGTGATATTTTACAAGAGCAATAAATGCATAAAAGAACTAAACTCACAATACAACAAAGATTCTTGGGAGGTTCATTAACCTCTAAATGATGACAAGAAACTATTCTACAACCAGAAAAGAAAAGAGATGTAATTATCCAGGATTCCAGGTAATAAACAGGAACAAGTTTATGGACAATCATGTTATTCTAGTCTATATAATTAGCACTTCCCATCCATACCCTGGTGCATTTCTAATAAAGTATTGAATTATAGAATCCATAGTTTGAAAACTTGGACTCGGAGAGTACTCGGCAGGCCAAAAATTTCAGACTTAGAGAGTACTCAGCAAAAACTCGGAAAAAACTCGGCAACTTAAAAAACAATTAAATTTAAAAAAAAAACATAAATTTTATGTAAAATGTAGCTAGAAAATGTACCCAATGAGTTTGGTTGGGGGTTTGGGGGTAACGCCCCTAGTGGGGTCGAGGGGCAATGCCCAAATGAAGACCTTCAAAACCACACAAACCTTCATGGCGCACACCATTTTCATAATTTTTTAAAAAGGCAAAAAACAATGCTTATAATGCCAAAAAAACAAAGTTTTGAAGTGTTTTTTTTCGCGATTTTGATGTATTGCTGATGCAACAAGTCAAGTATTTGGAAAAACTCGTCGAGTTTTTGGTGAGTCTCGGCGAGTACTCGCCAAAAACTCAGCAAAAAAACTCGGAGAGTAAACATTGTGAGTACTTGCGGAGCAAAAAATCTCGCGAGAACTCGGTGACTTGGAGAGTACTCTAAGAGTTTGCAAACTATGATTGAATCTATGAAAGTTTATTCATAAGATTCTGGTTCCAGAAGTCAGTAACCAAGTTTGATAGACTTAGTCATAAAGGAAAAAGTTCCTACTTTGTATAAAAGTTTCTTAAAAAGATGAATGAATAAACCAGCAGAAATATGTTAATAGGATTCTATTTACGTAGAGTCTAGGATTTGGTTTTGTTCCTTCGTTATTATTAGCAAAAATCAGTAGCATACTAGCAAAACAGTATTAAACATATCCAAAGCTAGCATGGACTCAGTTATAATTGAAGATTCATATAAGTAAGAAAGAATTAGCTTTAGACATCCTTTGTTTCTGGTATCGTAATTGAAGAAGAGAAAAAGTTTAAATCAAAGAAGCTATACCCAAATTAAGTATCAATTCTTTTATATGTATTTTATCAACTACTGCTTCCAACTTTTGAACTGTAATTTCACCAGCATTTGCTTTGATTGCTCAAAGAAAAAAATACCAGTGGAAATCCTCATGAATCATCAAAATTACCTAATTTATTGAAATCACTTACATCATGTCCATTCTCTGATGGACGTTCTTTCTTTGATGCATTTGTACAAACCAATCTCTTAAACCATTTTTTTGATCCGTGGCCCATAGTCTTGTCTTTTAATTATCATTCACTTGCAATCTGTTAAAATCTGCCATGCAAAAAAAACAAAAATTAATGCCATGCTCTATAAACAAAAAGAAAAAAGCTTGTTAGAGTTGTTGCATTAAGTAAGATTAATTCACAGAATTGTCTCTTAAGGTAGTTAAGGCATATTTCATATGACATTTATCAGCAATATCTAAATGGGAATTAGGCTCACTAATTCATAGCAACAATCAACTCAGTGCAATCATACAACTGGTGGTTGTAGAGTCTCTAAAGCTAACTGTGAGACATGCCATGTCTCCATGGAGTATACAAAAAGTATTCACAAACTGAAGGCAGCCTCATACTAGAAAGCACAAAATCTTCAGGTTGAACCTATAGAGCAGTTACCCCCATGTGGAAGTCTCCAAATGGATGCACTGACCTAAAGCATAAGCAAATCCTTGTGGAATCTCCTAAACGGATCTACAGACAAAGGAACATTTTC
Organism: Cunninghamia lanceolata; assembly: GCA_027924645.1. NCBI lineage: Eukaryota > Viridiplantae > Streptophyta > Pinopsida > Cupressales > Cupressaceae > Cunninghamia > Cunninghamia lanceolata. The sequence goes on along the minus strand of BSBN01000490.1, from coordinate 4,116,514 downwards.
AAACAAGAAGGCATAACTAACAAAGATTCCATACATCCCCAACCCCTCCTAGGGAAAAAATGCAAACTACTTTTACATGATATTCATAAATATAGGTTCATACTAGTGTAATATCTATTCATATATCTGAACTATACAATTGTACTCCAAAATAAGATCAAATTTAAAATAATTTGGTTTTCTTCCCCATGAAGAATTCATATTCCATTTATTATCCAGAAATCTCATAAGAACTTTGTTTATTTCATTATCAAAGAAAGGCAATAGCAAAACTGAGAATTCCAGCTCAATATAGGGCAAGAAAGTTTGTCTACTAGTTTATGGGTTTAAGGTTAAAACATATGTAGTCAATAAGTTTGTCAGCTTGTTTATGGATTAATGTAAGGTTAAAAGATTAACATGTAGGACAATCCAAAGTGTAAGCAAAGGCCAAGTATGAACAACTACCATATACAGAAATTGGAGAGAATCAAGGATATAGAGCCAGAAAATTTGTCGACTAGTTTTGGGCTAATGGTTAAAACATCTGTACTTAATAAGTTAGTCAGCCTATTTATGGATTAATGTAAGGTTAAAACATTGGCATCTAGAGTGATCCAAAGCCTAAGCAAAGGCCAAGTATGAACAACTACCATATATAGAAACTAGAGAGAATCATGGATGAAATATTATTACTGGATATCCTAATAGGACACTGGATTATCTATTGGAAGATTACCACTTCTCAAATTTGGAAACCTTTCATATAAAAAATGATGAATGGAAGAGTAAAGAAGATAAAATGATATTGTATTTCATTAACTCAGATATCCTGAGAGGGACATAAGTTTATACAAATACAAAAGTTTGGCAAGGGGTGAAACTAATGGAAAAACTAACAAATACTAGTTAGATATTTTTATTTCTAACACCCCCCTGAATATTTTTTCTTACCATTTTGTTGGCCACCTTCAGGAAGAATCATCAATGGCTGTATATGTGGACTTTCATCAAAGACCGCACTTCTAACTTAGGTACATCTTCTAGGATGTAGGATCAACTACCCAATAGGATTTAGATTTACTATTACACCCAAGGAAGATACACTTCACACAAACCTACTTACTAATCTAATTATTCTGTTTTCTATAAACCCACTTTCTTCAAAATGAAGACATAGGCTGAGCAACAAAATATTTTGAAGTGATTAAGGCTTTCTCCCCAAACATGCTTCTTCAGGATTGGCACCACTCAACACTTTTGTTGGTGCTCAATTGAGTAAATACATTGTTGTATTCACTTCCTTGTCTCAATAGTAGTTATCGATGTTCATGCCTTTCAACATGCATGTCATCCTCTCCCAAATGATTCGATCTTTCTTTTAGTAACTCCATTTATTTGTGGAGCATGAGCAGTAGTTAGTAGTTGGTGTATGCCTTGTTGGGAGAAAATTTTGTCAAACTCCTTAGATATTACTTCCCCCATTGATCTATGTGGACAGTCTTGATGGTGTGGTCAGTTTGTTCCTCAAATTTAGCTTTGAAATTCTTTAAGTGTTGATAAGTTTCAGACTTATACTTCAAGAAGAACACCCACAACTTTTGGGAGCAATCATCAATGACTATCAGAAAGTATCAAATACCGTTTAGGGATGGAGAAAAAGGTCCACATAGATTGTTGTGAACTAAGTCAAGAGAATTTGTAGCTCAATATGATATGCCATGGTTGAACATCAAGCTTTGTTGCTTACAAACGACACAACTGGAACAAACTTTTCCTGTGTCTTTGATATCTAGTAGCCCCAAGACCATTTATTACTCACTTAAATCCATTAGGTAAGCAAGACTTAAATGTCCAAATTGAACTTTCTTCCATTTATCGATGCTAAAGTGAACTCTCTTCTTTAGAAAGAACAAGAAGAGCGAGGTGTATTTGAGTGGGTACAACATCAAAGATGAACATGCCTACTTTCTCCAACTCTTCAGCTACAACTCTATTGTGCTTGCATTTGTCTTTGATTAGACAAAATTATGACCATCTGACATGTCAAATTGGACTCATTGATTGCTTTCAAGAACCCGACTCACTAACAACAAATTCATTTTAATCTCAAGAATGAACAAGATGTCTTGGACTTAACATCTACTTGTTTGTGAGAGAGAAATGATGCCTTAGCCATGAATTGGCAGAGTATAGGTACATCCAAGGTTGACCATCCCTTTATGTTCTTTAAACTATGAGAACCAATCTTCCTCCTAGACATGTGCTTGTGGATCTCAAGTCAATGTACCAGATTTATTTTTCATTCTTGGTTACATTATGGGACTAGGCCAATACTTGGATGACTTCATCAACACTTTCAAAGTCTTTGACATCATTATCACCATCATCATTCTTGACAACATTACTTTGATGTCGTAGATTCTAGTATCTTATATACCCTTGGCAAGTTCCTCTATTTTTTTCTGTGAGGTCGTTGTACCAAATTACCAATAGTCTTTAGTGTCATGGGATTTGTCACAAATGTGATACGATACTATTGGTCAAGGTGCTTTGCCTTTCAAAAAAAAATTGTCACTAAAACTTGTTCTTTGGCTAGAAAGTCTTCTTACCTTTTTGTTTGGAAAATAGAGCCTTTTCTTCTCCATCATTGTCACCTACATGTACTTCTTGCTGAAGTATGCCAATGAGTTCTTGATAGGCACCTTAATGATTTGAGACATTCAAGGAAGTTAAAAACACTTTGAAGCATAGTTACAAGACGCACTGAGTCCTTAGGCAAGGCATCTAAAACAAGTCCCGCAAAATTGGTTGCGAGTATTGACGAGTTTTTTCCAGACTCGTGGAGTCTAACAAACTCACCAAACTTGTCAAGACTTGGGGTTAGACTTGGGTGTATAAAAACCTTTAAAATTAAAAAAATTAAAAACAAATGAACTTCTAAACCTTGAAAAGTCCAAAAAACATAGTTAGGGCCTAATTACTGCCATATGGCTTCAACAATTGCATCTTTTAAGGGTTGGAGGTTTGATTCTTGAAGCTTGGTTAAAAGCGATAAAATTAAGAAAAATGGCATGCACCATGAAGATCCATGTGGTCTCAAAGGCCTTAATTTGGGCTACCCCTCTACCTTACTAGGGGCACTATCCCCAAACCCCTACAAGGGGCACTGACCCTCAACCTCACTAGGAGTTGTTGTCCCCAGACCGCTGCTCTACTTTAAAAAAATAAAAAATAAAAATCATTTTGGGCCATGCCAGAGGGGAAAACAATAATTTATTTCTCTCGAGTTTTTACCAATTAAATCCCAAGTAATTGAATTACATTTATACTTTTGGTTTTCCGACTCAATCACTATCTTGAGTAATGCTACTATGGTAGCAACAACATTGCAAACTTGTCTAAGATATGAACATAGGACCTCACATAGAACTAGTGATGCTACCCCAAGTGATACAAGCTCCTCTCTACCATAGTTCATGACTCCATGTGATTTTTGTTTTTGATGTCATGGATATCATAATACATGAGTTTTGTACACCTAAAACACTAGAGAATATTTATATATTTAAAAATGTTTCCTTCAACTCAAATCCGCTTTTGTACTCATTTGATCAATGTATACTTCTGTGTGTACCAAGGTAGCTCCTAATTGATAAATTTATTATGTCTTTAAAGTTGATTTAGTTGAGGGTGCATAGTTAAAGCTTTAAATCCTTAAAAATCTCTATATTTCATGTTTTTTCAATTTGTAGAGTCTTTGCCAAGTCCGAGTCCAAAATCAGCTTGCCAAGTCCAAGTCTTGTAACTATGCTTTGAACAATGAATATAGAGCATGAAAGATGATCATCACCATTTGTTCTTCTTCAACTTCTTTTTCCACCTCTATCAATTGGTTTTTAACTTTTTTATGTATGTGAATCTAATAAAAAAGTTTGACTTTTTCATCTTCTTGCATTTTGAACACATGTAGCTTCTCCATAAGGTACAGCAATTATGCCTTGTTATTTACCTCGTACGAAATCTTCAACTTTTTCCAAGTATCAGGCATGTTTTGAATGTGCATAAGCACTTTGTCTTCAACTAGCAACATAATAAGCATGAGGGCCTTTCTATTGTGTTTGACCCATTGCTCTTCTTCTGGATAGCTCAGGTTGTCTTGTTTTTAGACCTCAACCACATCCCAAACATCTTCAAGCATTAGGATTGGCTTCATCTCCATCTTCCACGTTGGGTAGTTTAGTAATAACTCGATCCAAGAGTTGTTTGTCCATGAACATTACTTTTGCTCCTACCATTTTCTCTCACCTCTTTAGGTCTTATAGGATTCAGCCAACAAATGCTATTTTACCATGGAAACAAAAATTGATTTGGGAGTGGAAGGGCAAATTAATTCTTAGAGGTGTGAAAATTGAACATCCTTCTACTAAGCATGTTTTATTACTAGGGTACTAAAAGAATGTGTTTATCATTATTTATCTTCACTTTAAATGTCATTATCACCATCTTTCCTTTAGACTTTAAGACTTAACAAACTAAGCCTTAAACCATTTTCCTTGTTCCTTTCTAGTTCTCACATATTCATGTATGTTGTACCCAATATATACATTTCTTCAACATTACTCTGGGGGTTATGATTGGTGTATGGTGATTTATTAATTCACCAGTTTCAGCTTTGAAAAGCTCCACTTCTTTTCACTTTTGCAGTAGCATTCAAAATCTATCTTCTTTCAAGCCACTGGATTTGTAGCATTAGCGAGAGTTGTGCTTGAGGTGATTATTCACCGCAGGCTTTGGCAGCTTTCTTTGCGAGTTTTTGAAGGCAGATTCCCTTTGTATGTGGCTGCCTTCTATGTCTGTCTTGAAGCTACCCAATAGCTCTCCCATGGCACCAATGTAATTTGCCTCGACCATGCGCTCATCTCACAAACATTATGCATTCTGCTGAACAAATCACAGCCTCTCTCATGGATTGCAGCATCATGTGCTCTATGGGAGAAATGGACACACTTTGGTTACACTGATGCAGTGAAACCGCTCATGGCTGTTATTCTACTTAGCTGCAACCTTAAGCCTTCTCCATGCCAACTTCCTCTCATATTTGGTTATATTTATTCGCGATCACTGTGACTGTGTGAGATGTATGTGAAAGTACAATTATTGTGCACTCTTCAGCTTGCAATTTGTGGCAGCGTCAATCAATCTTCACATACACAGGATCAGACCTGCTCTGATACCACATGATGGAGAGGAGTAAACAAGATAAAATGATATTGTTTACTCCTCATTTAAACAATATCCCAAGACGGATATAAATTTATACAAGTATAAAAGTTCAGTGGTGAGTAAAACCACCCGTACCCTAACTGTGAATGGAAAAACTAAAAATTACTAATTAGATGTTCTTATTTCTAACAAAAAATGAGCCTCCACCTTTAACTGGGGCAGTGCTTCATTAATATTTTCTTGTTATTAGTGTGCTATATTAAGCATTTGAGATGTAAGTGAAAGTACAATTATTGTGCACTCTGCAGCTTGCAATTTGTGGCAGCATCAATCAATCTTCACATGTACAGGATCAGACATGCTCTGATACCACCTGATGGAGAGAAGAGTCAAGAAGATAATATGATATTGTATTGCATTAACTCAGATATCCCAAGAGGGATATAAATTTATGCAAGTATAAAAGTTCAGTAGTGGGTAAAACCACCCGTACCCTAACTGTGAATGGAAAAACTAAAAATTACTAATTATATGTTCTTATTTCTAACAAAAAATGAGCCTCCAGCTTTATCTGGGGCAGTGCTTCATTAATATTTTCTTGTTATTTGTGTGCTATATTAAGCAGCAGCTTTGATTAGGAAGTTAATAACTAGGATGATAATAACTGCTATCAGAGCCATGTCCAGAACCTAAGATAGAATTTATTTTGAGATTTGAGATAAAAAGATAATAGCACTTGAATGGCAGAATTTGCATAGTAGCAGTGTCGTAGACAGAGGGAGAAGAAAAATGGGTGTAGCTCTGCAGCAATGAAGACATAAAAAAATAAATTGGAAAAGAGACAAGGAGTATTTCAAATTTTAAAAGATCACAACAAACAAGAAATTACTTGAAACCCATTGGCGCATTCTAGTCAAGAAGCAGAGTAAAACAATGTCAAAGCTACTATTGGAATTTTAAAAATTGTGTGGCAGCTTTAGAAACAAAATCAACTTGTTGAAACCAACTATCACCAACAATGCCTCTAACAATTGTGAAAAAGAGTGATTTATGAGGCATTACCCTTGCCAAATCCAAAAGAAGGATTGTGGGTGCAAGTCTCTAGCTGATATGTGAATATCCCAGCTCTCTCTAGTACTAACATCACTAGTCTTTCGGTGTCATGCCTTGTGCACACTATTTAGACTTCAGTTGTTATCTATGTTACCAAATCACTCTCCAAAACCCCTAGATTACCTTGTAGATTCATCCAAGGTTCTTCTTTTTTCACCTAAAATCAATCAAGTACATCCATGGATGTACTTGGGTGATTCCAAGAGAAAAAATCAACACCCTAGACAAATACAAGCAATTCTGCAAGGTCTTTGACATTTTTTTTACTTTTTGGTCCTCAAGGATGACCAATCAACCAGAAAACCTAATCATAAACCCTAAATTGAACCTCATAACAACTTAAAACACAAAAACAAACATATTTACCTTGTTTTGAAAACAAAACAAACAAACCAACTTACACTTGCCACACTTTTTGTAACATAAATTGGCAAGGGAAGTGAAACTTGTAGATGATTTATTGTAGCCCATTACCGATTCGTGGATCAAGATAGGGGTGTCCATCATTTGCGATGGATGGAAGATGCCAAAAATCAACTCTTGATCAATGTGATTGCAATGTCCCCTAAAGGAGCAATGTTTTTGAAAGTCATGGATTGTGAGGGGCAGATGAAGGATGCACAATGATTGCTTACATCCTCATACAAGCCATTAAGGAAGTGGGACCTAAGAATATTTACCAGGTCATAATGAACAACACAAAAAAATGTTGAGCGGTTGGTTTGTTGGTTGAGGAACACTATTCACACATCATTTGGACACCTTTTGTTGTCCACTCGCTCAACCTAATGCTAAAAAAGTTGGGCAAACAAATTGATTGGATTAAACAACTGTATGTCAAGGCCAAAGAGATCCAAATGTCCATCACCAACCACCACATATCGCAAGCCATATTTAGATCATTCTTGAAATTGGAGTTAGATCATTCTTGAAATTGGAGTTGTTGAAGGTAAGTGAAACAAAAAAAAAATGTCACTTCAATAATTTATTTTTTAAAATATTAGTATGTTTTTTTATCTTTATTTTTTAATTTTCAAATAGGTTGTTGAGACCCCATTCGCCTACAACACAATCGTCTTGAGACAACTAGTGAAGGTGCGAGAGTCACTTTCTAGCATGGTCATTAGCCAATTTTGGTTCATACTTAGGCAACCCAACACTGAGAGGGCAATGAATGTTAAGCGAATAATCCTAGATGACACTTGGTGAGATCACGTGGAATATATTCTTCATTACACCAAGCCTATTTTGAGTATGATTCGTTTTACTAACATGGATAAGCCATGTTTGGGAGCGGCATATGATGGCATTGAGTCGATTGAACAGATAACAACCATCATAAATAAGATATAGCAAGATCCTAAAGAAATTTTCTTCAAACAGGTGCAAACAATTCTTGTTGAGTGGTGGAACAAAATGACCATCCCACTACATCTTCTTGCCTCTGCATTGACTCCAAAATATTAAAGCTATAAGACACTTTCTATGTTGAAGAGGGTTGCACCATATAGAGATGTTGAATTCAGTCAAGGGTACAAGCTAGCATTTGCTAGACTCTTCCTTGATCCTAATGTGGAGGATGTAGTTACGAGTGAGTTTGTTGATTTTGTACACTCCAACGATCAAAGTCTTTCCACTCTTAATGACAAGTATAACAAGGATGCTCACTCTTGGTGGTACCTCTATGGCCAAACATTCCCACACCTATAACCCTTTGTGATCAAAATCTTATCGCAAGCAAGTTTTTTAACTAAAACTCCCTAAATTTGATTTTTTTTTTCCATTTTGATTGTTCTTTTCAAGCTTGATGCTCGATTTATAATTTAAAAACTATGACTCTCAAACTTTGCCTCAATAGGTTGCTAGTTCATCTTCACCTGAGCAAAATTGGAGTACACACTCCATACACTCAATAAAGCGCAAGCAATTGGCATCAAAAAAGGTAGAGAAATTAGTTTATGTGCATTCCAATTTGCACCTTTTTCCATGCAAACAAATTGACTACAAGAGGCAATGAAATTGTGGGATGTAGAGCCAAAGCAACCTGACTTGGATGTTACTGCTGCCCAACAATCTTTATTTTTTGAGAAGCAAGATAGCTAGAATAGTTTTAGTGTCAATGTCAATGGCACTCCTTGTGGTTCTTCTAATGTCAATGATGATGATGATGATGATGCTCTTCATGAAGAGCAATATAATGATGGATTTTGATTTTATTATTTTAATATTGAACAATGGATATCTATCATGAGATTTGAGTTTGACAAATTGACATCTAAGTAGTATTTTATGGTTGTTCTGTTTATTCTATGCGTGTTATTTGGTTATCTGGACTTAATTCTTGTTTTTAGGCTAAAATAGTATATTTATGAATTTTATGTTTTTTGTATGGATGTACCCAACCCTAAAAACATTGCCATAACAGCATAAATGAATCCTCGTACCTGTACCCGTACCAGTAACTTTGGTTGTTATCAATGTGATATCTATTAATTTAAAAGCTATTTAATACAGTGGCATATCCGTGCAAAGGGATTTCATTCTAGAAAATAATCTCTCTCTAAAAAAAAAGTATCCTGTCAGACGATGACCAGCTAAAGTACCTGAATATCACTATATTATCTGTTGTTATTCCCATTTGTTATCAGTGTACTTTGTGATAAAAGAACAACATTGGGACAAAAACAAGTCATTCAATATAAGAATAAGTCACATGTCTTTTTCAAACCAACGAACATTGTGATGATAGATTTTTTTTAGGTATAGGAAGTTATAAATTGCTTGCAGAATGCTTGTAAAGGATGAGATTAATCTGAATAAGATCTATGAAATAAAATTTTGGTGAACATGGAATGTAGAGAATGAGTCAAGCATTAAGGATTATGGAGTGGGTCCTGCTAACCATTCCCAGCAGCAGATAGCCAATATAAAATGAAGATCAGTATTTTTTAAAAAGCAATCAGGAACTGGAGGTGCAAATAGGGGCGTCAATGGGAGAAATGAAGATAAAACAAAGATCATGGCAGTACCTTTAACAACTACCTTGGATCCAATGCTTCTGTTTCAGCAGTTGTAGACAGCAGTCAATACAGGGAATAGATGAAAACTCAAAGGGATTAAGTTGTGCAAGGAAAAAGACAAGGCCATTCGCACTAGAAAGAATCATGACTGGATATTGATAACCTTCACCATTTTCAAACAGTCATTTTTTGCACAACATAACTGTTGATATCTGTTATTTTATATGAAAATACTTTTGGCAGACAGACAGAGAGCTCACCGTCTCAATGTGCATATTGAAATAAGGAAAGAAAAGAAGTACAAGATATTCCAAGAAAAAGAAACAAGATATAAAAACAATGCAGCAATGGGATTAAACTTAAATGCAATTTGAAGGTGTGTGCCATTATGGATTTAAAATGAAGCATTAAATAATTTGATTCTCTCTTGTCAATAAGGACCGCCATCTCTAAAGAGAACAAGTTAGAAACATAATACAGTACTTTAATAATTGAAATCCAGGCATTAATTATGCAGAAAGGACTACTGCAGATCACTCACAGATATGATATGAGACCACTAAACTTAGAGGAAAGAATTTTAAGGCAAGGTTAACACAAAACTAATTGTCATATCACAAGATGGATGTAATAGATCCCAGACTCCCAGTATTGTTGAAGAAAGAACGAAACTATTTTAATGTTCATGAATGAACAATGTAGCTCAATAGGGCTCAAAAGTGCAGAAAGTTGCCCTATATAATTAAGAATGCTATAAGGACTCCATCCAACCTAAAATCAGTATAACTAAATCTAGGAAGCAATAGAACATCGTAAGAGGGCTAAAAACGCAAATGGGTAAACCCTAGACAAATTTGATATACAAATCCATGCAAATTTGTAATAATAAATAGTCCTATGAAAGGAAGGTCATGCTAAAAGACAATTGTTGATAGAGCCAAGAGAAGGGGGCCAATGGAAAAAACAAGTCTTTAGTCTACATCAAAGTCAATAAGAAGAAGGGTTTGCATCCTCACTAATCACCACAAAAGGGCCAATACAAATTCGGATGATGTACAGGGCTTAATAGGACCCAAATTTATGATCCTACGAGGAAGTAGAATACTCATGCCAAAACGTCTCCTAGCATCCACGAAAAACAATCCTCTTGATGTAAAGAGAATTGGTACTGCATGTTTTCCCCTACTATTTGGTAAATGAATGGTAGAGTAATTGAATCTCTATGACGAGTGTGAAAATCAAAGGTTCAATGTACCCTAGTAGCCACTTATGGGAGGGATATTCATTTGCTATTTACAATAGTGATTTTTGCAGCTAACACATACTCGTGTCCCTCAGTCGTAAGCGAAGGAAATAATCAACCTAATGTTTTTGCAAATCCCTTGTATAAATCGGTGTCTGGAAACAACATCCTACAAGCAAGATCTAAACACCTCTAGTCTAGATAAGCAAAAAAGGTAAGGAGGAACCCTCCTAAATCTATATAAACGATGATATCTTCCTCGAATGTCACAATAGACAAGGCACCTAAAAATAAAGTTCTCTTTAGTTTCCACTTCTTGGAAAGAACAAAGATGACAAACCATTTCACCCTACATAACATGATGATTTGTCTCAACTCATAATTGATGAGAATGTACCCTCAACTAGCCAAGGGGGTACCCTCAAGTGACCAATGACATTGAAGGTATTTATGATCAAATCACTATAAATATAAGTACAAAAGATGACAAAACTGAGAGAAAGTAACATACTGCAAGGAAGATAATCCAAAGATGGTCCACATTGAATTTCAAGTCACACATGTACCATCCTTGAGCTGCTCAAATGTGTGGGTGGCAGCATCAAGCCACAAAAATGTGTCTTGCTTCAAAAGGGTCCCCAATGGAACTACAACTGGGGCATAATTGTAGACAAATCTACAATAATATTGATGTAGGAGCATAGAAGCATCTCAAAGGTCAAGCAATCAGCATCACCAAAAATAATTTATGTTTCATTTTTTGTTTTTGTGGTCTAACCCTACTTTTCCAAGTGTTGGAGACAACCTCTACTGTTCAAATATTCAAATTCAAATGGCTTTCCCTCTCTTTTTGGGCATCGCGCTTGGTAGTAATCTTTGGAGGGCCTAGTTTGACACTTGTACACTTGATCATAACATTCCATGGAAGTTGAAGAGTCACAATTCTGTGAGGGCAATTGGGATGGTGGGCCAACTTGAATGTTGTGCATGTCATTTGCTTGTGTAACCCTTGATTGAAGCACCTGTGTGGAGGGAGTTACTCTTTGATTGGAATCTTTCATACCTTGATTTGATTGTGGTGCCTAGGTGGAAGGAGTTACAAATTGTTTTCCTAGATTCTTGCTTGGACCCTGTTCAAGAATGGTACATTTGAGTTAGCCTTGTTTATTGCTTGGGCAACCTTGGAAAATGGTGCCACCTCATTTGGGAGGAGTTACAATTCACAAGATTCATTAACCTTCTAAGATTGGGCCCCACACTTGGAGAGCATAAAGATCCACTTGTTGGATTGAAGAAAGTTAGCTTCCAAGAGAGAGTGAGAGGGTGTAAGGAGGAGTTGGGATATCTCTTTGCTTGCAGGTCATCAGGACATCAGATGAGAGAACTGAGGAGTACCTAAAGGGGTTGAGGCTGAGGAGTACTCTGTGTGGTTGTTTTTCAGAGGCTGTTGGTTTGTTTTGCAGGTTTGGATTGTTGGTTTTGCAGAGGGAAACTCTACCAGAATTTCCCCAGGATCTTGTGGAGGGGTTGCATGTTGATTTGTGGGATTGGGTTTGTAGTTTGGGTGTGTTCCGTAAGGGAAAAAAATCTGATGTAAGGTTTCCATAGTTTGATAAATAAAAATCACCAAGTTTATGCATAATGTTGTGGTTCAAAAATCTGATTAAAAATCAGCAAATGGTGTTGTGAGTATTCTGATTTTGTAACCTGATTTCTATCAGCAAGTTGGTGTTTATTTGGTGTGTTTAAGATCAGGTTACGTCAGCAAATAGGTGTCTTGGGTGTGTCTAAAATCAGAAATAAAAATCTGCATTTTGGTGCCATGAAGTCGCATACAAAAGCCCAAAATTTTAGTCCATTAAAGGGTGTAATTAGGTGTAGTTAAAAATCAGATTGTGTGTGGGTTGTCTAGCCATTGTGTTGAGTTCAATTTGGATGGGTTGTGGGGTGTTGCTGCAAGGAGAAGGTTGCCATTCATTTGGCCCCCTAGCTTTGACTGCATCAAATATCCTATTAGGCTAAGGAATCCATGAAAGTTTATGATAGTCTTTGGCATGGACCACTTTTCTACTGCCTTCATCATGTGGAGGTCCACCTTGATTCCTTCATGAGAGACCACATGACCCAAATGCTCAACTTCTTGTACCAAAAGCACACTCAATTTCTTGTCATAAAGTTGATAGCCTTGAAGAAACTGCAGGGTCTTATTTGCATGTTAAAAATCCCCTCCTGCACCTTCCTCCCTCCCCTTCCCCACAAAACTCACATGCACAACTTTTTGTATATCAAATGACATAAAGAGAACAAAATTGAGTTCAAAAATGTAGGAACATTAGTAAGATCAAATGGGCATCATTACGATCTCACAATGGACTTCACAAGTTTTGGGAGTAATTTTGTGCAAATCTTCTTTAATGTGAACCTAATGATATCTAGAGCAAAGATCCAATTTTGAAAAGGAGACTATACCACCTCATTCATCAATAACATATCTTTGAGCATGATTTTTTTCAGCTCTTTGTAGTCCACACATATTTTCTTGAACCAATCCTTCCTAACCTTGATCAAAAGTGCCAAAAATGCACTCTTGCTAGGGTAAATGATTTGGACGTCCAACATGTCTAACTATTTTTTTCAATCTAGCTCTTTTGGTTGTGTGAATATCAATAAGGTCTAATATTGGGAGGCTTGCTTCCCATGATCACTTTGATAGCATGACTATATTCCTTGAATTGATGTAAACTGCTAGGGACAACTTGAAATACTTGCCCATGTTGTCGAGGATAAGGTCTAATATTGGGAGATTGGTTTTCTTGAACCAATTCAATAGCAAGATCATGATCCCTGAATGGAGGATGTTCTTCCGGGTTTTTTTCCTCTTTTTTGCACCTTACTTTGCTCATCATTAAAGTAAGTGATGTTTCATAGTTACTTTCTTCTTTTTATATGCCTGCCCTCTCTGCCAGGGTGTATAGTTTCCAAAAGTGTGTTCCTAGTTGGAAAGAAGGAATAGAAGGTAGAAGATAAGGACAAGAACAAAGAACCTAAGCCTACAAAAAAGTATAAGCAATTAGGTTATTAACATTTATATTTTATCACCCATATTACAGATTATCTTCATACCAATAAAATAAAATAAAATAATTTATCTTCTAAGGAGTCCAAAAGATAGAGGAACACAAGCACAAAGTGTCTATCCAATTTGAAAAGAAAGATAAATCTCAGAAGGTTTCCTTGTTCTGCCAAGGATAAGGTCTAATATTGGGAGGTTGCCTTTCTTGGACCAATTCAATATCAAGATCACGCTCCCTAGATGGAGGATGTTCTTCAGGTTTCATTTCTCTTTTTGCACCTCACTCTGCTCATCATTGAAGCAAGTGATGTTGCATGGTTACTTTCTTCTTTTTATGTGCCTGCCCCCTCCGCTAGAGCTTATATATTTCCAAAAGTATGTTCCTAGTTGGAGGGAAGGAATGGAAGGTAGTAACTAAGGTAAAAAATAAGGACAAGAATAAAGAACCTAAGCCTATAAAAAAGGATATAAAAGGACTTTCCCACCCCTCTCCCTGCTCTCTATAATGGGGGTTGGAGGAAACCGATGTTTTCTTTCTCCCGGCAAAGGGCTCAACCAATGCCACTTAGAGGGAGAGGGGTTTGGGGCTCAACCATGGGATTTCAGATTCCAAGATCCTTCCCTGATTCCATTCACCCAAGACTGTGATTCCCTAATTCATAGATTCCAAGAATTGACTGAAGTGGATGTGGGTAATTGCCCATTGAGCAGTGTGCAATGATTGTTTTCTGGAAGGTAGTAACTAAGAAAGTAAAAGATAAGGACAAGAACAAGGAACCTAAGCCTACAAAAAAGGATAAGTAAATAGACTCTTCACATGTAAGTTTTTAACCCATATTACAGAGTCTAAGGAATCCAAATGATAGAGGAACATGAGCACAAAGAGTCTATCCACTTTAACCAGAAGGATAAATCTCAGGAGGTTCCCCTATTCTGCAGAGAGGACTGACAACAAAGAAGTAAAAAATAATTCCAACTCTTTGTTTCTCCTCCCCAAAAAGAAGGTGGCCAAAGTTAACCTTCACTTGAGTTAATCTGTCATGTCCCTTTCCTAAATTAGAGCCAAATAATATTAAAATAAAAAGTGTTTTTAAACACTAGCAAATATATATATATAATAAAGTAAAAATTCAAAAAAAAGTATTTTTAAATACTTGGTGGGAAATTAAGACCCAGGGGGCCCAAATTGGAAGGATATATCAACAAGGCTCCAATTTTCATTTGAATCATCTTATTTCATTTTGGCAATTCTTCATTTGAGTTCGAATTTGAATCTTGCATCAAACCCTTTGGCTGCAATTTGCGATCTAGAGGACAAAAACTCTCTTAGCTTGCCAAATTGAAATTCAAGAGGTTAGGACGAAAACCCTCGCCTCTTGCTTGGCAATCCTAGACAGGGGTTGCAAGTTGGACTAATCTCGAAATCTTGTTTTAGGGTTTGGACACTGAAATTATTGTAAGGAGGTCACCATTTTCAGGTTTCAAGCCTACCTTTCCAGTTCGCCACCTGTGAGAAGAGTTTCAGTGTCATCCTTGGTTGTGCAAGTGTGGTGCCATTAGCTGGTCTCTAACCATTGAGGAAAGGATTCGCTGGGGCTGCTAGTTGTTGCCAAAAGCTCAATCGCCTCATACAGATCCATCAGGGCAGAGTTTCAGGACTACAATCAATCCATAGTGAAGCGCAATAAATCTGAACCAGATATATTTGCACAGAAAATCTACAATTGACACTAATCTATACACCTACTGGGGGTCGCTGCTTGTATAACAGGTCTTGCGTCAGCCTCTATACCATTCAAAAAGAAACTATATACCTGTGACTGCCCCAAATTGATCCTAGCACTTCTGACACAGACCATCCACAGCCTGTTGGTGCATTCTGTTGATCGCAGCATCTCTAATTAGATTCTGCACCATCCACCACATAGCTGTCAGCCTTATCACCATCAGCAGAAGGTATAAACTTGCAGTTGACTGGGTCGCATCTGTAGAAGGACATCAAGCGTTGAATCTTCAGCTACAGGCCTCCTTGAACTGCGACCACATGTCCGATAGCTGAGGGATTATAGAGCTCGGGACTGCATACTGCGAAGGGAAGATCCAGTTGCCAGGTCTGCTGTGCATTATTGAAACTAGTGAGTAGTTTTGGCAGTCATTGCATCTTCTGAATGTACAATCCTCAAATCAGAACTCACTATTGATGTAGACAATTAGAATTATTGAGGAATCAAATAAAATAAGAGTGTTATTTTCTTTGTTCAGTATGCTGTAGCTGTGGATTTTGGAGGTTCATTTTATTTGTTAACCACTTAGATTATATTTATACACGCAAATATAGAAGGGGCATTACATAATCTAACCCAATCTTGCTAGTTAGAGAAGCTACAAGCTATGTTAATTCCAGTGCAAGTTCAGAAACTCCCTACCTCCTGAAGAGAAAGGAAGGAATCAAAGTCCCTATCTTTATGAGAGCATGGTCGGGATTTAGTGGACTCTGGAAACCAGTCTCAAATCACAGAAAAATCAAGAAATAGAGGTGCTTTAGATAATGTTGTATTCAAGCTAGTCTTGATTTCCTAGTAGCCTCTTCCTAATGAAAGCATGCTTGCAGCTATCATATATATTTGAATCACCTATTATACACCTATTTGATAATCCTTGTAACTGCTGACGTTTTTCAATTTGAAGTTGGTCTGATTTTGTTTCCTTAGATCCCTTCTTAGTACCTACTTTTCATACTTTAATATAATGTCAAAAAATATATATATGTGTTTTTTGATCAGTAAAAGGAGCATCTATTTACAGGGGGGCAACCAGAAATTCATGTATAGTAATACAATTCATTTATTCAGTACAATCTTCAATAGCTTCTAAAAGAATCAAGCATTCTATATCACCTTGATGGCAATATCCTATCTCTAAAATGCCAATATCTATCTCTGAAATTGCAAATAGGATGCTTATCTGATTGAAGCTATCAAAAAGTGGTACACTTAGATTCAAACCTAACTAATAAGGAGCTCAAAATATTGGTAAACTTGGAAACAACAAAACAACTTATAATTCCATGATTATCCACTAACTATTAAGCTACCAAGGCAAAAAAACAAATAGCAGTAATTGCATCAAACCAACACACCAATTCCCAATCAGGAAGATGAAATCCAGATTCCAACCACCATAACCATGAAATCCAGCAATAAATAAACTGTCCTGAAACCTTGTGTGTGCCTATTATATTTCTATTGAAATATTAGAGATTTGTTTATGATGACTAATAAATCAATAGGTCTGTTATTTTCTAAAGGTCGATGATTTCATATAGGAAGCAAATTAACCCTTCTAAGTGGCTAAGGAAGATGGTGGATTGCCATAAGAGGTATGTTCTTTTGTTTTAAATGCATTTCATCCTTTCACCATGGTAATTATGGAATTGATGAAATTATGATAAAATAGCTACTATTTAACCTAATTTGAGGGCAGTTAAGTGGTTGCCCTAATGGTCAACCCGTTGTACATGTTGGAATATCTCCCTTGGAATCTTGGATGAAATATAATATATTCGACCCAATTATGTCACAAGGTGTAGCATGCACCATAATCAATGCATCAGATGACAAGATATGTGCCAACTGATCTTTTAATGACATGAAAGGCCTCCTGCCAGGTATCAATTGTATTAACAGGTTTTCCAACCACTTTAGTGCATGGATAAATTCTTGGGTTTAGAACATGAAAAACCTACTGCCTCCTCTTATTTGACTTCCACAATATCATGAGTAGTATGATACAAGTAGATTTCCTAAGATTTGGCTTGCTAACAATAGAAACTTTAAACCACCATGATAAACTCTAGTTATTTTTTATTTCTCTGACCAATTACTTAGGCATTGTAACATAAACAAACCTTAACCAAGCAGCTAAACGGGATATAGTTTTAGACATACTCATAGAAATCCACCTTAACCCAAAATGGACATGCAGCTATGGGTATCCAAAAGATTCAAGGTGTCAATCCCTGTGCATCCACATCTGCATGGTATTTGTTACTTTGGGTATTAAACAATTTTCTTAACATGTTGATGAATTAGGATGAATTCTCAGCATAGCATCAATCGTTTGCTCAACCAGGGTGCAGTGGAAAGCATCGCCTCAAATTTGCATTACAGGGAGTTCTCCCCAGCTGGCCTGTACCGTGCACCTCTCGGCCAAAAGATAACAACAACGATGCCTGGCATTGAGGTATGAGTATCATCTAGGATATTACACTCTGTATATCCCACAATTTTCAATTATGGAAAGCAAAAGGAAACAAAGCATCAGCTTACAACTTCAGCACCTATCATCCTAGTGGGTTCATATATGCATGAGATTTACGTGATAGGTAAAGGTAAATGGGTGGCATGGCAGTTATATGCAACCTGCAAAAGTCTGCTAAGATACATAATACCCAATCCCTTAGTAACAATTCAGATCAAGGTACTTACAAACTTCTATAATCTCAATGAATTGTTCAGGAAAGTAGCTTTCTAATAATCAGTACACGACTTATCAGAGTATCACTTTGAAGGTTCATAAATGCATGGGTTATATATATCTCTGGAGGCAAATGGGTGGAGCATTGCGGTTGTATCCTACCTGCAAAAGTCATGATTGTAAATATAATACCCAGTACCTTAGCAACAATTAGGATCAAGGTTCTTGCAAATTTCTATAAATCTCAAACAAATGCTTAAGGAGTTTAGCTTTCCAAAACCCAGTTCGCCACTCAAGTGCCGATCATTCTACTGGGTTCATACGTGCATAGGGTTTGTATGATATCTAAAGGTAAATAAGTGGTACTGTAATCATATGCAACGAGCAAAACTCTAGTTAAAAATATCATGTCAAATCCCTTAGCAACAATTCAGATCAGGATGCTTGCGAATTTCTACAGACTAGAGGTAAAAGGGTGACATGGCAATCATTTGCAAACAGCAAAACTGCACTAAATACCAAGTCAACCCCTTAGCAACAATTCAGATCAAGTTGCTTGCGAATTTTTACAGATCGCAAGGACATGTTTCAATTTTCTTAATAAATACGTCTCTTTCAACAAATATGACCTGCATAACAGGGCAAGATTACCCGCTACCCAAAAAAAAAGAAAACCCAATTGCATCCATAGCTTCTAAAACATATCATCCTGAAACCATATTTGAAATATCAGAATTCATGAAATACATACCACCTCTCACAAGCTCCAGTGCTGAACAAAAGACCACTTGTCCAGTCCAGCCCAGCCCAGCCCAGACCAGACCAAATTGTTGCAATCTCTGTTATATAATTACCAACTGAATTGAAATGCACACAAGTAGTAATACAAATAATTAGGCACACCAGCTAAGTCCAGCAAGCATGGTGTTTACTAATTGTGACCAATTACCCATCTCCACCGAACACTGACCCCACGCTGACTGATTACTAGTTCTCCATTCCTTGTAGCCTACGGCTAAGGACCAGATTGGAGACAAAATTTTTCACTGTTAGCTTATATAAAAGAAATTATAAAAGAAATTATAAAAGAAATTAGTGGGCTGAAAGGCAGGTGGCATTTGGATTATTTTGTCAAAAGTCTAGGCGGTATTGACGCGTGTGTCTTTATCCTCGTGTTCACTCATTTCAATCATTGAATTGATTGAGAGCTCCTCTTCAGCTTTTCGAGATTGGATGTTACAGTCTGGCTTTAAATCCATTTTATATGCAGCTAATCACGTTGTGTATATAAACAAATTCTCTGTAAGATGTTCTTTTCCCATTTCTTAGGCAGTCATTCATTAGATCACTAACCATATTTGCTACTTCAATACAAACACCAATCTTGATTTGGAAATGCACTTTTCAGCTATTACCTTGCGTTGAGTTTAGGGAGATGCCCCTCCTTTTTAACTTTTCCAACCGAATTGTCATCGTTTATGTTAAAAAAAATGGAATGAAATTTAGTCATGTTAGGCACATATCTTGAGATATTGTTAGTCAACCTCCAAGTTTATACTTGCATACTAGGTTTAAGGCTGTTTCCATGTTGTCTTATTAGACTCCAATAGTTGGCATCCAAGCTTTATCCATGGAAATTGTAGTGTTTATACTGATATGCCCTTTTAGGTGATGTAGGCTATCTTTAATCATTGAGTACTTCCTTTTTTCATCTACAAAGGTTGTTGGAATTGCTACAAGTTGTGGCACCTATGTTTGTATGGACCCCATATTCCCTAGCTAAAACCTTGCCATGGGCCCCATTAATTATGGCCGACGTACATAAGGCTGTAAAACATGCAAAGTATGCAACACATATCCAATGTATGTATATTCTTGATATTTATTTTCAATTGTCTAATCATAATAAGGTTTGTGCTTGGTTAGAGCAATCCACACTTGATAGCTATTTTGTTGGGTATATTAACTCTAAAACAAACTTTGGGAGCTTTATCTAACACTCTTGGGACCCTCATTTCATCCAAATTGTTATAATCTAAAACCTTACAAAGGGTTTTCCTATTTCAAGTCATGGATCTTAGCCCTAGATAAAGCCCTGCCATGGGCCCCACTAATTATGGCGGGTGTACATAAGGGTGTAAAACATGCAAAGTATGCAACACACATCCAATGTATGTATATCCTTGATAGTTATTTTCAATTGTCTAATCATAATAAGGTTTGTGCTTGGTTAGAGCAATCCACAATTGATAGCTATTTTGTTGGGTATATTACCTCTAAAACAAACTTTGGGAGCTTTATCCAACATTCTTGGGAGCCTCATTGCATCCAAATTGTTAGAATCCAAAACCTTACGAAAGGTTTTCCTATTTCAAGTCAAGGATCTTAGCCATTTGTAAGGATATTATGAACCATGCCCCTTGCTTTCTTAAAACATTCTTGCTTGTTTTTCAAATTAGGCCAAAGATTTTGATGTTTTTGTTACATTTACTCTAGAATTCTATATCTAGGTTGAAGTAAAAGCTCTTATGTTGCCCTTGTAGGACTTTCTTGGTAGCTAGTTAAACCATGGGGTGTTTCATCTATTTTACACATAATAAATTTTATTCTACTCCCCCTCAAAAAAGGTTTGTGTCAAAGACAACTTCTCAAACGATTTGAAGGAGATTCTAGATATCTAGATTGGTGATTAAAAATTCTCTCAAAGAATTATATGTATAAATTATCTATCTAGTTGCGTCCATTGTCAATCTAAAGACTACAAGTTAAAGATTACTACTTGATGGTTTGCACTAAAACTAATTGACAAGCCAAAGTGCTCAAAATGGTTAAGAGATGAAATTTATATTACTTTGAATAAAAATGCTTAATTTAGATTATCCAGAATAAGAGAAATAAAATGCTTGTATATTATGTTTATAGTGTCAATTTGAGGAGGCAATCCTCCTAATAGAGCATAGACTCCAATTACAATAATCAAGATGATTTACACTTGGAAGTCATTATAGTCTATAAAATCATGCTAAAGATAATTACTATTGTCCCTTGCATGTGGGATAAATATTGTTATTCTAATTTAACATATGGGTGACTTGCAAAGCATATGCACCCAATCTAATACTAATTAATACTTAATGCATATATCAAAATGGGGTCCTTAACATTGCCTTCCCCTTCAAAAAATATTTTTCCTCAAAACTTGACATGAGGAAACTTGGATAGAATGTTGGCGAACTCCCACATGACATCTTTAGGGTGTATGCCTTTCCATTGGACTAAAACCTTTTCATTAGCATGATTGCATAACTATGTGTTGTGCTTGTCCAAGATCACATCTAGTACCAAAAAGATGGATCCCTCCTCATCTAATGTGGAAGTGTTGTCAAGACTCATGTAGATTGCCTAATAACTCACTTGAGGCAAGAAACATGAAAAATTGGGTGGATCTTTAAAGAGAACGGAAATGTAAGCTTATATTCCAGCTCACCTATGCATTGCACCACTTGATGAGGGCCATGAAATTTTGGACCCAACTTATGTCAACCTTGTCATACAAGGATTATTGCTTCTAAGGATAAAGACACAATTTAAGACCTAATCACCAACTTCAAATATATACTCAAACCTATTCTAATTCATCTATTGCATCATGTGGTTTTGTACTTGTAGAAAATTGTCCTTAAAGACCTTAAGAACTTTTTCCCATTGGAAAAGTGAGTTGTCAACTGCTTGGACCTTGGAAAATCTTAGAACATAAGTAGCCATAGAAGGTGGGGACTGACCATAGAGAGCCTTATATGGAGTCATCTTGGACTAACTATTATAATTGGTATTATACATCCATTCTACTAATGGCAACCACTTGGCCCATTTCCCGTGGTGCTCTAACACAAAACATCTCAAGTAAGTTTCTCAGCACTTATTTACAACCTTGGTTTGGCCATCAATCTAAGGGTGATAGTTAGAACTCATGTTTAATTGAGTGCCCTGCAACTATAACAATTCCTTTCAAGAATTGCTTGTAAAGGGAGGATCATGATCACCAACAATGGAGTGGGGCATATTGTGAAGCTTGAAGATTGTGTCCAAGAAGTGTTGTACTATGATGACAGTTATGTAAGGTTGGGGTAAGGCACAAAAATGAACATACTTAGTCAAATGATCAATAATTACCAAAATGGTATGTTTACTACCAAACTTAGGAAACCCAACTATCATAACCCACTTTTTTAAAGCCATTATTTGTGTTTGATTAATTGATTAATGATAGCAATTATAAAATAATGACATTAATTAGAAAATGTTCTTTCCTTAGTTTAATTTGATAAGTGGTTGTAGACACCTAAATTCTACCACCTCCTATCATTAATCCTACACATTAATTCATCCTAGTTAATTCACTCTAAACATCACCATGTTGATTAATTAATTTTACATATTAATTAATTGATCTTGTGGATCACATCACATCCCATTAGCTAATTTATTGTCATTAATTAGTTAACTAATTCTTAATTAAGTAATCCCATTTCAACCCACTAGCATCATTGTATAATTGATTAATTAATTAATTAATTCTTAACTAAATCCATGCACACATAATTAAATAATTATCCTCTCATCATTCCAAATTAACTAATTGTCAAATATCAATTTCATCAAGTCATGCAAGTTGTTAATCCTTTGATTTATGTTTGCACATTCCTAAATCAAACAAAGCAAAAGTCATGTGCAAGCAATTTTAAGAATCAGTTAAGTTTTAAAATAAATCAAGCATGCAAATCTTATCTAAAACTCAAGTTTATAAATTTCTAATCAAAACTAATCTCAACCATCCATTTCCTCCTCCAAAAATCTGTAAATCTACCTCTTCTTCCTCAAATCGGTCCATCTCTCAATCTTTACACCAATAATGAAATCCATAGAAATATCTACCCAAACCATGTTTGGAATAGGAAGGGGTTATAAAGATCCTAACAATTTGACTATCTCCCCTTTTTTCTGCCAACACACATCACATTCCGCCATGAAAGTTTTAGCATCTTCTTAAGTCCATTCCAAAACAAGTTCTACCTAACATAATCGTGTCTTTATAAAATTAGAATGACCTACAATAGGGGAGGAATGAAGTTCCATGAGAAAGTGGAGCATGAGTTGAGATTGTGACATAAATAAATGTGGTCATGCTATTTTAGTTCTTGTCCCTATTGTTTTTTATTAAGTTTAGCTGGGAAAAGGGTCCCAGTCCCATACAAGAGAAGTACTAACAAACCGCTATTACAACAAAATCCCTGATAATAACCCTACCTAGGCCAGTGATACAAGAAAACCATAGAAAAACCAATCCCAAACAAGAGAAGAACTAATAGTCCACTAAAACATCATAATCCCTGATAATAACCCTAACTGGGCCAGGGATACAAGAAAACCATAGAAGATCCAGTAGTTCACCACATTAAGCAAGATACAAACAATAATCCCTGATAATAACCCAACCGAGCCAGGGAAGCAGCAAAGAAACAACAAGATAACAATAGTGAACAGAACAAAACAAAAAGCAAAAAACCAAACACATACCATCTAATTAGATAGTAGTGTTGCTCCAATCCTTACGCATCTGAGCCATCATCTACTTCCAAGAAGAGGAGCTCTTTTGATGCTCAATCTTTTGTCTTTTACGAGCATCCATCTCCTTCACTTGCTGAAATTTGCATTTCTCAAGTTGGGTCCAAATGTCTTTGACATCAGAGGCAGTTCCCCTCATAATGTCATTTGAGAACTATGCCAAAACCTTAAGACCCTATTCTAGTCTCACTATTCTCTGCTGGTACATCTGAAGCATATCATACATATTTGTCCAACTATCCTGACAAGTTGTACTATCCAATCTCCTATGAAAAACTTTTTCAATCTCTTCCAATCTGTTTGCCAGCTCATTCACCTCCCTATTGTTAGTGTAGAAATACTAATGTTATTACTTATTATTTAATAAGTAATTATACATATATTTCACACATGGCTTTAAGCCGCCTTAGGTGGTTATGTGTCAACTTGGAGAGTCCATCAAACTCATCCAAGATACATGTTGACACTCATTTGCCACTTGGTGGAAACATTCTTAGCACCTCTAATTTAGTGTTGTAGTCGAATTATGGGTTGACTCAACCTCTTCACCTATTTATGTACACTGTATTGTTCATAGAACACACCAATTATGTGATTATCTAATTAATCATCTTTCATGTCATTTGTTCTTGTTTACTCCATTTTGTGATTATCATTCTCTTAGTATGGTGTCAGAGTGGGGCTGAGGCTCATTTGTTGGTTTGTTTGGAGGCAAAGGCATATTATTTGGCGATTGAAATCTGTGGAAGGGTGAATCTCTCCTTGTTTGGCATGGATTTCTTTCGTTGAAGGATCTTTACAATGTGCAGGGGCAAAGGTTTAGAAAATTCGTCGCCCTCCATTCTGCACCTTTGCGTGAACCAGAGCTTCCACCTAGAGGGCTCGAGTGAGGCGTGGGAGACTAGCATGGGTGTGTACAAGCTCATGGCCTAGTGGTGAGCCAATTCTAAGAAATAAAGGCATTTGCCCTAGTATAACAAGGTCATGACTTGTTTGAGGCCTAATTTATGGCTATTTGTGGCCCGATTTGAGGCATCAAAAAGTGGCCCAACTTGTCTCTCCATTTTTATCATGCTTGGCAAGGCATTGCAAGACATTAGGAAGTCGTAAAACATATATTTCACTCCATATTGGCATGAGAAAGTGGCCCAAGGTGTAGAAACCTCACAAAAGGTGACCAAGGGCGATATAAGGGCACGAATCGACCCTAAATCGACCAAAAATTAGCCTAAAAGGGGGGTGAATTGACCCTGAAGTAGCCAAAAAGCCTATGCAGGTTGTTTTATTCCTATGGAGGTTGATTTCTTCTTGCCTAGCTGCCATAGCCTTTCTTTTTTCGCCCCTGCACTCCCCTACCTCTTTTTTTAGGTTTCTTTGCCCTAATATTTTCCCCTATTGCCCTAATTTGGGCTTTGTAATTGTTGGGCTTCAAATAGGCATTTAAAATCAAGGCAAAATTGATTTTAAGTATTATTGGTTTTTAATAAATGCTTGTATCTTCGTCAGAGGAAGACAAAGGGTGAGTTCTAGTTTGGCAAGAGGCCAATATCCCCTCATAATAAAAACCATTGTATTCTTCACTCCATGCCAATTTTGTAACGTGCTACCTCACACATTACTTAAAATATCCATAATTAACCATGTCAACTAAGATTAAGAAAACATCATGATTAACATAATCATAGCTAAACAAGAATGAATTAATTTCATCATAATAATTAAGCATATTATTATTTTCCAAAATTTAACAAAACTTGAATTTATAATATCTAATGATACCTCATTAGTGAATGATCTTCACTATACATGTACAAAGCTATGCTCAAGGCATCAATAAAGAAATATACATAATAACTGACTATCAAGTCATATAAAGAAAAATACTTCACCTGGAACTTTGACATCTGTCTTCATAAGTCTCAGTTTGTTTTCTACTTAGGAAGGAGGGCATCATCCAAGTTCTTTTCCTCCAACCACAGACCGGCGGTCCCCCACACAACTTCCTACCTGGAAGCGGCCCTACCCTTCACGGAAGGTATAAATATAAGGAACCGTTAGGTTTGCCATCTGAGTATCTGGTGTTGTGTCCTTCATAATGTCTCACGGTCACACAACTATAGATCCACTCTAACTATGCATGACACTACTGGAGACATTATGCCATCTAGAGCACTGTGGACTGACAATGCATGCAGAGACAGATGCATTACTTTGGCCAAAGATTTTCATACATATACGTTACACAATGAACATTGACGTATGTCCACCACCTTGACTCGACTTATAAGCTATCTTGTCCTGCAGTAAACTAATTCGACCTTTCTCGGTCTTGGATAAATAAGTTCAATACTGTCTTAGTCCATTCCTTGGACATTCGACTCCTATCTTGGAAACACATTCATAGTGTCTCATTGCTTAGGCAACAGGGGAATTGTGACTCCATGTCACTCTATTCCCATACTTTCATAATGATATAAGTTCAATCATGTTTTCGATATAAGGAACCGTTAGGTTTGCCATCTGAGTATCTGGTGTTGTGTCCTTCATAATGTCTCATGGTCACACAACTATAGATCCACTCTAACTATGCATGACACTACTGGAGACATTATGCCATTTGGAGCACTATGGACCGATAATGCATGCAGAGACAGATGCATTACTTTGGTCAAAGATTTACATACATATATGTTACACAATGAACATTGTCGTATGTCCACCACCTTGACTCAATTTATAAGCTGTCTTGTCCTACAGTAAACATAATTTGATCTTTCTCGGTCTTGGATAATTAAGTTCAATATTGTCTTAGTCCATTCCTTGGACATTCAACTCCTATCTTGGGAACACATTCATAGTGTCTGGTTGCTTAGGCAATAGGGGAATTGTGACTTCGTGTCATTCTATTCATGTACTTTCATAATGATATAAGTTCAATCATGTTTTTGACACTTGACCTTACCCAATTGATGTTTACATTGTTCACCTTATCCCAAGGTTTATACTCAATTCATATCATGAAGAGGGGTACTTACAATGGCCCATAGGGTTGATTTCATTTAAAAGGTTCTATCTCAAGGAATCTACTTGAATCCTACTACCTTATACTTTGTTTAAGAATTATTTTCCATTTGCAAAGATGGCATTCATTTACTTTTATACTCTAGAGTTCATAATGGCATAGGGTTATTTCTTATAATAAAGTATGTGTCAAAGAAGATTAACTTTCCCAAAGGAAACATGGCATGCATTCATTGCTGCCAAGAAGACAAAACAATATACCTTATATTTAACCCTCCTACTTCCACGAGGAGTCATTATATCATCGGCATGCATAACATGCACCAAGATTATCATATCACCATTACAAAACAGTCGAGGACTGTTATAAGTTAACTTTGAGTTGATATGTAAATATACTAAGTGCACACGACACATATCAAGGTTTTCCATAATGAACAAAGTGGTCACTATTCTTATATGGTCCTGGCCATTATCATTACCAATTACATGGCCCTGTAGTACATGTATCATGTACAGACACCCTCACGGCTTTCACACACTCAATATACATTGATGCCCTTCCAGGCTCATTCACAAATATAATATTTTGATGCCTTCTTGGCTCATAAACAGTCATAAAGATACATTAACAGAGAAGTTTCAAGACACATAAAATGGTTTAAGACTAACTAATGGCATGCCATAATCTTGCATGTGTAGCTTGCAGGAAATTACGACCTCTAAGTTGGCCAAGTGACATCTTGACATAAAGGTTTCAAAAGTTATCTTAAAGAGAACATTTACAGCCTCATGAGCCTTTGATAATAGTTTGAATTCACACTATTGTCACAAAAAGAATTTATTAAAGTTATATGCAGCCTCACAGGCCATTAACACTCGCTTATTATTGTTGTAAGTTGACAAAGTCGACGTTCTTTATTATCAGAGAGATATGTATATATCAAAACACCATTGAATATAATTCTTTATCCCTCAAGGTTATCGTACCTGTAAAAATAGTCATAGTCGTATGTAGCTACTGATGAAAAGCTTTAACTTATATGCAAGGAACGAGCTATCTCACTCTTCCTGATACTGTTGTAGCAGTGGTTTTATTTCCACACTCCAATGGAAATCTCCCTATTTTCCCTAACCCTCAGCCAAGAGAACACACTTAATAATCCTTCATTTTGAATGGTATCACCGATACCTATTGCAAGATACACAATTCTTTGCATGTATCCTCTATTTGCCACCTCACAAGATCCAAAGATCCACCCAGCCCACCATCAAGCGGGTCCACGAAAAGAGGGCTCCAACATGGCTACCACTCGGCCTTTATTCTCTCTCCCCACTCCTCATGGGTGATGGCTGCTGAGTACTAACAGATAACAAAGATAATATAATATATACATATATTATGGAAGCCAAGGTGATTGACCTCTAAGGAGGTCAAAACCATAATAACTCATATAATCTCCCTTAACATGATAATAAGGGTTATCAAATAACCACGATGTTATCCAAAGATAACATCATTAAAAAGGATGGTACATCAATTAAATATGGTTTCGGGGTCGAGTATCACTCCCCATTGCATGACTTTGACAACCATAAGTAAAATATAAAAGTTATAATATTCTCAAATCTTATTTCGGAAAAGAATAAGGAATCAAGGGAGATCTTGACAACTTGATGAGATAGATAGACGACTCAAATGTCATTTTGCGAACATCATTAAGTCAAAACAACATATAGATGACAATGAGAAGGAACAGGTTGTCAATCGACAGTAAAAAGAAAACTACTAACAAGGAGAGACACAACTCACTCCAACTTACAAGGATTCTTACGGACAAAAGTTTGATACTCAGATGGCATTCCAACTTTTTTCCCAATGTCTATCTCTTCCTCCTGATGATACTCTCCTTCCATCTTCGAAGGAAGATTATTTTTTCCTGATCACACTCACCATCATAAAAACATGATTAGTGTATCATCATCTAATTCGCAAATCATAACAATTAAATAATCATTTCAACATGTAATCTCATGTATAACTAACAATAGTTAGTATCCACATAATCAATGATTAAATCTGATATTTTCCACAAGCATCTAATCATTAAAAAACAATTAATCATCCCAATTATCACACAAAAGCAAGATTAAGCTAAACCATATGTTGGGGACGTAACATATCTCCCCCCATATGAATCATCATCCTCGATGATTAAATGTCTTCAAGGTCAATCAACATAATAATAAAACTGTTATGTGAGCATAATATATAAAAAAAAAAATCAAAAGAGATGTGGAAATCTCACATGAATATGCTCATAGTTTTTCTAGGTGGCATTTTCCTCTGCATACTGGTCCCATTAGACCTTGCATTGAGTTACCTCTTTGTTACATAAGCGTAGCTTACGCATTTCAAGCACCTTGATGGGCTTGATCACCACCACCCCTAGGTCATTCACTTGTATAGCATTCCAATCAAGAATAGAAATTTGATTATCTCCAGCATTAAAATTTTTCAATTAGGAAACATGAAAAACATTATGCATCATGGCAAGGGTTGGCAGTAGAGCAATTCTGTATGCGATTGGGTTGACCTCTTCGAGAACTTCAAAGGGACCCACGTATCGAGGAGCCATTTTGGATGTCTTCCCAAATTTGATGGAACTCTTTTGAGGTTTTACCCTTAAAAGGACTTTTTCTCCCACTGAGAAATGCCTTTCGATGCGCTTAGCATCCGCATAACTCTTCTGCCTATCATTGGCTTCCGCTAGCCTTTTCTTAATCAAATGGACTTGCTCTTCCATTTCTGATGGCATTTCTGGAGCAAGGCTAACCCTATCTTCTAGCTTGTTCTAGCTTATAGGGGTTCAACACTTTCTTCCATATAATGTTTCAAATGGAGCCATCTTAATTGCAAAATGATAGGAATTATTATAGGCAAATTCCACCAGAGGAAGATAATCTTCCCATTTGTATTGTTGGTCCATGCAATACATTCTCAACAAATCCTCCAGCATTTGGTTTACCCTTTTAGTTTGACCATCCATCTCAGGATGATAAGCAGAGTTTATGTTCAACTGGGTTCCAAGTGAAGAAAATAAGGTTTGCCAAAACCTCGATGTTATTTGAGCATCCCTATCTGAGATAATCTTCTCAGGAATGCCATGCAATATGAAAATCTCTTGAACAAATTTGTGGGCTATGATGGGTGCCCCATCCATCAAGTTCCCGGGTATAAAATGAGCTGCTTTAGTGAGTCTATCCACCACAACCAAGATAGTATTGTGTCAGTTCCTTGACATAGGAAGTCCTTGCACAAATTCCATGCTTATGATTTGCCATTTCCATTCAAGAATTTCATGAGGGTATAAAAGTCCTGCCGGGTGATGGTGTTCCACCTTCACCCTCTGGCATTCTATACAAGTAGCTACAAAACTTGCAGCATCCCTCTTCATTCCCTTCTAGAAATATAAGGGTTTCACATCGGCAAGTAACTTTGTTACTCCAGGATGTCCCGAATACAATGCAGAATGAACCCCCTTCCACACCATATTCCTTAACTCCACAAAGTTAGGTACATACATCCTTCCTTTATACCTTAATAACCCATCCGGTTCAAGGTTAATGTTACCAATTTTTCACCTACAGCTCAAATTGGTAGAGCTGAGACAGTTCATTATATTTAAGGTGAAGAATATTTTAACACATTCCTACTATGCTTAACCATTGCATATTTCAAGTGCTTGAAAAAGGTTTGAATTCAGTTTTGTTGTTCAGAGTTTTTGCAACATAAAGGAAAGTACATAGAGAACATAAGACATTGCTTTCATTCATTTCAGTAATGATTCATTCATTTCAGTAATGATTCATTCATTTCAAAATGTTTCACTCATTTTTGCAAATGAAGTATACACATAATTACACAAGTGTTGCATTTGTATTCATTGGAAAGAAAAGAGTAATCAATGGTCCCACACAAGCCGTGGGAGTAGTTGAACCAATGCAACATAAAATATGCTATGCATCTGAAGATAAAAGAAATGAAAAGAAGCATAAAGGAAAAGACATATCCATCATTGCCTGATAGAATCTTGGGTGGATATTCTTTGTCTCTTGCTCCTCCTCTCCTAATCTTCGAGTGAACTTGCATCATGGTCAAGAATTGGTTAGAGCTCTGGATATGAATCTTCCTATGTGCCCTACCAACATAAATATGGCACATGTCATGAAGCATTGGATCAACAAATAGCAGATGTGTACAAGAGAGCCAGAAAGATCAAATCATCATATGAGTGTTGGATTCATTGTTTTATCTAACTTGTTTGTGCAATGTGCAGGTACAGGTACATTCATCATTATACATGACATTTCAGCATGTGGTAAAAAAAGGGCTCCCACAAGGGTTGAGCCTAGCATGCTGCCCCTTGATCTTAAGGGGAATTTAAGATAAGCAAGAAACTTTCAGATTAATAGATAAAGACATATTCTGATTGAAGATCAATTCATAAGTAACATTTTCCATTCATAATAATCATACCTGAAAAGTACAAGAAGCAAATGAAGTACAGATGAAGGCAATGGTGCCCATTACAGCTTTTAGTATTGGAGGTGCTTGCTACCACAATCAACACATGAAGGGCAGTCACCACCCTAAACCAATGACCAGGGTGCCAATGTGAAAAGAATCCTCTCATTGCTCAGATGTACCTCCTATTTCAAACCTTCAGTGTGTGCTTAGAATGGTGACTGCCTTCATGTGGTGAATGTAACTAATAAACACCAGAATATGATAGCCACAATGGATAGCAAAATGCCAGGTATGTTATGAGTTGTTCACATATCCAATTCTTCTTTACATGTCATAATGGTAGCATAAAATAAATGTAGAAGTATCATGGATGGAAGACAAGGTGCAGTCATGAGTATAGGACAGCGTTAGTGAATAGGGCAGTCACCATCAAAAGATAAAGAAGAGTCACATCAAGAGCATGATAGACAAAGGTGCATCATAGAGCAGCAATAGGATAGCAATAGAACATATATATATATATATATCACTTCTTGTTGTGAATGAAGTGTAAGAAAACTATTGAATGCAATATGACAGCTATAAAAAACAAAAAGGTCAATCACCTTATGACTGTCCCAATAGAAATAGCCAAGACAACCTTCTTTGATGATGTTCCAGCATAAACAAAGCAATCACATTGTCCAAGACAGCAAAAATGATTCAACAGTCTTAACAATGACTTCAAAGAGCTTCATATCATATGTTAATCAGAGCCTACATTAGCATGTTTAAGATTGTAAAGAGTTATATAATGATCTTGTGTGATAGCAGACATGATCATGACTGTCCCAGCAATCAAAAAGGCATATTATCAGCTACAGGATAGTCATACAAAGAAAAATAGTCCTATATCTGTATTCAGGGATAGAGTGCAACATATACAGTCCAAGTCAGTTGTCTAGTATGCAAGGGAGATCATAAGTAGAGTGGATAAGACTGCTATGAGAAGAAAAAGAGCAGCAAACTATTATGGTGAGGCAGAGAAGAACTTACATTGCCATCAAACCATGGGATAGTCACCTTAAGGACAAAGTATTCATTATATGATCACCATATACCTCTGTAATATGAAGAGAATCATAGGCTACAGATACATCCACTTCATTGAGGATCAACTATTCTAAAACCAAGCAACATTGTTCATTATACCAGGCCACTGTCATGAGAGTGTCATCACTCAGATAGCATATAGAAGCTAGACATACATCATGGGACAGCCATGAATGCTATTAGACAGTCATTCTAACAAGGCATAATCATTGTTCATTACCTAGTGCTAAAGGTGCATCAAACAAAACCATAGATAAAGTCATAGCACAAGGACAGAGTCAAGTAAATGATTGGAGGCAGTGTTCATACACATTTTCAAAATGCAGAGTGAACTTCAACCTATAGTGATGAAACTCATAATACATGTAGGTGTGTCTTTCTCCCAATAGCTAAATAAATCATAAGTGGACTGTGTGTATATGCTACAAACAAACGTTATGAGAAAATAGGTCCATAGAAGATAGTGCAAAGAAGAGTGAACAAAATGCTAAAAAATAGTGATATCTTTTTGTGACAACAAAGAAGCAAAAATAGAGAGTATTGTTCATCAAACCCTACTAGGGTTTACCTACAATGAAGCAATAGAGAAGGCTCTTTTACCATTTCACCGTCATTTTCCATAATACAAAGAGCAAAGCACATAAGGAGACTTGAGTCGCAAGTCCTCATTTCTAAGAGTTTTCAAAGTCTCAACACTAACCATGAAAGTCGAGCAAGTAGAGGAAATGTATATAGAGATAAGATACATTGAACTATAAGAAAACCAATATAAAAAATGTTCTTTCTTCCCTTGTTTGTTGTATCAAATCAGAGAAAATATGGAGTAGATGTAGAAACAAAAAGAGGCTTTCTTTCATCATGTTACTAAACCAAAACTAGAAGAGAGGTAGCTACAGGTAGCAACAAGTATTGTGGTTTTACCACCATTTTATCTTGCAGGAACACAAAGATATGCAGAAAATAAGCTTACCTGGACAAGAATGGTGATGAAGATATCTCAGAAACGACAGTTAAAACCTCCAAGAGCAGTTTGAAACCCTAGTTCATGGCGGTAGCATGAAGATGAAAGAAGTGTGAAATGCATAATGAGCCCAATTAGGGCAAGACTTTTGCTTTTGGATATGCATGCACAAACTCCAATGGTGATTCGCCCCCTTGTGGTGTTTTCTCCACTTTTTTTTAATCAAAAATCAAACTCCAAGCTAATGCTACCCGTGGTGAGGGGCTTTTGAATCATAAAACCTAATGATGCAAGAGAGCCCGTGAGGCTATTATTATTTCTTTTTGATTTTCTTAAGGTTTGAAATGATAAAGTCAATGAGATAATGATGCTAGGGTCACTTATGCATGGATTGGACATGAGGTCCCATGTTGATGCATGGTGGCATGGGAGATATAAGGGATTAATCCATGATTTTTATTGATCATATCTCACATATGATAATGTATTTTGATTTCTGCATGTGAGGAGAGTGTGTTTTATTGGCATCATCATAGGATGCATGAAGAGATTTTGCAAGTCAAAAGGGAGTTATTAGGAGAGTTATTATTTTTTAACCTTTTGAAGATAATTAGTTTCTCCTCAGTTTTGCATGACTTGGAAACTAATGAACAAATATAAACAAATAATAAAGTAATAAATTATAAATTACTTTATTATTTATCATAAAGTTATAAAATTCAAGAATAGACAAAATCATAACAAATAGTAAACTAAATCATCATGATTATTTTATTATTTGTTCACGTTGTTTTCTTCATCCCAAAATCATGCAAAATCAGGATGTGGAGTTAACTAAGGTATTTTGGAGCCTTTTGCTTGAATTTTGGTCAAACTAGGAGGATTTTGGAGTTCCACATGGTCAAACTAGATGTGAGAGGTAGTTTGGAGCTATTTTTGCTCAATTTGGATCAGTTACGAGGCCTCATTTCTAGGCTTTTCTCTTTTGCTTGTGAATCAACTTGGAGGAATTATTTTAAGAGTGTAGTTGGACTGCAGTGCTTTTTCCATGCACTTGAGGGTTCATTTTTGATATATTGGAGAAAAACTTAGGTTTTTTTTGGTTCTTGCCTTCTTTTCTCTCTTACACATTTTAGAGAGGCATAGCAAGTTTTGTAACTCATTATTTTCATATCTATACAGTATAGTAGGTTACAGGTTCATATTTTGTCTTATGCAATGCCTTTTTCCTTCTATTTTCCATTTAGAATACATCAAATTTGTCCTTTTCAAATTAATGCAAGTGCTTTTATGAATGATTTGATGAAATTATCCTGTTTTAACCATTAAAGCCTTTAAGTTTGTCTCACTCATTAGTGTGCAT
The DNA here is from genome assembly GCA_027924645.1 of Cunninghamia lanceolata. Classification (NCBI taxonomy): domain Eukaryota; kingdom Viridiplantae; phylum Streptophyta; class Pinopsida; order Cupressales; family Cupressaceae; genus Cunninghamia; species Cunninghamia lanceolata. The sequence goes on along the minus strand of BSBN01000490.1, from coordinate 4,081,791 downwards.
CCATCATAGGTCTCAAGTTGTGCTTGTTTTCATTTTGGTCTTAAAACTGTGAAAATTTATTTTCCTCTTGAAAGAACAAATTGTTTGGCCTGCTTTAGAAACACTTTTGTGATTAAGCCATCATTTCTAAACTGTGTAAACAGTTTCTTGGAGATAGTTGTGAATCATTTTGCAAGTTTTACCACCATATAGGTGCATCATCACAATTTCAAATTCAGTTTATTGTTCCATTGCAATTCTTTCTATCCTTTTTCCTACAAGGTCAGTTTACCATTAGATCAATCATAAGGGAACTGACCCACAATCTGTAGGTCTACCTTCTCTATAGGGCACCCACAACCTAAAGGTATTCCCATGTTACACAGGATTGTTGAGCCTCACAATTTTGCATCACAGGTGCAATCCTAGTTGATAACAATTAAATCCATTGTATCTCAGATTCTGGGGCTTTTCCACAAGGGCATGTTTTACCTACTCATAAAACTCATCTCCCTTAGACTTTTGCAGCACCTAATTCTTAAAATCAGAATGTATGGAAATCATTGAGGAGATATGTCTTCTCCTACTCAAAACATCTACCACCCGGTTTTCTTTTCCTTGAATATATTTAATCTTGAAATCATAATATGAGATGAACTTCAACCATCTTCTTTCATGAGATTTAGATGTGGTTGAGTGAACATATATTTGAGTCCTTGATGGTCTATTTTCAGCTCAAAGGGTTTTCCGAGCAAGTAGTGTCTCCACATTTGCAGTGCATGTATGACTGCTACCAGTTCCAAATCATGAGGGGCATAGTTTTGCTCATAAGTTTTCAATTTTTGGGATTCATATGCAATGACTTGTCCATCTTGGACTAGTACACCACCTAAGCCTTCCCCTGATGCATCGGTAATGACTACAAATTGACCCCTTGAGTCAGGTACTTTCAAAATTGGTGTTGAAGTCAATTTTTCTTTCAGTTGGTCAAAGGCCTTCGGGCACTTATCTAACTACTCAAATCTCTTGCCCTTTCTTTGCAAGGAACTTATAGGGTATGCAAGTTTTGAAAAAAAATTCACAAATTTCCTGTAGTAACCTGCAAGGCCCATGAAAATTCAGACCTCATGAACATTCCTTGGTACCGGCCATTCTAAAATAGCCTTAATCTTAGCTGGGTCCACATCTATTCCCTTAGTTGAAATTATGTGGCCCAAATATTGCACTTCCTTTTGAAAGAAAGTACACTTAGAGAGCTTGCCATACAGTTTATGCTCTCTCAACCTCTGGAGAACAATCCTTAAATGCTAAAGGTTTTCTTCCTCATTCTTAGAGTAGATTAGAATGTCATCAAGGAAAACTAGGACAAACTTGTCTAAATAGTCCCTGAACACACTGTTCATTAGGTTCATAAACACTGTAGGTGTGTTTGTTAATCCAAAAGGCAGGATCGTGAACTCATAATGTCCATACCTTGTTCTGAAGACTACTTTATGGATGTCCTCATCCTTCAACCTCAATTGATGGTATCTAGATCGGAGGTCGATCTTAGAAAATACTGTTACACCTCTCATTTGATCAAAAAGATCATCAATGTGGGGCAAGGGGTATTTATTCTTAATTGTTGCTTTATTTAACATGCGGTAGTCTATGCATAACCATAAGGTACCATCTTTCTTTTTCACAAATATGACTGGTGCTCCCCAGGGTGACACACTAGGTCTAATCAGCCCTTTATCCAATAATTCCTATAGTTGAGCCTTCAGCTCCATTAACGCTGTAGTAGTCATTCTATATGGAGCTTTAGATATAGGTTTTGATCCTAGAATTATATCTATGGAGAAATCACAAGCTCTTTTAGGAGGTAATCTTGGTAACTCATCCAGAAATACGTCCTCAATATCTCTAAGAAAAGGGTACCTATCCATATCTGATCTCTCCTAATCTACAAACTCCCTTTTCCCAACTCCATTGAGTTTCTAAGATTCATAAAACATTAAATCATCTTGGAAATTGGTTTCCTCAAAACTGTTTAGTTTTTCCATTTTGACAGCAAAAAGCTGAAATCCTTTTCTTTGAGCTCTTTTCATTTGTAGGGCAGAAATTTGTCTTAGTTTGACTTCCCTAGGGTTCCCTTACAGAAAGACTTTGTTTCCTAAGTCATCAAGACATTCTACTATTTTGGCATTACAGTCCACTTTGGCTCGATGTCTCCATAACCAATTTATTCCAAGGATAACATCATATGAGCCTAGTGGAGCTACATAAAGATTCACTTCGGTGGAGAAACTCGAAAGTTCAACCTTAGCCTCAAACAAACATTGCTCTACCTGAGCTTTGGTTTGATTTGCATATTCAACTAACCAAGTATTTGCCATGTATCTAGCCTTTCTAGATATTTTGCTTAAATTTTTTGGGGAAACAAAACATTCGGTAGCACTAGTATTAATCAAAACTAAAATTGGGAGACCATATAAAATACATGTTGTTTCAATGGGAGTAATTTGGTATTCAGCCTGCCTATTGTCCAAGGCTACATGTATGCGTTGTTGGAATGTCGCCTTTTGAGAGGATAGAGGGTTTCCTCGTGGTTGTACTCTCTACGTCTTGTTAGGACATTGGTTGGCGTAATGATCTCTGCCACAAGTATAGCACCCTACCATGAGTCCTTGCCTTTCTTGAGGTTTCCTAGAATTATCTCCATTTTTCTTGGAGTGGTTATTGCCCTTCTTCTTCCCCTTGGATTCAGTTTTCTTATGCTTGGCCCCTTTATCATTTTTCTCAGTAAAATCCTACTTTTTCCCCTTCTTCTTAGAGGATTGAGAAGATTGGGACCAATTATACCTCTTTCGGTTCCTTTCCCTATAAGCAAACATAGCCTTCAATTTTTATTCCTGTTTGATGGCCTTCTCATAGACCTGGTCCATTGAAGTGGGACCATGTACATCAACCTCACCCCCAATCTAGGTGTTCAGTCCCATTATAAACTTTCGGATGTGAAATCTCTCATCCTGTTGGTATTATGACACATACTTAAGTAGGCGAGTGAACTTTTCCCAGTATTTGTTCACAGATAACTCACCCTATTTTAGATTCTAAAAATCTATAAGTTTTTGGTCATAAAACAACAGAGGCAACCATCTTTGCCTAAAGAGTTCCATGAATCTGTCATAGGTTAGACTTTTAGACCTCAAGCCTAACTCCATCTTTTTATTCATCCACCATGTGGATGCTTCACCTACCAACTAGTATGCCCCCCATACTGCTTTGGTGATCTTAGTGTAATTTCTTATTTTGAAATACTTTTCCATCTATGTAAGCCATGCCTCCGTGGCATCTCCTCTTATGGACCCATTAAACTTGGGAGGCATAAGTGTTTTCATGTCCCAGGATAATTTCAAAGCCATATGGCTTCTTCTATCCTCTTCTTATCTGGCCTCAAAATTATTCTCTTCATGCTCACTTTGAGTGGTGTCATTATGACATGCCTCGTCATCACCCACATAATAGGCTTCCCACCTAGGTCCTTGTTGACCCTTGAGCTCCTGCTTGAGAGTTCCTACTCTCGCTCTTGTGTCTTGAAGCAAAGCGAGGATCCGATTGAGTTTAGATTCGGAGTGTCCTAAAGGTTGCCCTTCATCTTGGCTATCTCCCATCCTGGTTCTTATCTAAACCTTACTACAATCTACTTCTCCTGAAGTTTGTAGATTAATAATGGATTAGTTTTCCATACCATTGAATCCATTCATAATATAAATCTATTCTCATTCATGTAATCTTTAAAAAAAAAGGAAAGATTGCCAGAAATTTTTAATTTCATTATAGTTTTTCACGGATTACATATAATCCATCCAAAATTTACAAAATTTTGTTTACATCTGGCTATTGCAAGTCATTATTAGATTGGGATACCTTCCCATGTTCATTTCTCATCCTTGAGATTTATCAAATCAATTTTAGGAGGTGGACATACACATAGGTATTCATCCACAACCTCCTTATTAACATTAGAATCCTTAGGATCACTTTCCATGACCGGTCCCTTAAGTGTAGAGGATCCTGCTGATTCTTTTTCAGAGTTAGGAGAAGAAATCCTAATCGCCTTCCTCAACTCCTGTTTGATGTGTTTAACAACATTAGCGAAATTCTCATCATCAACCACCCATGCGCCCACCAAGAAACCAATTTGTTCAAGGCATTTCATTCTTGAGGGTTGCTCCCTCAAGGCCGTAAGGTAACGTAGGTAACATCCATTTTTCGTTACCTTCTTCCTGGGTGTTGTTCTTATCTTTACCATTCTGGCATAAGAACATCCAAGCATTAGCAATCGATAATGTTGGATAAAGATAATCATTATGTAGTGAGCCCATAGGTCCATGTATTGAACCTAGTAGCTCTGATACCATATGTAACATGCTACCTCACACATTACTTAAAATATCCATAATTAACCATCTTAACTAAGATTAAGAAAACACCATGATTAACATAATCATAACTAAACAAGAATGAATTAATTTCATCATAATAATTAAGCATATTATTCTTTTCCAAAATTTTAAAAAACTCAGATTTACAATATCCAATGATACCTCATTAGTGAATGATCTTCACTATACATGTACAAAGCTATGCTCAAGGCATCGATAAATAAATATACATAATAACTAACTATCGAGTTATATAAATAAAAACACTACATCTGGAACTTTGACATCTGTCTTCATAAGTCTCAACTTGTCTTCTGCTTGGGAAGGAGAGCATCATCTGAGTGCTTTTCCTCCAACCACAGATCGACAGTCCCCCACACAACTTCCTACCTAGAAGCGGCCCTACCCTTCACGGAAGGTATAGATATAAGGAACTGTTAGGTTTGCCATTTGAGTATCTGGTGTTGTGTCCTTCATAATATCTCACGGTCACAAAACTATAGATCCACTCTAACTATGCATGACACTACTGGAGACATTATACCATCTGGAGCACTGTGGACCGACAATGCATGCAGAGACAAATGTATTACTTTGGCCAAAGATTTACATACATATACGTTACGCAATGAATGTTGTCGTATGTCCACCACCTCGACTCGACTTATAAGTTGTCATGTCCTACAGTAAACATAATTCGACCTTTCTCGGTCTTGGATAAATAAGTTCAGTACGATCTTAGTCCATTCCTTGGACATTCGACTCCTGTCTTGGCAACACATGTTCATAGTGTCTCGTTGCTTAGGCAACAGGGGAATTGTGACTCCACATCACTCTATTCCTGTACTTTCATAATGATATAAGTTCAATCATGTTTTCAACACTTGACCTTACTCGGTTGATGTTTACATTGTTCACCTTATCCCAAGGTTTATACTCAATTCATATCATCAAGAGGGGTACTTACAATGGCTCATAGGGTCGATTTCATTTAAAAGGTTCTATCTCAAGGAATCTACTTGAATCCTAATACCTTATACTTTGTTTAAGAAGTATTTGCCATTCACAAAGATGGCATTCATTTACTTTTATACTCCAAAGTTCATAATGGCATAGGGTTATTTCTTATAATAAAGTATGTGTCAAAGAAGATTAACTTTCCCAAAGGAAACATGGCATGAATTCATTGCTGCCAAGAAGACAAAACAATATACCTTTTATTTAACCCTCCTACTTCCATGAGGAGTCATTATATCATCGACATGCATAACATGCACCAAGATTATCATATCACCATTACAAAATAGTCAAGGGTTGTTATAAGTTAACTTTGAGTTGATATGTAAATATACTCAGTGCACATGGCACATATCAAGGTTTGCCACTATGAACAAAGTGGTTATTATTCTTATATGGTTCTAGCCATTATCATTACCAATTACATGGAACTGTAGTACAGGTATCATGTACAGACACCCTCGCGGCTTTCACACACTCAATATACATTGATGCCCTTCCGGGCTCATTAACAAATATAATATTTTGATGCCTTCTTGACTCATAAACAGTCCTAAAAAAACATTAACAGAGAAGTTTCAAGACACATAAAATGGTTTAAGACTAACTGATGACATGCCATAATCTTGCATGCATAGCTTGCAAGAAATTATGACCTCTAAGTTGGATGAGTGACATCATGACATAAAGGTTTCAAAAGTTATCTTAAAGAGAACATTTGCGGCCTCATGAGCCTTCGATAACAGTTTGAATTCACAGTATTGTCACAAAAAGAATTCATTAAAGTTATATGCAACCTCACAGGCCATTAACACTCGCTTATGATTGTTGTAAGTCAACACAGTCGATGTTCTTTGTTATCAGAGAGATATGTATATATCAAAACACCATTGAATATAATTTGTTATCCCTCAAGGTTATCATACTTGTAAAAATAGTCACAATCGTATGTAGCTGCTGATGAAAAGCTTTAACTTATATGCAAGGACTAAGCTATCTCGCTCTTCCCGATACTACTATAGCAGTGCTTTCATTTCCACACACCAATGGAAATCTCCCTATTTTCCTTGACCCTCAACCAAGAGAACACACTTAATAATTCTTCATTTTGAATGGTATCACCGATACCTATTGTAAGATACACAATTCTTTGCATGTATCCTCCATTTTCCACCTCGCGGGATCTAAAGATCCACTCAGCCCACCATCAAGCAGGTCCGCGAAAAGAGGGCTCCAACATGGCTACCACTCAGCCTTTATTCTCTCTCCCCACTCCTCGTGGGTGATGGCTGCCGAGTACTAATAGATAACAAAGATAATATAATATATACATATATTATGGATGCCAAGGTGATCGACCTCTAAGGAGGTCAAAACCATAATAACTCATATAATCTCCCTTAACATGATAATAAGGGTTATCAAATAACCACGATGTTATCCAAAGCTAACATCATTAAAAAGGGTGGCACATCAATTAAATATGGTTTCAGGGTCAAGTATCACTCCCCCTTACACGACTTTGACAACCATAAGTAAAATATAAAAGATATAATATTCTCAAATCTTATTTTGGAAAAGAATAAGGAATCAAGGGAGATCTCGACAACTTAACGAGATAGACAGCCGACTCAAATGTCATTCTGCGAACATCATTAAGTCAAAACAACGTAGATGATGACGAGAAGGAATAGGTTGTCAATCGACACTAAAAAGAAAATGAGTAACAAGGAGAGACACAACTCACTCCAACTTACAAGGATTCTTATGGATAAAATTTTGATACTCAGATGGCATTCCAACTTTTTTCCCAACGTCTATGTCTTCCTCCCGAATGATACTCTCTTTTCGTCTCTAAAGGAAGATTATTTTTTCCTAATCACACTCACCATTATAAAATCATGATTAGTGTATCATCATCTAATTTACAAATCATAACAATTAAATAAGCATTTCAACATGTAATCTCATGTCTAACTAACATTAGTCATTATCCACATAATCAATGATTAAATCTGATATTTTCCACAAACATCTAATCATTAAACTATGATTAATCATCCTGATTACCACACAAAAGCAAGATTAAGATAAACCATACATTGGGGATGTAACAGATTCCAACGAGTGGTTAGAATGCTAGGTTCACCTCTAAAATTTGTTTTTGTGGGTAATCATGAAAAAATATTTTGTGTGTTCAAATTTGTAAAAGCCAAAAATTAAAAAAAAACATTATATCTTTCAAATGGTAGCTCAAAATTGAGTGCCATTTTTTTCAAAGTGTTTAATTTTTTGAGCTTAATGCATTAGTGAGGATTCTGCACTAATATTATAAAGTGTCATTTTTCCACCAATTTGTATCAAATATATGCACTGAAAATATAAAGTGATGGAAATCTGGGGGGTCCCCTAATACTAAATTAGGGGGGTGTACAGAGTCATGCCAAGAACACTTCCAAGTTGTGTCTAGAGCACTTCCATAAAGTCATGTCAAGAGCACTTCCTTGAGTCATGTATAGAACACTTCCACACTTCTTTCTGCATTTTCAATTAAGGGGTTTAATTAAGCAATTTGGGTGTTATACACACACTCTAGTTATAAAGTGCCACAAATCTCAAAGAGGATAAAATATTGAATTATGGGGGGGTTCATAGAGTTGTGTCAAGAACACTTATGAGTTGTGCCAAGAGCACTTCCACAAAGATATGCCAAGAGCACTTCCACTTCCAAGTTGTGTCAAGAGCACTTCGAGTTGTGCTAAGAGCACTTCCACAAATATATGTCAAGAACACTTCCACTACTCCATCATCCTTCAACATTTTTTATGCATTGCATTGACATGTGTTAAGAACATTTCCACATCACCATCACCTAATGCTACATGTGAATCTAGAGTTGATTCTTAGAGAACTTCCACAGATTCATCATAGCAAAAGATTGATATCAGTTCCTTTGCTTCTACAGATTTTAGAGTTGCTTCACAGAAGGCTTCCAGAGAATCTTCAAAGCAGGACTTCATTGTAGCCACATGGCATGCAATTTTTCACATTTCTCTCTTTTGGAGGAAAGTTTTTTCTCACGGGGTTTTCTTTCTTTCTCCACCTTATGAGAGATTAATTTGTACATGGGTACCCCATTAGGCCTATTAGTCGGGACCCATCTTTGTTGTGCCCACCTAAGTTGTGCTTAAGGGGGGGTGTTAGTGTAGAAATTACTAATGTTATTACTTATTATTTAATAATTAATTATATATATATATATATATATCACACATGGCTTTAAGCCACCTTAGGGGGTTATGTGTTGACTTGGAGAGTCCATCAAACTCATCTGAGATACATGTTGACACTCATTTGCCACTTGGTGAAAACATTCTTGCCACCTCTAGTTGACTCAACCTCTTCACCTATTTATGTACAACTTATTATTCATAGAACACATAGATTATGTGATTATCTAATTAATCATCTTTCATGTCATTTGTTCTTGTTAACATTCTCTCAGTTAATCCTAGTTCTAACACCTACCATGTAAACCCCAACACTGAATGATGATCTTGTTCTAGCTAGCGAATAATATCCTAAATTTTTGGACTTACTACACATTCCCAACTAACGTCTTCCATCTATGTGGATATTAGAACTAATAGAGAAAACTATGAACCTTCCTCTTCATATTTGCATGAAAGTACATTAGCAATGATATTTTCTCTGCCTTTCTTATAAATAATGTTATAATCATAACCCAATATCTTAGTTACCCACTTTTGTTGTTTAGGGGAGGACATGCTTTGCTACAAAAAACATTCTAGGTTGTGATGATTAGTTTTGATTTTAAATTTGTGGCCCAATAGTTAAGGACAACATTGTTGAACATCATGTAGAATAGCCATCATCTATTTTCCATAAGTGGATTTAGCAAGATCTCATCCTGTCATTTTCTTGTTGGTGAAAGCGAGTGAATGACCCTCTTACATCAAAACATCACCCATACATGTCCTCGAGGCATCACACTCTAGGGTAAATGGTTTATGAAAATCAAGCATGGCCAAAACTGGGGTGGAACACATAGTGACTTTAAGGGCAAGGAAGGCCATATCAACTTCTACATTCCAAACAAAGGAATATCTTTTTAGCAATGCAGTTGAAGATGGGTTGCAAGTTTAATATAATTTTAGATTTAAACTTGTGATAATATCTATTCAAGCCTAAGAAACTCTACAAACTCTTGATGAATTTTAGTTTAGGCCACTCCTATATTACCTCAATCTTTTCTAGATCACCTACATGTCATCTTGCAAAAGAATGTGGACAAGATACTCCATCTAATGCACATTGAAAGCACATTTAGAGAACTTGGAAAAAAGGGAACGATTCTCTAAAATCTCGAGGGCAATCTCCACTTTCTAGAGATAATCAATCCAATTGCAACTATTAATGAGAACATCATAAAAAAGAACAACATGAATTTGTAGAGGTAGCCTTTGAACACCTTATTCATCAAACTTTGAAAGGTAGAGAGAGCATTAGTCAAGCCCAAGAGTATAACCAAGAATTCATAGTGTCCTTCATGTGTCTTGAAAGCTATTTTGGGAATATCCTCCTCCTTGACTTGAATTTGGTGATATCCAAAGTGAAGATCTAGGTTGGTAAAAAAATTAGCCCCAAAGAGCTCATCTAACAAATCATCAATGATAGGAACAAGAAACTTGTCCTTGATGGTCAATTTATTTAGTTCCAAAAAATCATAGCACATCCCCCATCTGCCATTTTTCTTAGGAACCATTACCATAGGAGATGGATAAGGACTTGCATTGGGTTTGATGACACCTGCCTCCATTAGATCTTTAACCATATTTTCAATTTTATTCTTTTGTTCAAAAGGATATTGATAGGGCCAAGTATTTGGAGGTTAACTATTTAGAATTAAGGGAATGGCATGGTCATGGGACCATAAGGGAGGCAAACCTTTAGGTTCCTCAAAAACTTGCCTATGTTGACTCAATGTCCCTTATAAAGATAGAGGAGAAGGATGCAAAGGAGTTTGAGCTTCCATAGAGTGGAACTGTGCAATAATGGTAGACCATCCTTCCTTTAACAATTTATTCATGTGGTGATAATTGACCAGTTGAACATCACAAACGTTCATAACTTGCAAAGTATATTCCTTGCTCTTTTGGGAAAATCTCATCCAAAGTTGGGAATAATCACAAGTGAGTGGCCCTAATATGTGTAGTTGTTACACTTCCAACACCACATCAACACCCCCAAGGAAAGAGCATACATGTTAGAGGTCAAATGATATTCCTTCATAGTGAGTTTGACATTATGACACTTACCACCACGTATCATGTTATTCCCATTGGCCACCATAATTTAGAAATTTTTACAGGAATGGACACAACAATAGAGTTGGTTGGACAGTTTTCCATCAATGAAGTTATGAATGATGCCACTATCAATTAGGACCACAAATTATTGGTGTTTGATGTAGCCAATAAATTTTAGGGTTTATGGGAAGAGACTCCTACAATAATATGAGTAGAGATGTGAGTGTCCTCTATTAATTCACTATTAAGAAAAGCTAGCCCTTCTTCTTAGGACTCCTCGGTGTCATTGATTGCCCTTGCAGAGTCAATAGATACAACCATTATTTGCTAAATTTGTAGCCTTTCTACCACTTTAATAACAATTGAAATAGATCTCCTTAACCTTTTCTTAATTGACTCATCTTAGGATAACCTATAAATAGTGGTGTGCTTATTTCCTCTATGGTATTCTCGTTTAACCTGAATGTCTAAGAAGAGGATCCCAAAGCTTTTTATGTGCTGAAAATTTATCCTTAGCTGAGTGACCTATGTTGAGAGTATCCTAGAATGTGGTAGACTTAAACATTTGTACTTCAACCTGAATACCATCTTTGAGACCAATGATAAATTGAAAAAAATTATCTAGGACACTTGTTTGATTAGTTAATTTCTCAAACTGTGCTTGGTTGTCATTATCTAAATGTGTGGCATAATTTAGTTAAGGCTCCAATGAAGTCTTTGTACAATCTTGAACCAAAGAAGCTGAGGATCTCCTTACAAAAGTGCCCATGTGAGAAAAGGTTGAGATTTTTCCAACTATTGATACCACTAAATAATTGCATGCTCCAAGTGGAAAGAGGCAAAAGAAAGCTTTTGACTTGTAGAAATTTGATGGATTGTCAACTACTTCCCTACTCTATATAACCAATTGGTATGTGTTGATGGTGGTTTTAGCACACAACAACGTAGGTATGATTGCTGGTATGACACCTCTCTTGAAAAAGGTATCCTATCCAAGATAGGACTGCCCCAAGGATAATACAACTAGGTCTTAGCTTTGCATGGAATGACTCAGTGGTATGTACCAGCTGTACCAACAAGGGGTCTTACATGAAACACAGGGTTTATGAAAGATAGTAGTAATGCACATGTAGAAACCCTAGGTGGTTCAGACTGTGAAGTCTGAAATTTTAGTAGATGGGCAATGAAATGCTGCTCAAACCCTAAATCTAACCAATTTGATGTAAAGAAAATGCAAAAAGAAAGGGAGAGAGAGAAGGGATAAGAGAGATCCTATAGACAATTGCATAAATGATAATCAGACAGATAGACAGATTCCCAACAATAAACAAATCCCTGCTTAACCAGGCAGCCCACAATGCCACAAAGATTGTGCAATCTTCTAAGGAAATATAATAATTTTCAAATTGTAGAGGGTTCATCAAACACCCAATCCCTGGTGCAGCTTAATGAAATCATACAATCGAACATATCTCATAAAATATGCCCAAACTAACCATGCACAATGACATACAATCAACAACCCATTAATGGTATGGACAGAAAATCCATCAAATACCTGAATGATTAATCACAAATGCAACTGAATATGAACTAATTTCAGATTGACATGAACCATGAAATCCAAAATGAGACAATACAAAAACACAAATTCCCAGTAATTTGCAAAACTTGCTTTGTATTGACTGTATTTTGGCATAGTCTCAGCAATTCACTATCAAATCTTACAATGAGAGAAAAGGATGGCCCTTTATAGACAAGGCACCATACCGAGTTTTTCAATGGACGATAGAGATTAACTCAACACCAATGGTCTAGATTATATGGAATTTAATGAGATACATCAGTTTGTTGCATTTTCAAATTTGCATTTGTCCTTTAGGAAAAAGACAAAATACAACTTGCAAATACATTGAATTTGGACAAAATGGATACCCATTTGGTTGTATATGATGAAAAGTCAATTTTCAAGGCCTAATAAAGCCAAAATAGAGTCACATGACACTTAAAAATATGAGCTGATGTGGATTCACAGGATTCCAAGTGCTGGCTGGATCTGTCATGCCCACATTTCACGTGCATTCACAACATGCAAAACACGCATGTTATGTCCACACATGCCATGTAGGCATGATTCGAACTAACAAATTTTTTTCCTTTACTACATGAAAACTCCCCTCGCACATGTAAGCGTGCTCGGTAGCGTTTGTTTAAGTTGACAAGGGTTTACTGCTACAGTATATATTCTGCACATATGTGTATATAGGTACCGTTCATTAAGTTGAGTCAGTCTGTTTTGCTTTGTTTAGGGTTCCCTCAGTTTGTTTCGATACTAGTTCACTTATCTTCTTGATTTCATACCATTGCTATTCAATCTATTTAACTCGTTGAATCTTATCATTTCCTGATTTACCATTAGGTTTAATATCTTAAGTTGAGATCACGTTTTATGGATTGGTTTGATGAATTATCAATTAGTTTAAAATCAATTAATTGTGTATCATTTATTCTTTACTTAAATATTTAAATATAAATACATATTTAAATATCTTCTTTTCCTTTTGATATATTCGTTTTATTTCAAGAACCCCTTTCACAAAGATTAGATAGTTATTCGGAAACCTATAGCTTTTCTTAAAATCACATCTTGATTTAAACTTCAATACAATTATACAAAAATATATATATATTTTTATATATAAATGAATATGAATATAATTCTTCATTCATATAAATCTTTCCAATGATTTAATTTCTTTTCTAGTAAATTGATAACTCCACATCTAACATATATAAATGTATTCCTATAGGTATATATATATATTTAAAATTTTAATCTTTACACCCCATACTAGTGGAGATCCCACCAAAAATTTAATAGAGTATTTTGCATATAACTAACTCATTTTTTTTTTTGATTCGTAAAGATAAAGTTTGTATTAATCCGAAGAGAGAATGAACATGCAGGTGCCTATAAGCAATTTACCTGCCATAGCCAGATGACAAAAAAACTCCTAAACCCTTCCTTGAAACTATAGGGTTTACAATGCTTTACAAAATCAGCCACTAGGCTTACTGGTCTGATATTGATGACAATGCTTTACAAAATTAGCCACTAGGCTTACTGGTCTGATATTAACTGTATTATTAACAAACCTACTGGGTCAGAGCCCACCGAACTGAGGATTTATCTAACCAAGATATCAAAAAAAGCCAAGCTCAACAACCATGGCATGAAGCCTGTCAACCCACACCTCTTCCCCAGAATCCACATTCTCTTGCAGCATGTTCAGGAGGAAGCCATAGACCTGGATGACACGATCCTGATGCTCAATCAGCACTAAGCCTTTCAGGTCAAGGATGAAGGGCAGAACCTTCGTCACCTCCGGAGGGTCCTTGTGTGAGGCAATGTCTTTTGGGCGGGGAATACCCACCCCTGGAATGACCGCCTCCAAAATGGAATCGAGGCCCCAGAGGAATTTCGGCTTAAACACTTTCACCATGACAGATTTCACCGCCGCCGTAGACACCCTGGCATCCAGGATTGAGGCAAGGAAACGGGAGGAAATGTGGGAATCAACCTTGTAGAACTCATCTGCTGCCAGAAAATCTATCCCCAAGATTATCTTGACCGCCGGGAGGAGAAGGCCCTCATGCCTTCGCAGGATGTGTTTTAACCTTAAGTCTGTAACTGCTCCTTTGAAGGGCATCTGCCGAACTGAACTCTCCAACTGTAGAGGTGTCGAAGCCCCCAAATTTATCAACCCATGCACCGAAATCTTCGCAATGAAGCCCAAGCCCTTCTCCATACTGACTGCTACTGCCACCGTCAAGACCAGCAGAGGATCGCTCAAAACTGAGAGAAAGGAATGAACTCCAAATATGTCTTTCTGTCTGCACCTAAGAGGGATCACATTCATTTAACCAAAACCTGTAATCAATGCAAAGAAAGATTGGCCAGAGAGAAGCGTGCGACGGTTCAAGTAGAAGGCCCACGAACTCAGTGAGGGAGGAGATACATCTCCGATTCATAAAGCCACAATGAATATTAATTGCAAAGAAGAGGCCATAATAACTTCGTATGGCATCGACCCATCCAAATGTTCTTGGATTGGGTGCCCGCCCTGCCACCCTAATATAACTAACTCATTTTAATCCCATGTGTATAAGGAATAAAATATATATATATTAGATATCCCTTTGATACATGCTCACTTATTACCATTAATATATATATATATATATATATATATATATTTATTTATACATAAATATATATTTATATGAAAATTGTTCATATTTAAAAGATAGTGGGAAACCCACTTTTATTTTTTTAAAATAGAGTATTTTGTTAAAAACCTACTCATAGAGAAGAGGGGATATTACCCTAAAAACATTTGTGGTTTTTCCTTTGATGTGCTGTATGCAGGTGAGGAGCATGGCGGCGGAGGTCTTGGCTGGGGCAGAGGCCGAACAAGGTGGAGGGTCGTAGCAGGGTGGAGGGTCGCAGCAGGGTGGAGAGTGGTAGGTGGGGAGGTTGTAGGCGGCGACGGTGGCGGGCTCGACACAGAGGCTGTGAGGGAAATGGAGGCAGGGTATGGCACGGGCCGCGGCCTGCGCGGGGGTGTGGCGGTTTAAGGGATGCGGGGGTGTGGGGAGGGGCGGAGCCCCACCCACACCCCACTTCGTGGGTGTGGGTGGGGCTCCGCCCCTCCCCACACCCCATCTTTGTATTAAATCGGTGGGGGTTTAAACACCCACCACTTCTCCCTTGCATATTCGCGACTGTTAAAATGTGAAAACAACAAGCTCTCCATAATTTGTGATTCGAAAAAATTTTATTTATTATTATTAAAAGATTATATATATATATAATTGTAAATATCTAAGTAATAATATTTCCATTTTCTCAACTTCAATTAAAATGAACTATTTAAATATATATATTTATTACAATATATATATATATATATATATATATATATATATATATATATATATATATTTCAGTTTTCATAATACAAATGTAAATACAGATATAACAATTTCCACAACTAACTTAAGAATCAGAATGATATATGCCAATATAACTACATATATATTTATATATTTATAAAACGATAAACCATGGTAAAAATTCTTTTCACACTAGTTATATTTCTAGTTAATCAATTCCATTGAATAAAAAAGACATTTAATCATTTAAACTTGTAGTTGTATTTTCCTTATCTATCAAATACATTTTCAAATTTAAATAGAATTAAGGATCAAAGATAAAAAATGAACTAATGAATCTTTCCTTTTCAATAACACACAACAGACAAATAGAAATTTGATTTAGATTGATTCCATTTGCAAACTTAACTCAAGATGTGATTTTTATTTCAAGGCAAATGCATTATTCAATAAAACTGTAAAGGTAACTTCCTCTCTAGATAATACAAGAGATATATTTATCAATTAATCCAATTCACAATATACACACAACTTCTCATTTTTGATAACAACAAATGAAGACAACAATGATAAGTATTCACAAATCAAATACACTCTAAGGGAGGAATTAATTCCTTCTCCCAAACATACAAAGACGTAATGTAATAACCAGTTTTACATCACAACAAACGACATAAGAGGGAGGATTAACTCTCTACTTCCAAGATAATGATTTTTACAATAATTGCAAGAGGGAATATTTCTCCTCTAAAACTCTTACAAAATGATCTCATAAGGACTTTAAAGAATTAGGTCCTCATTACAAATAGGAGATAGAACATTTTCATTTAACAAGGCAAGATTTTCTTCAATCCTCTTAACATGCTTCAACAAATACCTGCAAGACAACAAGGGAGAAAATAAGAACCATCTAGCTCTCCTCCCTACCTTTGACCCACAAGAGGGTCACCCCCGAGCTAGGGAGACCATCCTCATACCAGGGTAGAATATACAAAACAACACTTCACAACATTGAATAACTATAACCAAGCAATACACACACAAAACCCCATGGTTGACTCACATCACAAAGACTCAGCTTAGATGAGTTCAAGGAGGGTAGGGAAGTAGACATCTCTATCCCCCAGGTATCATCTTTTCACATTTTACCACATAGTATCACAAGGCCTTAAGCCAACAAGTTATTCTTCCTCCACAAGGCCTCAAGCCAACAATATACTCTTCCTCCACAAGGCCTCAAGCCAACAATAAACCCAATCACCAGGGATATCCCAATAGGCACACAAGGCCTTAAGCCCTCTAGGCTATAAAAGTACCAACATGCCCTCAAGGCAATACAAATATCAAGAAACAAGATGACACCTGGGGAGGGTCACACCTCCCCTTCCCTATACAAGATGAACATTGCCTACCATCTAGTAGGAGCTCTTTCCACACCCAAAATAAAACCCAAAACAATAACAGAAAACTTATAGAAGACATTTACAACACATTCATCAAGTAAGAGACAAACATTCATTTCAAGCAATAGTTCACACAAGAGTGTAGTCTAGTTTACCAACCTTTCAAAGCCCAATTATGGAATGAAATTTGATGAAGAGCTCCACTCTAGCCTCCTTCTCCAAAGTCTCCTTCTTTCCACAATAATCCAACCCCCTAACTCTCCTCCTTCTCTTTCTTTTAAACTAACTCCCTCTATTTTCCTAATTTCCCAAGTGGCATTAAACAACTAACCACAACTCATCCATTATCCTAGTGGTCATAAAACAATTGACCCCCACTCCATAGGTTCCCCACTATAGTCCTATCTACAACACATGGTGAATTTAAAATACATTAAGTAAAATAAAATACAAATGGAGTGGATGACACACTACCCCAAATAAGGGGAACCCCACCAAAAGAGAAGCACATGGAAACAAACACTCCATTATTAGGGAATCATGGAGTTATTTTATGACTTATAGGTGGCCTGAGTGTGGCTTCCACTCATCCCATTGTCCCCATGCTTCCAAATTCGTCACTTAACTTCATTGTGAAGAATAAGTGACCATATGGAAGTTAACCCAGGGTTATCCTAGCCCAAAAGGTCCCTAGACCCATGGGGTATAACCCAGGGTTGATTTATGCCTAGTTAGAACTCCCAGAGTCAAATAAAACACAAGATAAAGGGTTTAAAAGAATTAAAATTTAAACAAGATTAAAAACATCATTACTTACAACACTTATCATAATAAAAGTAAATTAGAAGATAACCCTTATTCCCTTGACCTCATGCAATAATAACACATTACAACATTACAACATTTTCCAAACATGAGGTTGATCATAGTTCCTCATTGAACTAGATCGGCTCACAAGGGATACAACATATGTATGAGATGGTCTCCTGTAATTGTGGTTTCGTTAGTAATACCTGCACACTCAAACTCGAAGTCAATACCACATAGAGATATCATAGTCGAAGCAAAACTAAATACATGCATTTTAAACATTCGACCATAGAATCACATTGAGTTTCCATATCCATTCATCATTTTCAAAAAAAACAATATCTAATTTATCATTGCACAATTATTTTCTTAAAAATCAATTAGGTTTAATAAGCAAGATTCCAGAACATAAGTCTCTCAACATATAATAATAATAAAAATCACTGCAAATAGTCTCATGAATAGTAGTCTAAAAAGTAGGCCTCACAGGATCAAGAGGAGTATGTGGCACATTCTTGGTGAAAGTGTATCCAACTAGATGCTTGCTGGATCATCATTGCATGACTGGATTGCTGGGACAACTATATGCATGTCTTGGACATTGGACTGGATCTGCAGGAACAACAATGAAGTAGGCCTAATCTATTGTGTCTTCAAGCTCTTGTAGCTTATCTCCATCATGTTAGACATCATACTAACTTCCTTTTGCATGTGCAACAACAATTTGGTTGATAGAATGTTGATTCTACAGTTTTGGGTCAGCAAGGTACCTCTCTGTGTTCATCCTTACAAGACGGCTCCAATTGGCTCCTTTGTCCTCTTAGACCTACAATCAACAAGGCCAAGCATCAATTTCATCATAAAAAGTCATTCCCCATCATTTTGAATCAAAATATGTCCATTTGTAGTCAAGGATTAGTCAGAAACTTAGAAAATCATGCAAAAATCACTGGTTTTAGATCCATAGGATTTCATATGCAGATTCTAGATTTTTGTAATTCCACCAGATTTTAGACTTAGCCATTTTTCAGGGTTTTCAAGGTTTCAGACTTAGCCAAATCAGGGCTTCAGGACCATGCGACAGGATGAAAGTATATGAACCCCTTAGTGAAATTTTGTGGAATTTGACATAATTTTGCAAATCTAAGACCTGGAAACTAGGAATTTCAACATGACACATCCTGCAGAAGCAATTTCAAGGGCAATATCCAGTGACATGGGATTTTGGAGTAAAATGCAGTAACACTTAATTTTGGTGCAAAAGGCAACAAATGGCTATCTTTCAAGCACAAGACCACTCAATACACTTCCAAATCAATCATGCACAACATCAAATGACTCCAAACATGCAAAATACTCAAATATGGAACAAATCCTGCATTCTAAGCACATATTCACCTTCTCATCATCATAAGTAACAAAGGTTGAGACTCCAAGCCAAAGCAATAGAGGGAGTCTCCATTTGATAAAATGGGGCGTGTGTGCAAGGCACAACAGTAGGGTTTATGCCATCAAATTTTGGAAAGTCCAATTTAGGTGTGTCCTACTAAGATTTTGGGATGGAGAAAACCATTGATGTTGGATTTTTATCCCATACTAGATGTCCATATACATGGTGTTAAGGGTGTCCAACCTAGAGTCTTGGTCATCTAACTTGTTGATCTTGGAGAGATGTGCTTCTATTTCAAATTTAATTGATGGATTGTATCCATCACTAATTCCAAAGAAAGATTCGGTTAGTCCTAGGATCTATGGCCACTAGCCATAGTGGACACCCAAGGTTACCAAAAGGGTCATTGAAGTTATATGTCAAAATGATCAATGTGAAAAGATAATCATAATGGGGTAGGTGCCTAGATGACATGAAAAACTACCTAGGATAACCAAAAAGGGTTTGTCAAGTTTTGTATCAAAATGATTAGCTCAAAGAGAGGATCATAATAGGATAATTACTTGGATGGGTGAAAATTGGTCTAGACATTTTTACAGATAATACCCTATGGGAAAAAAATTAGACAAAGATAGAAAATTCCTCCTAGTTTAAGAGAAATTTGGCCTCAAAGTTAAAGGAAGATTAGTGCATAGCTTAGATTCATTTTCATCACATAACCCCATAAAACAATCAATATTAGTGTCAAAGAAGTTCACTTCTTCATGAATGGGTTTTGTAATGGTCATCTATGTTTTGGTCATCTATCTTTTTCTCCCTGTAAAGCTTCACTTCTACAAAATGGACTGGAATGGTGGCGTATGATAGATCCATCTGTATACTCCCACTTGTAGAGGCTGCCCACTTTCTGGGTAACAACATACCTCATTTAGTAGAGCAATCCACAAAAATTATATCCATCAAAAAGGACTTGTTTGGATATGCAGCTAGCTGAACATCAACATCTTTGACAAGACCAATCACATTTACTTCTCTTGAATCCATAGAAAAGCACATCAAAAGACTTGGACACCTTCAACCCTAAATCATTCATGATTTTGAGTGGCATGACATTGCTAGATGCTTCATAATTGAGTATACAATTATGTAGCAACCATCCATTTATGACCAATGTGGTATAGAAAGGAACCACACCCATCTGACTATTCACCATAGATGACCCCAAATAAACTTCAACTGTTTCATCATCCTTAGGAGGAAAAACAATAGGTTGTATAGGTGTACTAGTGGATGTGATAAATGAGACAACCCTATCCCTATGCTTAGGAATCCTAAGAGCCTCCCCTAGTGGCAGTGAAATTTTGATTTGACTTAGCATTTGGGCCATGTCAAAGGGATGATACAGAGGTAAAGGGGTGTCACTTGAGATTGTAACATCATTTGCATCAGGAATATAAGGTATCAACTGACTGGAAGAAATATCCATATCTTTTACCTCCTTCTTATCTTTTCTCTTTTGTGGTTCACTTGATGCTGGAGGCTGGCTCTCTTTAGCATTGAATCTTTTGGCTTGTGAGTATCAATAACAAGCACAACAAATGGTTGTATCACATGTTCTGGAACCTTTTGCACATGTTTCTTTTTTATGGTTGTTGGTTTTTGGACTACAACTTTTTTCTTTTCAAATACTTTCTTTGGAAGGTCTCCACTTTTTACCTCAACATTCACCTTGTAACATACTAACTCTCAAACAAGGCTTAATGCAAAGATTTACCAAGAGATAAATAAACATATAAATCACTAAGTGAAAAAGATTGAACTTTTTTTTTGAATTAAAATATTTTCAAGGAACCAAAATACATCATATAAAAATAACTTCCTTTCTGAATATTAATTTACAAAATCAACATTTCGTCTTTCAATTACAATAATCTGCATTTGATAAAATTTTACATAGTTTATGAAATACAAGTCACATATCAATAAGTATGTTGCATCTAGAATTCTAACATCCATATCGCAAGTCTCGGTGAGTCTTCTGCTAGAGAGAGAGAGAGAGAGAGAGAGAGAGAGAGAGAGAGCATCTTCCGAGTGCTTTACCTCCAACCACAAACCAATGGTCCCCACTCACCTTCCAACTGGAAGTGGCCCTACCCTTCACAAAGAGTATAGAAATAAGGTAATGAACTAGCATTTGTCATCTAAGTACTGGCGATGTATCCTACATAACTCTATCAATCATACAACTCTAGACAATCCTCTGGCTAAGTATGATCATACCGACAGGTTATGAAATATGGACATGGTGAAGCGACTAATGCATGTAGAGACGTATGCATTACTTTGGCCAAAGATTCTATATAAATATATGTTTAAAGTAAATATACTAGTATTGTCCACACACCTCTAACTCAACTTAGATATTATCACATTCTGCAGTTTGACTTGGTAAACTTGTTTCATTTGATAAATGGTTACAAAAATAGAGTCTTGTTTAACTCAAATTCTAGTCTACCTGACTTAGATTAATTCTCATGATCTTGTCATTCATACCATAAGGTTTTATGGTTGGACTATCCATCCAAAAATACCTCTTTGCATACTTGCAAAATCCGAGGTCTATGACGTACTGACATCTACTCCATGAGTTCATGACTCAAGTTGATTGTAATAAAACAATTTGGTTTCTTATAAACGAAAATCACCATCGACTAAAAACAAACTTCTTTAGACAAGCCTAATTCAAACATTAAGACTTAGGGTTCTCGACCCTTCATTATCGATCTATATATATATATATATATATAAGGTTATAATATTTGACATGGTTATAATTAACCATAACCCTTCGGGTTCTCTTTTGAATAATAGTAAGTTTGTAAGTACTATTTAAATAAACTTGAAGATAAATTACTCTATCGAAATATTCTTCTTGTTTGGTTTGAACCCTTTGTAATTAAAGAAGTCAAATCTGGAGGATAGAACAATTGATATTCTTCAAAATCAGCATTATCTATTTCATTTCGAGCAATACTTTAAAACTATCTTATATATCCAAAAGCTTGACTACGATACCACACTATGTTTACGTAAGGTTAGATAGTGAATTCTATATCTCAGAACTAAGATGATCTCGGGGTTCTCATTAACATACGAGTGTTTTGTTATCACAATGAATAGGTTGATATACTATTCTTTACATCAAAACATAGATAGTAAGATAAAACTACCACTTATTCACATATTAATAATACAAAATAAACTTGTATCTCTGGTTATTGTCTAGTTATAGACGTCCCTGATTTCTCTGAGATTCGATACACATATCCTCGGTAAAATGGTAACAATAACTTGTATAATATCAACTATTTGATTCATGTGCTCTATGTTGTATACCACTCACGATATCTCACAATTAAAGTCTTAAAAAACTATCAATTAATTCACAGTCTATGAAAGATATCCCTACGTTCTCGTAAGGGAAAAAACTACTGTTATCAAAAGAGTTTCATTCAACATAAATTTAAGAAGAAAACATAAGAAAATAGGCTTGACTCTTACCTGTGCATGCCTCACCAATGCGATACAAAAGATGTTAAGACTCTATCCTATCGACTGAGCTTGTATTCTCACTCGACCTGCGCCTTCATCTACTGTACTACTGCTTCTATCCCACGGTAACCATCCCATTCTGTCCTCCTATCAGTTCATGTTTTAAGTCATGTTCTCACTCCCACTAGCCGTGGTTTCTCCTCTATGTAAGCCTGAAATCACTCTTTGTTTGAACATGCAGGTTGAGGGAATATGTGGTAATTAAAACACCACTCTCTACATTCAACAACCTCCTAAAAGTATTCCTAGGTTATAGAATTTTTTAAGAGAAGAGCGCCAATTATTAAAGAAGGTTGTTACATATAAACCCACTATCTTTGAATTCCACTCAAAGATTATTTACTTACAATAATCTAACAACATAGATATTATTAATGATAGAGACTATGAAAATGTAAAGTATACTTACATTGCCTCATACATTATGCACAACATGTGATTGGGTTGAGAAAATCTCCCCTTTCACATATTAGTGAAAATTGAGTCGATTTCGATTTGATAAAATACAAAAAATTTGACGTTAAAAACTTTCTACCAGAAACACAATTTTAATTTCTTCTAACTACGTCAATGTAGACACAAACATATTCTCATTTATGATGCAAAGAACGACGATTTCGACAAAAAAGTCGCCTTAGTTGCAAAACGAGTAACATTCAACCTTGACGATGTTGAATTCGCAAAAAATGATTAGACTGATGTTAAAAACACGTTAAAAAGACTCTAAACAACATCGACAACTTGTCGAGTCAAAAAATAAACTTAAACCAACTTGATTAAGCACAACTTACCTTAATCAACTAAAGGTTCACTAACTGAAGATATACTTCACTCAGATGACAAATGAACTGTTCAAGACCAAATATATATTCTCATCTCCTCAGAAGATACTATCTCTCTTTCTTGAAGAGTGGTTGAAACTTGTTTTCCTGATTACAACTTGCAATCACCAAACAGGAATTAGTGCATCCTTATTCCATTCACAAACCTTATGAATAACAAATCAAGACCTCATAATGTAAATTTCTGAATTATTCAATCACATGTATTATGCTTAATCACATGAAATAATATTTAAGAAATCAATGATTTACTCTGACATTATATCTTAATGTCTAAACATTTATCCATAAAATTCACTACTAATCAAGTGAAAGTAAATAGTAAAATCAAAGCCAAAATTTGGGATGTAACACACCTTTTCTTTCTCCCTTTTGTTTTCAACTTTGCTCCCAACTTTATTTCCAGCTGGGTTTGTAATAGTGGTACCTTGCACAGGAACATGCCTATTCCTAAGTTGGTACACACCTTGGACTTGCATAACAACTATAGCAGTTGAGGCCTTCATGCCTTCTTTGAACAACTGGGATTGTTTGTACTTCTCATGCATAAGGTCCCTCAAATGCTCAAAATCATGAGCTAGCAATTGATATTTCTTTGGACCTACACTATAATCAGTTTGAAAAATATAATCATCCTCTTCAGGGTTGTCATACTCATCATTCTTATCAAATTGCTCATAGTCATTGGTGTCAAACTGATTTATCTCATCCTCTTCATAGTATTCAGTTGCATTCTCTTCATTTGGAAACTCCTCCTCTCTGCCCATTGCATGAGCTCGACAACAAAATTGGTTGGATTGCGGGGAAGGAAACATGCTTGGCACCATAAAGAAACCTCTTGGAAATTGATTTGATCCTTTCTCAATGGATCAGGCGTGTCACTTTTAGGCTGTTTGAAACTGACCTGCCTGGGGGTTGTGTGTCTATCATTTTGTTGTGGTCTCTTAGACCAATCAGTATTATATGTCCTATTATGCATTCGTTGACCTTTGTTGAAATATGTTACAGTACCTTGTGGAGGCAACCCTTTCTCATTTCTTGCAACTTTGTAAGACAAGTCTTTCATGACCCCCATAAGTTTATCTAGTTTGTCTTCAGTTGTGAGGGACTTGTTGAAAGCTACTTTATCTGGCCGGGACATTTTTACATATGATCTTTTAATGTGCTTCCTTGAAGCCCTCATGTTGCTTTCAATGTTAATGGTCATAGCATAAGCTTCTCTTAATGTTTGTGGACTCTTGTCCCTCAAATAATAATGAATCTTTGAGTCAAATGCACCATAATACAACACCAAACACATTAAATAATTAGGTCTCAAATGAGGAGGTACCTTTCTCATAGTCATGATGAAGTGGCTGTTAAAACCAACTATTGTCTTATTCATTTCCTTTTTGATAGATGTGAGTTCATGGATGACAAACTTTGGGTTAATCCTATCCTTATATTGCAATCGGAATACCCTCATGAACTCCTTTCAAGAGTTAATACTTCTATCTGGGAGAGCCTTGTACCATTCTTTAGCACTTTCTTCCAATGAATCTACAAATAGTTTCATCATGACATATTCATCCTCAGCTTCATACTCATCAGTGACATTAATAAAATGTCAAAGATGCTATTCACATGTGACATCATTGTTGCCTTGGAACCTAGGAATCTTTCCTCTAATATCATTTGGAATTAGATTGGGAAAATCAAGAATGCCAAAGAAATCAAGTTGTTTATACCTTTCAGCTCCTAGAGGTTGCCTTAGTGGAGGAAATCTTTGTGCTTGTCTTCGTTGTGCAGACCTAGGGTTCTAAACATTGTCATACTACTGATTCACTTGATTTTGTGGTGGCTGATTGTGAACATTTTGAACATGGGCATGATTTATACCTTACTGTCCCATTTGTTGATGCTACTATTGACATTATCTCTGATTGTACCATTGGTTATATTGTTGATTTTGACGTTGTTGTGCATTTTGATTTGCATGGACCTGCTAGGCAAGTTGAGCTTGTTGCTAGTCAAGTAGGTCATGTACCTCTCTTTGTCTATTCCTAATATGATCAAGTAGGTCAATCTCATCGAAGAGAGTCCTTTCTCTTTCCTCAGCATCAAGTTGTTCCTACTGGTCTTCCTCATTGGGAATGTTATCATGTGGTGTAGGGGCACCTAGGACCTAGTTAGAAAATTTTGTATTTTTGGTCTTGAATTTTATATTTTTGGTTTGAATGGGGATTTTAAGGGGAGTTATTTTGTTTATTAGTGCAATAAATCTCACTAGGGGCACTTCCATGTAGTGGACCTCAAGTTTTGGAATGTTTCCTATTTTTGTGTTAAAACTGCTATTATGAGCAGAGTTGTGGGAGGCTAAGTTTAGCTTATTTTTTCTTTTTCCCCACGATGGTGGAGTAGTGGGGTGGAAAAGGCTGCATGAAACTTGATTAATATACCTTTGTTATGTCGAGGAGGAGAGATATGTATGGAAGAAGAAGGAAAATACAATGATTTTTTGCCCTATTTCTATAATTTCTCTATTTTTTGTTGTTCTTTTCATTTTTTTGCATCCGTACAGTACAATCATAGATTCCAATGCACAAAATGGTTAAATGCATGGTCCTAACTTTGTTTTGAAATAGGTTTGAGGAATTTTGATGAAGTTTGAAGGGATTTATAAATGATTTTATTAAGACTGTTAAAAGTTTCCTAATTTTTCTTACTGTTCTACATGACTGTACTGAGCCGTACTACATAGTCAAAGGCTCTAATGCATACCATGGGTTGAATATCTGAGTTACCTTTCTTTTACACTTGTTGGAGCCATTTTCATTGAGAATGAAGCATTTTATTACTGTTTTTGTGCAAATAGGTCTATAACTAGGGGTTTAGAAGGGTTTTGTAGGGTTTTATGAAATCAATGGATTTGTGGGTCTCCAACTTTGCATCATAGATGAAAATGAGTGAAATAGGTTAGTTTTATATGTCTTCCAATTGGGTTTTTGTGGTACGATAAGGGACAAAGAGAATATGAATTTTGAGGCATGAAGCACCTAATAACCCCATGTATTAAGCCTCTTGGCTTTGGTAGAGTAGTGATTGGTTGATAAATTAGCTTGGAATGACCTTAGAACCCCAAAATATGTTGAATCACATCATTTTACACTTGACTCATGCTTTGGAACATGGGTTGGGAGTTGGAAGTGCATTTTGTCCATTTTCCCTTTGTGTAGGTGGCCTAATTAGGCCTAGAACAACAAAGACAGTCCATTTTTGGGACATATTTCCAAAAAAACCCATGCCGCATGTTTAATATGTTATGAGGAGGCTTAATAGGTATTTGAAAAACTAATTTGTTCATGGGTTCATTAATATTTCTGCAAGTTATGCCTGAAAAACACCCTTCCAAGGGCTACAAGCAAACTAGGCCATTAACAAAGAAATAATTGGAAAGATTTGTGATCAGGGGTCTTAGTGAGATTAGTTAGTTTCAATCCATAAAATTAGAGTGTTTTAAGGTGTCTCAGAGACTGGGCATGAGTTTCATCCATTCTAGGTATGTGGAGTCACCTTTTCTTAGTCTTGAGACAATGCATTATGAGAGGACAATCCAAACAAAGCATGATCAGTCAAGTGGTCAATGAGTCCTTGCATTTGAGTTCTTCCCCTCCCTCTGCATCATCATGCCAACCTCTAAGTGATCTTGTGGGAGAATTAGGATACTGAGTATTCTGAAATGTCTCTTCATTCTCATTGAGCATTCCATATGCTCTCAAATGTGCATCACAAGACCTATCTCTACTTCCTCTTCCAACAATGTTCTCATTTATTTGAACATCATACTTATTTCTATTCATCTTTTTGTTCATTCTAAGTATGTTATCTACAGAGTCCTCAAAAGTATATTGATACTGGCTTAGATGAAATCATCGAATGTATCATTTTTTCCAGAGGTACCTACTTGATCATAGGAATTCAATGGAGGCATCAAATTAGGGTTTCTTGGCCTCCATTACTCCTATTTCTTGCACTGCCAGAGGAATCATCATGCCCAAGATACTCCTAGTTTCTTCCTCTATTCATTATGAATCTCTTTCCTTTTCAAATTGCAATTAATTTCTGGGTTGTCAAAATAGAGTCACCACTTCCCCTGCTAGCAAAACATATTTGAACTATAACTGTATTACAAGACTGCAACAACCAGAAGTAGATTGGTTTTATGGGTCCCTGGCAATGATGCCAATCTATTAGCGTAAGTTGATGGGCTACCAACTTACGCAAACACACAAAAAACTGCACCCAACAATGGCTACAAACTTTCTTGAGTGACTATGTTGCAAAGGCCTTCAAATTTTGAACCAAGATATTATAGTTCTTGACAACAACACCAATTTGTTGGGTCCCAAAATAATTTATCCTAATCCGTAGAACATTATCTAGTCTTTGAGGCCAAGGTTGTCATCAAGGAGATAGAAAAGAGGCTCATCAAAAGGATTAGGATGAGTAAGGGCCAATGGTTGGGAATGGGTAATCTCCCCTTCGCTTTTGGCTTAGCTAAGCCAAGGAGGGTATTCCAAGAGGTATCCTTTAACAAGGATTAAGAATAATGGAAGATGTTTTCAGGCTCATATCATTGCAACAATACCCAAACTATTGTCTTAATCCCTAAATACAGTCACTAGATTAGGACAAGCTTGTTGCACTAAAACCTTTGTTTACGCTGATGAAAAGCACTCTTGCAATAATGGAAGGTGCTAGTATACATGTTTGGTTTGCTGAAATTGACAGTTTGAAGATTCACTAATAATATTTCCTGGTTACAACACAGAACCACAACAATGCATATAGTAGTAACTATTTACTTCACACTTGATAGATTTGTTTGATTTATAAAATGTTTTGGTGATCAAAACACCATTCAGACTAGTGTCTTAAATGGGTTACAGAGTTTACATATCAAAAGGGAGAACGATAATGAAATGATATTGAGTTGCCTAACTGGAACACCTAGATGCGTGAAACTTGAAAAAGAACTAGACATACTTATTGATCCCTTCTCACATGATATTCATTCATATGCAATCTTAAAATTATTATTACAACATGTAATATATTATGGACCTGTCAATTCCTTCAAATGAAGATTACAATCACACCACAAATCAGGGCAAGATGAACCCTGTAACAAATCAGAAATTACCTAAATGAACATCTGCAACAATGGAGATAAATGATTCTACTCACAAATTTGCATTGATTCATCCATATGATTTACAAGAAGTTGGCCCTGAAGATCTGAAACTTTCACAATGATAGGAACCCTAATCACACTGCACCAATTGTCTAAAAAATGTCAAAAATGACCAACCCTTTGAAAAGAGTATTAATTTGTTTTTTATAGCCTTCACAACTCAGACTTGATGGAAAAGGGAGGGAAAACCCCAACAACTCCACCTACTACATTAAAAACATCAAATTCAACCACCCACTTTGCATTAATGGTGATCTAGAGAGTCAGTGGTGTGTTTTTCCGTGTCTCTAGAAGTTTCTAGATCATTCTGCAAGCTAACTAGATGTGGATATGCAATAGGATATCTGGTTAGACAAATATTCAGTTAGAAAAATAAAGCATTGCAACTAGATGTGGAAATGCAACAAGATCGAAATGTCCACTTGAGAGATGTCCGGTTTGAAAAGTCAATACAATGTAACGAGATGTGTAACATGATATCAGGTTGAGATATCCATATGAAAGATAAAGCATCATAACCGGATCCAAATATAACAAATCAACAAGATATCCAGTTAGCAAATGTCCAGTTGGAATATCCGGTTTGAAAAGTCAACACAACAAAAAATAAAAAGGTCATCTGGATATGAAAAAGTCAACCAAATCTAAAAAAGTTAACCAGATTTGGATATTGAAACCCAATAGGATATTTGGTTAGGAAAGGTCCAGATGAAAAACAAAGGGTGATGTAACTAGATATGAAAACACTAACTCGAACCTGATCTTGCACAATGGACATTCGGTTCATCCCGTGTTCCACATCCGGTTAGAGTTCAACATCCGATAGTGCTCAGACAAATCATGACATCACCCTCCAACCTAACATATTCCACTTCAACATATGATAAGTGCAATCAGAGCTGGATATCGAAAAACAACCCAATATCTGGTTAGAAATACAAAGGAACACAATCAGATACAGACATGAAAGACAACCTGATGGAATCACAAAGAGGTGCAACCAGATGTTCGGACGTCTAGATGGAGCGATAAGCATAGATTAGCCAAAAATCCTCACATCTTCACCAAATTTGAACTGCATATACCCTTTTGGCTTCTTAACAAGATGCACTCCTTACTTGGGCATGATTCCAACTGGATCTATCAAAATTTTAAACATCAACTCCTTCAGAAAATATTGAGGAATTTGACAAGATTTTACACATATGAGGCTCAAAAATAGGAATCCTAACATGTAGATGCTATTTGTTTGTCTTTGTTCAAGCATCATCTAGAGATATGAAAAAAATTACATATGAAGATGAATTAGAGCATACAGTAAAATTTTACTACAACTAATTTTACACA
Source organism: Cunninghamia lanceolata (assembly GCA_027924645.1). Classification (NCBI taxonomy): domain Eukaryota; kingdom Viridiplantae; phylum Streptophyta; class Pinopsida; order Cupressales; family Cupressaceae; genus Cunninghamia; species Cunninghamia lanceolata. Next base: position 4,051,442 of record BSBN01000490.1, on the reverse strand, counting down.
TGTTAATGTTCCATTTAAATTGTCAACAAGTTAGACAAAGGGCATGGAGTTGGAAATGATGTAGCCTCTATGAAACTAAGGAGTAGGAGGTTGGTGGTGTAGGATCCATGGAGGATTGGTTTAACAATAAATGGCATGGGATAGGGTTGTGAAGGAGCTATCATAGGGACCAACATATAGTTGTGAAGGAGATTGCACAAATGAATTGGTATGTGGATGCAAAGAATCCTACACTAATAGAATAACTATGGTTGTGAAGGAGCATGCACAAAGAAACTAAAACCTAGCTATGGAGGAGACTAATAAAGAAATTAAAATATGGTTGTGAAGAATCCTACACAAAGAAACTAAAATATTGCTATAAAGGACCCTACAGAAAGAAAATTAAATATGGTTACAAAGGATCCTACATTGAGAGGTTTTCCCCCAAGGATTCTCCAACAAAATTTCCCCATGGTAAGGGAAAGTAGGGAAGGATAGTGTAGAGAGGTAGTGGGCAATGTGATAGACATAGCCTAGAGAGTAAGAGTGAGATGCAAGTAATGGAGAGAAGGGATAGAGATAGTAAAGGGGTAGTATAAGAGCATGGGGAACATGTTGTAGAAAATGTGTAAGTAGAAGCATAGGGGTATAATGGAAAAGGAAATTGGATTAAGCATAAGAGTATGATAGAAGAAAAAGTGGGAGAAAGAGTGCAACTATGATTAATGTGGGGCAAGAGGTTGGGCATGAAAGTATAACACAAATAAAATGATATTTTTTTACAAAGGATGTATTTGCATAGAACATAGTGGCTTAAGGAAACAAGAGAGTCGTGTAGTTTAGGTTTATTAATAAATTGAAGCATGTCATGGGAAGCATTGGACAAAGAAATAGAAAAAGTATAGTCATGAGATTTTATGTTATTTAGAACTTGGCCATATATAGGAAGAGAATAGGATATGTGTGTAATATTGAGAAGTGAAGAATAAGAAAAGAAGTGTGTTGATATTAGTAATATACAATACTACCAACATTAACCACCATCTAAATAAAAATAATGGGAAGAACATTCGAGGAGAAGATAAAATTTTTAAGGAAGCTATGAAAGGAAGCAAGGTATGCGGAAACACTTCCTACACTGATCTACTGAGGAAAGACTTATGTAAATTTTTACTTTTACAGTTACAGATTAAGATGCACATTAACAAAAAGATAATAACAACTTCCAAATGCAAACACAAAACTCACAACACAAGATATACGTGGGGAAAACCCTTTCAGGTAAAAAACCCCACACTCCAAAGCTGCCAAATATATTATTCAGGAATAACGAAGATTACAATATACTTGCAGAGCAAGCTTTTATAGGAGTATATCCAACCAGATATCCAGGAGGTAATTTGACATCTATAAGATTCTTACACACAACCTCCATCTCCATCTCCTGATATATAGGAGATGCAATACAATAAACCATTACCGGTAATTACAAAACCATGAGCCAAAACCACCCATAAACTGGCACCCAAATTATCTCCAATCAAAGATGCCTTGTGATGTGCCAAACCACACACCAACACGTGTAACTCTTTTATGTGTCCAACACGTTTTTACATTTCCCAAAAATAGAAGGTCCAACTTCTGGAGGCCATAACTTTTGATCTAGGTGTCCGATCGATAGACCATTTAATGTGTCAGAAAGCTCATGAAGAGATCTATCACCCCATAACCCACTACACCAGTTATGACAATTTTTGGGACATTTAGAGAAGTTTCAATTCCAATAATTGAGTTCAAAACTTTTTTCCGGCAGTTTCAAAAAATAGAAACTTTAATATCTCGCGATCTAGATATGATCTTGAGACGAAACTCACCTGAGATGTTTACATAGCTGTTCCACACCTTCTGGGAAAAATTTTAGGTCAATCCGAGCTCAATCGAAGGACCTACTAAAAATAGTAAGTCTCGCTAGTTCTTTTGGAAACTTTGAAAGTTCCAGACCATTCTCTAAGATAAATGGTATTCAAAAAGACCAAAACTGGGAAGAATAGTAACCTTTCGAGATTGCAAGGTTGAGACACTTTTCCTAACATTCTCCCACTTGTCAAACACTTTGCAAGAGCAAAGGGAGTATCAACACCATGATTTAATTCACCATGATTTAATTGCTAGGGGCCGTGAGGCCCATAGACTCTGAACATCATTTGAACTTCTTTGTGCTCACAGGTTTTGTCAAGGAATCTGCAACATTCATCAAAGTTTCAACTTTTTCCAAGTTTACCTTCCCATCCTCTACCATGTCACGAACAAAATGGTACTGGACATCAATATGCTTAGTCCTTGCATGGAAAGTAGGATTCTTCGCCAAACATATGGCACTCTGACTGTCACAACAAATAGTAATCTTCCCTACATCAATCCCAACATCAGAACACAATCTCTTAAGACAAATGGCTTCTTTACAAGCATGAGTTACTACTATGTACTCAGCTTCAGTAGTGGACAAAGCAACCACAGGTTGCCGCTTACTCATCCAACTAATAGCACCACCAAACATAGTGAACACATAAGCAGTGGTGGATCTTCTGCTGTCAATATCACCTACCCAATCTGACTCCACAAATCCACGAATACAAAGTGAATTCTGAGGTTCTGTAGAATAACCATGATAACATAAGGAATACTCTGAAGTACCCCACAAATATCTAAACACTCTCTTTACTGCATCCCTATGTACTCATCTAGGATTAGCCATAAATCAATTAAGGACTCCCACTGCTTGGGCAATGTCTGGTCGTGTGCAGACCATCGCATACATCAAACTACCAACTGCACTGGCATACGTTGCTGCAAGAGATAACAGGAACTGAGTAGATGTCAACTTTGTAACGGGAGAGAAAATCTCACCATAGTCAATTCCCTTCACCTAAGAATAGCCCTTCGCAACCAATCTAGCCTTATATTTCTCAACACTGCCATCTACACTGAATTTCTTTTTGAACACCCATTTGCATCCAACAAGTTTTCACCCTTTAGGAAAAAGCACTAAGTCCCAAGTATTATTCTTTTCCAAAGAAGCCATCTCGTCTTCCATGGCCTCCTTCCCAGAACCTGCATCTTTCATACCCATAGTCTCTTTCACAGTTCTAGGCTCATCAGTGTTAGAAATCAAAGTAAAAATACAACTAGAATCATGCAATGAATAACCAAACCTATCAGGTTGCTGCCTTATCCGCGTGGACCTCCTCAAAGGTTGAGGTTAAGGTTCTTCATCTTCTTCTAAATTTTCAGAGCTACTAGAGCTCTCCTCATTATTAGGTCCAATAGATGTTTTTGGTTCAACTTTCTTAGGGGTGGAAGGAACTTGAACCACGTCATCTTTCTTCTCTTCTTTCTCTAGCTGCAAGACAATAGAAGAAGGATTGAGCTCTCTGAAGATCACACTTCTTCTATACTAAACTCTTTCAGCTACTGGATCCCAAAGCTTGTACTCTTTCACACCGATACCATAACTGATGAAGATACACTTTACAGCCTTGTTCTCCAACTTAGACCTCTTCTCCTTAGGCACATGTGCATATGCCTCACAACTAAATACTCAAATGTGTCTTAATGAAGGGTTTTTACCAGACCACACCTCCATAGGTGTCTTATTAATGAGTGCTGATGTAGGAGACCTGTTAACCAAGTAACAAGCGGTAGCAACAGCTTCAACCCAAAACTTTTGTTCAAGACCAGCTCCACTTAGCATACTCCTTTCCCTCTCCATCAACGTTCTATTCATCCTCTCTGCAACTCTATTCTGCTAAGGGGTATATGTAAGGTTCTACCCCAAAAATTTTCAAAAAATAATGAACAATGATATGACATTGTTAGCATCAATTGCATAAACCAACTAAATGCCTCCAAACTTCTGATCACCAAGATTTTAGGGTGGGTGAGGTGAGAGCATACAGTGCTTTTGCTCAACAATCAAAGTTTGCAAATGAAACTAATGCAATCATCCGCTATAGAGTAGGCATCCACTTATGCAGTGGGAATTCACCACTTATTTCAGTGGGTAGAAACAAACATGAAAGAAAGATTCATTTGCTCCACACTGGCAGTTGAACCATCCAGGGGTACTTATGTGTTATGCAACATAAAATGATAAAGACAAAGAGCATTAGCCGAGAGCTATGTCATATGGAATACAATATATATCAAAGTATCAATGCAAAGGACTAGCACCACATTATACCCTACATCATAATGTTGATCAAGTTGCATAAAAACATGGGTAACCAAGCTAGGATTCACTGCATATGGTCACTGATGAATAAATCTGAAACATATCTCTGTTATCTCCTTACAGTATGACTGCCCTGTATACATATCAATTTACCAATATGAAGTTTCCAAGACCAAACTGCCCATATTTAGTTTTCATAGCAGTCTTAAACATTATAAAACCTCCAAACAGTATATAACTACCCATATCATGACCCAAATCTGTAAATAAAGTGTAACTGTTCCAGACTTAGCTGTGTGACCCTTATAACAACATGAACCTTGATTATTACTTAAACTTGACCCAACACAATAGGTTTATATCTACGGTGAAGTGACTAGACATAACAAGGATGATGCTTTAATTAAACTGCCTAAACAATCATAGACCAGTCAGAACCACATTCTATATAGGCCATTATATATGTTGTATAGCACCATGAGACCCAACCATGAAGTCATTAAGAGTACAATGCAGAAATCTCTGAGCAAACTCTTCTACAACATCATTTACACACCAAAACACTCTCAATGAATACTAAGAAAGACCTATTGCAATTAAAGTTTTCATTTGAACTGCATCAGATTCATCTACAGGTTCGTACTGTCATGAAATGGCATAACTCTTCAAAGGTTTCAAAAGGCTGCCCAGAATTTCAAATGAATTGATCAAGAATTATTGTAGCCAATTGATAAGCACCTGATCCATAGCAACAATGATGACATAAGGACCCAGCCAGTTGGATTCGAACTTACCTTTCTTCTCTCTGTCCTATTGATTCCTAGGATTATCGCTGAGGACTAGGTCACCAACTTGAAATACCTGAGGTTTGACTCTGTGATTGTAACTTCTAGACATCCTTTGTTGATAAGCTTTGAGATGGTTAAAGGCATGTTGTCTTCTTTCTTCAAGCAACTCTAACTCTTGAAGTCTAGATACTATGTATTCTTCATCAGATATGAGGCCTTTTAATGATATTCGCAAGGATGGAATCTCGACTTCAATGGGCAAGATGGCTTCAAAGCCATAGACGAGGGAATATGGCATTGCACCTATGGGTGTATGGATACTTGTGCAATAGGCCCACAACGTGGGATTCAATTGGATGTGCCAGTCGCAGCTGGCATCATTGACAGTATTTTTCAAGATTTTTAAGATGGTTTTATTTGATGCCTCTGCTTGGTCATTTCCTTGGGGGTAATATGGGGTGGAAAAATGGTGTTGGATGTGGAATTTGTCACATAGCTCTTTGACATCTTGTTTTTTAAATGGTCTTCCATTATCAGTGATAATGGATATAGAGATACCATAGTGGCAAATGATGTAATTCGGGATGAAAGAGGTGATTTGTTTGCCTGTGACATTGGCGAGGGGTACGGCTTCAATCCACTTCGTAAAGTACTCAGTGGTGGTGATGATGAATTTATGGCTGCTGGATGATGGAGGGTGTATCTTGCCCACTAAGTCGAGTCCCCATTGATAGAATGACCAAGGAGTCGTTAATGACTGCAACTCCTCTGCTGGTGCATGTATTAGGTTCCCGTGGATCTGGCATTTGTTGCATCTTTTTACAAAATGATATGAGTCTTTTTCCATAGTAGGCCAGTAGTATCCCATAAGAATGAGTTTCTTAGCCAACATAGGACCACTAGAGTGGGTCCTGCATATACCTTCATGTACTTCGCTTAGGGCATTTGATATTCCTCGCTATCGAGACACCTAAGGAGAGTACCATCTAAACCTCGCCGATACAGGGTGTTGACGATAATGGCATAGCGGGATGCTTGGAGAATGAAGGTTTGCTTTTGGTTACTTGAGAGATCAGGTGGTAGGATATTCTCTTTTAGATAGGCAAATACTTTTTTGTATAGGGGAGAATCCGATCCTACAATATGGCAAATGATGTGGGATTCGGGGGTGCCATATGTAGGATGGGACACTGGGTCTACCAAGAACTCATAGCGTGATTGGTTTTTAGGGATATCCAGGAGAGATGCAATCATTGCCATGGCGTCTATTGCTTTGTTCTCCAACTTTGGTATCTGTTCAAAAGAGATGACAACAAAGTATTCCTTGAAGTCGTCTACCATACGCTTGTATGGTATTAACTTCTCATCCTTTGTTTGGTATTCATCGTTTACCTGGTTAATGATGAGTTGTGAGTTTCCATACACATAAAGTTCTGTTACTTTCCATTCCACTGCTAGCTTGATGTCGATGAGCATGGCTTCGTACTCAGCCACATTATTAGTGCATGGAAAGAGTAGCCTGTACGACTTTGGTATGGTGTCTCCAGTTGGTGTGATCAACAAGATACCTACTCCTGACCCATGTTGAGTATATGATCCATCAAAGTATAGTTTCCAAGCTGTTGTTGTGATGCTAAAGATATACTCATTTGGAAATTCAAAATTAAATGGGTTGTCACTTGTTAACGGTGCATCCGCTAGCTGATCTGCAATCACTTGTCCCTTTATTACTCGTCTATCTACATATTCAATGTCAAATTCACTGAGTATCATGATCCATTTTGATATTCTACTTGTTAGGGTAGCTTTGTTGAGCAAGTATTTTAATGGGTCAATCTTCGCTACGAGTTTGATGGAGTGTGAGAGCATGTAATGTCTCCATTTTTGTGAAGCAAATACAACAACAAGACATGCTCTTTCAGTTGGTGTATATTGTATCTCATAACCTACTAGTGTTTTGCTGATGTAGTAGATCACTTGTTCCTTTCCGTCATGATTTTATTGTGCAAGCATAGCTCTCAGAGCTGTTGGTGTAGCTGAGATGTAAAGTAGCAATGGCTTGCCCTAGATTGGTGGCATCAATACAGGTGGTTTCATTAGATACTCCTTTAAATATTGAAAATCTTGTTCGCATGAGTCATCCCACTTAAAGGGAATGTTCTTATGGAGGAGATGCGTGAATGGATGACACTTATCTACTAGTTGAGAGATGAACCTTCTGATAGATTGTATCTTTCCCTGTAGAGACCGCAACTGACTGAGATTTTTGGGAGGCGACATTTCCATGATGGCTTTTACCTTAGCTAGGTCTACTTCATTTCCATTGGTGGACACTATGTATCCGAGAAGCTTGCCAAATGTGACTCTGAATATGCACTTCTTCAGGTTGAGGCGCACATTAAACTACTCTAATCTTGTGAAGATTTTGTAGATAATACTGCCAGGTGTCCTCTTGTGAGTGATTTCACTAAGATATCATCTACATAATCTTCCATGATTGTGTGCATCATGTCATGAAAGATCATAGTCATTGCCTGCTGGTATGTTGCCCCTGCATTCTTTAGTTCGAATGGCATGATGCACCAACAGTAGGTACCCCATGGGCATGTGAATGTTGTTTTGTGCTGATCCTTTGGTGCAATTTTGATTTGGTTATACCCAGAGAAACCATCCATTAGGGACAACATAGTGTGTCTTACTGTGAGATCTACAATAATGTCAATGTTGGGCAAAGGGAAATCATATTTTGGACAAGCTTTATTCAGATCTCTGAAGTCATTGCATAGGCGAATCCTTCCATCTAGTTTGGAGATGGGCACAATGTTTGAAATCCATTGTAGGTAATCTATGGGACGGATAAATCCTACATCCAACAACTTCTTTAGTTCTTCTTTTACCATGAGGGCGATATGCAGATGCATTTTTTTCAGTTTTTATTTTACTGGCTTAGCTCCTAGAGCTAGTGACAAGTGATGCATTATGAGATTTGGATCTAAACCTGGCATATCCACATATGACCAAGCAAAGTTGATTTATTTCCTTTTGAAGAATTTAGTGAACTCTAGCTTCTCTTGTGCTGATAATGATTTTGCCATGTGGATTATCCTTAGATTTTCCTCTGTGCTGATGCTGACCGGTTCTGCTAGTTCGATCAAGATTGCGGATCTCTCCTGATGTGTTAGATTGGGAAGAGTGTCAATCCTTTCATCCTTCGGCTCCTCAGAGAGGTTTTCACCGTTGGATACGTTTTTCATCTTTTTACTATTTTCATGATCTAACACTGCCGCAAAGCAGTTTTCACCATTAGATCTATCTTTCATTTTTATATTTTTGAGACTGAAAGGCTTGGCACTCTCACCAAAATAAGCCCTGTCATTGAGTTCTATGGCATAGACAGCTCTGTGGTCCCCTATGGGTATATATTCTCTAAGTTCTAGATAGTCAATGATGGCTTCATCATTCTGAAAGGTATCTAGCTTAGGGGTGGAGTCTTGTAAATCCCAATCTATGAGTTCAGGATGTAACAATGGTAATGGGTCATCAGGTTGGCTTGGTTCGTGGCTAGTGATGGTCAAGATGGAGGAATTGGTATTGTTATTGTAAGCATCGACAATGCCTGCGATGCTACTCTCCACTAGTTGATTTGACAAGGGGTACATCATTTTTTCCTCGCGAAACTCACTATCATTATTATGCGGATCAAACTCTAGAGGTCTAGACGGCGAGCCTTGTCTCTCATGAGTTGTTTGGGTTGAAGTATACTGTTGGACTACATCAATGTCTTTTTCATCACAAGATAGTTCAGAGAGACTATGCCACTCATATTCATTGGAGTCTATCTCACTCCATGCTTGTAGCATGTGGATCTGTTCTACTAGGCTAGTAGAAGCTATTTCTTTTTGTTTTCTATTATTCTTCTCCTTTCCTGTGGTCTTTGCTTTGCCTGTGTAGCCTAGCCCTGCAGTGTCTCGGGCTGCTAAAGAAGAAGGTTGGATAGGCTCAATGATACCATCTTTTCTCAATCCCAAGGGACCATGGCCATCATACCCCATCCTTTGCAAGATGGAGAACCCTTGACCATACTGTTTGGTTTACATTTGGCCTTATGGTTCATGTGAGTTGGTTTGACTACCTTCATCCTTGTATAGCCACTGTAGGATATCCTTTTCATCACTCTCGTCTGATAAGCTTCCCCATTTAACAAAAGGACCTTTGGGAGGTTCCAAAGTCTTCGGTTTATTTAGGGAAGGTTTTCCATAGGATTTGGGAGAGAGTGGTAATTGTGCTAGGCAAAAGGATTGTGCAATGGTATACTCTCCGACACCCTTATCTTTGAGATTGACCTTGAGTTCAGATGCCTTGGAGGAAGACGATAGTGATTTTGGGTCAACACAGGATGAGGATGAAATAGAGGCACAGTTAATGGGAATTACAATGTCAGGTTTAGATTGTATGGAGTGGCAATATTGAAATGGATTGGGATCACCTTGGATGGTGATTTCTTGGTCGTCATGGGGGAATTTGATACACTGGTGATAGGTTGATGGCACTACCTTCATTGCGTGTATCCAAGGTCTTCCAAGGAGAATATTATACACAAGCTCCATGTCAAGCACTGGACACACCACATCCTTTACTATAGGTCCCACTCTGATAGGCAAAACAATGGTTCCCTTTGAAGTTCTTTCCTCTTCATCGTAAGCTTTGATGGTAATTTTCTTTTTAGGATCGATAGCATTCTCTGAAAACCCTAATGCAAGGAGTAGCTTTAAGGTGCAAATATTTAAACCCGCTCCTCCATTGATTAGAACTCTTTTTATTTTATGCTTGTGGATGAAGGTTTTGACGTGGAGAGATGCATTGTGTGGTTGGGTGATTGACATGTCATCCTTTTCAGTGAAGGTCAAGAAATGAGGTGTGGTTAGGTGGCCTACCATGGCCTGGAATTGCTCTTCTGCTAGATTAGTTGGGACTATGGTTTCCAAGAGAGCTTGGTCGAGGATGGCCCTATGGGATGGGGATAGACGCAAGAGCTCCAAAATGGAAATGTGTGGTGGTGTTTTGTAGAGTTGCTCTAAGACATTGTACTAGGTAGACATGGATGGAGTTTTGGATGGTGGCCCTTGAAGAGTAACTTTTCTGCCACGGTTTGTTACGTTACAATCAGGGTTTTTGTTTATAGTGATGACATTGATATGTGCATCACTTTCAGAAATGTGGTTAACAACGTAGTGATAAGACACATTTGTATAGTTTGTGTTGTTACCCCTGTTATTGTTTTGGTTTGAAGAACCGCCCTCTTCATAGTTGGGGAGTGGATTTTGGTATGCCAAATAGTTCTCGTTGGATCCTTGTCCCTTAACTTTGACCACTTTTTGATCTACCAAGTCTTGAAGTAAGTTTTTGAGGCTATGACAATCATTGGTCTTGTGTCCCTTGCTCCAATGATACTCGAAAAGTCTGAGTCTTTCCACCAAGGATGTTTGAATTTAGGTTCGTAATCACGTGCCGTTGGAAGTGTTATGACATTGTTTGATATGAGCTTTCGCAAGGCTGATTCCAGTGATTCTCCCAAAGGTGTGAACTTTCATCAAGGGGGAAAGTTAGTGGGTCGTGATGCATTGTTTTGGGCCTTGTTTTGCAGTTGTTGTTTTGCATATTGGACAAGTTGAAGATCGAAAGTTTTGGGATCACTTGTTTTGCATCCACGACACCGTCGTTGACAATGTTTTTATTCTTTGTCCAAAACATTAGCTTGTCTGTGTTATGATTGGAGCTAGGGGTTTCCTTGTAGATTTTGACTTGTCCTTTGTCTATCAAAGCTTTTTCAATGAGTAACGCCATTTCAATGACCTTACTAAATGAAGTAGGACATTGGATTTGTATTTGGTAGCTAAGATCAGCGTTTAGGTTGTGTATAAACATCTCAAGCATTTGTTTTCTAGCATATGATATGGACATTTGCTGGCCAGTTGTCTCCATCTTTGCAAGAAAGCGGCAAAGGATTCTGCACCCTTTTGTTTGGTGTTACAAAGATCTAACATTGAGATTTCATGCTCAATGTTATAGGAGAAATGAGTGACAAACTTATCCACTAGCTCATTGAAAGTTTAGATGCCGAGAGGTAGGCAAGAGAACCATTCCATAGCTTGTCCTCCCAAGCTCCTCGGGAATAGTCGCATGAGATAGGTGTCATTGTGGGCGACTTCGAGACATGCTGCACTAAATTCTCTGATGTGGTCTCTTGGATCACCCTTTCCTCGATATTTGTCAAATTTTGGTACCTCAAATTTTGAGGGGAAAGGTATCATGATCAAGCATTTGTCAAAAGCATATGGTGAAATATCCTCTAGAGAGTAGTGTTTTGAGGATGCTCCAATTTGAATGTCCGAGAGTTGTTGCTATAAGACTTGGATTTGTTGAGTCAATAAGTCTAGAGGGTTTGTGGTATCCTTAGTTTTGTCTGCTTTGGGAACCTCTTGTGTGATCTTGGGAGTTTCCATGTCGTTCGTAAAGGTGGTGTCTTTTAAGGTGGAGGTGTCAAAATTTGTCAGAAGTTTGGTCCCTTGCTGTGCTAGCATAAGGAAATACTTTTGGGGGTCCATGTTTAGGACCTTGTCCATCATCTTTTGAAATTTTGAGTCTTGTATAGCATCAATTACGTCCTCATACAGGATTCCTTCATCTCCATCACTGTGAGATGAAGATGGTATGTCTTTGTTCAAAGGATTCATATCTTGCTTTTCTTTGGATTTTGATCTAGTTGCAACCATAAAAACCATTTGATTGGGTTGAATGTTGGATGAAAATGCTCATGAATGGATGTTTTTGATGTGTTTGAGATGACAAGATCTTTCCTAAGGTTTGAATTTTGATCTACTATTTGCTTAAACAAATGTGCTCTTGAGGTAAAAGATAGTCAAAATAGGGAGAGTTGATCACCTCTATTGATATGGACTACTTTTACCAAGATTACACTAGTGTAGTTCTGAGATGAAGGATGATATATCCTATTGTGAAACTAACTAGATTTTTGTTTTGAATTTTGGAAGATCTAAATGACACCTTAGTAGGAAACTTGGTTTGCTTTGTTGTTTTTGATTTGGATGATATGGCAAATGGAAACGTTTTTGGAAAAAGGATGCGTAATTGATTTGAATGGTTTTTTTGAGATTATAAACAAGGTATATGCAATAATGGGTATCCAGAATTGGTTCAAAATTTTCTAAAAAATGTACGGAATAGCTCTCTATTTTGCATGCGCAGCTTCATATGCGTAGGAGAAAATGGTCAAATGTGCAGCTATGTAGGTCAAATGCGCAGGTCTGATTGAAATGCATTGATTTTTGAACGCGCAACATTGTGGTTTGCATGCGCCACTATGTGTGTCAAATGCGTAAAAGTATTGTATGCACAACAAAATGTCTCAAATACACAGCAGAATGGGTCAATTGCGTAGCAGGGTTAAATGCGTAGCACAACTTGTCATATGCATAGTAGAATATTTTAAATGCGGAGAACTGCAAGTGCTATTGTCTTTTGTTTCAAATTTCTTGATCTTGGCTTGTTTTCACAATGTTTCTTGAAGCAAGTCTGGTATTTCCACTGATGATTTGTATCAATTAGTTGTGAAAACACATCAAACAAGAAGATTCCATGTTGTTTTTACAAATTTTTGACCAAAAGGCAAGCACAATCCTAAGGTTGGCAAGGACAGTATTTGATGAGTTCCAACTTGGTTTTTACGCCAACCACTTGCATAAAGGTGGATAGCTAGTAACTTGGTAGCACCGGCTCCCATCCATGGCACTCACTTCTCATGCATACCAATTTATAGTTCCTCCGAAGAGTTAAACTTTTTTGTCTCTACACTAAATGAGTGTATGACGTTGGACAGCTCTAGAGGTTCCTCCTCTTGTGTCACCAAATAGGGAATTTTGGCTTACTAGAACAAAAGTATTTTAGTCAAGGCATCCATTCAGGTGGTTACACGTGCGGCCATTCGCTCCGAGAAGGAGGCTTCCTAGCCCGTAGAGGTTACGCTCAATAGGGTTTTGGGGGAAACATTGGTCAGTGTAACACAACAACACCCGTTGCTTACAACTTTTGTCACAAACATAATTTATTTATAGTGACTTGGAGGTGGCTTGGCTTTAGCCCGTTATCACTTAAGGTCGTCCCACTTGGAAGGAAGGAATTCCAAGGGCAGGCCTATCTAAAGGTTAAACATGCAAAATGATAAGTTTGGCATTTTGGTCACCTAGAAAAGGGGAGAGCATAGTCCTATTATCATTCTGAAAACACAGAGAACACCGGTTCTTTATCCCCCTAGTTACAAGAAAAAAAACTAAATGTGTTAACTCTACCAAGCACATAAATTTATAACAAGATAACAATAACTTGGAAAAGATTGTTTATTTTAACCTTCTAACAAATCTAGGTGTAGATTGTTGCTTGAAGAAATAAACAAGTGTTACTTTCCCTTATTAAGCTATGTGATAGATTGTAGTGCTAGTAAAAACATAAAGAAATTGTTCAGTTTTAACCCCTAGGTTGGGACTAGATGCAAGTTGAGATGCAATGAAATGATTTACTTTCCTCCTAGTTATGTCTATGTGATGATTTGCATGAACATATTAAGTTACTCTCTCTCCTAATTAGTTCTAGGTGGCTTAATGATGCAACTAAAATGACTAAGTCCAGCTGCTAACACTTGCAAATGAGAGTTAGTACGGAAGACTTGCTAAAAACATTACAACTTTCTCTGACAAATTATATGTGTAGATCTGCAAGTCACATGCGCAATACTACGATTCATATGCACAAATTTACAAAAGTGTAGTGATAATGATTAAATGTGCAGGACTGCACTTTGGATGCGTAGAAAGATCAGAAACACAATAGAATGTGTCAGATGCGTAGCAGGATGTGTTAGATGCGCAAAAAGATTGAATGCGGTGCATAAAGTGTTGAATGCACAAAACTGGAAGTTGTATGCACAGGAACGACCTGTCGTGACAGAACCTTCACAAAACACTCAAGTTGAAGTTAAAAATGGGGCAAGTCCCCACGATGGGTGCCAGAAATGTTATCAGAAAATGTGAACAATAGTACTAAACAACTAATCATCCAATAACTCAATGGAAATTGATGTAAATACAAGTAATCAAAGATTATACCTTCAAAGACCACTTTACCTCTATGCTTCCATTGTTTGCCTATCTCCTCTTGATCTTGATGGTAATGGAGCTCTCAGAAGTGTGCACTTCCTTGTTGTTGAAGATGATAAGAGTAGAACAGTTGTGACATGGAATGTGCAATGGAGACTAAACTACAATGCAACTATAATGGAGATGGGTGATTGATAATGGAGACATGGTGATGATAATGGATTTGTGATACAAATGTAATGAAGGTGATTTTGCCAAAGGCACACTATAATGATTCCTGCAGAGTAAGATTGCTTAAGCTTAGATGGATGTGAAATGGGTATGAAGACCTTGCTTATATAGGCTGAGGGAAGACCAAATCCAAGTGTCAATAGATCCATGACTGGAGGAATTACCTGTGAGGTGTACAGTTGAGAAATATTGAGGGAATGTGCGCAAATCAGGAGAGGACAAGTGTCCAAGCTTTCTCCATGAGTTATGGGAGTTAACAGAATGGATTGAGGAGTTAACTGAGATGATTAATTAGTTAACTGGGTTAATTGGGGAGTTAATAGAATAGATTGACTAGTGAACTCAATTGACTAATTAGTTAACAGATTTGATTGATGAGTTAACTAATCTGGCTGGAGGAGAAATAGGACATGTGGGCGAGGGAATATTAGCTAATTAAATATAAAAATATTTAATTACATGTGCAACATGGTGAGGTGGAAAGGTGAGGTGGATTTATGGAGTTAGGACTTAGGATAGAGGAATTTAGGATTAATTAAATAATTTAGAATTATTTAATTAGATGAGACATTAGAAGAATTGGGGGATTTAATTAAATAAATTTTTATTTAATTATTGGAGGGATGTGAATCATTTAATAAAATTAGAATATTTATTTAATTGATAGGAGAATGAGAATTAAGATAAATATTAAAATATTTACTTAATTTGTCTTAGCCAATTTTAGGTGTATATAATTATGTTACTTCTTAATTTTTGTGAAATGAATGGTAATTAAAGTATAATATTCTAAGTGATATTGAATTGTTGCAATGGTTATTATAACACCCAATTTTGATGATTAGAAAAGGAATTGTGAAAAGGTCGAAATAAGGCTATGCATTGATATTTGAAAGTGACTGTATTGTGTTTGAAACACTTGGTTATTGAGTGACTCTATGTCTATTTAATTCTCGTCACTTCGATTATATATACGTTGGACATATTAATGTGGGTGTTGAAGTGTGTAGGCATTTCCATAGTCAATGGAATTTTAAAGGTCTACTAAGTAACTCCTGTATTTAACTAGTAATGCCTGTTGGCAAGAGACACTGTGTGGCTTCATGAGTGTTGTCATTGATGGCAACAAAGTCTATCCCACACATCCGCAGCACATAGTATGCCTATACTGGAAGTCAGATTGAAGATTGTTTTGGTTCGGTGAACAAGAATAGAGCATGCAACAAGGTCTGACAATTAGGTCTGGATCTCTCAGATGGTATAACTCAGCAAGTTGCGGACTTGGACAAGTTAAGAGGAGTATCATGACTACTATATTCTAGAGATTGAGCCTCTGGTGATAAAACATGGAAAAGATATGAGCATTTGAGTATTGGGTTCCAAACAGGCAAAACAGACTGAGGAAGAACTGACCGGCAGAGTATCAAACTTCAATCCGGATGAGTAATTGATGCTGATCAAGCTATTTGAGGGATCATACATTGTTGGCTGACATGATTGATGACTTCAATGCCTATGTTTTTGATACGCATCACAAATCAAGCATGGATTTAGCTGACAGATCAGTAATTTGTAAATATCTTGAGTATTCTGGTTGCCGACTAGAAAGTTGTTGAAATCCTTGGTGTGGATATATATACCAGATGGATTCCAGTATGAAGGTGTGTGTGTGTACAGATATGATAAAATAAAGTGTGAAGAAAGGCAGAGATAAGTGTGGAAATAGCAATACAAGTCCGGTATGTGATAGAGCAGCAGCACTAGAGTAGAGGAAGAATGAAGTGCATCAGATCAGTATATTGTGCCTAACCGGAACTAACTCTAGCATTTGTAGATGCCTCTCATCAGTTCAAACACCTAGTTACCTTCTATAAGTTCTGTAGATAGTGAGTCTCTTGTAGGCAGTGTGCCTCCTGTGAGCAGTGTGCTCGGGCAGTGAGCCCTAATTGGCAAGTGCCATTTTTTATTTCTTATTCTTTTAATAGAGAATACAATCTTGGGTTAGTCACCATGTGGTTTTTCCCTTAACAGGGTTTTCCACGTAAAAATCCTTGTGTTATGTGTGTTGATTTTATTTTCGTTCTCATGATTATATATGCTTATATGTTTTGATGTTGCACAAATTATAAAAGAAGAAAAGAAAGTTAAGATAATAGAGATAATTGATTCACCCCCCTCTCAGTTATCTACCTTGTTTCCAACAATTGGTATCAGAGTTAAGTTTCTCTAAACAGAGCCTAACAACTTGAGGAAGATCTAGGAATCTCAATGGATATGTATGGTATGAAGAAACAACTTCAGTCTGCCCTAGATGATCTTGAACAATCTCACTCTGAAGTCAATAACTTGAGAGAAAGACTCAAACAAGCTGATGATTTCATAAATGAGCTAAAAGAAAAATTGAGTATCTCTGTGAAAAAGAGAAAGGAACTACTTCAAAAATTAGCAATTCAGAGTGAAGCCAATGATACTAATGAAGATCTGAATGAGAAAAACAAGCTATGTGAGAAGCTATCAAAAGAGGTCATTATGGTAAAGCACGAGATGGAATTAGGGGTTATGAGATTCACCCAAGAAATTGAAGAGAAAAGGAAAATTGAAGATAATCTAAAACAATCCCTCAAGGAGAAGACAAAGGACTGCCACAAAATGGACAGAATAATCAACCATCTTGAATCTGATCTTGAAGAAGCTAGAGATAATGAAGAACAACTTGAGAATCAGATAGAAACTCTTAAACAAGATCTTCAAACAAAAAATGAATACAAAGAGAAATTCAAGATAAGCTCAGCCCAACTTGAAGTTCTTCTTGAAAGCCAAAAGAGGGTAGATGATAAGCGTGGTTTGGGATATGAGAAAAGTGAAAGCTCTGGATCCGGTCAGAAGAATTTTGGATCAGGAAATCAAAGAAACAGGCCTAGAAGATCTTCAGTAAGGCAACCAAATGCTCAAAGATATCCATCCTTCAATGGATACTGCTTTAATTGCAACAACTTCGGTCATAAAGTAACTCAATGCAGAAGGAGAATAAATTAGACTAATCCATCCTTCTCCGGACAATGTTTCAACTGCAAAAGGTATGGTCACAAATCTCATGAATGCAGAAATATGCAAATAAACAATTCATTCAATGGTAGATGCTTTGCATGCAATAGAATGGGACATATGGCTAATCAATGCAGATCAAGAGGATACAGTCAAATATGCAAAGAAATGTTGTTTGTTACAATTGTAATAGATCCGATCATATTGCCAAATTCTGTAGAAGTAAAAATCAGGACAAAAAGGGTCTGGTGCATCATAATCAAAAACAAGATAAGAGAAAAGGCAAAGTGAATGCGGATGAAGTTCAAAGGAAGATGAGAAAGATTTGGGTGAAGAAGAGTACAAAAAATGTTGGGGATGGATCCGCACCAGAATCTGGTGCTGATATTTCTTCCAGAAACTAAACAGATGAGCTCTGGCTCAGGGGGAGTCACAAAGAAAAATAAATTCCCCCAGCCAGTCAATTGGTGCCTAAATTTGGCACATGGAATGTTGCGGATTAAAGGGTTCTCAGGGAAATATCTAAATAACCCTCGGTAAAAATATGAAAGATCCGCATGGAGTTTTGCAAGAGTTTAATCATCCAAGATTGATCCGGTTTGACAGCCATCTGGTAAAGTAGGATTTTCACAGACAGATCCGGTATGATTAAAAATTGAAATACTTTGATCTACGGATCCATGACATGATTGGAGAAAAGAATATACATTGGCAATCCCTATTGAAAATGATTTTAAGTGCAACATAGTGATTTGAAAAGATCTCTCTCAGAACAAGGCAATCGGATAACTTAAGTTGTGCATTTATTGCAAAAGGAAATTAGGGTTTGCGCAAGAATAAAAGGGTTCTTTCACTCATCATTTGCACATTTGCATTCGAGAAGAAGAAAAGAAGAGCCCTGCATCAAGTTTCTACAACTCTCTCAAAGATCAACTGCAAAATCCAATTCAACCAGCGATTTGTTCCAGCTCTTATTTCGAACCCTAAAGCATAAAAAGTTACTTCCATTATGAAAATCTCTCTCTGAATCTTTTGAAAAATGGCTACTCCAATGGTTGTTAAGATCACTGATAGGCCGCGCCCAAAATTCAAGAAACACCCCTACAAATCCCTAGAAGTTGATCATTTAGGCACTTTTTCTAGCATTCTGCATGGGGTATTGCACATAGAAGATGTTAGGGTCTACATCCACGCCAACATTGAAGAATTTGGAGAATCTAAGTTGATGGACATCTATCATAAACAGTTAATAGATGAAAGTTTTGAACTCAAACCTCAATACAAGGCCCTCCGAGATAAATACTTCAGACATTGCATTCACTTTCCCTATTTTGCAGAAGATGATTGGGTCCGGTATGTCCTTAGCAGAATGCATGATAATTTCATGTGGTTAATGAAGCCCTTCAAGATAACAAAATATGCCATTAGAGTAGTAACTGGACTGCACTCATCTAGTGGGTTACCTGCACTCAAATATGTCAAGAACCAGACAGTAACTAAAGCTACCGGATCTAAGTTTGAAAAGAGAACAATGACCATATATGACATCATAGATCCGGATGTCAAATTTGCCTTAATGATAATTGGGTATAAGATCTATCATTCTAGCAGGGAGAATTCTATGTCTGGGACTGCAATATATGCAGCATATCAGATGTTGAGGGAAAATGTAGATTATGACCTATGTGATCTTCTTTTAAAACAACTGTTAGAAAACCTACAGAAGATCAAGAAGGATAAGAAGAACTCCTTCAAGTATGGTTGTTTAATACTGTGTCTATTCTTCTACTACATGAGTGATCTGCTCGGATCAAGTGGTTGGGTTTGGCAAAATGACAAACCAGTTGCAATACAGATTAGAGACTATATGTATGGACTTGGTGATGCTAAAGCTCAAAGCACAGCACTCTGGGGTTACTTTAAGAACTTCCAAAGCATGATGCAAGCTAGAGAGAGGATACCTTAATCCATAGTTGAGAAATACAAGGATACAGTGTGTTTTATGGTAGATACTAATCAATGCCTAATGGAGGCAGTTGAGCCCAGAACAGTTTGGATAATGCCAATGGGATACGAGGTTGAGAAAATCTTGGAGTTGCATATTCAACACCTGTTAAGTCAGCCTAAGGACCCTGAGGCAAAAAGGTTTGGAACCTTTCAAGAACTAAGTCTAAAAATACATGTTGAGCTAAGACAATCGAAGATAAAGAGGAAAGTTAGAAGGGAAGTTGAGGAAATTGCCAAAAGATATGGCATATCAAAAGAGGCAGTAGATGTAAATAGAGAGAAAGTTGAAAGAGTTGAGAAAGAGAAACAAGAAGCAGAGAAAGGAAGTGTTCTGGTACAAGCCTCCTCCCGGACTAGATCCTCCAAGAGCTCTGCACCTAAGAGCTCAAGAGCCACCAAACCAGATGTAAAGACATCTGGAAAGGGAGAAAAGAGAATAAAAACAAAATCCACAAGGTCTTACACAAGTCACAAGGATGATGAAGAAATAGAGTCTGATGAGGAAATTAAGAAAATGAAGAAGAAGAAAACATCCGGGGAATTCTCTGCTAGTAAAAACAAAGAAGAAAAATCAGAAGAATTTGTTGAAAAGCCCACTCCTTCCATTGATGATATCATTAAGGTAGTTATTGTGGATGGGAATCTACAACCAGTAACAGAATTCTATGATGAATATAGTGATACTGACAAGAGGATCTTGGAAGAAGCTACAGTCAGGTACCTGAATATTTATAATAAAGCATTCATTGAAATTATTTCATTAATTCCCAAAAGTCTAGAGAAGGTACTTGAACTTAGAAAAGAGAATGCAAAGGCAAAAAACTTAGAGATCTGAGAATAGATTGCAATTTAGCTCTATCCTTTTATTGCTCCAAAGCAAATGGACATGATCTTTAAGGACTGTAAGGATGAATTTCGGAGCAAAGCAAGAATGAACAAACTTATGCTTGGAGAAACTGATCAAGTAGCAAGAGAAACAAAAGACATCCTCCTGAATGCCTTCAAAAGATTCAATCTTCCTATTGTAGAGAAAACAGATGAAGAACCTTCCACCATGGATGTTGAAGGATTAAATGCAGCCAATGAAGAATCTTCTGAAAAAAATGTAGAAGGGTCAAAAGAGATAGATGAGGAGAAGTCTAAGGACTTGGATTCCTCTGTTCCGGAAGAGGAAGTTCATGAAGCAGTTAACATCTCTCCTCCAGATCCCACTACAGACATTCTAGATTCAGGAGCTGAAGGAGAAGGAAAAAATGAGGAGAAAGTGAGTCAAGAAGAGGAGGTAAAGGGAAAAGAAGAAAAACAAGCAGAAAAGACCTTTGATGACAGTTCTGAGATCCCAAAAGACAAGAAGACTTAGTCACCGGCAAGAGACACTACAGAGGCAGTGAAGAACTTTTTGAACAAAGAAATGATGGAGATAGATGAGCCTGAACTATTTCAAGGGCCACTAAATTTTGACTCTCTCCGGTCCAGGCAATGAAAATAACATCTTTTACTCAAGCCAGAGCAAAAGAAAAACTTCTGAAATCTCACATGGAAGACTATGAATTGTTAGAGATTGCATACGGGATGCTAGAGAAGATCATGCCAT
Source organism: Cunninghamia lanceolata (assembly GCA_027924645.1). Taxonomy (NCBI): domain Eukaryota; kingdom Viridiplantae; phylum Streptophyta; class Pinopsida; order Cupressales; family Cupressaceae; genus Cunninghamia; species Cunninghamia lanceolata. The sequence goes on along the minus strand of BSBN01000490.1, from coordinate 4,030,394 downwards.
CTTTTCAAAAGGATCCTTCGGCCTCTCCATCCGGTAACTTGAAATCTCTGGTAAACTCTGTTAGCACTCACTTTGAATCTTTAGAGAAATCGGCAGAAGCAAAGGTCCGGAAGGAGTTTTTGGGAAAAAGATTCAGTAAAGTACAGGGACTCATTGCTAATGATAGGAGGACCCTAGATATTGGGATAAAGAGCCTTGAAAATGCTCTTAAAGATGGTGGGGACATGTACAAATTTTGTCTATCTTGGCCCAAAGTGATAGAGGATATTAAAAAGAAGGTGAAAGAATAAGAAGGTAAACTGTCAAGTTTATCTCAGAATTTTGATCCCCTCACTACATCCTTAATGAATCAAGAATGCCAAGCTATTGTCATTATAAATGAAATAAAGAGGTTGGACAAATAAAAGAAGAATATAATAAACAGGATGAGTGAACTCAAAGGGATAATTATCCCTAAGTTAGAGGCAATGCATGAGGCCTTAACAGATGCTCAGACCACAGCCCGGACTAGTGATCCGACAGATCTAAGAAGGGCAGAAGCATATGCATTTTTGTTGAGTGGTCACATCTCCATTTTGGACAGGATGAAGCAGAGTCAGGCCACAAAGTTTGTACAGTTGAAGGCCACTTTTGCGGATGTACTTAAGTATATGTAAGTATAACATGTATATAAACTTATGCGACCATGTATAGGTTAATTTTTGCAAATTTTGGTGTGTGGATTCTGCTCTTTGCCATTGATGTCAAAGGGGGAGTGAGGAGTAGTGAAAAATGTGGAATCTAGCTAAGGGGGAGCTCTGGTAAAATAGTGCATAAGACAAAGCATCAGCCAAGGGGGAGTTTGCTGCGACACTTAGTCATTTTTCACTAAGTGTTGCCATCAATGCCAAAGGGGGAGATTGTTGGCAAGAGACACTGTGTGGCTTCATGAGTGTTGTCATTGATGGTAACAAAGTCTATCCCACACATCTGCAACACATAGTATGCCTATACTAGAAGTCAGATTGAAGATTGTTTTGGTCTGGTGAACAAGAACAGAGCATGCAACAAGGTTTGACAATCAGGTCCGGATCTCTCAGATGGTGTAACTCAGCAAGTTGCAGACTTGGACAAGTCAAGAGGAGTATCATGACTACTATATTCTAGAGATTGAGCCTCCGGTGATAAAACATGGAAAAGATATGAGCATCTAAGTATTGGGTTCCAGACAGGCAGAACAGACTGAGGAAGAACTGACCGATAGAGTATCAGACTTCAATCCGGATGAGTAATTGATGTTGATCAAACTATTTGAGGGATCATACATTGTTGGCCGACATGATTGATGACTTCAATGCCTATGTTTTTGATATGCATCACAAATCAAGCATGGATTCAGCCGATAGATCAGTAATTTGTAAATATCTTGAGTATTCTGGTTGCCGACTAGAAAGTTGTTGAAATCCTTGGTGCGGATATATATACCAAATGGATTCCAGTATGAAGGTGTGTGTGTGTGTATAGATATGATAAAATAAAGTGCGAAGAAAGGCAGAAATAAGTGTGGAAGCAGCAATACAAGTCTGGTATGTGACAGGGTAGCAGCATTAGAGTAGAGGAAGAATGAAGTGCATCAGATCAGTCTATTGTGCCTAACCGGAACTGAACTCTAGCATTTGTACATGCCTCTCATCAGTTCAAACACCTGGTTACCTTCTGTAAGTTCTGTAGATAGTGAGTCTCTTGTAGGCAGTGTGCCTCTTGTGAGCAGTGTGCTCGGGCAATGAGCCCTAATTGGCAAGTGCCATTTTTTACTTCTTATTCTTTTAATGGAGAATACAATCTTGGGTTAGTCACCCCATGGTTTTTCCCTTAACAGGGGTTTCCACATAAAAATTCTTGTGTTATGTGTGTTGATTTTATTTCTGTTCTCATGATTATATATGCTTATATGTTCTGATGCTGCACAAATTATAAAAGAAGAAAAGAAAGTTAAGATAATAGAGATAACTGATTCACCCCCCCTCTTAGTTATCTACCTTGTTTCCAACAATGCCAACCTAATCCCTAAGGTGGATTAAGGTTATTGTTGAAATTTGAAATGTTTGTAATGTGTTTTATTTGTACACTTTGATTTATGAGTCTTCTAAGGTTGTCAAGTAGTGAGGTGGATGATGAGTTTTCATCCACGTGTCCATTTTCATTCATGGGCTTTTGGGGCATTTTAAAATGTGTTTTTAAAGCTCTTTGTTATTTTTATGCGTGTTTAAGGGTCCTAGGTCAAGTACCTATGGGTTAGGTAGCTTATAGACCTTAAATGATGAGTTTTAACTCATATTTGACCACTCTATTTGACCATGGGAGTTAAGTGGCGAGATTAGGGTTTTGAGATGAGGGTTGGGTGACTTGTCACATCCTAATCCCACAATCCTAGGTCTTCCCTTTTCCCCATGCCTCACACATGTGTGAGGAGAAGAGTGGGGAGGTGTGCTCTTAAGGAGAAATGAGAGGATGACAAGTGCCACCTCCCTAGTCCTTAATATCTCACACATGTGTGAGAGCACATATGGGGAGTGGTGCTTGGGAGAGTGAATGAGAAGGTGACAAGTGTTACCTCCTCATTCATGGGGATGGTTTTTGAGGCCCTATTTATCTCCCTCTTGTTGAGGTGAGAAGGGTTCTTTCCTTTTTGGTCTTTTTGGATTCTGGGAGGAGCTTGGGTTGTGGAGAGGATTTTTGAAGTGTTGGAGAACTCTTGTGTATATCTTCTTCAACTCCTTCATACTTGGAAAGCTTGAGAGGTAAGCTCTCAAGAGTCTTCAAGCTTTTAGTAGTTTGTTTATTTTCTTATGTAATGCATGGATTTGTATGTTCTTGTTTGGTTGTTTTATTGTTTTGGGATGGGTTGTTTAAGCAAATGCTCACCACTTATGTGAAAGAACTTGCGTTGTATATGGGGTTTGGAGAGAGGTATGAACCTCCTTGGGGAAAGCTCACTCCTTGAGAGGAGTTGATTGGATTAAGACCTTATTTGAGTTTGTGGTTATGTTTAAGAGGCAAGAGTGCCCTCCTTGTGATTTTTGGAGTAATAATATGGTTAAGATTGCAATATGAGATGATATTAATGAGAAGATGGTTAAGTTGATATAGGAGAAAATATTGTTATCTCAAGTTGATATTTGATGTCTTTTCCCTTGAGTAGAGTAGTCCACTCTCTCTCCCTTGTTTCAAATCCATGGTACATGGATTTTGTGTTGTGAATATCCTTGGTTGGGAATTCGCTTCTTTGCTTGAGTGTGTGGTTGCCTCCCTTGTGTATGTGTGTATTTCAGGGTTACTTGTAGGCCTCCTAGCTCAGGGGAGGCTTGTGAGCAAGCCTATGGTTGGGTGGTGAACACCTCCATTGGCCTTGTTGTGTTGCTTTGGCTTATTGTAGGTTTGGACTAAGAAGTAAGGAATGGAGAAAGAGTCTCCTCGTGGATCCTAGGCTATGTTAGTGCCTTAGTGTTGTTGTAATTGCTATGTAAAAGCCTAAGCTCAAAGAGCTTTGTAAATGGGTGGTTATGAGTGAGAGAGAAAATTTCTCCCTTGGGAAATCCCTTGTGATGTATGTTTATTTTGCAAAAATGTATTAGATTCAACAATATGAATAAATAAACAAATATGTTATTGGGTTAAACTCTACTGTTTGATTAAGCCTTGGAATGTTTGATGAAAGGAAAATTAGGCTATTAAATCTTTCTCTCCCTCCTTGTAATAGATCAAAACAAATGAATAAGTTTATGGTATTTAATGTGTAATTTATGTTGGTTGTTTTAGTACAAAATATCTCAACTTATTTTACCATTTCGTCTCATGGAAAGAGAAAATTTATTTCACTTGAAAGTTTAAAAGAAAAGCAATAGATTTAGTGTTTTCTCTTTTTCTAAAAATATAGATATATATATTTATATGTCAAAAAAAAAAAAAACTTTATATGTCTTTACAAAGGAAAAAGATTTATTTGTCCTTTAAAAAAAGGTGTGTTTGAACTTTCTTTCTCACACACACACCCACACCCCGCCCCCCAACACACACTTTTAAATATCATTATTTTATTCTGTGGTTTACATTTCTGTTTATTATATATAAAATAGAGGGAAGACAAAAAAGATATATATATATATATATATATATATATATATATATATATATATATAAGCATATAATATTTTAAATAAAGTTATTGTCTTTTTTTAATGGCAAATAGAATTTTTTTGGGTCGAAGCATATGTTTTATTTTTTGGGTTTTAAATATTAAAAAAATAAAGAAATAATTTGGGTTTGGGGGGCAGCGGTAGGGCAGAAGCCCTATCCGCAACCCCTGCCCACGGATTAAGGAGGGGGGGTCGGGGACCCTCATCCCCCATAGAGCCACGGGCTCTGTGGGTGGCAGGAGGCTCTACCCCCAGCCTATCGCCAGCTGCGGCCGACCCTTGCGCCCTATCCGCTTTAACATTGTTTTTTTAATATAAAAACACTTCACCTGTCATTTTCTCCCAGCGCCATGGTATATGTCATTTGACCTATAATATATACATATACATAGACATAGACAGACATATACATATACATATATATAAAATTTTTGCCATTAGTTATTTTTCATCTACTCAGTTAGCATGTGATATACATAGTCTGTGTATATACATAATGTTGTGTATATACAACAACAAGAAGATTATTCTTTTTAAATGATTTTTTATGAGGTTTATATACTAGTATATTTATATTTAAAAAAATATATCTAAAGTATGCCTTGAGATATCCTTCTCGAGGCACCTATTTTTTTATCAATTTACTCACTCACCTCAAATCCTACAATTTGATATGTTCGTTCTACATGTGAAAAAAATTAAGGAGGCAACCTCAAATCCTACAATTTGATATGTTCGTTCTACATGTGAAAAATTAAGAAGACAATATAAATAGATTGAATGTGTGTCTTTTCATATGCCATTTTGTAACGTTTCTTTCTTTCATCTTAGTGCATAGTGATGGCTTCTATGAAAGTGTCATCCACCTTTCTTTCCATCTAGCATGTTTTTTTAATTCCTTTCTTCTTTTTTTTTATAGTTTTTTTAATTTGTGGAGTGACTATTTGGTTTTTTAAATAAAGATTCTAGATTGGAATCTTATAAGTTTACATAGAAATTTCAGAATCTTTCAGCTCCCATTCGTGCTATGAATGTAGGAGTGCCTCTCAGCGTAATAAATATATAGTGTTGGTTATTCTCTCTCTCTCTCTCTCTCTCTCTATATATATATATATATATATATATATATAGTATAATGAAGTCCTTTAAAAGGGCTTTTCTTTAAAAAAAATAGAGGGGAAACAAATTTGAAAGATATTGGAGATTTAAAACTTAGAAATTAAGTAAATAGCAAATAATTGATACTAGCAAACTATTTGAGAGAGTTAGAAAACATTTATAGAAACTTGGAGCAAAATAGAAAAAAACATAGATTAGTGAGACAATGATCTTTCCCTTGGAAAGAGATTTTCCTTTCTTTGCTCCCTTCCTTCAATCTGCAAAAACCAACATCACATTGTAAGTTGAAAAGGTATATTGGAATGATTTTATAAACTTTAATTAGGGTTGGTGAGGGTTGCCCCAATGTTTAGGGAACCTAAACCCCTTTTTCTATTTTTAAACTCACTTTAGTGAAATTTAGATTATTTGAAAGGTTCTATAGTTGGATTTTTGATTTATTGATTTTTTAATCACTTGAACATTAGGATGTAATTGTAATGTTAGGTTGCCCAGGAGTTTGGTTATTTATTTAACACTTTAGTTGGGCAAGTGAGGTAACTATTTTAATGGAAATTTGTTCTTTTCGTTAATTAATTTTAATTGTTGTATAGTTTCATTAATAAGTCGTAGTAAAGGCCCTCCTTTTAATTCAATAATGTTGGACTATTGTTAATGTATGTAATTTTTTTTTTTTTTTTTTATAATGCGCCTGGTAAACTTTTTAACGTGACCGGTGACGCTGGTGCGACACGCCCTCTGGCTCCACGCGAATGCTTTTGCCCAGAGCAATGAACTGGTGAGGCCACAACTGGGGGACCTCATCCCCTAGGAAGAACACTTCAAACCCATGAGCTCATTGGCCTAGCGAAGGCGTAAAGCCTTGCGAGCTCGTTGGCCCAGCGGGGGTTTGAACTCTGGTGGCCGCCACTACATCCTGAGCGACTTAACCACCGAACCATGCCATCATCGGCATTAATGTATGTAATTTAAATTAACTTGGTGTATTAAATTAATCTTAGTTGAGGTTGATTTAATTTAGCTTATATTTTCATTTCCGCATCACAACTTAAATTATTTGGGTAATTAATTTTAGGGTTTGGGTCTCAACTTTGGTTGAGATCGACCTTTTTCCCTCTTCTAGAAAAGAACTAGGGACTACCTCTTGAAGGAGATCTTCCCTCTTGGTGACGCATTATGCGATGCCTAACCTATTAGGTTAACCCTCGTTTGAAAGGACGCGAAAGGAGTTTCATGTTTTCTTGACTTCATAGACTTTAGCCTTGCTTCTTTGTGGTGTGATTAATGTTAGTTGCTCTTGCAACAACGCTAAGTGCGCTTGTCATCAAGCGTGCATGTTGTGTGCGAGGGGGTTTAGCGTCGGGTTTAGAAAATTTTTATTAGTTCGATTTTCATGTCCACGTGTAAAATGTGGGCATGAAATACCATTATTGCACATGATACATGTGGTTAAGACTAGTGATATATTCCTTCTATATATGTCATGATGTTCTTGTTCATATGGGCTATACATCACAATGTCCTACTTTTCATGTAGGCCACCTTTATCTACTCCAATACCTACTTTTCATGCATTTAATAGAGATCACATACTCAAAATACACGTAAGTGGTGTGAGGTGATTGATCAACTTAGAAATACCCACCAAGATCTAGATTTGGGACCTAATGTTTTCATTTAAAATATATAGAGATGTATAGAAACTATCTCTTAAACTAAGATAATAGTACCATTTGATGTAAGATAATAGTACCATTTGTTGTAAGATAATAGTACCATTTGTTGTAATTCCTTATGAGGTTAGCATTATAGATATAAACTAATTCACCATTGAGAAAGATTTAAAATTTCTTTTACAAATTTCATGAGTTACCTCCTCCCTAATTTGTTCAAGAGCATGGACCATTATAAATGTCATAGTAAAAATATGGTGACATTCAAATTAAAATATCTCTAGTTGACAACAAATTTGGATTAAATATTTGTACAACAAATTAAAAGTACTTGTGGTTATTGAACCGATATAAAGGTTCTAGATCTATAACAAGATTCATGGTTACATATCACGAGGTTGGTTCTACCATTATTGCGCACGATATGGTTAAGACTAGTGATTCTATTCCTTCTACATATGTCATGATGTTCTTGTTCATATGGTTAAGACTAGTGATACTATTCTTCTCTCACTCACACTCATGCTAATATTGAAGATGATTAGGGATCCTTAGATTTCATGACATCATGTAAGGGAGAATATGACAAAGTTGATAGACATTCTATTGTTACTCCTTCGCACATGGAAAGTTTGCTACACATGAACAACCACCTTTGGCTCTTCATCAAGATGCTTCTCACAATGGAGGTATCTCTACTCATGGTTCCCAAACTAGTGTTGAATTGATTCCTAATTTATCATTTTCTACACTAACTAGTAAATATGCTAAAGGATTTTCTATCTTATATAAATTAGGATATAATGGAAAAGGCTTAGACTTAAAATAGGGAATAGTAGAACCCATTAAATCAACACAAAAGAAAGGCATCCTAAATTGATTTATAATGCATTGTTTATAAGAGTCCATACTATATTTCTAAAAAAATGGAGGTCCTATGATATTCCATGTAACTGCTACATGATTGCAAAGTTAGCTAATATAGAAATTTTAAAATAGACATTTCTAATTTAGAAATTAGGGTTTCAAATAGACATTTTAGGGTTTATAATCTAGGAATTAGTGTTTCAAATAGACATTTTAAGGTTTCATAATTACAACTTAGGGTTTCACATCCACATTTTAGGGTTTCAAATAAATTTTAAATTAGGGTTTCAAAATAGATGTTTAGGGTTTCAAATAGATGTTTTAGGGTTTCAAAATTCATGTATTAGGGTTTCAAATTGATGTTTTAGGGTTTTAAAATTCATGTATTAGGGTTTCAAAATGATGTTTTAGGGTTTCAATTTGACATTTTAGGGCTTTAGTTTGACATTTTAGGATTTCAATTTGATGTTTCATGGTTGCAAATTAACATTTTAGGGTTTAATCTATCTAAAATTTGGCTATAAAACATAAAACATATAGTGCATTTACCATATTACAATTTTATACAATTGTAAATGTAGTCAAAATATGAAATTTTCACCAAATGGTACAAGAGATATACCTGGTAAAAAAATTAAAAAAATGATGATGTATGCTTCACCTGTTGTGTTAGGATTAAGGTGCCATCAACCTTGCAAATCCTATGTAATTAATTACTCCTAATATTGTTTGTAAATCACCCATAAGGGATGAGAGGTTTCACCAGCAGCGATCTTGTTTCAGCTACATGTTTATATTTGGTCCTCGAAGCTCATTCATTCGTGATGGGGGGTCGCATGGGGGTTTCCCCCCTGCAAGGGGTCCGAGGGGATCATCCCCCTGGCAGGGGGTCCGGGGGCCGCGCGCCCTGGTGGGGGTTCGTGGGCAACACCCCTGAAACCACATTTTATTTATATCTTATCATTGTAAATATGGACCATTCATCACTAGGTCACAGATTTGACAGTCGATATTATGTCAATTTTCTTGCCCTAGAAGGCAACCCCTTTTTATAAGGATATTGTAGTATGTTTTTATCAGAGTTGAGAGTAACAGGCGCCGTTGGATTAAAGATTGGAGAAGAGAGAGGAAGTGCACGTATTGTAATCTCATATTTGAAGATAATACAACTTGGAGCCTCTTTTCTTGGTGGAATTCTTTACATGAAAGGGTTTTCTCTATTTTATATGCTGTGTTATGTGTTCAGTTCTTATTGCATGTTATTTCTGTATAGTGGGTTTTAATTTCTGTTGCAATCTCCATTGATTCTACATTGTTTAAAGCACATAAATAAGTTTTGAATAAGATTTCTATTGTGTGGTTTGCACCTTCATTTCTAACATGCTAATGTCGACAGTACCCTATACACCTTTGTGCAGAGACATGTGGCAAATTAGTGGAGAATTAGGTTCATTTATGCAGAGAGAGTTGTCCTCAATGTTGTCCCTGAAGGTCACAATCTTTTTTCCTTGTTTGTGGCTTGTCAAGAGATAAATGACAAGTGAAAACAACTTTTTTGCCTCATATATTGTTTTGAAAAATAATAGAATATTATATCCATTCGAAGGCATTATTTTATTAGTTGTGAATCAATAAAATAATACCTTTTAACGAATAAAACCTTCGAACAAAGGAAAACCTTTGTTTGAAGAAATATATTTGAATGAAGATGTAATGAAAATTTTTTGCCCATCCAAGTTCAAATTTTTAATGTCCCAAGTTTGGGACTTACTATTGTGAGTTTACCCAAATGTTAATATTTATTTTAATGTTGAAGATGAAAATTCAAAATTGATAGATTGTGTACTTGAAATATCAAATAATGTACCTCGACATGAAATGAATGTAGTTGTTGGAAATAATGTAGAAAATATACCAAATCTCAATGTAATGTTTTATAGAGATTCCAATACTTTCCAAATGTATTTTCAACATGCCTAGAGATAGCTTTGTTTCACCAAACATGTGCTATTTTTTTCAAGAATGTTACTTGGAATAAAGGTTCCTTGCACAACCAACGGTCCTATATGCAATTGATGTAGACAAGAGAAAGACAATAATTAATTTTTAGCATCAAATAATATGGATCCTAGCCCACAACCACAAGAACTTGCAAACTTGACACAAGTAGAGGAAATCTTGATAGTGTATGTCAACTCAATCCTACAAGTGACACATGCAACCAGAGGTCAATATAAATACAAAGGACACATAATAATTTTTTCACAAGATGTAAAGGTTATTTCTAAGGTTTTGCCACATCAAATAAAAGATTTATCAATCATTATTATTTAGATGAGGGATCGACGTGTCACAAATTATAACTTTACAGACAATAGAGAGCGAGTATATAAGGCACTAAAATACAAAATTGAACATGACAAGTTCTATTCTATTTTCAAATTGATGAAAATACTCTCAGTGAACTTTCACCAAACTTTGATGAAAATATCTTCGAGCAACTAAACTCAGTGCATATGGAGTTTGATTATGATACAAATGAAATTATATTTGTGGGTCTATCAAGATGGAGATGGATAAATGAAATATCATTGATCACACAACATCAATGGCTTCTAGACCACCTAACATCTAAAGAGAGATGAAATTAATCCATGCATGGGTAAATAACCTTGATGTAGATCTAGGAACTTGATTCATTGGCCAAAAATTAGCACATTTCCTATCAATGAGTATGTGACATTGGGCTTACTTGATATGTCATTTCCAACTTTGTTTCTTGTTGGTAGATGTGATTGGCTAGAACCATACATGACGTGAACATCTACATGAATTTGTCAAACATCTATTTCAATATAGGGATCACCATTTTGGTCGACACCCATGATTTAGATATTACATGATGAACATGATCATGAGACATTGTGCACAAATTTATTTGTAGTGTTTGTGAAAAGAAATCTTCAAGATATATCAACCAGCATCAATGACCTACACAAACATACAAAAAATGTGTCCCACTCCCATCTAGGAGATCATTTGATGTAGTTTGGAACAACCTTAAGGGGTACAAGGTTATATTGTGTAAAATGTCATGCAAAATTAATTGACATGATTCATCAAATTGGTTTAGTGACAATATTCTATACTTTGAGTGCAACAGATATGTACTGACCTAATTTGCATGCACTAATGCTTGGAATGCCACCAACAAATCCATGAGAAGCTTAAAATTGGCAATGATTATCCTCATATATTGACACACTACATGCACCTGTGACATACATTTTTTTTTTGAAAATAGATACTAGAAAAATAAATAAATCTAAAAGATTACTGGTCTAGATATGAATGACAACATAGAGGTTCACTACATGTGCATGGATTCATATGTATAGATGGAGCACCAAATATGGACAATATTGATTGGACAAATTAGAAGGAATAAAAAAGTGTAGAGAAATAATTTAATTCTATTGTTCACACATGGAATCCTAAAGAAGATCTACATCAATGAAACATATATAGGTATGTTACCATTCCTTTGTAAATCTATATTTTATATATTATATATAAAATTTATGCTTCAATGTGACTAATAAATTCTTACATTTTTTAATGATAGACATTACAAAATTTTGCACAACATTCATGTCTTTAAATTACAAAACAACTTACACATGTAGATATGGAACATGACTATGAAGAGATTCTAAAGTGTGTAGAATTGCATACAATGTGTAGAGAGGGTGTATTCCTATGTAAGAAAAGAAGACAAATCATTTGTAGGTAAGAGGTTTAATTATTCAAATTATTCTATACAAATTTAATATAATATGACTACAAAGAAACAAAAATGTGTTATTATTAATTATAGGTATAATGCTCCATGGCCATTAAATGTTGAGGGATCAAAATTATATGAAGACTTAGAGATAGGTGAAAAAATTTGAGTCTGCAAGAAATGATGACAGAGTAAATACACACAATCACTACATACTACAATTGTGGAGAGAAAATATACATTGACAACTCATTCTTTCCAAACATGTTGTAATCAAGTACATTTCTAAGTATGTAGCTAAAGAAAATAAGAGTTTATAAATTTATCATCAAATGTTGGTGCAACTTGTAAACATTGAAAACCATGATGATTTAGCCACAAGAGTATATATGAAGCTTCTTACTGAAATAATTATAGAAAGATATATTGGGGCACAAGAAACATGTCACATGTTGGAACTTCCATTAGTAGAGAACAACAGAAAATTTGTCAATCTAAATGTCTCATGTGAGGATTCAAACATATAGGTAAAAATGATGAAGATGACTATGAAGAACATACAAAATCTTTCATTGATGGATATAAGAACAAACTTTTTTGCATGGAAAGTGTTTCACTTATTGTTGCAACTAGACCATGGACATATAATACAAGGAAAAAATAGATAACAAATGGGATGCAAGGGGTATAGTAGCTATTGTGAGAGTATTTCTGAGATTTGTATCCATTGGGCTGCATGAGAATTAGATAAATAGATTAATTTTGTTGGTCTGAGTTGTTACTTTACAAGTCATTTCATCATATAGAAAGAGATATTGGTCTTCATAATGATGCAATACTATCAAATTGGGATTCATTTAATTATAATCCTTGGCATGTGGAATGAATAAGTACTCCAGAAGGCGTTCAAAATGCTAGTGATTATGAAATTGAAGATAATCAACCTCTTTAAGGAAACACAACAGAACAAGTGGGAAATCATATCTAGGCTACATCATGATCAAATTATAGAAGTGTGAAATAGATATGTTGGGAAGAAGAGATATTGATAGATAAACACCATGGTCTAATGAATATCAAGGTGAAGATTACATAAATCAAGCAATAAAATTCATAAGCACCATGAAAGATAATGGGTTGTCATAAATGATGATATACCACAAATTATCAATTATGCAACCTTGGGTGCTAAATAGAAAAAAACACTCGATATAATAATGACATATTATCATGAAGATCAAAATATATTGCCATTATTCATGATAATTCAAGGAACAATAGGAACAAGAAAATCATATCTAATTGGTGCCATGAATTAAGCTCTTGAAGATGCAACATTCCCAGGGTGTTCTTCACTTCTAATACTTGCACCAATTGGAATTGCAACATTCAATATCAGAGCCTCAATAATCTACTCACAAACTCCAAATCCCAATCATATATTTTTCTCAATTAGAAGGAGCAAGACTTACAAGTTTCTAAGAAGAGATTCGACACATAAAATACATATTGATTAATGAAATGAGCTTCATTGGACAAAATTTGTTGAAGAACATAGGCTCTTGACTTTGACAGACATTTCCTGAAAATGCTAACATGAGTTTTGTAGGTATATCTATGATTTTCATTGAAGATAGGAATTTTTTTCTATTTTAATACAGATAGTTCATTATTATAAACTTTTTGTATTAATAGTACACAATAATCAAAGCCATTAATCTCAAATATTTTGTAGGTATATCTATGATTTTGGTTGGAGATTTGGGAAAATTGCTTCTTGTTATTGATAGTTTTCAATATGATAGTAATAGACATGCTAAACTACTGCGGGAAGAATTCAAAATTGTTGTTACTTTGGATAAGATATTTAGACAAGAAGGAGAAAACATTCACCAACGAAAGTTTTGTCAACTTCTCACAAATCTAAGAGATGCAAATTCAACTATTGATGACTAAAATTTGTTGATGACAAGAACTAATGTCAGCATAGATGCACCAACCAGTGATGAATTCAACAATAATATTCATTTTCTTTCCATCAATGATAACGTACATAATCATAACATAAAAAAATATATTCATTGAAGTGACCTGTTGCAGGTAGCATTGCAATAAAAGTGGGTAGTTATTAATTGCTAAGGATGTAAGGGTCATGTTAACTTCCAATCTTTGGATACAAGTAGGTCTTGTAAATAGAGCTCTAAGGTATGTTTAAAAAATAATATACAAACCTGGAAGTGCACCACCAGAATTGTCGACATATGTTATGGTTGAGTTTGATAGTTACTCAAGGACACCATTTGAAGGTCAAACTCCACATATGGTTTTGATTATACCAATACAAAGGGGTCGCACAATCCAAATACCCTTAAGATTAGCTTTAACACGACAATACACGAATCACAAGGTTTTCCTCTTTCAAAAGCCACTATTGACATAGGACAAACATATATAACATGATTGACATTTGTGGCTATATCTCATGTAAGTCATTAGAAGGTCTAAGAATAATTCCACCATTTACATATGACCATTATGAAAAGATGAAAAAGGGAAAATAACTTGGCATATAGAGTAGAGTGGAGCATACAAGTCTATAGGGCAAAGCATATAAAGCAGAGTAGAGCATACAAGCCTGTTGGTGCAGTCACGATCGGAGGGTCCACAGAGTGAACTGTCCAGGCTGTGCAGCAAGAGTAAACACAATGGAAGCAACTCAAATGTAGAATGCAATGAATGATCCAAATGCTCAATATATCATAGATTCAAAATGCTTACATGCCGGCAACATGCGGGCTTACAAACTAGGGCTCACAAGCCTGAATTCCAGTATATAACAAATATGCAAGATATGGCAATGAAGCGCCTTCCAGAACAAAATACTTATTCTAAACTATCATAATCACTAACATATGAACTAATTGCTTTCCTATGAATCCTAGATATATATATATATATATATATATATATATATATATATATATATATATATATATATATATATATATATATATATATCATCTCCAAGCTCAAAGAATCCTTCGTGTTGGCCAAGGAATGTTACAAACTCCAATGAAGAGGTGTAACATGTAGAAACAAATAGGTCAGTCTTAAACAATTGGTATTCCTTCGCAAATGAATGAAACTTGGTGCAGATCTCAAGGAAGGTCTATGTGATCATTATGTGCCGTGTGGTATGCTTCATTTAGCTCCACAAGTCACAGAAGTGCTCCGGAAACCTTCTCCTTCAGCTGACTGTCTGTATGCTCTATTCTGCGAAACCAAGGGATCTTCTGATAGCGATAACTTTTCAGAAACTGATCCAAATGATTTGAATTTTGGATCTGATGTGCATGATGATGCCTAGATGCCAAGTCCCGCTCCGCAAGAGCTGTTAAGACAATGCGGCAAAATGTGGTACAAAATGCTGAAACTATTATTGACTGAACTGAACTGAATTGGAAAATGAAAGAAAACAGAAAGGAATGCAAATATTTTTGGTTGATGCAAGATTGCTCTGCAACCAAGGATGCTCCTGCATCACCTGTAAATAGAGCATTTAGGGAAAAACAAGGCATGCACTATTTCTAAGATTCTGTCAGGTGTATTACATATTTTGAAAGAAAAGTGAAGTGTGTTGTATATTTATAATCTTGTTTGTAACTTGATTAATATATACTTGGTGCTCTCCTTTGCTAGTAGAGTTTCTTTTGAAAGGGTTTCTCCATGTAAATCTCGTGTTACTATGGTTTGTTGATTTTATTTGTTATTTGTTGATTTATGCATCTACACATAATCTTTATGGTAATCTCATAAAAAAACAAATTTTAGATTTGCATATTCAAACTTAGAGAGAAATTTACTTTCATTATCCAAGTTGGATGATTATTAAAATATTGTTTATTTCTAAATTATGTTCTGTAAGGTTACTACTCCATTATTACTCAAACAAAATTTTTCCAATCATTAAAATAATGTTGTTTACATATTCAAACTACACATAAACTATATGAAAAAAGGGTGGATGGGGTTATGAGGTGCTATATGAAAAAGGGTGGATGAGATTAAGGGTGGTTTTATATCTTAGAAATGTACTTTAAAATAACTATTAACTAAATAAAATAAATTCATATTGTTATAATACTTATACTCATATATATATATATATATATATATATATATATATATATATATATATATATATATATATATATATAACTTTCATATATATTGAAGATGTAGATTTGTGTTTCGAGGGCATAAGTAACATTTTAATTATCTTAAAATAATAAAATTTTGCTTATCTAAATGTAAATGTAAATGTAAATTTTACTTAGGGACTGAATTAGCAAAGATGAATTTTTCTAAAGATAGCTAAATATTTTAAATATTGAGTCTTTAAAGGAGAGGATAACAAAAGTGGCCGATTACTTGATCAAAATACATAGCAGAAGAACCAAGATCAGCAAAGAAATTAAAAGTAGCAGTGTGGCTGCTAGTTGATGCTTTTGTTTTGAAAGGTTCAGTTTTACTTTGGGGTCCCATAGACTGCATGGTCTCGTAGATGCCATTAAAAACTTTCCTTTCATTTCATTTCATAATTATACAAATATTTACACTCAATTTTAATTTATTGCTTTCAAAAAACTCGTAAATCTATTTAATTTTGTTCTTACTACGATTTCAAATAAGTAGCACGATTTTCTCCAATATTCGACAATGAGCGGACACCCCTAATGAATTAATATTGAAAATTCTTGAAATCCTATTTTTCAATGCACTTTTCTCTTGTCAAACGATTTATACTCCTGTGTCATTCTAATCTTTATGAACCATACAAAATAAATTTTGTTGGCTACGAAATGTTTCAAAAATATTTGGCTTGACTGTGAAAAAAGTTAAGTGCGAAGCCAGTCAGCTTGTCAGATCAGTCTATTAAAAAGTATGGCCTGCACTTGTTTAATGATGAACACTTCGCAATTCCCAAGCTATCCGTACAAAAAATGTAAAATGATTTGCTCTGCTCTACTCAAAAGTCAAATTGCCAGGATTTAAAACTAGTTTTAAATGCAGCAATGACAAAGTGGACAATTTGATTTCATTTCCTGTCAGAAATATTGTACGGAAGCTCCAGGGAATGCAGTCCCTGTCATTTTAGGTAGCATTAATACGTTGACATCTCACCTTTTAACTTCTCCTTGCAGTTGAGCATGGGTACAGTTGATGGCTCTCTTTACCTGGCACAAGCCGACGAACACAGAAGGCCAGAAAACGAGGCACCAACTCGAGTTAAACTTTACAAAGCTGGATAATGGAATGGACAATTCTTTTATTATTTAATTTTTGATGGAGATTATCCATAAATTCGTTTTTGCTATCCGAGTCTTAGCTGAACCTCGTCGGCTTAGAGCCAAGGACTGAGGGGTATCCATTCGGCCAAATTCCCCTGTCAGCTTAGAGCCAAGGACTGAGGGGTATCCATTCCGCCAAATTCACCCGTCAATGTAGACGCAAGGATTGAGGGGTATCCATTCCGCCAAATTCATTCGGGACACGATCCCGGCCTCATCTCTTATGGTGTCGAGGGTCTTGTACTCAACAAGACTTGATCCCCGTGGGCTCATTCAGAACCTTTCAACTTCACTAGTAGACCAAGGGCCCTCTGACTTTATTATTTAATTTGATAATTCTTTCCTTTTTTTAATCTGTTTTCTTCTCATAAATTTTGTGTCAAAGTTGTTGGTAAAGTACTTGTGTAACTATAACCTGAATGTTATTGTAAACTTCACATTCTAAAATAGAGTATTTTTTCTGATTCAATTGCTTCAACTATGTAAAAAAGGACAAATTCTCTTCTCCCATTAATCTTTTAGTGCTTAAGAAACTAATTTTTATAGGTTAAAATACTTCATGTACAAATCTCTACCACACTTTCTAGACTTGAGAATGCAAACTACTTTAGTAGTTGATAATGTCATACTTTCTTGCTTAGCCTATTAAATGCACTTGAAAGACAAAACACAATAGATATTGCAATAGACTATGTGCTTTACCTGGGTGATCTTTTGGGTTGTGGCAAATATGATGGCTTTTAGGGTAGATGCAATATGTAATAGGTTTTATGTTCTACCCCTATGATCTTTTGAGATGTTGCGACCATGATAGCTCTAAGGGGGAATGCACCATGCAACTAAATAATGGTACTCTGCTCAATAAGGGTTTGGATCACAAGTACAAATGTTTTACATATAAAATGGGGGTCATGAAACATATAAATTAGGTTAATAGTATATGTTAGACTTGCAATGTTTAATTGGTGCAAGATTTTGACATACATGTAATCCAAACAATTCACTACAACAAAGAAAAGGGAAATTAAAATGTTGCATAATAATATACATATAAGTATTTATGCTTTGTCTAGGATTCCTTGCAAATATATCAGCTACAATTTTGTATACAACAATTTATTTAGAATTCTATTGACTAAAGGAATTGAGATCTTATTATAACTTCCACATCGCCCTAGGCAAATATTAATTATAAATATATGTAACTATCCACTACTATAATATTACAAATCAAGATTAACTTAATATATTACAATCATCTAATAATAAGCATTACCCCATAAATACATGTCTATTTTGCTTAATCAAACTACTAATACATAGTTTAACTTATTAAACTAAATCTTAAACATATTGGAATGGTAGATGATTCTGAATTTTGTTCTAAATGCGTGACCCATTCCACTTGATATTAATATTGCAACTTGCATGTATTAAATGCTCTTGAAATTAAGGATGCTTGTTCAAGAAGTTTTGCCTAAGCAGAGATATTTTTTTAAGTTTTGAGTCATTTTCAAGTTTGGTCAATGTTATGCTTTGAAAGACATAAATGTGGGGTTCTTTGAAGACAATGAATGATTCATAAATATTGGGCTCTAGAGGATGGATCTTGAGAAATGATGCACAAAAGAGAATGTCTTGAGGAGTGCAATAAAGCTAGTATATGCAACTCCACCATGGGAGCATTAAGCAGACTAAGGAGGGTGACTTGAGATGTCTTGGGTACAAGGGATGACAACTGCCCTTTTTGGTCTAGGCTTCCATTCCAATGAGCCTTTTGTTCCTCTGTACTCTAGGTAAAATTTTGTTATGTTATGAACAAATTTAGAGTTATTTAGTTTATTAGAGAGGAAACATCATAGCAAAGCCAAGTGTATGGCAAGTTGGGATATTGCATAATGTTTGCAATATGTTATGTAGAATGTTTTTATGAATACTAAATAAGAAACTTGCTAAATTTATGTTTGAACTAAGGTAAAGAAAAAAATACTACAAACTTTGTATCATTTGCTTGAACCTAGGGAGTGCACGCACTGGTCTAGCCTATCCTAGGTGGGGATGCCACTATCAATCACTTAATAACATTTCAAACTCATAGTGCACAAAAAATAGTGCTAAGAGATTCAAATTTAACATGACAATCACATTTCCTTTGATTTACTATTTTTATTGGGCAACCACACAAAGCAATCACTTCATTCTATAGTAATTTTCGTGGTATGTATGGTCTATAGTCTATTATTGTAATTGTGATTGTGATATCCTTGGAAGACATGAAGTGCAATAGTTGCAAGAAGGAATTTGATGTTTTTGAGAAAAAAATGGAAGACATGAAGTGCTACTTGCTTACTTAATTTTTGCCTTTATATTAAAGTAGCAAATTAATGCCATGTTCATCTATTTTGATTTAATGTTGTAAATCTCAAGACCCAATAAAATAGAATGACTAGGAAGAAATAAGGAAGAATGAAAGGAAATAGAGTAGAAATATAGGGCAATACTTGCAACTAGCTAACATGATGTTATTGTGGAGAGTATCTTGACATTCTTGTTTAATGAAAAAAATTTGAAGATGTGCATCCGTGGCCGCCTACTTGGAACCTGTCCACAAGAGAAAATATTGAAAAGGAAGCCAAAAAGAAAAATGAAAGAGATATAGGGCTTCATAGCTATCAAAGAAAATGCCCTAGAGTTTCTTGTAAAGATTTAGAAATAACTATAACTATAGAAAAGAAATTAAAAATGTTGTCACTCACTTTTACGAGGGATATATATTGGAAAAATCTATTATTAAGAAGTTTATTTGGAATGTAGGTATGAGGCTTATACTTTAAATTATTATTTTATTATTATATAAAGCCTTTTTTATATTTT
This sequence comes from Cunninghamia lanceolata, assembly GCA_027924645.1. Classification (NCBI taxonomy): domain Eukaryota; kingdom Viridiplantae; phylum Streptophyta; class Pinopsida; order Cupressales; family Cupressaceae; genus Cunninghamia; species Cunninghamia lanceolata. The sequence goes on along the minus strand of BSBN01000490.1, from coordinate 4,010,551 downwards.
ATTTATTTAAGGAAAGTAAATCAAAATCTACTAAATAAGTTTAAATTTATTATTTTATAACCTTCTAGTTATACATAGTTTATTTATTTTAATTAACCTTATTCATCCCCTACTTTTAATTCAAAATTAGTGCGTTAACTCACATGATTATATGTACTTGTGGTTGAGGTTATGCCCATGCAAGCATTGTTGCTTTAGGCGTTGGTTGCACTGATGCCTCCTTCCTATAAGAGAAACTCTATTCACTAGAGTATACCACTTGGAGTCGGGTGCTACCCACAATTATCTTACCTTTGCCACCCATTTGGTGCTCACTCAATACATTTTTATTGTATATAGATCCATGCATGAAGCTACTTGCTACAACACATGCAAGATACCTTTGGATATATCAAATAATTGGAGAACGATAAAACATTTGACCAATTCAAAAAAAAAATTGTGGTATATTAGCATGTTAGTCCACAAAATCTATATAAACTGAAGAATAGAACATGCAATGTATCCCCGAAATATTTCATAATATAAAAAATTAGTTAAAAACATGTTGAACTGTTCTTTAAAGCCTTGCTAAGAAAAGTTATATTAAATTTATTATATCAAAAGTATGTCACTTTTTGGGCATAGTCGGTAGAGGGCTGAGTGCTTGTCAGTTAGAGGTTGAGAATTCAAATTATACATCTTAGGAATCTCTTTTATTCTGACTAGCTTTACCCAGAAGAGGCAGATTTATAGTGGCGGCTAACCAAAAACTTAGTAGGCTGTGGTGCTATTGGATGAAGCAATGGTGGTGCTAAGTACTAAAGTCAAATTCCTCACTTACCTAGAGATAATGAAGAACAGTAACCCATTTCCCCATTTAAAAAAAAAAAAATTAGACAATGTGAATTTAGACTTAAGAGTAAATATGTTGTTAAAAAGGAAAAAAAGAAAGATTAAATTATGCAATATGAATTTATTTTACCATCCTCTGTGAAAATCAAGCAATCTTTGAGCAATTTTTGGTCCTGTGGTATTCCTCTGTATCTGTAATCTTTATTTTTTTCAATGGGTACTAGATTGAGTTAATTATATGTGTTTAGCCGTTTTAATAAAATCTCTGAAATGAACAGGATGGTGGGGACTATAAGGTAGAGATGCTAAATGATAAAATGAGTGAGTTCTATGTGGAATTCAAAAGACCACCCAACAGTAAGTTATATTTTATTGATTTTTTTTGGGTTTCATGTTGTAGATTTTGTCGTTGTCTCCCACTCAATTTATTTTCAATCCTATCCTTGGTCCTCTTTGTTAATGGCCAATGAGATGTTTATTGTCATGCCCTTCAAATTTGATCATGCATCTTAATCACAATATTGTTAGAGTGGTAATTTGTAGACAAGCAATCTATTCACTTAGATTTACGGCCCCATTGCAGAGTGGCAAATCCGGTTGTAGAAATGTTTCAATCTGGTTTTATTTGTTAAATTACTCCTTACCTTGTGGTTTTTTGTTTTCCAGAATTCAATAGCTTATCAAATATTTTGATTCTGAACAGGTAAGGTCTAGGGCTCAAAACACAAGCCATATATAAGTAATATCTGTTAACTGTGCAGGTCATAAAAAATTATCAACTGTAATTCACCTATCAAGATTATTAAAATAGCAATAGCAACGATAATATTGGTGGTTGCCCCTTTGTGCCTGCCATGATGAGTACTTCTTCCAAAGACTTGCATTTCATACATATGGCAATGCAGTATATCCTCTGTAAATAATTCATTCTCTGTATCTAAAATCTTGAAAAATACTTTTCACTCTTGCAAACAAATCTATGGAAAAAATTTGGGTTTCTTCAACACTATTATTAATAAATTTGATTGCTTTAGTTTCACCAGTGTTGTCTCAGTTATAGATAGTTAAGGATTAGAGTATGTTACATTTGTTGTGACAAGTTTTTTGGTAGTATACAAGCCATCCGTTTTTTCTCTTTTGAAATTTTGTTTCTTTGCTCAATCCTGATATGAATTATTCCTTAATAAATCTTGACAAGGTGAATTGAACTGCTTGAGCTTCAAATAAGAATCTGATGGCAGACAAGCAGAAGCTCCAGAGTCCAACCCCTCTGCATGTTTAAAAGTTCTAAAAACATGATTTTTTCTTTTTAACTTAAGAGTGGAGCACAAAACCTTTTAGTATCTCTTTTGAAATCCAACCGAGCAGATTCATTCTATTAAATCTGATACTAGGTAGAATGTTTTACTAGCAAGTATTTTTACAGCCAGCATCAATTCTGCCCAAATCCAAAGGGTGGGTGAAATTTTTTCTAGTAGCCCTCTCTAACAGCTTCAATCTTAATTTCTACCAAGTGGCATTAAATTTGAAGCTGCTCAAGCTATTTTTCTTTATAATGGAGCCATCAAAATAAAATTCATTTTAAAAATGATTACCAAGGCACTGCCTTTCTATTCTTACACTTAAGAAAGTATTTCAAATATCCAATGAATCCACAAAACACTCCTTTAAATCCAAAAGGCAACTGAACATCTATCTAACAACAACTTGCTTTGCAAACAAAACTCCTGAAAAGCTTCCATGTGGATAATATCAAAGGCCTACAAATAAAGATTTTTAATAATATCATAGACTTCTCCCTTAAAGTGCAAGCAATCTAGAGTTTATCCATAGGTTTTGATATGTCTATGTAGTATGCATCTTGAAGATTAGATTGTCCAAGGATAATTGATTAGAGATTGTTCCTCATGGAATTCATGTAAAGGATTATCTCCATATAATTAGTGCTCTATTCTCCATCACTATAGTGAGCCTACAAAAAAATTAAATAGATATTTTGTTAATTGAGCAATATTATGATTTGATGAATCCCAAAAATATATAATGCCAAATAGGATCCTTAAGATCAAAGAAAAGCTCATATTTTATAGATGAATATTCATGTTTTTTTTAGCATTTAAAAATTTAACCATATGTTTGGCTTCAAAAAACTCTTCTAGATGCTACTCTGTGATGTTGTTAGAGTATTGGGAGTATCTGAAAGTATATCATCTTGGTTATAAAGCAATGTTTTATCTAAAAAGTGTTCCTCATAATCATCATATCATCTTGGTTATAAAGCAACGTTTTATCTAAAAAGTGTTCCTCATAATCATCACTTTATTCTTGGATGTGGTATATACGTGTTGAGGACCCATCTCCACTAAAGTAGGTGAATGCCTTTAAGGATGAAGCTAGGATATCCTTCCATTACACCAGTTTCAATGCTCATGCTGGAGCAACAAGTGGAACGTGGGGGGTGTGTATGCTGGGGTTCCCTCAGGGTAACCTTTTAGGCACAATAGAAAGGTGTATTTATGTCAACGAAAAACAGTACAAAGGGATTTTGAGACGGAGGTAGATTCAAAAACTGAAGTAGGCTAAAAAGAGAAAATTCACAACTATTTTGCCAAAAACAACGCTCTAGACCTTGTTGGGCACAACAGAAAATCAGTGAGTGCAAGTAGAGCAAAATGAGTCAAAACAAGGTAAAGTATGGAAGAGGGGAGTTCAACATTTCACAAAGCTTCAGATACAAAACAGAAGCAAGTTGAAATTCACCTGACAGATAAGAAAGAAGGGATTGAAGAACATAGATTTATATAGTCCTACTACAACACCGCTTCAATGGTTATCGGATCTAAATGTCAGTGAGTTAATGATCATGAAAAAGAGGATCCAATCCCTAGAAGCAAGAGGTAGATTGGAGGACATCAGGGTGAAAGAGACCACAGAATCCAATGGGGAATTAGCAAGAGAGAACAAATTTCTTAAAGAACAGGTAAACAAACTGCAAAACAACATAACAAAAGGTGAGAAAGAAGTGATTTCGATAAGGCAGGTTTTAGAGCAAGTGAAAGCAATAGAAGAGAACAAGTCAAATATATTAGAAAAAAGCATTGATTCCCAAATAAAAGAGATTCAATCTGCAAAGGCAACTATGGAAATAAGAGAAAATAAGTTAAAAGAACAAATAGAGGAGGCCAAATCCTTGGCTCAAGTAGTGAAGGGTCCACCAGATGTGCAAAGGGAAATCATTGAAAAGCAAGTGAGAAGGCAGTTAAGAGAGGAAAAGGACAGAAGTGATAGGGCTGTGAACATCATCATTAAGGGATTAAAAGACTATGGGGAGAAGGAAACCACAAAGGAACTAACAAGAGACTTTTTTAAGGATCAAATGCAATGAACATGATTCATCTCTCAAGCCAACAAGATTGGAAGGTGGATAGGAGATGGCAAGAGTAGGCATGTAAGAGTTATCTTGAGGAAAATCGAAGACAAGAACATGTTACTAAAAAGCAAAGGATTTCTTAGGGGTACATAAATGTACCTAGATGAGGATCTAACCATAAACAAAATAGGGGGAAAGGCAGAAAGAGTGGGAGAAAGTAAAGATAACAAGAGAGGTTGGAAAATGGGCTTGGCTACAAAATGGAAAGGTCCAAGTTAGTGATAGAACAACACACAAGAAATAGGAATTCAGGCCCCCCAGGATTATTTGACATTGGTAAGCTAGAACTATAGAGGATATATGTGGAGAAGAGGACCTAGATTGGGGCCCATAACAGAAGGAAAAGACATTATTCTTACAAAGACTCATGAGCACGAGGGAAGTAAAGTTCCTGAAATTGGAGGGTATAGAAAAGCTTCAGTTTGGAATGAAAAGACAGACAGTGGAAAAGGGTATGGTGGGGTGGCAGTTCTTTTCAAAGAGTCATGGGACGAAGTTATAAAAGTGGAGAAAGAGGACCCTAACAAACAATATATATGGCTAGAAATATTAGAAAATCAGGTAACAATATGGATGGCAGCATGTTACTTTGCTCCAAAAAGTTTGAAATCATATAAGAAAAGGAATCTAGATCAAGAAGATCCTTATGCATCGCTTAAAAAAGACATTTCTGTCTTTCGTACAATGGGTGAAGTCTTAATTATAGGTGACTTTAATGCAAAGACAACAAGCAACCAAGCTCGTAATCTAAAAAACAAAGGTAGTGAGGAAGGGAACCCTTTATGGCTGGAGGAAGAGTTCGATCAGCTGTGGAATAGGACCTCACAAGATAGCAAAGGGAGTGTTACACACTATGGGGCAGAATTACTTGGACTTTGTAGTCTACACAACATGGTTATATGCAATAGTATGAAGGCATGGCCAAAATTGAGCAACTTTACCTGCAAAATGTACAATGGGGAAAGTGTTGTGGACTATGCTACCTGCTCACAGAACTACACCTCAAGGTTGAGAGAGTTAGTGCTAGAGAACTGACCGATAGAGTTGAAATTAGATCATAATCCAAAATTTGTAAAGCTTGACATACACATAAGCAAACAGGAAGGGCAACAAGTTCACTCCTACCAAAAGAAGACAACTTCACAAGGAAAAATCCTCATAACTCAAGAAAATTAGGAAATCTTCAAGGCTGCCCTTGAATGAAGTTTCAAGGAGTACGAGAGAAATTCAGTCAGCATAAAGAATCACTATGTAAACAAAAATATGTCAATTCCCCTTATACTCAAGGCCTTAAGTGGCTGTAAGAGGGCTAGATCCAAGAAAAGAACAAAAAACACTTTCCCGACAAATCCTTGGTATGATGATGAGTGCAAAATGACAAAAAGAGATCTGTGGAAAGATAGGATGGACAAAGTAAGGAAGAAAGAGTACAAAAATTTGTTACGGGTTAAAAAGAAATTTTTGTGAAAAATAGAAGATTGGAGTTGATTGCTCTTGGAAAACACAACCCCGAAATTTTTTGGTAGGAATTACAACAAAAGAAAATACAAACAGAAAACGATATCAAAGATTATCAATGGATGGAATATGCAAAAATGTTGTATGAGTGGGACTAGGATAAACATAGACCATCGATGGTCAATGCAAATAAGCAACTTTTCACCATAGAAGATATAAAACAAGGTATAAAAAAGTTGGCAATAGGGAAGGCTTGTGATATTGATGGGCTGCAAGAAGAACATTTAAAATGGGGTATTGAGCTCCTTGCACCATCTATCAAGTGCATCTTCAACAATGTTACTCAAGAGGGCTTCCTAGAAGAGTGGACGACTAGTGTGGTTATTCCTCTTTACAAAAGCAGAGATATCAATAATCCTTGAAATTACCGCACGATTATGGCTAACCCTCTCTTGGGTAAACTTTTTAGCAGCATGGTGGAGCGTAGAATTAGTAGTTGGGTTAAAAAGGAGGGGAAAAGAGCTAAGGGACAGGCTGGTTTTAGGCCGAAACACTCCACTATTGACCATGGTGTCACCCTTCAGTTCATGATCGAAAAATTATGGAATACCTAGGGTAACGAGGCCTTTTGCTACTTTGTTGGCTTTAGAAAAGCCTTTGACACTGTGCCTCACAACAAGCTTTGGAAAAGGATGGAGGAACTTGGGGTCCCTGAAGTGTATAGAGTTGCTGTCCATAGGCTTTATGAGCAGGTTAAGGATAAAAATTTGAACCAACGATGGGATGTCTGAGTGCTTTGGCAGCGATATCAATGTCAAACAAGGCTGCTCGCTTTCCCCAAACTTGTTCGGGCTATACATTGATAAGTTAGAAGAATGGATAAAAAAGACTAGTGGGAAGGGCGTTTGGTTGGCTAAGTACGTGATAAAGTTACTCCTATATGTTGATGATCTCATACTAATTGCTAAAAGAACTCATGGTTTGAGAGAATAATTGCAAGCGTTGGAATCCTTTTGTCAGGAGGTTGGGATGCAAGTGAACACTAGCAAAACCAAAGTGATGATATTCTCATTGAAGAGAAAAAAGAAGCAATTTAGCTTTCTTTTTGAAGGCAACCCATTGGAAATAGTGGATGAGTAGTAGTACCTCGGGCTTGATTTTCACAACAGAATCAGTTGGGAAACATGCAGAGCAAAAAGAATCCAAGGGGGTTGGAAGGCCCTCTACTCTCTTCAGAATAGATGTAGGAATGCAGAATTATGGGATTGGAAAACCAAGAGAACGCTTTTTGGTTTGCTTGTTGTCCTGATGATTCTATATGGTTGTGAAATTTGAGGCAGCAGTATGTCTGAGCAAAAATGGAGGCAGGTTGAGAGAATCCAGAAGCACCTCATCAAAAGCAGTCTCAAAATCAAGACGATAGTCCCTTATGAGATCTTATTGGCAGAAATTGGTACGTTTCCTTTGGAGGCGGCGACGATGGTTCGACTGGTAAGTTATATAAAGAAGTCTCAAAATATGGAAAACCACTGTTGGCCTAGGCTAACTATGAAAGAAGAGTTGAATAGGAGAAAAAATACATGGATGAAATTGTAGTGCCCCTCATTTTTTGCTTTCTGTTAGACTGTTAGTTGTTAGGTCTGGACATTATGATATCTTGTTTGATGAGGGATTTACTATTATGATGTTTAGTTTGATGATACTCTATTGGTGTTAGATTACTACTATGATGACATTTGATGATACTGTTAGTACTGGTGTTTTATGCTTATGTTATGATCAGTTATGGACTTAATTGATTATGTGGATCCATCTTACTATGTGCATTATGCGATCATCTGATGATGTTCTTATCTAGTTGTTCAGTTACTGATGAATATGCATGATGTGGTTACTTGTTGATGTGTTTTGTGAAGGGGACAGTGTCACATTACTCATGCGTGAGTACCCTGCTATGCTGCGATTACCTTTCACAGAGTGTCTGATTGGATGATTATATATATATGTTCGACCCTTTTGTTTGTTGCAGGTTGCAGGTACCAGGCATCGACTCCACCTGAATCGACAAGTTTGAGCGTGCCTTAAATCTAATGGAGAATTGATGAACAAAGATGACATAAGGTCCCTCAACTTGTCACCATCCTCGAAGAGGATGAGTTTTCAGTCCTGTGTCCTGTTAGTATGGTCAGTTTGGGGCATGATGGTAAGTCACTGTTGTTGATCATGTTTAGTCGTCAGATATTGGTTGGCATGTGGTTTTTTTAGATCGATTTGTTTTACTATTATTTTGGTTGTTAGCTTCATTAAAATTAGAGATTGTTAGTCTACTTTAATAAATAAATAAATAATAAATTTGATGAGGTATATAAAGTATTTGTTTTCAAAACGGGAATTTAATTGATAATAGTGATATGAAAAATAATATATATAAGTAAATGTGTTGATAAAAATAAATTTAGAATTTTTATGAGTTGTCATAAAAACGTATTTGTAGCAAATACTAAAATAATAAAACAAAAAGTAATTATGGTCTAGTTGTAAATGATATATATATATAGAAATCTGTAAGAAAGTGGAGGGAAGGAGAATTTATGGCCATTATGGAAGGGAATCCTCAGGAAGATAATGGGGGAAATCCTCATCTGAGGCATGGATAATTTTGGAGGCCTGCATGGTAAAGACGGGAGGTTCAGACTCAAGAAGAAAAAAAAAGGAGGATGTTGAAGGCTCTTCGGGCGATATACACAACACATTTGGAGGCAGAGTATACATAACTCAACGGGCTAGGATCCAACGAATGTTTCTACATGTAAGTTTCATAATATCTGGTGATTGCTCTTGCATGTAAGTTTCTTATACATTTTCAATGTTTATGTACGGTTCCTGGAATCATATCTTGAGATAATGTTTCCTTGAGGTTTTTGTTTAATGGTTATTGTGCCTTAGACTTGTTGGTAAACAGATTTGTCACCGCGAAATAACCTTTAAAAATGACCCGTTGCCCTTAGAGCGGTGACTAAATTGTCCCAACAGTTGGAGAGATCGCGACAGAGCAACGATCTTCCTCTATGTTTGAGAGGGGCAACTCCCTTGTATGATGGGGGTATTTGTGGTTTTTGAGTACTTTTATCCTAAAAGTACAAAAAAGAAGAAAAGAAAAATAACATGAGAATTGGGCATGTAGAAACCCTTGTGGTAGACGTACGAAAACCAACAGGAGTTTCACAATCTTATTGAAAAGTACGAGGGGGTTTCACCACAAAGCTAGAAACCACTTTCCTAAACTCCATGATGAATTTCATGACATATGTGCAACAATGATGAAGAAAGATGGCAAATCTCAACATACGAAGAGATCATTTCTTTTAACACATTCAAATCAAGGTACCGAGACATTATTGTGCTTCATCACCCCAATCGCATGCTTCAATGGATAACTTTGATTTACACAAATACATAGAGAGATCACCAATTTGACATACAAGAAATTAGTAATCAAAACTCAAAAATACATCAAGAACATACAAACTGAAATGCATTCTTCATTATCTTTTTGAAATTATACAATTCCAAAGTAAACTATACAATGTGTAAGACCAAAAATATTCCAAGAAGTTTCTTCATAAGTCCCCCCTTAAAAGTTCTCTCTAAAGAGTCCCCACTCTTTTTTTTTACACATGAAATAGCCTTGTATTTATAGGCTTCTCCCAAGTAACTACCTTGTAACCACTTGATAACTACCTAGTAACTAGCATTTTGGAAAAACAATAAACCTTATTTTTAGTTACAACAAGTGACATAAGTCACTTTTACAAAAAGGTAATTAGAACTTGTGACTTTCAAGTTGTGCATTTCGTTGAGTCCTTTCCATCGCCATCCACTTCATGTTGGCAACTCCTCTTGATACTTGAATCTTAGACTCCTGTGTTTGTCCATACAAAACATGAACTATGAAAATAGAATGTCTTTCACTAAAAACACCAACACGGTAGGCATAGGTTGAATAACGCGACACATTTGCTTGGTCCAATCACAATCATAAAATGCTATTGCCATCCACTTTTATTTTAGTTTCAAATCATTGAAGGAAACACTACACTTTTTGCATACTATACACAAGCCACCTTGAGCATTTTTTTAAATTTATTTTTACAGGACTTTGATCTTTGTAGACCCGCATTCTCAAGAACAAGTGCTTTTGCAAGATTGAGAAATTAGTTTTCATCATATGTGACCATGTTGCACTCTCACTGCATCTGATGAGCATCTTTCTTTTCCATGGATCTATAATTATATAATTCCATTCTTACAATAATATGCCATTTTATCTCCATACTTAAAAGAGAGTTTCACACTAACTTAACTGTGCTACCATTATGAACCCCACAACGTGAAAATAACGTTTGGAAAACCATTCTGTGCAAACATTTGCCCAAATTAATTTTTGTTGTTGTTACGTTGATCAATGGTGTGGCTCAAAATCACATGCTACCATTGTAATCATCCATATTCCTTGACGTATCTTAAGGCCATGATCAAAAGTGATGTATTCATATTCTTTACTGAAGTAGAGTTATCAACCTCAACCACAAAGCATCCAATAATTGTATTCAATTCTTTCTTCCACCACGACTCTTCCAATCACAAGAGTAAACTTTGGCACACTCTTCAACTACTTTATTCTAGAGATGCGTGAACTTCCTCTGATCGAAATGATGAAATTTGGTGTCAAATAGATAATTCCTTTTCCTCCTTTTCCTCATTATTTAAAGCATGTTTTTGGAGATGGCAACTTGATGCGTTTATCTTCAATGATGATTTCTACAACATTGTATAGATCTCTTGTATTTGCGGATGTTATCTACCTCCTGCTCTATTCTATATAAATGTTCCCATGCATGCATATTGATCCATTGTAGGCATAATGCAATAAGAGTGACTCATATCATAGAAGAACATACAACCATCATCCACTACACCTTATCTTCACAACGGATCCCATTTGAATGTATCCAAAGCATTTCAAATGTTGCAGACTGAATGGGAATGGTGGTAGAGTTTGTGGGATGGATTTACACATTGTGATTACATGTGATTGAAGGACATTTTTAACAAAACTATTTTATACATATTATGCAATTAGTGCTATCCATGAAACCACATTTCTATGGGGCACATTTTATGGAACGGTCCATGTAACTTCCCTATGGTTTTACATTTTGTATATTTTTCTGTTAGACGGCTACACCTGTTTTAAACAATAAAAATCTCGTTCCATTATACTTTGATAGATTTGGTTACACCCATCAATTGCATTTGCCTTAAAGTTTCTAAAGTCTTTTTAACAAATCTATTTTGCTCATACCCCACGTTCATTGTATTCTATGATATGACATCTTTTTGAGGTATGCTATAAAAGAGGTCATGCATCTACACTTTGCATATATGTGCCAGGGTAGCTCTACACAATCCATTTGCTTAAAGGTCTCTATAGCCCTTTTCAACGAAAATTATTTTGTGCATACCCACAATATCTACAATGATAATTTCTAACAAAAACCCTCATTCCATTATGTTTTGTGGATGTCCATATCATTTTCATACGTTGCCATTTAGCAGGCCATGGGTCTGGGAAGGTGCCATCAAAGGTAGTAATGCTTGTCTTAAAACCGCCAATTGTATTTGCTTTAAAGTTTCGAAAAACCTTTTCAGCAAATTAATCCAAGTTGTGCACAACCTGCGATCATTGCATTCCATGAGATGACATCTACTTTGAGGCATTTTGTTAGATTGTTCATGCGTGATGTTTATACTTGCACATTTTGAAGACATGTCTATCAAGGCGCTACAACTACAACATCTGGTAAAAATCCATTCCATTATTCTTTGGCATGTCGTGGAATCTAGTTTTTACACTTGCTAGTTGCATTTCTTTGAAAGTTTCTATATCTTTTTCAACAGATCCATTGTATGTACATCTTGCAATCGCATTTCATGGTAGCAGATTCTTTTGAGGCTGCCTGTCAAACAGTTCATGAGCGTTGTCTAGGCTTACACATTTTGCATGCATATCTAACAAAATTTCAAATTTTGACAAAAGTCTAATTTCAATCAAATCCATTCCCTTTTTGACTTGTGAAGAAGATGGCGTCAGTTGTGCACTCCATGAGACCATATTTCTCTGCACGATTTTGTCAAACAGTTCATATGGCCTGTAAATGCTTCCACATTTTGCAGAAACATCTCCCAGAGCATTTACGACTTATGGCACTTGATAAAAAATCCTCCCATTATGTCTTAATGAATTCCAAACCCTTTTGCATAACGAAGATGATAGATCAAAAGATAAATATTCTATTCCATTGCAATTTGATAAACACTAATATGTTGCTCCAGAATTACAATTCGTAAGGCGTTGCATCCTAGGAGACCATATTACTTTGAGGCACTGTTAAAAACTCCGCACTTCTTGTCCAAGCTTCCATACTTTGCATGCCCGTCTACCAGAGCATTAGCATCTGACCATGAGGGCATTTGCAACTGCAAAATCTGTTAAAAATCCACATTCAATAATGCTTTGATGTATATCTATAACCTGTTGAAAGGCATGGAGGATATTAACAAAGAATGTGACACCTTTCTCAAATGACCATCTTCATAATGGCGTGATCTTGAGATGTGTAAGAGATGGAAACGATATTTTATACACGTGTGACTTCTGCATGCTTCCACTTTATTTCTAACTGTCCATACTTGTTTACACGTCTTTGCCCATGTAGCGCAACCTGGGGAGAGAAACTTGCTCTCTCAATAATAGAAGCAACTTTTTAACTGCCAATATTTACATCTTCATATTGCATGCGAGAGAAAGAAACTAACTTGAAGTAGTTTCCTAGATTGTGGGAGGTTTTGGTGGGTGTGATAATAATAATTTATTCCAATAGAGCACGATTGCATGTATATCTACCAACAACATTTGCTTTGAAAGTTTATAAATCTTCTCAACAAATTTACTCCATCTCTGCATATGCAATTTGCATGAGATTACTTTGATATGAATTGCAACACGACTTAGTGAAGAGTTGGGCACGATTTCTGCCATAAGTAAATTAACATAATTGAAGACCGTGTTTCTTTCGAATGCAAGCCAAGTATCCATATTGAAGGGAGTGAGAGCACGTTAAAATGAAGTTTCACATTCGTTGTAGAAACCACATCTTTTTCCACATTGTGTATTGCAAAACTTTAGGAAATAAAAACAACCTTTTAAAGACAGAAGTTTATTTTGGAGATGACTTCCTAAATTCTAGGAGAGATAAATGGACGTGGAGGAGTTATTACAGTTTGCAAAAAGGTAAAAATGGTTTTCCTACTTTTTATCTCTCCACACTTGAAAAATTACACCCATTGGTTTTGGTTACCCAAAAGTCAAAATATGCGCAAACTTAGCCAAACTCAAAAGTTAACGCAAACTTAGCGGAAAGCAAAAGTTGACGCAAGGTTTGCAAAAATGAAATCTGACGCAAAGTTAGCGGAATTCCAAAGTTGATGCGAGATTTGCGGAAAAATAAGAATCGACGCGAACTTTGTGAAAAATAAAAGTTGATGCAAGCTTAGTGTAAAAAGAAAGTTGGTGCAAAAATAATGTTACTAAGCCGTTTCAACATAAATTTTGACTTGGAATGATATTGCTATACAAAGCTTCAATGGAGAGAGATAGAATGAACAAGACAAAGTATGATGTCTCGTTAACAAGTTATTGACATGATTGACACAAGAAACAGGACATTGGCAAATTGTAACGAAAAGGATGACTTGGTACAGGGGTTGATATGCGAAAAGTTTAAAATTTGGGTAGAAGGACGGGGTAAACAGCTGGCTCTACTCAGGGACAAGGACTATAAAGGACGTAGATGAACCCCAGTGTCTTTGACAAGACTAGTAACCTTATCATTGGGCAGATAGAGTTAGGAAATAACACGGTGTACAAGGAGAACAAGGAGGCTCAAGCGAGAGACAACAAAGAGACAAGGCAACCAACAAAAGACACATAGGAACTGAAACAAGATAGACACAACAAAAATTCCCAATTAACCTATGTACATGGTAGGTGACTCCTACCTCGATTCTGCTTCAGGAAGATCATGTAAAACCATTAATAGGTTGAGAAAAATAGGCACCTGAATGAAAAAGAGATGTGTATGGATGAGGTGCCTATGAACTCAGTAACCATCTCAAAATGAGGAGAACAATAAAATGCATGAAATATGAGGGCTCCTTGAATAATACACCAAATAACCATTTCTCATCACAAGTATAGGAAGCCTCTGGATTTTCATTTACACTTCTCTGTTCTTCATGCACTGCACTGAGTATACTGATATTCTCTATCTGAATATATCTTAAATTATCTGGATCAAAAGAAATCAAGTCGTGAATTGGACATCCCTTGTGCAAACTATGAGGTGAGGAGACCCTTTCAAGTGTAAATGATGAATTTAGTTTTTGAATATCAACTCCTACTTGCATATGACTATTTCTCATTATAAAGTCCCTCTCTTCCTTTGTAGCAAGGAACTCAAGCAATGTCTTATCTAAAGATGATGAAAAGAGAGAAGAAGACAACCAATTTGTATCTTGTGACTGACCCATAGAAGTGATTTTATCTACACCATAGTCACCTAATCTAGCTTGTGCATCTCCCTTATGAGTAACATCCTCATTTATTATGGAAGAATCTCTTGTAAAAGAAAATTCCTCCTCTTTTATCACAACTAACCCAGAATGCCCATTATCCAAAGATGGTACACGAGGAAGAAGAAGTAATGGATCTGCATCATACATTTTATCATCTTGAAAATCCTCTTCTACAATTGATGAAGAATAAATAATATTTTCATCCCTTATATGTAGTAAAGGAGAACAAGTCAGAACATGTAGTTCCTCATCAATACTTTGCATATTTGCAATCTTGTGCATGCTCTCAAAAACATTTCTCACACTAGCTTCTTTATCACTTTCATCAGCATCCAAAGGACAAAGGTATTGAGAATAGGATATACCAGAACCATTCAAACAAGGAGATTTAGGCACAAACTTGTTTCTAACCTCTCTTTGCATAGATTCATACCCAGTATCCTTATGATCTTTTTGTGCATTTGGAGTAATCAACTCTTTGTCTTAAGTAGTACCTTTATTTTCAATAGTTGAGTATTCTTGTTCAACATATGATAAAGGAGAAAGGATGGTTTCTTCTTCACAAACAAAATCATCAACATGAGTATTGAGACACCAATCTGTGATCAAAACCTCATGAGAGAGATCTTTTGGTTCCACTTCATCATGATTCTCCTTTTGCTTGAATTGCATGCATGATAAGAGAACATTTTGTGACTCATCTTCATCCTCTTCGTTTACACTTTATGTATTTCCTCGAACATTAGCCATGTCACAGAAATCTTTCTCGGAAGATATAGTTGTGGAACCAGAACAAGTTGTCGCAAGAGGCGTGCCATCGTCTGGAAAACTTTCTTCTTCATTATTGCATGTTTCCATACAATCTTCTTCTTCCATCTCCATCACTTCTTTTTGTCGGTCTTCTTTAAGTGGACATGTATGTTTAGATAAGTCTGTTTCATATCTTTGATTATAAGACATTTCATTTAATATAGGTTCATTTGTAGGAAAAACTTTTGACTCTCTATTGTTGTTCTCATCATGCAAATGATCTATCTTAGCACAATTTCTTTCATGAATCTCCTCCGATAGCGAAATACAATCATGAGCAAGAAAACAAGTCTCCTTCCCATCATTTTGTTCAATCTTCTGCAACGTTTGAAGCAAGGAAGGATGAACCTGGTTAGACGCAAATTGCATGCCGCCATAGAAACTCTTCAAAAACTCTACTTGTTTTAGGTCATCAAGAACTTGATTTTGTTGAGAAGAGGATGCAGAAAATGGATAATCTTCATCATCACTATCACTGTCTAATTCAAGAAACTGCATGTTATGCCTCTGGCTTCTTTGATACCAAACCATTTTTCAGGGTTCTTTTAGATAGAGTCACCAATTTCTGGGGAGATAACTGTAGATTTTGAGGAATGAAAGGCACCAACACTTCAATCTTCCCCAATAGAGTCACCAAAAATCTGTTGGTAAACAGATTTGTCACCGCGAAATAACCTTTAAATATGACCCGTTGCCCTTAGAGTGGTGACTAAATTGTCCCAACAGTTGGAAAGATCATGACAGAGCAACGATCTTCCTCTGCGTTTGAGAGGGGCAACTCCCTCGTATGATGGGGGTATTTGTGGTTTTTGTGTACTTTTATCCTAAACGTAGAAAAAGGAAGAAAAGCAAAATAACAAGAGAATTGGGCATGTAGAAACCCTTGTGGTAGACATATGAAAACCAACAGGAGTTTCACAATCTTATTGAAAAGTACGAGGGGGTTTCACCACAAAGCTAGAAACCACTTTCCTAAACTCCATGATGAATTTCATGACATATGTGCAACAATGATGAAGAAAGATGGCAAATCTCAACATACGAAGAGATCATTTCTTTTAACACATTCAAATCAGGGTACCGAGACATGATTGTGCTTCATCACCCCAATCGCATGCTTCAATGGATAACTTTGATTTACACAAATACATAGAGAGATCACCAATTTGACATATGAGAAACTAGTAATCAAAACTCAAAAATACATCAAGAACATACGAACTGAAATGCATTCTTCATTATCTTTTTGAAATTCTACAATTCCAAAGTAAACTATACAATGTGTAAGACCAAAAATATTCCAAGAAGTTTCTTCCTAAGTTCCCCCTTAAAAGTTCTCTCTAAAGAGTCCCCACTCCTTTTTTTTACACATGAAATAGCCCTGTATTTATAGGCTTCTCCCTAGTAACTACCTTGTAACCACCTGATAACTACCTAGTAACTACCTGTTTGGAAAAACAATAAACCTTATTTCTAGTTACAACAAGTGACATAAGTCACTTTTACAAAAAGGTAATTAGAACTTGTGACTTTCAAGTTGTGCATTTTGTTGAGTCCTTTCCATCTCCATCTGCTTCATGTTGGCAACTCCTCTTGATACTTGAATCTTAGACTCTTGTGTTTGTCCATACAAAACATGAACTATGAAAATAGAATGTCTTTCACTGAAAACACCAACACGATAGGCATAGGTTGAATAATGCTACACATTTTCCTTGTCCGATTACAATCATAAAATGCTATTGCCATCCACTTTTATTTCAGTCTCAAATCATTGAAGGAAACACTACACTTTTTGCATACTATACATAAGCCACCTTGAGCATTTTTTTTTAATTCATTTTTACAGGACTTTGATCTTTGTAGACCCTCATTCTCAAGAACAAGTGCTTTTGCAAGATTGAGACATTAGTTTTCATCATATGTGACCATGTTGCACTCTCACTGCATCTGATGAGCATCTTTCTTTTCCATGGATCTATAATGATATAATTCCATTCTTACAATAATATGCCATGTTATCTCCATACTTAAAAGAGAGTTTCACACTAACTTAACTATGCTACCATTATGAGCCCCACCACGTGAAAATAACGTTAGGAAAACCATTCCGCGCAAACATTTGCCCGAATTAATTTTTGTTGTTGTTACGTTGATCAATGGTGTGGCTCAAAATCACATGCTACCATTGTAATCATCCATATTCCTTGACGTATCTTAAGGCCATGATCAAAAGTGATGTATTCATATTCTTTACTGAAGTAGAGTTATCAACCTCAACCACAAAGCATCCAATAATTGTATTCAATTCTTTCTTCCACCACGACTCTTCCAATCACAAGAATAAACTTTGGCACACTCTGCAACTACTTTATTCTAGAGATGCGTGAACTTCCTCTGATCGAAATGATGAAATTTGGTGTCAAATAGATAATTCCTTTTCCTCTTTTTCCTCATTATTTAATGCATTTTTTGGAGATGGCAAATACCTTGATGCGTTTATCTTCAATGATAATTTCGACAACATTGTATAGATCTCTCGTATTTGTGGATGTTATCTGCCTCCTGATCTTTTCTATATAAATGTTCCCATGCATGCATATTGATCCATTGTAGGCATAATGCAATAAGAGTGACTCATATTATAGAAGAACATACAACCATCATCCACTACACCTTATCTTCACAATGGATCCCATTTGTATGTATCCAAAGCATTTCAAATGTCGCGGACTGAATGGGAATGGTGGTAGAGTTTGTGGGATGGATTTACACATCGTGATTACATGTGATTGAAGAACATTTTTAACAAAACTATTTTATACATATTATGCAATTAGTGCTATCCATGAAACCACATTTCTATGGGGTGCATTTTATGGAATGGTCCATGCAACTTCCCTATGGTTTTACATTTTGCATATTTTTTTGTCAGACGGCTACACCTGTTTTAAACAATAAAAATCTCATTGCATTATACTTTGATAGGTTTGGTTACACCCATCAATTGCATTTGCCTTAAAGTTTCTAAAGTCTTTTTAATAAATCTATTTTTCTCATACCCCGCGTTCATTATATTCTATGATATGACATCTTTTTGAGGTATGCTATAAAAGAGTTCATGCATCTACACTTTGCATATATGTGCCAGGGCAGCTTTGCACGATCCATTTTCTTGAAGGTCTCTATAGCCCTTTTCAACGGAAATTATTTTGTGCATACCCACAATATCTACAATGATAATATCTAACAAAAACCCTCATTCCATTATGTTTTGTGGATGTCCATATCATTTTCATACGTTGCCATTTAGCAGGCCGTGGGTCTAGGAAGGTGCTATCAAAGGTAGTAATGCTTGTCTTAAAACCACCAATTGCATTTGCTTTAAAGTTTCAAAAAACCTTTTCAACAAATTAATCCAATTTGTGCACAACCTGCGATCATTGCATTCCATGAGAAGACATCTACTTTGAGGCATTTTGTTAGACTGTTCATGCATGATGTTTATGCTTGCACATTTTGAAGACATGTCTATCAAGGTGCTACAACTACAACATCTGGTAAAACTCCATTCCATTATTCTTTGGCATGTCATGGAATCTACTTTTTACACCTGCTAGTTGCATTTCTTTGAAAGTTTCTATATCTTTTTCAATAGATCCATTGTATGTACATCTTGCAATCGCATTTCATGGTAGCAAATTCTTTTGAGGCTGCCTGTCAAATAGTTCATGAGCGCTATCTAAGCTTACACATTTTGCATGCATATATAACAACATTTCAAATTTTGACAAAAGTCTACTTTCAATCAAATCTATTGCCTTTCTAACTTGTGAAGAAGATGACGCTAGTTGTGCACTCCATGAGACCATATTTCTCTGCACGATTTTGTCAAACAATTCATATGGCTTCTAAATGCTTCCATGTTTTGCAGAAACATCTCCCA
This sequence comes from Cunninghamia lanceolata, assembly GCA_027924645.1. NCBI lineage: Eukaryota > Viridiplantae > Streptophyta > Pinopsida > Cupressales > Cupressaceae > Cunninghamia > Cunninghamia lanceolata. Next base: position 3,991,376 of record BSBN01000490.1, on the reverse strand, counting down.
AAGCATTTACAACTTATGGCACTTGATCAAAATCCTCCCATTATGTCTTAATGAATTCCAAACCCTTTTGCACAACGAAGATGATAGATCAAAAGATAAATATTCTATTCCGTTGCAATTTGATAAACACTGATATGTTGCTCCAAAATTACAATTCATAAGGCATTGCATCCTAGGAGACCATATTACTTTGAGGCACTATTAAAAACTCCGCACTTCTTGTCCAACCTTCCATACTTTGCATGCTCGTCTACCAGAGCATTAGCATCTGACCATGAGGGCATTTGCAACTGCAAAATCTATTAAAAATCCACATTCAATAATGCTTTGATGGATATCTATAACCTGTTGAAAGGCATGGAGGATATTATCAAAGAATGTGGCACCTTTCTCAAATGATCATCTTCATAATGGAGTGATCTTGAGATGTGTAAGAGATGGAAATGGTATTTTATACATGTGTGACTTCTGCATGCTTCCACTTTATTTCTAACTGTCCATACTTGTTTACACATCTTTGCCCATCTAGCATGGCCTGGGCAGAGAAAATTGCTCTCTCAATAACAGAAGCAACTTTTTAACTGCCAATATTTACATCTTCATATTGCATGTGAGAGAAAGAAACTAACTTGAAGTAGTTTCCTAGATTGTGGGAGGTTTTGGTGGGCGTGATAATAATAACTTATTCCAATAGAGCATGATTGCATGTATATCTACCAACAACATTTGCTTTGAAAGTTTATAAATCTTCTCAACAAATTTACTCCATCTCTGTGTATGCAATTTGCATGAGATTACTTTGATATGAATTGCAACACGACTTAGTGAAGAGTTGGGCACGATTTCTTCCATAAGTAAATTAACATAACTAAAGACCGTGTTTCTTTCAGATGCAAGCCAAGTGTCCATATTGATGGGAGTGAGAGCACATTAAAATGAAGTTTCACATTCGTTGTAGAAACCGCATCTTTTTCTGCATTGTGTATTGCAAAACTTTAGGAAATAAAAACAACCTTTTAAAGACAAAAGTTTATTTTGGAGATGACTTCCTAAATTGTAGGAGAGATAAATGGATGTGGAGGAGTTATTATAGTTTGTAAAAAGGCAAAAATGGTTTTCCTACTTTTTATCTCTCCAAACTTGAAAAATTACACCCATTGGTTTTGGTTACCTAAAAGTTAAAATATGCGCAAACTTAGCCAAAGTCAAAAGTAAACTCAAAAGTTAATGCAAACTTAGTGGAAAGCAAAAGTTGATGCGAGGTTTGCGGAAAATGAAAGCTGACACAAAGTTAGCAGAATTCAAAAGTTGATGCGAGATTTGCGGAAAAATAAGAATTGACGCGAACTTTGCGAAAAATAAAAGTTGACGCAAGCTTAGTGTAAAAAGAAAGTTGGTGCAAAAATAATGTTGCTAAGCCATTTCAACGTAAATTTTGACTTGGAATGATATTGCTATACAAAGCTTCAATGGAGAGAGATAGAATGAACAAGACAAAGTATGACGTCTCATTAACAAGTTATTGACATGATTGACACAAGAAGCATGACATCGACAAATTGTAACCAAAAGGATGACTTGGTATAGGGGTTGATATGCAAAAAGTTTAAAATTTGGGTAGAAGGACAGGGTAAACAAGACTCGAAGTTCTTGACAATTTATATATAATACACTTTAGCCTTTTCAACAAATCCGTTTTGTGCAGGATTGCTAAAGATTTTTTTTAACTAATCTATTTTATTAATACCCTGCTAATATTGCATATCACGAAACCTTATTTCATTGAGGCATTTTGCCAATCTTCTGTGCCTTGTCTATGTTTCCAGTAATTTCCAACTGTTTCCCGTATCCATTTTGTACTGGCGGATGTCCATAACCTGTTCCAAACGCTCTTTTGGCGCAGGCTTGATAAGAAGTTGGCAAAGGTTGTAGTTCTAGTTTTACACTTGCCTATTGCATTTGCTTAAAAGTTTCTAAGCCTTTTCAATAGATCTGTATTACGCGTATCCTGCAATTATTACATTTTGTGATACCATTTTTTTTGATGCATTTTGTCAAATAGTTTATGTGCTCTACACATTCTACCTGCAAGTGTACCGGGGTATTTGTAACAGCTATATCTAATGAGATTTGCCTTTCCTTTAATCTTTGATGTTTGTCCATACCCTGTTCTAAAGTTCCCATTTGAGCACAGGTAGAGTGGATGCTGGTGAAGGTGGCAGATCTGGCTCTAAGCCTACCAATCGTATTTGCTTGAAAGTTTCCAAATCCTTTTTAACAAATCCGTTTCATGCATATCCTGAAACTATTACATTCCATGAGATGAAATCTCATCGAGGCATTCTATCAAACAGTTTTGTGCCTTGTCTGTGCTTTTCCCATTATGCATGTTATTTGACCAAAATCTTAGAAAGTTTCTAACTTTATTAGCCGATAGGTTTTTTTTAAAAATGTGAGCATTATATCACTCGGAATTGTCTCATGGCATAATCAAAAGATCCACGCCCAAAATTTCCTAAACCCGTTGGTTGTTCTATTGACCGAGTTAATCTTGTATTTTCGTCCATAATTTTATTTAAGGGTTTTCCTTCCCAAATAGGCTTTATGGGGTTGTTATTTTAGTTTAGTATCTCAAGCCTTTAGTTATCCTTGTCTGCAAGGTCTTGTTAATGACTTAGCAAAACTATTATATATATATACATAGATATTTATATTTATATTGGTTTGAGTGATATATATATATACATATACATAGATATTTATATTTATATTGGTTCGAGTGATTTATATGGTGAAAATTAGTTCAGTTATTGTCATCTTTATTACATTGTAAGTTGGATAAAGTTTAGGGGTTGATTTTGGCTAGGATGGTAAATATTAGCCTTATCAATTTTATTAGAATAGTATCTAAAACTTTTAAACTTTCTATCCATAGTAAATAGACCGGGTGATAAAGGTTTTTAGTTATTGAATTATTTAGATTTGAGAGATTGAATAATTCTATCCTACGTTATAGCTTAATGGTACATTATAACTCTTAAGTTGGCTTTCTCTTATTATGGAAATGATAACACTTCATACAGTTTTTGTGTTGATAGTTCTTAAGCAGTGGTGGATTATGTTTAACCCTAATTTGTGACTTTGATGTTAATGATTTGGTTTATCTTTATGTTTATAAATGATATATTTATGAATGGTTGATTGGGTGTTGGTTTATTATTCATAAAGTTCTTGCCTGTTCCTTTTATACTATTACTCAAAAGTTAAACTAGAGTAAGTCAGATTATGACACAATATAGATAGTATGAGTTATCATCGTAAATATATCTTTGTTATCTAATCATATTGAGTTATTACGATAATTATCTTGATAGTTTGTATTGTAGAATAGATTTTTAGTTCTATGACTTGTTTTCTAGTGTATCCTTGCTGCCTTATAGGATTCGCTTTACGACAATGAGAATGGTAAGTAATACTGTTTGTTTTGGTTTCCTTTTGAAGATTTGGTAAAAATTGTTTAGTGTTGGAATATTATGGTCCTGCATTGTGGAGATAGATTCACTTTATGTTGATTAGATGATTGATCATGATGGGATTATTGTTACATTCTTTAAGATCTATAATTAGTGCATCATGTCATATGTTGCATATGTGGTATTATAATTGAAATATTGTTGAAGGACCCTTGTTTTGATGTGCATTTAAGAGTGCATGTGATGTGAGACCATTGTGTTTAGTGGTGTCAAGTGTTTGTGTCATTTGGGAAGATGATTCCAAAGGCCTAGGAGGATGTGATTGTGTGGTGGTTGGCTATGTGTGCATCATGTGAGTTGAGTGAAATGCAATCTTGGTATGTTGCCTCCTATTCATGTTGGTTTGATAATTGTACAAGATGGTTAATGCCTTGCCTTATATAGGGTTTACTAGTTGCAAGTAGGGGGAGTGGCTCTCAATGGGGGCCGGAACCCAAAGAGGTGTCCAAGACAACCCGCTGGAGGGTTTCTTAATCCAGTGATAACCTTAATTATGAGTTAGGGGGAAAGGGTAGAATTCACATTAATCAAGATAAAGTATGCCTCATTCATGGCTCAAGTGCTCATTTAGGCTTAAGATGAGATGAGAAGGCCTGGAATGGCAAGATCATCTGCCTTGTCCTCATGAAAGGTATGTTGGTTCCGCATGAGTTTGTATGGGGGTTGGGGGTCAAGAGAGGCTACCAGGACAACCCAAGATGGGGGATGGGGCCTAGGAAGACCTACTAGGACAACCCATGACAAGCTATGTGATGACACTCCTCCCTAATGCAGTCTAGCACTCCCAGTTGTATTTCCTTCTTCGGTTGTGTGAGTGCCTCTAGAAGTTCAGTTAAGTGAGTAAGTGATGTTTGAGTTGCTTATGCTATTCTTTATTGACTGGTGTTATTTTGGAGTCATGTGTAGTCCTTGCGCCTATTAGTCTATTGTTTTTTTACTGTTGGAGGAAGTAGTGACTCTGTTGTGAATGTCATGTGTACTTGTAGGTGGGAGTCATGTTAGCCTTTTATGTTGTGTTCCTATCTTTGTAATTGTTTCATGTTGTTTGATCTTATTGTTATCTCCTAGCATGGGGGGTGGACCTTAGGGTTCCACATGGTCGGGTGGTTGTACTTATATCTCCATTGGTTTCTCTTGCTATTGTTCGTGTGCGAGAAGGATGTACCTTGTGTAACAGATTTTAGATCTTGATCAAGCTGAGGAGACAGATACTTATGTTCATGTTCCAGTCTTGTATATTAGTAGAATCATGTACTGTTATCTTGATGTATGAACTCCATTGTAATCAGGAAAGCATTTTGTAAACAAGGTAATATAGTACTCTCTTAAAAAGGAAATTATGTATATGCAGAATCCTGATGTTCATATCTGATGATATAATTTGGAATTATATGTGTTTATTCATTTGATGCAACTAAAATTAAAATGAACTATGGTTGTTAGTTAATTCATAATGTTGGTTAGATCTTGTTTTAGTTTGTTAGTAATGCAGCCGTGGAACCCTAGAGGATAAAGCTTAACTTAAATGTTATGAATAATATATTATTGTTGTTATTTCTTTCATTAAATTTTTTTTTTCCTTTTTGTAAATCTTAGCTATGTTACCCTCTGGGTTTCTTGGCGGGGCATTACATTTGGTATCAGAGCACTAGGTTCTAACACCGGGTACTCTAGGTGTATATAAGCCCATTATGTTGTCCTAGTTGCTTAAATTTTGTAGAGTATGTTTTTTGTTTTGTCATCCTCGCCTAACAACATAAGGTTGTCCTTTGGTGGTTTAGTGTAGAAGATGCCTAGAGGTTGAGGTCGAGGTCGGGGTTGAGGTAGGGGACACGGGAGAGGTGGTGGCAGTAACCCATCTCCTAGTTCTCCTTGTGAGAGTGCTCAGGAAGGTGGGGGTCAAAATATAAAGAATCAGGGTCAACTTGAGTAATCGCAGTTGCGTCATCTACTTGAGGAGGTCCTTGCCCGCCTAGGTCCTAGATAGGAGGTAAATCAGCCAGAGGCGAGGGAAAGAGAAAGGTCTCCTAGGAGAAGAGAGATGAGAGAAAAATAGGGGGCTATCTTAGCAGGCCACATGAGAGACCTTTTGAGGGCACACCCTCCCACTTTTGATGGTTCTGGTAATGGGATGGAGGCAAAAAATTGGTTGATAGATTTAGGCAGGTGTTTTGCCATGCACCCATATGGTAGTAACACCAAGGTGAGATGTGCCATCTTGCACCTTAGGGGTTTTTCTTCTACATGGTGGCGTTTGGAGGAGCATAAGTTACATTTGGACATTGGTACAGTTTCTTGGGAATTATTCTTGGAGAGGTTTAGAGCTCGTTTGCTATCAGATCATTGGAAGCTGCGTCGTGCTGACGAGTTCCATGAGTTGAGACATATGGCTATGTCAGTAGAGCAGTATAAGCATAGATTCTATGAGCTTAAGCAGTACGCAGACATTGGCAATGATGAGGCTATGTTGGTTCAGCACTTCATTAGGGGCTTGAATGCCCATATTAGTGGAGGAGTCTGTGTCTTTGAGCCTAAGACCATGGAGGTGGCAGTTGAGAAGGCCCATCTAGTAGAGGAAAATTTGGCCATGGCTCTTGGAGGCCATACAGGTGTATAGATTGGTAGTGCGCCTCCGACAGGTGTTAGGTCTCGTGGTGGTCAGTCTCAGGCAGTAGGTTCTTCTAGAGGTCATCATGCACCCACTAAGGGTGAACAACAACAACAACAGTATTCCTAGTCAAAGCCAAAGAATTCTTAGCCTCAGCAAGGTGGTGGTACTTAGTTGGGGAAAAACTGTAATTGGCAGCGGGCCAAGAATTATCATCCCAATCAGCTAGTTCAAAGCACACCGTTTGTAGTTAGTAGAGATAGTTTTCAGCAGTCCAATGCTTTCTTAGGTCGTGGATGTTATGGCAGAGGTACAAGATGTTTCTCTTGTGGCCAGCAGGGCCACATAGCCAGGTAGTGTCCACAGAAGAATGCTGCAAGATTTAGTCAGAGGCCGATAGCTTTAGAGCCGACAGTAGGTGATGCAAGGAGGTCTCATAGAGTGTTTGCAGCAGTTGATCACCTCTAGGCAGAGCATTAGGGGATAGTCTTGGAGACCGTAGGTAGAGGATGGGCAGCTTTCTTTGGAGCTCGTGCGCGTTCTGTAGCATCGGGGGTTGACCCTTAGGGGTAGGGGCATAGAGTAGGTAAGGGTCCAATGGGATCCTAATGATGAGACTTTAGCTTCTTGGGAGATTGTGTCATGATGTGAGATCTCTACCCTTATCTTGTTGCAGGCTTCCAGGAGTAAGCCTGATCCTAGGGGGGAGGATGTGGTGCCCCTCATTTTTTGCTTTCTGTTAGACTGTTAGTTGTTAGGTCTGGACATTATGATATCTTGTTTGATGAGGGATTTACTATTATGATGTTTAGTTTGATGATACTCTATTGGTGTTAGATTACTACTATGATGACATTTGATGATATTGTTAGTACTGGTGTTTTATGCTTATGTTATGATCAGTTATGGACTTAATTGATTATGTGGATCCATATTACTATGTGCATTATGTGATCATCTGATGATGTTCTTATCTAGCTGTTCAGTTACTGATAAATATGCATGATGTGGTTACTTGTTGATGTGTTTTGTGAAGGGGACAATGTCACATTACTCATGCATGAGTACCCTGCTACGCTGTGATTCCCTTTCACGGAGTGTCTGATTGGATGATTATATATATATATTTGTGTGTGTGTGTGTTCGACCCTTTCGTTTGCTGCAAGTTACAGGTACTAGGCATCGACTCCACTTGAATCGACAGGTTTTAGCATGCCTTAAATCCAATGGAGAATTGATGAACGGAGATGACATAAGGTCCCTCAGTTTGTCACCATCCTCGAAGAGGATGAGTTTTTAGTCTTGTGTCCTGTTGGTATGGTCGGTTTGGGGCATGATGGTAAGTCACTGTTGTTGATCATGTTTAGTCATCAGATATTGGTTGGCATGTGGTTTTTCTAGGTCGATTTGTGTGACTATTATTTTGGTTGTTAGCTTCATTAAAATTAGAGATTGTTAGTCTACTTTAAAAAATAAATAAATAATAAATTTGATGAGGTATATAAAGTATTTGTTTTCAAAACGGGAATTTAATTGATAATAGTGATATAAAAAATTATATATATATATGTGTGTGTGTGTGTGTTGATAAAAATAAATTTAAAATTTTATGAGTTGTCATAAAAACGTATTTATAGAAAATACTAAAATAATAAAACATAAAGTAATTATGGTCTGGTTGTAAATGATATATATATATGGAAATCTGTAGGAAAGTGGAGGGAAGGAGAATTTATGGCCATTATGGAAGGGAATCCTCGGGAAGATAATGGGGGAAATCCTCATCTGAGGCATGGATAATTTTGGGGGCCTGCATGGTAAAGAGGGGAGGTTTAGACTCAAGAAGAAAAAAAAAGGAGGATGCTGAAGGCTCTTCGGGCATTATACACAACACATTTTGGAGGCAGAGTATACATAACTCAATGGGCTAGGATCCAACAAATGTTTCTGCATGTAAGTTTCATAATATCTGGTGATTGCTCCTGCATGTAAGTTTCTTATACATTTGTAATGTTTGTGTACGGTTCCTGGAATCATATCTTGCGATAATGTTTCCTTGAGGTTTTTGTTTAATGGTTATTGTGCCTTAGACTTGAAGTTCTTGACGATTTATATATAATACACTTTAGCCTTTTCAACAAATCCGTTTTGTGTAGGATTGCTAAAGATTTTTTTTAACTAATCTATTTTATTAGTACTCTGCTAATATTGCATATTACAAAACCTTATTTCATTGAGGCATTTTTCCAATCTTCTGCGCCTTGTTTATGTTTCCAGTAATTTCCAACTGTTTCTCATATCCATTTTGTGCTGGCAGATGTCCATAACCTGTTCCAAACGCTCTTTTGGCGCAGGCTGGATAAGAAGTTGGCAAAGATTGTAGTTCTGGTTTTACACCTGCCTATTGCGTTTGCTTAAAAGTTTCTAAGCCTTTTCAACAGATCCGTATTACGCGTATCCTACAATTATTGCATTTCGTGATACCATTTTTTTCTTTGATGCATTTTGTCAAATAGTTTATGTGCTCCAGAGATTCTACCTGCAAGTGTACCGGGGTATTTGCAATAGCTATATCTGATGAGATTTGCCTTTCCTTTAAGCTTTGATGTATGTCCATACCCTGTTCTAAAGTTCCCATTTGAACACAGGCAAAGCAGATGCCGGTGAAGGTGGCAAATCTGGCTCTAAGCCTGCCAATCGCATTTGCTTGAAAGTTTCTAAAGCCTTTTAAACAAATCTGTTTCATGCATATCCTGAAACTATTACATTCCATGAGATGAAATCTCATTGAGACATTTTGTAAAACATTTTTGTGCCTTGTCTGTGCTTTTCCCACTATGCATGTTGTAGACACCCAAAATTGACGTAATTATCATTAGTATCAAATATTGCATTAGCTATCATCTGCATTTGTCTAACACACTTGAGCAATTTCCCTATCACTTATTTCTTCTATTAATTAAATAAATTCATATTTATTTAATTAATTCATTAGCTATTTCTTCTATTTTTTCTAATCTATAATTAAATAATCTTTAATTATTTAATTATCTCTATTTGTATCTATTTTAATTAAATAAATCTTATTTATTTAATTAAATATTCCTTTCATAAGCCCACTTTCCAATTAATTAAATAAATTTTATTTATTTAATTAATTTCTCTTATCATTTATCTTCATGAGCCGACATGTGTGCCTCTTTTATTTAAAAACATGTGTGGTGCTACATCTTTTATTTAATATCTTTCACATGTAGTACTTTTTTATGTACACGGTCACACATAAGCCTTATCTTCCCTCCACTTGTCATCTACACATTCATCTATGACTATCAATTAATCTTAGCCATTCACATAGCCACCAAATCTCTACCGTTGATTGATTTTGGTCGAGGTCTATATAAACACCCTCTCATTCCATACTACATCTATCCATCATTTTCATATAGCGTCTACATTATCATCTTGAGCATATTGAGCACTTTAGCATTCATCTAGCATATTATCATTATCATCCATCCATCATGGCAGCTTTTATCTTCATAATTGTTCATTGTTGAGAAGCAATCCACATCATAAACAAGGAATCATACAATCTAGGTGATATTGTTCTTGAATTGCATGCTTTTGATTTCACTTGGATTCAATTATTTGATGGTGGTAGGATTATGTTTTCAATTATATGCTTGATCTTATTAACCTGATTTTTACCTATCACACATTTAATTCGACCTAAATCTTAGAAAGTTTCTAATTTTATCAGCTGATAGTTTTTTTTAAAAATGTGAGCATTATATCACTCAGAATTGTCTCATGCCATAATCAAAAGATCCACGCCCAAAATTTCCTAAACCCATCGGTTGTTCTATCAATCGAGTTAATCTTATATTTTCGTCCATAATTTTATTTAAGGGTTTCCTTTCCTAAATAGGCTTTATGGGGTTGTTATATTAGTTTAGTATCTCAAGCCTTTAGTTATCCTTGTCTGCAAGGTCTTGTTAATGACCTAGCAAAACTATTTATTATATATATAAATATATACATAGATATTTGTATTTATATTTATATTGGTTTGAGTGATTTATATGGTGAAAATTAGTTCAGTTATTATCATCTTTATTACATTGTAAGTTGGATAAAGTTTAGGGGTTGATTTTGGCTAGGATGGTAAATATTAGCCTTATCAATTTTATTAGAATAGTATCTAAAACTTTTAAACTTTCTATCCATAGTAAATAGACCGGGTGATAAAGGTTTTTAGTTATTGAATTATTTAGATTTTAGAGTTTGAATAATTATGTCCTACGTTGTAGCTTAATGGTACATTATAACTCTTAAGTCGGCTTTCTCTTATTATGGAAATGATTATGCTACCACTTCATACAGTTTCTGTGTTGATAGTTCTTAAGCAGTGGTGGATTATGTTTAAACCTAATATGTGACTTTGATGTTAATGATTTGGTTTATCCTTACGTTTATAAATGATATATTTATGAGTGGTTGATTGGGTGTTGGTTTTGTTGGGTCTCAAAAATGCAGGTTGTGGATCATAAGGGGATGCCAGTTAAGTGGCTCAAGAGGAAACTAGCAGGCAACATATTATATGAAAGCAAAAGATTTCCCAAATCTAAGGATATAGGATCCTGAATTTTTTTTGTGAAAATTGTTGAAATTTTTAGTTCCAACATAGGCTCCGTCTGGGGATGTATGTCCCTTGTGGGCATAGCAAGATCCCAGATTTCTGGAGGAGCAGACCAGTGCCTACTCCATTGGGCGACAGAGTCCAATTATTCTCTCTGCCCTAAAATGATATGGTTCTGAGAAACCATATCATAACTGATGGCTCAAGGCCATCAGAAAAAGAGAGGTTTATATTTTCCCCTATCATATACTTTGTTTTCGTCACGCTGTAATGAAACAAATCTAATCATATTACTAAGATTTGCATGATTGGTCATATCCATATTTAATTGATTAGTGATGTTGGTATATTCTTCACCATTACGCATTTGAAAACCATATGCAATCTAAGAACTCCCAAATGATAGGTCAAACCCATTTTTATCATGATATTTTAAGTAACAATATTCACTATCATCCCCCAAATGATAATTCTCTATATGAACTAAAAAATAGGCAAAATCAGACTGTATTTGATATTCACTTTTTTTAATGTTAGCATCATCTAATGGTATTATATCAGATTCAAAGTTGTCACCACTACCTTCAGCACTATATGTACTTTCCTCATACAGCTGTGATATCCAGACTTCATTATTACAAGGTTTGATAGAACTTATCTCTGGACAATCTTTGCTATGAAACTCATAATCACTAGATGTTTCTACCTCAACTGAATATGATCCTGATGTTATCCTTTCATGCCAATTGTATGGTCTACTATCATGCAAAGTATCCTCACTGTCAAAGCATATGTATGATGGACATGAAACTTTCAAATCACCCCCATGTGCATATTTTTGATATTCTATGGTGAGTAACTATGAGATTTGATCACTGTCAAGTGAATATGCCTCTTCATCCATCATGTTTCCAACATTTTCTTGATCTCTTTCAATATTACCACAATGCTCAAGATCATTAAAATCAGATACACCTATTTTGTTAGCATGTTCACAAGATGACACATCACTTTGGTTATCTGAAGGCACTTCATCCCTCTCATAATTTAGATCTGAATGCACATGAAATTCTTGTTCAGAAATATCTTGGCAAAGTATCACCTCATCTTCTTTTACTATGTTATCATACAACGGATTTGAACAAACCTGAAAATTATCCTCAGACATGTATATTTTCTCCTCATCGTCATCTTGTCCTGATTGCAAATACTCATTCCCCTCTTCTTCCCAACACTGTTGGTTATTTTCCTCTTCCTCCCAACACTGCTGATCCATATATGGTGGTGGGTGGGTGGGTAAAAACTCTGTCTTATATAAGGACTGATAGTAAGCATTGCGATGCAGCATATATTGCCAGTATTGCGGGGCATAGTACTGTCCTAGAGGTGGATAGTATTGAGGAATGTTACTTGCATTTATAAGCTGGGGCTCTTGTGGTGGCTTATTATGTTGGATAGGGTTATGGTATGGATCATGAGGCACTCTTGGAGTATATGGAGCATATGTGTTTTGAGAGGGTGCATGTGAATTGACATCACCACTCTGTTTACGTGGAGGGATAGGTTTTGGTGGTTCCAGTACTTGGATGCCCAATTGTGCCAGCTGTCTATCCAATCCTACTATTTGTCTATCTAGTTCTTTGCTTTTTTGTATCATCTGTGATCTCCTAAGCCGTTGTTCTAGCCATTCTAAATACATTTCTAATTCCTGATCAATCATGCTATTAAAGTCAACATCAGTTTGATCAATAAACTTCCCCTCATCATGTGGGCTGTTATAGTCATTATTTTCATTTGCATACCCATCATTTAATGGTTCTCCTTCATGTCTCCTTAGTTCAAAGAACGCATCTAAAGGGGGTATATTATATTTTTTCATGTTCAATCAGTTTTATTTTCAGAGTCACCACCTCTTATGAGAAGAGGAAAATCTCATCTTTCTGGGTTCTTGCCAGTAGAGTCTTTTGATTAAAACTTGAGATTTGACTCTATACCAAATGGCTTTAGATTTTCAGGCAAACTGTCCCCAGCAAAGTCGCCAATTTGTTGGGTCTCAAAAATGCAGGTTGTGGATTCTAAGGGGATGCTAGTTAAGTGGCTCGAGAGGAAACTAGCAGGCAACATATTATATGAAAGCAAAAGATTTCCCAAATCTAGGGATATAGGATCCTAAATTTTTTTTGCGAAAATTGTTGAAATTTTTAGTTCCAACAGGTTTATTATTCATAAAGTTCTTGCCTGTTCCTTTTATACTATTACTCAAAAGTTGAACTAGAGTGAGTCAGATTATGATACAATATAGATAGTATGAGTTATCGTCGTAAATATATCTTTGTTTTCTAATCATATTGATTTATTGCAATAATTATCTTGATAGTTTGTATTGTAAAATATATTTTTAGTTCTATGACTTGTTTTCTAGTGTATCCTTGCTGCCTTATAGGATTCGCTTTATGACAATGAGAATGGTAAGTAAGAGTGCTTGTTTTGAGTTCCTTTTGAAGATTTGGTAAAAATTGTTTAGTGTTAGAATATTATGGTCCTGCATTGTGGAGATAGATTCACTTTATGTTGATTAGATGATTGATCATGATGGGATTATTGTTACATTCTTTAAGACCCATAATTAGTGCATCATATCATATGTTGCATATGTGGTATTATAATTGAAATATTGTTGAAGGACCCTTGTTTTGATGTGCATTTAAGAGTGCATGTGATGTGAGACCATTGTGTTCAGTGGTGTCAAGTGTTTATGTCATTTGGGAAGATGATTCTAGAGGCCTAGGAGGGTGTGACTGTGTGGTGGTTGGCTATGTGTGCATCATGTGAGTTGAGTGAAATGCAATCTTGGTATGTTGCATCCTATTCATGTTGGTTTGATAATTGTGCAAGATGGTTAATGCCTTGCCTTGTATAGGGTTTACTAGTTGCAAGTAGGGGGAGTGGCTCTCAATGGGGGCTAGAACCCAAAGAGGTGTTCATGACAACCCATTAGAGAGTTTCTTAATCCAGTGATAACCTTAATTATGAGTTAGGGGGAAAGGGTAGAATTCACATTAATCAAGATAAAGTATACCTCATTCATGGCTCAAGTGCTCGTCTAGGCTTGAGATGAGATGAGAAGGCTTGGAATGGCAAGATCAACTGCCTTGTCCTCATGAAAGGCATGTTGGTTTTGCATGAGTTTGTAAGGGGGCCGGGGGTCGGGAGAGGTTGCCAGGACAACCCTGAATGGGGGCTGGGGCCTAGGAAGACCTACTAGGACAACCCATGACAAGCTATGTGATGACACTCCTCCCTAATGCAGTCTAGCACTCCCAGTTGTATTTCCTCCTTCGATTGTGTGAGTGCCTCTAGAAGCTCAGTTAAGTGTGTAAGTAATGTTTGAGTTTCTTGTGTTGTTCTTTATTGACTGGTGTTGTTTTGGAGTCATGTGTAGTCCTTGCACCTGTTAGTCTATTGTTTTTTTTACTGTTGGAGGAAGTAATGACTCTATTGTGAATGTCATGTGTACTTGTAGGTGGGAGTCATGTTAGCCTTTTGTGTTGTGTTACTATCTTCTTAACTATTTCATGTTGTGAGACCTTATTGTTATCTCCTAGCACGGGGGGTGGACCTTAGGGTTCCACATGGTCGGGTGGTTGTGCTTATATCTCCATTAGTTTCTCTTGTTGTTGTTTGTGTGCAAGAAGGATGTACCTTGTGTAATAGATTTCAGATCTTGATCAAGCTGAGGAGATAGATACTTATGTTCATGTTCCAGTCTTGTATATCAGTAGAATCATGTACTGTTATCTTGATGTACAAACTCCATTGTAATCATGAAAGTATTTTGTAAACACTTGAGGTAATGTAGTACTCTCTTAAAAAGGAAATTGTGTATATGCAAAATCCTGATGTTCTTATCTGATGATATAATTTGGAATTGTATGTGTTTATTCATTTGATGCAATTGAACTTAAAATGAACTATGGTTGTTAGTTAATTCATAATGTTGGTTAGATCTTGTTTTAGTTCATTAGTAATGCAACTGTGGAATCCTAGAGGATAAAGCTTAACTTAAATGTTATGAATAATATATTATAGTTGTTATTTCTTTAGTTAAAAAAAATATATTTGTCCGTTTTGTAAAGTTTAGTTGTGTTACCCTATGGGTTCCTTGGTGGGGCGTTATAGAAATAGAATGACAAGTGGTTAAAGAAGTGGGATATTAATATGTAGGAATGCTCAAATGTTAAATAGGAAATAAAAAATATGTTAGAGAAAAATTTAGGAACATCATGTGGACTAATCAAATGGGATGAAAAAAATCTTACTATATCAAAGAATTCAACCCCACGTGGGACCATGAGGAAAAATCCTACATAGGAGTGAATATTAAATGGAAAGCAAAAATGTTGATAGTACAGCTAAGGACTAGCTCGCACCATGTTAGGTGTGAAATGTGAAGGTGGAGGATTCCCAAAGAGGAGTGGGAAAAGAGAGTGTGCCTCTTATACAACAAAGGTATGGTAGAGACGGAATGACATTTCATCATGGAGTTCTTAGCTTATGAAGACATACGTGGCAGCTATGAAGACACTTTGAAGGACAACAATTTAAGCACCTTGTTTGAAGAGGCAAGATTGGGTAGAACTACAAATTTTTTGATCAAAATCCACAACAAAAGGTCTAAACTTGAGAAGGGGTTGCAAACTGTTTAACGATTCGTTGCCCTTTTTTTTGGTTGGGGTTGTGTGTGATTCTGGGTCCCATAGGTTGTTGTGGCCTCATGGACGTTATTAAAACCTTTCATTCATTCATTCATTCATTCATTAGTAAGTTTAATGGCGATTATGATGCAAACTATAAGTGGGTAAAATGAATAAATGGTTAATAGTTTCTTAGAGTTATACAATGAAAGAAAAAAAATAAGGGAGAATGACAAAGAATTTGGAAAAACATAGTCTCTATTATGTGCAAAATAATTATATGTTTATAGGACACTCCAATTTGTATGGAACCCAACTAATCTTTGCTACTCAACTAGTAATTTTTAGCCTACTTACAAAGACTTTTTGCAATACAATTTATCCTTTGATTAAGCCCAACTATACCTAAGATTCTTTATTCAGTATCTTTTAGAAGGAATAATTAACTTTTATGCTGACATAGTGACATTTGACCTTCCCACCAGAACAAGAACTGAAAGGTCTCTTCTGCATCTCTAGTCAATAACCATTGCTTCAAGATCTCATGATACTGCAACTGCCATCTATGTGTTTGTTGATTCTTTAACTATTTCTGGAACACCTCTACCAGTCTACACAATTTGACATAATTGACAAGAGATGTTTATTATTATCCATTTGTTAGTCCTAGAATAGTGTTTTCATATATCCATGTTTCAAGGTCAAGATTTTATCCTACATGGCTTCACTATGCTTGACTAGCAACACACGACACCCAAATGACACACTTTGCTTTGTATGGTTTTGATTCATACTCTATTTTTATAACACAAGTCTCTACTTCATCTTGTGTGCTCATGTGGCATTGTAAGTACTAAAAAATGCACATGTTGACATTTTGAGTCTGATAATGATTAATGCCCTCAAAATCTTCAATAATAGAAAAAATGGTAACCAAATCTAGCTATCAAGACAAATCTTGTCATTCAAATCCCTTATTCCTATTCAACATGCCTCATGGCTCCTTCTATCCCCTTAGTGTCTTTACATTCTTTTTGGGTTTCTAATGCTTGTGTTTTGCATGGTTGGGTGAAACCTCCATATTTATATAGGAATCATTATGTAGATTTCACAATAATCTCATAATCATTGTGACTATTATGAAATTATCATGATGATCTTGCATTTACCCTCAATTTTTTGCAACCCCTAGGAACTTTTCAAAAACATCATGATGGTTTCATAAGTGTTGTGGTAGTTACAAAATTGCCTCCTACTATACATTGGTAGTGTCATTGAAATCATCTATGTAGGTGTGTTGTATCTTTATATTTCTTCTCACTTGGATTCTTCATGTCACCTATGATGTGAGCATAACCCTTCATAAGGCACATTTATTCCATATAAATTGACACAATCATGGTAGAGAATCTAGATAAAGATTTTCAAACCATGCAACAAATGATAACACTCAACAAAATACACAACATATAATAGAGAATTCACACAATGAACTAATTTATTGGTTCACACAAAATTATTTCATAGCTTCAAGAGATTTAATACTATTTAGGCTTTAGCATTTCAATACAACATAGATCTCATGAGATCTCTCAAATACTATGCTACAATTGCTCTCCTTCACAATTATCTCTAAATGAATTTTGGTCACCTTATAGGGAGAAAGATGTATAAAATGATGTCAATGTAGAAACATAGTACACCATCCAAGGTACATGGAATACCCATATTAAATGATTTGAACCTTGAGTCAACCTTGGAATTGGGCACATCACCTTGTAATGTGTAGATTCACCACCTTTGGTTGTACATCAAGATATAAGTCTCAAACCTTAATGTAGCTCCGTATTTGAACCCTCCTAGGAGCAATAATCAAATAGATAACCTCCTTGCATGATGTAAGATTAAATAATTTAGCACACAGTCTAATTTAAGGCATCATTTTACAATGAAATCATGATGTGGCTTACAATGAAGCATCAAAATACAATTTAATGCATGCGTCATGCTCAAGATGCTTATTAAACCTTAAGTTCAAAACATGGTGATGATTAGCTAAAAATGTGGTATCATGTAGCTAGATGATTACTAACTATGCCTAAAATGATTGTTTTGAACTATAGAAAAAATGTAATTGTGGTAATGCAAAATCATAGAAACACTTCTAAAATACCTATAAAACACAACAAACATAAAAAATAATAATTTTTGGTTGATGTATGACTACTTTTAGGCTTGTGATGATCTTGCATCATACACCCTGGGTAACTGAAAAGTGAGTCTCTCACTTGCATTCAAGGATTTTAGTTAAAGGAAACCTATAATAGTCTACCTCAAATTAGACATCCATGAAGAGTCTTCAACTAATTTATCTTTCCATTTAACCAAGTGGTCATCATAACTTTTGTTTCTAGTTCTTATTAGTGTAGGTTTTTTTATTTTCCTTATGTTAGGGGATATTTCTTTTTGCTACACATATTATTAAGCTTGCTTAGATTAATTAGGCATGACTATTATGAGAGCCCATGACATAATCCATCAGTTACATGTGTCACTCTTATCCACTTTGGGGTAGTTGAGTCTCACACCCTCTTTTAGATTTCTTGGCCATCTCTCATAGCCATTTGTTTGTCTTTAGTAGGTGTAACCATGTATGTTAGCATTTACCAAGTAGGTAAAACTCTTGCCTATTCTAGGTACTTGGAGTTATTATTCCTCTTGGATGTATATGCCTTTGTTTTGCTATATACAACACTCACCTCTCACATCTTCTAGTTAGTGAGAGTAATGTGAACATTTCCTAAATTCTCTCACATTATTGTCTCATGAATTCTCTCTTTTTATGATATTCTCTCCATTTCGCTATTTTGATCTTCGATCATCTATCAACTAGAGTGCATGTGATCTATTGTTGACAATATTTATTGGTTCAGATTCCTATTTCTCATAGAATCTAACATGGTATTAGAGATTTATTGTTTGGATTAGTTTATTTTATTGTCCTATAATTTGAGAGATTTCAAGATAATTATTGCTAATATTTTTCTCAAAAACCTAGTATGCTCTTCTCTTGCATCCTTGGATAATCTAGAGAAGTAGAACAATTTAAAAGAAAAATTTAAGCACATGGTAATACTCTCATTTTGCATATGTGTTCTTTTTAAATATGGGTGATTACAACTTTTTAGTAATCTTGGTAGCATTTTTAGCTATTCCATAATGTCTGAGAGGCTCGAGAAAGTCAAGATTGGCTTTCATTTCATCAAAATTAGCTATCAAAGGATCAAGTTGTAGACAAGGGTTTGAAGCATGGATCTAGTGGGTAGCTCTCATTTTAGAGCAATTTTAGTCCAAACAAATCTCACCATCATGCTCAGAAGGATTGAAAACATAAAGACTGATTATCAAATCATTGAATTTAGAGTTGGGAGCCTTTGAGGCAAATTTTTCCCCAAGCCATACAGCCCCTTCTACACCATACTATATAGATTTTTTGAAAAAAAAATTGTAGTGTCGTGCTCACTAGCAACAATGCCTACCACTAGGACTATGTGCAACCACTACCACCAACAGGTTGCACAACACCCACACAAGCATGTGCCACCGTTCGCACAACCTCTACCCAGGAATATTCCCCCAAATATTCCCCAAAACCACTATTTTCACCATAGGCAGTTTTGTACCTTGCTTTTGGTGGTTTCTCATTTGAATTGAGCAAGTTTTGGCTAATGAAGGCAATTTCCAAGAATAGAAGGGTGATTTTAGAATCTTATGTTTTTTAATGATAACATCAACATGATGTCAATCATCTAAACACCCTCCAACCTTGACCCCTCTCCGTTGGAGTTTTTACATTTTGTAGTTTAACTTTGGGTAGCCATATCTTGAGCTCACAACCTACTTTCTCTGAGCAATTTTTTTTATTTGGGCTATTTTTCCATGCTCTTCATAGAGATGCAAGTATTTTCTAATTTTGATGCACAATTTCAATCTCCCCCTTAATGTGATAATGGAGTTGTCCTAGATTACTAGTTGGTGACTACTCATATTGGCCACTAAGGTCATTTCAATCCAATTTGAGACCTGTCAAAGTAACGGGCTCAATTCCAGCAAAATTTGAGACGTATCAAATAAATAGGCTCAATATGCCTAGTATTTGTATTTGAGTGTATACTCTACATGATTGTATTTGTATTTGAGTGTATACTCTATGCCTTGTATTTGTATTTGAGTGTATACTCTATGATTGTATTTGTATTTGAGTGTATACTCTATGACTTGTATTTATATTTGAGTGTATACTCTATGCCTTGTATTTGTATTTGAGTGTATACTCTATGATTGTAATTGTATTTGAGTGTATACTCTATGACTTGTATTTATATTTGAGTGTATACTCTATGACTTGTTATTGTATTTGTATTTGAGTGTATACTCTATGACTTTGTGTATTCAATTGTATACTTTATGACTTCGTATATTTGAGTGTATACTCCATGACTTTGTGTTTTCAAATGTATACTACATGATTTGTGTGTACTCCATGACTTATGTATGCTCAAATGCACACTTCATGACTTACTTGTATTCATGTGTATACTTCATATTCGTGCGTATACTTGCATGTTACATGTATGCTTCATGCCTTATGTATTACGTGTGTATAATTTGTGAATTGCATGCATGCTTCATGCTTTATGTGTTACATGTGTGTATTGTATGTATGCTTCATGCTTGTGTGTTACGTGTGTATATTTTGTATGCTTAATGCTTTGTGTATCAAGTGTATGCTATATGTTTCATGTATTATGCATGTACATGTGTGTATTATACACTATGTTCATACTTTTGTGTATTATGCGTATAAGTTTTGTATGCTTCATGTGTATGATATTTGTGTGTGTATACTTCACATATTCCATGTATCTAGGTCTATGCTTCATACATGTATACTTCGTATATATATGTGTGTGTGCTTCAAAACAAGTTACTCCATGTGTGTATGCTTCAAAACAAGTTACTCCATGTGTGTTTAAGATACATTATGTAAAGGCCAAATCTCTAGAGCCTTATTTGTCAAACACTTCTTGGGTTAAAAAGCCCTAACAAATTAACTTATTTAAAATAAAAATATTATTAGTCCCCAAATGTAATAATAAAGAGTTGTAACCAATAAAGTGAGAAAGTGTGACCTCCTCAAATGAGAGAACAATTTAAGGAAGACATCCAAACATCATTAAAGGATTCAAAGTAATAATGATGTGACTCCAAATGCGGAAAGCTGTGACCTTTCAAAGGAGAAAGACTATGATCCCTCAACAATGAATTATAAAAGGAGGAATCATTCGTAAAAATCATCAATAGGAAAGAAACCTATCAATCAACTCGGAGGGAACAATCATAACAACTTGACATTGTTAAGGATAAAATCTAAAGACCTAGTTTGACTACAAATTCTCAAACAAAAATCTAATTGTCACGAAAGCTTAGATATAAGTTGGATTGAGATAAGAATACTAACAACAATTTTCAAAGAAATCAATTTAGGACCCTAATGGTTTTAGAAGTATATTCTAATTATGATTGCTTGAGGACAAGCAATCTTGGGTGGGGTGGACTGTCATGTCCCAATATTGAGGCATTGTTTAAATTAAAGATTTAAACATTATGTTAAAAGACGATGAAGTCGCTTTCGTAAAATGTGGTGTTTAAATAAACATATATAATATAATTAATATACAATACTTAATAAATGATATTAAATAATATTATTATATAAATATTATTCTAATATAATATTAATCAATAATATTATATTAAATAATTATTATATTGAAATATAATTTATTAACAAGAATATATTATTATATTCATAAATGATAAATATAATTATAATATATAATATATAAGATATAAATATTAAATAATATAAATATATATTATTAAATATCAATATAATTACTAAATTAAATATTATTCAATAATATAAATATATAAATAAAGAATAAATATATTTACATTCCATATAAGACAAAAGTCTTATGCAAAAAATAATGAAAAATAAAAAAGGTGTGATCAGCAAAAGGAAGACCACGTTTGAGGATCAAGAAAGAAATGAAGTATATATGTGAAGTAATTAGCAAATAATAGGCAATGACTCTTATTTAAGGGTCATGCTAACGTGAAGGGCTGCAAGGCAACGGATTTAGCTAAGGAAGAGAGCAACGATTATATCAGACAATAATTAATAATAGTTTCCAAAACAAGCGATTAATAATAGTTTCCAAGCAACGATCACATTGTGGACCTTGACAACGATTATTATTCATTGTTATGTTAAAGGGTATGATCTCTTGAAAAGAGGCGATCAAATATGAAAGAGTATGCTGTAAGATATGAAAGGAGGCAACGAATGAGAATCATCTTTTCAAAAAGGTATATTAAATAGGCAATTCAAATATAAATAAATCACTGAAGGGATCTATTTCAGGCATCTCATCTCATCATCGAATGTGAACCATCATCATCCATTAGTGAATATTCATCAAATAGGAAATACATTATGGATAACCGTGATATAATATCTAAGACAACAACAAGGCACCAAACAACGAACCCATTAAAGAAGAACCCAACGATTCACAAGGATAATCATGCTAAGAATCGTATAAGGAAAAGTAATCAATATTATTTGAAGGTTTGGGTAAGAATAGTCATACGGGTATGATGAAAGAATGTGCCTTATCATGTGGCAAGATATATAAGGGAAATCAATAATAAGCAGCAAGCAATTCAAATCCATAAACAATCAAGCCATCATCCATCGATCAATCACTACTAAATTTCATCACCCTTCATCAACACATTAGGCATAAATTAGGAAAACACAGATCTGCACAAGAGAATTAAGGCAACTCAAAGGTATGATGTATTTAATTTTGTGTTATTATGATATATATATATATATATATATACATGATTCCAATATATATATATATATATATTGGAATGATGTATATATATACAACATTCTGATAGCCGCTATTACTTCATCCAAGAAGGAATGGTAGGTATTGTAGGGAAAGGTGGAGTAATTCCATCCTATATATAGATCCCAAGGGCTGGGATATAGTTCCTGAAGCCGGGTCAAGAGATTTTGTATCGATCCCAAGGGCTGGGACATAGTTTCCCAAAGCTAGATCAAAGATTCTGTATAGACCCCAAGGGCTAGGACTTAGTTTCCCGAAGCTGGGTCAGAGATGGTTTCAGCACACCCTAGTCATGTAAAGCCTATTTCCTTGATGAAGAATAGGAGGGGAAGATATGGATCTTGAAATATGTTTAATATCTACCCTAATGTACTTATGAAATATATTATAGAATAGTCATCAATAGTGAATGACAAGAAGGAAATGAATGATCCTTTGATAAGAATGAAATATTTATATTATCTTTGATATTATTAGATACTAAAATTTATTGATCTCTAACATTTCTAATGTCTCTTTGAGAGACACTTTGAATGTAGATTTAGGTTTAAGTGTTGAACCACTAGAAAGGGGACATTACATTAGTTCACGTAGGAGCTCCATGAGTTGCATTGGAAAGCAACCAAACATATACTCCACTATGTGCATGGCACTCATAGTTATGGGATTCAATATGTAGTGGGTGTGGATATTGACCTGGTGGGACATGTTGGTGCCTGCATAAACATTCAGGTTTCAAGCATTTAAATATGTAGGCACCTTCTCAAAAAATCTAAAAAATTCAAAGTCTTTTGGCCTTTGCAGTTGAAAGGTGCAAAACACAGTTTTAAATGCATGTATCTTTGTATATACAAAGGGGTTTGTATGTAAAAATGCAAATATACCTTGGCGGGCTTGCAGAAATTTCAATCGGCCTTTGAAAATGGTAAAAAATGGTTGTATGCATCTTTGTATACATATTGGGTTTACATATACATTGAGGAATCTATCACAGATTCCAGAAATTTTCCCTGCTTGTATATGAGGGTTTGCATGTATATTTGTGTTGTATGTTTAGACATGCAATAGGTAGATGCAAAGGAAAACATGCAAAGAAATTATACATTGGCGGCATACAAGCGAAACATACAAGGGAAATATACATTGCAAAGATGCAAGCCAACATACAAGAGGAAATGTACGTAGCCGACATGCATTTGCTACAATGGAAGGGGTTTGTATGTGCGAGATGCAAGTGCAATATACATTCGCCACATACAACGGAAAGATACATTCGTTGATGCATATACAATGAAAAGATACAAGGGGTCTTGTATATTCGGCAACATAGAAAGCAGAATGTATATGCGATAGGTGCTCGTCATATGCAAAGTGAAAAGTGCAAGGGGCCGATATACAAAAGGTGAGGCCCACCGATTGCATATTTTAGCGATTGTATGTTCGCACATACAATCAAATATGCATTCAAAAATATACAAGCCAGATTTGAAATGAGCATGCATTCTGGTTGATAAGGTTGAAGTCTGCTGTTTGTATGTATAATCTACTTGTATGTCCGCATTGTATATGCGACATACATTGGTCATATACAAAGGAAGAACATGCAACCTAAACGTGAAAAGGAATATGTATTGTGGCGGATAAAGGTTTGGGGTCTGCAACATGTATATTAGGTGCTTGTATGTGCCGATATACATTGCGAAGATGCAAAAGTTAAGATACAAGCCGGACTTGATTCAAAAGTTAGATTTGGCTAATTTAGCGCTGGCGTCTACAGCTTCCATGTATATTGGGTGTTTGTATGTGCCAATATACAAGCTGATATGCAATGAAAAAGATACAAGCCGGATTTCACAAGGAGGTACATTTTGATTCATAATGATTTGAAGTCCGTGGCTTGTATGTAT
The DNA here is from genome assembly GCA_027924645.1 of Cunninghamia lanceolata. Classification (NCBI taxonomy): domain Eukaryota; kingdom Viridiplantae; phylum Streptophyta; class Pinopsida; order Cupressales; family Cupressaceae; genus Cunninghamia; species Cunninghamia lanceolata. The sequence continues at coordinate 3,967,003 of BSBN01000490.1, read as the reverse complement.
GTGTGTGTTGTATATCACAGATATACAAAAGAGGGAGATACAAGCCGGGCCCGAATAAGTTTTCAATCTGTTTCATAAAAGTTTGGGGTCCGCCTTGTATGTAAGTTGCTTGTATATGCATGTTCTTTTGCATATACAAGGGGATGAAAAGAGGCAAAATACATGTTACGATGGCAGAAAAGTCAGCGATGGAAGCACAGGGTGCCTACGTGGCATGTTCTTATTGGTTGGTGACTTTTCAGCGTGTTTTGGTGCCATTGATCTTGGCGATAGAAGGAAAATTGACAGCTCAGTTTCAAAGTTTCGGCAATGGATTTGCTTTGTATCTGTAGCTATTTTCAGGCGGGAAGAAGTACACAGTTAGTTGCATTTCCAAGAGGGCTGCGGGTAGGTTGGCATTGATGGCAACATTTGTAGAGTTTTGGGTCGACGATGGATAGGCCAACCACCATTTTTAATGGAAAATATTCAGGTGGCGGTGTAGATCCTGATTTCACCTGCTCCCTTCCTTCTTTCTGCCTGGAACATTCAATGATTTGAGCACCATTCTGTGGTGTGCTGTATCTAGTAGAATTTTTGAATTGCCCTGTAATTATTGCTGAGTACATAGTCTTGTTATAAAATGCAAATTGTGTTACTCATTGGTTGTTGTTGAAGACTTGGGCATTTTTGGGGGAAAAATAATGAAAGACAGAGCATTTTCCTTGTTGTTTTATCTCTGTTGGAGTTTATGAGTTGCATTTGAGTGCACCTTACACATATGTTCAGTTTCTTGTCATTTTATATGAAAAATGCATTATTGCATGTGTTTATCTATCTGTCTCCATGTGTTGTATGCATTCTCTTCTTTTGAATCTGGTTGCTAAGGGTTTCTCAGATTCTAGGGTATGGATTTCTGTATCACATGCTTAATCTTTAACTTCCATTCAAGGAGTGGATTAAATTGTTTTAGGTTGAGTATGGAGAAGATTGTATGTCAGGTGGGATGTATGTAAGTAGAGATAATTAAATACTTATCCTTGGGTGGTGTTTGTAAGGCAAATACTAGTCCTAACCCCTTGAAACTTGAATGCTAGTTGCAAGCCACTCTCTTGTATATGTCTAGTTGACTCCTTGCCCTGAGATAGGCACCAGTCTGCTTTTGGATTAGTAGTTATGATCCAAAACCCCCTATCTTGCATCCAAAACATTAATACAAATCCTTTCAAATTTACAACCTGTTAGTTGTAGGAGTAGGATTAGGACCCCTGCATACTCTCATTCTCAACCAGTTAGATATGTCCAAGAGTGTTGCCAAACTTGTGATCTATCATCCAAACCTTGGTTCATACGTGAGAGTATTCTGCCTGTTGTTGTAAAGCTAAATCTTTTTGTCATTAGGTGAGTCAAAGATAAATCTTTAGCTATAGGGATACCCCCCTTGGTGTGGCAGAACCAGTAGTGAAGGGGAGGCAGCTCACACAACCTCCTGTATCTGTTGGATGAATCTGCTTGTGCATTGGAAATGGCAAACCCTTTGCCGATTCAGACACTAACAGAAATGGCGACTATGTTGGGGATATTATGAAAGTGTTATCTTGCAATCTCTGGTGAAGTTTTGCCCATTTGAGTCACTAACAGAAATGGCGACTCTGCTGGTGGAATGAACTCAGAAAAAATATTTGTTCTGTGATAAGCTTTTAGCTGTTTGAAAATTTTATCCTCTTTGGAGAGGTTGCGACTCTACAAAAATGTTCTCAGTGCACATAAAATGTTGATGTATGTTGTGATAAAAGATTTTCTGTTTAGGACTTCAGCATCTGGATGAGAAAAGGTACACGACTTCTTCCCACTTGTATTTGTTGTTTTATTGCATAGGTTAGATGCCAACGGGAAGCCTTAGGTCTTAGGCCGACATAGGATGTCTGAGATTGATATTTATATGAATCCAAGTATGTATTCACCCATACTCAGTCAAGAGGGGGATAAAGTGTTATGTAAAAAGATTGAAAAGATAAAGAATAGGTTGATATCCTTAGAGGCTTGGCAGATAGTTAAATAGTAACCCTGTTGTGTCTACCAGTCAGAAGGCTAAACCTCTTGTCAGCGCTTTTGATCCTTTATATGACCAATTAGATTTGTCATGGGTTGATTATGAAATTGAAAGTATGCATGCCCAAATTTATAATCAGATGCCTAGATTAGTGGACACAGTGTGTGTAACGGGGGTGCACATATCCAAAACTTTCACTATTTCATGGAGAAACATTCATTTAGAGATGAGGATATGTGGATGAGGTTTTTTGTTAGATCCTTCGGTGCTAGAGCTAGAGATTGGTATTTGAGATTTCCAAGGAAGTCCTTTGCCTGTTGGGATGAACATGTTGACTATTTTAGAAAGGAATTTGCAAGAGAACCTGCTAATCTTGTTGCAAGGTTAATGGAAATTAGAAGACAAGATGAAGAGCCCAGTATTGATTTCAGTCATAGATTTGCCGTAACCCTTTCACAAATCTCTGAAGACTTCAGATCTAATACTCCAGCCTGCATTGGCATATATTTTGAAGCTTTTGAGAAGGGATCTAGTGCATTGTTAAGGGAATTCAAGATAACAAGTGTGCAGATGGCATACGAGTTTTTAGAAAATACAGAAAAAATAAGGAATGAGCACATGCAGAATTCCCTATCCACAGGCTTTGGCATGAGTAGCAGTTGTGTGGTTGCAAATGACCAAGTGATCATGGCATCATTTGAAGATAAATGTGAAAATGAAAAGATCGCAGTTGACAATGCTGCTTTTTTTGAACATAATGCTGATAACAATGCTCAACTGGATTGCTCACCAGTTGAGGATGCCAAAGAGAGGATCAATGATGACTCCCATTTCAAGGTTGAGGTATTTGGTTTTGAAAACAATGATGAGGTTATGGACAACAATGAGTGCTTGATTGAGTGGGTTTGTGGAGATGATTGTGAGTATTGTGGACAAGATAGAGAAGAAATAAGCAAACAGAGGAGCAATTCCATGTTTGAATCATTGCCTTTTATTCAGACACATGGAGATGGTGAAGAACAATCAGACATTGAAACAAGTAATAGTGTTGAGCTTGATTGTTCTATATTTGATTATGGTTTTGTTTGTGACACACAGGCTGATACTCCTCCACACAAGGAATTCATTGGTAATGAAAATGCATGTTTGGCTGCCCATGAACCAGTGGCATACTGTAATGAAATTGTAACACTTGGTTCAACCCTTTTTGATACATATGCTGAGGAGGATCTATTTGAGTATGGTGAAAATCAAAGCATTGATATTGATAAGGATTCTGAATTTCATCCTGATGAAAGAGAAACCAACATACATCATGAAGGTTATTATAGAGAGGTGCCAGAATCTAAGCCATTCTAGTATGGCGATGTTGATGATTCTTTACATGAAGTGCACAAGTGTGAATGTGAAAGCTTCTTCTTTGATATGCCAGCTTATGATGAAATGAGGCCTGATGATCCTAGCTGTATGGTGGACTTTGATTGCGTTCAGTTTTCAGTTCAGCTGGGGAATCATTGATATAGATGATGATAAATGTTATATTTCATATGGGAGTACATGGTTTAATGAATATGACATTCACATGTTGCTTGATGCTGAAGGTTGTTTGCATAAGGTTGACAGTAACAAGCTAAATAAGATGGTTAAATATGCAAATGACAAGGGTTGTTTGTGGGTAAATCATGGCAGCATCTTCAGGCTTGACCCAGTGAGATCAGAAGAAAATCAAGTGTTTGACAGAGGAAAATTCTGGTTTTTCCTTTTTGGTGGCCCTGGGCCACCAAGTAAATTTTTTGAAATGTGTGATTTGTGATGCAGGTTGGTATGTGTTTGACTTTGTGCCCAATGGATATAAGGGACTGGTTTGCATCCCAGAGATCTATGGTTCTCGCCATGCTTGCAAGAGGCATGCGTCCCCAGACAGAGCCAGTGTTGGTGCCTGCATAAACATTAAGGTTTTAAGCATTTAAATATGTAGGCACCTTCTCAAAAAATCCAAAAAATTTTAAGTCTTTTGGCCTTCGTAGTTGAAAGGTGCAAAAAATAGTTTTAAATGCATGTATCTTTGTATATACAAAGGGGTTTGTATGTGTAACGCCCTGCATGAACACCTTAGAGAACAATACATCTACGCTATGCAAAACGGAATAATTTTTTTTTTTTTAAATGAATAAAATGACAAAGTAATGTTTAACACATCTAAATACATCATTTGATCTAACGACTAGTCCTCTAAGATATCATGGGAGCATTACTTTACCAAATCAAACAACATAATCTGACCTACATCATTAACTAACATCAGTAGAACATTCTGAACCTAATGCATTAAATCAATAACATTTACATCCAATAAATAATCATTAGAATCTAGTACATAGTTACAATTTCTTCTCACATACGAGTACATCAATACATTGTTACTTAACACCTTCTGAAACCAAACATTATAAATCAACTTATACACAGACAAGAACAAGAATACAACTTACTTCATACCTGGTACAAGACGCTGATACACAAGATACAACATCCTCACACACGAACAATAGAAAGGAGAAAAACCAATGAATCAAAGCTCTTCCACCCGACCATGTGGAACCCTAAGGTCCACCCCCCGAGCTAGGAGTTAACATAAGGTTCCCACTACAACATACAGTCAGGTAGACCGTAGACTATAAGACAAGACAACACATGATTCCAACAACACAAGTCAATATCACAAACAACATAACAACACTTCCAGAGGCAAGCACATAACGAATGGGGAGAGTACAACTAGGGAATGCTAGGCTGCAGTAGGAAGAGTGTCATCGCACGGTCCTAACATGGGTTATCCTGACAGCCTCTCACTAGGCGCCGGCCCCCATCTATGGTTATCCTGACAGCCTCTCACTAGGCGCCGGCCCCATAGGGTGACACATGCAGAATCAACCTTCCTTTCGTGAGGACAAGGAAGTTGATCTTGCCAACCAGGCCTTCTCTACCCATCCTTAGTCTAAACGAGCACTACAGGCATGGGAGAGGAAATCCAATTATCTTGTTAATGTGTAATTTACCCTTCCCCCCAGTTCATTTTAGGTTTTCACTTAATTAACAACTTTCAATGGGTTATCCTGACAGCCACTTTGGGCGCCGGCCCCACATTGAAAGCCACTCCCCTACCTGCATCTAGAAACCCTAACCATCAAGCAAGAAAACATCATCAGAACAACGATGATACATGAACCATGCAAGGCATTTAACCATCTTGCATAACAATTATCCTGATATGAACACGTATATGTAACACTTCAAGGCATTCACCATCTTGCATAACAACTTAATTACAAGGACACACTCTCAAAATATTATCCATAACAGTGCATCAACATCACAACCGTTACAGTACTCAATGTCTCCCCATTCACAAAATCCAATTCAAAAATCTATTACAAATAAATACAATTAAAATGGTCAACAAGCCATCCACAAGGGAATTACTACCACCCCAAGGTACATTCACAAATCAGATCATGCATCTTTCACGTTACCCTTTGCCTCATACATGACTAGAGACAACATAACATCGTATAATCAATACACATAAAACACTACACTTGAAAACCAATCATGTTAAACTATGCCTCTGGACTAACAACCTAACAACTTGCACAATAGACCCCATTACATCCAACAATCTCATAACAATGTTAATAAACCCACTATCGAGACTATATAACCAAGCTTCAATTAACAACACCTTCAATTAACTACAGTACCTCTTAAAGCACACGATCTATTCCCTTAATAAAGTGAGAAGCACAATTCTATCCGAAATAAATTAATACAATTCTCTACATAATTTGCACTTAATACTACTTAGGGCATGGATAATGGTCTTTCAAGAGATATTTTAAAATTAGATGAATTTTCAAAACTAGGGTTAGACTCTTATCCATACATTTTCAGAATGGCTTGGGAATGACAACTATGACGTTTGAAATAATAATAATAATAATAATAATAATAATATTAATAGTAATACCATGGATCATTGGATAACAAATATTTTTCATCCAAGGACAAATATATCGTTATTCCACATAACAAGATTTACTGTTACTATATATATTTTAGTCAAACATACTAACTCTCCGTAATAATATTTTAATAGTTTTATTACCTAACAAATCTAATTTTTAAACATTTTATATGAGACTATTCAATTGATACTGAAAAATATCCACAGAAATATACTTTACGTTCATTCTCTACAATAAATATATCATATTACTGTATTTTAACTTATCCTAAAATTAGACGCATAATTGGAATGTCATCCACATAATAGACATGTAATGTGCCGAGAATATAATTTATGCTAGACTCATGGCAGGAATGATGAGGGAAAAAGTGAATAAATTCATTTAACTAGTAAGATTGTCCTAAGTGTTACCTTACAACTTCATTGCGAGGATATAATTCCAAAAGAGACCATAACAGTGGCTACTAATGGAAAGAGAAATAATGTGTACTACTAAATGCCTACAAATTAAGAGTGAATAAAGGTAAATCTGTTGATGAATACTGGAAATGTAAGAAGTTCTGGAAGCAATATGTTGCCCTAAGTTATTCCTCCTAGCAAGACTAACGCCAATTTTAATTAGCCTGTTAATACTCTTAACTCTTTCAAGCACTTTTTTTTTTTTTAGGTTTCAATTGGGTTATAAAGTAACTAAGATATCACATTTATTGGTTAACCAAATCAAATACTCACTTACCGTATAGTGGCTTGGAACTCATTATGACACTTAACTTTAAACCATGGTGATTATGGACCTTTGGTGGTCACTCTTGGCAATAATTCATAGCCTGTCATAACTCAACCCTCAATGCTGACTTGAACCAATGGTTCCCGTGGCTCCGTCTGTTTCTCAGGAATGTCTTCATCCACACCCACAGCATCATCAATGTCAACTTCCATCTTATTACCATCATCTTCACCTTCAACTTTCTGCATGGATGAATTTGCCCCATTGCCTTTCTTGCTGTCTTCTCTAATATCAGACCCAGCCTTTACTTTAGGAGCAGTTAGGGAATCCTTGTTTTCATTTTTCCTAGCTAAACTCTTCTTTGTACCTACATTAGACTTAGATGCTTTTGATTTTTTTTTCTGAATCTTCTTTGGAGTCCCTTCTTCACTATCACTCAGATGGATTGTCTCCCTTCCTTTTTCTCGAGATCCCAATTTTGACTGCTGCTCCTCTTCTTCAAAGGATCCACTTGACCACCTTTTTGAACTACCAGGCACCTCACGCGAAGGAGAAATTGAAGGAGAGGAAGACAGTGTTGTGAATGTCTGCCTTGGAGCCTTTTGCAATAGAAGTGCCTCCTTTGGACATGTGGGAAACACCATGAGCCCAATACCTACCATTGACAATCCATAGCAACCCAATGCTACAACAAAATACACTGGTAACAACTATCAGATAGGAAGCGATGGTTGACAACAACTTTGACAACATTTACAGTAGGTTAGATAAATGACTCGGCAATATAGGTTCAGTGATATTAGCCTATAGATATAATGTAACCAGGAAATGCGAGGGCTTGGTGTGCCCATTCTTACAAAAACACTTAATTTAAATTGACCAAATTTTGAGATTTTAATGTCCACTGAGGAGAGGGATTAGCAATACGATTCCATCTTCGATTTGTAGAATATTCAATTGAACCAAGGAATAGTGGATTGTCGTTGGATAGATAGACTTGCTCACAAATGGAAACTGCCATAGAACATTTGTATTCTCCAAAGCGCTATCTTCACCATGGATCATGTAACTAACTATACGTGGAGTGCATGATGTTTGATGTTTACGATGGCACAAATCTTGTAAAGGTAGTAGTGAAGGAGAATCATCAATTTCCATGAAAACTATAGTAATTGCCAAAAAATCTATTTTTTATAAGAAAACTGTTTTCATTTCGCCTGGGTTGTTAATAAAAATGAATTCAAAGCATAGATACCAACATAGAGCAAAACCTAATTGCAGCATACCTATTGTCTTAAACGCCGATTCTCCTCATGATAATGTTCTATGTTACAGATTATCTGTTGCACAGAATTGGGTCCTCGACATGCTGGGCAAGTAACATTCTTAAATGTTTCTCGAAGTGCTAGGTTTTCATCACGCAGCATTTGTTATTCCTGGCGAATATGGCAGTTGTCTTGATGACCCTCCTCAGCCTTCATCTGAGTTCTCTTGTTTTGGAACCAGTATTTGAGTTGCTGTGGGGTGAGGTCTAGTTGATTGCTCAGTTTTTTTCTCTTTGTTTCTCATCAGGTTGTGAACACACATCGAAAACTCCTTCCAAATACTTAGTTTGTTGAGCCGTGAAACGTTGATAGGGTTTTCTGTTGCTCAAAAGTCTGACCTCTTAATTCCTTTTCCATCTGATCACTGCCATGCAAGATTTCTTTCTCTTTGCCCTTGCTCTCCATTTTTCTTCTATTGTTGGAGAATATGCGGGAGGCTTATAATAGAACGTCCTGAAAAATGCGTTGCTGGCAAACAGAAGAAGAAGAAAATCCTCTTACCCGGAGATTAAAATAACGGCGAGTAATGTTTGGCCTGCAATTTATCATGGAATGTTGTATTGTTAAGGAATTGTGAGGGCATTGATGTAGTCCATGCCAACTGGACACACTAACCCGGATGTTGCCATTAACGGAGCGACATAAGGAGGGTTTATGTGAGCAGCCGACATTGTAAGGATGAACACCCTTCCTTACTGCCAATTCCATCGTTTTCTCAAATCTCCAGATATACACGAAATTTGGATGGCAAGGTTAAGTGGCGACCAGGATAATAGCCCCACGATTATTTCTGCGGATTATGGTCTTCTTTGACAGACATGTTTCCCTCGACCGCTATTTGTGTCGCAGGATAAGGAAACGGTTTCATGTAGAGGGCTTCAGTATCTATAATCATGGAGCGATGATTCCGTGGAAGCCATGAGAGTTGTCATCATACGGACTGAAATGGACACAGGATATACACAGAATAAATCCATTGCCAAGGCTATAACGCTTCCTTACAAATGGAACTTGATAGAATTAATAATATATTTTGACAGAAACATTATGAAAGTAATGATTAAAGGATCTGCGGAAAAAGGATTCACAGAAAAGGCTTTGGACGCAATGTTACCGGTATAAAGGAATCTAGATGAAACTACCTTTGCCAGCATTCCCTTAAATTGCTCTGACATGGGAGCTTTAGAATAGGCTTAAACATCCATCAAAACATAATCATTAAATGAAATAATTTTGTTGTACTGGCCTTACAAACTCTAAGGCAAATGCACTCTGCAGGAGCGAATACGATCTGATAGGATTCAGAGTATAACAACTGCAGAATATACTTGAACATGATTTGCATAAGTATACATTGAAAGGGATCAAGAACAAAAGAATGCCCTGGTAGAGGAATGCGCAGAAACAAGAATTTTATTAAGGAAACCCTGGGTATAATGCAAGATGAGAAGTAATATTAACACAATTTAAAAGAACCTGTATACGCTGCAATGACCTCCATTCGCAGCTCCGTCTTCTTTCCAGATCTTCCATTCTCTGCTTTTCCTCCCCTCTTTGCCTCTACAAGCCTTCTTTTTATAACACAGACCCTTCTTTCCTCCAAGGAGCTCGGCACGCGATCCGGTGCTTCTCCTTCCTCGAGAACATTTTTATTTAATTTTTTTGATCCCACAGATTATTATTTTTTTAATATTAGCACATAGTTCTGACAAAATTTACTTATCTTATGGCCGACCAACTAAATAATTATTAATAAAATTGTAATATTACAACTATCAATAATTTTATAATTATATTTTTAATTTATTTTATTAATTAAGTTGTAATTCACAATTTACAACATAACTACAACTATTTAATTTATTTAAATATTTATTATAAATAATATTATATTAGATAATACAAAATTTCTTACAATTTTTATTTAACAACACTACTACTAATAAAATAATAATTTATTTACAACAATGATTAACAACTATCGACATTGAGCCCAAATATTGAATTTTATAAATGTATTAATTATCAACATTATAATTTTCGTAAAAAGATTCTATTTGATGCACAATGATACCTAACACATTTAGACACCTTCAGACCAAATCAGACTTCAAGGTGCAATGTTACCTGACCACAAGCCATGATCGAATGACAAACAACAACCACAAGGGTAACTGACGACCAGACAACACTGACTAGGGACCTCACGTTAACTCAAATCAACTAATCCATTGGCGAAGGCACGCTCACACCTGGTAATCAGGTGGAGTCGGTGCCTAGTACCTGCATCCTGCAGCAACGCACAGTTAACCATACAAGATATATATATACATCCACATGCAGTCCTATAGTGAATGGAAATCGCAGCGTGGCAGGGTACTCAAACATGAGTAATGCGACACTGTTCCATTCACAAAAGCACATTGACGAGTCACTGCGTTATACATGACAACTATCTACTGAGCAATTATCGATAGTAACATCATCACAAAGATTAGATAAAAACATAAAGCTCTAAATTAAATTAATCCACCACATCTAGTATGTCCATGCATCTGTGCAAACATAAAATGTCAATAGTTAAAACTTCAACAGATATCATCATAATCATGATCGAATAACACATGGAGTTGAATTAAAATAATCTATAACATCTAATATGTGCATCAAACTGTGATAACATGAAGTATCAGTGGTCAAGCATCATCCTAACATAGATTCATTATCAGCTATCATAAAACAGAGTGTCATGGTGTCCAATCCTACTAGAAAACCATCAGTCTGACCGACGACAAGGTGAGGGGCACTACAGTATGTACAAATGCAAATATACCTTGGCGGGCTTGCAGAAATTTCAATTGGCCTTTGAAAATGGTAAAAAATGGTTGTGTGCATACCAGGTTTGCATACACATTGAGGAATCTATCGCAGATTCTGGGAATATTCCCTGCCTGTATATGAGGGTTTGCATGTATATTTGTGTTGTATGTTTAGACATGCAACAGGTAGATGCAAAGGAAAACATGCAAAGAAAATATACATTGGTGACATACAAGTGAAACATACAAGGGAAATATACATTGCAAAGATGCAAGCCAACATACAAGAGGAAATGTACGTAGCTGGCATGCATTCGCTATAGTGGAAGGGGTTTGTATGTGCGAGATGCAAGTGCAATATACATTCGCCACATACAACGGAAAGATACATTGGCTGATGCATATACAATGAAAAGATACAAGGGGTCTTGTATATTCAGAAACATACAAAGTAGAATGTATATGCGATAGGCACTCGTCATATGCAAATTGAAAAGTACAAGGGGCCAATATACAAAAGGTGAGGCCCACCGATTGCATATTTTAGCGATTATATGTTTGCACATACAATCAAATATGCATTCACAAATATACAAGCCGGATTTGAAATGAACGTGCATTCCGGTTGATAAGGTTGAAGTTCGCTGTTTGTATGTATAATCTACTTGTATGTCCACATTGTATATGCAACATACATTGGTCATATACAAAGGAAGAACATGCAACCCGGACGCGAAAAGGAAGATGTACTGTGACGGATAAAGGTTTGGGGTCTGCATCATGTATATTGGGTGCTTGTATGCGCCGATATACATTGCGAAGATGCAAAAGTTAAGATACAAGCCGGACCTGATTCAAAAGTTAGATTTGGCTAATTCAGCGCTGGCGTCTGTGGCTTGCATGTATATTGGGTGTTTGTATGTGCCGATATGTAATGAAAAAGATACAAGCTGGATTTCAAAAGGAGGTAGATTCTGATTCATAATGATTTGAAGTCCGCGGCTTGTATGTATGTGTGTGTTGTATATCACGGATATACAAAGGAGGGAGATACAAGCTAGACTCAAATAAGTTTTCAATCTATTTCATAAAAGTTTGGGGTCCACCTTGTATGTAAGTTGTTTGTATATGCATGTTCTTTTGCATATACAAAGGGGCGAAAAGAGGCAAAATGCATGTTGTGATGGCAGAAAAGTCAGTGATGGAAGCACAGGGTGCCTATGTGGCACGTTCTTATTGGTTGGCGACTTTTTAGCATGTTTTGGCGCCATTGATCTTGGTGATAGAAGGAAAATCGATGGCTTAGTTTCAAAGTTTCGGCAATGGATTTGCTTTGTCTCTGTAGCTATTTTTAGGCGAAAATTTTTTAGAAGTACGCAGTTAGTTGTGTTTCCAAGAGGGCCTCGGGTAGGTTGGCATTGATGGCAACATTTGTAGAGTTTTGGGTCGACGATGGACAAGCCAACCACCATTTTTAATGGAAAATCTTCAGGCGGCGGTGCAGATCTCGATTTCACCTACTCCCTTCCTTCTTTCTGCCTAGAACATTTAATGATTTGAGCACCATTCTATGGTGCACTGTATCTGGCAGAATTTTTGAATTGCCATGTAATTATTGCTGAGTACACAGTCTTGTTATAAACTGCAAACTGTGTTACTCATTGGTTTTTGTTGAAGACTTGGGCATTTTTGGGGGAAAAATAACGAAAGACAGAGCATTTTCCTGGTTGTTTTATCTTTGTTGGAGTTTATGAGTTGCATTTGAGTGCACCTTGCACATATGTTCAGTTTCTTGTCATTTTATATGAAAAATGCATTATTTCATGTGTTTATCTGTCTGTCTCCATGTGTTGTATGCATTCTCTTCTTTTGAATCTGGTTGCTAAGGGTTTCTCAGATTCTAGGGTATAGATTTCTGTATCACATGTTTAATCTTTAACGTCCATTCAAGGAGTGGATTAAATTGTTTTAGGTTGAGTATGGAGAAGATTGTATGTCAGCTAGGATGTATGTAAGTAGAGATAGTTAAATACTTATCCTTGGGTGGTGTTTGTAAGGCAAATACCAGTCCTAACCCCTTGAAACTTGAATGTCAGTTGCAAGCCACTCTCTTGTATATGTCTAGTTGACTCCTTGCCTTGAGATAGGCACCGGTCTGCTTTTGGATTAGTAGTTATGATCCAAAACCCCCTGTCTTGCATCCAAAACATTAATACAAATCCTTTCAAATTTCCAACCTGTTAGTTGTAGGAGTAGGATTAAGACCCCTGCATACTCTCATTCTCAACTAGTTAGATATGTCTAAGAGTGTTGCCAAACTTGTGATTTATCATTCAAACCTTGGTCCATACGTGAGAGTATTCTGCCTGTTGTTGTAAAGCTAAATCTTTCTGTCATTAGGTGAGTCAAAGATAAATCTTTAGCTATAGGGATACCCCCCTTGGTGCGGTAGAACCAAAAGTGAAGGGAGGCAGCTCACGCAACCTCTCATATCTGTTGGCCAAATCTACTTCTGCATTGGAAATGGCAAACCCTTTGCCGATTCAGACACTAACAGAAATGGCGACTCTGCTGGGGATAATATGAAAGTGTTATCTTGCAATCTCTGGTGAAGTTTTTCCCATCTGAGTCACTAACAGAAATGGTGACTCTGCTGGGGAGTTGATATCTAAATCTTTCATGTGAATTATGGTGCTCTGCTGGTGGAATGAACTCAGAAAAAATATTTGTTCTGTGATAAGCTTTCAGCTGTTTCAAAATTTTATCCTCTTTGGAGAGGTGGCGACTCTGCAAAAAATTTCTCAGTGCACATAAAATGTTGATGTATGTTGTTGTGATAAAAGATTTTCTGTTTAGGACTTCAGCATCTGGATGAGAAAAGGTACACGGCTTCTTCCCACTTGTATTTGTTGTTTTATTGCATAGGTTAGATGCCAAGGGGACACCTTAGGTCTTAGGCCGACATAGGATGTATGAGATTGAAATTTATATGAATCCAAGTATGTATTCACCCATACTCAGTCAAGAGGGGGATGAAGTGTTATGTAAAAAGATTGAAGAGATAAAGAATAGGTTGATATCCTTAGAGGCTCGACAGACTCAGTTAAACAGTAACCCTGTTGTGTCTGCTAGTCAGAAGGCTAAACCTCTTGTCAGCCCTTTTGATCCTTTATATGACCAATTAGATTTGTCATGGGTTGATTATGAAATTGAAAGTATGCCTGCCCAGATTTATAATCAGATGCCTAGATTTAGTGGACACAGTGTGTGTAAAGGGGGTGCACATATCCAAAACTTTCACTGCTTCATGGAGAAACATTCATTTAGAGATGAGGATATGTGGATGAGGTTTTTTGTTATATCCTTCGGTGCTAGAGCTAGAGATTGGTATTTGAGCTTTCCAAAGAAGTCCTTTGCCTGTTGGGATGAACTTGTTGACTGTTTTAGAAAGGAATTTGCAAGAGAACCTGCTGATCTTGTTGCAAGGTTGATGGAAATTAGAAGACAAGATGAAGAGCCCAGTATTGATTTCAGTCATAGATTTGCAGTAGCCCTTTCACAAATCCCTGAAGACTTCAGACCTGATACTCCAGCCTGCAGTGGCATATATTTTGAAGCTTTTGAGAAGGGCTCTAGTGCATTGTTAAGGGAATTCAAGATAACAAGTGTGTAGATGACATACAAGTTTTTAGAAAATACAGAAAAAATGAGGAATGAGCACATGCAGAATTCCTTGTCCATAGGCTTTGGCATGAGTAGCAGTTGTGTGGCTGCAAATGACCAAGTGATCATGGCATCATTTGAAGATAAATGTGAAAATGAAAAGATCGCAGTTGACAATGCTACTATTTTTGAACATAATGCTGATAACAATGCTCAACTGGATTGCTCACCAGTTGAGGATGCCAAAGAGAGGATCAATGATGACTCCCATTTCAAGATTGAGGTATCTGGTTCTGAAAACAATGATGAGGTTATGGACAACAATGAGTGCTTGATTGAGTGGGTTTGTGGAGATGATTGTGAGTATTGTGCACAAGATAAAGAAGAAATAAGCAAACAGTGGAGCAATTCCATGTTTGAATCATTGCCTTTTATTTAGACACATGGAGATGGTGAAGAATAATCAGACATTGAAACAAGTAATAGTGTTGAGCTTGATTGTTCTATATTTGATTATGGTTTTGTTTGTGACACATAGGCTGATACTCCTCCACACAAGGAATTCGTTGGTAATGAAAATGCATGTTCGGCAGCCCATGAACCAGTGGCATACTATAATGAAATTGTAGCACTTGGTTCAACCCTTTTTGATACATATGTTGAGGAGGATCTGTTTGAGTATGGTAAAAATCAAAGCATTGATATTGATAAGGATTCTAAATTTCATCCTGATGAAAGAGAAACCAACATACATCATGAAGGTTATTGTAGAGAGGTGCTAGAATCTGAGCCATTCCAGTATGGTGCTGCTGATGATTTTTTACATGAAGTACACAAGTGTGAATGTGAAAGCTTCTTCTTTGATATGCCAGCTTATGATGAAATGAGGCCTGATGATCCTAGTTGTATGGTGGACTTTGAGTGCTTTCAGTTTTTAGTTCAGCTGGGGGATCATTTTACAATGCATATTGCTGATATAGATGATGATAAATGTTATATTTCATATGGGAGTACATGGTTTAATGAATATGACATTCACATGTTGCTTGATGCTGAAGGTTGTTTGCATAAGGTTGATAGTAACAAGCTAAATAAGATGGTTGAATATGCAAATGACAAGGGTTGTTTGTGGGTAAATCATGGCAGCATCTTCAGGCTTGACCCAGTGAGATCAGAAGAAAATCAAGTGTTTGACAGAGGAAAATTCTAGTTTTTCCTTTTTGGTGGCCCTGGGCTACCAAGTAAATTTTTTTAAATGTGTGATTTGTGATGCAGGTTGGTATGTGTTTGACTCTGTACCCAATGGATATAAGGGACTGGTTTGCATCCCAGAGATCTATGGTTCTTGCCATGCCTGCAAGAGGCATGCGTCCCCAGACAAAGCCAGTGTTGGTGCCTGCATAAACATTAAGGTTTCAAGCATTTAAATATGCACGTACCTTCCCAAAAAATCCAAAAAATTCTAAGTCTTTTGGCCTTTGTAGTTGAAAGGTGCAAAAAATAGTTTTAAATGCATGTATCTTTGTATATACAAAGGGGTTTGTATGTACAAATGCAAATATACCTTGGCGGGCTTGCAGAAATTTCAATCGGCCTTTGAAAATGGTAAAAAATGGTTGTATGCATCTTTGTATGCATACCGGGTTTATACATTAAGGAATCTATCACAGATTTCAGGAATATTCCCTACTTGTATATGAGGGTTTGCATGTATATTTGTGTTGTATGTTTAGACATGCAATGGGTACATGCAAATGAAAACATGCAAAGAAAATATACATTGGTGACAAACAAGCGAAACATACAAGGGAAATATACATTGCAAAGATGCAAGCCAACATACAAGAGGAAATGTACGTAGCCGGCATGCATTCGCTACAGTGGAAGGGGTTTGTATGTGCGAGATGCAAGTGTAATATACATTTGCCACATACAACGAAAAGATACATTGGCCGATGCATATACAATGAAAAGATACAAGGGGTCTTGTATATTTGGAAACATACAAAGCAGAATATATATGCGATAGGTGCTCGTCATATGCAAAGTGAAAAGTGCAAGGGGCCGATATACAAAAGGTGAGACCCACCGATTGCATATTTTAGCGATTGTATGTTCTCACATACAATCAAATATGCATTCTCAAATATACAAGCTAGATTTGAAATGAGCGTGCATTCTGGTTGATAAGGTTGAAGTTTGTTGTTTGTATGTATAATTTGCTTGTATGTCTGCATTGTACATGCAACATACATTGGTCATATACAAAGGAAGAACATGCGAGCCGAATGCGAAAAGGAAGATATATTGTGGCGGATAAAGGTTTGGGGTCCGCATCATGTATATTGGGTGCTTGTATGTGCCAATATACATTGCAAAGATGCAAAAGTTAAGATACAAGTCGGACCCAATTCAAAAGTCAGATTTGACTAATTTAGCACTGGCGTCCGCGGCTTGCATGTATATTGGGTGTTTGTATGTGCCGATATGCAATGAAAAAGATACAAGCCGGATTTCAAAAGGAGGTACACTCTGATTCATAATGATTTGAAGTCCGCAGCTTGTATGTATGTGTGTTGTATATTGCAGATATACAAAGGAGGGAGATACAAGCCAAACCTGAATAAGTTTTCAATCTATTTCATAAAGGTTTGGGGTCCGCCTTGTATGTAAGTTGTTTGTATATGCATGTTCTTTTGCATATACAAAGGGGTGAAAAGAGGCAAAATGCATGTTGCGATGGCAGAAAAGTCACCGATGGAAGCACGGGGTACCTACATGGCACATTCTTATTGGTTGGCAACTTTTCAGTGTGTTTTGGTGCCATTGATCTTAGCGATAGAAGGAAAATCGACGGCTCAGTTTCAAAGTTTCGGCGATGGATTTGCTTTGTATCTGTAGCTATTTTCAGGTGGGAAAATTTTAGAAGTACGCAGTTAGTTGTGTTTCCAAGAGGGTCGCGGGTAGGTTGGCATTGATGGCAACTTTTGCAGAGTTTTGGGTCGATGATGGACAGGCTAACCACCATTTTTAATGGAAAATCTTTAGGCGGCGGTGTAGATCCTGATTTCACCTGCTCCCTTCCTTCTTTCTGCCTGGAACATTCAATGATTTGAGTGCCATTTTGTGGTGCACTGTCTCTAGCAGAATTTTTGAATTGCCATGTAATTATTGCTGAGTACACAGTCTTGTTATAAAATGCAAACTGTGTTACTCATTGGTTGTTGTTGAAGACTTGGGCTTTTTTGGGTGAAAAATAACGAAAGACAGAGCATTTTCCTGGTTGTTTTATCTCTGTTGGAGTTTATGAGTTGCATTTGAGTGCACCTTGCACATATGTTCAGTTTCTTGTCATTTTATATGAAAAATGCATTATTGCATGTGTTTATCTGTCTATCTCCATGTGTTGTAGGCATTCTCTTCTTTTGAATTTGGTTGCTAAGGGTTTCTTAGATTCTAGGGTATGGATTTCTGTATCACATGCTTAATCTTTAACTTCCATTCAAGGAGTGGATTAAATTGTTTTAGGTTGAGTATGGAGAAGATTGTATGTCAGTTGGGATGTATGTAAGTAGAGACAGTTAAATATTTATCCTTGGGGTGGTGTTTGTAAGGAAAATACCAGTCCTAACCCCTTGAAACTTGAATGCCAGTTGCAAGCCACTCTCTTCTATACGTCTAGTTGACTCCTTGCCCTGAGATAGGCATCAATCTGCTTCTGGATTAGTAGTTATGATCCAAAACCCCCTATTTTGCATCCAAAACATTAATACAAATCCTTTCAAATTTCCAACCTGTTAGTTGTAGGAGTAGGATTAGGACCCCTGCATACTCTCATTCTCAACCAGTTAGATATGTCCAAGAGTGTTGCCAAACTTGTGATCTATCATTCAAACCTTGGTCCATACGTGAGAGTATTCTGCCTGTTGTTGTAAAGCTAAATCTTTCTGTCATTAGGTGAGTCAAAGATAAATCTTTAGCTATAGGGATACCCCCCTTGGTGCGGCAGAACTAGAAGTGAAGGGGAGGCAGCTCATGTAACCTCCCGTATCTATTGGCCGAATCTGCTTGTGCATTAGAAATGACAAACCCTCTGCCAATTCAGACACTAACAGGACACACATATTCAAATTGGGTAGGGGATTCTCAGAATTGCAAGCCAACTTTAGGGTATTGCTTCTCACTTGGTTTCAATCCAGTTTGTTGGTCAAGCAAGAAGCAATCTATAATTGCTCTTTCAACTATAGAGGTTGAGTATTGAGGGATAAAACTTAATGCCACCACTAAGACCATCTGGCTTCAGAATATTCTCATTGAGTTTGGCATTCCATTAAGAAAGCCTACAATCATCGTTTATGATAACCTCATTGCAATTCAAATATCAAGGAATCTAGTCCATCACCATTAGACCAAACATAGTGAGATTAACATGCACTACATTCAGAAGTTGATTAATGACAACATCATTGATCTTAAGTACTATTTGACATCGAAGTAGATCACAAACATCTTCACCAAATCCTTCATCAAAAGAAAGTTACTTCATCTATGAGCTTTGTTGGTGGTGTGGTAGGTGTCCACTTTGGGGGTGCCTTCTTAGTCCTTCGCTTTCTCTCTCTACTCTAAGGGTATTTTATCTCTTTATTTGGGAGGGGTGGTTGTTCCTTAATGGGGGGATTCTACTTTTTTGAGGAGAACTCTTTATACGTGGGTAGCTCATTAGGCTTCATTTGTTAGGACCCATCTTTTCACTCACGTAGGCTACACCTAAGGGGGTTGTTAGTATACGTTTTTTATTTTCGTTATGTTACGGGATATTTATTTTTCCCACACATATTATTAAGCTTGATTAGGTTAATTATTCATGGTTATTATGAGAGGACTTGGAAAAATCCATCAGTTACATGTGTTACTCTCACCCACTTTGGGGGAGTTGAGTCTCACACCCTCTTTTGAATTTATTAGCCACCTCTCATAGCCATTTATTTGTCTTTATCTGAGTAGGTATAACCATGTATTTTGACATTTACCAAGTAGGTAAAACTCTTGCCAATTTTGGGCAGTTGGATTTATTACTCCTCTTGGATGTATATGCTTGTATTTTTCTATATATTGTTAGTGTAGAAGATTATTGCTATTACTTATTAAGTAATTATGCATGTATTTTAACACTTGGTATTAAGCCATCTTAGGTATGTGGTGACTTGGAGAGTTGGTCAAACTCTTCCAAGGTATGTGGTACACCCTCTTGTTATTTTGGAGGAGCAAACTCGCCACCTCTATTAGTGTGTATAAGTTGACTTCTTATTTGACTCAACCACTTCTCACCTATATGTACAAACATTGTTCATAATACCGATAGTAAGTTCGACCTATTCATTTATGGTGTTATCTTGTTTGTATTGCATACTCTGTTTCTCTCTTTTGCAAGTGTGAGATTGCTCGTCATTCTTGGCCTATTGTATACCAATGTTCTATCCAAAAGATCCTCAAATCCTACATGGTATTAGAGTGAGTTTGATTGAAGGCATTGGTTTGGTAATAACATAATAGTTCAAATCAAAATAGTATTGCATTCAAGCATTTATTTGTTGTTTTTGTCGGTGTGCTCATGTATATTTCCTACATATTCTATGGAGGAAGGTTTTGTAGAGAAGGCCTTATTCACAGTCTGGAGAAAGGCCCATGAACTACCTAAGCAGAGGGTGAAAGGTGATAGAGTTGTGTGGAGAGGCACCTCATAAGAGAAGGTTGAAAAGTGGCCTATGTGAACAACCTGTACATAGACAAGGCCAATTCACGCCCTAGGAAGGTCAATTGACACCCAAAATAAAGGGCAATGACCTCCACATAGAGGATCCATGAAGGCCTCCCTGAAATCCTAGGCTGGAGGTATCTTTAATCTTGCAAATTGACCAAGTTGACCCTTGTCTAGGAGTCAAATCGCTGTTCATTATGGAGGACATTCTAAACTGTGAAGGATGTCAAATTATTTGCAGAAGAGGGGCACACAATTCAATTGGAAAAGAACCACCAAATCCTTAGCCCCTTGGTCATATGGTGTGGTCACGTCAAACCAGAGGGGGCTTAACTCTCACTCCTCTTTTTTCCTTAGGTTTTTAATTTGTCACTTGAGAGGCATGTAAATTTATTTAATTTTTCCACTTGAAAAGCAATTACTTTTTTTAAATTTTTAGTGTCAAAAATAGGCAAGAGAGGCAAAATAGAAAATTTATTGTAACTTTTGATTGGCAACTCAAAATTGAGTGTTGTTTTTGTGAAAGTGAATGATTTTTCAAGCCCGATCCATTGCATATGATTTTGCACTATCATTATAAAGTGTCATTTTTTCATTCCAATTGGACTTGCTTATGCACTAAAATTATAAAGTGCCAAATTCAGGGGGATTTCATATTGAATCATGGGGGACTGTCCTTTGTGTTGTGTATTGTACAAGTTTCCACACTTCTTTCTACTTTTTCAGTTTGGGGGGAGTAAATTGAGCAATTTTTTGAGGGTTGTTCATACATGCACTAAAATTATAAAGTGTCAAAAATCTAGGGGGGATAAAATATTGAATTACGGGGGGGGGGGGTGTCTTGTGTCGTGTCTAGTGCACTTCTACATTTCCTTCAACATTTTCTTTCTGTACTTTTAAAATTTTACAACATCTACTTAAGCATGGAATCAAATTGACCGATTAAGCCTCTCACACCCTTTAATTATCATGAGTGGAAACTTGATATACAACTTATGCTAAAGAATAAAGGGCTGCATAGGGTATCTATGGGTACTGAAAAATAACCTAATGTTGCTAAAGATAAAGAAAAATAGTTTAACAAATGTGAGCTAGCTAGCCTTCGGGTTTTTGTGTCTCAATCTATCTCATGAACTACTATTTCATGTAGAAGCCTTGAAAATACCCAATCAAGTTTGGCTAGTCTTAGAAACCTTTTTTAGGAAGGTAGATAAATGAGAGGTCATGAGTTAGAGAATGAGCTCATAAGTTTTACCTTTAGAGACTTTGACACCCTAGAGGATTATTTCACTAAGTTTAAATTATTAAGACTGTAGTTGAAAGAATATGGTGAAGAGAAAAAGGAGGATCAACTTATCCTTTCTATACTTTCCAAATTAGGTCCTAATTATTATGTGTTTGTATCTACCTTTTATTCCACCAAAAGGGCTCTTGGAGCCATGTGGAAAATGCCTTCTTTAAATGACTTCATTGCTGACTAGAGTAGGGAGGAGGATTAGTTGATATAGATGCGCACCATGAAGTCTTCTAAACCTCAAGCCCTTATTACTGGAAATGGGAAACAATAGACTTCAAATAACAAAGGGGAGAAACAAAATTAACAAAAGGATAAGGAAACCAAGGAAGATATTAAATTTGAACCCTCCAAATCTAACACTGAAAACTTTTCAAGTCAAGGGAAACCTATGAAAGAAAAAGTTAAACTTGCGCCTATTGCAAGAAACTTGGGCACGATGAGCACAAATGTATGAAGAAACAAACTGACCACCTCACACATCTTCTTGAGAAGAACAATGTAGGGGTCCTTGAATCTATCAAAGAGTCCTCATTAACTCTAGATACTTCTAAGGAAAAATAAAAAGAGAAATCTATGGGCAAGGAACTTGTTGCATTTGCAATCTTTGAGTCTAGGACATGGATTCTTGATTCTACAGCTTCCCATCACATGGCTTCTTCACCGATTCTTTTCTCGTCATTACAACCTACAAATACATTTAAATCTTGATGGCTAACAAAACTAATATGAGTTTTTGTGGGAAAGGAATTGTTGACATAGGTGAAGGATGTTTCACTGATGTCCTTTTCATTCCTAAATTGTCCAACAATCTCCTTTCCATATATCATATTACAAATAGTGGGACAGAGAAGACTATCGAGTTCACATCAAATTCGGTGATTATTCAAGATTTGAAGAGTAGAGAGGCTACTACAATTGGAAAGGTTGATAATTTCTCTCATTTTTACACCTTCGAGCACACTTTTTTCCTGATGATTCATTCTCTAAAATTCGCACTCCCACATCTAGTGTGGATAGTTCATCGGAGGCTCAGCTTGGTCACTTTAACCTTCATGTTCTTAGGACAATCCTGACATCTCCTCCACCATCACCTGTTGCTACTTTAGAGTTCTATGTTGCTTCCTTAAGAACTTCCAATGATTCCTTGCAATAGGATATTAATATTAAGTTCAACTCATTCATTTCTGGTGTTATCTTGTTTGTATTGCATACTTTATTTCTCTTTTGCAAGTGTGAGATTGCTCATCATTCTTGGCCTGTCGAATACCCAAAATATTCTGAACTCCTACATATACAACAATCACCTCTCACATCTTCTAGTTAGTGAGAGTAATGTGAGCATTGCCTGAATTCTCTTGCTTTCTTGTCTTATGAATTCTCTTTTTTCAAGATATTCTCTCCATTCCACTATTTTGATCTTTAATCAATGTCTGTCAAATGGAGTGTGTGTGATCTATGACTGACAATAAATCTTGGTTGAAATTCTCATTTCGTGTAGAATCTAATAGTTCTTTGTATAAACCTATCTAAAACTTCTATCTCCCCAGCTTATTGTTCTATCATATCTAACATCCAATCTCCTCTTGCAAAAATTCCAACATTTTCCCCATGATAATCATACAAATCTAAAATATTGAATAGGGTAAAATTCAAAACTCAGGTTATTCAATTTCATAAGCACTAGTATTAGAAAATTTATTTACTATTCTACATTGTCCAATTTTCTTTTCCCTCAACTTATTGTATATAACTTTCATAAATATTTCTTTCCATAAATAAACCATGACTAACATCCAATTTCATACTCCTTAGGCCTTCTCTTTTGGTTTGCATATTCATTATACTTTCTATTCATCTTTTCTAATTGTATTCTTACCTCTTGATGTATTTCCTTCATATGCTTTATATAATCTTTAGTCATAACACTTCTTTGATTCTCTCCAGTCAATTCTCTCAACCATAAAACATTTCTTGAACTCTTCTTAGACATTATTTGGAACATTGCCTTTCATGCACTTCTATTCATCAAATTACTATAGAAAAACTCAGCTTGTAGTAATGCCAAGTCTCAAACACCTATCCTCTCACTTGATAAAAACCTCAATAAATTTCCCAATTTTCATCTTTTTCCATAATATCCTAAAAAGGAGCAATGAATTTGACATCTCTATCAAACATAATACTATTAGGCAATCCATGCAACCTTACAATTTCTCTAAAAAATAAATCAATTACATGGACAACATCATTTGTTTTTTGCAACCAACAAATGTGTCATCTTTTAAAATCTATCAACTAATACAAAAATTAAATCAACTCGTTTCTAAGTTCTCAATGAATGTAACACAAAATTGACACTAACATCATCTCATGGTCTCTTTGAAATAGACAATTATTGATACAATCTCACATTTTGACTACTTCCTTTTGACACATGACAAATTCTACAATTCTGTACAAAATTCTTAACATCCATATACAACTTAGGCCAACAATAATTTTCACACCAAAGTAACTATCTTATCAATACCAAAATGACTAGCTAATCCACAACTATGTTTTTCCCATATCAAGTTTTATCTCATAAAAATCTTAGGAATACACAACTGACTTACTTTAAACAATAAATAATCTTGGATCAAATAATTCAACCTTTTAGTTCTATCTACACTTAGTAGTACTTTACATGCTTTCATTATAAGATTTATTTGGATTCATCATGAGATTTATTTTTCCTTACCCATTGAGTTTTACTTCTTGTGCAAAGATAGATTGATATTTGGCATTATTTTCAATTCTAAGGGGTGTACTCATGTGCATTGAGGTTGGGAACCACTTCTTACTAGAACACTTTTATTTTAGTAATCTCAAGTGTGTTGATGATGGGTTTCATTATGGATTAGGGGTAGGATTGTGTTTAGCCTACTCAATATGCTTGCATGTGTACTAATGTTGCATCTTACCAATAAGTCTTTTGCCAAATCAATCCTTCTTTCTAGTTTTATACACATTAGTGTGAGATTTATTTGTGCATGCACACTAACCATCATCATATTCTTATCTCTCCTTAGAAGGAGAAAATGAGGAAGTACATAGTTCTATATTTGGAAGAAAAGACATCATATTAGGCTCTTTCACTCCTTGATGGGATCTAAGGTAGGAGGTATAACAATAAGATCACTACGAGGAGGAAAATATATTTCTTTGAGGTTATTTTGAGTATTAATACCATTTTTAATATAGAGAAATCATTGTTATTTATGTATTGTTATGTGTTAGCTATACTCATTTTATATTTCTTTAATATATGATACTCTTATCTCAATTTGGATTTATTATTTATTTTTTGAGAGGCATTACAATATTGGAGAAGATGTTTAGACTAGTATTTGATATATATAATAAGATAAAAAGAGTGAATCTCAAAAGAAAAGAGAATAAATATTGAGAAAACATCGTGGATTTATGAGTGTCCATATTAGGGGACTTTCTATATCTATTTTGACTTGTGTTGTTCTATACAATTTAGTTTTTGATATTTTCCTTAGGTAAATGAGTCTTATGAGTGTCAAGTATGAATGATTTTTTCAATTTTATTTTAGTGATGATGTTAGCCATGTTAAATGTTGACACTCTCAGTTGTCTTATTGAACACATCCATAATTACAGTGTATAGATGGGAAGTTTGAAATAGATGTAAAAATAAAAATAGTAAATGACTAATGTTTCTAAAAATATATATATAGTGACAAGTTAATTAAACTAAGTCATCCACATAAAAATTAATGTTAAGGGTAGAATAAAAACTCACATTATCTATGATAAACTTCTAACACAAATATTCAAAAGATAAAAATTTTCTAAGCAAAAATACAATTATCTAAAAAAGAATTTTCATAACATAAACAATCCCCTATAAAGTTTGGACGCTTTGCTTATTTATATACATCACAAACAAACTATGCCATTGAAAGCACCTTCAAAATTGATCTTGAACATGCTCTCATTAATGTCCCATATTTTTTGAAAATATTTTAATCATGGGCTTTACCTTTGTATGTACAAAGTAATATTATCATTGCTTTCTTAATTAGATCATCCTCTTGTCTTTTGATTTTAAAAAAAATTGAAATATTCCTCTTTTATATTAAATATATATTTCAAATAACTTCTTAAGAAAAGTATATATATGTTTGTTGTTAAACATATCAATCTAAACTATTCTAATAATACTCCCTCTTCCTCAAGCCGTGGTTCCCCTCCTTAAACCCTCTCATAGGAATGTTAAATTACACGCAAGTTTGGGTTAGATTGCCTAACCTCCCCCTCCAATTCTGGGAATACTCCTACTTTCAAAGTATTGGCAATGTTATTGCTAGATTTCTAAAGGTGGATTCTTCCATGTCCAACATTAGTCATCTACTTATGCCTATCTTTTGGTAGACATTTTCACCTCTATGGCTCTCCCAGGGGAGATTGTCCTCATGGCGGAGGGCTATCTGTGGTGGACTCAACTATTGGATTATGAGGGCATTAATTTTCATTGTAGGAGTTGATTCGCTACTAGCCATCTTTCCTTTGAGTGTCCTTGTACTCGTCACATGATTAGTGGCTCGATTACGTGGTGGCAGAATGCCCTCCTTGAGCATTTGACTGTAGATTTTGAAGATGTCATTCCCTCAAGTTCCATTACTATGGATATTGTTGTGGCTCTAGTGGCTCATGTGGTGGCTCCTCTAGGGACTGTCATGGCTCTAGTCTTATCCTTATATTTTGTTGGGTTCCATCTTCTCTGCAAGCTCAATCCACTTCTTTGTTTGTTCCCTCTACCCCCTTCGTGGACCATGGTGGGGCCTTGATTATTCCCCAACCTTCTTCTTTGGTGTTTCCTCAGGTATCTTCAACTTTCCATTCTTCCCCTTCAAGGGGGGTGTCTCGTGTGGTGGCATTTGTAGAGGAGTCCCTCTCTTCTCGGTCTGATGATTTCAATGATGAAATGTGTGCATAAGAGGAAGAAAGGCCTTCCAAAACCAGTTTCACATTCTTGGCCTTAGGCATTGGGTGTGTGGTTCTCTAGATCGGGGTCAAGAGTTATGTAGCTCATTGGTCTTTGGTGTAGACTATAGAGGTAGTTTGCTTGCAACCTTTTCATATTATAGTTATTATGGTGGCCAATGCTTTGTCTTTGTTTGGTCTCTGACCTTAATGGTCTTGGTTCTTGTTTTGGATCCATTTCTCATGGATCTTGTTCCTCTTGCCTATTGGTTGTTTCCATGTAAAGGGGTTTGGACCCTTTCAAAACCCGTGTTTACCAATATCAAAAATATTAAATATATTAAGTCAAAATTGGATTTTCTCCATTTAGTACATCTTGAAATTATTTTTTCTTAGTCCTTGTCATGATAGAGATATTATAGTAATCAACACAAACACATATTTAGACTTAATAAACCAATCACATCATTTTATTTCTTCTCCTCCCATAGTTTAAAAATACCTTCTAATATTTATATTGTTAGAAATAGTAGTAATAGATATTTATGTGATATGATTGGTTTATGTACAATGAAAATGGCAATTTAAAGTCTTATTCTTAGCTATGTTAAATTAAATTTTAATTCATTGTTATAAAACAACCAATGATATCTATATATTTTTCCTTTTAATCAAGTTTCAATACTTACTATGATTTTTCTCCATCCTCATATATCACTCACCATAAATATGGTGTGTGAGCTAACACTTATAATTAATACTAAATAAATTCAAATTCAAATTTAAGACTCAAATTTCAACTCTATTAATAATCCTTGTTGGTTGAAATAACATTGACAATTTTTTTAAAGAGTTTTAGGAAAAAATATATGTTGTACAAGTTTAGGTTATTGTCTAGTGCAATGCAACATGTACATGAAACTTTAAAAAGGAGTTGATAAAAGATGAATTATTTAAAATTGCGCCAAGTTTCCTTTTTAATCCCTCCATGACATGATATTGTAGTAATCAACATGTATAAGAATCTAGACTAAATACACCAATCACATCATTTTATTTTTCGTTCTTCAAAGTTTCAAAAAAATATCTTCTAATATTGATATTGTGAAAAATAACAATAATGGTTATTATGATGTTTTATTATTATGAAAGTATCATGAATGGTCCACCTAAATGCAACAAGTGTTTAATGGACCATTCATACTCACGAGAGAGGAGTTCATGTGATCTATTGATTTGAATTCTTGCAATTCTATTGGATGAGAGGGGATGGAGTGGATTGATAGGGAGCCAATTTTGAAATTTGGTGTATTAATTGTGTGATTTGATTTCCAAATGGGGAGCCTTACATCTACATATTTTTTTTATAGATACTCAATATGCATGTAGTGGTTGATGTCTCCAATATGAACATTTATGACACATTATTTGAGAGAGACAGAATAACTTGTTAGAAATAAGAATGTTTAATTATGTCAAGTTGGGAACATGTCAATGTTCATTACAATACCAGTTTAATTGCTTAAGGACTAGAAGTTGTACACTTGCATATTTTATATAAAATAGCAAGCCTACATTGATATTGACAACTATGTCTTTGTGTTTGGACAAATTAGTTAGAACATTGTACAAACTTCAACATAATATTTTATTATAGTGTTGTTATATTTTTAGATGTAAACTTTATTTGCAATGAATTCCATTGTCTTTTGTTCCATATGGAGTTTGATTTTGACCACTAATGTTTGTTCATTTGGTACTGGTTTAGATACATTTTGGTGTATCAATGATCTATGTTAAGTAAATTTAAAAGATTATTTACCTGATAATTATTGACACAAAAATAAGTATTTATTAATATTTTATATTGAAACAATAATGAAAATATATTCTATTAATAAATCAAACTATGACAAGTATCCTCACAACTATAATTTTATGGGAGAAAAAACCTCACAACCATTAATACATGCTCATCCACACCACAAGCAAATCAGGAGTAAAAAAAAAACCTCACAACTATTAATACATGCTCATCCACATGTAGGCAAATCAGGAGTCAAAGAAAAAATCTCACAACTATTAATACATATGCTCATCCACACGCTGACAAATAAGGAGTCAAACCCACTACCTGGAGTCAAACCCACTACCTGGACTACCTAAGATCGACAGGCCAGCCTGGATCATCTTCCACAACTGTTGTTTGTGAGCTGACACCCCTAATCAATATTAATGTTGAAAATTCTTGTTAACTCCTATTTTTCTGTGCACTTTTTCTCTGTCAAACAATTTATACTCCTCTGTCATTCTAATCTTTATGAACCATAGAAAATAAATTTTGTTTGTTACGAAACGTTTGAAGAATATTTGGCTTGACTGTGAGAAAGGTTAAATGGGAAGCCAGTCAGATCAGTCTCTGAAAAAGCATGGCCTGGACTTGGTTACGTAATTATGACAACTTTGCAATTCCCAAGCTATCCTTACAAAAATGTAAAATAATTTGATCAAAAGTCAAATTGCCAGGATTTAAAACTAGTTTTAAATGAAGCAATGACTGCATGGACAATTTGATTTCATTTCCTGTCAGAAATATTGTACGGTTGGTGTGCATGCACTCCAAGCCCTATGGAATGCACTCCCTGTCATTTTAGGTGACATTGATGCCTACGTTGACATCTTACCTTCTTCCTTCTCCTTCCAGTTGAGCATGAGTACAGTTGATGGCTCTCTTTACCTGGCACAAGCCAACGAACACAAAAGGCCAGAAAAAAGGAGGCACCAACTCCAGTTAAACTTTATAATGGAATAGACAATTCTTTTTCCAACACACCCACGTGTGTGAGCAACATCTTAGAATTAAAAATTTTCAGAAACAAATTCAAATGCCTTCAGACAGCAAACCTACTCCTGTATTTTATACAGAATAGAAGATTCTTAACGTTTAATGTCTATAAGACGAAGTTATTATGTTTTTTTTTTCTGATTGATGATCTTTTTATTATTTAATTTGATGATGATTGTTTTGGTCAACTGTTTCATTAATAAATCTTGTAAAGAAGTTGTTAAAGTGTTTGTGTAATTAATCTGGATGTCATGTAAGCGTCATACTCTAAAATAAAGTGTTTTTCTGATTCAACCTCCTCAGCTATGTAAAAAAGACAATTTCTCTCCTCTTAAAATAAAGTGTTTTTCTGATTCAACCCCCTCAGCTGTGCAAAAATGACAATTTCTATCCTCTAAAATAAAGTGTTCTTCTGATTCAACCCCCTCAGCTGTGCCAAAAAGATAATTTCTCTCCTCTAAAATAAAGTGCTTTTCTGATTCTTCCCCCTCAGCTGTGTAAAAAAGACAATTTCTCTCCTCTAAAATAAAGCATTTTTCTGATTCAACCCCCTTGGCTATGCAAAAAGGACAATATATCCTCTAAAATAAAGTGTTTTTCTGATTCAACCCCCTCAGCTGTGCAAAAAAGACAATTTCTCTCCTCCCATTAATCTTTTGACCTTGTCACTGTTTTATATATATTTGCACTAAGAAACTAATTTTTATATGTTAGGATACTCCATGTACAAATCTACACAATTTCTAGACTTCAGAATGCAAACTACTTTAGTAGTTGATAATGTCATATTTTCTTGCTTAGCCTATTAAGTGCATTTGAAAGACAAAACACAATAGATATTGCAATAGACTTCGGTGTCGAGGTGGTCTTTTCGGTTGTGACAACTATGATGGCTTTTAGGGCTGATGCAATATCTAATAGATTTTATGTTCCCCCAGATGATCTTTTGAGATGTTGCAACCATGGTAGCTCTGAGGGGGAATGCACCATGCAATTGTATAATGGGATTGTGCTTAATAAGGGTTTGGGTCACAAGTAAAAAGGTTTTACATGTAAAAATGGTGGTCATGAAACATATAAATCAGGTTAATTGTATATGTTAGACCTGCAATGTTTAATTGGGCAAGAGTTTGACATACATGTAATCCAAACAATTCACTACAACAAAGAAAAGGGAAATTAAAATGCTGCATAACAATATACATTTAAGTATTTGTACTTTGTCTCAATTCCTCGCAAATATATTAGCTACAATTTTGTATACAATGATTTGTCTAGAATTCTATTGACTAATGGAATTGAGATCTTAACTTTCACATCACCCTAGGCAAATATTAAATGTTGCTAGATGACCATCCCACCTAGTATAAAGTTTGTGTAGTATAAGTTTGTTTAGATATATTAATTGGTTATTAGTAGTTGCTAGCAAATATATGAATATGTGTAACTATCTACTATTGTACTATTACAAATCAAGTTTAACTCAATATATTACAATCATCTAATAATAAGCATAACCTCATAAATAGACATCCATTTTTCTTAATCAAACTACCAATACACAATTTAGCTAATTAAACTAAATTTTAAGCATATTGCAACGGTAGAGACTAATCACTTCATGCCACTTATTATCTAAGCAATATATTGAGTTGCTAGATGATTCTAAATTTTTGTATCTAAATAGACAACCCATTCCGCTTGGTTTTCGAATAGAGGATGCTTGTTCAGGAAGTTTTGCCTGATTGATTTTTTTTCAAAAGTTTTGGGTCATTTTCAAGTTTGGTCAATTTTATGCTTTTGAAAGACATAAACATGGGGTTCTTTGAAGACAATGAATGATATATATTAGGCTCCAGGAGGATGGATCTTGAGAAATGATGCACAAAGAATAATACCTTAAGGAGTGCAAGATAGCTAGTATAGGCAACTTCATCATGGGAGCACCAGATGTAGAATGAGAAGGGTGACTTGAGATGTCTTGGGTATAAGGGATGATGAGTAGCCTTTTTGGTCTGGGCTTCTATTCCTATGAGATTTTTGTTCCTCTATGGTAGGTAAAATTTTGTTATGTTATGAATAAATTTAGTGTTTTTTTAGTTTATTAGAGAGAAAATAATAGAGAAAATCCAAGTGTAGGGCAAGTTGGGATATTGTAGAATGCACATTGCAATATTTTATGTAGAATATTTTTATGAAAAATACATGAGAAACTTGCTAAAGTTATGTTTGAGTCAAGCAAAGAAAATATTGCTACAAACTTTGCATCATTTGCTTGAATATAGGGAGATCATGAGTTAGTCCAACCTAGCTTAGTTGGGGATGCCACTAGTAATCACTAAAGGATAGTCCAAACTCATAATGCACAAAAACTAGTGCCATGACATTCAAAGTTAACATGATGATCACATTTTCTTTGATTTACTATTTTTTCAAGGGAATCACACAAAGTAATCCCTTCATTTTGCAATCATTTTCACACTATGTATGGTCTACAATCAACTATTATAGTTGTGTTTGTGATAGTGGCAAGAAGGAATTTGAAGTTATTGAGCAAAAAAATAGAAAATCTCTATCAATGGAATCATCTGCCTTCCTATCAAAGTAGAAAATTGATGTTGTGTTCATCTATTTTTATTTAATTATGTGAATGTCAAGACCCAATAAAATAGAATAACTAGGAAGAAATAAGGAAGAATGAAAGGAAATAAAGAAGGAATATAGGGCAATACCTACAATTAACTAACATGATGCTATTGTGGAAAATAACTTGACATTCTTGCTTAATGAAAAATATTAAGATGTGCATCCATGGCCACCTCCAACTTGGAACCTATCTAAAAGAGAAAATAATGGAAATGAAACCAAAAAAATAGGAGATATAAGGCTTTATAGCTATGGAAGAGAATGCTTAGGGTTTCTTAAGTATTTCCTTATAAAATAATCTTAAAAAAAGAGATATAGGGCTTCATAGCTATCAAAGAGAATGCTTTAGGGTTTCTTTTAGTATTTCTTTATAAAATGATCTAAAAAATTAGAAATAATCATAACTAAAGATGGTAAAATGGGGAAGATGTTAAAAACATAAAGTAAGCACAAATAAATGGTCATACCTTAAAATCTTCATTTTATTCTCCTTAATAAGGTGGAGGAAATGCATGCACCCAATTACAAATCCTAGCTTTACCCAATGCAAATGAAATGTGGATTGCTCAAGCATGTACCAACATAATGAGGGCAACAATTTGACTATAATTTGGGGATAATTTGGCTATGAAAAATGGTTAGATATGAGAGCATAAGTTTGATGTTAGAGTTAAAAATGCTTGGATAGGCTTGGGTAAAAGTAAGAAGTTGGGTCCACATTTAGGGGAAGTGTCGTGCAAAAACAAAATCCCGATAGGAACGGGCACCTGAGCCTATAACGGGTACCCGTTTTAAAATGGGTACCCGTTTTGTTTTTTACTATTTTTAGAAACGGGTACTCGTTTTGTTTTTTATTATTTTTTAGAACGGGTACCTGTTTTGTTTTCTATTATTTTCTAGAATGGGTACCCATTTTAAAATGGGTACCCGTTTCTAAAATTTTGAATTTCACACCCACGCTTTTCATTTGGTTTTAGGCTTAGGAAAGGCATGGGTAGCTGACCTTGAGCCTTGGACCTGCAAGTATTTCACTAAGTACAGAACCAGAGGAAAGACTGACTTCACCTATATGGCTAATGACATTTTTTTCTGAATTTTTTTATGAAATTAAAACCCATTACAGATCATAGTGTCTAGTTTTCAAATAAGTAATTTTTTTTGGATTGGACTTGTTTTTCTATTTATTATTTAATTTATGAGCAAACTGGTCCAAAAACTTGAAATGACAGGTGTTTGTATTTTTTAAATAACTTTTAATTTTTAAAGTTAAAAAAAAAAATTATGTCATCAATTTACACATCATTCTTTACACAATGAAAAAAAAAATTAATTTTATGATTAGTTTTGCTCAAATTATGTTTGCCGTACACAAGGGGTTTTCAAAAACAACAATTAGGGCCAATAAAAAATTAATTAAAAAAAATATTTGGAAAAAAAATTATAAAAAAATATCCTCATCAAACTTTAATGTACCACGCATCTTTCCCCAAAAGGATTTAGAAAAATACTTTTAGTTAGGTCAAATTATGTTGGCCGTACACGTGCATGGTATGGTAAAAAAAAAGTGACTTTTAAACAATGGTTTTTAGAAATGCCTATTGAAAATCAATTTGTATCATCTGGGTATTAAAATAAATTACATATTTGGAAACTAGACTCCGAGTTCTACATTTCATATTACTAACTCTTTTCAAGATTCAATCGTTAAGTGCCTCAAATGTTTAGGTCAAATGTGACAAATTCTGAAAATCAGGGAAAACACTTCCACTTTTTAGCCAAAAAGTGGACCCAACTTTTTGCACTGACCCGCTTCTTATTTATAGATTTTTGGATCAATGGTGGAATTTCAAAGATGAGATCCAAGGGTTGAGATTTCATAGTGAAATCGATAGATAGGGTTTCATCAACAAAGATGGAGGGCTCACAATATTTTGAAAATTTTAATTTGGCCTTGGGAAAGCTTTGCATTAATGAGGATGGAGACATGTGAATGAATTAAAAGTTTATTTTATGGGTGAGTGGGATGAGATGAGACAAGTGCATGGATTGGAAAGGGTGAGGTGGAGACACATGTGATTTCAATTAATTAAATAATGTATATTATTTAATTAATTATGGGAAGATGGGTTAATGATGGTTAAATTAATTAAATAGGGGATTAATTTAATTAATCTGGTTGTAGGAAATTAGTGGATGAGTTAATTAATAATCCAAATTAATTAAATAGAGGTTTATTTAATTAATTTGGTTGTAGGGATTTGGTAGGATATGTTAGTTTTTGATAAGATAAGCGGCATAAAAGGGTACCGATCCCACTATAGAACAACCAAAAAGGCGCACCAAAAACTATTACAGTTTAAACAAAACCATCATAGTTTAAGCGAATAAAACATAAAGACAAAAAATAATAGGAAACCACAGACATAGTAGAAAGACAGTAGATTGACAGCAGACCAAGCCTCAAAGGCTAACCGAACACCTTATCCCATAATCCACCAGGAACTGGAAAACATCCTATACTCTTTTAGTTTTTTCTCCTTCATCCCTTGGCCCATAAGCTCTTCACCTTGAAGAACTACCAGAGTGGTGGCAGACCCATGCATCACTTTAGCTGAGAACTTAGCCAGAATGTTGAACTTCCGCTCTAGATCACTGAGTCTAGCCGAAAGGGTTTCAATTTCTTTGTCTTTATTGGTTTGAACTTTCCACCTTTTTTCCCCTTTTCAGAGTTGACGGAGTCTGACCCATGAACATTGAACTTGGGAAAATTGCTGGGACCCTCATCGTCAACCTCCATCTTATCATTTTTGTTTTCCTTGTTCACTGAGAATTCTCCTCCAATTTGTTTCATTTTAGCCACCACCGTATCCCTCTTGTTGTTACTTCTGAATCCACACCCTGCTGCTCAATAGAAACCATCTTATTTTCATCCTCAGAACCTTTATCCCTCTATGGCTCCACCGAATCCTTCTTGTTCTTTTTTTCAGACCATTCCTCAACCTGCGGCTCAACCGTATCAACTTCCACCATCGAGGCAACCCTCCTTTGGGGAGTAGAGGCAGGCTTAGCTACGAGTCTTGTCGACCTCCTAGTCGACGACACTCTAGGTTTGCAATTAGTGACAGTATAGTCCTCGTCACCAGCACTGTCCGAACCCTCGCTACCCTCCTCTGAGTTGACTTCCTCCACCACCATAGTAGCCTTAGTAGCCTTAATCCCACTGTCAGTGCCACTCTCTTCCTCAAGGCTACTCTTCTTCTTTTATGGAGTTGCCTGGGTAGGGTTGCCTTGTAAATTTTTTCTTTTAGCAGGGTTCGTTGCAGGAGATTTGGGAGTGATGTCTTTCGTGGTGGGTTCATGGATTTTGGCCGTGGTAGACTTTTTCTTGCCAGTCTTTATGGAGGTGGCATAAGAAGCAGGGGTGATTTCTGTTATGATAATTGGTTTAACCTTCCCTTGGGCAGAATTAGGAAACTGAGGGGGTTCAACCCTAACAGGAGTGAGGGCTTTAGAAGGGTAGAGAGTGAGATGGAATTTGTAAAGTCTCATTATCAGCCCCTGGTGGAGCGGGATCTCAGGCTTACTAGAATCCATAGCATGTTGTTCTTTAGCAGTCACAATGGAAGTTTCTAGAGATGAGAGTAAATAAAAAGGAAATCTTATGAGTTTGCTATGCCTAAAATGATTCAACAACGCAAAATGGTAATGGAAGAATCTCCTGAATCTTCCCTTTAAAGTAAAGGACTTCATGATCATATAACATACCTCATCCCACGGTTGAGATAGCTGCTACCTGTCGAATCCCCCTAAAGGCTGTGCAGAACCTTCCCAGGCTTGAGAAACGCCGTCATACCTTCAGTGTCAGATAATTTACTTTTCCTAGGGTGTTTAGTTCTATCAATGGGCATCCCCATCGCTAACCCAATCACTTCTGAAATATCGAAGCTCACAGCTCCAATCTTGACCTTCTTGTCCTCATAGGAACGTAAAAACTGAAGGGAAAGGCTCTCATCATGGCCTTGTAAACACTCCAGGTAAGAAGCTACTCTACCCTCTTGGAAAATATGCCAAAGTTTCTGGTTTCTTTTGAATTCCTCACAAGTTTTTGGCTTCATGCATGGCCTATCTCCCCCATATTACACCAGTGGCTCTGATTCGAATTAGTAATGTAGGAAGTAGAAAAGCACTTAGCAATGCAGACAATAGTTCTGAACTTAGCAATGAAGCTCAATTCCCTCTCTTTACTAATAAATCTCAAATCAATGATAATCATGTCCCTTCTCACGCTATAGGTAGTGTACTTAATAATATTCACCATAAGTGAACAATATTTCTCTTTCTTGTCATAATAAATGAACCTAGAATGCTCATCATTATAATTCATGCAAGGCGACGTCATGATAAAGTTGTAAAAATTCACATGCTTGGGTATGCGAGACCCCTCCTCAGACCTCCATCTCAACATGGTACAAATGCAACCTTTGTTACAAAGACAGAATCTCGTACTGACAATATTGATCTGGCTCATCAACCTCTTAGCACCCCGATCTCTGAGCCGCCAGTCCAGCTGGCAGTTAATACATAATTCCCACTGGCCATCCAAGCTCGCTTTATGACGAAGACGTGACACATCCTTGACAAGAGTGATCTGGTACAACAAATTCGTGGTATCCCAATCTTTGGAATGTGGGTCCAGCTGGCAGTTGAAACAAGAACCCAGCTGGCCCCCCACGCTCCCCCTAGGATAGGGGTTTATAAACATGGGTGACTAAGGGTGGGACATAGCTCCTGGTCAATAAGGTTTTGAATTTGCTGCAGAAGGTTATTCTTAATTCTCCAGCAACACTAAGTGTCCATGTTCTATCCCAGGTTAGCCAGACCATCCGTCGCTTTATTTCCTTTGCGGTACACATGTCCAACCTCCCTCTATTTGAATCCAGAAAGTAAGTAGATAATATCTTCCGTAGTGCTCTTTATTTTCTAACCACTAATAGACCTTCCAAGGGCCGCATCTATAGATATTTTTGAGTCCCCTTCCACTTGCAAATTGTCTATTCCCATAGAGTGGGCAATTTTTAGGCCCTTTAATAGAGCCAATCCCTCAACAACATTATTGGATTGGATACCTAATCCTCCCGCATAAGCTGCAATGAAGGCTCCATGGCAGTCTCTAAAAATCCCACCATCACTAGCCAGACCAGTATTGTTTTTCCACACCATCGAAATTGAGTTTGATCCAATCTTTGGGAGGGGGTTTCCAAAGAGTGTTGAGTTTAGCCATCTTTTTGGAATTGTCCACCTTGTTCATGTCAGCATTCAGTCGCCAATTCTTGGCAATTTGGATTTCCACCGGGGTAGGGGGTTTCTCAGCCATGTGTAGAGTGCAAGAGGATAAGTTCTCAGCCACCGCCCTACAAAAGGAGAAAAAAACCTCATTAGCAGATCAAGTTTTGTCTCTAAAGATATGGTTGTTTCTCTCCTTCCAAACATTCCATCCAAAGTGGGGAGGTATCTGTCTCGAGAGTTCCCTTATCCTGGGGTGAGAGAAGGGGAGCTCCAGCTTTGTGTGAAGTCCATTAAGTTTTCCTAGAAATCCCATTCCAGGTTGAGATTCTCAAGAGTTTTCCCCCATAATTCTTTAGAAAACTCATAGTGGAAGAGAAGGTGTTGCATAGTCTCTTATTCTTTAAGACACAGAACACATCTATTAACCAATTGGAAGCCCCTTTTATTGAGATTATTAATGGATAGAACTTTAGTGTGAGCCACAGCCCACCAGAAGAAGTTGACTTTAGGTAACAATTTATTATTCCAGACGCTCTTCCAGAACTGACTCTCTAGACCACTGTTTGTCAGCAGGTGGTAAGCCGATTTTACTGAGAATTTTCCTTTTTGATCCTGACCCCATAGCATTTCATCCTCCCTTTAAAAAATTAGGATTCTATGCTTGTCCAGCTCATTTTTCAGAATCTAAAACTCCAACTTCTCAGCCTGGGTATTACAACAATATGAGAGGTTCTTCCATCTTCTTTGGCTGTGGGAATGGCTAGAGATGTAGTTGTAGACCAAGCTGCCAAAAAAACTAATCGCTCTCTCCTTAGTGGTCTT
Source organism: Cunninghamia lanceolata (assembly GCA_027924645.1). Lineage (NCBI taxonomy): Eukaryota > Viridiplantae > Streptophyta > Pinopsida > Cupressales > Cupressaceae > Cunninghamia > Cunninghamia lanceolata. The sequence goes on along the minus strand of BSBN01000490.1, from coordinate 3,928,761 downwards.
GTTCTTTATGTCAGATAGAGGGCCATCCCTTAACCAATTATCCTCCCAGAACCTAATTTTGTCCCCCTTACCCAACTTCCATTTGATGCCTTGGGAAAGCGTATTCCTGGTTTTGGTCATTTTGTTCCAAATGATAGAAACTTTGGGAAGGGTGTCTCTATCCAGAATACCTAGATTAGGGCCATTTTGTAGGTATTTAGCTTTCATAATATGAACCCAGTCTTTCTCCTCCTTAAGGAAAGTCCATCCAATTTTGGTAAATAAAGCTTTATTCATACCCTGAATTTTTTTGATTCCCAATCCCCCTTGCATCTTGGACAGACAGACTCTATCCCAACACACCAGTGAAATCCTCTTCTTTTCCTCCACTCCAATCCATAGGTAGGTTCTTTGGATCCTTTCTAATTTTTTCGCGATGTATCTAGGAATTTAAACATGGAAAGAAAATAGGTGGGGATGCCTTGCAAGGAAGCCTTTAAAAGTTGATGTTTACTAGCTTGGCTAAGAAGTTTACCTTTCCACCCCTCCATTTTCTTTTGAATACGCTCTAGAACAATATTCTAGTAATTCGAGGTCACATCTTTGACTGTGAGCGGTAAACCTAGGTAAGTGGCCGGGAGGGCACCCTGGTTGCACTGAAGAATATTTCTCACCTTAACTTGCAGATACAACTTAGTGTTGAAGAAAAACACATTACTTTTTTCATAATTGATGCATTGCCTAGACACCTCCGCATAAGTGTTTAGCAAGTTCTTCCATCTTGTGGCCTCCACCACCAAAGCTGTCGCAAAAAGCATAGTATCATCAATGAACTATTAGACATCCGATGGTCTTCAGGTGGATGCCGCTTTGACACTAGAGAGGGTGTGACTATCCAGGGGGGCAAGGATGTTTCTTCCCAGAACTTTAGCCAACATTATGAATAGATAGGGGGAAAGGGGGTCTCCCTGTCGGATACCCCTACCAGCATCAAAAAACCCCCGAGGAGTACCATTCACTAAAACTGAATACTTGACAGTGGTGACACATTCTTTAGCCAGGTTGAACATTCTATCATTGAACCCAAACTTCATAAGGACTTTGAGCAGGAAGTCCCAGGAGATTCTGTCATAGGCTTTGGATATGTCTAGTTTAAGAGCCATACTCAGACTGTTACTTCTTTCCATCGAGTCGATGATCTCATGGGTCGAGATAGCAGCATCCATAATCTATCTTCCTGGGACAAAGCCTTTTTGGAAATATGAGATGAGTCTATCCAGTAGAGTTTGAAGTCTTAGGACCAAAGTTTTGGTGATGATTTTGTATATGGTGTTGCACAGGCTAATGGGGCAGAAATCAACGATAGTTTCAGTGTTACTTTTGTTGGGAATCAATGCAATGAATGTGGCATTGATTTGCTTGAAAATTTTACCAGTCTTAAAAAATTCCTTGACAACAGTCATGACATTGTAACCCATTGTCTCCCAAAACTCTTGGAAGAAGGCTAGGGGGAACCCGTCTGGCCCCGGTGCTTTGAAAGCCCCCATTGAGAATACAACCATCCTTACTTCCTCCTCAGTTATAGGCTCCAGCAACCCCTTGTTGTCTTCCTTTGAAAGGATAGAGGGAATACTGTCCAGAAGATTGTTTTCCTATAAACTATCAGTTCTATTTCTTTGCTCCACCAGGAAGTTATGAAAGTAATTGGATGCAAGATAACCCAATTCTCTATCATCATCAACTTCCCTATTATTTTCATCAAGTAGCTTAGTGATTTTGTTCCTCTTTCTATGTTTCATAGCCTATTGGTGAAAGAAGGCTGAGTTCCTATCTCCCTCCTTCAACCATTGTACCCTAGACTTCTATTTCTAGAAGATTTCTTCCTTACTAATAATGTCCTTGAGGTTTTTGATTAACTTCTCTTCAGTGTTATATGTGTCCTCACTCCGGTCTCCCTTAGCCATCTTATCTTGGACTTCCATAGGGCCTTTAGTGATGTGTTTTTTCTGGTGCAACACATTGCCAAAGCAGAATTTGTTCCAACCCTTAACTCTGTTTTTGACATAAATAAGCTTTTGGGTGAGTCTAAACATAGGAGATCCATGATCCGGGATTCTCCACCATTCCGTAATGCAATTTTTAAAGTCAGTGTGAGAGGCCCACATTATTTCATACCTGAATGGGAAAGGACCCTTAGTGCCACCTTTAGTCCAGAAAAGGAGGGCATTATGATCAAAAATGGTGTGAGGAAGAGTTGAGAGGGTAGAGTTTTGAACCAAATCCCAGTTAGGAGAAACCAACATTCTATCCAGCTTTACCTAAATCAGTTGATCTCCCCTTCTTCTGTTGGTCCAAGAATATGGATGGTTATTAACCTCCAGATCCATAAGCCCAGTGTGCCTTAGGAAGTTTGTCAAGTCCACCATGTTGTCAAGGTAGGATATGTTAGTTAATTAAATAAATGAGATTTACTTAATTAACCAGGGATTGACTATGGGTAAGGTCAAATTAATTAAATAAATGGACTTTATTTAATTAATTAGGGTAAATGGTGAAGAGGGATAATTAATTAATTAAATATTATTATTTATTTAATTAATTTTGGATAATGGTGATAGTGAGGATCAGGTAAATTAATTAAATAAAATGGATTATTTAATTAATCTAGAGGACGGGGACAAGTTAGTGTGGAAGGAGATGTTAGGGAGATGTCAGAAAATGGTGATGTAGGGTACGTCATTTTCAGGTGTCTACATTAACTATAGAAAATAAATTAGAAATGTTGCCACTATTGATGTGCTATGTAGGTTGGAGAAATCTATTATTAAGAGGGTTATTTGGAATATGGTTAATAAGACTTATAATTTAAGTTTTTATTTTATTATTATATGAGGTCTTTTAATTTTGATTTATTTATTTGGGGAAAGTAAATTAAAATCTAGTTTAAATAAGTTTGAGTTTATTCTTTGTAACCTCCTAATTATACATATATGTTAATTTATTTATTTTAATTGACCTTATCCTTTATATATATAGACACACACTATTCATTAATTAATATTTCATTATTATTTAAGTAATTTAAATAGACCAATATTTTATTAAAAACACGTAGATTAAATATATTAACTTTGAAACGTGTGTGTATAGATATACACTATTTATTAATTGTTAGGAAAGGTGTCTCAACCTTGCAACTACAAAAGGGTACTATTCTTCCTAGTTTTGGTCTTTTTGAATACCCTTTATCTTGAAGAATGGTTTAGAACTTTCAAAGTTTCAAAAGACGCTAAAACTGGCAGGGCTTACTATTTTTATTAACTCTACATTTGAGCTTGGATGGACCCAGAGTTTTCCCAAAAGGTGTAGAACTATTAAGTAAACATCTTGGGTGAGTTTCAACTCAAGATCATACCTACATTGCAAGTTATTAAAGTTTTCATTTTTTAAAATTGTCAAAAAAAGTTTCAAACTCAGGTTTGAGGCACTTAGAGGTCCCTAAACACCTTGAAAATTGTCGTAATAGACAAAGCATGTTATAGATTGATATATCTCTTCACAAGCTTTCTGGTGCATCAAACGGTTCATAAATTAGACACTTGGATCAAAAGTTATGACCTCTGGAAGTTGGACCTTCTGTTTTGGGAAATGTGAAAACGAGTTGAACACTTAAAAGATCTATAAAGGGGAGAGTTACACATGTTGATGTGTGATTTAGAACATCACAAGACATCTTTGATTGGAGATAATTTGGGCACCACTTTTGGGTGGTTTTTTGGCTCATGGTTTTGTAATTATCGTTGATGGTTTACTGTATTGTATCTCCTATATATCAAGAGCTTGAGATGGAGGCTATGTGTAAGAGTCTTATAGATGTTGAGTTACCTCCAAATCTCTGTTTGGTTATACTCCTGTGAAAGATTTCTCTGCAAGTATATTGTAATCTTCTTGATTCCTGAATAATATATTGGGCAACTTTGGAGTGTGGGGTTTTTCTCCTAAAAGGGTTTCCCCACTTAATTACTATGTTATGGTATGATTTCTATTTGTGTTTATTTCTGTAACTGTTGTAAAGATCTAAAAAGTTCTGCATATCCCTCCCCTCAATATTAGTGTAGGAAGTTGTTCTATTACCTTAGCTTCCTTACAAGTGGTATCAGAGCTTAATCACCTTTGTTTTCAGTTGTGGGTTGTTGGGGTTTTTGAACTAATCTAGTTTGAGTGGGAGTGCAGAAGATACTTTGTGATCTTGTTGCAGGGATTTTCAGATGGCGAGAACATCAGGGAGAATAGAGGTCGAAAAAAATTTTGGTAACTACTTTGAGATGTGGAAGCTAAAGATGGAGGATCTATTAATTGATCAAGATCTATGGGATGCTATTGATGAGAAAGTTTCAAGGCCCACAGATGCTACTTTGGCTACTGAATATGATGTTATGGACTATAAAGCCAAGAGTCTAATCAGATTGTGCCTGACAAACTCTATTTTAATCAATGTCCATGAAGAGCCCTCTGCAAAGAAACTATGGAAGAAACACAATGAAATATATCAAGCCAAATCTTTAGTGAATGAGATTTTCTTAAGGAAGAAATCGCATTCCTTGAGAATGGAGGAGGGTGGATGAATTTTAGACCACCTAGAAGCATTCAATATGTTGGTGGCTCAATTGGTGTAAAAATGGATGAGGAGGAGAGATGTCAAATCCTGCTTTGTTATTTGCATGATTCGTGGGATTTTCTTGTTATGGCGATTGGGAGCACTTCTGTTATCTTGAAAGTTGAAGATGTTGCAGGTTCTTTTCTTTTTGAAGAAATGAGGAGGAAGGTATCCATTAGTGCCAATGAAGCCCTAAGTGTTCATGGAAGACCTAAAGAAAAAGGAAAGAAGAGCGATAACGTGACAAATCTAAGTCCAAGGGGAGATCCAAATCTCCTAGAAAGTCCAAAGTTATTTTCTAGAATAATGGTAAGCCTGGACACTTCCGTAAGGATTGTAAAGAAGAAAAGAAGAAGAAAAAGAAGAAATTTGATCATGATTCTAAGTCTGAGAAGGAAGATGGTGATGCATTCATTGCAACTTTGGCCACTCGAGTAGGTAATGATGCATGGTTAATTGACTCAGGTGCATCTTTCCATATGACCCCTAATAGAGATTGGTTTTCTGAATATGAAGAATTTGATGGAAGTAAGGTGTACTTGGGTGATGATTCTCATTTAAATATTGTTGGTCGTGGTAAAGTTAAAATTAGATTTCCTGATGGTAGAATAAAAAGGATTAATGGTGTGTTGCATATCCCTAGATTAGCACAAAATTTATTATCTGTGGGCAAACTAATAGATGCGGGTGTGTAGGTAGTCTTTTTTGATACAGGATGCAAGATGGTTAGAGGTGCTACGGTGATCGCTAGAGGTATCAGACTTGGCACACTATATAAGCTTGATGCATGCACTGTTGAGTGCAATAGTACTTGTGTGAAAAGCAAATCTGTGACTACTTCATTGGAAAAGGAGAGGGATTCATTTTTAGTGGATGGTCGTGGCTTGTGGGTACCTAAGGGTGCTCATTCATCTGAATCAAATTTACCTATAGAGAAGACTATGTTATGGCACCAGAGATTAGGCCACATAGGAGAAAAGGGTCTAAGGACCTTGAAAAATAAAAACCTTGTTGAAGAGTTGACTGATTGTAATCTTGATTTTGATTTCTGTGAGTATTGCATTTATGGTAAACAAAACTATATTCAGTTTTACTCGAGTTCTCATAAATTATGTGGTGTATTGGATCTTATTCATTCTTATGTGTTTGGTCCTGTAGATGTTCCTTCCATTGGAAATTCCACATATTATGTTTCATTTATTGATGATTACAATAGAAGGACATGGATATATTTTCTAAAGAGTAAATATGAAGTTTTTAGTTGATTTAAAGAATTTAAAGCAATGTTTGAGTTGCACAATGGGAATAAAATAAAATGTTTGAGGACTGACAATGGCAATGAATTTTGCTCTAATGATTTTGATAGATTCTTTAAAGATTGTGGCATTTAGAGACAAAAGACAACTCTATATTCTTCACAGCAGAATGGAGTTGTCGAAAGAATGAACATGACATTGATGGAGAAGGTTAGGAGTATGCTTAGTGGTGCTGGTCTAGAACAAAGTTTTTGTGATGAAGTTGTTGCTACTGCTTGCTACTTGATTAATAGGTCTCCTACATCAGCACTTTTTGATAAAATACCTATGGAGGCATGGTTAGGGCACAAGACTTCACTAAGACATCTTAGAGTTTCTGGTTGTGAGGCATATGCACATGTGCCAAAGGAGAAGCGAACAAAGTTGGAGAACAAGGCTATGAAATGTATCTTCATTGGGTACAGTTATGGTGTGAAATGATACAATATTTGGGACCCTGTTGCACATAAGGTAATATATTGTAGAAGTGTTATTTTTAGAGAAACTAAGCCTTCTTCTATTACATTGCAACCATAACAAAGTGAACATTAATATGTGATTCAAATCCCTTCTATGCTTGAGAAAGTTGAATTGAGGCCCCTAGATAGAGAAGAAGTCAAGGAGAGCTCATCTAGGTCTGAATCTTGAAAAGAGGAGGAAGAACCTCCAACTTAGCTTGTTCGAAGGTCTACAAGGCATAGACAACCACCTGATGGCTGGAGATGTATTTTTTCTCCTATTGCAAAGATGACATCCATTAGATTCTTTCTTTCTATTGCTACTGCTTATGATCTAGAGGTTGAGCAAATGGATGCAAAAATGGCATTTCTTCATGGTGATTTGGAGGAGGATATTTATATGACACAGACAGAGCACTACATAGTGAATGGTAAAAGCAATCTGGTTTGTAAATTGAAGAAATCTTTGTATGGCCTCAAACAAAGTCCTAGGATGTGGTACTCAAAACTTGATACATATGCGTTGAGTTTGGGATTTGAGTGTTCTAAATCTGATCATTGTGTTTATTATAAATATGATGTTGATCATTTCTTGTTTATTGCATTGTATGTTGATGATATGTTATTTATTGGTAAAGGGAAATGAATGATTTCAGAATTAAAGTCTCAATTTGCAGCTAAATTTGAAATGAAAGATCTTGGTGTAGCTAAACACATTCTTGGGATGGAAATAAGAAGAGATAGAGTGAATAGAAAACTATCACTTGGCTAGAGTAAATATGTCAATTTAGTTTTACAGAGGTTTAACATGCAAGATTATAGACCATTATGTGTTCCTTTTACAATTGGAACGAAATTATCTACTTCACAATGTCCAACATCCCCATCAGAGATGAAAGACATGAGTAGAATGCCTTACCAGACTGCAGTCAGAAGTTTGATGTATGCTATGGTCTATACTAGACTAGACATTGCCCAATAAGTGGGAGTTCTTTACAGATATATGTCTAATCCTGGTAGAGTTCATTGGGACGTAGTTAAAAGATTTTTCAAATATTTGTGGGGTACCTCAGAGTATTCCTTGTGTCATCATGGTAATTTGATAGGAGACATGTATTCCTTTGATATTCATGGCTATGTGGATTTAGATTGGGCAGGTGATGTTGATAACAAATGATCCACCAGTGCTTATGTATTTACTTTATTTGGTGGTACATCTAGTTGGATGAGTAAGCGGCAAGTTGTGGTTGCTTTGTCCACTACTAAAGTTGAGTATATGGAAGCTACTCATGCTTGTAAAGAAGCCATTTGGATTAAGAGACTGTGTTCAAATATCAGAATTAAACAAGGTGCAGTGACAATTTATTGTGATAGTCAGAGTGCGATCTGCCTAGTTAAGAACCCAACATTTGATGTCAAGACCAAGCACATTGATACATGTACAATATCATTTTGTTAGAGATATGGTCGAGGATGGTAGGGTGAAGCTAGTTAAGGTATATACTTTGATGAATGTTGCAGATTCATTAACTAAGCCTGTGAGCACAGAGAAGTTTAGATAGTGTTTGGAGTCTATGGGCCTCTCAGCCTCTAGTAGTTAAATCATGGTGTTGATACTCCCTTTGCTCTTGCAAGGTGTTCGACAAGTGGGAGTATGTTAGGAAAGGTGTCTCAACCTTGTAACTACAAAATGGTACTATTCTTCCTAGTTTTAGTCTTTTTGAATACCCTTTATCTTCAAGAATGGTTTAGAACTTTCAAAGTTTCAAAAAGGGCTAAAAATAGTAGGGCTTACTATTTTTTGTAACTCTACATTTGAGCTTGGATGGACCCAAAATTTTTCCAAAAGGTGTAGAACTACTAAGTAAACATCTCAGGTGAGTTTAGGCTTAAGATCATACCTGGATTGCAAGATATTAAAGTTTCCATTTTTTGAAACTACCAGAAAAAGTTTTAAACTTAGATTTGAGGCACTTAGAGGTCCCTAAATGCCCTAAAAGTTGTCATAATTGGTGAAGCAAGTTATAGCATGATAGATCTCTTCACGAGCTTTTCGATGTATCAAATGGTTTGTCAATCAGACCCTTGGATCAAAAGCTATGACCTCCGAAAGCTGGACCTCCTATTTTAGGAAATGTGAAAACATGTTGGACACTTAAAAGAGCTGTAAAGGGGAGAGTTACACATGTTGGTGTGTGATTTGACACATCACAAGGCATATTTGATTGGAGATAATTTGGGTGCCACTTTTGGGTAGTTTTTTGGCTCATGGTTTTGTAATTACCGTTGATGGTTTATTGTATTGTATCTCTTATATATCGGGAGCTTGAGATGGAGGTTGTGTGTAAGAGTCTTATAGATGTTGAGTTGCCTCCAAATCTTTGTTTGATTATAATCCTATGAAAGCTTGCTCTGCAAGTATATTGCAATCTTCTCGATACTTGAATAATATATTGGGCGACTTTGGAGTGGGATTTTTCTCCTAAAAGGGTTTCCACATGTAATTACTGTGTTATTGTATGATTGCTATTTGTGTTTATTTCTGTAATTGTTGTAAAGATCTGAAAAGTTCTGCATATCCCTCCCCTCAAAATTATTGTAGGAAGTTGTTCTCCTACCTTAACTTCCTTACATTAATTAATATTTCATTGTTATTTAATCCATTCCATAATTTAAATAGACCAATATTTTATCAAGAACACGTAGAATTAAATGTATTCAATTCTATGTGTTCTTGATAAAATATTGGTCTATTTAAATTATGGAGTGGATTAAATAACAATGAAATATTAATTAATGAATAGTATATATATAAGTTGGAAATGAAATATTAATTAATGAATAGTATATATATAAGTTGGAAACTCATATGGTTATACGTTAGCTTAGGTTAGGGTTATGCCCTTGTAAGCATCATTTCTTGCCTCCTTCCTATAGGAGAAATTCCATTCACTAGAGTATGTTGCTTGGAGTGAGGTGCCATCCATATTTATCTTACCTCTGCCACCCATCATGCGTTAGATATATATGAAAGTACTTGTGATAGAACATATGATTGCATGATACTTTTATTATATTAAACATTATAATTCAAGAATAATAAAGCATTTGACTTAAAAAAAAAAATTTGTATGTTAACATTTATTCCACAAAATCTATCTAGATTGAGAATAGAACAGACATTGTATCCTAGAAATATTTGCTAATGTATTAATCATCAGGGTTAACACAATGTAATTAGTTTTTAGTTTTACATTCAATTTTTCTGTTTTGGTAGTTCAACCATTTCTGGCTGCCTATAAATAAAATTGTAAATCTTCTTTTTCAATAATAAAATTTATCATTCTTTCCTTCCTTTCCAATCTGGGCCTAACAGTGGTATCAGAGCCATGATGAAAATCATGGAAGGAGAATGAGAAGTCTTGTATGACTTTTCCTCTATTTCGGCATATTCCTTTTTATGTGATCACTGCTGTGTATGTGAAATGACAGTTTAAAAGGTGTAAAGTGGATAGTTGATCGCAAAGTGTTTGCAGATTTATTCTTAGAGTTTGGAGTACATTCCAGTACCCCTGGGTTACATAGTCAGACGGAAGATGGGAATAGTCTGCCAGAGAGGAGTCTCTCCTACAACACTTTAATAGTCATGCTAATGGGTCATTCTATGAAGTTTCGTTGTTGGTAATAGATAAACACTCAGAAAATCTTTAATGGTTACAGAAGTTTAGAATATTGTTCTTCCACACAAGTTAGTGTTTATTTATGATTTAAAAATCCGTGATGAAATGCTTGTGAAGGCTTCTGTATTTAAAAAAATCGGTGCATTAGATATTCTTCTATGCGTTCATTGATTCCAGCGAGCCAAATCTTATAACATTTGGCCCACTATTTGAAATGGCCACAAGAATGTGGTGTATATTACGACTTGGGATTCCTCCATGACTAACAAATTAGATTGCTTGTTGCTCACAAATACATTAGCGCCTGATGCCCCTCTTTATATATAAACAAATAAAGAGGTCGTGGGTCTCGTTGTTGCAGAAGAAATTGTGTACGCAGATCTCTATGAAACCTGCTCAAATATGGTGAATGCACAATATAACTGCCAACTGTGTCTTTTATACACCACACAATCAGAATCTGCCAACAGTGTTTGATAATCCTAATGTGGGTTTGAAGCCAGAAGCCTGTGCGGATCATGTGTGACATCTGGATGATGTTGAGCATGCATGGCTCAAATAATTCTCCTGTGTAAGACAATACCTACAGATTACATGAAGAAATTGTGAGCAAAAGCATGAGATATACGTCTACCTTATGCTAGAAGGTGTCAATGCCATTGTGAGAGAGCCGTAGAATACGGAAGACAATGAACTGGCCATAGGTATACATTTGATCATGAATCCATTTACAAGCCAAAAGTACTTCAAAAAAAAGTTGTGCCCTTGGTGGTTTGTGAAGCACAATTTTTGCATTTGAATCGTTTTAGTTAAAACACAGCATACAACAAGATTGTTTATAATTAGTAAATGGTGGAGATTTTGAGTTTGAATTGTTTATAAAAAATTGGTAAATAAGGGTGTTTAGAGTGATAAGAGTACAAATGAAGTTATTAGGGTTATAAGGTGTGTAAAAATGACAACTTTATATTGTGATGTTCTATTGTCCCTACAAATTCATGTAAGTACAAGAAATGAGGTCGAATTAATATCTAAGTGTTGAAGGCAATTTCAACCTACTTTTATGTAGTTTTGTGCTCAATATACTTTGTTACGACAAGAGATAAATTAGTTACACGATCAGTTAGGAGTCACACATAAGAAAGATGTAGGGGAGGATGCACCTTCTTCTAGCACCTCGAAACAAGAAGCAAGTACAACTAAAATGTCCTTGAAGAAAGGTGTTGTGTCCCCTATTGTATCTAAGCCTATGACCCAAAAATGCCAAAAATCAAAGTCACAAAAGAAAAAACCCCTTGAGTCAAAATTTGTATCTGAAGGGCTTATGAATACATGTCAATTTGACTCTTCCTCTACCAATGTCAAATTGGTTCAATCAAAAGTGTGTTCCTATTGTGGTCGGCATGGTCATACATCAATCTCTTGTTTTGATCTACACCTTTGTTCTTTATGTGGTCAGCATACTCACGTTTCTTCTCATTGTTTTCAAAAGAAAGTGCACAAACCTGTATTATGTGTTGCAAATACTTTGTTTGACCCAATCCCAGGGGAGATGCTTCTTTAAATACTGTAGTTGTGACACCTTTGACAAAGATTGAGCCAGATGCTCCAAATAAGGCTATGTTAAGTGTTGTTGAAGCTCCTATTATTGATGACAAAGTTTTTGGTGACGACAATGTTATTGGTGATGACAATGATTTTGGTGACAACAATGTTATTTGTGATGACAAAATTGATTATGCTCATCTTCATAGTGTTATGGATTCCCATTATGTTCAACATGCCTTTGATGATTTTTAAGCAATGAAGATGACCTTTATTGGTTATAATATATTCCAATTATTTGAGGCCATGGAGATTAAGATGTTGCCACTTGTCAAGATTCAGTATGGTCTATGCTCTCTACTCTTTCTCCATCAAGGAGACCAAGTTCTTGGTATTTTCCTCTCTCATCTGCCGAGGAAAACTTGTGTGTATGCCAGATTCAAATTGAGAATTCAATTTAGCTATTGTTAATATTAATGTAATTGTGGAGAATTCAATTCAAAGATTGTTGATATTATTTGTAGTATGGAGAAAACAAGTTGAGACCTGTCAAAGTAACATGCTCAATTCCAACAAAACATTTGAGACTTGTCAAAACAACAGGCTCAATATTCCAGTTTGAACCCTATCAAGGTAACATTGTTAGTTCAAACAAATTTGATTCAAATAAATTTGAGACAAATTTGAACTCAATATTCCAGTTTGAACCCTGTCAAGGTAACAGTGTTAGTTCAAACAAATTTGAGACAAATGTGAACCCTGTCAAGGTAATAGTGTTAGTTCAAACAAATTTGAGACATTTCAAAGCAACAGGCTCAATCTCAATTTAAGACCTATTATAGTAGCATACTTTTTTTAAAGAAGCTTCCAATCAGCCAACAAATATTCTCACCAAAGTGCTTGGTTGAGAGAAGTTTGAGTAGTTCAAGTTCATGATACCCCTTCAGATTAAGGGGGGATGTTAATGTGTTAATCATTAGGGTTAACACAATGTAATTAGTTTTCAATTTTACATTCAGTTTTTTTATTTTGGCAGTTCAACCATTTTTGGTTGCTTATAAATAAGATTGTAAATCTTATTTTTCAATAATAGAATTTACCATTCTTTCCTTCCTTTCCAATATGGGCCTAACAAATTGTTCTTTAAGACCTAACTAAGAAAAGATATATTAAATTCACTATATTGAAAGAATGCCACTTTCAATATGCTTATTTTTTAGACCAAACTAAAAATATTTTTATTTGTAATAAATTTTTTTTTCACTAAATTAGTTTCTTTTTTTAGGCAAAAGGTGGAAACCACCTAAACAAAGTATTAATATAATATTAAAAGTTTTATAAATATAGAAATTGTGGATAGAGGGCCAAAAGTAAAACATTTGCATATTGCCCTTTTAACAAAAGCAATAGAATTTGCAAAATATTACAAAAAACCAAACCATATTAACAAATAGAAATCACCAAGTTGGAAAAGAAGCTACATATGAAGAATAACATGATGAATAGGGTTAGGTTTTGGAGCAACATCTTGAACTACATCTTTAATAGTAGGAGCAACGTTTTGGTCAACAACCCCATGGAAAACACTGACAACACCTTGAAGAACAAGATGAATAGGAGGCAGATGAGGAACATAATTCAATATGAAATGTAATGCTCAAAAAGTATTGGATACTTTTTTTACAAAATCTAGGCCAAATTCCAACTAATGGGAATGCACAAAGTTCTCCATAGTAATTAAATAGTCATTTTGCAAACCACTTTTGATTGCATTATAAACACACATAATTATTGGATCTTTTTGGATTTCTCTATAGGTAAAAAGACCTCCTACCAATGCTTTTCCATTACACAAATCATACCTTTGAATTGCAAAATTGAAACTATCCTCTAAAATGAAATGACTTTGCACATAATCAAAAGCAAGCTTCCTAAGGAGGACAAGATTTTAAATGAGATCCATATCATTAGAGGAAACAAAATCACTACCTATGAAAAGTATAGCATCTGAGGGAAGTCCTGGAGGATCTCTCTCCTTGTAACTGTAGCATGGAAAAACTACCCCTTAATCAAATACCTTCGATCAAGGGAGTTAATCACAAACACTACACTTGGGCTTTTCTATCTGAGGTGTCATATGTCAAGTAATCTACTATAGATCACTACAAAACCACTACGAGTCCTAATCAAAGCAATACAACCTGAACAAGGGATTGGTAATGAAGGGGAAAGGAACATAATGCAAAAATAAAGCTACTATAAATAGAATCTAAAAGAGACAGTTACATAAATGAAACAAGACAGAAGAGAGGAACTTGTGATAGCAAGGAGAGGGTCTGTATTAGGAATGAAGGTGCAAACCACATAAATGAAATCTGATTCAATCCTTATTTATGTCCTTTAAACAATGTAGAATCAATGGAGATTGCAACAGAAATAAAACCCACTACACAGAAATAACATGCATTAAGAACTGAACACATAACACAATATGTAACGTGGAGAAAACCCTTTCAAGTAAAAAACTCCACCAAGTAAAGAGGATCTAGGTTGTGTTATCTTCAAATATGAGATTACAATACATGTACTTCCTCTCCTTCTTCAATCTTCAATTCGGTGCTTCTTGTTACTCTCAACTCTGCTAAAAATGTAGTATGTAAATACCCTTATAAAAGGGGGTTGCCTTCTAGGGCAAGAAAACTAACATAATATCGACTGTCAGATTTGTGAGCTAATGATGAGGGGAAACTCCCTGTGACCCTCTATCGCTAACGAATTAGCGTTAGTGACCAGATATAAACATGCGGCTGAAACACGATCGCTACTGGTGAAACCTTTCATCCCTTATGGGTGATTTACAAACAATAATAGGAATAATAAATTACATAGGATTTACAAGGTTGGTGGCACCTTAATCCTAACAGTCTCAACCTTGGACGATAGCACACTACGAGGATGTCTACGCTGGGCATTAGATTCCAAAATGTGCTAAAAATATAAGTCGTCAATCTAGTATGGACTCAAATCACCTGCACAACATAGATTTCAATGCAACACAAACCCAATAATATTCTAAGTAACACATAAATCAAAATGAAATTGATTATAATAAAGAGAATGAAGAGAGACAAGCACAAAAGGAAGTCATACAAAACCTCCATGTGGCTGTTAAGCCCTCAATCCAATAAACCTGCAAAGAAAGAGGAAAAATGGTTGGGCTACTTAGGGACTTGCCTTAGTCAAGTCCCGGTGTTGGTATTTGTACCTCCATGTTCCTTGGTCTACGGGGAAGAAATCCTCAACAATGGAACCAGTGCAATAAACAACATAGGTGGTCTACACCCAACAAAGGAAAGTGGTGGTCTACACTAATCAATGCAAAATAGATTTTGAAATGAGATGACACTAAGGAAAACAATGAACAATCTCAACAAAGTGAATGAAGGAGAAGGAAACAAACTCCCAAGAGCTTAAAAGGAATCACACAACTTCAAACCGAAGAAAAGAGAGCCTTCCCAAAGAGCACCAAGTAGAACAAAACCTCCAAGAGCCAATGGAAATGATCTTGCAACCCCCAGGAGCACCAAAATCACATGTAGTTGCTATAGAAGTCTAGTTCACACACAAAAGAACATAGAGTATCTTCCAAAGCAAGAGTCTTCAGAAATTGTAAGAGTTCGAGAGAGATTGAATGAATGTGTTGAATAATCTTTTTTTTCCAAAATATTTTCCAATGAACTCCCAAGAGGGAAAAATCTCAAAAATGACATGCAAGAATTCATTCTGTGACCCCAGACTAAAATCACACAAACCTAGCCTATTATGTGGAGAGAAGATGCAAACACCAAAAAAGTTACTAAACATAGCATGAAATTGCAAGGTTATGCAATTTTCTACATTACAGTAACCACCTAGATAGCATCTTCAACTCCTTCACAACCAATAATAAAACCTTTGACAGAAATGCTAAGTCAAATCTCCTCGTTTCTAGAATCTCCCATTTTTGAATTGGGAAGTATAAACACTTGTTTTTTCTGTAGAGCCTCCATATTTTAAGGGATGAGAAACTGAATATATCTATCTCAAAGTGATGTAATTTATAGTGTTGGAAAAGTAAAATTAATTTAATCTTAAACTATACTAGTGACCTCAAAAGAGGCAAGTTGTCTAATTCACAACTGATCACTGAAATGGTGGCAATAGAATACAAGTAGCCAATATCACAAGAAATTAATACAAAGTATGGGCTTCATAAAACCACATATTGAAAGGACATTTAAACGATCATTTTAGAGTGCATGAAAGGTGTCCTACATCCATAAAATAATTGTTAGGAAATAATTTGACTCCTATTTAAGGATTCAGGAAGATCTAGTCCACATATATATTCATAAAATGCTTCTTGCAACTAGGGATTTAGAGTAGAATAAGAGCCAAATTCTGATATTTGAAGGGATTGGTCTATAGCTATATTTGTAAGACAGTCAACCACTTTATTACCCTTCCTAAAACAATGCTTATATTCAAAATATTCAAACAAATCTAAAAGCAACCAAACTTCTTTTAGAATGTAATTAATTTTCCAATTAGTAGAAGACCTATTTTTTACTTCATAAATGATGTTCAAAGATTCCCCTTCTATCATAATCCTTTTAAAATTATGTCTTTTAGCTAGAGATAAACCTATAAGTAGAGCTTGAGCCTCCACCTCATTAGATGCAAAGGGAAGTTTTACTACTACAATTAATAATAATTTACCCTTACTATCCTTGATTACACAACTTGCCCTTGAAGAACCTTGATTACTATGAGAGGCACCATCAAATTTTATCTTTTCCAATGAAATTATTAGAGAAATCCATTTTATTTTACTCCTATCAACCTTCTTTTTCTTATTACTAATACCACCACAATAGATGGGGGTTTGATCAAACTCCAATATTTACGAAGAGAAGAATCCCAACTTGTAAATTTAGTATCAGAGGTTGCATTTTGATGACTTGAGACATCACATTTTTAGAGATTGACTTCTCTAGTTTATATAAAACTTCTTCTAGGCTTGCAGATTGTTTCTTGAAGATCCTATTGTTTCTTTCAAGTCAAATATTCCACACCAGTAAAGAGGGAGAAATCTACCATGCAGATGCAAAGGTGGACTCTAAATAGAGAGAAGGCCAACAAAGAAAGAGTTGAAGAAGTGAGTGACAAGGGTTGTTGTACACCTTGCAATTAAATATATTAGTTTGTCAAATCCAAGGTGTGTCCATGGCTATTTGCAACAGATTTTAATTAATAGTCCTTTTAATAATAATCCTAGAAAACTAAAGATAATAACATAGGGGTTTCAGAATCTTCAGTGACACTAGACACTTTCAAAGGAAAAGAAGAAGAAAAATCAAAGGGTATGGCACTAGTAGCATCTGTAGTCTCAGAATCTAAGAAATGGTTTCTTGACTCAGGAGCTTCACATCATAAGACCTATTCACCATATCAGTTCATCTCATTGCATCCTGCTGATACAATTGAAATAATAGTAGTAAAAAACACTTCTTTGCGTGTTTGTGGGAGAGGAACCATTGAGTTAGGCAAAGGATACTTCACTAATGCCCTTTATGTCCCAAAATTGAATAGAAACCTCCTCTCCATTTATCATATTGCAAACAATCAGACTCGGAAGACAATTGAGTTTGGACCAGATTCAGTCATCATTCGAGACTTGCTGAGTAGAGAGATTGTAGCCATCAGAAAAGCTAATAATTCCTCTCAACTTTACACATTCAAAGACTTTTCTCCAGATGACTCTTCTTCTATGGTACACTCACCTACATCCAGTGTGGATAGTTCTGTTGACCCATTTTTTTCTCTGACCAGAGCCAAACAGTCAACTTGGTATTTTCCTTGAAAAGCCTCTGGAAAATGTTGCCTAAAAATGAAAAGTGCCAAATTGCCTAAAAAACCTTACCATTGGAAAGAGCTTGAAAAAATAGGCAGGTTTGCTTTTTACATCACCCTGAAATTCGGCCAAATAAAAAAGTTATTGATGGTCAAAGTTTTGGTCAACATATAGTTCAAATATACATTTGGCGGGCTTGCAAATCTATATCAGCCTTAGAAAATATGAAAAAATTTGAGTTATATGCATTTTCTGAATGTATATCGGGCCAAGGAAATGCATATACATTTAGGGAATCTTTCGCAGATTCTCAGAATATTCGCTAAATGTATATCAGGTCTGCATGTATATAGGGGCTTGTATATTCAGATATACAAATGAAGATATGCATCGCGAGTATATTCCATCAAAGATACCCTACTTGTATGTGAGACAGTTTGTATGTTGCGTTTGTATATCCGCATATACAAACAAATGTACATTTGCTACAGTGCCGGTAGGACATACAAAAGGTGGGGCCCACAGGTTTACAAGTGAGATTGCATGCAAGAAGTGCCGCGAGGAAATATACAAAGGAGTTTGTATATCTCAGAGATACAAGTGGTGGGGCCCGTGAAGATACAAAGAGGTTTGTATATCATATATACAAAGGTTTAAATGCTACAGTGGAATGTATATCGACTTGTATGTTCGCACATACAAGCTGATATACAAGGAAACATATACAATCCGGACCCGAATAGAAGTTTCAATCTATTCTATGTTGTTCTCGGGTCCACCTTGTATAAAAGGTGTTTGTATGTCTTGACATACAAAAGAACATGTACAAGCCGGATTTCAAGACAGGTACAGTTTGGTGGAATGCAGCGCTAAGTCCGTGGCTTGTATGTATATGTTGTATATTGCGATATACAAGCCTTAAGATGCAAAAGAGGTATACAAGATGGATCTGATGTGAAAATCAATTCTGGTACATTTAGGCTTCGGGTCCATTTTGCATGTATAGATATTTTGTATATTTGCATATACAAAGAAATGTACAAGGAAAAGTGATACAAGTCGGACTTGGCAGAACAATGAAAAGCAGCTAATGGTCATTTTTTAGGTCCATGGCTTGTATGTTTGCATATTCAGAGAGGGAGATACAAATGGTGGGTCCCACGCACATACAAGCAAATATACCATGCTGATATGCAAGCCAGATTTCAAATGGATATCATTTCTGCCTCATTCAGGCTCCGAGTCTGTTTTGTATGTATGAGGCCACTTGTATATCGCATATATACAAAGAAAAAAATACAAAGAGTAGGAGATGCAAGCCGGACCCGACAGGTAATCAAATATGCTTAAAGGTCATTTGGAGTCTGACTTGTATGTATATGGCACTTGTATATTGTGATATACAAGTCAAAGATGCATCGCGATATATAAGGCAGATTTGAATCAAGGATCAAGTTCAGCACATAAGAGTTTGGAGTCCGCCTTGTATAAATAGGTGTTTTGTATATTTGCATATACAAAGAAATGTACAAGGAGAAAATATATAGCTAGACCTGGCAGAACAATGAAAAGTAGCTAAAGGTTATTTGGGGTCCGTTGTTAGTATGATTGCATATGCAAAAGGAGACATACAAATGGTGGGGCCCGCAAATATAAGGGGAAATTGTATGTATATACAATTTCGAACATACAAGGGATGTACAGGGGCCGATATGCAAAGTGCCATGTATGTGCAGAAGGAGATGCAGGATGAGTTTTTGAATGCCGATTCAGTCGCCAAGATGTAGCTATATACATAGAGATGCAAAAGCGATATATACAAGCAATTGACCAAAAGTTTGACCGCCTGTATCTAATCCATTTTTGTGAATTTCGGCATGCTCCAAGAGGCAAAGTTGCATATTTTGGTCCCCTCTTTCATTTGGCAAGGTTTTTTTTGGAGCTTTATCACTTTTCAAATTTCAGATCTGGAAATGCATATTTTTGAGCGATGAACATCTCAGAGATGACTTTTAGCAGATGGAGATATTTTTGGGCATTCATTGTAGTAGACAGAACAAGTAGCTCGCATTAACGACAAAGAATATCTTTCCACCGCTTCATCTCCAGATGCAAGAAGTGGCAGCTGCATTAAAGGCCATAAAATATCTCCCTGTTTGCCAATTCTAGTTTTCAATGCCATAACTGATGCAGCTGGGCTGTAATTGATGTAGATATTTTTTATGACAGCGCTTTGAGCGAATTTTTGTAACTGACTTAGGGTAGTTTTGGAATGCTATATATATGCATTCAAATGTTGTAAATAAGGTTGGAAATTTTTTGGCATTAAGGCTTTTCTGTTTCCAAACAGGGTTTTCATATGCTGTAACCGTGCCTTTCCATTGAATATATGCAAGTTATTTTTACCTCTTTACTGTTTCTTTCTAGTTCTGTGTGAATCTGCATATGGTTTGTCTGTGAATGTTTTCATTCCTCTCAATCATATTGCTTCTCACCTCTGCTAGAATCATCTAACCTGTGTATACCTACTTGCCATATTTTGATTATATTGTGCATCCTTCAGTGTTGTGAAAATTTCTTTAAATCTGTCTGGTGTATCACCCTTTTATGTTTTCAAGCTTTTACTCATTTTCATTACAAGCATTCTCTCTCCCTTTTCCCTCAAAATTTAGTAGTTTCAAGTGATAACTAGACAAGGAAGCCGGCCTTCTCTGGAGGTCTGATCTCATTTAGCAAAGTCCCACACTTAGAGATCATTCCCATGTTACTCCAATTTGCAGAGGTTTCACAGTTGTATGCAAGGGTGCAAAACTTGGTCATAACAACTTTGGCATGCCCGGTGGGACTGGTGTGATGAACTTATCATCAAAATACTGAGAGATTCGGTGTTTCTCCTAGTATTATCAGCCTTTGGAGGCAGTACAAACAACACCATGGCGACTCTAATGGTGAATCAACTGGTTATAGCAGTCGAGTTTCCAAGCAGCTAATGAGGTTGGTGCTACTTGTTAGTTTTACTATCATTTGACAGTTTTTGTAGCACCTGGTGACTCCATTCGGTGTTCCAACTCACATCTTAGTGTGCAAGACCCTGTGGTCTATATTCATTCCTAATTTATTATCTAGACTTGCCTATGTTCATGATTTACCCTTGCAATGTCTAGTTATCAACACCACAATGTTTATTCTCCTCCATTCCATGAAGTTTCAAACTTTTGCCCTCCAAATAGTTCTTTGCCTCATTACAACCAGCATTACCGGCAGGAGCATTTTCAAGCCAATTCTGCTTATCCTTGTTTGCAGCCCATTCATACCTATAGTCAGTCTTGTGAAACCCAATCTAGTCTAAATCAAACGTGTAGCCTCCTTAGTCAGTCCCAAAATGATATTGATTTGGGTAGCATTAAGAGTTGGTTAATGGATTTCCAAAGGCAAATTTCAGAGATAGATAAGGAAGCACAGTATAACAAGGAGCAAGAGGAGCTTGCATATCAAGCTTATTTGTCAGAACAAGAGGCAGAAAATAGAAGGGTGTATGAAGAGAAATTCTTGAACATGCAACTTGCAGCTAAGGAGAAACAAATGAAACAGTTGCTTGCTCAAGAACAAGAGCTCAAAGTAAAAAATTTCTCTCCTATTTCCAGCTTCAAGCAGGTCCATCCTTCGAACCAAAGTGAACATGTGAAAGTGGCTCAAACTTCTCTACAATGGCAGCCTTCTTGGACCAATCATCCTGATTATAAGATACCAAACCTTGTGAAGGCCAATCCTCTCATACCATTTCAGAATCAAGAAGAAGAGAAAGTTGTAGAATCCATGCCTATCATAATTCCAAGTTTCAGGCAGCCTTCTACCTTTAAGGTTCCAAGTTGGAAAGGGCCATCTTTTTTCCCCTGCGAAGACCCTCCACCAAATGTACAGACTGAAACGTGCTTTAGCATCCAACTAGCAAAAGAAGAGCAAAGGAGGCTTTCGTTGGCCCCTTTTCAAAGGTTGAAAACTCAATCATTTCCAGATCCATTCTTTGAAGAACAAGTTTCTAGTTTTAGAACACCAAGCTTCAAGCAGGATGAGTCTCCTAAATGTCCTAAATTGGATATCCCAAGTTTTAGAGGGCCTCATCCACTGCAACAAGAGCAGCCTACACTCCACAAGTTTCCAAGGGTCAAAGCCTATATCCCTCTACAGGAGCAATTTGTTCCTACACTCACAGAGAAAGATTTGTTTGAATCTATTGCACCTGTGAGTATTACTAAAGTCACTTCAGCAAGGGATGATGCTGCCCTACTTCACGAGCTACCTGACTATGTTGAAGATGAAGAAAGTGTGCAGTTGGTTGTGGATATGCAGCAACAAGAGAACACAGAAAATCATGACAAATTGCTGCAGTTTGGGGCTGAGCATGACAGTGAGGTTCCAAACCATAAAGAAGGCCAAACATGTTGCCCTGTGACAAATGATGCAGAGGCTGATTATGCTGATATACGTGAGGAGCTCCCATGCTTTATTAAAAACAATGAGGAAACTGAACATGGACGAGAGCAAGTTGAAGATTTGTTCTTTATTATCCAGTAGGGATATCAACTTCTTGGTGGGGAAGTTTTCTCTTTTGAACATGTGCACGGTTCATTTTTTGAGCCTAAATTAGAAAATCATGAACATCTTGTTCATAAGGTACAGGCAGCCATATTTGTAGTAGAATCACAGGAGCCAGAGTATTCAGATCAGCAAGAAGAGGAATGCAACCATGATGATATTATATCAATACTCTTGGGTTCTTTGAGGGAAGAAGGAGAAAACCATGAGGTCCCAGGTTACTGTTTCACACACAATAGCAACATGAGAGTCAAATGGAGGCCACCTTCATACCAAGTGAAGATCAAGAAGAGAAGGAATCGGAGCAAGGGGAAATCAATCCAAAGCCTTCAAGGGGATGCCCAATCAGACATCTTGCCCAGCTAGAGATACATAAAGAGGAGTCACCACTTGTCATGCTTACCTCTAAGCATGAAGTTGAGCATCAAAATAAGTGGGACCAACCCATTTATTCACCACAAGTTAGCAACATCAGCAATCAGTCCAGGTGGATAGGTGAGTTTATCTCCACTTTGAAGGGGGTGTTTTATCAATTTGTTATATGCCCATTCCCCCCTCCCCTCTTTTTAACTGCCCACATGCATGAAGAACATTGTAAATTGTTAAGGAAGGGTAGTTATTTTCAAGAACCAGTTAATGGCTTTGTTTAAAGTCATGTCTGATTGGTTAGTTTAGAATTAGAGTAGGTTTCATTTCTATTTTAGTTTTCCCTTTCCATAAGTGCTTCTGCACAGGCTGCATTGTCATTAGGAGAATGCAGGTCTTTTTCCCTTTTTGTATTTTAGAGGTAGGTTCCAGTTTTCCAGCAGATTTTAGACTCGACCCCATGCCCAATGGATGCTTAAGGCTACTAGTCTTATGTTTAGCAAGCAAACATCCCATAGAGGTCGCCAAATTGTTGACCCATTTTTTCCTTTGACCAGAGTCAAACAGTCAACCTGGTATTTTCCTTGAAAAGCCTCTAGAAAATGTTGCCTAAAAATGAAAAGTGCCAAATTGCCAAAAAAAACCTTACCATTGGAAAGAGCTTGAAAAAATAGGCAGGTTTGCTTTTTACATCACCTTGAAATTCGGCCAAATAAAAAAGTTATCGATGGTCAAAGTTTTGGTCAACATACAGTTCAAATATACATTTGGCGGGCTTGCTAATCTATATCGGCCTTAGAAAATATGAAAAAATTGAGTTATATGCATTTTCTGAATGTATATCGGGCCAAGGAAATGCATATACATTTAGGGAATCTTCCACAGATTCTCAGAATATTCGCTAAATGTATATCGGGTCTGCATGTATATAGGGGCTTGTATATTCAGATATACAAATGAAGATATGCATCGCAGGTATATTCCATCAAAGATACCCTGCTTGTATGTGAGACGGCTTGTATGTTGCGTTTGTATATCCGCATATACAAACAAATGTACATTTGCTACAGTGCCGGTAGGACATACAAAAGGTGGGGCCCGCATGTTTACAAGTGAGATTGCATGCAAGAAGTGCCGCGAGGAAATATACAAAGGAGTTTGTATATCTCAGAGATACAAGTGGTGGGGCCCGTGAAGATACAAAGAGGTTTGTATATCATATAAATACAAAGGTTTAAATGCTACAGTGGAATGTATATCGACTTGTATGTTCGCACATACAAGCCGATATACAAGGAAACATATACAATCCGCTCCCGAATAGAAGTTTCAATCTATTCTATGTTGTTCTCGGGTCCGCCTTGTATAAAAGGTGTTTGTATGTCTTGACATACAAAAGAACATGTACAAGCTGGATTTCAAGACAGGTACAGTTTGGCGGAATGCAGCGCTAAGTCCGTGGCTTGTATGTATATGGCAATTGTATATTGCGATATACAAGCCTTAAGATGCAAAAGAGGTATACACGACGGATCTGATGTGAAAATCAATTCTGGCACATTTAGGCTTCGGGTTCGTTTTGCATGTATAGATGTTTTGTATATTTGCATATACAAAGAAATGTACAAGGAAAAGTGATACAAGTCAGACCTGGTAGAACAATGAAAAGCAGCTAATGGTCATTTTTCAGGTCCGTGGCTTGTATGTTTGCATATTCAGAGAGGGAGATACAAATGGTGGGTCCCGCGCACATACAAGCAAATATACCATGCCAACATGCCAGCTGGATTTCAAATGGATATCATTTCTGCCTCATTCAGGCTTCGGGTCCGTTTTGTATGAATGAGGCCACTTGTATATTGCGCATATACAAAGAAAAAATACAAAGAGTAGGAGATGCAAGCCGGACCCGACAGGTAATCAAATATGCTTAAAGGTCATTTGGGGTCTGACTTGTATGTATATGGCGCTTGTATATTGCGATATACAAGGCGGATTTGAATCAAGGATCAGGTTCAGTACATAAGAGTTTGGAGTCCGCCTTGTATAAATAGGTGTTTTGTATATTTGCATATACAAAGAAATGTACAAGGAGAAAATATACAACTGGACTTGGCAGAACAATGAAAAGCAACTAAAGGTTAATTGGGTCCTTTGTTAGTATGATTGCATATGCAGAAGGAGACATACAAATGGTGGGGCCCGCAAATATAAGGGGAAATTGTATGTATATACAATTTCGAACATACAAGGGATGTATAGGGGCCGATATGCAAAGTGCCATGTATGTGCAGAAGGAGATGCAGGATGAGTTTTTGAATGCCGATTCAGGTGCCAAGATGTAGCGATATACACAGAGATGCAAAAGCGATATATACAGGTAGTTGACCGAAAGTTTGACCACCTGTATCTCCTCCATTTTTGTGAATTTCGGCATGCTCCAAGAGGCAAAGTTGCATATTTTGGTCCCCTCTTTCATTTGGCAGGGTTTTTCCAGGAGATTTATCACTTTTCAAATTTTAGATCTGGAAATGCATATTTTTGAGTGATGAACATCTCAGAGACGACTTTTAGCAGATGGAGATATTTTTGGGCATTCATTATAGCAGACAGAACAAGCAGCTCGCATTAACGACAAAGAATATCTTTCCACCACTTCATCTCTAGATGCAAGAAGTGGCGGCTGCATTGAAGGCCATAAAATATCTCCATGTCTGCCAGTTCTAGTTTTCAACGCCATAATTGATGCAGCTGGGCTGTAATTAATGTAGATATTTTCTGTGACAGCTTTTTGAGCGAATTTTTGAAACCGACTTAGGATAGTTTTGGAATGCTATATATATGCATTCAAATGTTGTAAATAAGGTTGGAAATTTTTTGGCATTAAGGCTTTTCTATTTCCAAACAGGGTTTTCATATGCTGTAACCGTGCCTTTCCATTGAATATATGCAAGTTATTTTTACCTCTTTACTGATTCTTTCTAGTTCTGTGTGAATCTTCATATGTTTGGTCTGTGAATGTTTTCATTCCTCTCAATCATATTGCTTCTCACCTCTGCTAGAGTCATCTAACCTGTGTATGCCTACTTGCCATATTCTAATTGTATTGTGCATCCTTCAGTGTTGTGGAAATTTCTTTAAATCTGTCTGGTGTATCACCCTTTTATGTTTTCAAGCTTTTACTCATTTTCATTACAAGCATTCTCTGTCCCTTTTCCCTCAAAATTTGATAGTTTCAAGTGATAACTAGACAAGGAAGCCGGCCTTCTCCGGAGGTCTGATCTCATTTAGCAAAGTCCCACACTTAGAGATCATTTCCATGTTACTCCAGTTTGCAGAGGTTTCACAGCTATATGCAAGGGTGCAAAACTGGGTGATAACAAGTTCATCACCAACATCATCACCAGTTTCTACAGAGTTCAGAGCCACTTCACCTAAAGCTTCCAAAGATTTTCCACAATAGCATATTGATGATAGCATTGAGGATATATGTCTAGTCACCTTTGATTGCATTTTTCTTGCTAGTACAAAATTCAGAGAAGCTTCTCAGAGAGCATCCAATGATTCTCCATAGTAGGACATTATTTCTTTGTATCATGTCTAGTTCACTTTTTATTTTCTCTCTTTTGGAGGAAAGTTTTTCCCATTGGGTCTTCTTTCTTTCTCCACTTTATGAGAGATTTCATTGTACATGGGTACCTCATCAGGCCTAGTTACCAAGACCCATCCATCTTTAGCCCACCTAAGCTATGCTTAAAGAGGGGTGTTAGTGTAGAAATATTATTTAATTAGTTTAATTATCTACACTTTGTATTAAGCCACCTTAGGTGGCGATGTGTCATCTTGGAGAGTTTGTCAAAACTCATCCAAGCTATGTGGTGCTACTTTTTCTCCATTTGGAGAAACAAACTCGCCACCTTGAGTTGAGTGCATGGGTCGACTCCTATAGTGAATTGAACTCCTCTCTCTATTTGTACAATTCATTTCCATTGTAAACACATCTCATTTTCATCAATCTTATTGAAGTTTACTTCTTCCATTTTCATGTGATTTTCTTTGCATCTAATTTATCACAGGTTGAGTGAGCGGCTGCATGACATTTGTGGCTTGTTGATGCTAGTTTCCATCCATTTGATCCACCAACACCAACAATAAATGGGACTTATATTTTCCTAGTTTGGTGGAGATGTTGTGTAAACATGTGACTACATCTCCTATTATCCCACATTGGTTGTACATTCACATATCTTGGTGGTGTATCCTATATATACCCATCTATTATTCTCATTTTGCACACACATTGATCATATATTGATCTTGCATATTACAATCTGTTGATCTTCTGATCTATTATGGTATCAAAGTAGGAAAGTTGATAGAGGTTTGTTTTCTTTTCAATGCTAAGTATACTTTTTTTTTGCATTCTTGGATGATCTAGAGAATCAGAAAAGTTGAGAGGAGAGATTAGATTTTTGGGGGCTCCCTTTGTGGTTTTATATTGCAATTTGCTTTGGGTGATTCTTGAATAAGATTGAAGTTCACCATTGAATTTAGGGAATCTAAGAAAGTTAGTTTTGCCTTTTTTGTATTCAAATCATACATTGGAGGCTAGATCTACAAGGGTTTGAATTTGGGAGGTGCATGCTAGATCTAACAGGTACCCAATCCTTCGAAGCATTTTGTGTCAAATATGACCCTGCTATCATGCTGAAAGGGCCCAAGAACCTATAAATTTCATTTCATTTCATTGAAATTAGAATATTTTCATGGATCCATTAGGAAAAATTCCCCTCCTTGGTTGTATAGATCATAGAGAATATTCTCTATGTAATCAACATATTCCCTGTTATAAGCACTATGTCAGCAAGTCTAGGTGATATATTCCCTAGAGCCATAATGTGTAGAGGCATACTAGGTAATTCATAGTTTGTAAAGTTTTTTATTAAAAATATTTTTCTATGGATTTATTTTGTACCTAGTAGGGTACCTTCGATATGCATGTACTGTAGACTGCACAGTCACTAGTATTGTAGGGAATGGACACTACTAGCATATTCCCCATAATAGCTAGCAATGACTTCCCTCTCGACCAACAATTCTTAGCTCTCTAGTGGTGATGTAACACTACCTAGCCATTGGCTACCACAGGCTCTACCACAAATGACACTTCTAGCACCTATCACTACTACACAATCAGTGGTGACATTGCTCCAATTTTGGATCCCACCAAACAACTCATTAATGTCCATTTCTAGTTTACTCCCAATCCAAGAGATTTTATATTTTACATAGGTGAATTTTTTAATTAAAGGTGGTTTTCCAAAATTTGATGGTGGTTTTCAGATCTAGGAGAATATTCTAGAAACTAGATAGAATATTTTGTCACTACACTTACTAATGCCATCATTTTTTCACTAATGTAATCAATCTAGAAAATGTTTTCTAACATCATCATTTCATCATTATACATTTGCTAATGTTGACCACTTTTCCAACAATAAACCTTTTCAAACTTTCCCCCCCTTTACCATTGAGAACTTGGATTTTAAAGTTGATCTTCAAAGGTTTCATTCTCACTCATACAGAGGCCTTTTTCAAATCAATTTTTATTTGAGCTATTTTTTTGTATACTTCATGATGGCGTAAGTATTTTCTAATTTTGATTCATAGTTTTTATAGAATTTGTAGATTCTCACAAGTGACACTACACAGTTTCCATTTTGGGACCTTTTGAGGCTTCATTGAGCTCATATGGGAACCTTTTTAGGTGCATTTTTTGAAAGTACATGATTTTTTATGAACTTGATTATGTTTTAGAGTTGTACTTTCAACATTATAGCCTATTTTGAGCATTTGTAAAGCATTGAAATCAAGTAAAATTATTAGCACTAATTATAAAGTGCCAAATCATTTTTGCTATGGGGTTTCTTTGATTGAGTTAAAAGGGGGGATTTTCTTATATTCTCTTTTCTACACTCTTTCTTTTTTGCACTCTTTTTTCTACATCATGGATCAAAGTCCAGTTCCTCTTCTTATACCATACAACTAGTATGAGTGGAAATCTAAAATGGTGGCATATCTAAGAAAACTAGGATTACATTGAATCATGATAGGTTTAGAAGGATTACTAACTACAAGTGCAAAAAAGCCTAAGTGATATAACAGATATGATGAAGCCTATGGAACTTTGTGCATGTTTGTTTCTCTCAATCTCCTCTTTCACATTGAATTTGTAAATACACCTAATTAGATCTAGACTATATTTGAGGGTTTGTTTGGGAATACTTAGGATGTTTTGAGAGGCCATTAGTTGGAGAATAATCCCTAGTAGTTTTGACACCATCTAGGACTTCTTCAATAAGTTAAAATCACTAATATTGTAGCTAAAATAGTGTGGTAATGAGAAACATGGCTCCTAGTTGATTTTTTCCATTCTTTCCAAACTTTGTCCTACATACTCAATTATTATTTCTCCATTTCATGCTACTAAGGATACCCTTGGAGCTACATGAACAATTCCATCACTTGATGACTTTTCTACATCAATTACTAGGGAGTAGGATAAGCTTGTGCAAATGGGTACTCTAAAGTCTTCAAAGTCACATGCCTCTTGTTACCAATCAAGGCACAAAAGAATAGAAGGCTTCATACAATAGGGATAAGAAATAGAGAAATAAAGATAGGAAGGATGATGAGTGGATAAAGGAATAGAAATCTAATAGTGCTTAAAAAGCATCTTCTAAGACCTCCTCTTCAAAACATGATAAGCCTAAGAGAGGGTCAAATGTGCCTATCGTAAAAGGCCTAATCATGATGAACATAAGTGTATGAAGTAATAGATTGATCACCTTTCACATCTTCTTAAGAATAATCACATTAGGGTTTGTGATTTAGAAAAATTGAGTTCATTAACAAAGGGGTCTTCTAAGGCACATGATAATAGCAAGGGAAAAGGAAAGGGCAAGGTCTAGGTTCTTGTATCATTGCATCTCCACCTTCCACATCGATACTTGATTCAAGTGCTTCTTGCCACATGGCTTTATCTCAAGATGATTTCACTTCCTTGGAGTTGTGTTTTACACCAACTATTTTGATGGGTGATGGCACACCTATTGAGATGTGTGGGTAAGGGGATATTCTGGGATTTTGTTTATGTACCTTCATTGTCAACTAATCTCCTATTAGTCTATCAAATCACTCACACCAATTTAGGTAAGTGAGTTGAGTTCACTTCCAATTCAGTGGCTATTAGTGAGGTGCACAGTAGTTCCACAGTTGCAGTGGGGACATAAAATCACTAGTCATGAATATATCACTTTTCACACCTTGTTCCTAATCCTCCTTTAAGTATTCTTCTCACTCATTCTGATGAGGTGATCAAGTTATGGCATGAGAGGTTTGGCCATCATAACTACCACAATTTGCAAAAACTCATCTAGCAAGGCATGGTTATAAGGTTGCTTCATGTCCACTTTTTTTTATGGTGTCTACTAGGGTACATCCTTGGTAAGTATCCCAAAGAGAAGTATGACAAAAGAAATTCATAAAGAGCTACACAAATTCTAGAGCTTGTTCATAGTGATGTGTGATCCATTTCCACGTCCTCGTTTTAGCAAGGCATACTTGGGTGTATATTCTCAAAATGATAGAAGTTTGAGGTCTTTGAGAAATTTTAGGACTTCAAATATCTTGTGAAGAAATGGTCAAGAAAAGCCATCAAGATTTTGGCACATAAATAATTGTGGTGAGTATGTTAACCATCATTTTGAGTAGTTTTGCATTTTAGAGGAGATTAGATCTACAATTTTTAGTTCCATATAGTCCTTAATAGAATAATGTGGTAGAATGAATAAATAGATCATTGAAGGAAATGGTTAACTACATGATACACTCTAGATCTCTTGCACCTCAATATTGGGTCAATTCCATTAACTATGTGTGTTATATCTAGAACCACATTCCTTATCAAGACTTGAAGGAAGACACTCCTTTCAAAGCTTGGAGTGGTTAGAAACCTATAGTTAAAAAATTTAGGGTGTTTGGTTCTCAAGCATGGGCCCACATTCATGCAAAGAATTGTAAAAGGCCATGGATCCATGGAGCAAATCTTGCATCTTTGTAGGTTATCTTGATGGTGTTAAGGGATATTAGCTCCTCCATCTGACCACACATGATTTTTCATTGAGAGGAGTGTTTAGTTTGAGGATGGATCTTTGAGTACTACTTCTCATCCTACATTAACATTGGAGTCACTAGGTAGAGATGATAATTCTAAGCATACAAATCCACTTGGGTAGATTCCTAATGATGGGGATTCTTCTTCCTCCACTTTTGATGATTAGAGTGATGATTATTCACCTCCTTCCTCTCTTAGTCATCATTTAGAGGCTAAGTGAGGAGTGTTTAGTTTGAAGAGGGATCTTTGATTACTACTTCTCATCCTACATTAACATTGGAGTCACTAGGTAGATATGACAATTATGAGGATACAAATTCACTTGAGCAGATTCCTAATGATGAGGATTCTTCTTCCTCCACTTCTGATGATTAGAGTGATGATGATGATTCACCTCCTTCATTTCGTAGTTATCATTTAGAGGCTAAGGAATCTCCTTTAGATTTTCTAACTATAGCTCCACTTTGGCCATGACAAACAAGTGCTACAAGTTGTAGGTAATTGGGTTGGGGTTACATTAGACACTAGGACACATTAATAGTTCCAAGGACTTCCTCATAATTTCATTACCATTGCCTCAAATCCATTATCTTTTCATGAGGCATTTGGTATTCCTAAGTGGGATACAACCATATAGGAGGAGTATAATTCCTTGATGAAGAACAACACTTGGGATTTGGTCCCCCTTCCTGAGGGAAGGAAGGTTGTTTGGTGTAAGTGAATATATTAGACAAAATATATAGTAGATGGGTCAATGGATAATTTCAAAGCATGACTAATTACAAAAGTTTTTTTACAAGTTCCTAGCTTTAACTACACTAACACATTTACACTTGTTGCAAAGATGAACTCTATTTGACTCACACTTGCTATTGCCATAGCTCATGAATGGGAGGTTCATTAGATGGATGTGAATAGTACCTTTCTTCATGAGGATCTTGAGGAGGAGATCTACATGGAGTAGCCATTGAGATTTCTATAGGATTCTTCCATGGTGCATAGACTTAAAAAATCTATGGCCTCAAATAGGGCCCCTCGAGCTAGGTATGCCAAGATTGATTCCTTCCTTGTTACTATCAAATTCTTTAGATGCCATTTTGATAAAAACATCTACTTTTTGTGGTAGCATGATTCTCTCTTATTTTTGGTTTTGTATATTGATGACCTATTAATTTACAACAAGTTCCTCATCCATTGCATACGTGAAATTAGCCCTTCATTATAGATTTTTCATGACTCACTTGGGTTTGTTGCATTAATTTCTTAGGATTGAGATCACTCAATCTACTTTTGGGATCACCATTGTACAATCCAAGTATGGTCTTTATTTTCTTTCATGGTTTCACATGGCTAACTACAAGCCTACTCTAATTCCCTTTCTTTCTAAAGTCAAACTTGAGGCTCAATGTTCTTCACCATTGGTTGATAGTACTTTATATCAATAGCTTGATATGAGCCTCATTTATTTAACTCACACTAAGTCTTATATTCATACATTATGGGAATGGTGTCTCAATTTATGTAGGAGCCCCATTAGCTGCACTAGAAGGTAGCCAAGAGGATTCTCCATTACATTCAAGGTGCACATAGTTTTGGGAGTCACTATGTAGTAGGTGTTGATATTGACTTGGTGGGTATACAAGTTCAGATTGGGCAAGTGATTCTTAGGATCACAAGTCCACTTCAGTTTAAAACATTTCTCTTGGTTCAGGTCCAATTTTTTGGTTGAGAAAGAAGTAGTCTATTATTGCTCTATCTTCCATAGAGGTCATGTATCAAAGGATTGTTAATGCTACTACTAAGGTCAATTGGCCTCAACACATCCTTACTAAGTTTGGTATTTAGTACAAATGACCATTTGTTATTTTCTATGACAACTAGAGTGCCATTTAGATCTCATACAATATATTCCACCATCAATGGACTAAGCACATTGAGATTCACATGCATTACATTCATGCTCATTCATGGATAGGTCATTGATCTTTGATACTGCTCGACTTCAAAGTAGATAGATGACATTTTTACCAAACCCTTTATAGGGAGCACATTTCTTTATTTATGACCTCTACTGGCAATGTAAGAGGCTTCACCTAGGGGGGCTACTTAGTCCTCTCTACCCTTTCCTCTCTATAATTTTGGGGGGGGCTTTTTCCTATGGGGTTTTCTCCTTCTCTAGTTCTGTGAGGGGATTATTTTGTACATGGGTACCTAATGTGGCCACACATTTGTTGGGCATTTATCCTTCTTTCCATACCCACCTAAGTTATGATTATGAGGGGTGTTGGTGCATTATTTTATTTTTACATTTAGTTTATTAGTTTATTACATATTATGCACCTAGGATAGGATAAATTTGCTTAGGTGGACATCTACATAGGTATATTGTACTTGCATCATGTGACTTGTACTTTCCTAATTTGGTAGAGTTGTTATGCACACTTACCCCACATTGGTTGTACATACACATATCTTGGTGGTGTATCCTATATATACCATGTATCATTCTCATTTTGTATACACATTGATCACACATTGATCATGTCTATTACAATTTGTTGATCTTCTGATCTATTGTGCTTGCCTTTAGTTTCTTGATCTTAGGTGGCTTCCAAATCTTACAAAAATTAAATCCTAGAGATGTAATAAGGTCAAGTAGGGTGGGATTGAATAGGTATATTATTGTACATGCTCAAACCCTAATCAAGATTTGATAAGCAATGCCAAGCAAAGGTAAATCTAAACCTTAAGCAAATTTGAATAAAAAAGGATATAATTAGAAAATCAAGTCTAAAATTGAAACCCTAAGGGTCAAATCAAGGATGAGTAGGCTAGATGAAAGCATACAACACTATGAACCACAGACCCTAGAAAAGGATAAAGTTATGAAGCAGGAAATAGAAAAAGGGTCTCGAATAAACTCTAATTAATTATAAAAATAGGATAAAGAATAAAAAATAACTCATATTTGAAAAACCCAAATTTAGAAGGAAAAAGCCTTAGGCTAAACCCTAGCGTGGTATATGAGTAGACGAGTTCACAAAAATGTAAAGAAATAAAATCACTTTACCTAAATAATCTAGGCTAATTAAATAAATGTGATCAGTAAACACACACTTAACCTAGATTAATTAGAGTTGGGACGGCTAATTGTAATAAGTACATGAAAATCAAATGTGATGGATAAGAGCACTTAGCTATAGAATCAATTATGTAGAAACACTATTGATGTCATGTTGAATCCATTTACTACTGTTCAAAAAATTATGCTTCCAGTCTGATGAATGTGTCAAAGTGTGTATTATCTCAAAATTTCTCATGGTTTAATCTTGAGTGTTGTGGGGTCGATCTTGAGTGACATAGATTTGATCTAATGTGTAGAGTTGATACATGATGCATGAAAGTAGTTTGATAGAATGTGATTCGTAAACCTACTTGCCTTGCCTTCCTAATAGTTGAATGTGTTAAGCTAGTGTCTAGGGATAATATTTAGGAGTTTGCAGACTCAATAGGTGAACGAGTTCTCCTAGATCAAACCCCTTTAGAGGGACAAATTAATAGGGATGAGAAATATCGAAGACAATATCCGCCAAGATGAAGATGGCCCAAATGCAAGTGATGTGGATTTGATTCTTGGTCCCTTTAGAAAATGAAGTGTGTTCTAAATCATGACATCACATGTTGCATAAATGTGTGCCAAGTTGGCTCATAACGACTAGTAGTAGGTGGTAGAAAACTTATAATTTGAACTTAAATTTTTAATTTTTTTTATTCTTGCACATCACAAGATTGGACGAGGTTAATCCCAAGCTACTTAGAAATGAAGCTTGGGGCTAAAATGGTAATTTTGAGGTAGGGAATGAATGTATGGAAATAAGTGCAAATGATCATGCAATAATGATTGAGTAAATAGAGAATGTTTGGGAATAAGTGTAAATGGGGGTAAATAAAGGTAGATATGGATCGGGCCATGAGCCAAACCAAGCACAAGAGTATATCACTTGTTAATATGTTATTACATTTACAACATTCCACCATCGTGAATACAAAACAAAATGGAAAAATAGTATACATATGTAAATTTCAACACTACAATATTGAAAGTAACTATCTAACAAGTGTTGCGTAGTGGCTAGTCCCTACTATAAAACCTATTTGAAAATAATTTATTTGGTTAAATTGTGTATTAATACTTTCATTAAACTTATATGCTTTTATATTTGCTAACAAATGCTTAATTCTTTTAACTAATAATATTAATATTGATAATTGTTATAATTACCCAATAACCCTGATGAAAAAATAATTATTTACTTTATCAAGCTATAGGAAGAAGCATCTAATTAACAACCATGGTATGGAAAATGTTGCTAAGAAGAAATGATCTCCATTCAGCGACTAAGAACCCTAGAGGCAATGGGACGTCATGAACCAAGAATAATGAAACAATTGGTAGCTCGACTGTCTAATATGTTATGAACCAAGAACAATGTTTCTATTGAAAATGCAACATAGAAGACCAGAATATTGTTAAAACTAGAAACATTTCTTAGAAGACAAATGACTAAGTTTTGGGGGGGTATTTATTAAAAAAATTGCGAGAGAAAGTTTTTAGTTTTTACTTTGACAAAATCTACTATGACAGTGACAAAATCTACTATAACAGGTAACTAGCCAAAGCAAAATTGTTCTACTTTTTTAAAAGTTAAATTAAAATAATTTTAAGAAATAAGTGTTCTACTTTCCCATGCAATTATGTTGGCAATTTCCTCTCAAAATCTTTTGAAAAAAAAACAGAGTTTAAATATCAAACCATCATAAAATTACATAAGAGGAGTTGAATAAATATTATGTATGTTCATTTATATAGAACAACAATTTGTTAGACAGTTTGTGTACAGTTTATTGTTGTTGGTGTTGTTTTTCGGGAGTCAATTACATTGTTTTTTCATTGTTTTACAGTCTGGCTGTTAATTAACAGCATCTTATACTGTAATGGTGTATTTATTTATTTATTTATTTTAATAATTTTTTTTTAGTTTTACACATCTCTCATTAAAGTTTCAAGGGTCAAATGCAGTGTACTAACATAACTATCCATATGCTATATATACACGAATGAGGGCTTAAATTTGACAGTTGTATAGTTGTATTTAGACATTTTAGTTGTAAAATACAACTGAAATTTTGAAAAGACTATATCATATGAAAGGAGAGATTTTGGACAAACTATCAAAATTTATATAGGATTATGATGATTTATATATTTGGTCTTTATATAATTTATTTATACTAATGTATGTCATAGTATTTTAAAGGCAATATTGAATAAATAATTGTCATAAAAAAATTGTTTGACAGGCAAGGTTGACTATCAAATTTAAGCCCTGATACACACCCTTAAGTACTCACTCTATTTAAACATTACACTCTTCAATGGTCAACGATACTAATTTTACATCTCATCCTTACTAAAACTAGTAAAAGCACCAAAGGTGCTATCAAATGGCCGATAGGCACAAATATTTATAGGCCTATACTTAAATAGTATATATTTATATTTTTTTTGAAAAACCATTAAAAGTAATAGTTGGTGGAGAAGGCTATAAATACTATAAGAAAATCATTTTTGCAAATAAAAATAATGAAATGGTATTAAATGAATAACCACATGAACTAAATCATGAATGTGCCATTATAAAACTAAATCATAAAAAAACTATATATTTAGTAATTGCAAGATCTTTTCATCTTGTTGAAATTTCTTGTCCCCCTTTATGATTGCCTCATTATGCTATATCTACAACTTATATAATATATTTAATACCACAAGAATTTTAAAGAGAAATGAAGACAATAGAAAAATGTATAAT
This sequence comes from Cunninghamia lanceolata, assembly GCA_027924645.1. NCBI lineage: Eukaryota > Viridiplantae > Streptophyta > Pinopsida > Cupressales > Cupressaceae > Cunninghamia > Cunninghamia lanceolata. Next base: position 3,892,243 of record BSBN01000490.1, on the reverse strand, counting down.
AACAGCATAAACATAAATCAATGTTTCGAATGTAACTTTTAATAAATCACATTAAATATGATATTAAATGGTAAGCTATATGAAATAAGATCACATGAAATATTTTATTTTATACAATTATTATTACATGGGCATAATTGAAAGAAAAATTATTATTGCAAGTATAAAAACCATAACATTATTGTTAACAACATAATATTCATTTATGTAAATGAACAACAAATATTTATAGGCTTATCACTAAATAGTTTATATTTATATTTTTATTGGAAATTTATTAAATGTAGTAGTTTGTGGACAAGGCTATAAATACTATAAGAAATTCAATTATTTTTTGGCTTAAATGAATAACAACATGAACTAAATTGTGAATGAACCATTAAAAGAAATAAATCATAAAGAAACCATTAGAGAACTATGACCTCCCATTCAACCACAATGAAATATATTATCATTGTCATAATTAGTGTTATACTATTAGGAAGTTATATTTTAAACACATTTATTTAGGGTGTTTCACTTTGGAATATATTTATTGTTTGTGTGGAGTGCAATTTTGGCATTCACTTTAGTTTGATATACTTATTGTTTGTGGAATTACGGGTTTGAACTTTAGAATTGAATTATATTTCTTTCACTTTGTATTTTTAAAATTGAATTCACTTTGTCGCTCTAATTTGATATATTTATTGTTTGTGTGAAGCATGGGTTTGAACTTTAGCATTGACTTATATGCGTTTCATGTCCTATGTTTAAAATTGAATTCACTTTGTTTGCATTTATTGTTTGTGTGAAATGTGTGTTTGTGCTTTGACATTTACTTTGTGTGTGTGTGTTTAAATTTTGATAACCTTTGATTGTTTATTTGAAGTGTCTTTGAACTTTATTTGCTTGAAGTGTGTTTGAACTTTAGACATTACTTATTTGTGGAAATTGTATTATTGTTTATATTGTCATTCATGTGGCTTTTATCTAGAAAATTTAATAAAAATTAATCCAATTTTTATAGTAGTAGTTGGAAGAAAATGAGTTATAGACAGATGCAACTAAACTTGTTATTATCTTCATTTGTTAGTGGTCTATGAAGCGTGAGTGGAGTAGGTCTTAAACTTATTTGCAATTATGCATGTTGTAATGATGAAATATATAGTTATATGTAGGCTTCTATAAAGTAGTGGTATGTAACCTTGTATTGTTTGAAATTGTTTAATGATGAAATATATAGTTATATGTAGCCTTCTATAATTATGTTCCTCAAGATTCATGTAATTAGTTTTATTTCCTTATGCTTACAATATCAATCTAAGCACAAGATGAATTGCCATTATGTTCAAGTTGAAGATAGTGCATATCTCATGAGCAAGTATAACATTAGATAGTTTTCTTTAATCACCCACTTAATTTAAAAGCAACTATTAACCTCAAACTTCAAGACATGAACTTATTTTGAAATAGCAATGTAGCTCATCAAAGGTAAAATTAAGTTCAAACTTTTGAGATCAAAAGAGATCAAAATTGACTCTTATCTATCTACACCTAAGGTTTGGAGGTGTGACTCATCACACAACTCACCACATCAGCGTGTCTAATAGAAGCATCCTTAAAATAATTTTTTAAATATTTGACCAAAAATTTATCATGGAATTCTTAGTAGTTAAACAAAAAATTATCATTTGTTGTTTGAACAAGATCATATTATTAATTAAAATATAACTTATATACAACCTAAATGATCTCAATACTTTTTGGTAACCATGAATTTTATTTTTAAAAACAACACATTTTTATTTAAAATACAACTTATATTCAACTTTAAATGATCATAATTTTTTTTAACAACCTTTTACATTTCATGAAAAATACATAGTAAATTGTTGGTTTTCTATATCTAAATAGAATGTAACAATGAATGATGCTTGTTAGCAAAATACAAATTTTTATAAGTTTAAAATAAATATTGGTGTATCAATTTCTTTTAAAAATAGCCTAGTAAAAATTTCAATTCTAATTTCTAAGTTACATTAAAAAAAAACCCCTAAACATGAAAAAAATATTAATATGCATTGTAAAAAACTTATAACTATTGTTTAGTTTTAGATATTTTTTAATATTTTAAGATTAATATTAAAATATAAAGTATATTAATATATCAAAATTTATCAAAGATGTTTCTTGAAGCTCTTGTTCTCATTAATACCAAGTAATTATCTCTACTTGCCCTTTAAAATAAATATTATAACTATAATATTAGTTTATATTGATGAATTTTTAGTATGATCTATACTTGCCCTTTAAAGGACTTTCTCATATTAGTTTTTATGAGCATTTATCAAAAATCTTAATCTAACCCTTTACACAAACTAATATACATTAGTATTTAAAAATAAAACAATCATGTGTTAAGCATACATATAATTTAATTTAGAAATAGAAATATATAAAATTATAGTTTTATTTTAAAAAAGTAAGACATAATTTGAAAGATTAATATGAAATTTAAATAGAAATATATAAAATTATAGTTTTATTTTAAAAAAGTAAGACATAATTTGAAAGATTAATATGAAATTTTAATATCAAGATTGAATAATCTAAAAGTAAAAATTCCTTCATAAATTATTTATGTAAAGTACGCCAAATACAAAAGTTAAGGATAATAACCCTTCACACAAGCTAAAACCTAATTCAAAATAGAGACAAAAACATCAAGCCTTCATGAACTCAGCAACAATCTTGGAACAGTGAGCAACTACACACTTTGCAAGCTCTTGAGGAAGACAAACCTTGACAACTGTCTGAATCTCTCGTATGTTGATGATATTCTTTTTGTTGTAGCGAGCAAATTTGGCTGCCTCGGTTGCAATTTTCTCAAACATATCATTGATAAACTTGTCCATAATTACCATAGCTTTTCTCGAAATATTGATATCTGAGTGCACTTATTTGAGAGTTTTAAACAAGTAGATCTTAAAGATCTGCTTATTCTTTTTCTTTATTTTTTCTATAGGTTTTTGAGTCGTGGCCTTCTTTTCCTCCACAATGGGCCTCTTCTCTATCTTTTTTGCCATCGATAAGCACTACAAAAATCATATTGTAAAATTAGAAATTAAATCTAAGTTAAGATAAAAATAAAATTATAAACTCTAACTCTAATTATAAAAAAGAAAACAATTAAATCAAATCTAAAAACTAAACAAATTATCAACACATCATATAAAATATTTGCAATTGTGTTTAATCAATAATTCATTTTCCATGCATGCAAAGAAGATAAATTTGTAGTATAAAGAATGTGGAATCCATTAAAGTATGTTTGCATTCAAATATTCAGAATACACCCCAAGTTTACTCCAAAATGCCTACTAACAACCAAGATTGATACTCCCTAGGGTATGACCTCATCATAAGGAAGAAGCCAAAAACCAATTCAACATATTATAAATAAAAATGTTGTGAGATTGATTTGACATTTTGGATTGAACTGTAGTAGTATTCTGTTCCACCATTTGGAGCCTCACAAATGATGATCTCACGGAAAGAAGAAACAAAAATTAATTTATATTTTAAAGTACAGATCTTGTAAGATTTATTTAATTTCTAGATTGAAATGTTTTGTAGTAATCTATTCCAACATTTGAAGCCTCAAAGATAACTCACTAATGTTTCTTCTTCCATAAAAAGTTACTATGGATCAATTTAATGCAAGAGGCATATATGCTTTTTGTATGTATGGGGGATCCTTTGGAGGCACTAAAATTATTCATTCCATTGTATGAAAGGACACATGTTTTGTTGGTTGCAAGAGGAGCCTACCAGAAAGTATTAGAGAATAGAGGCTTGTGATGGTCATTTGCACTAAATTTTTGGTATGGGATGATAAGTTACAGATCAGATAATACATTAGGAGGGTTTTCATTATGTGATTTCTAGTCAATGCTAGTTAATGATCAGTTAATAGATTAGGACGGAGAGCAGTTTATCATGTCATGTACTTTAGGGGAGACAATTTCATTATGTGATGGTTAGTTAATGATCAGATAATATATTAGGAAAGAGAGTATCATGTCAGTATGTCTTCTGAAAATTTATTTCATCTATACAAGTATCTTTTTATAAATCCATAATAATCATCTTTTTATAAAATCAATCTTTATAAAAAAAATTAATTTATTTCTTTATTTACAAAACTGATTAAATATTTTTCTAAAAAAAACAAGATACAATTCTTATCAAATAAGAAATAAAAGAGAGAGAGTTTAGTTTCTTAAAAAAAGAATTATAAACAAGTATTTATATTCTTCACATAATAGAGGAGATCAACTTAGAAAGGTTTTAAAAAGATAAGATTAGAATGTTTTTAAAAAAAATGGATTGATTTTAGAATTCTAAGAGTAAGAAGGATTCATTTATAAATCTACACAAGAACATTAAAGAATAATAAAGTTGATTAAATTAAATTGCATTACTTCTAAAGAACAATTTTCTAAGTTAGATTTAACCAAACACTATTTTTAAAGTTAAGAAAAGAAAGTCTTTGCTAAGTTGGAGATTGAACATAATGAAATCATAATAACAATAACTATGATTTATTAACCATTGAATCATTCTTTCAAACTAAAGCTGAAGCTAAAATCAAGCATTGTTAATATAATACATAAATGATATTACTATCATTTAATAGAAGTATTCGGTTGGAATGCCTAAAAAATGATTTGAAAAGAGAATCCATTTAGATGCTTGAAAGAATCATTTTAAAATCGATAAAAAGGAATCTATTTAGAAACTTATTTGAATCATTTTAAAAATATAGATGGAAAAGTTCTCTTATGGGCATACAAACAAGGGACATGAACCGTAAAGATAACTTGGCTTAAATCCAAAAAAGCTAGCACATATGTTAGTACAATAAAATAATAATAATAAAATATAAAACTAATACTAATGCATTTAAGAAAATAGATACAAGACAATTATATATATAAGATCAAGATGAAATCATATTCTTAAATATAAATCATATTCACAAGTAATGTTATTTCCTAATCTTGATAAAAATCTTAATTTATAATTTCAATAATCAACAAAGATAATATTCTTTCTAAACTAATATTTGATTCTAAATTAAATAAATACTTTACTAAGACAAAGTAATCAAATTTGGCAAAATACTTGATGGCTAAACAAATATCCACTTACAACAGAAAAAAGATAAGCAAAAAAAATTCCACTTAGAGCATATAGTATTGAATATGAATATTACACAGCATAACTAAACAGCCAAAAAAAAAAATTAAACGCCACACTAGAACTATAACATAGGTAGAAAATTTATAGTTTTTGTATTGACTGTAGGACTATTTGTATACTACTTCTAAATTCACTGATTAGACAATAGTTGGAAGACATGTTTTTATAGAGATTACAAGGGTTCTAAAGATAACAGAGGAGGATCTACAAAATTCAGTGATACACAACAGCAGTTTGGCATTAAAAAATTTAATTGATTTTTTTTTTCTTCTTTACCATGCATGAGTGCAGCAACTATAAATAAAAACTCCTAAATATAGAGCTCCAAATTCCTCGCAAAGAATAAATTATGTCAATACTAGCTATTCTATCTATCAACTTATCTCAGTGAAATAAAAATTAATTTCACCTTTACATACAAATGTTTAAGATAAGACTATAAGTTTATCTAAGTAGAAAACATACCACTTACAACATATAGTATTGAATATGAATATTACACAACATAACTAAACAACCAACAAAAAATTAAACGCCACCCCAGAACTATAACATAGGCAGAAAATTTACAGTTTTTGTATTGACTGTAGGACTGTCTGTATACTGCTTCTAAATTCACTGATTAGACAATAGTTGGAAGACATGTCTTTATAGAGATTACAAGGGTTCTAAAGATAACAGAGGAGGATCTACAAAATTCAGTGATACACAACAACAGTTTGGCATTAAAAAATTTAATTGATTTTTTTTTCTTCTTTACCATGCATGAGCACAACAACTATAAATAAAAACTCCTAAATATAGAGCTCCAAATTCCTCGCAAAGAATAAATTATGTCAATACTAGCTATTCTATCTATCAACTTATCTCAGTGAAATAAAAATTAATTTCACCTTTACATACAAATGTTTAAGATAAGACTATAAGTTTATCTAAGCAGAAAAAATAGCACTTACAGCATATAGTATTGAATATGAATATTACACAGCATAACTAAACAGCCAACAAAAAATTAAACGCCACACCAGAACTATAACATAGGCAGAAAATTTATAGTTTTTTGTATTGATTGTAGGACTGTCTGTATATTACTTCTGAATTCACTGATTAGACAATAGTTGCAAGACATCTCTTTATAGAGATTACAAGGGTTCTAAAGACAACAGAGGAGGATCTACAAAATTTAGTGATACACAACAACAGTTTGTCATTAAAAAATTTAATTATACAAAGAAGATAACATTTAACTATACAAAGAAGATAAGCCGCCCTCTATTTTAGATGAAGAGGAGCATTGAGTGTTTCTAATAGAATCAAATGATCAGAGGATATGTACGAAAGGGATTTGTTGAGGAAGCTCGAAAACTTCTTCAAATTCAATGTGGCGGATAATATAGTTGGAGATGCAGTTGACTGTTGAGTAGGGGAACGGAAACACAGGCCCACATGTGCCACCTACGTGATCAAAGCTTAGAGTGTGCTATTTAAGCCCAGTCGAAATGCTTTAGAAGACTTGTATGCAAGATCTAGATGCATACACAAGGCGTTGGACTATTTAACAGGCTGCCCGCAAAAGAGAAATGTCATCTCATGAACTATAATGTTTGCGGAATATGCATCAAAATGCATCCGTAAAAAAGGCTTTAAGAACTTTTAAGAAAATGCAATTGGCAGATACGAAACCTGAGGTCACAACTCATTTCAACATCTTCTCCACTTGCGCCTAAATGAAATGCCAAGATTGTAAGGTATTGATATTCATTGAAATGGCTTTAGAAACTTTTAAGTAGGTGTAGTGTGTAGGTGTAAAGAAAAATCCACAACCTCTATCAACATCTTCCCCCGCCATGCCCAAATGGGAGCCATAAGAGGGATATGGACTTCCACCAAACATAATGAAGAGACATTCTTGTTAGTTGTAGCCGCCTTGGTAGCCATGTTCACAAAATGTGGAAAGCACATATAAAAACGTGAATGGCTGAATAAAATGCCTCATGCAATGATTACATGATATGTACAAAATAGATATGTTGAAAAGGTGCTAGAAACTTTTAAACAAATGTGATTGGCAGGTGCACAAGATATGGAAGCATAGTTAATGTTGCAAGCCAATGTGGAGTCCTAAAGTAACGCCAACTCACTTAGCTTTCGCCAGTATTCTCTCTCTAGCTGTGCCAAAATAGAATAAATTAGAGTAGTAGTTATAATCCGCTCCCTAGGAAAGTTGCTACCTTGGTTTCATCCCCGAGTGAATTGCTGAATACTGTAAGAAAGTAATGGGTATATATTGTTTATGTTAATCTTGTAGGCCAATATGGCCAGAGTGGTCATGGTGAATGCAAGTGGGAAGCTTTGGACCAAAGTGTGGGCAAAAGCCAAGAAAGCATGCATTCAAACGAGAGTGTTAACAATGAAACATCTCTTGGATCTTCTTAGTCTCTTCAGTATTTCATTTATGCACATCAGAATAGAAATGATTTTATTTTATCTGATGCCATGTTTTAATTATTTGCAGGGAAGACTTTGTGGCTTATGCAGACATATGCTTCAGAGAATTTGGGGATAGAGTTAAGTACTGGTCAACTTTCAATGAACCCATTATATTTTCATTTGCAGGCTATGACGATGGCCACTTCGCTCCTCAACATTGTTCATACCCTTTTGGAAATTGTACTTCTAGAAAGTCCATTGTTGAGCTCTATATTGTTGCCCATAATGTATTGTTGGCACATGCAACTGCTGTGGAGTTATACAGGGAAAAATATCAGGTGGTGTTCTCTTACTTTTGGCTTTAAAAGTTACTCCCTTTACACCATGTTCTTGCATACTGATTCTTCTTTCTTTGGATGAACTTTGATCTTTGACCTTGTTTTCTCTTTTGTGGATATTCATATAAGATCAATTTTAGTTTGTTTTTTCAATCAAGGTAGAATTTTTCCATGAAGACCATTGTGTACTTCTAGAAAAAATTCCTCAAGTACATGCTGTTGTTCTTTTGTAAATATAGGCAAAGAAAAAAGGTTGGATTGGTTTGGTTGTTCTTATGAATTGGACCATACCCTTACCAATAAATCCACAGATATAGCTGGAACTCAAAGATCCATTGATTTTCAAGTGGGCTGGTAAATTTGATTCTCTTTATAAATTCAAATTTGCGTATAATTTGAGTAGTAGTTATAAGTGGATTATATAACTAAATTGATAAGAATAAATATTTGATATATAAATGTTTGTTTCCATTTTTATTTATCATTTGCATACTCTTTCACATACCTCAAATTGTGTGGTTTCAAAAAACAAATTTGCAGGCTAACGAACTGGATCTCCCTGTAAATGCAGAGGACAAGTACAATACAGCTAGTTAAGTATGGAGTTTGAGCATATGATGAATTCGAGCATACAAAATCCATTGCAAAGCAAATGTTTTTAGCATAATAAAAAATTTAAGTAAGAGAAGGAAGTGGTCGAAACAAACCTTGGTGTGTGATTCCTGTGGAATTGAGCCCGGCCTCTACTTGTTGTCTCTCTAGCCCCTTTGCAGTATTGTGGAAGGAAAATTCCTAAATCTTGCAATTTGATATGCTCGCTTGAGTTTTAATAGCTTCAAATTTAGTTAGTGGTGGGTTGTATCATTTCTTAATTGTCCAATGCATGGAGGATAAAATTTAACGAGTTTTCTTTAGTTAGTGGGTCTTTAGTTAGTGGTGGGTTGTACCATTTCTTAATTGTCCAATGCATGGAGGATAAAATTTAATGAGTTTTCTTTATTTGGCGCCGGTAGCCTCAAACCTTTATTTGCCTGTGTGGCATGGCAGCTCCACCATCATAGACTTTTTTATTTAATTCTACTAGGACTACCAAATTTTTTTGCCAGTTACAAATTTTAATTTGGCGCTGGCAGCCTCAAACCTTTATTTGCTTGTGTGGCATGGCAGCTCCACTATCATAGACTTTCCATGCCAGTTACAAAATTTAAATTTGTGGAGTGGGACTCCCTTTTTAAATTTTTTTTTTTTTTAAAATTTGTGGATGATGAAAGTAGTGGGACTACCAATTTTTTTTAAAAAAATTTGTGGACGACGAAAATAGTGGGACTACCAAATTTTTGGTAGTTACGAGATGTGTGCACATATAGAATGGCCTATCGGCCAAATTAGTAAATAATTGTCCTACTTTTATTAGCCAAAATTTACCTTTAACCATTAAACTGAATAATATTTAAGAATAATTGTATCCTTAATACTCTATATTATAGATTTAGAAGTCAAATATGAATGGAAATGTTGATGCAAAATAGATGTATAAATCCAAATGAGCATTATGACTTATTGGAAAGTGGTCATTTCCTTTGCATATCCCATTTGTTTGCAGTTGGTGGGCAGTGAACTAGAGGTCCAGATTCTCAGAGATGTGAGAGGTTCCAATTTCGGTGCCATGGATAAGATTTTGGGAAAAAGTCTAAGTGGTGGATGCCAAGAGAAAAAAACTTAAGTCAACAATCTCCAACTACTCAGACTCCAAAACCGTCGTCGCCAACACCGTGGATTGGATTGTAGAGGCAGCCTAAAGGTTACACCATTTCAAACTCAGAATCAGTGGGCATGGTGGAGTCCGTGGAGTCAATGAGTTCATCAATTTTCTGCAACTGTGATGCTTCGGTCAGCTTTTGATTTTTTTTTCTTTTGAATTTTGGTGGATAGTCCGAACTTGTCATCTTCACCAATTGAATTGAGCTCAATCACTTGAACTATATTTCTTCTCTGTCATCTTCACCAATTGAATTGAACTCAATCAATTGAATTACAATTTGTGGATTGAAATTATTAATTTGAAGATGACACCTACTACAATTTTTTTTTAAGTTACATGTGATAATAACAAAATGACAATCTGACCTTTGTATTGCTTGCTTTAGATAGTCATTCTCTTTTGTAACTGCACTTTGATTAGATAATTAGACACTTTGTCAACTTTCATTAAATATATTATGACCCAAAACAATCAGTTTGATATGTATATATGAATCAGGGCCTAAATTTGATGGTCGTATTGCTGTATTTAGTCATTTTAGCTATAAAATACAATTAAAATTTTAGGAAGATTATATCACTTGAAAGGGAAAATTTTAGGTAAAATGCGGAAATTTATATGTAATTATTCTTATATATATTTCACAAAAAAATTGTTTGACAGGCCGTCAAATTTAAGCCTTGATATTAATGATGAGATATTGGTCATAAAAACCTTAATAAAAAACTCAAAAAAATTAGCCACTAATAATCTAAACAATTTATTTCTGAAAATTTGTTAATTACTAAATATGTAAATTAATATTAAAAAATAAATATTGATATTGGTAGAAAAACAACTAAGTGTGAAAGGTTAGAAGATACAATGATAAAGAATTTGTTAAAATAATTATAGATTATTGATTAATATAATTACTTATCATAATAGGACTAATAAAATAATATTAAAAAATTGTAGTAAACCACTAAACATACCTTCATTAAACTTTTAAAGGTTTGACTATAATTTTTATTTTTAATTAAAACTACAATTTATCCCTGGTTTTGAATTCACCTTCCCCTTGTAGTCAATGCACTGATTATTTACGTATAGGATCTGCTCCATACGGTGCATTTGTTTAAATGATGCAGACAATCCTCTAATCTTGCAAATTAACAAACACACCCTTGTTTACAGAGGAATGAAAAGAGAATTCATAAAAAAAATAAGCATCTTATTGTTACAACCAATAAGACTCTACTTTTTCTTCGAACTAGGAAATTACATAAACTGTCCTTTTCTTTTTCTTCTCTGCTCCTCCTCCAAATGTGTTGCTTTTCCATCCTTTTTAAAAGATCACCAAAAGAAAACTCCTAACAAGACTTACCAATTCTAAAAATAACTCATGCAACTCCAACTGTTCCCGTAACTCCCAAGAACAACACAATTGGGGAACTGCATTTATTAAAATAAACTCCTAAATATACTCCTAAATAGCCAACTCCTAAATAAACTCCTACTCAACCTACTATAGCAAACAAAAGTTAAGAATCCGTTACATCATCCTCCCCATCTTTTAGAAATTATGAACCTTTTGGGTCATAGTCATATAATGGAGTTGTCTTGCTCCACTTGAGCAAGTCAGCCTACTGATCTTTTACATATAGGACCCACTCCCACTGTAAATATGGTGCATTTGTTAAACACACGAACACTTTAAACTCTTCCTTTTGAATTATGGTAGTAAACCTACTACACTAAATTAATTAATTCCCAGAAAAAGTCCAATACAATGAGAAGTCCATGTTGAGCAGATATAAATTCAATAGTCAATGTCAAAACCCTAACTACGCGGGAAGCGCCCCCTCGCATACGCTGTGGAATAAGTACTCAAAATTTCTAGAGAGAGGTATTGTACAGAGAAGTGCGTGTTGACATTTTGTTAGAGAGAAGTATGTGTGAAATAGTTAGTCAGCCTGGTCCCACCGCAACATTTGATTTAAAGAATAAGGATCCGGATCCCGCCGTCATAGTTCCGTCATGAAGACGTCAGCATAAATTAACACATTTACAGCGGACATAAAAATAATCCGAGTGATATCGCAAGCCATGACGACAGCATCTTTTCGTTCAGAAAGCTGTCGTCGAAATTAGAGAAAATTATGTATTAATGAGATCGTAGTGGTCAAGAATATTAAATCTTTATTGAGAACACTTAAACATTTGTGACGAAAATAGTAGAATAGCTTTTATCAATGAGATAATATTTCTATGGTCCATATTCTTGAAAATAGGATGCTTTTGGATTAAGTGTGTGGGATTCTAAACATCAACGTTTTGGATTATATTAAATGATTTATTTAATGTGATTTAAATTTTGATGTTAAAAAATTTCATGTGTAATTTAAAATGTTGATATTTAAAAACCATTAATTTAGGGTTACTTAGTGGATTTATGAGGAGCATCTTTAATTGGCTAATAAAAGCCATGTGTAGAGGTGTAAGTGTGATTATTGTTTCATGATGGAGTACTTAGGAGTTACATTCTATCTTGGCAGGAGGGAGTTTTGGAAGTGAGACACATGGGTTGAATGTTGACCACTTGAGCATGGTTTTGAATCCATGCTTTTTCTAAACCATTTATGTTTTCGGGTCTTCTCGGCCTATATATTGAGGGCTTGGGATAGAGGTTATGTATTTAGTTTTATGCATTGTTCCTCTAGTTTTAAGAGTGTTGATCTCTTCTGGAGCTCTGAGCTTGAGAGTGTATTGTAACTATTGTTGTTGCTAATAATATATCAGTTTAGTGCTTTAGAGACTATTTTTTTTTTCTAAAGGCACTTTTCCAGGGTATATCATCATTATCTCTCTTGTGGTTGTCTCATTCTTGTCCTTTATTATGTGTTATTTATATGTCGGAATGTTGTTGCAATTTGTGTAGATCAAATAACTTGCAACTCTCTCCTTGTAGGATTAAGTAAGAAGTTTTGACATATTTCATTTCATTTGGTATCAGAGTCTAGCAAGGCTGTTAGATCCATGTGAGGAGTATGCCCTACTTCATACTAATCTTTGTTTGAGTGGGAGTTTGTTGCAGTTGATCTTATTTTTAGGAAATAGACACGGCAAACACTTCTAGAATGGATGCAGAGAATTCAGTGGAACAAACTTTAAGCTTTGGAAGCTCAAGATGGAGGACTCACTCATGGATAGAGATCTATGTTTTATGGTTGAGGATAAGAAACTATTTGGCATGAAAGATGAAGATTGGTTAATTATTGATAGAAAGGCGAGGAACCTCATCTAGCTAAATGCCTTGTAGTTTCAATGCTACTTAAAGTTTTGAGAGAGACCACGACCAAGAAGCTTGGGATAAGTTGGGGAACTTGTATTAGGCAAAGTCCCTTGTGAACAAGCTTTTTTTTTTTTTTTCTGTGGAAGAATCTCTATTCCTTGAAGATGGGTGATGATGATTTAGTGATAGAGCACCTAAACATATTTACCATAGTGGTGAGTCAATTGGTGTTAATGGATGTGAAAATAGATGAGGAAGATCAATGCATAACCCTGCTATGTCCTTTGCTTCATAGTTGGGACAATCTAATGATGGCAATTACTAGCACCATCTCAAAATTCAATCTTGATGAGGTGGTCGGTGCATTACTTTGTAAGGAGATGAGTTGGAAAACATCAAGTTATGTCAAATATACCTTAACAATAAGAGATCATTCTAAGGATAAAGGGAAGAACAACAAAAAGAACAAGCATGTCAAATCTAAGGCAACACTTAAGTCTCCTAGTAGATGCAAGGTGAAATATTAGAACTACAAAAAGATCAGGCACATCAAAAAGGGTTACAAATATAAGAAGGAAAAGGAGTCATATGATGATTTAGACTTGAGGGCCTCCAATGATGATGGCGGTGATGCTTTTGTTACAATTCTTGCTACACATGCACATGAGGGTACATGGCTTATTGATTTTGGAGTTTCTTTTCATATGACTCCCAACAAGGAGTGATTACTAGCTTACGAGAGCTTTGATAGTGGCCACATGTTCTTGGGAGATATCTCATCTCTCAAAATCATGAAATGAGACACAATCATGCTTGCATTTAGAGATGAAAGGACCAAAACCCTCTCCACTATTCTACATAGTTTGGGTTTGGTGAGAAACATTCTTTCTATAAGTTGAATTATGTTGGTGTAAAAGTGGTCTTCAACAAAAATGGATGCAATATGGTGTGTGGGACATGTCTTAGCCAAGGGAGTTCAGTTTGAAATTCTATTCCATTTGGATACTCACATAACAATTTGAAGGTTCTTGATTTTGAGAACCATAAGCTTCCTACAAGGAAGAACATGCTATGGCACAAGTGTATTTCCCATATTAGTGAGAAAGGCCTAAGGTCCTTGAAATGTAAAAACTTTTGTGAGTGGATAAATGGTTGTTTCTTGGATTCTAACTCTTGTGAGCATTATGTATATGGAAAAAAGAACCATGTTCATGTTTATTTAAGCTCTACTAGATCTATAGGGATTTTAGATTTGATTCGTAGTGATTTTTTTTGGTTTTATGGATGTACCACCTCTTATAAAATTCCTATATTATGTTTCTTTTATTGATGATTTCTCCAAGAAAACATGGGTATTCTTTCTTAGGCACAAGTCTAAGGTCTACTCAAAGTTCAAAGAGTTTAAGGTGTTTGTGAAGAATCAACTAGAGAAGAAGATCATAGTTATGAGGATGGATAATGGTGGAGAGTTTTATTATATAGAGTTTGATAAGTTTTCTAGGGAGCATGGTATTTCAAGGTATTAGATAACTCCACACACCACTTAGAAAAAAGAAGGAACAAGGTCCACTAATAGAGAGAGCTAGAAGCATACCCAACAATGCTAGTTTGGAGTGAAAATTTGGGCAAAAGATGTAAATATGACTTGATACCTAATTAATATATCTCCTACCTCAGTTCTTGTGGATAAAACCCTAAGAAAGAAGGCACGGTTGGGAAAGAATATTTTTTGGTAGCAGATAAGGGTTTTTAGTTTTGAATCATATATGCATGTGCATACGGATAATAGATCCAAGTTAAATTTTAAAATAGAGAAATGTATCTTCATTGGCTACAACAATGGTGTGAAAGGGTACAAGCTTTGGAATCCTGGAGCTAGAAAGATAGTGTATAGTTGGAATGTGATCTTCAAGGAGATCAAGTCTTCTTCACCTTCATAACCTAAAGTTAATAAAATAGTGGTGAATTTGGAGGCAAAGATCAAACAACATGCACCTAAGTTTGGATTAGAGGTTCAACAAGGACTTGATGAGGAGGAAAGTTATAAAATTTTAGAGGAGAAAGAAGAATCTAACCTCAAACCCAACTGTTGAGGAGGTCCACTTGGCAAAGGAGAGCACCTAAAAGGTATATTTATATCCCATTAATTTTTCTTATCTTTTCTTTGTCTACTAATGAGGATGAACGTAGAGCAATGGAGGTAATGAAGTTTGTAGATAGTAATTCCTAGAAAGTGGCCATGGATGAGGAGATGGAAGCACTTGAGAAGGACCACATATCAAAATTTGTTAAGATTCATAAGAATACGAAACCTATTGATCACAAATGCTTTTTTAACAAATATATAATTCAGATGTCTAAGTTGAATTGTACAAAGTAAGGTTGGTGGCTAAGAGCTATTCCTAGGTAAAGGGAATTGATTTTGGTGAGATTTGATTTCCTATTTCAAAGTTCACATCCATTATATTTTTGTTATCTATTATTGTTATGTACAACTTTGAGTTAAAATAGATGGATGTGAAGATAGTTTTTTACATAGGTGTCTAGAGGAGATCAACATGACAAAACTAAAGCACTATGAGGTGAAGGGTATATTTTGAGCTATAGGATTTGTTGGTGTTGGGATTTTGTCAGATCAATCCCCATTTTCATTGTTATCTTTAGGGTCTAATTCAACTTTAATGGGAAGCATTGGTTTCTTCCCATACACAAGCTCATAGGGAGTGAAACTTATAGTAGTCCTCCAAGTTTTATTGTAGGCCCAAACTACCTCTGATAGATGGTCTGACTAATCTATTCTATTTGATGCTATTGTCTTGGTTAAAATATTTTCTAGATCTTTGTTACTCACCTCCACTTGTCTATTAGCCTAAGGATGGTAGGGAGATGATTTCTTGTGGCTGATCCAGTATTTTTCCATGAATGATTGGATCATATTTGACATGAATTGAGGTCCCTAATCTAAAGTAGAAGATCTTGGGGCTCCAAGTCTCTTTAAAATATTCTTATATAGAAATTCAACTACTTTTTCTTCATGAGCAACTAGCAAGGCTTGGGCTTCAACCCATTTGGTGACATATTAATCTATACAAACCAAGATGTAGTGATTACCTCTAGATGGTGTATCAATAGGTCCAAAAAACCTAATATCCACTTCTCAAATGGCTCAAGAACCATTTGAGGGTAAAGAGAAACTTCATTGGAAAGTGTGGGATGACCCATTCTCTGACATTGATCACAGTGCTTGACATACTAATGTACATGTCTATACTCATAGTGGGATAGTAATATCTAGCTCCAAGAACTTTGTGATGATTTCTTAAGGCTAAAAGAACGTCCACGTGATGTTTTATAATGACAGTTTCTTGAACACACATGTGTAGAACATGATCAAGTTAACGTTTGAATAAAATACCATTTAACCATTTGAAATGAGAACTATTTCTAACTAGTTGTCTTACTTCTCTACTATTGAAATGCATAGGACACTTCCCAGAGGCTAGGTAATTGATCATGTCTACAAACCATGTGGTGATTGTATTGAAATAGAAAATAGGTGTTCATCAAGAAAAGCATCATCCATTGGTTCTTTGTTTCCCCAAAAATATCATATTGACAAGAAATCTACAACTACATTGTCCTTCCCAAGTTTGTCAACAATAGTTATATCAAATTCTTGCAAAAGTAATAACCAATGCATCATTTATTCTCCCATTGTAGCTTTTTTCATTAGGTATTTGGTTGTTGAATGGTCTATATGCACAAACACTTTATACCTGGTAATGTAATGAAAAAAATTGTTGATGACATAAAGTACTACAAGAAATTATTTCTCTATAGTTGTGTTGTTCTTTTAGCTGGGTTTAGGTCCTTACAAATGACAAGGGTAGTTGTACCTTGGCATTTAATCATGTTTTCATGTGTCAAATCTAGGGTTGTGTCCTTGACTATTTGCAATAAGGAACCTCACAATCAATAGTCCTTAGCTAACATACTGAATTGAATTGTCCTAATAAATCAATACTGCTAATCATCTACTTGAAAGGAAATCTGATCTAAAGACTAAAGTAGTAAATTGCTGAAGGAATCTATCTAATTCACACAAAATTTGGAAACATGCATTTAAATGGAAACTAAACTACTTTGACAATAATTGATCTATCCTATGAAAATAGGAAAATTATACTTCTAATGAAAACTGCAATAAGACAATAAAGCAAAAGATACTAGCCTCCTATCCATTGGTGGGAATGGGACCTTGCTCCACACCTTCAGAACCGAAGGCTAAACAAGAAACTCATAATAAAAGTGTAACAACACAGCTCCCTTTAATCCAGTCTATAAAAGTACATTGTATTTGTTGGTGAAAAATCATATTTTCACTTTTACATAAGTTAATTAGGGAGATTCTTTTTCTATTTTGAGCCTCATGACATGTATCATAGGCTTTATTTTCTCTTGAAATCATTGTGACATGTGTCAGATGCTTTCTTTATGCTTTCTTTCCCCACTTTGTCTATTCTTGGATAGTGGTTGTGTATATCCTTTCTATTTATTTCTGAATAATGCAAGGGGAATGAATCACCAATTCATGCATTTGGCTTTTGCAATATTTTCTTGCAACTCTCTCTTGTAGAAGTTTTCCTGCAGATAATTTTGGGAATCTAACATGGTATCAGAGCTCCAGATCTGTTAGTTTCTTCTCAAATTAGAGAGGGTTTTAGCCATGAGCAGATAATCTATGCATCCTAGAGCAAAACAGACCTCACGGTTGCGCTTAGAAGGTGCCAAAACCCCTATTTTCATATAAGGCACTCTATATTTTGCTGAAAAAAAGTTTTGGGCATTTTTGGGGGTTTTGGTTTTTTCCGTGTAGGAAAAATCCATACGGCTGCCTCGATTTCCGTGCTGCATTCATGTGCAGGCCTAAAAAGGTAGTTTTCTTTCAAAGGCCATAACTTGAGCATACGGACTCAAAAATTGGCAAACAAAAAAGCATTGGAAAGATGGTTCTAAGAACTATCCAATAATGCTAGTCATTTTTCCAGATTTTTCTGTTTGAAACCTGTTTTGGCTGTTTGAAGTCAAAGCATCATTTTTGGCTTCTGAGCTCCATTCTTGCACCTAGAATCTCCATTTTTTGAAAAAGAAAAGGCGTTGGAAAGGTATCAGTAAGCTCTACACATCCATTTATGTAATTTTTTCATATTCAGCCCCAGGTATCTTTTATTCAGTTTGTTGATTTTATGGCTTCTGTTAGATATCCTAGACATGCTGCCTCTAGGAAAGGTTCTGTTTGCTTTGATAGGCTTCTATTATCAACACAAATCTATTTACATGTTTTGATCTCTATCATTTTGAGGAGGTATCATGGGTTTTTCCACTCATCCTTCTGTGGTCAATCTGACTAAGGACAATTATGAGTCCTGGCAAAGAGGCAACCTGACACATCTCAGGTGGCTGCATCTTTTGCCTCATCTTTATGGGCTCATACCTAAACCAGAGACACCTATGAAGAAATTTATTTGGGGTAACAATCAAGATCATGTTGTAGGCTTAATTTGTACCATTGTTGATTATGATATTGCGTGTGATCTTCCCATCTATGACAGCCCACACACACTTTGGACAAAAATTTGGGAGTTGTATGGAGACCCTCATGTCTCACCATTTCCAAATGATCCTACAGTAGATTGTCTCATTCCACTTGAGATGTAGATAATATACCTTATGATGATGATGCTTTAGAGGAACTTGAGTATATGGCATGTCTTGAATGTTCAGAGACAGAGACCTCTCTTGCTCCCTCTTCTCCTCCTATTGAGATCACATCATCTACATCACCTATTGCTACTTCAGAGTTCAGTGTTACATCATCATTGGCTTCTAGTGATTCTCTGCAGCAGGTCAATATCAGTCTTTCAAATCCACCTCATTGGGATTCCTATCTTGTAGACATATCATCTCTATTTCTGGAGTCTCACATTGCTGATTTGGAGGACACATTTGAGGGTTTTTCTCTCTTGTTTGATGCTATCTCAGGTGGCTTTTCATCACCACCTTCATCTTCTGTGTTTCCCGATGTAGTTCAGATCATATCCTCTCCTAGTTCTTCTTCTCTAATTAGGCAAACAATTTCTGTTTTGGAGAAGACATATTTTCCCAGTATGAGGTCACTTGAGTTGCATTCAGAGGCACATGTTTCAATATGGATTCCCTATTCATCTAAGATGTGGGAATGGCTTCTACATTCACCAGTGGATTTATTTCTTCTGAAAGGGAGAAATGTTGTTTGCAGGTAGTGGATTGGATTCTGTCTTTAATATCTCTTCATTGATTCTGGAGCTTCTTCTTGGAGGGGATTCATATTCTCTATTCACTCTCTCTTATGTGGGGCACTCATGATTGTACTCTTGTGATGGATTCATTCCATGGGGGGTCTTAGTGTCCTTCTTCCATCACATGTTCTTGTACTTTCTTTTGTTTTTTCTCTCTTTTGGAGACAAGTTTTCTCCCACTAGGTTTTTCTCCTTTTCTCCACCTTATGAGAGATCCTTGTAGTTCATGGGTACCTAACATGGCTTTGTTGCCGGGACCCATCTTTCTTTCTTTCTTTTTAGCTTGAGTAATCTCCCTAAGTTACACTTATGGGGGGGTGTTGGTGAAAAATCATATTTTCACTTTTACATAAGTTAATTAGTGAGATTCTTTTTCTATTTTGAGCCGCATGACATGTATCATAGGCTTTCTTTTCTCTTGAAAGCATTGTGACATGTGTCACATGCTTTCTTTATGCTTTCTTTCCCCACTTTGTCTATTCTTGGATAGTGGTTGTGTATATCCTTTGTATTTATTTCTGAATAATGCAAGGGGAATGAAGCACTAATTCATGCATTTGGCTTTTGCAATATTTTCTTGCAACTCTCTCTTGTAGAAGTTTTCCTGCAGATGATTTTGGGAATCTAACAGTATTCAAAAGTAAATGTTTCTGCTCTAAAAATGAAATTACATAATATTGCTATAAAATCTTGATTATTTTTTTGTTGTTCCTATCCAAATATATATCAGTCTGAGTGACATAATATTACTGGAGTTAACTATTTTGCCTAATCACTTCATCTTGAGATATAAACAATCTCTTATTCTAAACTAAAACATGCAACTATCAATCTAGAGTATAATCATGCAAAGTCTGAAAAAGGACTTTAGTGATATTGAAAGTAGCACTAAATGTAGAGTTTAACTTATAACAATAATAGGCAGCATGGCCTAATTGAAAGGAACTTGATTTCCCAAAATAGCGGAGCAAGAGAAATCTTCTAATCTCATGTAAAGACAAGTAAAAGTGTATCATGTCCCCGTGGACAATTTGGAGTCATTTGCTGGGACACTCTAGCTTGAATAGGTGGGCTCCACAACACTTCAGTCACCTTGGAGATCTTGGTAGTCAACGGTGCTAGAGATTCTATGTAGCTCCGAAGACATCAGGTTGTTGCCAGCAGCCCCGGAGATGCTCCAAGAAGCGGTTGAGACATAGCTCAGGAGATCACCATATTCTATGTTCTACTCCAATTCCAGAGATCCTCCAACAAGATGGAAAATGTTGGAGTACCTTGTAGTGTCCTTCGTACCAGGCTCTAGAGATAATTAGGATTACCTTTAGAGTTCTTCAAAACTGCCTACCACCTATACAATAGACATCTGTGAAACCAAAAAGAGATAATTCTGTACAATTTCATCAGTTTCACTAAAACATAAGTCTTTTCATCAGAACAATAATCTTTAGCACTTCATCTCTTATTAGCATAATTTAAACAGGACTTTAGAGTTCCTATAGTGCAAATACTAGGACATACAGTATGGAAAGGTGGGAAAAAGGAAGTAAAAAGATAGGTTTAGATGAGTGCTACCTGACACTCATTATTCCCCCTGAGCTTAAGGTTTTGCAAGTCCTCCTGTACTTCATGACTTGGATTTATTGAGGTTGTATAATTTATCTGTGAGATTGTACTCCTCAAAAGTTGACCAAGTTGTGAAGTTTGTGTTGCCATTCCCCTTGAATTGTTCAACCTGCTTCACCCATTCCTGAAATCTAGCATCCTCCATCTGCTCAGCCCATATGGACAATGGCTCAATGATGAGGGGTGGTCTAAAGCATCCTCCTACCCAATCTTGCTGATATTTGTCCATTAACTTGGACATTACTCTTGCCTTTCTCATAAACCACTTAAGGTTGGCTGGGGAGACTACTTTCATTTTCTTCTCTAGAGTGAGAGTATTCCATCTTTTCTTACAAATGGGCATCATCTGATTAGATGATTTATGCATGAATAAACCAAATTCAATGGCACACTCTTGCAGATGTTGTTGATATAGGGGTAGAATTTTTATTTTACCTGTTGGGGAGTAAATTGCTACTCTGAAATGAATTTCAAAAGCCATGGGATTTGGATAGTCTCTCCTAAGGAATAGGCATGTGCATGTGTCCTTCTTTGTATAAGCTTTCATCTATTCATTCTAGATCTAATGATTTATCATTAGAGATATATATGCCCTGAGCTGGCATTCACCTACAAAGAAGTTGATAAAGAAAGTGTGGTCCTCTATGAAGAAATTATGTAAATTTAACTCACATAGAAAATTTTTATCTTCATCTGTACTCTTCATGTACACCTCGAGGAAGTCCTTCACATCCTATATATCTTTAGTCAAATCAGAAAGCACTAGTGATAACTTCCTTTTGAGGACTCTTTCCTGTAAAAACAGAGCATAACTGCCACTAGGGGCCCTGGAGGCTAAGATCTCTGATGAGAGGGTGGCCATATTGATGACTTTTTCTTCCAGAGTTTTTACCTTTGCTGTCATGGTTGTCACTGTCCTTTGCAATTGTAACACTAGGATTGTTCCCTCTAACTCCCTGCATCTTCTTTCCCAATGGAACAGGGCTCTAGGAATGTCTATTTGAAGTATCCCCAAATAGTCATCTATCTGAGTACCTTGCTCAATAGTAGCAACTGGAATAGTTAGTTCTTGAAGTAGCTCTGCTTGGTCATCTATTTTATTACTGGCCTGTGTTAGTTTCCAAGCATGGCTCTGCAATTTCTCAATCATGGCTGAGATCAAAGTAATGCCATTATCTCTGGCTTTGATAACACTAAAAATTTCCTGTGTTACCTCTGCATTCTTTTTCTAGATCTCAGCCTCCTTGGTTTCAATGCTCTCTTGCTTCTCTACTACTTCCTTTTTCAGCTCATCAATTTGTTGTTCCTTAGATGTCTCTTTCTCCTTCATGACCTTCTTGAGGTTAGTGATAACCAAATGTTTGCATTACAACAATCTTTTCAAGTTTTCAATCTCCTCCATTAACTATTGTTCACTTGGAATCTCAATATCCGCTTGGTTAGAGGAATGTGAATAACTCCTTGTTTCTCCTCCCTCTATCAACTCTACACCTGGGATGTCCATCTCTCCTTGCTCTCTAATGTCAGCCTACTCCTCTTGCTCTTCTGCCCCCTCCTATTGTGCCTTATCTTGTTCCTCCTTTTTTTGGTCTGTTGTAGAGGCTGAGGCATATGATGGCTTGACCTGCTCTTGGGGAGGACTCATGGAGGTCTTGAATCCCACAAGAACCTCGGCCAAGAGGGTAGTATCCTTTTCTACTTGAGTGGGTTGCCTCTTCCTCTTGCTCCTCCGGAGCACTAGTTTTAACTGTCTTCGGCGCTGGTATATCTCTTTCAAAATTTGAGGAGATGGTTAGGGCCTCACTATGTACCACCTCCAGAGCTTGGGTGTCTTGTGGCTCAGGGATCTCTAGAGCTTGGGAAGTTGGAGGGGTAGTGGTCTTTGAAGCACTTTCCTTGGTCACTCTTCTTATTGTACTTCTTATCACCAAGGGAATTTCATCTGAACTATTTGAGGAGTCATCTATCTTCTTATCCTTACTGGACTTAGGAGCTTTTGGAGGCCTCCCTATTGTATCCTTTCCCTTTTCCTTCTCTTTGTGTTTCTTAGGTTTGGGAGTCTTGGTAGACTCCTCTACTGCCTCTTCCTCTATAATTACAACACCCTTCTTTTTCCCAGCTAGGGTGGATTCCTCAACCAGGGTCAGTTTTATTTTTGCTGAGCGAGTTATTCTGAAGGACTATTCTTTAGTTGTTTATTCCTCATGTTCAAGTGTATCCAAGGGTTCTCCCATAGTCTCCTTCCCCTTTTTCCTCTTCTTATCAACTAGAGAAAAGGTAGAGGGTGCTGGACTCTCCTATGCTGTCTATAAAATGGAAGAGGGTGTTTCTGTTGAACTGCACTGGACAAATGAGAGAGGGGGTGAATCAGTTGTCCTAAAACTTTTAACCAATTATGAATATCAAATTATTAATTACTTATATTTTGATATTGCCACGAAAGCATGAAATGAGAAGTTTAACATAATAACATAATCAACACCAGAAACACCAGATTTTTACGTGGAAACCCCTAAAAGGGAAAAACCACAGTGGGTGTTAGCCCACAAAAATATATAAGTTATAACAATATTGAAAAACAGAGGCTCACTACCCAAATTGCTCATTGCAAAGAATGGATCACTGCCTATGGGTGGCTCACTGCCAAAAGGGTGAACTGATTC
Source organism: Cunninghamia lanceolata (assembly GCA_027924645.1). NCBI lineage: Eukaryota > Viridiplantae > Streptophyta > Pinopsida > Cupressales > Cupressaceae > Cunninghamia > Cunninghamia lanceolata. The sequence continues at coordinate 3,868,568 of BSBN01000490.1, read as the reverse complement.
AACAGCATCTATTCCATGCTAGGATTCAGTTCCATTGAAGTGCAATATTATTTCTCTTCTCTGCTCTTTTACACCTTCACGCTTATCTTTTCATTTTTGCAACACACACAATCTTTCACAACTTCATTACATACTTTTATACAATTCATCAACCTTGGAATGTACATCAAGATTGGCATTACAAACATACATAAATTAGGTCTAGACCTAATACAAATTAAGGTAAGGAAAAGATGTAAGAATGTATGCAGATCATTCCACGCCTTAGATGGGACTCAAACACAAATCTCCATGCCACAACACGCTTCTACAATCTTCAATGCATCTCTGCCAATAATGAATTCAACCAGGTCGGCCAAGGCTGATGAGAGCACTCGGTCTGCCAAGAACATTGTTCATTCATGATCCAAATTTCTCTTTGCGGACCAATCCAAAGGGAGTAACATGATCAGGAGACATCCACAAGCACATTGTAATCACCAAGAACAACCGCACAATCTCTAACAACTCTATCAAGAAGATTCTTCAAATTGGAGCACAAGAACAACACTATAAACCACTGTCATAAGTAAAAGATAGCTTGCGGACCACCAAATCCCAAACCATTGCAATTGAAGACACTTAACATCATCACAGACTTGATTCTACAACCACAGACCAAAATATTTCAATGCAGAGAAATGCGGAGCAAAATACTTTCTCCCTGTCGCGAGCAAACATACAAAAAAAGTAGTTTTCACACTGGTGAACACAACTTACTCAAATCTTCATTTTGGAGGCTCAACCTTGGAATATAACATCTTCAGACAGGCTTCTAAATAACTTCCAATCTGCAGGCAAAGATATTTATTCTATAGGAAATGCAGATCATTCTTCTGGACTATTCTTCTGCATGTAATGCACTTTTTCTACTACAATTCATTATTTTTACTGGATGAGCAAATTTTCTTAATATCCTCAACATCTATAAGAAAGTAACCAAATGATGGCACAGTTAACACCAATGACAACACGGATATGTTGACATCAATGACAACACTGATTGGGCACATACTTGCAACAATCTCCCCCTTTGTCATTGATGGCAACGTATGATGTGAAAAATTGAAAAGACCATCAAGACAAGATTCTCTCCCTTTCTCTTTATAGATTTGCATTCCTTCTCCCCCTGAGTTTTTCACATGATTTAGCTCCCCCTTTGACATCAATGGCAAAGGGCACATACTTGCATGTTGTTTCTCTGATCCACTTACTTTATCAGAAACATCTAGCTACTCCTCCTAAGAGGTAGCTGTCAGAACATCAATCTAGATCAAAGAATGACACTTTGAGTTCCACTGGCGTGATGCATTCCTATGCATCTTAGTTTAGGGTAGGAGGGGTAATGACCCCTAACTTTTCTCTAAGATACTCAAAGGTATCTTTAGGCAGAGGTTTAGTGAAAATGCCTGCAATCTAATCCTTTGTGGACACATATTTCAACCTTACTTCCTTCTCTATCACCTTCTCTCTCAAAAAGTGATACCTTATTGATATTTGCTTCGTTCTTGAGTGCATCACTGGATTCTTTGAAATGTTTATGGCACTTGTACTGTCACAAAAGATTGCAATTGGAAATTCATACACAACTCTTATATCCTTCAAAGTTTGTTTCATCCATAACACTTGAGTGCAATAACATGTTGCTGCAATATACTCTACTTCTGCAATTGACAAAGAGATTGAATCTTATTTCTTGCTCAGCCATGAAACCAATCTATTACCCAAGAAGAAAGCACCTCCACTTGTACTCTTTCTGTTATCAAAATCTCCAGCCCAATCTGCATATGTATAATCACTAAGAGTGAAGTCATTGTCCTTTGGATACCATAAGCCATGATCTAGAGTGGCTTTTAAATACCTCAGGATTCTCTTGAGTTCCATCACATGTGATTCTCTTGGATCAACTTGAAACCTTGCAACAAGATAAACTGCATGCATAATATCAGGTTTGGTTTGAGTTAGATAAAGCAATCCCCCAATCATAGATCTGTATTTTTTCTGATCAGCCTTAGGTGATTCATCAGTTTTGCTCAATTTGCAGCTAGTCACCATGGGAGTACACACCGGTTTAGAGTCTTCCATCCCAAACTTCTTCAACAACTCTTTCACATACTTAGACTGAGATATGAAGATTCCTTTATCTGATTGATTTATTTGTAGACCTAGAAACAAATTCATCTCACCAAACATGGACATCTCAAACTCTTTTTGCATTTCATCAGCAAATTTCATACACATACTTTCATTGCCTCTAAAGATGATATCATCAAAAAATACTTCAACAATCAAAATTTGATCACCATTAATCTTGAAATAAAGATTACTGTCAGCAGTACCTTTATTGAACCCTAACTGCAATAAGTACTTATCCAACCTTGCATACTAGGATTTAGGAGCTTTCTTGAGTCCATACAAAGCTTTCTTCAACTTGCACACAAAATCACTTTGGTATGATAACTTAAATCCTTCTGGTTGCTCAATGTAAACTTCCTCTTCCAACTCATCATTTAGAAATGCAGACTTCACATCCATCTGATACACTTTGAAATCTTTGTGGGCTGCAAATGCCAGAAATATTCTTATTGTCTCAATCCAAGCTACAGGAGCAAAAGTCTCTTCAAAATCTATTCCTTCAATCTGAGAGTATCCTTTGCATACAAGCCTTGTCTTATTCCTTACAACTTCTCCATTCTCATTCAACTTATTCCTGAAAACCCATTTGGTTCCAATAACATTTTTGTTAGCATGTCTAGGAACTAATTCCCAAGTATCATTCTTTTCTGTTTGCATTAGCTCTTCCTCCATGGCTTTTACCCAACTTTCATCATTGCATTCTTCATTCACAGTCTTTGGTTCAACCTTTGAAAGAAAACATTAATTCACTTGTTCTTCTATTGCTCTTCTCCTTGTCAGCACACCTTTATTTTTGTCACCTATAATCTGATCTTCAAAATGATTGATCCTTACATACCTAGGAGTCTTGACAACACTTTCTAGAGCCTCTTTTTCATCTTGACTGTCTTCTTGCTCATCTTTTTATTCATTTATTATAGTCACAGGTTCATCTGGTTCATAGCAATTTAGGTATGATATTCTTTCCTTGCCTTCATCCACCTTCACATTTATACTTTCAACAATCTTTTTGAGCCTTTTGTTGTAGCACCAGTAGGCCTTACTCTTGGTAGAGTATCCAAGGAAGATTCCTTTATCACACCTTGCATCAAACTTTCCTAGATCTTCATCTCTCTTGATATAGCATTTGCTTCCAAAGATTTTGAAATATTTTACTGTAGGAATTCTTTCATACCACAATTCATAAGGAGTTTGAGTACCATTACCTTTCACTTGAACTCTATTTTGAATGTAGACAACAGTATGAATAGCCTCTTTCCAAAAGACTTCCGGCAGATCTACTTCCTTCATCATTGTCCTAGCAGCCTCTTGAATTGTCCTATTTTTCCTTTCCACAACTCCATTTTGCTGAGGACTCCTAGGTGCAGACAACTGTCTCTTTATCTCATGCTTTTCATAGAAAATGTTGAATTCATTTGATGTGTATTCACCTCCTCTATTAGACCTCAAGCATTTAATTTTTAACTCTATTTCATTCTCAACCATTTCCTTGAAAGATTTGAATTTCTCTAGGGCTTCTGATTTGTCTCTTAGAAATGTAACCCAAGTCATTCTAGAATAATCATTAATTAGCAACATGAAGTACATGTCACCTTGTAGGATTCTCACCCTTGTAGGACCAGAAAGATCTGTATGCACTAGATCTAGCAAACTAGAAAAAAATTGCTCTTTGCTCTTGAAACTTGTTCTTGTCTACTTCTTTAACTGACATTCGTTACAAATTGTATTGGATGGTTTCACAAGTTTTGGTAAATCTCTCACAATCTAACCTAAACTTATCTTTACCAGATTATCAAAGTTTATATGACACATCCTTCTATGCCACAACCAACTTTCATTTGCCTGAGCCAATAAATAGTAATCATTAGTTCCTCTTAATTGATTGATGTTACCTTTTGTCTTCTTATCGGTAGCAATCACAGTTTTAGAGCTTTCCATGATCTTGCACCCATTGTCTTTGAATCTCAAATCATATCCTTTGTCACACATCTGACCAACACTCAAAATATTATGCTTCAAACCCTTCACATATAGGACATTGTTAGTATTATGTTTTCCATCAAATGAAATAGATCCTTTTCCACAAATCTTACCAGCTGCATTATCTCCAAACCTAACCAATCCTCCATCATACTTTTCCAAACTTACAAACTTACTTTTGTCACCAGTCATGTGATGTGAGCATCCACTATCAATAATCCATTCATCCTTATCTTTTTCAACCTGAGCAACCAAAGCACTTTTTTCCACTGGTTTTTCTTGCTTCACACAGCTAGGAGAATTAGTAGACATAGGATCTTCTTTAATAGAAATAAACATGCGTTCATTTGCACTAGTACTAGCATCATCAGATTCATCATCAGTCACTCCTTCATCATCAAAATCTCTAACATAGTAACATTTATTTGGAACTCTAGGCCTGCTCTCATATCTTTTCTTATTTCTTTCAATTCTTTTAGGGCATCTAGAAGCATAATGACCTACTTTGCCACAAGAGAAACATTTGAAAGGTAATTTACCTTTGAACTTTTTGGAACCTCTTTGCATCCTTTCAAAAAAGTTAGCTTCAATTTCTTTAAAGTCATTATCCACTTTATATTTCTCAGCTCTGGAAATCTTTTCAGCAGTACTGGCTTTAAAAGCTGATTCAACTTTCAACAAGGCATCACCAAATTCTCTCATCTCAAAGGTTGTAAGCTTTCCAATTAATTGATCTCTTTCAATAGTTTTCACAGTCACAAATTCTTCAATAGCTGCTACCTTGTGACTATAGGACTTTGGTAGTGATCTAAGAATTCTCATCACAATTTTCTTATCACTGAGAGTTCCTCCCATACCTTTTATTCTAGTGACAAGTTCATCAACTCTTTGCATAAAGGTTGTTATGTTTTCATCTTCAAACCCTCATATTTCACTTTCAGGCTCTGTAGCTTGGCTTCTCTTATAGAATCATCTCCTTCATACAGATTTTTCAGCTTCTCCCATACCTCATTTGCAGATTTAAGGTCCACAACTTTTGTCAACACTGTGTCACTTAAGGAACTTAACATGACATCCTTTGCTTTGAAATCCAACTCATATTCTTTGATAACATCTTCAATTGTCAAACCATCTTCAGGCATGACAAATTGTGACTCTGTAGCTAGCCATACTTTATAACCAAGACATAGGAGATGGATTTTCATTTGTACCTTCCAAAGATCATAATTTATCCCATCAAACTGTGGAGCTTCCTTCCTATAAAACATCTTGGATCTTCCTCAAGTTGTTAGGCTTTCTTCTGAGGAACCTTGCTCTGATACCAATTGTTGAACTGCACCAGAAAACTGAGAGGGGGGGTGAATTAGTTGTCCTAATACTTTTAACCAATTATGAATATCAAATTATCAATCTTATATTCTAATATAACCATGAAAGCATGAAACGAGAAGTTCAACACAATAACATAATCAACACTAGAAACACCAGATTTTTACGTGGAAAACCCTAAAAGGGAAACCATGGTGGGTGTTAGCCTATAGAAATATATAAGTTATATCAATACCAAAAAATAGAGGCTCATTTCCTACAGGGCTCACTGCCTAAATTGCTCACTGCAAAGAATGGCACACTTCCTATGGGTGGCTCACTGCCAAAGGTGTGAACTGATTGAGCAACATCTATTCCATGCCAGGGTTCAGTTCCATTAAAGCATAATATTATTTCTCTGCTATACTCTTTCACACCTTCACACTTATATTTTCATTTTCACAACACACACACTCTTTCGCAACTTCATTACATACTTTTATACAATTCATCAACCTTGGAATGTACATCAAGGTCAGCATTACAAACATACATAAAATAGGTCTGGACCTAATACAAATTAAGCTAAGGAAAAGATGTAAGAATGTATTTGGATCACACCACGCCTTAGCTAGGACTCAAACACAATCCTCCACGCCACGAAATGCTTCTACAATCTTCAATGCATCTCTTCAAATAATGAATTTAACCAGGTTAGCTGAGGCTAATGAGAGCACTATGTCTGCCAAGAACATTCTTCATTCACGATACAATTTTCTCTTTGTGGACCAATCCAAAGGTAGTAACATGATCAGGAGACATCCACAAGCACATTGTAATCACCAGGAACAACCGCACAATCTCTAACAACTCTGTCAAGAAGATTCTTCAAACCGGAGCACAAGAACAACACTATCAACCACTGTCATAAGTAAAAGATAGCTTGCAGACCACCAAATCATGAACCATTGCAGTTGAAGACACTTAACATCATCACAGACTTGATTCCAGAACTATAGACTAAAATACTTCAACGCAGAGGAATGCGGAGCAAAACACTTTCTCCCTGTCACCACCAAACATACAAAAAAACAGTTTTCACACTGGTGAACACAACTTACTCAAATCTTCATTCAGGAGGCTCAACCTTGGAATATAACATCTTCAGAAAGGCTTCTAAATAACTTCCAATCCATAGGAAAAGATATTTATTCTACAGGAAATGTGGAGCATTCTTTTGGACTATTCTTCTGCATGTAATGCATTGTTTCTACTCAATTCACTATTTTTACCGGATGAGCTAATTTTCTCAATATCCTCAACATCTACAAGAAAGTACCCAAATGAGGACAAGGTTGACACCAATGACAACCGAAATATGTTCACATCAATGACAACACCGATTGGGCACATACTTGCAATAGTTTCCTTTGCTATATTCTTCTTTCTCTTACTTTTCCCAGTAGTTAGGGATGAAGTAGAGGGTTCCTCTTCTTCAGTCTCCTAAGTGAAGGAGAGTACCTCTTTAGTATTTTTCTTTCTTTTCTTCTTTTCTTTATGTGTTTCATCCAAAAATGACTGCCATAAGGCTTCCCCTCCTCTTCTAGAGATAAAATGGTGTTTGACAATCAATTGAATAAGTCCATGGTATTTCATAGGACCCTTCCCCTACTGATATTTGTATGCTGAGGCTATTAATGTATAATGCATGAAATTTGACAAGTTTATGCTATATTTAGGATGGGCATGTCCATGCCTTAGGAAAATCAACATTTTCATGATGGGCCCTAATACCAGTGAAAATTGTCCATCACAGGTGAAATACTTCATCAGCCACATGGCCAAGGATTCCCATGGCTAAGGAAGGGAAGTCCTAATAATCCCTTTTACCTTTCTTTTATTTAAATGTAATTATACCTTAGGTTCATTATCTACTGAGAAAGTTTTAATTAATTCATAGTAGAGGGTTTTAAGATGGTAAAAGCTCTCACCTTCTTTCGAGAGGATTGATATGTTGTTGATGATGGCAGTTGAGACAACAATTGTCACTTCTCGCACCTTTGTCTAGTTGTTCTTCAGATTAGAGAGGAATTCATCTACTATGTCTTCCTGATTGCCTTCAAATTTCTCTAAGAACTCCAATCATCCTGTATTTCTCAACACATTAGCTGACCTTGATCCTGAAGTAACTCCCTTGCCATTTCAATCTCGGATTTATTCTTGATTCCCATGCTGAGCTTACTAGTATTCTTCCTCCCTTATTTTGCTTGTGTGGATTTCAAAACCCTCACCTTTAACTAATTCCTCTGAGTAGCTTCTGCTAGAATAATTCCCCCTTTTTGAGCTCTTCCTCTATTGTTATAGATTAAACCTAACTTCAAAGCTCCCCTATTTCTACAGAAAGATTATACCTTGTTTGTCATGTTCTATCTCTGGAGTTTGAAAGCTCTTTTGTCTGGTTATGAATTGGCAACAATTGTTTAGTTTAGGAGGGTTTTTACTTGGATAATTTGATTTGGAGGGTCAATTATGACTATAAGGGAGGATGTGACACTCCAGAGTGGATGTGTTAGTTAACTAGTTATGGCGATATGCATGGACAAAGATAGGAATAATGGCAAGGGTTACGTGTTCAGGTAGTTTGCACAAAAATAGAAACAAAAAGACTTGTAATAATTAACTAATGCAAGTGAAGTACTTGGATTACCACTCATAATGATTAGATGATATGTTTCGGTTGCTGCACTATCTTCATTAGGTTTGACATGATCCTACATTCGTGCAACCTTCCCCTCACTCACCATGGTGTCAGCAATGTGTGATCTGGCAGGTCTCCTTGAGGATGGATGTGATTGTGATGCGCCAATAGATGACATCATCAAATGTTGTATGAATGATGCCTAGTTGACAACTGGGTACAACGAGTGCTCCACATGGCTTCCTTTTGAAAGTGGAGTGTGAGTCATAGTGACCTCATCACTTTTTAGTGTCTCCACTTTAACATTTGGAAAGGTGGGCCTTGGGCATTTAAATCACTTTAGTCTATTGAAGCACCAGAGGTGCTCCTAGTTTGCTCCAGAGATGCACTTGGTTGGATATGAAGAAGCTCTTGATTGGCTTTGGAGAGACTTCTACTGAGTTCTTGAATGAAAAAGAGAACCACCATTTGCTGGTTTTCAGTTCCCTAGGCGAGAAAGACCACCATTTTATTGGTTTTCAATCTTTCCCTTTTTTTGAGAAGGGCCGCCATTTACTGGTTTTCAACCCTTTTTTTTATTGTTCTTTGAATCTCTTCAACCTGTGGTAGAGGATGTGACCTCTGTCACCAAGCACAAGTCCTTGGTGAACTCTTCTTTTGTAGTTGGCCTTTGATAAAGTCAAATTATGTGATCATTTACTAAGAATGTGTTTTCTACTCCATTAATGGGTGCCAGCAAAACTATTCCATTTTCATAAACTTCCCTGATCTGGTAAGGTCCCATCCAATGAGTTTGTAATTTTCCCTTGAACTCCTTGAACTTAGAATCATACAAGAGAACCTAGTCCCCTTGTTAAAATGCCCTCTTTTTGATGTGTTGATCATGCCATTATTTCCTCTGATGCTGAATGAGTTATGTTTGATGTATGGCCTCTGTTCTAATTTCATCCAATTCATTGAGTTGAAAAATCCTATCTTGATGTGCTATAGATAGTGGCATTCCAATGTCTAATGATGTATTTAGTGTTTGTAACTCAAACTCTATGGACAATATGGGTTTCTTCCCATAGACAAGTTCATAGGGTGAGAACTTGGTTGTTGACTTCCATGTGATGTTATAAGCCCAGACTACCTCAGGTAACTTGCTAGCCCAATCTTTCCTATTCATGGCCACTGTCCTTGTCAAGATATTTTCCATCTCTCTATTTGTCACCTCTACCTACCCATTTTCTTGGGGGTGGTAATGTGAAGACTTCCTATTTGTTATAGATCTGTGAAGGCTTGTATTACCTAAGAAGTAAACTGTGGACCTCTATCTGAAACTATTGATCTTGGGGCTCCAAACCTCAAAAATATTTTGTTATATAGGAATTCAACAACCTTTTCCTCTCTTGCAAATTGCAGTGCTTGAACCTCTGCTAATTTGGTTACATAATCTATGCATACCAAAATATATTCTTTTCCTGAATATGGTGGATAAATTGGCCCCACAAAATCTAGGCCCCATTGGTCAAATGGTTCTAAAATGACTTGAGATTGAAGTGACATGTCCTGGATGAAGGTTAGTTGACCCATCCTTTGGTCCTGATCATACTGCTTCACATACCTCTTGGTATCCTTGTGGAGAGATGGCCAATAATAGCTAGCTCCAAGGATTTTGTGGATTGTGCTTTGTGAGGAGTAATGTCCACCCGAGGGTTCATCATGACATTCTCTTAATACATCAAAGATTTCATTAGCTCTTAAGCACCTGCGTAAGATAAATTCAAGACCACATTTAAACAGCAGACCATTCAACCATTTGTAAGTTAAACTTTCTTTTACCAATCTCTTTTTTTATTTAGAAGTGAAATGAGATGGAAACAAGCATGTAGCCAAGAAATTTGCTATATCAACAAACCAAGGTGTAGTGGAAGAAACAATAAAAAGATGTTCATCGGGAAACTTGCCTTCCACTAGTTGGTTTTCTCCACCTGTATGCAACCTTGACAAAAAGTCAGCAACCAAATTGAATTTCCTTAGGTTATCTATGATAGTAATGTCAAATTATTGCAATAGTAACAACCATCTAATTATCCTTGCACCTATTACAAGTTTTTTCATTAAGTATTTAATGGTTGCATGATCGGTGTGCACAAAGATTTTATACCCTGTGATATAATGCTTGAATTTGTTAATAGCATAGATGACTGCCAGAAATTCCTTTTCAGTTATTGTGTAGTTTTTTTTAGCAGGGGTAAGGTTCTTCCTTATGTAGTAAATTGCATGCATACCTTCCCCTTCCTCTTTTTGTCCTAGGATTGCCCCTATTGATTCATTTGAAGCATCTGTTTATATGTGAAAGGGAGGATTCTAATTAGGTCCCCTCAAAATTGGTGTGACTGTAAATTTCTCTTTAATGGTTTCAAATGTTGTTTGATAGTCCTCTGTCCACTGAAATTCAATCTCCTTGGTTAGAAGGGAAAACATAGGAGCAACTATCTTGCTGAAATTTTCTATGAATCTCCTATAGTATCTTGCATGACCTAATGATGCCATCAAGGTAGGAGGGTCCAATGAAGGATTGTCCAGCCTTGCAGCCTTAAACAATCAACACCATGATCATAACAAAGATGTAATAACAACATATAGATAGCAATAGAATGATAAGAGATACTCATTAACACATGACACAAGATTTATCCTAGGAAAACCCTCAAAGGGAAAAAACCAAGCCTCCAAAGATCACTTCTCATTATATTATAACTCCAAATCTCATTACATATGCCTCCAGGGATTTTCAGATGCTAGGCCACATCCTAGGGTTATAAAAGATTCATACAACAACATTCTTCCATGTCTTATTTCTCTTTCTTCTTCTTCTATTTGATGCTCTGTATCTTCTTCTACTCTCTGTTCTGTCTTCTGCTTCTATTTTGCTGCCTTCCCGAATGAAACACTTTATCTTTTTGCATCATTTATTCACACACTTTGTCACTGCCTTGAAACAATCCTCTATCCTTCATTTATATCCTCTGTAAGCCTTCAAAACATTATCTTGTTGGATTAATTGTAGTGTGCAATATGAAATGTGTAGAAACAAGTAGGTTGGCATCCAACACTCAGCAATGCTCCGCAAATGATGGAAACTTGATGTGGTTCTCCATGAAGGTCAGTTTGGTCCCAAATTTCCTTGAATGATGTTCCATTAGGCTCCACAGGTCAAGGAATTGCTCTGCAAACCCATTAGGCTTCAATTGAACACTAACTACTTTACTATGAGAAAATTGATGACCTTCTGATAGCGATAACTTTTAGCAGACAAATCCAAATGACCTAAAACTTGAATATGATGTAGATGTGATATCATAGAAACTAAATCCTACTCTGCAAGCTCTGAACTAAAGATGCAGTAAAATGTGGTAATCTCCAATGTCTCTTCCTGGCATTCTGCAACTCAACATTAGTTGTCCCAATTTACTTGAATGACTTCCGGATGCTCCTGCATTAGACTGTCGGGGTTAATTGAAATATGAGCCTCTTCACTTTGACTAGTATTCTATCAAAATACATGTTGTCTCTTAGGATATGTTTGGTGGTTTTTTCACAGGTACTTGCATCCACCTCAAGGTTGGCGGTCTGTTCAAGTCATCCCTAAAAACTACCTCAAGTTTGGCAATTTGTTCACAAATCACTGCACTGCCTCATGGTCGGTGGCCTGTACAGGTCCTTTGTGCAAACTTCCTCAAGTTCCTTCTCACTTTTGGTGATCTAAATTTAGTTCTTTTCTTGTAATTCATTGCACTGCCTCAATGGTTGGCAATTTGAGCAATTCTCCTTCGCAAGCTGCCTCAAATTCTTCATTTTGTGGTGGTCTAGGGTCAGTGGTCTGGCTACAATGTTGCAACTTCCTCACAGTTTGGCATTCTGTTGACAAACACTTGTAGGTTGCCTTAAGATCAATACCAACTTCAGTCAATTAAGAGTCAAATAGCCTCAACATCCTCTAGATCAATCATTTTATTCCTTGATTCAATCAATACATTCTTGAATTCCCTCTATGATACTTCCTAACCTCCAGTTCTAGCTGCAATTCCTTCCACACACATCAAAGTCTTCCAGTTTCTTCTCCGCATACACTGCTCCTACACTTTTCTTTGTTTCTACACCCATACTTCATTTACTTTGGTGTAATTTACTTCTTCTTTCGATAGAATTCCTTGTCATCCCTTCTTTCTCTGCAATATGGACTTCTCTTTTTTGTTATGCTTCACATAGGTTTACACAACTTTCTCTTGCACTGGTTCCTCAATTGTTTAGTCTACAACAAAATTCTCCTTAAGAACAATGTCTCACCCTCTTTCAATTTCTCTTCTGAACTTGATGATTCAATAGGTTTTCTTCTTCTAAACAAGTTATCTCTGCATTATTTACTACTGCTTTGGTAATATCCTCTTGGTGACATTCAATGTTTGATGCTTTTAGCCTCCATACTTGAAAATAGGTTCCTCTGAATGGTCTCCTATCAAATCCTCTTTCATCCCTCTCGTATCCTTTATTGCGGTAATAATTATGGCTTCCTCTATTGCTGTAGTAGAAACTTCTGTCATCTCTCCCTTTGTGCTGTGGATTACTATTCTTGTTTTGCTCTGCATGTGGTCTTTCCTCTCTATATGTTGATCCATATCCTTCTTTTCCTCCAACACATGAATACTTCTACCTATAAAACCTTTTGAACATGCAAGTAACAGATTTCTAATTCGATCCATCAATCCATCCATAATCCATCTGCATACAACTAGTCATAGACTTTCTCCTCCACATTTTGTTCCAACACATCTTTTCAGAGTGATTCCTTAATCCATAGAACTTACAAGGGTATAGATCCCAACACATTTCATTTCCATGTCCATGTCTATTACAATAAGAACAATGCATACCTTTCCTTCCTTGAGTTGATTTGTTTGAACTTGTGACAACATCCCCATCCTCTTTACCTCTGATATATCCAAGGCCTTCATTTCTTGATCTCATTACCGTCTCAATAGGCTCTGTAATTCCTTGCTGATATTTTCCCAATCCTTTTCCTTCATATCCCATCCTTTTCATGATCTTGTAATCAACATTATTTTGGGAACTGTCTTTGTCAACACCATCACCAACAATTGCAGATTCAGTTACATTGTTATCTTCAACCTCGCCTTCTAAAGAAGCTTCCACAATATCACACAAATCATTAGTTCCACAAGAAACATCACAAAGTTCAAGCTTAGATCTTAGACTTTCATTCTCTTTCCTTCATGCTACAAGTGACTGCTCTAACTGATTAACCTATTCTTTCAATCCAGATATTTTACTCCTTTGTAAACTATTTTCTTTTTTCAACTTCTCCAAACTCTCCTTCAAATCTATGTTCCTCTTTTCAATCTGACCAAACAAATTGCATCCTTCTTCCAATTCTTCAAAACTCCTTTTGACATACTCAAACAACTTCAACTCTTCTTCTAATTCTTCATTCCTCCTTTTTACATTTTCTAATTCTTCTTTAAGAGTATCATATTTGTCTTCTCCCAGTTCTCTTATCCTCTCCATCAATTCTGAATTATACCTTTTGATTTCACACAATTCTTCTTCCAGAATATCCTCCTTGCCTATTAGGTTTTCATTTTCTTTCTTCATCCTTTTTCTAATCTTCCCTGTTGAAACAAATCGTACAAACAACTTAATGTGGAAAGCTTACCCAAATCTTTCTTTCCTTGATCTTTCTTCTACGGTGATTCCTATTATACTTTAGGGTTTCACACTTACTTCTAACACTTTCTATCTTCCCAACAGATTCACAACCATCCCAATAGATTCGCAACCAGTTCAATAGATTCGCAACTAACTCTGATACCACTTGATGCAGTCAAGTAGGAGGGTCCAATGAAGGACTGTCCAGCCTTGTATCCTTAAACAATCAACACCATGATCATAACAAAGATGTAACAACACATAGATAGCAATAGAATGATAAGAGATACTCATTAACACATGATGCAAGATTTATCCTGGGAAAACCCTCAAAGGGAAAAAACCCAGCCTCCAAAGATCACTTCTCATTATAGTAGAACTCTAAATCTCATTACATATGCCTCTAGGGCTTTTCTGTTGGCAAGAGACACATTGGAGCTTCATGATTGTTGTCATTGATGGCAACAAAGTTCATCCCACACATCCACAGGACATAGTGTGCCTATACCAGAAGTCAGATTGAAGAGTGTTGTGGTCCGGTAAGCAAGAACAGAGTGTTGTGGCAAGGTCTGACAGTCAAGACTAGATCTCTAAGAGGAAGTATTTTTGGAAGGTGAGGACTTGGGGAAGTCAAGAGGAATATCCTAACTGCTAGATTCTAGGATTTGAGCCTCCGGTGATGAAAGAGTGAAGAGATATAAGCATTCAAGTATTGGGGTCCTGTTTGGTAGAGCAGACAGAGGAAGAACTTATTGGCAGAGCTTCAGACATTATTTCGAATGAGATGTTAATGGTGATTAAGATTCTTAAGGTATCATTCGTGATTGGCCGACTGGTTAGATGACCTCTCTAAGTATCTCTTTGATCCGCATCACTTGGTAAAGCAAGGATTTAGCCAACAGACTAAAGTATGAGAAATACTGACTATTCCGGATGTCGACTAGAAAGAGGATGAAATCCTTTGTGCGGATATATATATACCAAATGGATTTCGATGAGAGTAGTTGTGATGGATGTTGTGTGTGTGAAGAAAAGAAGAAGAACAGTGTGAAAGCAGGAAGATAGGTTCGGTATGTGACAGGTCAACAACACCAAAGAAGAGGAAGGATGAAGTGTAGCAGATTAGTATATTGAGCCTAACCTGAACTGAACCTCAGCATATGTGGATGCTTCTCATTAGTTCAAGTATCTAATTCTCTTGTAGAAACTATTGTAGGCCGTGAGCCTCTTGTGAGCAGTATGCTCGGGCAGTGAGCCCTAATTGGCAAGTGCCATTTTGTATTTCTATTCTTCTAACAAAGAATACAATCTTGGGTTAATCACCTCGTGGTTTTCTCCCTTAACAGGGTTTCCACATCAAAAATATTGTGTCATGTGTATTTCCATTTCATGGTTATGTTTGCTTATTTGAATTAATGCTGCATTAATAGTTAAGAAAGTTTAGAAAGACTAAAATTATTAAGATAACTGATTCACCCCTCCTCTCAGTTATCAAAATTTTCAGATGCTAGGCCGCAACTCAGGCTTACAAAATATTCATACAACAACATTCTTCCATGTCTTCTTTCTCTTTCTTCTTCTTCTGTTCGCTGCTCTGTATCTTCTTCTACTCTCTGCTATGTCTTCTGCTTCTATTCTGCTGCCTTCCTGGATCAAAACAATTTATCTTTTTACATCATGTATTCACACACTTCATCACTTTGTCACTGCCTTGAAACAATCCTCTATCCTTCATTTATATCCTTTGCAATCCTTCAAAACATTATCTTGTCAACCTAATTGTAGCGTGCAATATGAAACGTGTAGAAACAAGTAGGTTGGTGTCCAACACTCAACAATGCTCTGCAAATGATGGAAACTTGATGCGGTTCTCCATGAAGGTTGGTTAGGTCCCAAATTACCTTGAATGATGTTCCATTAGGCTCCGCAGGTCATGGAATTGCTCATTAGGCTTCAATTGAACACTGACTGCTCTACTCTAAGAAAACTGATGACCTTTTGATAGTGATAACTTTTAGCAGACAAATCCAAATGACCTGAAACTTGAATATGATGTAGATGTCATGTCATAGAAGCTAAATCCTACTCCATAATCTTTGAACTGAAGATGCAGTAAAATGCGGTAATTTCCAATGTCTCTTCGACACACTCTGCAACTCAACATTAACTCTCCCAATTTATTTGAATGACTTTTGGATGCTCCTACATCACCTAAGAAGCTTCTAACACTAGTTTGGTTCTTAGGTGAGGGTAATTGCTTTATCACTTCTACTTTGTTTTGATCTACTTTGATCCCTTTTGCTGATATGTGATGTCCAAGGACAATTCCTTCCTCTACCATCATAAAGCATTTCTCATAGCTCAAGGATAGCTGATTTTTCTCACAACATTGCAACACTTTATCTAGGTTCTTAAGGGATTCTTCAAAGGTGTCCCCATACATAGTAAAATCATCCATATAAACCTCCATACACTCATTGGCTAATTCAACAAAAATGGCTAAAACAACCCTTTGAAAGGTAGTTGAAGCATTTTACATAGGCCAAATGGAAGGACTCTATATGCAAAAGTTCCCCATGAGCATGTGAAGGTAGTTTTATCTTGGTCTTTTATTGCTACTTGAATCTAGTTATATCCACTAAACCCATCTAGGAATGAGAAGTACTTTTTCCCTGCTAGGTTATCTAACACTTGATCAATGAATGGCAACAGAAAATAATCCTTCTTTGTAGCTTTGTTGAGCTCTCTATAATCAATGCATACTCTCCATTTTCCATTCTTCTTAGGTACTATAACTAAGGGTACTTGTTGTCTAAGATAGGATAGATGAATCCCGCCTGTAGCAATTTCTCGATCCTATTTTTGACAATGTCTTTCAGCGCAAGGTTTAGTCTTCTCTAGGGTTGTCTAATAGGTTTGACATCATTTGTGTATATGTGACAGGTACATATCTTAGGAGGGATGCCCTTCATATCCTGATATTCCCAAGCAAAAGCTCTAAATGGGAGATGAGGAGATCAAGAAGTGCCCCTTCATGCTTTTATGTTAGTTGAGTGTTGATGTTCAATCTTTTCCCAGGTAAGATCATGACCTATTTTGTAATATGATCCATAGATGTTCCTATCCCATGTTCTAGAGTCATAGTGTTAAGAGGACAAGAATGTGGAAGCAGCATGTGAAAAGTGGTTAAGTCTCTATAGAATTTTTCTCCACAAGGAAAGATATTTGCAAGGGTATAATGGGTAGCAATCAAAAAAAATTTTCTTAAGTCTTGGGCTAATTCTATTGTATCTTTCGCAATGAGAATGTGAGTTATATCTTTAGGTGTGTCATAATTCATTTCTTCCTCTAACTCACCCAAATGTTCCTTGATGGTAACCATAGCTATTGAGGCACTTCTTTCCATGTTACTAGGCTCGTCTACCCACACTTTTCTTGAATAGTGTATAGATGGTTTAGCTGGGGGATATAAGAAGATTTTCTTCATGTCCAAACCATTTGAAAGGACCATGTCGCTAGTTCTACAATCAATAGATGCTACTATTGTAGCTAGCCATGGCCTCCCTAGAACCAGAGGATAAATATTCCTTTGGTTTCTAGGCTCTAATATCAGAAAGTCCATTGGGAATTCCCATGATTCCACAATAACTGGAACATCAGTTAACACCCCTTTCAGAATGGCCACTGACTGATCAGCTAATTGGAGAATTGTGGATGTGGCCTAAACACCTATAAGGTTGTCCATGGTGTGAATTGTCATTACATTTATTGCTGCCCCTAGGTCAACCAAAACATTAGATATTTCTACCCCTAAAATGTGGATAGTTATGACAGGGTTCCCAGGATCCCCATTTTTTGGGAGGAGCATCTCTCCTACAAGAAGATCTATTACTTTTCCTTCCACCTAAATGGTGGTAGGAAAGTTTTTCTTTCTATCCTAGATTTTAACACAATGTTGTTTGATAAATTGGTTCAGTTCCAGAACATCCTTGATTGCTTGTAGGAATGGAATTTCAATGTTAAGTTGCCTAATTTCCTACAAAAGTTTTGATTCAATGGTAGGTTGGACTTGTTTTTGTAGGACTGTTTTTTGAGGGACATGTTGTTTAAGCCATTCTAGGTAAGGTGCTTGCTTTTCAGACTCTGAAGAAGCTCCAGAGTGCATCTTAGAAGCAGCTCCGAAGGTGATCTCCAAAGCTGTTCCTTTAGGGGGAACTCTGGAGTTACCTGAGGGATGTTCTTTTGGCATAGTTTCAATAGTAATCTCTTCTTGGTGTTGAGTGGATGGATTTTTAGGTTCCATATCATCAGTTACTTCAACTATGAGTAGAGGAGATGGTCTTGGTAGTGCTTTTCCAGAACGTAGCTAGAGATTGTTTAGATAAATAGTGTTTACACCAGCCATGTTTTCTTGCTATGTCATGTAAACAACTACTCTCTGTTTATTTTGTGGATTTGCTAGAGGTTGAGATGGTAAGGGTGGTTGACTAACTGGCTCATTTTGTGACTTTCCCTATGTGTTGGGGGGTCCAATTAGGAGTGCTTGTTGTTGAGGTTGGAAACGTCTCAATTGTCCTTGGTATTGTTGATTGTAACCCTGCTGAGGACCACATTGAGGTTGCATGTTTTGTGGTCCATATTGTGATGGAAATTGTTGTGGCTATTATTGGTTTCCCCAAGGTTGGTTTTGTCACTGTTGGTTCTACCATTATTGGCTTGACTAGTCTTATGGTACCCATGGAGGAATGTTTTGAGGTCCTTGCCAAGTTGGATTCCATTTATTGTTTCCCTAGTTTGAAGGACATCTATAGGAAGCCTAATTTGGGTACTAGTTGTATGGGAAATAGCCAATTTGTTTTTGTCCTACGTAGTTCAATTCCTCTTCTATTATGACATTCTTTTTAGTCAACCTTTTTAGGGCTGGGAGATGATCACAATGACTGGTAGGGTGTTGTTTGTCATAGATCTAGCAGATCTCTGACTTATCCAATGGGCATTCTCTCAAGAGGTGTTTGTTCCTACACCTAGGAAAATATATTGAAAGAGGTTCAGTTGTTTTATTTTGTTCAGTTGTTCTAGTTTTTTCTTGAATCCCATCTAACGTGGTATTCAGCTAGACTAAGATATCTATTTTTAGGTTTGCAAACTCCTCCATTAACTGTCCTATATCATTCTTCCCTTTTAATTAGGACCTTGGTGTTCTCACTCCATCTTGTGTTCTAGTGTAGTTTCTACATATTTCCTCTATAGAAGGCATGTCCATTTTGTTGATATTCCCTCTCCCCATTAGATCTAGTGCCTGTTTTGACTCTTTGTCCAACCCTTTTATAAACAAAGTTCTGGCTAAACTGTGAGCTATGGGGTTGCCATATATCCTTAGGGAAAAGTTAAATCTATCTAGGTAGTCTTCTAAACTTTCATCCTCCTTTTGATTAGTTTTGAACAACTCCTCCTTTCTATCATTGATTCTGTAGTAGTCCTGGTAGTTGTCCAAGAACTCAGTTTCCATTTGGTCCCATGAGTGAATGGAGTCTGGGGCTAAACCATGAACCACCTCATGGAAGAATCTTTCAAGGTAGATGGGAAAAGTTTGATTTTTTGATTATCTGATCCATAGACATATGTTTGGCATAAGACCTTAAACTCAAATAGAAATTGATCTGGATCCTCATAAGCAAGACCCCTGAATGTTGGTAGGTTTTAAGGTGAAATGTTCTTCATAGGGGCATTATCTCCAGGAGCAAGAACAATGGGTTATGAGAAGGTTCTTGCAGTCTCATGTAGAGGATCTTCTGCATCATTATGATTATCCCCCATGTTTGATGGTTCTTCTTCCCAATATTCAGTGTGAGTTTCTGGTAAAATGGATCCTATTAACAAATCTGTTGGCAAGAGACACTGCTAGGCATGTAAGGTGTTTTCATTGATGGAAACTAAATCTATCTTACACATCCGCATTGTATCAGTGGATCATATCAGAAGTCCAACTGCAAATTTGTCTAAGTCTGGATAGACAGGAATAGAGCATATGACAGGTTTCAACATTTTGGTCTACATTTCTCAACAGGTAATCATATTGAGCTCTGGATATGAGGGAATGTTAAGGGATGTCATGTCTACC
Organism: Cunninghamia lanceolata; assembly: GCA_027924645.1. Lineage (NCBI taxonomy): Eukaryota > Viridiplantae > Streptophyta > Pinopsida > Cupressales > Cupressaceae > Cunninghamia > Cunninghamia lanceolata. Next base: position 3,848,574 of record BSBN01000490.1, on the reverse strand, counting down.
TAAATCCAATATTTTAGCCTCTGGTGATGAAGGGATTGTAAGTTACAAGGATCTGAGTATCAGGTTTTGGTTAGACAGTTTAGTCTGGTGAAGAATAGGCCCACTTGGTGTTTGATCCTTGTGCGGATGAAGAGAAGTGGTTGGTCGAGTACTTTATGAGATCCAGAGGTATTGGCTGACATGTGAGGTGACTTAGATACATAAGTTTTGGTCCACATTGATATTTGTGCATGGATTCAACTGACAAAACAATGTTCTTGAAATAGTCTCCAAGTTTTCTTAAGGCCAACTGCAGTTGATGTAATTTCATGTATTGGATATATATGATCGATGGATTTGAGCATTTTGTGATATGGATGTGTAAATATGAGATGAGAAGTGTGAAGGGTGGTAGCATCAAGTGCGAAGTAGAGATCTGATCCTTAGATTATGGTAGAACAGTGAAACAGGGCAGTGAGAGATGAAGTGTGTAAAGTCGGTATATTAAGCCTAATCGAAACTATTATTTTGCATAGTTAGATGCTATTCTTTAGTTCAAACATTTCAGTGAACTCTTGTAATCATTTTTGTAGGTAGTGAGCCTCCTTTGAGTAGTGAGCTCTGGGTAGTGTGCCCGAAGGCATGTGCCTTCCCCATTTGTAATACTTTTAACAGAGTACAAATTCTTGTGGGTTAACCCCCACCGTGGTTTTTCCCTTAACTGGGTTTCCACGTAAAATCCTGGTGTTCATGTGTTATGATCTTGTTGTTTCTGTTCATGCTTCTTTCTTTTGGATTTATGTGGTAAATTACTAAAGGAACATAATATTAAGTTTTGTAGAACATTAATTCACCCCCCTCTCAGTGTTCCTTAATTTCAACAATTGGTATCAGAGCAAGGTTCCTTGGAAGAAGTTTAACAACTTGAGGAAGATATGGGAAGGTGTTTCAATGGGTTCATTCAAGTATTCTAATGGTATCAATCAACAACTTCAAGTAGCCTTAGATGATCTTGATCTATCCAGAGCAGAAATCAGAGATCTACAAGAGAACCTTAAAGATGCTAAAGATTTCATTGAGACCTTAAAAGGACAACTGAGCAAATCTAATGAAAAGAGGAAGGAGCTACTTCATCAGCTAGCAAATCAAAATGAGGACAATGACATGGATGAGGCTCTGAAGGAGAAAACAAAGGAATGTGAGAAGTTGGCAAAAGAAGTTGTTGTCCTAAAACATGAGATGGAATACGGGGTGATGAGGCTAACCAAGGAAATTGAGGAAAGGAAGAAGACTGATGAAAAACTAAATCAATCTATGAAAGAAAGAACATAAGAGTACTGTAGATTGGACAGAATAATTGGCCATCTAGAATCTGATCTACAAGAAGCTAGGGATAATGAAGAACAACTTGAAAGACAAATTGTCATTCTCAAACATGACCTAGAAGTTGCAAATGAATATAAAGAGAAATTCAAGATAAGCTTAGCTAAACTTGAGGTACTACTTGATAGTCAGAAGAAGGCAGATGATAAGCATGGTCTAGGATTTGAGAAAGGTGAAAGCTCTGGATCCCATCAAAGAAATCCTGAAGCAAAAAATCAAAGAAGGAATTCTAAAAGACCTCTGGTAAGTCAATCTAATGCTCAAAAGTATCCATCTTTCAATGGCAATTGTTTCAAATGTAATAAGTATGGTCATAGAGCTAATCAATGCAAAAGTAAAGTGAATCAAAATGCATTATCTTTCTCTAATCAATGCTTTAATTACAAAAAGATAGGTCATAAGGCTGAGGAATGCAGAAGTGGATCAAGGAATCCTCCTAAGAATAATCAAGTGTTCAATGGAAGATGTTGTACTTGCAATACGTTTGGGCATATTGCAATGCAATGCAGATCTAAACTTTCTCCAACATGTAATTGTCAAAAAAATAAGATTGTGTGTTTCAAATGCAACAAATCTGGACATATTGCTAAATTTTGCAAAAGCAAAAAGGAGAACTCATAGACGTGTAAAGGAAAAACATAACAGAAATTGGACAAAGGCAAGGGCAAAGTAGATGTGAATGAGATCCAGAATGAAATGAATAAAACATGGGTGAAGAAAAGTGCAGTGAATGATGGTGATGGGTCCGCACCAGAATCCACTGCTGATAATTCCTCTAGGAATTGAAATGGGAGCTCTGGCTCTGGGGGAGTTGCATTGAAAATCTAATTCTCCTTGCCAGCAAGTGGGTGCCTAAATTTGGCACGATGAATGAAGAAAGAGAAGCCTATTGCAAATATGTTGAAACAAATTATGGAAGAAAAGAAGCTAATGTGATTGATTGCGGAGCAATTAAAGATTGACTATATGCATAAACAATGTAACCAGATGTATTAGTGCAAAGTATTTATTACAATGAAGAATTAGGTTTTGCAGAGGATAAAAGGTCATTCATTCAAACACTTGAATCACTTTGCATTCAAAGAGAACAAGGAGAAGAGTGCCTGAGCTGAAAATTTCAGAGATTTGAAGTGCGAAGAACAATTTTGATAGCTAACCCTAATTCTATGCAGAAAAAGGTATTTCTCTGCGAAGCCTTGAAATTGTAATATTTTGGAATGGCTACACCTTTGGTTGTGAACATCACTAAGTGACCTAGGCAAAAGTTTAAAAAGCACCCCTTCAAGTCCACTGAAGTCAATCCGATGGGAGCATTTTCTGGGGTTCCATATGGAGTTCTTCACACAGAAGACATTAGGGCTTACATTCACGCACCTCTAGAGAAGCATGGAGACTTAATGTTTGATGATCATTTCATGAATCACTTAAAAGATGAATATTTTGAGCTCAAACCATAGTACAAAGTCCTGAAAGACAAGAAATTCATACAATTTGTTGAGTTTCTAAGTTTTGCAGAGGACGAATGGGTCCGGTATGTCTTGAGCCGTATCCATGATGAATTTTTATGGTTGAATCATCCATTCAAGATCACAAAAGATGCAATAAGGGCAGTTACAGGATTGAATTCAACCAGTACTCTAGCTCAGTTGAAGGTTGTGAAGAATCAAGAAGTCACAGAGGTAACCAAATCAAAATTTGACAAGAGAGCCATGACTATAAATGATATAGAGGATCATGAGGTTAGATTCACATCAATGGTGATAGGGTACAAAATATACTTCTCCAATAGAGAAAATTCAGTGTTTGGAACAACCATCTATATTGAATATCAGATGGTGAAAGAAAATGCAGACTATGATCTCTCTGAACTATTGCTAAACCAGCTTATTGAGAATCTAAGCAAGCTAAAGAAAGATAAGAAGTACTTGTTCAAATGGTATGCTAATTATATGTCTTTTCTTTTATTTCTTGAGTGAGATCCCTAGGATTAAGAATATATATTGGTCAAATGACAAACTGGTAGCAGTCCAAATTAGGAATCGTTTGAGTTGTCTGGGTAGTTATGATGCATAAAAGATTGCACTTTGGTGATTCTTCAAAAACTTCCAGAGTATAATGCAGGCTAGGGATAGAATACCTAGGGTTGTGGTTGAAAAATACAAGGACACCATTTGTTTTATGGTTACTATTGATCAGTGCAAAATGGAAGTAGTGGAACCTAGAGTTGTGTGGATCATGCCCATGGGGTATGAAGTGAATGGACATGTATTGGATGTATGCACAACATCTGTTGAGTCAACCTAGGGATCCAACTAAGGAGAAATTTGGAACATATGAAGAGATTTCACTAAAACTACATCTTGAATTCAAGGCTCCTAAAATCAAAAGGACCATGAGGAAAGAAGTTGAGAAGTTGACTGAGAATTTAGGCCTTACCAAAGATGTGAGACAATTCAGGGAAAGGACAGAGAAAGCTGAGAAGGAGAAGAAGAAAAGGGAACAGGGAAGTGTTCTGGTAGAATCTCTTTCTAAGTCAAGGACTACTAGGAGATCTAGTTCAACCTTTGGTACATCACCTTCTCCTATTGCAGAAAAATCCAAAGAAAAACCTACTAGTAAGGAAGAAAAAAGGAAAAAGGTAAAGGGCAAAAGAACATTTGTTAGTGTGGAGAAGGAGGATGAAGAAGAAACTGACTCAGATAGTGAAGTCAAAGAGTTGAAGGCCTCAGACACTAGAAAGTTGTTAAAGTGTCTAAGGAGAAGCCCTTCGGAAGCAAAAAGCCAAGTAAAAGGCATAAGTCTAAGGCTGATGTTGAGAAGCATATTCCTTATGTGCAAGAAATCATTAAGTCAATCACTGTAGTTGGAAACCTAAAGCCAATAACTAAATTTTATGATCATTGTAGTGATGCTGACAAGAGAAACTCAGAGGATGTTACTGTAAAATACTTGAATGTATTCAATAGAGCACTAGTGGAGATTTTGTCAAAAGTTCCTAAGAGCTTAAGAGACATACTGGAAATAAAAAAAGAAGCTTCCAAAGCAAAAGATTTGGAGCTAAGGGAACATGTATTATCCAGTCTGTGCCTTGTAATCTCCAGAAAGGAAGATAATTTTTTTAAAGAAGTCAAGAATGAATTTAGAAGCAAGAAAAGAATGAATAAGCTGATGATTGGAGACATTGATGAAGTTGTTAAAGAAACAAAACAAATTCTAAAGAAAGCATTGGACAAGAACAAGTTTTATGTGGTTACAGAAGAACCTATTGATACTGATGACACATAAATTTTGGATGATGAAGACTTGTAGAAAAATGAGCAACAAACTGAAGTAGATGATGTCTCTATTCCGAAAGAAGAAATATTGAATAAAGAAGATGAAGAGATTATGAAGAAAGATCAAGAAAAGGAAACTAATGATGGAATTGATTCCTCCATTCCAGATGTTGAGGAATTTGATAATACTGTTGGCAAGAGACACTGTGTAGCTTCATAAGTGTTGTCATTGATGGCAACAAAGTCTATCCCATACATCCGCAGTACATAATATGCCTTTACCGGAAGTCAGATTGAAGATTGGTTTGGTCTGATGATCAAGAACAGAGTATGTAACAAGGTCCGACAATCAGGTCCGGATCTCTCAGATGGTGTAACTCAGTAAGCTGTAAACTTGGACAAGTCAAGATGGGTATCATGACTATTGTATTCCAGAGATTTAGCCTGCAGTGATAAAGCATGAAAAAGATATGAGCATCTAAGTGTTGGGTTCCAATCAGGCAGAGCAGACAAAGGAAGAACTGACTGATAGAGTATCAGACCTCAATCCGGATGTGCCAAAGGTGTTGATCAAGCAATTTGTGGCTTTATACATCATTGGCCGACATGATTAATGACTTCTATACCTATGTTTTTTATGCGCATCACTAATCAAGCATGGATTCAGTCGACAGATCAATAACTTGCAAATATCTCAGGTGTTCTTGTTGCTGACTAAGAAGTTGTTGGAAATCCTTGATGCAGATATATATAGTCGATGGATTCAAGCTTATAAGGGTGTGAAATTGACAGTATGAATGATTAAGTGTGATGAAAAGTAGAGACAAGTGCGAAGGCAGTAATTCAAGCCTAGAATGTGACAGGAAAGTAATATTGAATAGAGGAAGAATGAAATGTGGCATATCAGTATACTGTACCTAACCAAAACTGAAATCTTGCATGTATATATGTTGTTCATTAGTTCAAACACCTTGGTATCATCTATAAGCATTTGTAGACTGTAAGTCTCTTGTAGGTAGTGGGCCTTTTGTGAGCAGTGTGCTTAGGCAGTGAGCCCTAATTGGCAAGTGCCAAATTTGTACTCCTTGTTCTTTTAACAGAGAATACAATCTTGGGTTAGTCACCCCATGGTTTTTCCCTTAATAGGGTTTCCACATAAAAATCCTTGTGTTATGTGTTAATTTCTTTTTCATCTCTTATGATTTCCTTGCTTTGATATAACATTAAATGATAAGTTAAGAAAAGAAAGGAAAAATAGAAAAGTTATAAGATAACTGATTCACCCCCCCTCTCAGTTATCTGCATTGTTTCCAACAATTGGTATCAGAGCTAAGTTCCTCTAAACAAAGCCTAATAGCTTGAGGAAGATCTGGGAATCTCAATGGATGCATATGGTATGAAGGAACAACTTCAGTCTACCCTAGATGATCTTGAACAATCCCACTCTGAAGTCAATAATTTGAGAGAAAGACTCAAATAAGTTGATGATTTCATAAATGAGCTAAAAGAAAAATTTAGTAATTCTGTGAAAAAGAGAAAGGAACTACTCCCGAAATTAGCCAATCAGAGTGAAGTCAATGATACTGATGAGGATCTGAATGAGAAAAATAAGCTATGTGAGAAGATGTCAAAAGAAGTCACTATGGTAAGGCATGAAATGGAATCAGGGGTTATGAGATTCACCCAAGAAATTGAAGAAAAGAGAAAGATTGAAGATAATCTAAAACAATCCCTCAAAGAAAAAATAGAGGACTACCACAAAATGGACAGAATAATTAGGCATCTTGGATCTGATCTTGAAGAAGCTAGAGACAATGAAGAATAACCTGAGAATTAGATGGACACTCTTAAACAAGATCTTCAAACTGCAAATGAATACAAAGAAAAATTCAAGATAAGCTCAGCCCAACTTGAAGTTCTTGAAAGTCAAAAGAGTGTAGATGATAAGCGTGGCTTGGGGTATGAGAAAGGTGAAAGCTCTGGATCCGGTCAGAAGAACTTTGGATTAGGAAATCAAAGAAACAGGCCTAGAAGACCTCCGATAAGGAAACCAAATGCTCAAAGATATCCATCCTTCAATGGATATTGTTTCAATTGTAACAAGTTCGGTCATAAAGCAATCCAGTGTAGAAACATAATGAATCAATTCAATCCATCCTTCTCTCGTCAATGTTTAAGTTGCAAAAGGTATGGTCACAAATCTCATGAGTGCAAAAATATGCAAATGAACAATTCTTTCAATGGTAAATGCTTTATATGCAATAGAATTGGACATATGGCTAATGAGTGCAAATCAAGAGGATATCATTCAAGTAAGTAAAGAAATGTTGTGTGTTACAATTGTCATAGATCCGGTCATATTGCCAAATTCTGCAGAAGCAGAAATTAGGATAGAAAAGGTCCCATGGAATATGATCAAAAACAAGATAAAGGCAAAGGTAAAGTAAATGCGGATGAAGTTCAAAAGGAGATGAGAAAGATTTGGGTAAAAAGGAGTACAATGAATATTGGGGATGGATACGCACTGGATTCCGGTGCTGATATTCCTTCCAAAAACTAAAAAGTAAGCTCTAGCTCAGGGGGAGCTACAGAGAAGATCCTTTTCCCCCAGCCAGCTAATGAGTGCCTGAATTTGGCACATTGAGTTGAAATAAGAGGTTATAGTTTAAAGGGTTTGAGGAGATTCACTTGAAAGTCATCCAGTCAAAATTTGACAAATCCGCATGCAGATTTGAGCAAGTTATGTGGAGATTCTGTATCAGCAGTGATCCAGTAAAGCAAAATTTCATAGGCAGATCAATATGATCTAGAATTGAAATGTTTTAATTTGCGGACCTATGGCATGTTTGAAAAAAAGGTGAAGATATGTTGTCAAACCTCCTAGACAATGATTTTAAGATCCGCGTAGTGATTCCAGAAAATCTCTCTCAATACAGGGTAACCAGATGACTTAAGTTGTGCATTTATTACAAAGGGAAATTAGGTTTTTGGGCAAGGTTAAAAGGTTTCTCATCCATCATTTGCAACACTTTGCACTCACGAAGAAGGGAGAAGAGATTTGAGAAGAAATCTAGCAAAACAGTCAAACTCAGCTAAAGATCAAATTCAACCAGAGAATCACTCCAACTTCTGCTTCAAACCCTAAAGCATGAAAAGGTACTTCCCATCTAAAAAATCCCTCCGAATCTCTTACAAAAATGGCTACTCCAATGGTTGTTAATATTTCTGATAGGTCGAGACCAAAATTCAAGAAACACCCTTACAAATCTCTAGAAGTTGATTGCTTGGGTGCATTTTCTAGTATTCCGCACAGTGTCTTGCATGTAGAATATATTAGGGTTTATATCCATGCAAAAATTGAAGATTTTGGAGACTCAAAGTTGATCAACATTTATCACAAACAATTAATAGATGAGAATTTTGAACTCAGACCTGAATTCAAGACCTTTCGGGACAAACACTTTGAACACTACATACATTTTCCATCTTTTGCAGAAGATGATTAGGTCCGGTATGTTCTAAGTAGGATGCATGATAATTTTATGTAGCTAATGAGGCCATTCAATATAACTAAAGATGGCATCAGGGTAGTGACTGGACTGCATTCATCTGGTGGGTTACCTGCACTCAAATCTGTGAAGAACCAAATGGTAACTGAAGCTATTAGATCAAAATTTGATAAAAGAGCAATGACTATAGATGACATCACGGATTCAGATGTCAAGTTTGCTTCAATGATAATTGGCTACAAAATCTACCACTCGAGCAGGGAGATTTTGTGTCTGGTACAGAAATCTATGCTGCATATTAGATGTTAAAGGAAGATACAGATTATGATCTATGTGAGCTTCTACTGAATCAGCTGATGGAGAACTTGCAAAAGATCAAAAAGGATAAGAAAAACTCCTTCAAATATGGTAGTCTAATATTGTGTCTATTTTCTATTATATGAATGAGCTGCCTGGATCAAATGGTTGGGTCTGGTAAAATGATAAACCCGTTGCAATTTAGATTAGAGATTACATGTATGGACTTGGTGATGCTCAAGCCCAAAACACAACCCTCTGGGGTTACTTTAAGAATTTCCAAAGCATGATGCACGCTAGAGAAAGAATACCACAAACAATAGTTGATAAATATAAATATACAATCTACTTCATGGTTGACATTGATCAATGTCTAATGGAGGCAGTTGAGCCAAGAACTATATGGATAATACCTATGGGTTATGAGGTTGATGAAAATTTTTGGAGCTACATATTCAACACTTGCTAAGCCAACCTAAGGACACTAAAGCAGAAAGGTTTGGCACCTTTGAAGAGCTAAGCATAAAGATACATGTTGAGTTAAGACATCCAAAGATGAAGAGAAGAGTAAGAAAGGAAGTTGAAGAACTTGCCAAAAGATTTGGCATATCAAAGGAGGCTATAGATGCTAATAGAGAGAAAATGGAGAAGGTAGAGAAAGAAAAGCAAGAAGCAAAGAAAGAAAGTGTTCTTGTGCAAACCTCCTCTCAGACTGGATCCTCCAAGAGCTTTGCTCTTATCGCTTCTAAAAGCTCAAAGTCTACCAAAAGGGAAGTCAAGTCATCTAGAAAAGGAGAAAAGAGGATGAAGACCAAAGCCACAAGGACATATACAAGCCATAAGGATGATGAAGAAATAGAATCAGATGAGGAAATTAGGAAAATAAAGAAGAAGAGAACATTCAGAAAGTTCTCTGCTAGCAGAAATGAGAAAGAGAAGGTAGAGAATTTTTTTGAAAAGCCCACTCTTTCCATTGATGACATCATCAAGGCAATTACTGTGGATGGGAACCTGCAGTCGGTGACAAAGTTCTATGATGAATACAATGATGCTGACAAGAGAATTCTGGAGGAAGCTACTATAAGGTATTTGAATATCTATAACAAAGAATTCAATGAAATAATTTCATTAATTCTAAAAATCCTAGAAGTATTGGAACAAAGAAAACTGAATGCAAAGGCTAAAGACTTGGAGATCCGAGAGCAAATAATGATACATCTATGCCCCTCTATCACTCCAAAACAAATGGACATGGTTTTCAAGGAGTGTAAAGATGATTTTTGGAACAAATACAGAATGAACAAACTCATGCTTGGAGAAACTGACCAAATAGCAGATGAAACAAAAGAAATTCTCTAGAATGCCTTGAAGAGATTCAATCTTCCCATTATAAAGGAAACAGATGGAGAGCCTTCTAACATGGATGTTGAAGGATTACAGAAAAATAAGGAATAATCATCTAAGGCATTAGATTCCTCTATTTCGGAAGAGAAAGGATAGAAAGAAGAAACATTTTCTAACAAGGATGTCAAAGGATTAAAGAAAAATGATGAAGAGCCATCTGAGGCATTAGACTCCTTTGTTTCGAAAAAGGAAGGACAGGTAGAAGAAACAAAGATCAATAAGCAAGTCAGTCTGGATGTCCCCAAAAGATAGGAAGTAGAGTCTGCAAGAGACACTGCAGAGACAGTACAAAAATTTTTGGACAAAGAAATAATGGAGCTGGATGAACCTGAGCTAATTCAAGGGCCACTAAACTTTGACTCTCTATCTATGGTTTAGATAATGAAGGTAGCATCTTTTGCTCAGGCCAAAGCAAAAGAGAAACTTCTAAAATCTCACATGGAGGATTGTGAGCTGTTGGAGATTGCATCTGGGATGCTAGAGAAGATTATGCCAACCTATCAAAAGGATCCTTCTGCCTCTCCATCTGGTAATCTAAAAAACTTAGTCAATTCTGTTAACACTCATTTTGAATCCTTAGAGAAATCGATAGAAACTAAGGTCCGGAAGGAGTTCTTGGGAAAGAGGTTCAGTGAAGTACAAGGGCTAATTGCTAATGATAGAAGAACCTTAGGCATTAGCATAAAGAGCCTTGAAAATGCTCTTAAATATGGTGGGGACATATACAAATTTTGTCTAACTTGGCCCAAAGTGACAAAGGACATTGAGAAGAAAGTGAAAGAACAAGAAGGAAAACTGTCAAGTTTATCTCATAATTTTGATCCCCTTACTACCTCTTTGGTGAATCATGAATGTCAAGCTATTGCTATAATAAATGAAATTAAAGAATTGGTTAAAGAGAAAAAGAACATAATGGATAGAATGCGTGAGCTTAGAGGGATAATCATCCCTAAGTTAGAGGCAATGCATGATGCCTTGACAGAGGGACAAAATACAGTCTGGACCAGTGATCCAACAGACTTAAAGAGGGCAGAAGCATATGCATTTTTGTTAAGTGGACACATCTCCATTTTGGATAGAATGAAGAGGAGTTGGGCCATAGAAATCATCTAGTTGAAGACAACCTTTGCAGATATACTTAAGTATATGTAAGTATAACATATGGTTTGTATATACTTATGCGGCCATGTATAGAATAATTTTTGCAAAATTTTGGTATGCAGATTCCACCCTTTGCCATTGATGTCAAAGGGGGAGTGAAGAGTAGTGAAAAATGTAGAATCTAGCAAAGGGGGAGCTCCAGTAAAATAGTGCAAGAGACAGAGCACAAGCTAAGGGGGAGTTACTACGACACTTAGCCATTTTTCACTAAGTGTTGCCATCAATGCCAAAGGGGGAGATTTTTGGCAAGAGACACTCTATGGCTTCATAAGTGTTGTCATTGATGGCAACAAAGTCTATCCCATACATTAGCAATACATAATATGCCTTTACCAGAAGTCAGATTGAAGATTATTTTGGTCTGGTGAACAAGAATAGAGTATGTAACAAGGTTCGATAATCAGGTCTGGATCTCTCTGACAGTGTAACTCAGTAAGCTGCGGACTTGGACAAGTCAAGAGGGGTATCATGACTATTGTATTCTAGAGATTTAGCCTCCGGTGATAAAGCATGAAAAAGATATGAGCATCTAAGTGTTGGGTTCCAATCAGGCACAACAAACAGAGGAAGAACTGACTGACAGAGTATCAAACCTTAATCCAGATGTGCCAAAGGTGTTGATCAAGCAATTTATGCCATTATACATCATTGGCCAACATGATTAATGACTTCTATGCCTATGTTTTTGATGCCAATCACTAATCAAGCATGGATTCAGTTGACATATCAATAACTTGCAAATATCTCAGGTGTTCTTGTTGCCGACTAAAAAGTTGTCAGAAATCCTTGATGCAGATATATATACCCAATGGATTCAAGCTTGTAAAGGTGTGAAATTGACAGTATGAATGATTAAGTGCAAAGAAAAGTAGAGTCAAGTGTGAAGGCAGTAATTCAAGACCAGAATGTGACAGGAAAGTAATATTGAATAGAGGAAGAATGAAATGTGCCAGATCAATAAACTGTACCTAACCGGAACTGAAATCCTGCATGCATAGATGTTATTCATTAGTTCAAACACCTTGGTATCATCTATAAGCATTTGTAGACTGTAAGTCTCTTGTAGGCAGTGGGCCTTTTGTGAGCAGTGTGCTCAGGCAGTGAGCCCTAATTGGCAAGTGCCAAATTTGTACTCCTTATTCTTTTAATAGAGAATACAATCTTGGGTTAGTCACCCAGTGGTTTTTCCCTTAATAGGTTTTCCACGTAAAAATCCTTGTGTTATGTGTTAATTTGTTTTTCATCTCTTATGATTGCCTTTCTTTGATATAACATTAAATGATAAGTTAAGAAAAGAAAGGAAAAATAGAAAAGTTATAAGATAACTGATTCACCCTCCCTCTCAATTATCTGCATTGTTTCCAAAAAATACTGCTACTGAGGATACACAAAATCCTCTGGAAGAGAATGCAGAAGAGATTTTTGATATAGATAAAATCAAGGATGCCTCTGATGATGATGTAGAGAAGGCAGAAGTAGAGAAAAAGGATGAAAATGATGACCAAGACAATGTGGCTAACTTTGAAAAGGGAGAAGATGGAGGCCTTGAAGAGTATAAATATGAAACATCACTCTAGGCAAGAGACACTGTAGACATAGTGAAAGAAATTTTGGAGAGAGATAAACAAGTTGCAGAAGATCAGGATATAATACAACGACGAATCAATTTTGCTACTCTGTCACCGATCCAGAAGATGAAGTTGGCCACTATTGCACAAGCTAAGGCCAGAGAGGAAATCTAGAAATCCCATATAGAAGACAGTGAGTTGCTTAGTCTTGCATCCGGGATTTTGGAGAAAATCATGCCTACATTTCAGAAGGATTCATCAACATCCCCCTCCGGTCAGTTGAAGAGTCTGATAAACTCTGTAAGTACTCATTTTGAAACTTTTGAGAAGTCAGCAGAAGTCAAAGTCCTAAATGAATTTAATGAGAAGAGATTTACTAAAATAAAGAAGATAATTAGTTATGATATATCAATGCTTGATGCTGGTGTAAAGAGTATCCAAAATTTCCTCTATGAAGGTGCAGAGATTTATAAGTTTTGCCTAAATCGGTACAAAGTTGTTGAAGATATTGAGAAGAAGATTAAGGACTTAGAGCTTAATTTGTCTAACATCTCTCGGTCCTATAGTCCTTTGATTGAGTCTGTAAGAACTAAAGAATGTCAAGTAGTGAGTTTGTAATATGAATTGAGTAATTTGGAGAAGGAAAAGGCTAAAGTTTTGGGTAGATTGGATGAGCTCCGGGGACTGATCTCCCCTAAGTTAGAGACTATGTATGATATACTGGCAGAATCCCAAGATGTTGCTGCTACTTGTGATCCTACTGATCTTCAAAAGGTAGAATCACAGGCATTTTTGTTTAGTGGGCATATATCCATTTTGGGCAGCATAAAGAAGAACTAGGATAATGAATTGTCATGGTTGAAAAACATTTTTGGTGATATCTTTTTGCTGATAAACAAGGCTTAAGGACTGTGTGTTCATATGAGGAAGTATATACTTAGAGTTTTGACCCATGTACATAAAATTTTTGCATGAAATTTGATATGCAGATCCCAACCTTTTCCATTGATGTCAAAGGGGGAGAGGAAAAGCAGTGAAAAATGAGGAATTCATCTAAGGGGGAGCATTAGAAATCACAAGTGTACATAGTAAGCGGAGCCGTTCTAACACTTAGTCATTTTTCACTTAGTGTTGCCATCAATGCCAAAAGGGGAGATTGTTGGCAAGAGACACTGCTAGGCATGTCAGGTGTTGTCATTGATGGCAACTAAATCTATCTTACACATCTGCATTGTATCAGTGGATCATACCAGAAGTCCAATTGCAGATTTGTCTAAGTTCGGATAGACAGGAATAGAGCATATGACAGGGTTCAACATTTTGGTTTGCATTTCTCCACAGGTAATCATATTGATTTGTAGATCTAAGGGAATGTTAAGGGATGTTAGGGCTACCTAAATCCAATGTTTCAGCCTCTGATGATGAAGGGATTGTAAGTTACAAGCATCTGAGTATCAGGTTTTGGTTAGACAGTTTAGTCTGCTGAAGAATAGGCCGACCTGGTGTTTGATCCTTGTGTGGATGAAGGGAAGTGGTTGGTCAAGTAATTTATGAGATCCAGAGGTATTGTATGACATGTTAGGTGACTTGGATACATAAGTTTTGGTCCGCATTGATATTTGTGCATGGATTTAGCCGACAGAACAGTGTTCTTGAAATAGTCTCCAAGTTTTTTTATGGCCGACTGCAGTTTATGTAATTTCATGTAGTGGATATATAAGATCGATGGATTCAAGCATTTTGTGATATGGATGTACAAATATGAGATGAGAAGTGTGAAGGGTGGCAGCATCAAGTACGAAGTAGAGATTTGATCCTCATATTATGGCAGAATAGTGAAACAGGGCAGTGAGAGATGAAGTGTGTAAAGTCGATATATTGAGCCTAACTAGAACTATTATTTTGCATAGTTAGATGCTATTCTTCAGTTCAAACATTTCAGTGAACTCTTGTAATCAGTTTTGTAGGTAGTGAGCCTCCTTTGAGTAGTGAGCTCTGGGCAATGTGCCCGTAGGCATGTGCCTTCCCCATTTGTAATACTTTTAACATAGTATAAATTCTTGTGGGTTAACCCCCACCATGGTTTTTCCCTTAACCAGGTTTCCACGTAAAAATCCTGGTGTTCATGTGTTATGATCTTGTTGTTTTTGTTCATGCTTCTTTCTTTTATATGTATGTGGTAAATTACTAAAGGAACATAATATTAAGTTTTATAGAACACTAATTCACCCCCCCTCTCAGTGTTCCTTAATTTCAACAAAATCTACCTGGTGTCTTTCTCGCAGTTCTTGAATATACTCAGAGAGTGAAAGATTTTGAGGACTTGAGGGAATATCTAATTGGGGTGTAATTTCTAAGGTAGGTTCTAAGTGTTCCTCTTCCTTTTCAACAAGATCTTGTACCACCCTACTGCTTTCACCTGTAGTTTGCTACTTGGGTGTTTGCTTAATGTATCTACCTTTTGAATCCATAGGTCTAACCATACAGTTTCAATTTAATCTAAAAGGACAACTAACTAGGGTTTTCTTATTAACACGTCCCCAACAACAGTGCCAAAAATGACAAGGGTCATTGTACCTTCACATTGAATCATGTTTTCATGTGTCAAATCCAGGGTTGTGTCCTTGACTATTTGCAATAAAGAACCTAATAATCAACAGTCCTTAGCTAACATACTAAATTGAACTATCCTAATAAATCAATGTTGCTAATCATCTCCTTGAAAGGAAATTTGATCTAAAGACTAAAGCAGTAAATTGCTGAAGGAATCTACCTAACTCATAGAAAAGCTGGAAACATGCATTTAAATGAAAACTAAACTACTTTGACAATACTTGATTTATCCTATAAAAATAGAAAAATCATACTTCTAATGAAAACTACAATAAGACAATAAAGCAAAGATACTAGCCTCCTATCCTTTGGTGGGAGTGGGCTCTTGCTCCACACCTTCAGAACCAAGGGCTAAACAAGAAACTTAGAATAAAAGTGAAACAACATAGCTCCCTTTAATCCAGTCTATCAAAGTATATTGTATTCAAAAGTATATGTTTCTACTCTGAAAATGAAATTACCTAATACTGCTATAAAATCCTGATTATTATTCTACTATTCCTATCCAAATATATATCAGTCTCAGTGACATAATATTACTAGAGTTAACTATTTTACCTAATTAGTTCATCTCGAGATATAAATAATCTCTTATTCTAAACTAAAACATGAAACTGTCCATCTAGAGTATAATCATGCAAAGTTTGAAAAAGGACTTTAGTGATACTGAAAGTAGCACTAAATCTAGAGTTTAACTTATAACAATAATAAGCAGCAAGGCCTGATAAAAAGGAAATTGATTTCCCAAAATAGTGGACCGAGAGAAATCTTCTAATCTCATGCAAAGACAAGTGAAAGTGTATCATGTCCCCATGGACAATCTAGAGTCATCTGCTGGGACAATCAGGCCTAAATAGTTGGGCTCCGTAGAACTTCA
Source organism: Cunninghamia lanceolata (assembly GCA_027924645.1). Lineage (NCBI taxonomy): Eukaryota > Viridiplantae > Streptophyta > Pinopsida > Cupressales > Cupressaceae > Cunninghamia > Cunninghamia lanceolata. Next base: position 3,832,508 of record BSBN01000490.1, on the reverse strand, counting down.
GTCACCCTGGAGATCCTGGTAGTCAACGGTGTCAGAGATTCTATGTAACTCTGGAGACATTAGGCTATTTCCAATAGCTCCAGAGATGCTCCAAGAAGTTGTTGAGACATAGCTCCGGAGATCACCATCTTCTCTGTTCTACTTCCCACTCCAAAGATCCTCCAACAAGCTGGAAAATGTTGTAGTACCTTGTAGTGTCCTTCGTACTAGGCTCCAAAGATAATTAGGATTACTTTTAGGGTTCTTCAAAACTACCTACTGCCTGTACAATAGACACTTGTGAAACCAAAAAGAGATAATTTTGCACAATTTCATCAGTTTCACTGCAACATAAGTCTTTTCATTAGAACAATAATCTTCAGCACTTCATCTCTTATTGGCATAATTAAAATAGGACTTTACAGTTCCTATAATGCAAATACTAGGACAAACAGTATGGAAAGGTGAGAAAAAGGAAGTAAAAAGACGGGTTTAGATGAGCACTACTTGACACTCATCAACTAATGTAATAGATTGCATGCATTCCTCTAGGCTCATTCTTTAGTCCTAAAACTATTCCATTTGCATGATTAGAAGCATTAGTGTGGATATAGAAAACATCTTCCCAATTAGGTCCCCTTATGATAGGTATTGTAATTAATGACTTGTTAATTAGCTCAAAAGATTGTTGGCATTTTTTTGTCTGTCTAATTTCATAGTTTTTTTCAAAAGAAAAACAACGGATTGGCTATCCTACTAAATTTTTTAATGAATCTCCTATAGTACCCAACATGTTCCAATAATCTTCTTACCTCAATTTGTGTTTTAGGGGAAGGTATTTGCACTATGATCTCTATCTTCTTGGGGTCCACCTTGGTTCCTTCTTGGGAGATATGATTGAAAGTAAATTTGTATCCATAATAAACTATTTTCACATAACCCCATGAGAGAAAAATATGCAAATAAGTATACAAAATTGTAACATGTCTTCTCATATTACTGGGATTTACACACTGAATTTACTAGAAAGGTAATTGAACATAATTATCATAAGCATTTATTTACTAACTTATTAATCATTTGCATAATCAAGTAAATAAATAGCATATCTTTTCTGAATATTTTCAAACTTGAAAATTACAACATATTCAAAGATGGGATTTTAGTGAAATCTTTCACTTTACAATTACAATATTTTGCTCATGGCAATAAGAATAAGTTTACATAAATTTGATTGTCAAAGTCATAATAATAAATATACTACATTTGGAATCTTTTTATCTGTCTTCATAAGTCTTGGCTTGTCATCTGCTTGGGAAGGAGAGCATCACCCGAGCACTTTTCCTCCAACCATAGACTGGCAGTCCCCCACACATCTTCCTTCCTGGAAGTGACCCTACCCTTCACGAAGGGAATAGATATAAGGAACCAATAGGATTTTGCCATATGAGTTTCTAGTGTTGTGTCCTACATAACCAACACGGTCATACAACTATAGATCCCTTCTAACTAAGTATGACACTATTGGATGGTTATGCAATCTGGAGCACAGTGAACCAACCAATGCATATAGAGACAAATGCATTACTTTGGCCGAAGATTCAATATAAATAGACATTTCACAATGAACGTAGTCAAAATTTCACACACCTCTAACTCAACTTAGAAACTATCTCATCCTACAGTGAATTTAGTTTGACCAATTCTAGTCATGGGGTGACTTAATTATATTTCACCCATAGTCCTCCTGACTTAGATTTCTAACTCTAATTTCTGGAGTACAATATGAAAGATGGTTTAGATTGAGGTCTTAATCTTTCAAAAAGTCTCTAGTTGCAATCGCAACATGGAATCTATGACTCCCTGCCACTCTATTCCTTGTTTCAAAGGTTTATATATTCTTGATTTTTGGTGTCTAGTATCGACATAAAGAATAGTTTTGTCTATAACTTCATAAGTTTGTCTAAGGTATTTAACTTGGTTCAAGTATTTTCATCTAATTCATATTGACAATAAATTATCCGTTTTAAGTCAACCACATACTTGTGAGAAGAATTGTATGTTTACTATGCATGTCTGTGATACTCTTAGAAAACTATCTTTTCTAATCCCTTCATAGAAAATGATATTTAAAAACCCTTTTCATATATAAAAGGATATCTTGACATACATCATAATACAAACTTTAATACTCAACTTTCATTTAAAGCACTTACCAAATCATGGCTAAGTAGATGTCATTGTGAGACATGGTTTGTCGACCACAAGTCCCTTCTAGTCTATCATAAAGTTGGTCGTGTTGGTACCATAATGAGCACAAAAGATTTGATTAATTACAATAATATATATACATGATAATCAGTATTCTTCTCTTGAACTAACAATAAAGTACTTCACGTTGGAAGGTAGATTCAAATGCTTCTTCCATTATCATTTTGCTCTGCTCAATCATTTTCATCGTAGCAAAGTGAGAAGTTTTCCTTTTTATCTTCTTTCATCTCTGGAAAATTCTATTTCATTGGCCATTGAACAAAATGCTATTGACCCCAATAAACCCCTCATCCCACTCTACCAGGGGCTTATCCTCAGACTGTATAAATTCCATCTTGCTCTTTTCCCCACCTGAAGCCCTCATGGCTACCAGGGTTGATTCTCTCCTGCTATCCTGTTCCAGTCCTGTGGTGTCTAGCCCTGTGATAATAACGGAGGTCACTCCAAAAAAGTATGCTAAGTCCATAAAGTCTAGCAAGAAAAAACCATCAGTTTAAGCCCAGAGCCTAAAGCCAGAGACTAGACTCCCTTGACCTCTACGAAGACCCCTGTCAAAAGAAAGTTTTTACCTGGTGAGTTTGCACAGGTGACCCCACAGAAAAAGAAAAGGGGTAGGTTGGAAGAAGGAAGTGGTACAGACAGTGAGAATAAGGAAAAGAATGTCTCTGTGGTGGTGGAAGAGGTTATCTCTGAAGATGGTATTGGTGGTAGCGACAACACTATCAATGAGGACTTTACCTTGATGAGAAGCAAACCCTGGGTGCCATCAACAAGGAGGTCGACGTGGCTTGCAGCTAAGAAGGAAGTCTCTGAGGTGGAGGAAGATACTATAGACCTTGAAGGTGAGGATATTTCTGATAACAAAAACATCAAAAAGGATACTATTGTGTCAGAGACCGAATTGATGGGTGGGGAATTTTCTATCAATAAGGAGACCAAGAATGACAATGTGGAGGCTGAAGTGGAGGAAGGGCCCAGTAATTTTCTCGAGCTCAATGCTAAGGGTTCCTAATCTGTGAGCTTAGAGAACATGGGGAAGGAGTCAGGCAAGATGAAGAGAAGGGGCAAAATAGCTGCTAAAGATAACGAGATTGATATTCTCTCTGCGAGGATCACTGTGCTGGAGAGGAAATTCAAAACTCTCACAAAGTTTGTGGCGAAAGTGATAAACAGGTCTGTCACGAACCTTGCCATTCTCCAAGATGCTGAGCTTGCTACTTAGGGATTGAAGGATAAATATCTCAAGGAGTACCGTGAGCTCTATCAGTTTCTAGTTGAGGATTGGGACCAGATGTTTAATTAGCTATTGGGGCTTTAGTTATCGCCTGTGGTTTTTGTTTGCTGTCATTCTGCCGTCGATCCACTGTGTCTCTGTTCTGGGTCTTTTTTGGGCTGTTTGTTGGTTAGTTTGGTGCCTGCTTTTTGGTTCTTGATGAAACTTTGGTGCGCCTTTAAGGCTATTATGTAATGGGATCGACCACCTTTTATGTTGCTTATCTTATAAAAAACAATAATATATTGTAGTTATGGGACTCGAAAGTCCATCATCTTGAAATTTGGGGCTCGAGAGTCCAAGTCTCAACCCCATTATCCTACCCAAGAACAATCTTGCTTACTATTACAAGTGGGTTTCCTTTGAAAAGAGATTAACATACTAGTCTAAAACATACATTTTGCAAGCTTATCAAACTTAGAAAAGAATAGTATCATTTGAAAGGCTTACTTCAATTTGAAGCTACCTATAATGTTGACCATCTAAAAAAAGATTGCTTATTCAACCCAAGGCTCCCTTATACGTCATTACTGACGTTTTACCAAATTTTAGATAATAACTTTGCTCTACATGACATAGAAAATATTGTCTGAGAAAATCAATCTCATACTGCTATTGAAAAGCTGACTCTGGTTTCATAGAAGAGTTTAAGATTCTTAAAGTATCAATGCAAATGGTTGATATTGAGGTCATTTTGTTTAATATAGTTAAGAATAGACTGTTAAAGTCTCCCAGCTATCTTTCAATCGATAGAATGATAATACTAAACATCTAAGTGCCTTCGACCTACTGTAGCTGCAAGGCATACTCAAGAAGGAATGCATATATATTACAGATGTCGGCATTCTGTAGTTGTAAGATAATAGTACAATAATATAAGTATTATAATGTTATTGTCCATCTTAATCTGTAAGATAAACTCTTGCAAAGAATACAGGTTTTATACTATTATCAGCCATCTTAAGTTGTAAGATAAACTATTACAAAGATTGCCGACATTGACAACAAAAGACAAAACATTTGAAGCCATGCATATCTACAGCTATATCAAAATGTACTTGTTCAATCATATAAGACACAGTCCTTCCTCTAGCACTTGGAGTTCCTCCCGAAGTTTCTTTGTTGTCGTCTCCTCTCTTCCTAGTATGCTCTCTACGTGATGTTCTATCAAACCCCAAAACACCATTCAAAAGAAAATTGCATGTTTGGTGCAGTCACGGTAGGAGGGTTCACAGAATGAACTATCCAGACCATGCAACAAGAGTAAACACAATAGAAATAATTCAAAGATATGAAACAAATGCAGATTTAGTCATTCAGTATATCATAGAATTCAAATACAATTTGGCCAGCAACATGCGGGCTTACAATTAGGGCTCTAAGGCCTGGTTACAAAATATTAGAATATGCACAAGATATAGCTTTGAAGTTCCTTCACTCAAAATCTAGACTAAGGATTTCAAATCAATCACTAACTGCTTTCATAGGGATCTATTACATCAATATATCACCTCTGGTACAAAAGAGTCCTCCGCGTCGACCAAGGAAGATCTCAAACTCCAAGGAAGAGCTGTAATGTGTGTACATGGATAGGTCAGACCTAATAATGAAGAATTCCTTTGCAAATGAATGGAATGATGTGCGGATCATGGGGAAGGTCGGCCACGAACCAAAGATTATTGAATGATGTGCAATTAAGCTCCACAAGTTGAGGAATGCTTCGTAAGTCTTCTCCTTTAGCTAATTGTTTGAGACTTTCAGGATACTCTATTCTGAGAAAATAGTCAATCTTTTGATAGCGATAACTTTCCGGTAACTAATCCAAATGCTCTGAATTTTGGATATGTTGTAGATGAATTAATCTAGATGCTAAGTCCAACTCTGTAAGATGTGAAATGCAACTATGGTAGAATGCGGACCAAAATACAGAAACTGCTACTGACTGAACTGCCTGAACTAAACTAGAAAATGAAAAGAAACAAATTGAACTGCAAACAAACTAAAATGCAAATGTTTTTGGTTGATGTAAGATTTCTCTTGAACCAGGGATGCTCTTGCATTAGACATCTAGGGTTATTGAAAAAGTGAGTCCCTCACTTTGCTGGGGCTAGGGGAGAACCAGGACGGTCCACCTCAGCCTGAGAAATCCATGATGAATCTTCTTCCGGTCTACCTTTCCACTTCACAAGGTATTCTTTGTATTGTCTTCTTCTAGTGCTGCGTCCAACTCTGCTGTCCAAAATGTTTTCAATTTGCTCTGATGCTTGTTGTGGTAACTACTTCTTCAAGTCCTCTGCCATGCTATCACTAATCTCTGCTTCATGATACTGGTATAGGTTTGCAATATTGAAAATAGGTGATATACCCAATGTCTCTGGTAGCTCCACTTCATATGCATTTCCTGAATCAAATTTTTTGAGTATCTTACAAGGTCCAAACTTCTTCATCTTCAACTTGGTATAAGTGCCAACTGGAAATATTTATTTTCTCAAGTACACCATCACTTCATCTCCAATTGCAAATTCTTTGTATCTTCTCTTCTCATCTGCTTGCTCCTTGTATTTGCTGTTCATATCTTCCAAATGCTGCTTAACCTGATTATGCACTGTCTTCATGTGATCTGCAAATTCTTCTACTTCTGCACTTCTCTTTTTCTCTATATTGATATCTCTTAATTATGCTACTCCTCTAGGGTTCACTCTGGTAACAATCTCAAAAGGTGTTCTTCTAGTACTCCTATTGACTGAATTATGGCATACAAACTTTGCTTGTGAAAGAATCAAATCCCAACTTCCTGCCTTTTCTCCAACCAAACATCTTAACAAGTTTCCCAAACTCCTATTCACTACCTCTCTCTATCCATCAGTCTGTGGATGAAATACTGAACTGAACTTCAAATTTGACTCCATCTTCTTCCAAAGTGTCTTCCAAAAATATCTAAGAAATTTGGTGTCTCTGTCTGAAATTATGCTCTTAGGTAATCCATGCAATCTCACAATCTCCTTGAAAAATAGGTCTACTACATGCACTGCATCAATTATCTTCTTACAAGGTATGAAATGAGCCATATTTGAAAATTTGTCTACCACTATAAATATAGAATCATGTCCTCTCTATGTCTTAGGAAATCCCATCACAAAATCCCTACTTATGTCTTCCCAAGGTCTCTCTGGTATTGTCAAAGGTTTATACAATCTAGTATTCTGACTACTCCCTTTTTCAACTTAACAAACTCTACAACTTTGCACAAACTTCCTAACATCCTTATGTATCTGAGGCCAAAATAATTGTCACTCACCAAAGCCATTGTCTTGTCAATGCCAAAATGTCCTGCCAATCCTCCACCATGTTTCTCCTTGATCAAATTATCTCTCATTGAACTTCTAGGTATGCACAACTGATTTCCTCTGAACAACATATCTTCCTGAATGAAATAGTCCAACCATTTACTCCTATCTGTCACAATAGGTTCCTTACATGCTTTCCAAGGTTCTACAAAATCAGTGTCTCCCTCATACATATTCTTCAATTCATTAAATCCTATCACTTCAACTCTCATATCTGTCAACAAGTTTCTTCTTCTACTCAATGCATCTGCAACTTTGTTTGATTTTCCACTCATATGCTTCAATACAAATGTATAACTCTGCATGAACTCAACCCATCTCTAATGTCTCTGATTCAACTTACCTTCACTGTTCAAACACTGCAAATCTTGATGATTTGTATACAACACAAATTCCTTAGGCAACAAGTAATGTCTCCACTTCTTCAAGGCTTGAATTATGGCATAGAACTCTTGATCATAAACTAAATATCTTCTCCTTGCATCATTCAAATTCTCACTAAAATATGCTACTGGTCTACTTTCTTGACTTAATACTGCTCCAATTGCACTCCCACTTGCATCACAATCTACTTGAAATACCTTATTGAAATCTGGTAATGCCAACACAAGTTGCTCTGTCACTTTCTGCTTTAGCAATTCAAAACTTTTATCTACTCCTGATGTCCACATAAAGTCTTTTTGTCACCTCTCATTGTCTTTGTCATAGGGTTACAAACTGAACTAAAGTTTTTGATGAACTTTCGGTAGAAACTATCTAATCCATGAAATGATCTAACATCTCCAATGCTTTCCAGTGTAGACCATTCGACAATTGCTCTTACTTTCTTAGGATCCATCTTCAATCCTTCCGCAGAAATCACAAATCCCAAATACACTAGTTCTTCCTTCATGAAACTACACTTCTTGATGTTTATCAACAATTTCTCTTCTCTCAACCTCTGTAAAAATTGTCTAATATGCCATAAATGTTCCTCTTTTGTCTTATTGAAAATCAGAATATCATCCAAGTATACAATTACAAACTTACCCAATAATTTCTTCAAGACATCATTCATCAACCTCATGAAAGTACTCAGTGCATTTGTCAATCCAAAAGGCATCACTAACCACTCATACAATCCTTCATTTGTCTTAAAATTAGTCTTCCACTCATCTCCTTCTCTGATTTTGATATGATGGTATCAACTCTTCAAATCTATCTTTGTGAAATATCTTTCTCCACTCAAACAATCTATGTCATCATCCATTCTAGGTAAATGGAATCTATACTTAACTATGATCTTGTTTATTGCTTTAGATTCTATACACATTATCCATTCTCCATCCTTCTTAGGTTCTAACACTGTAGTTACTACACAAAGACTCAAACTTTCTCTGATCAAACCTTTCCTCAACAATTCTTATATCTATCTATTCAGTTCTTCATTCTCTGTCGGTGTCATTCTATGTGTTGCTTTGTTAGGCAAAATAGCTCCTAGTATAAGATCCATGTGATGACTGATACTCCTGATTGGTAGCAATCCTTCAGATACATTATCTAATATGATGTCTTCATACTCTGTCAGCAACTCTCTTATCTCCTCCAGTTGTGATTCTTCAATCTCCTTCAATGTTTCAGGCTTCTTAGGAAGCAAAGCATAACACATATTCTCATATCTCAAACCATCCAAAAATTTTCTTCCATCTACCAAACAGATTCTAGCATTCCCACATACTTCACTCTTAAGATCATCTTCCAAAGGAATCAAAGTAATTCTCTTTCCATTTGATGTTATAGTATATGTATTCTTTCTCCCATCATGTATAGCTTTTCTACCATACTGCCAAGGTCTACCCAACAAGATATGACATACATCCATAGGCATAATATCACACAAGACTTCATCATGATATGATCCAATATGAAATTTCACCAAACATTGTTCACTCACTAGTACCTTATGATCATCCTGAATCCATGCTATCTGATAGGGCTTAGGGTGTTTCAGTCTTTCAAACTTTATCTTAGTTACCATCTCCTCTGAAACTAGGTTATATAAACTACCACTATCAATAAAAACTTTGCAACATTTACCTCTTGATTTGCAGCTAGTTCTGAATAAACTCTTCCTCTGTGGTGGTTCTTCAGTTGTCTCTTCTTGAAATAGTGCTCTTCTCATCACAAGTGATTCTCCTTTCTCTGATTTACCAACTGAACTCGATGATCCAATAGGTTCTTCTTCCACATAGGATGCTCTTGCACTATTCTTTGTTCTCTTGCTTGTACTTCCTTGATTATATTCAAATGCTCTATGTCCTTCATCTCCACACTTGAAACAAGTGCCTTTGAATGTCCTCCTATCAAATCCTCTTCCTTCTCTTTTGTATCCTTCATTTTAGTAAGCACTAGGGTTTCCTCTTTGGTAAAAGTTTTTGTCATCTCTCTTGTATGCATTATTATCTTTGTCATCCTTCTTAAATGTATTATCAAACTTGTTCAGCTCTGGATGTGATTTGTCTCCTCTGGAAAATGTTCTATTCCTCTAAAATTTACCTCCTCTTCCTCTCTATCTCTGATCATGCCTCTTGTTCAACTTTTCTTCAACTTTCAGGGCAAACTAGTATGCTTCCTCCAAAGATGTCATCCTCACCAAACTTAGTTATTCTTGAATGTTCAATCTTAGTCCATTGATGTATCTAGCCACTTTCTTCTTGCTTGCTTCACTGTGTCCTATCCTTATGATCATATTATGAAATTCTTCAGTGTACTCCTTCATAGATTTCTCCTTTTGTCTTAGGTTCTGCAATCTTTTCAACAGCTCCAACTCACTTCTATCCCACTTTGTAATCTTTTCTTTTCCTCTTCTATTTCTCTCCAACTAAACTTCTTTCCACCATATAACAACATGTCCTTTTAAATTTGTCTTTGCAAATTTCACCTTCTCTAAATCTTCAACCTCTTCACATTTAAAGTATTCTTCCATGTCATTTATCCAGTCAATCAACTCTTCAGGGTTCAAATTACCAGTATAGTTCGGCACATCAACTCTAGGTCTTTTTCCAATCTTTGAAATAGATCGCAACATCTTTACTTGATCTGATTCTTCTTCATCACCTCCTAGGGTTTCACCAATTTGTTCAACAGATTAAAATTCTTCTTCATCATCACTTTCAACATTAGGTCTCGGTGTCAATCCTCTTCACCTATATTCGTCAATAGCATCCAAACAAATTCTCATTGTTCTCGTCATTTCCATCATCTCATCCATTCTACCATCCATTGTTCCAAAAATGACAACTCTCCTCGGTGACATCTTCCTCAGATCAGGTGTAAACTGCTTCACGTTTGGCGATCGGGCTAGAAGGTGACAACTACCTCACAATCGGCGATTGGTTGCGACACAAGTAACCTGCCTCAATTCAGTGATCTATCCACAACAAGATCTTACAGAATTCCTTCACCAACTTCACTCAATTCGCTCCCAAAGATAAGAAACTTTAGCTCTGATACCACTTGGTGCAATCACAGTAGGAGGGTTCATAGAATGAACTGTCCAGATCATGTAGCAAGAGTAAACATAATAAAAACAACTCAAAGATGTGAAACAAATGTAGATTCAGTCATTTAGTATATCATAGAATTCAAATACAATCTGGCCGGCAACATATAGGCTTACAATTAGGGCTCCAAGGCCTAGTTATAGAATATCAGAGTATGCATAAGATATAGCTTTGAAGTTCCTTCGCTTGAAATCCAGACTAAGTATTGCAAATCAATTGCTAACTGCTTTCCTAGGGATCTAATACATCAATATATATCACCTCTGGTACAAAAGATTCCTCCGCATCGGCCAAGGAAGAGCTGTAACATGTGTACACGGATAGGTCAGACCTAATCATGAAGAATTCCTCTACAAATGAATAGAATGATGTGTGGATCATGGGGAAGGTCAGCCACAAACCAAATATCATTTAATGATGTGCAATTAGGCTCCACAAGTTGAGGAATGCTCCGCAAGTATTCTCCTTTAGCTGATTGTCTGAGACTGCCAGGATACTCTGTTATGAGAAAATAGTCGATCTTTTGATAGCAATAACTTTCTGGTAACTGATCCAAATGCTCTAAATTATAGATATGTTGTAGATGAATTAATCTAGATGCTAAGTCCAACTTTGCAAGATGTGAAATGCAACTGCGGTAGAATGCAGACCAAAATAGAGAAACTGCTACTAACTGAACTGCCTGAACTAAACTAGAAAATGAAAAGAAACAAACTGAACTGCAAATAAACTGAAATGCAAATATTTTTGGTTGATACAAGATTGCTCTTGAACCAGGGATGCTCTTGCATCAATGTTGTTCTCTCCACCCCATGGAATAACTACAAACTTTCCTAAGAATCTTCCTTCCCTGAGCATGCAATGCTACATATTATTTCCCATAAGCAAGAAAAAATCTAAAACAACAGTGGCTTATTCTCCTCTCACTCCACAATAACATGGACTATAGGGTACGTTCCCCTCTATGTAAACATAGTGGTTTGCATACCATAGAAAGCTTATCACAAAAGATAAATGTTTATGACATAATAAACATGTTTTCTTTAACAATATAGTGATACACTAATAAATAAATATATCATTTCAACCTAATGGTAGTAATATCATAAGTACAGATGTGGGGAAAAATAATTATCTGGCCAAATGCGAGTATGGGGTTGAGATTTGCTCCCCCCTCGCACCCTTGCATAGACATTATTATAATTAAATCGATACTCAGAAAATTTTATATATATATATATATAAAAGAATATATATAAGAAAATTCTAACAAAGGAAAATGATTAAACTCTAAGCATAAACAATGTTCCCTGAACATTTCTCAACCAAATCAAATGAAGTTTGATGTTGGAAAACCTTTCCTTAATGACAAATCGACAATGGTTGAGTTGAAATTGACTTAAACAAGGAGAGTTAACTATTACATACCCCATTTCGAGAAGGTTCACTAGGTATACAACATGGAATTCAAATGGCAAAACTTGTCCCTTTCCAAACATCTATTCCCTTCTCTCTAATGATGCTCTCCTTTTTTTCTTGGAGGTGGAAACCTATTTCTTGGTTACAACTCATAGTCACACAAACTATGATTAGTGTATCATCAATAAATCTTTATACATCATAATTAAATAATCTCAATATCATTTGATCTCATGTCAAATTCTATGCATTAATCATAATTCATAAAATCAATGATTTATCCTAACATTTTCCTAAACATCAAATCATTAATCCATGATAACTTATCCACTAATCACATGAAAGTAAAATTAAAGCATAGTCAAAGTTTGGGGATGTAACAAAAATCTACAAGAAGAAGAATCTAGACAAACATACTGTCAAGGTGACAAAAGATGTACCCAGGAAAAACCCTCATAAGGGAAAAACCCAGACTCCAAAAGCATCCACACTTAATGTATTATCTCATGAACAAAGATTACAATACATAGCCTCCATGAATACTTCTAAATCATCATGCTCCCTAATTGCACTCATGTGAACAAGAAAATGAGAATCATGTAACCACACATCCCAATACACACGTCTTCTCCTCACATATGCAACCTACAAGAGATGCTTAATACAAATGACAACCAACCTAGCCAACTAATCATGTTCTTTCTTTTATAGAAATAAGCTTGCACAAAACCACTAAGTGGTATTACATAACCATGTCCCTCAAAACCATGATCTCACTAAATCATGTCCCCCTCATTTACTTTTTGGTACTAAGTTTTCCCAATATTAAATATCTTCCCAATGTGCAACCCACATTACATATTTATCCCAATGTTACGTACAACTTGCAAGTGGCCCCAAGAATTCCTAACCCATTATGATGCTCACATCTTTAGGATGTACCACAATTAAATATTACATTTTACATTCTATGTTTTATGCAAGGTGTACAACACACCTTTCCCAACATTCTCTCACTTGTTGTAAACATTGCATAAGGGGTCAAAAAGAAAACTCAGACATCAAGAAAATGATCCATGTACTATATAAACATCCATGTGCTCCATCAGTATATTTGCAAAAATAACCAAGGTGAACACCATCTCAAACAAGAATCCTCCATCATGTCAATGCACAAAAGATAAGATCCAATCCAAAAGATACCACACTAAATTGTCACAAAGGAGAAAGAATCCTACCTCAACTGATATCCAAAGACAAACACCAAATCCAATGGTAACAAATAGTCCTGAGTAGCTACCAATAAATAATCACCATAGTTAGAATAGCAACCACAACTAGTTGCTATAATATCCAACTAACCATACCTCCAATCCAAGGTATACTCATGATAACAAGTAGACCTTATGCCATCAACATATCCAACCCAAACCACAATGATCACAAGTCCCCGTATATACGCTATCCAACATAAATAAGTCCTCCAAGGTAACAACACATAAATATGTGATAAGAAGAGTCAAGACCCTCAACATCATAGTATAATGAGAACATCCAACAAAGGACACATATACATCCTCAAACTTCCACTACATGGGTAATGTTAGATTTGAAATCAGCCAAGGCATCCAAAGATCCACCAATAGCACTCACATAGTGTCGAAGAACACACACTAATATGTAAAATTTGTAAACTAAAATAGCTACAAAATAACTCTCTCACCACAAGTCCATATCTCTCCCAAGTTCTCCAGATCATAGAAAATAGGAAAACCTCAACTCCAATGTCATGTGAACATGAACATCTAGGAAGAAACATTAGAATAACAAGAGAGAACCTACAAATCAAAACCATGTACTTTTACCAACACCAATGTTCTATAACTATGAAAAGTGTGATCTCCTTCCTAAAACACCAAATCATGAAGTCTTCTCAACATCCAAATAATCAAGATGTAAGCCTCTCAAACCAAAGGAAGATCAAACAAAACCTCTATTCCATCAATAAGAAATATGCCCAAATCCACTGACCATCTCCTTTGTCTCTTCAAAACACATTGACCTCAAAAAAACTAAAGATCAAACATAAGGAGATAATAAATCATAACCATGAATCTACTTCTCAAACAATTCCTTAGAACTAACATTCATAGCTCAACACTCAAGCATACATGAGAGGACAATACATAATGAAAGAATGAATATAAAAATTAGGTGGGAAATACCTACCAAATCATTCGCCGTTGAGAGAACCAAGAGTGGGGAATGATATTGCTTCTATAGAATATACCAAGCCTTAATGATTCTCTTCAAGAACAATCTTTTCAATGGGTCCATGTTTAACTCATGTTCAAACTAGGTGTAGGCTCCTCAGTCTTCCTACTCAAATCTCATCAAAGAGTAACCATTTCAACACACGATCTCTAAGAAACAAGAGATCTATAGCCTCACCCAAATCTGAAATAGGTGTACAAAAAATCATCTCATGCCAGTCAAACTCTAATGCAACACAGTAATAACTAGAAGCTCACAAGAAAAATGATCACACCACTCATCAATTAGATTATCACAAATCACTGCTAAAGCTGCAAATGCATAATCAACCATGATGTCATGATATACAACTCCTCAAGGGAAGATCATATGTCTCAAATTAACATATTTTCTCTAAAGAACACCTATATCATGCCAATACTCTAATCTAGATTCCAGAGTCCACCATGGCACAATAACATCCATCCTATAAACAAGGATTATCTATCAAACTGACAATTCATAACCAACACCTCACCAAAGAATCTAAGAGTTGTCCATGGTATCAAGATGTCAACATATTTTAATCACATGAAGATAACCACCCCTTGTCAATAGAAATCAAGATGTCAAAAAACTCTTGCTACATACAAGAAATAGGATCAAAGAGATCCTCCATGACACCAACAACCATTACAGAAGATCATCCATCACCAAATGATGAATCCATATCACTGCCAAATCTCCCATTAAATCATGATATCGAGCTACACATGGCATCATGATAACCATCTTCTAAATGAAGAACATCTATGGCTCCAACACAATTAAAGAACTCAACTATAACATCAAGAGCTCCCAAAGGGTAAAGTAAAACCATGATCTCCAAACCAAGAAGATAAACAACCACCTACAATCTAGGAATCAATCTAACACCAAAATAATGCATCCCCATAACAACCATGTTGTGCTAAAGATCAAAGCATAAAAGAAACCTCCATGACACCATGATCACCACACAATGTACTTGCATCAAACTCTTACTGAGTCTGACACAACTACATTGCATATAGTCAACAAGTCTAGGTTCCACAACACAACTATATCAGGTATCACCATCTCTCTCTGTCTCATAATGACAACCAAACCAATAAACTAGGTGACCAAATTAGGCCAACCAAATAGAATCTACATAAACAATGAATTATCTATGGGTATAGACAACCCACATCTGAGTCATCCATGCAACCTATAAGTGTGGACAACTTACAATATTACACAACTTGTAGTTCTCACAATGCAACATACAAATTCAACCATACATTGGTAACCATGTCAAACATAAATAACTAGAGATAAACATGTAAATTTTCCATGACTAAAACACCAAATCACCTCTAGATTCAATTTTCCACAAACTCATAAAGTACCACTATCAAAGGAAATAGTAAATAGCTCAAATAGAAATGTAAGTGAACAAATCCAATAACAACGTCTCCAAACCTAATCCACTGCAAAGTGCTCAAAAAATTCTCTTTGTCACTTATAAGAAATCCAAAATCAAACACTGTGGGCACAAGATATGGATCTTCAAATCACTTAAAGAAAACCTAGCTTCCGACTAGCATATTCTATCTAAAACTTCAAATTTTAGAAAAACCATTGATACCACAGTGCAGTACTCAAAAAGAGTTTTCCATTGACTATAAGAAGTTGAAAATATGACATTTTGGGTTAAATTTTTGTCTCTTGAAATAAATCAACTCTATTATACCTTTAAAAACAATTCCTAGTGGCTAGCGGTGCTTGGGTGGTGAAATAGGTGGTGCCACTTGGTGGTGGCCTATTGAAGTGAGGGTATGGTATATCCTAGGCTATAGGAATGATGTAGGTGGGGGTGGTGCCACCTGGGTGGTGGTCCACTGGTGTTGACTGAGCTCAACCCATGCGACTTGGCCACAATCGGGGGCTGGCCCCTTGGTGCGACTAGGGGCTTTGCCCACTAGCAGCTAATCCATCATATGACCAAGTTCTAGCCTCTAATTTTTAAACTATGGATCCTCCATACAACAGACGTTAGGTTCTAACATCACTTGTACCATTGGCTGCCAAAATGATGTCATGTCGTACCTTGTTGTGAATTGAAAAATCCATTTTTTTTAATATTTTTTGTAGATTGTACAACCTACACCACATGCATAGGGAATATGCTATGATTATTTTGCAAACTTGACTATACTTTTGTGACTATGACATGTCTATCATATGATACACATTCCATATGGATTATGTATAGTATAGTATATTCTCTACCGAGATTCCTTCTAGGGATTTATAAATGGCTAAAAAATTTTAACCACAAAATAGTCATGTTTTATATGGATCCATAAGTTATTTTGGCCTTCTAGACTTATTGGTGAGGTTTGTTTTTGTCCAAGAGGTCTCCAACAAAAGCTCACACCCAAAACCCTCATAGAAAGAGACCAAATAGAAAACCCACTTTCCAATCTCTATCAAACCCTAGATATGCATCAGTTGAAGTTTACAAACACACCTGTAACCTTTAAAATACCTTCATTATTACCTATAAGGCCATGGATTAAACTATGCACAAGAATATACTCATACTAAGGGTTACAAATACTTGGGAGATCTCCCATAACCTAGCAACCAATATTTGATACCAAATGAAAGGAAATTTGCAGCCATAATAAACTATTTCGACATAATCCCATGAGATAAAAATAAGCAAAAAAGTATTCAGAATCCACAATAAAAAGAATAGACAAATATACCATCAAGATGACACAAGATATACCCTAGTTTCAAACTGTCATGAGGGAATAACCCAACCTCCAAAAGCATCCATACTCAATGTATTATCTCATGAACAAAGATTAAGATATATATCTTCCATGAATACTTTTAAATTATCAATCTCTCTAATTGCACTCCATGTGAACAAGAAAAAGAGAATGTAACCACATATCCTAATCCATGCTTCCTCTCCTCACATATGCAACCTATAAGAGATGCTCACTACAAATGACAACCAATCTATCCAACTACTCATGTGCTTACTTTTATAGAAATAAGCTTGCACAAAACCACTAAGTGGTATTACATAATCATGTCCCTCAAAACCATGAACTCACTAAACCATGTCCCCCTCATTTACATTTTGGTACTAGGTTTTCCCAATGTGCAACCCACATTAAATATTTATCCCAATGTTGCATACAACTTGCAAGTGGCCCCAAGAATGCCTAACCCATTATGGTGTTCACATCTCTAGGATGCACCATAATTAAATATTACATTTTACATTATACATATTATGCAAGGTGTACAACACGCCTTTCCCGACAATGATTTCCCAATACTATACCTTCATTCATCATTAGGAGACACTTTTCATTATTTAAGGATAGATGATGTTCTTCACATCTTGTAAGAACCTTGTTGAGACTTTCGAATGCTTCTTCAAATATTTTTCCATGAACTGTGAAGTCATCCATGTACACCTCAACACATGTGTTAGTGAGGTCAGCAAAGATTTCCAAGAAGTTGCATGTTGAAAAGTTGTTGGAGCATTACCTAATCCAGAAGGTAAGACTCTATATGCATAGATTCCCCAAGGGAAAGTAAACGTGGTCTTGTCCTATTCTTCCAAGGCTACTTGGATTTGATTGTAGCCATTAAAACCATCGAAAAATGAAAACTAACTACTAGCTAAATTGTCTAGAACTTGATCAATAAACATAAGAGGAAAATAATCCTTTTTAGTGGCCTCCTTGAGCTCTCTATAATCTACACATATATGCCACTTCCCATTTTTCTTAGGCATTATCATAAGTGGTGAAACCCACTATCTAAAATAGGATAAATAAATCCAACTTGTAAGAGTTTTTCAATTTCTTCCTTAACTATGCCTCTGAGTGTAGGGTTAATTCTCCATTGAGGTTGTCTAACAAGTTTAACATCCTCTATGTAAATGTGGTGACTATAAACACTTGGATGCATTACTTTCATATCCATGTATTCCCATGAAAAGGCATGCGTATGATCATGTAATAGATTTATGGCTTTGACTTCCTCTTCATTTGTTAACCAACTATTTATGGTTAAATTGTTTTCCTTTTGGACTATAACTTGCTTTTTCCCTAGGTAAATGGAATCAACCTCATGTTAGGGACTCATCAATGTATTAAGAGAGCAAGTGTAAGGAAGTAGTGCATGCAACTTGTCTATGTGATAGTAATTTACTCTTATCGAAATCACCTTTGACAAAGGACAATTGAATTCTCTTAAGGATTTCTTAGGAGACTATTGTACCCATTCTATGACATCTTGTATTGTTCTTGGAAATCCCTTCCCAACTTCTTCTTCATGCATGACATTCCTCAAAATCTTTTATTATTGTAACCATTTCTAGAGAAGGTATGTTCTCATTTGAGTCATTTGAATCATCTACCTAGAGTTTTTTTTCATGTTATAGGCAAGGTTGAGCTAGCAGATATATAGATAACTCTTTCATTTTATATCCATTTGATATTGTCATGTTGCCAGACCTTCATCCAGTAAGAGTAGTTGTTGTAGCTAACTAATGTCATCCTAGGATGATAGGATAACCTAATTTTCTCTTTTGTGCTTGGAGGATGAGGAAGTCTACTAGATATTCCCATGTATCTATCATGACAATAAATCCCTCTAGTTTGGTGATTGACTGATCATCTAGCTATAACACAATAGATGTGGGTTGAATCCTAGTTAGAGATAGTGTTTCTATTATGGCTGCCATCATAACATTAATGGCAGCTCCTAAGTCAATCAATGCATTGGAAATTGTTATCTCACTTATTGCCACTAAAATGAGAGAATTCCTGGATCTCCATACTTTAGAGGTATTAGTTTTCATGATAATACATCAAACAGTTTCCCTCGTACTTGTATTTTTCTCGAAAGCTTCTTCTTCCTCCATGTCTAAATGTACAATTTTTTGAATAGCTGGTATACTTTAGGTATGTCCTTGATTTCTTGCAATAGTGGAACCTCTATGTTGATTCTCTAGAGCTTTTTGATCAAACCATATTCTTGTGACATTCTAGATCACTCTGAATATTTTTAGAGCTATCTTTGGTTCTTGCAATCATTCTAGAAATGGTATTTTTGGTGGAGTGAAAACAATAGATTCTAATTTTTCCTTTAGAGGATGATCATTTTATGACTTTCTTCTTCTTGTTGTAGCACTTCCCTCTCTTTTGACAATCTAAAAATTTAGGGGAAGGTTCTGCCAAGATCTTTTTAGAACGTAGTTATATTTCATTGATTTCTATTACACTTAAAGTTGATGTGTTTTTCTCCACATTGTAAACTAGTTGTGTTCTATTATTCTTGGGATTTGCTACAGGTTGAGAAGCTAGTAATGGTTGGTTTACCTTCTCATTTATGTTTTGAGGTTGTTGTGATGGTCCTAGCAACAAGGCTTTTTATTGGTTCATGTATCTTCTTTGTCCCTAATTTTGTTGGGGCAGCCAAGGTTGTTGGTATTGGTTTGTATTTTGGTTTGCACATGGAGGAGTAGGCCATGAAGGCTTAACCCATTTTGTTTGAACCCATGGAGATTTCCATTATGGTGGTGCTTGTGGTCATGGTACACTCCATGGTCCTATCCATTGGTTTGGCATCCAATTTGAGGGGATTCTAGGTCCAAACTATCTTAAGTATTGATTAATACCAAACTTGGACTATTTCTTCCCTATAAAGTGTTGCAAGTATGTGCTTACCGCTGTTGTCATTGATGACAACATATCTGTGTTGTCATTGGTGTCAACTATGCTCTTGTTTTGATACTTTCTTGTGTTGAGATAGTTGCTTTATATTGACTCATATAAGTGTTGAAGATAATGAGAAAGTGTTCCTAATATTGAGTTCCCAAATGCTTTTGAGAAAATTTACTCTCCCAGTGGAAACAATGTGTTACAGAGTTTCCTGGCTTGCAGAAGTATAGTGTAGTGTTTTGTTCTGCATACTCTATATACTGAATATCTTTGTCTATGGATTGGAAGTTATGATAAGGGATGTCTATAGTTACTATGTTTCAAGTTTGAGCCACTGGTGTGAAGATTTAAGTGAGTTTTGTTCACCAGAGTAAAAACTATTTTTCTATGTATTTAATGGCAACAGAGAGAATGTATTCTACTCCACATTTAAGTTTTATAGTCTATGGTTCTGGAATTAAGTCTCAGATGATGTTATGTGCCTTCAATTCAAATGGTTCATGATTTGGTGCTTTCCAAGCGATCTTTCCTTTATGACAGTGGCTGACATTAATGTTCAAGAGCTTTGGTTTGAAGAATCTTATGGATAAAGTGTTTAGAGGTTGTGCGGATGTTCTTGGTGATTGTAACATGCTTGTGGATGTATCTAAATCATGTTCCCACCTTTTAATTGGTCTACAAAGTATAATCCAGATCGTACATGAAGCATGTTCCTAAAAGTCTTGGTGTTAATTCTAGTCTTAGCCTACCTAGTTGTTCTTACTACTTGTGGTTATACTTTGAAGATTGTGGAAGCATGTCATTGCATGGAATATTACAATTAAGTGCCAGCTAAGGCATGGTGTGGTCTGCATTTATTCTTTTCTCTCTCAAATTTGTTTAGGTATAGACCTATCTTAATGTATGTATGTCTACCGACCTTGGAGATTGTTCCAATGGTTGATGATTGTAATGCCAACCTTGATGTTAATTCCAAGGTTGATGAGTTGTATAAATACATGTAATGAAGTCATGAATGATTGGATGTGGGTGTGAAGATGTGAAGATAAGTGTGAAGTGAAAAAGTAGAGTAGAGGAAAGTTATTGTGCTTAATGGAACTGGACTTTGGCATAGTGTACATGCTACTAGCTCAGTTCACCAACTCTGGTAGTGAGCCACCCCATTGGCAGTGAGCTCCTTCTTTTGCAATGAGCATTCTAGGCAGTGAGCCCCATTGGCAATGAGCCTTCAGCAGTGAGCCTTATTGTAAATTTTGATATATCATTTATACTGTGAGCTAACACTCACTGTGGTTTTTCCCTTATAGGATTTTCCACGTAAAAATCTAGTGTCTCATGTGTGAATGTGTTTAAGTTCTGATTTCATACTTTCATGATTAAATTACAATCACAATGATTAAGTGCTTGATGTGTTCATGGTTTTAAATTTTTGGTTACAACTGATTCACCCCCCCTCTTAGTTGTATTGTGCATTTCAACAATTGGTGTCAGAGTGAGGGTTCCTCAGAAAAGAGCCTAACAAATCAAGGTAGATCCGGGATGGCGCACAAAAAGGAGTCTCAGCAGTTGGATGGAACGGATTATGCTCTCTAGAAGGTACGAATGAAAAGTCATCTCATTTCTCTTGGTTATAATGTTTGGAAGATGGTAAATACAAAGTCTACTATTCCTAAAAATGGTCCATCATCTGAAGATGAAATCAAACAGTATGAGCTAAACAGAAAAGATAGAGATGCTCTGTTAAATGCCTTATCTAATACTGAGTTAGTGAAAGTTATGGATTTGGAATCTGCACATGAAATCTAGGATAAGTTGAAAAACTTGTATAAAGGAGATGATTCTGTAAAGAGTGCAAAATTACTAAATCTGAAGGCAATGTATGAAGCCCTAAAGATGAGTGAAGATGAGAACATAACAATATACATGCAAAACATTGATGAAATTGTTAATGGAATCAAAGGTCTTAGAGGAACTATTAATGAGTATGAGGTAGTGCTGAAGATTCTCAAGTCATTGCCTAAATCCTATAGCCACAAAGTTTCAACAATTGAAGAAGTTATGAGTGTGAACAGAGTTATAAAAGATCAGTTACTCGGGAAGCTTACAACTTTTGAGATGAGAGAGTTTGGTGATACTCTGCCAAAGACTGAGTCTGCTTTCAAAGCCAACACTTCAGAAAAAACTTTAAGATCTCATAAATATGTTGTGGAATCAGATGATGACCTTGATGAGGTTGATGCAAACTTTGTGGACAAAATGCAAAGAGGTACTGGTAAGTTCAAAGGCAAATTATCATTCAAATGCTTTTCTTGTGGTAAGATTGGTCATTATGCCTCCAGATGTCTAGAGAGAATTGAGAGGTAAGAAGAAATTTGAAAGAAGACCTAGGATTGTAAAGAAATGCTATTATGTTAGAGATCTTGATGATGATGGTGTAACAGATGATGAGTCTGATGATAATAGTACTAGTGCAAATGAATGCTTGTTTATTTCTATTAAAGAAGAACCTGAGTCTACTAATCTTGCTAGCTATGTGAAAGAAGAAAAACTAGTGGAAGAAAGTGCTTTGTCTATCTAGGTTGAGAAAGATAAGGATGAATGGATTATTGACAGTGGATGCCCACATCACATGACCAGTGATAAAAGTAAGTTTGTAATCTTTGAAAAGTATGAAGGGGGACTAGTTAGGTTTGGTGATAATGCAGTTGGTAAGATTTGTGGAAGAGGATCTATCTCTTTTGATGGTAAGCATAACACATATGATGTTTTATATGTGAAGGGTTTAAATCATAATCTTTTAAGTGTTGGCCAGATGTGTGAAAAAGGGTATGGTCTAAGTTTCAAGGATAATGGATACAAGATCATGGAAAGCTCTGGAACAATTATTACAACTGGTAAGAAGACTAAAGGTAATGTTTATCACTTGAGAGGAACTGATAATTGTTGTTTGTTGGCTTAGACAGATGAGAGTTAGCTGTGGCATAGAAGGATGTGTCATATCAATTTTGACAACTTGGTGAAGATAAGCTCAGTACAAGCCATGAGAGATCTGCCTAAGCTTATAAAGACTGGTAATACTATTTGCAAGGAATGTCAATTGGGGAAATAGACAAGGACAAGTTTCAAAAGCAAAGAACATTTTTCTACTGGATTGCTTGAGCTGGTGCATACAGATCTGTGTAGTCCTACAAGAACAAGAAGTTTGCAAGGAGACAGGTACTTCATGTTGCTTATTGATGATTAATCTAGAATGACATGGGTTACTTTTCAAAAGAGAAATTAGAAGCCCTAGACAAGTTGAAAGCTTTCAAGGCAATGGTTGAGAATGAGTTAGAATTGAGGATCAAATCCTTAAGGTCTGATAGAGGAGGTGAGTTTACATCAAATGAATTCAACATTTTCTATGAAGAGCATGGGATAAAAAGACAATTGTTTGCTCCTAGGACTCCTGAGCAGAATGGAGTTGTTGAAAGAAAGAACAAAACAAGTTCAAGAGGCTTCTAGGTCAATGATGATGGAGGATAACCTACTGGAAGTGTATTGGAGAGAAGCTATACATACTGCTGTCTACATTCAAAACATAGTCCAATTCAAAGGTAATAGTACTAAAACTCCTTATGAATTGTGGTATGGAAGAGTTCCCATAGTGAAATATTTCAAAGTTTTTGGAAGCAAATGTTATATCCAAAGAGATGAAGAGTTGGACAAGTTTGATGCTAGGTGTGATGAAGGAATTTTCCTTGGATACTCTACTAAGAGTAAGGCCTACCGGTGCTACAATAAGAGATTGAGAGAGGTCATTGAGAGTGCTAATGTGAAGGTTGATGAAGACATGCAAATAACATTAGATATGAGTGGCTATGAATCAGATGAACCTATTGTTAAAGTTAATGAAGAAAAGGTGGATCAAAAGGATAGTCTACCTAAAGAAGAAAAGGCTCCAGAAAGTGTTGCTAAGACTCCCAGGTATGTAAGGATTAATCGGTCTAAAAATCAGATAATTGGTGACAAAAGCAAAGGGGTATTAACAAGGAAAAGATTTGCAGAGGAATAGGTGAACTACTGTTTTCTTTCATAGTTTGAACCTAAAACTGTAAATGAAGCCTGCCAAGATGAAAGTTAGGTAAAAGCCATGGAAGAAGAGCTGATGCAAATAGAGAAGAATCAAACTTGGGAATTGGTCCCTAGACCTGCTGATAAGAATGTGATTGGAGCCAAATGGGTTTTTAGAAACAAGATGAATGAAAATGGAGAAGTTATAAGAAACAAAGCAAGACTAGTATGCAAAAGATATTCTTAGGTGGAAGGCATAGATTTTGAGGAGACCTATGCTCCCGTGGTAAGGATTGAAGCAATAAGAATGTTTCTGGCATTTGCAGCACACAAAGATTTCAAGGTGTATCAGATGGATGTAAAGTCTGCATTCTTGAATGGAGAGCTGGAAGAAGAGGTTTACATTAAACAACTAGAAGGATTTCAGTCATCAGACCAAGGTGACATGGTATGCAGATTAAAGAAGGCCCTGTATGGACTCAAACAAGCTCCTAGAGCCTGGCATGCAAGGCTGGACAAGTATTTGCTGTAATTAGGGTTCAGTAAAGGTACTGCAGACAGGCATCTCTATTCCAAAATTAATAATGATCAAATTTTGATTGTTGTAGTCTTTGTTGATGATATTATCTTTGGAGGCAATGAAGGTATGTGTAAGAAATTCATAGAGGAAATGCAAAAGGAGTTTGAGATGTCTATGTTTGGTGAAATGAATTTCTTTCTAGGACTGCAAATTACTCAATCAGAAAAAGGAATTTTCATTTCTCAATCCAAGTATGTGAAAGAATTGTTGAAGAATATTGGAATGGAGGATTCTAAGCCAGTATGTACTCCTATGGTAACTGGTTGCAAGCTGAGCAAGAATGATGAATCACCTAAGACTGATCAGAAAAAGTATAGGTCTATGATTGGAGGACTACTTTATCTAACCCATACCAGACCTGACATAATGCATGCAGTCTATCTTGTGGAAAGATTTCAAGAAGATCCCAAAGAGTCACATGTGATGGAAGTCAAGAGGATCATGAGGTATTTAAAAGGCACTTTAGACTATGGATTGTGGTATCCCAAAGATACTGATTTCACTCTTAGTACTTATACAGATACAGATTGGGCTGGAGATGTTGATGACAGAAAGAGTACAAGTGGAGGTGCTTTCCTCTTGGGTAACAAATTGGTGTCATGGTTGAGCAAGAAGCAAGAATCAGTTTCTTTGTCTACTGCAGAAGCATAATATATTGTTGCAACATGTTGTTGCACTCAAGTGCTTTGGATGAAGCAAACATTGAAGGACATAAGAGTTGTGTATGAAGAACCAATTTCAATCTTCTGTGACAATACAAGTGCTATAAATATTTCTAAGAATCCAATGATGCACTCAAGGACAAAGCATATATCAATAAGGTATCACTTTCTAAGAGAAAAGGAAATAGAGAATGAAGTAAAGATGGAGTATGTGTCTACAAAGTATCAGATTGCAGATATTTTCACTAAGCCTTTGTTATGATAAGGGATGTTTATAGTTACTATGTTTCAAGTTTGAGCCTCCAGTGTGAAGATTTGAGCGTGTTCTGTTCACCAGAGTAAAAACTATTTTTTCTGTGTATTTAATGGCATCAGGGAGAATGTATTCTACTCCACATTTCTTTGCATTTAATTTTTACAGTTTGTGGCTCTTGAATTAAGTCTAGGATGATGTTATGTGCCTTCAATTCAAATGGTTCATGATTTGGTGCTCCTCAAGTGATCTTTCCTTTATGACAGTGGCCGACAATAATGTTCAAGTGCTCTGGTTTGAAGAATCTTATGGATAAAGTGTTTAGAGGTTGTGCAGATGTTCTTGGTGATTGTAACGTGCTTCTAGATGTCTCTAGATCATGTTCCTACCTTTTAATTGGTTAATAAAGTATAATCAAGATCATGCATGAAGTGTGTTCCTAAAAGTCTTGGTGTTAACTCTAGTCTTGGCTGACCTGGTTGTTCTTACTACTTGCAGTTATACTTTGAAGATTGTGGAAGCATGTTGTTGCATGGAATATTGCAATTAAGTCCTAGATAAGGCATGGCATGGTCTACATTTATTCTTTTCTCTCTCAAATCTATTTAGGTCTAGACCTATCTTAATGTATGTATGTCTTCTGACCTTGGAGATTGTTCCAATGGTTGATGATTGTAATGCCGACCTTGATGTTAATTCCAAGGTTGATGAGTTGTATAAATACATGTAATGAAGTCATGAATGATTGAATGTGGGTGTGAAGATAAGTGTGAAGTGAAAAAGTAGAGTAGAGCAGAGGAAAGTTATTGCACTTCAATGGAACTGAACTTTGGCATAGTGTAGATGCTACTATCTTAGTTCACCAACTCTAGCAGTGAGCCACCCCATTGGCAGTGAGCCCCTTCTTTTGCAGTGAGTACTCTGGGTAGTGAGCCCCATTGGCAGTGAGCCTTATTGTAAATTTTGATATATCATTTATATTGTGAGCTAACACTCACCATGGTTTTTCCCCTATAGGGTTTTCCATGTAAAAATCTAGTGTCTCATGTGTGAATGTGTTTAATTTTGATTTCATGCTTTCATGATTAAATTACTATAATAGTCATTAAGTGGTTAATGTGTTGATGGTTTTAAAGTTTTGGTTACAACTGATTCACCCCCCTCTTAGTTGTATTGCGCATTTCAACATAAAGTTCAATTCTTCCTCAAATTTAGGTGCTTTCTTTAGTCCATTCTTAATCTCAAGTAGTAGGCTACACTCATTAGTGGGATGGATCTTTTCATAGATGTGTGATGTAGGAAAAGCTACTCCTCAACTGAATGCATCAATCAAGGGAGCTTTCTACTAACATTACATTAGGGTTCTATTAAGAAAATCTATCTCTATATATAACCAGTTTATGTTTCTGATTGTGATGCTAGAAAATGAATAATAGTAAATAGAATTTATAGAAATGAAGTACATAAATGAAAACACAAAAGAATAAGGAATCTAGCACCAAAAGGATGGTGCCTCTATCCTAGATGACATCACACCACAGTGATGTATGCACGTCACACTGTAGTCTACAATGGAAAAGAGAGAAATTCTAGAATGCACATGTTTGTACAGATTCTAGTAAATACCTATTGACATAGATTTCAATAATTAATGTACAAAAATACATAAATGATAATATTGATTAGAAGTGATCATAACATAAACCTAAAATAATTGAAATAATGGAAAATGAGGAAAGAAGATGCAAAATCACATGTGTTTGATCTTTTCTCTGCACAACCTGCAAATGAAAAGATCGAGGAAAAAGGGTTGGGGCTATATAGGAGTTTGCCTCTGTCAAACCCCTACTTTGGTATTTCTAGCTCCATAAACAACCAGAGATATTGATATTGATTAAAATAAGTGTTTGTTCTTAGTCTATGTGCATCTACAAATAAGAACAGTGACAAATGAAAGATAAGGGATGTGAGAATCCCAATGTGCTCAGGAGCACAACAAGTATGAAAATACTTGCAATGAAATAAGAATAATATTACCAAAGAGGCTTCAGAAAGCCAAAGAGAGAAAGAGAGCTTGAAGAGAATGTTGGAAGAATGTTGTAGAAAGCTATAGAGAGCTTGAGAGCACAATAAATGAGATGCAACAATGGCATTAGAAAATTTGACAGAGCTTTACTATGAAAGAGATTTGATCCTTTGAAATGAGAATTTTAAGAGTTTATATAGAAAAGAGAGCAAAAAAATCAAGGAAAGAGTCATTTGGGTGCAGATAAGGATTTAGAAAATCTCATCGTATCGCACAAGATGAAGGAAACCTCCAAAAATGGTCATTGGACTAAAAGACACTTTTAGGGCATTAGCACATCACAGAGACATCCGTGCTAAGTGCTAGTGTCTAGACAACTACAATTCTGGAAAGGTCTACACATCTCAAGACAACGTTGTGGTTAAGGTACTTTTGCAGAATTTGGATAAGTTGAGCAAGAATGACTGAAATAGCATAAGAAACAAGAATTGATCACCATGGGAGGGAAAAAGGCTAATGAAAGGGCTAAAATGAACCTTCAAACAAACTAAGGGAATGGACACTAAAGGAAGGCCAAACACAATGTGAAATTGTGAGGGTACACAATTAATGACGCTATAAGATCCCAAACATCTAAACTTGATTCAAGGGACACTCCCTAAGTGGGTGTTTGTCTCTACATTTTGGATAATAAATGGCCAAAGGTTTTAAAGTTATTTTTTTGGCTTGCAATCCATCTAATGTGGTATTTAAGTGAAGTAAAATGCTAATCTTCAAGTTTTCCATTTCTTACATTATTTGAGTAACATTGTCACTACTTTTCCATTTTTATCTTTTTACTTCCTGCTCTTGTGTGAGAATAGTTTTTGTGAAGTTCAATAATATCACCAAAATCAAGTTTGTTAATTTCTCCTTTACCCATGAGGTTTAAGGCTTCAAGTGACTCTTCATTAATCCCTTTCAAGAAGATGGTTTTGTTTAATTCTTCATCTAAGCTATTTCCACATTGTCTATGGACAAATAGGAAATAATCCATATAATCCTTCAAGTTCTCATCTTCTAATTATTTTATTCTAAAGAGTTCCTCCTTATTGTCCTTGACTCTACAATAATCTGAATATTTATCCAAGTAGGCTATTTCCATTTCATCCTAGATGTGAATGGAGTTGGCTGTTAACCCTATGAACTAACACAAAGCTAATTCTTTTAGTGTAGAAGGAAATAATTTTAGCTTTTGATTTTTTGTCCCATAGTCATAGGTTTGGAAAAGGACTTTGAATTCAAATAGGAATTGATCAAGATCCTTAGAAGATTTTCCCCTAAAAATTGGTACTATGGAAAGTGAAATTTTTTTATTGGAGTTTCACCTTGTTTTAGATTCAAGGAGATTGGATATGTGATTAGGTCCATTTTTCTTATTTTTATCTGCCATGGTTTGTTGATCTATTGTCCTATGAATGATTTTGAACTCTTTGCTTATTGAATGTGGTAGGCTATCAAGTGTTGTCTCTATCCTTGCTTGTATTGATGGACTCCTAATGTTTTTAGGTGATAATTCTAAAGGAGAATGCCTTGTTGTTTTAGATTTGTCAACCTCTTTTTGTTTTTCTCATGTAGTTTCAATTGGGTTTTTTCACAAAGCAACCTAATGAGTCTCTATGTCTATTTATAAACACAAAAGAATCATATAACCTTTAATACTCAAATTCATCCACTAAGCATGAATAATCTATCCTAAATTCTCTTTGAATATTTAGAAAAGAAGGCTTTGACCAATCTCATTTGAATACAAAAATAGCTAAGATTGAAAGCTTCACACAAAGTAAGGAAGTAACCCTATTAGCACCCAATTTTTTTTAAGTCTAAGTATCCCCGGTAATTGCACTAAAAATGATGAAGTCATTGTAGTTTCTCAATTTCTCTTCATTTAATCATTATAAGTCAATTCGTGCTGGTGTCCAATGGCGATATGCAATAGGATTATGAGTCTTTAGGTAGTAGTTTTTATCAATAAACACTATACTATTCTATTCTAAGAACTGCTAAATTCAAAATCAGATCTAATCTATTGTTGTTTAAAGGAAACACAATTTCATAGAAAGTAAACACACTTTCTTGAAAAGGAAACATACTTACATAGAAAGTAAATGATAAAAAAAAAACTATTTTTGTCTTTTATGTTATATTTCAAATCACAAATGCCAACATGCCTTACATAGAAAACCAAGAAAAAATGAATAGTTTTGGAAAACATAAACAAAATGGAGATGCCAAAAATTGAAAGTACCACATTAAGATCCTTCTCCTTCAGGAAGAGCAGGCCCTACCCCACCTTCATGATTTCTTCTTTAACTATACCAAGGCATCAAACTTGCTTGCTTCTCATTCAAAAATAATAAAACTACTGTATACACTTTTGTTCCTACTATATTGTCTAACTATTAACTAGATATTCTCTTTTCTGACTAACTCCTATCCATGGACTAAGGAATATTATTTATAGAATCCCCAATCCCACATTCCTAAATATTTAAGACTACCAAATCTAAATCATGCAATAGTAATTTGTTTCTAAATATAAGGCATGAAGTAATAGTACTTTAGTCTTTCCTTGAAGTATTTCTATATTTTAGGTGGAAAATTGAAGTCTAAAGTTACAATTACTTTAGTTGTACAATCAATTTGAGTAGTCGATTCCTTTAAAAAATGGCATCCATGTAGGTGTTCCCAAACATGGTAGTTAAGAGACACTTCACACTTGTGTTAGCTAAAAGTACTGAAATTGGACTTGTGTTCACCAAGTCAAGAAAATGGAAGTGATTTGTTATGATTTTTTCTGTCAAACGTGAAGGAAAGGTGTCAAAAAATGTTCATTGTTGATCTAAGTTGGTTTCATTACCATCATGTACACTTTTGGAGTTTGGTTGATCAATTATGGAGATAACTGTATGGTTTTGTGGATAGCTCTAGAGTGATCCAAAGTGTTTAGACCTTAGCTCTTAACTTTGTATTTTGGTACAAAAGAAATATATATGCAAAAAAATAGATATTGCATAGTCATTCATGCATGCATTTAACATCAAAAAGAAGGAAATTCAAACACACTATTTATCTTACTTTAAAATAGCTATAAGTTATTAGGTCTACATTTAAGTCCACCATATCCATGTTGAACACCTGAAATACTGAGAGGGGGGGTGAATTAGTATTCCATTAAACCATTTAGATATAAAACATTTCAAACCATTTAGCATATTCAATTGCAATGAAGTAAGTTATGCATGAAACATGAGACCACAAACCATAACATATAGACACCATGATTTTTATGTGGAAAACCCAAAAAGAGAAAAACCACGGTGAGGATCAACTCACAATATATTATAACTAGTTAAGGTATTATAGAAATGCTCACTACAGGTGGACTCACTATCCAAGTGGACTCATTACCCACTGAGAGAAAGAGTAGAGAGACGAAAGAAATGGCTCACTGCCAATATTTTGAACTGTTACAATTGCATCTATAAATGCATGGAATACAGTTCCAATGAAGCACAATTAGAATTCTCTTCCATTGATCTGAATTGCAACTCTGCTCTACTCTATAATCACACTATCTACTCTTGTTCTTTCTCAATTTGTATTTTATGTATTTGTCGCATCATTCAACTTACACATACACATCATTCCATCCTTATACTTCCTCAAAGCATCGAACACGAACCTCTATATATATCTACTTCTTTTAAAGCCTCAACAAAGGTCATCCCAAATGGATGTATCGTGCAAAACGTGCCAAATAAAACATGTCAGGCCCAAACTTTACATACACACTTCGTGGCAAGATTTAAACTTGAAAATAGGTTAGGGTGGACCTAAATTAGCCCTTTCTTAACTTCACAAAACATGTTTACCTTCTTTTAAGTCCGCTTTGCTCATAGGATCAATTAGGTCAGCCTGCTTGAGTGTCATGTGTAGAATAGTATTAGTCGACCTCAAAATGCATTGTGGAGAGAACCAAAACTTGAAACACTCTCTTAGGTTCGCATGGTCTATGGAACCTCTTAAAACAATACTCCTATCTTTGGAATGCTCTACACAAGGTACACTTCTTTAGATCAGCTTCATAAGTAGGGTAACACAAGTGCATACTGACTTTCAGAGCATAACTCAACATCTAGACCTCCAAAATATCTCAAACCTAGAATATACAATCTTCAAACATCTGCAATTACATCCCCAGATCCACACAACAAAATTTTTCCATGTGGTCAAATGCAGAGTAATGAAACTTGGTCTCTGTCATGGACTAACACTGTTTATCCATGTAGTGATAATTTGACAAACTTATCTATCACTCCAAAAGACTTCAAACTCTGAAACTTTGGGTTTAGGCTCTTTAAACATATGCCAAAAACACTTTAGAACTTTAGAAGGAAATATGTTATACCAGAAATATGCAGACCAAAACAATTGTATCTCTGTACACTGAGTGTAGTATTTTGATACTTAGCCAATTTTCACCACATCTTCTTCTAGATGAAAAAACTTTATGTGTAGGTGACTTTATGAGGATAGGAACATCTAGTGAAGGATATTACTATAACCTCACAACTCAATTTTGGTCTCTAAACTTTATTGCCATCAATGAAAACACTTCTTGACTATCATGCTTATCAGTATACCAGCAGAGTCTCTATCAATGATATCTCCAAAAATCTCTCCCTTTGGCATTGATGGCAACACATGATGTGAAAACCATCAAAACCAAATCTTTGAATATTCTCCCCCTAAGAAAAGTATTTTCCATATTTGCATCCCTCCTTTAGAAATAACTTTTTCACATCTGCTTCTCTCCCCCTTTGACATTAATGGAAAAGGATATGAACTATTTACCGGATCTCTCTTTGTCTAGAATACATGAGTATATACAGACTGAAGATTGCTCCCCCTAAGTAATTAATTTCCATGTATATCAAAATATTAAAATTATTTTCTCTAACCTTCCGCATATATAGAAGAAATCAAAAACTTACTAATTCTTAGGAAATATAGCACTATAGATATTCTTTAGTTGTACAGCATCTAAATCCCATTGTGTCTTTGAATAGCTCAAAAATTATACATGCCTATTAATCTAAGATAGTAGATCTTTTGCCTTATCTACTGTGGTAGGGGCCTCTGTCATCTTCCTTACTTTATCTGCTTCACTGATCAAACCCATCATAGAAGCCATTTTAAAGCTTACAATTTATCTTAATTGGCTTATCTGATATTTAACTATCTCCCTCTGATTCTGCAGATTCTTGATTGTTGCATGATTTTTCTCTATTGCAGCTCTTAAGTTTCCATTAGGATCTTTCATTGAGTTATAGGTACCAAAATTTTTAGCAAGCTAATTCTCTAGACCATCAATCTTATCCTTTATATCCTTAGTTGTTATTGGCCATGATAAACAAAATTTATACATAGAATTTGCATCATTGATAGTTGTTTCAACATACTTAATGCTATTATCTAGCAAAATTTGTGCCTTAGAGAATTTGTTAGTCTGCTATACTAACCTCTTATTGTCAATCTCTTCTCTGAATTTCTTTTATGCCGCTTCTTCAAATGATTTAAAATGACTACTCACTGACTCTATAAGCTTCTTCATTTGTAGAGTAGGAGTCAAAGATGTGTCTTTCTTAACTTCTAGCATAATCTTTTCAAAAATTGTCATTGCTTCCTCTACAAGCTCATTGCCTTCAATATGTGACTTCAAAATCTCCTCTTGTGCAGTGGCTTGGAAAATTGTCCCCAATTTTAGCTTTTGTAAGGGAGACATACTAGCCAAATTTAGTTATCCATCTGATGATGACACTTGTAATAGTTTAGGAGCAGACAAAGCTTGTAACTCTCTTTGTTTAGTCAAAATTTCTCTTATAGAATCCAAAGGTGATGGAACTGAGCTCTCACCAGTAGTGTCTCTTCTCTCATCTCCAGAAGACACTTGTGCAGCAGGAATTTCTAGAGGATCTTCTCCAATAGGTACTTGTTTCTCTACCAAGTTCTCTAAACCAAAAGAGTCATTCACTTGTTCTCTAGGTTCCTCATTCTGCTTTTCTTTTTCTTCAGCAAACTTCTCCTCAGCTAGTTGCCTTATTTCTTCACTGTTCTCTGAGGTCACCGGTGGAGGGATCACATCTTGATCCACTATATTTGTAGGAGGTGGTGGAGATGGTACATTTTGATCACCAACCACATCAAGGACTACACTTGAGGTGCCAACATTAGAGTTTATTTGCTCTTCTTCATCTATTTCTGCAATAGTTGGAATTTGAAGTTTATTCAACACATTCAAGGTTATCTCTGTAGTTTCTTTCTCCATCTTCTCATTTTCTATCATGTCACCAGTCATAAGAGTATTTACTCTTCTTTTTTTTTCTGAATTCTTTCTTGATCCTTTGAATAGCTTTAATTCTATCTTGTCCAAAGAGGCTTGGACAAATTTTCTTCAAAATTCTTTCCTTCAATTCCTCATCTTTTGCTATAGCCTCATCTCTTTTAGCATTTAATATACTGGCTAGGCTATTAGGTAATTCATTAGTTATTTCAATTAAATCCTTATTGTTCAACATATCCAAATATTTGATAACAATTTCTTCAATAGTTTCTTTGTCTTTGTCTAATCTTTCATCATATAAGTCTGCCACGAGCTTTAGATTGTCATGCTCAACTAAGACATTAATTGTAGCTTCAAGTGTCAGATAGGTATCATCATTCTTATCCTTCTTTTTCTTTCCTTTACATTTCCCTTTCTTGGAAGATTCTCCTTCTTCACCTGATATAACTTCTCTTCTCCTAAAGATAAAGCCTTCTTTCTCTTTTTCACTGATTTCTTCTTCTTCTTTAGCAATAGTATCAATTTTTGTCTTTTGGCCCGAGTCTCTTCATTAGTAGGAAGAGACCCCTTTTTCTTCTAGACCATCTTGGATCCTTCTTCTTCTTCCTCACTGATGTCATGACTTGCATAAACTGGTCTAGAAGCCTTTCCCTTCAGTTTTCTCTTCTTCACATGTGTGGCTTAGGGACTTCAGATGAGCTAGCAGACCTTGTTCTTGGTCTCATCGGAGGGGATTTCTCCTTCACTGGAGCCTCTTTTTCTTTTGTCTCAGTAAGGGGGAAGAGGTCCTTGTTGACTTTCTAGTGCTAGGTGTAGGATCCTTTCCTTCAGTATTCTCTTTTGGTTTCTCTGCAGCACTAGCCTCTTCATCATCTTTTCTCTTGACTCTAGCTTGTTATATTTGTTCTCTAGTTATCCCTACACTTTCAACATACTCCTTAACCGTTCTATGTGCTTTCTTCTAAGATTGTGGCTTGGTTTGCTTAATATAGATTTTCATGGACTTTTCCTTATAAGTGCCAAACCTCTCTTCTATGGTCTCACGAGATTTATTGAGAATTAATTTTGCCAGACCTACAAGAGTATCTTTTGGAACCTTATATCCCATCTCTAAGATCCACACTATTCTAGGCTCAACTGCTTCCATCAGACATTCATCTTTTATCACCATGAAAATGATGTCATTTTCATATTTTTCAACAACCTTTCTAGGAATTCTTACCTAGCTTGCATCTTCTCTTGGAATACCTTGAAGTAACCCCATAGAGCTACTTTTTGTGCATCAATATTGCCAATCCTTTGCAGGTGATCTCTGATTTGTGTAGCAACTAGAATATCTCTCAACCATATAACATTATGCACTCCAGGTAGCTCTTTCAAAAAGTAAAACAATAAACAAATGATGAGAGTACCATATTTGAATGGGTACTTGGAATCCTTGGTTTTCTTTAAGTTCTCCAAAAGGTGTTTCCAAAGTAGCTCACAAAGATCATAGTCTACATTTTCTTTCACCATCTAATATATAGTATAGATACTTGTAGCAGATACAAAGTTTTATCAGTCAGTGAAGTAAATTTTGTACCTAATCATCATAGAGGTATATTTGATTGCTGGATCCTCTATGTCATTTACTGTCAGAGCTCTTTTAACAAATTTAGCTCCTATGAGCTTCATCACCATGTCATTCTTCATATATTTTAGTGTTGGTACAGTATTGGTGGAATATAAGACTGTCACGGCTTTGATGGCCTCCTTGATGATTATATGAGGGACATCCAACCACATAAACTTGTCATGGATTCTACTTAGCACATATCTCACACAAGCATTTTCATAACATAAAACAAGAAAGTTATTCCATACATCCAACTTTTTCTCTGCTAGGGCACTGAATTCTATCTTTAGAGCAAAATTATCATCTGTTAATTCATCAAACCAAACTTTTCCTAATTTAACATGATTTAATTCTTCCATATTCACATGAATATATTCTCTAATATCCTCATTATGCAACATGCCATATGACACATCAGAAAATGCACCTTCTAGATCTGTTTCCATTGATTTTAATGGGTGCTTCTTAAACTTAGATCTAGGTCTACCTACTACTTCAATCACTTGAGGATTAAACATCTTCACAACTTAACTTCTTATATCAAGAGTAGAAATTTGTAAATACCTTGACAAATGCTTCCAATTAGGGTTTGTTCTTTGAAAATGTTGAAAGCAATGAGTTCTTCTTAGCTGCGCTGCTTAAAATCTCCTTCTTCACTTGATTGATTGTTTGCAATGTGATTTTCCATCAAACAAATTCACTTATAATCCCTTTTCAATCAAAACCTAATTCACCATAATGCTCTATTTTGAAAAGCTACTAATACTTCCAGTGTAACTTACAGTCGATCTAAATTGCTTTGCAATCTTCCACAATAGAATATTTTCTACCAAAATTATCTTCAAATGATCAAGTATATCATCGATCAGACTTTGCGAGAGTGAGGCAGAGAGAGAGAAACTGATCATTGTATTTACATCTTTTGAAATCAAATAAAGTGATCCTGTTTGTGTTCTTTCTCTGGTTGAATTCCATTGTTAAATCGATTTGCTGGTTTGAGAGGTTTCATGGATTTACTGATCCATTCCACCGGTTGATCCGTCTGATCGGTGGAATGGTGATGTACAGTAGGTTAGGTTGTAGTTTGTTTGTTTGCATGCAGGTGTGCAGGATCGCCGTCGAGAGATGTTGAAGACCCTAGCATGGGTATGTGCTAGGTCGAGCTGATAAGATAGAGTTGGAAGATCACCCTAAGAGTGGATCGGGTCATCCCAGGAGGATCGACGAAGTGAAATTTCGCTAAGGCTGAAAGTTTGTTAAAACGGCATCATCAGGATATTTCTGCAAATATCCTGCAGTCAGTTTGGGTATCGTCATCCGGATAAGTGAAGATGAGCATGATGCTTTCGAGTGCGTGAAGTGCAAGTGCGTCGAGGTGATCATCATCAGGAGGGCCGAGGAGGAGCGTATCGGCATCAGGTTGAATATCGGGTTGATCAAGTTGATCGCGGGCCGAAAAAAAACTAAGTTTGGCCAACAGCAGGATATGACGTCATCATCATCATGATATACGTCATCAGGATATTTCAGAGCGGCAGGATATTGAGCAGCTGCGGGTGACGTCATCGTCATCAGGATCTACGTCATCAGGATATCGGGGTGACGCAAGCATCGAGGAAAGGTGCGAGGAGTTAAGGTTTTGTCATCATCAGGATAAATGGAAGGAACCGGATGTTCTTTATCCTGTTGAATATCATGATGTTGAATATCATGATGCTGAAGGAAGAGAAGACGGAAGTTGTCGCTGAAATGAACAGTGGACGTCAGGAGGATGTTCGCGCTGGTCGAACATGATGATGCTGCCGAACATGATGATGCTGTCGATAATCGAGTAAGGTGATGCTGTTGACAGGCGAAAGTGCGAAGGCTTGTCTGCAGGAGGATATCGGAAAGTGTGATGATCTTCCTTGAGCGGTTAGGATTCTTCCAAAGGACTTGGCTCTAATAGCAATTGTTGAACACCTAAAATACTGAGAGGGGGGGGTGAATTAGTATTCCCTTAAACCATTTAGATATAAAAAATATTAAACCATTTAGCATATTCAATTGCAGTGAAGTAAGTTATGCATGAAACATGAGACCACAAACCATAGCTCATAGACACTAGGATTTTTATGTGGAAAACCCAAAAAGGGAAAAACCATGGTGAGGATTAGCTCACAATATATTAAGGTATTACATAAATGCTCACTGCAGGTATTACAACCGGTTGAGATATTACAGAAATGCTCACTGTAGGTGGACTCACTACCCACTGAGAGAAAGAGTAGAGAGAAGAAAGAAATGGCTCACTACAATTATTTTGAACTGTTACAATTGCATCTATAAATACATGGAATGTAGTTCCAATGAAGCACAATTAGAATTCTCTTCTACTGATTTGAATTTTAACTCTGCTCTGCTCTGTAATCACACTGTCTGCTCTTGTTCTTTCTCAGTTTGCATTTTATGTATTTGTTGCATCATTCAACTTACAAATACACATCATTCCATCCTTATACTTCCTCAAAGCATCAAACACAAACCTCTCTCTCTCTCTCTCTATATATATATATATATCTACTTCTTTTAAAGCCTCAACAAGGTCATCCCAAATGGATGTATCATGTAAAACATGCCAAATAAAACATGTCGGGCCCAAACTTTACATACACACTTGACGCCAAGATTTAAACTTAAAATAGGTCAGGATGGAGCTAAATTAGCCCCTTCTTAAATTCACAAAACATGTTTACCTTCTTTTAAGTCCGCTTTACTCATATCATCAATTAGGTCAGCCTACTTGAGTGTAATGTGTAGAATAGCATTAGTTGGCCTCAAAATGCATTGTGGAGAGAACCAAAACTTTAAATACACTCTCTTAGGTTGACATGATCTATGGAACCTCTTAAGACAATACTCCTATCTTTGGAATGCTCCACACAAGGTACACTTCTTCAGGTTGGCTTCATAAGTCGGGTAACACAAGTGCATACTAATTTTTCAGAGCATAACTCAAAATTTGAATCTCCAAAACATCTCAAACCTAGAATATACAATCTTCAAACAACTACAATTACATCCCTAGATCTTCACAAAAAAATGTTTCCATGCGGTGAAATGTAGAGTACCAAAACTTGGTCTCTGTCACAGACTAACATTGTTTATCCATGTAGCAATACTCTGACAAACTTATCTATCACTCTGAAAGACTTTGAACTCTGAAACTTTGGATTCAGGCTCTCTAAACATATGCCAACAACACTTTAAAACTGCAGAAGGAAATATGTTATATCATAAATATGTGGACCAAAACAACTGTAGCTCTGTACACTGAGTGTATCATTCTGATACTTAGCCAATTTTCACTACATCTTCTTTCGGATGAAATTTTTTTTTTGTAGGTGACTTTATGAGGATAGGAACATCCAGTGGGGTATTACTATAACCTCACAACTCAATTTTGGTCTCTAAACTTTGTTTCCATTAATGACAACACTTCTTGACTGTCATGCTTATTAGTATACCAGCAGTGTCTCTATCAATTATATCTCCAACAATCCACTATTCAAAAAGAAAATAAGTAATTTGTTTTTTACAATAATGAGACAATATTTTGTATTGTCAGAGTTTTCATTGAGTTATTCATTTCCTTTCATAGTTTTTGATTGGAATTTATTTATTTATCTAATATTTCTATTAGATCCTCTTCTTACCTCTACCCCACACCCATCCAATCCATTTCCATTGGTGAATCCATAGCCTTTGTGTGTCTCCATTTCCATTTGGTTTTCCCTCAAAATCTCCAACAACCCACCTCCTTTTTTCTAATTTGAAAACTTTATTTCATCTTCTTTCATTTCTATTAATCCTCCATTGTGTCATTTGTCATTTTATTATCTTTTCCATCACCCCTTTGTGAATGCAAGTCATTGTTTTCCATCTTTGAGAGTTGTGAGCCATCCCCATATCAAAATATTACCTAAGTGCTTTATACATCTAGTTTCCCATTGTTATATTTGATGCAGAGGCATCCACACTAAAACCTTGACATACAGCATGTATGTCCGCAACCCTTCATCATCATCATCATATTTTCTCTGCCGACCGATATCCTCCTGCAGACAAACCTTCGACCCTTCACCTGTCAGCAGCATCATCATATCCGGCTATCGGCAGCATCATCACATTCGGCAAGTGCAAACATCCTCCTGATGTTCACTGTTCATCTTACCGCCAACCTCTATCTGCAGCATCATGATCATCATATTTCCCTTAACACTGTCATCATCATCATATTTTCTCTGCCGACCGATATCCTCCTGCAGACAAACCTTCGACCCTTCGCCTGTCAGCAGCATCATCATATCCGGCTATCGGCAGCATCATCACATTCGGCAAGCGCAAACATCCTCCTGATGTTCACTGTTCATCTTACCGCCAACCTCTATCTGCAGCATCATGATGTTCGACATCATCTTCATTAGCAGGATATAAAATATCCGGTTCCTCCCATATATCCTGATGACGACACTCTCATGCACCTTTCCTTCGATGCTTACGTCACCCTGATATCCTGATGACGATTATCCTGATGACGATGATGTCACATGCAGCTCCTCCAATATCCTGCTGTCCCGATATCCTGATGACGATTATCCTGATGACGATGACGTCACATGCAGTTCCTTCAATATCCTGCTGTCAGCCAAACTTAACATTATCGGCCGCGATGGTTTTATCAACCCGATCTTCTACCTTATGCCGATACGCTCCTCCTCGGCAACACCTGATGATGATCACCCTGAAACGCATTCACCTTATGCAAACGATTTCATCATGCTCACCTCCATCTACTCGGATGACGCCCGAAGTAACTGCAGGATATACACAGAAATATCCTGATGATGCCGTTGCGATGGATTTTCCAACCTTAGCAAATTTTCACCATTCTGATCCGCCGAACCTCCTGAGGTGACCCGATCCGTCTCCTGGACAACTTTCCAGACTCGAACTACCAGCACGACCTAGCACATACCCATGCTAGGGTTCTCAACACCTCTCGACTGCGATCCTGCAAACATGCACATGAACAAACAGAAAATGCAAACTAAACCCTAAGCTATTATACATGGCCATTCCACCGATTCGACGAATCAACCGGTGGAATGGATCAGCGAATCCATGTAACCACCAAAACAGCAAATCGATTACACAATGGAATTCAAAACAGAGAATGGACACAAACAGGATCTCTCTATTGATTTCAAAAGATGCAAATACAATACTCAGTCTCACTCTCTGTCTCACTCTCTACAAAGTCTGATCGATGATCTGCAATACTGCCTAAAACCAACCGATCCTCATGCATAAATAGGAACTGCTTGCGAGTACTACCACTTGATTCCAAGCGGCTGGGAGCTTCCAAGCGGCTGGGAGGATCCAACCGAACTAACAACCTAAACAGCTGTCCAAACAAACTATCTAAAAATAGTAAAGTATGGTCAACATGACCTTATTACATGCATTGGTCTTATCAGACCTTCTTGGAAACATTAACCAGACCTATAACAAACTAACTACCTCATGGAGGCCAGCTGTCAGGTAGGTGCTCCTGCACCATACTCCCCAACAGAAAAGAACTCATGTCCCATGAGTTAGGTTGTGGAAGTCCTCCACCTTTACACTTTGCCTTTGCAGTGTCTTGACCTGTTCCAGCTTTGTCCTCTGTTGGCTCTCGGCTACTCCAAGATTTCTGAACTGTAACTTGTTTTCTTGCAAGTAAATCCTCATGCCTGTCAATGTAGGCCCTTCTCTCACATACCGTGTGTTTGTCAGGTTGTCTTACTAGAACCTCTGTCTGAACTGCCTCTTGAACTTCTGCAATGTTCAACTCTGTCTTTCTTTCAACCTTTATAGGACAAACAATAGTCCCAACTATGACAACATCCTTGTCATTCCTCTCAACTGGTTGCTGTTTGCAAACCTGTTTCTGAACCTGCTGCTGACCTCTGTCAGTCAAAACTGAAACTGTCTTCAAACTGTTGTCCTTAACAACTTCTTTCCCTGCAATGTCCTCAACTGCCTTTATGCCTACTGCTATAGGCTTTTGCACAAATTCCTTCTTTCCCACTAAAATGATTTTGGCTGCCCCCTGTGCTGCAGCATCTTCCTGCAATGGCATCAACATAATAGTCTTCCCATCTTTCTTGATGGTGTAGGTATTAGCATACCCATCATACAGTACCCTCCTATCAAATTGCCATGGCCTACCCAATAGTAGGTGACAACATTCCATGGGTAAAATGTCACACAAAACTCTATCATGATATGCTCCAATCTGAAAATCCACATATGCCTATTCATAGACAAAAAGTGATTGACTATCACTCA
Organism: Cunninghamia lanceolata; assembly: GCA_027924645.1. Lineage (NCBI taxonomy): Eukaryota > Viridiplantae > Streptophyta > Pinopsida > Cupressales > Cupressaceae > Cunninghamia > Cunninghamia lanceolata. The sequence goes on along the minus strand of BSBN01000490.1, from coordinate 3,790,698 downwards.
CCCAAGATGCCTTGTAAGGGTGTTGGTGTGGAATCCTTTCGAAATTCAGTTTATCCACCATTTCCTAAGATACCATGTTGTCTGTTGAACCAGTATCAATGACAACCTTACATACTTTACCTTTGCTCTTGCATGTGGTCTTGAAAAGAGCTCTTCTTTGCATCATATCCTTTGATGCCTGCAAACTAATTCCCCTTAGCATCAATGCTTCTCCCTCCTCAGGATATCCATAACCGTCAGGAGCCCTATCTCCTTGATAAGTGTTTGAACTCTGCACACTTTGCTCTACTTTCTCTTCTTGCACAAGTTGTACTCTCTTGTCATTCGTTCTATCATTTCTGGATGATGAACCTTTGCTTTCTGGACATTTGAAAAATGGATGACCAAACTCACCACAGGTGTAACACTTTCCTGAAAATGTAGTAGAACCTTTACCACTTCCAAATCTGCCTCTATTACCTTTCCATCCACCTCTGAAATCAGACTGTCCCTGTCCTTTACCAGTGTCTTCTTGACCCTCATTGGTTTGCCTTGTTGTAGGGGCTAATCCTCTTCCCCTCATATTGTTTCCTCTTCCTCTCATGGACTTATCTTGTCTCCTATTCATCTTTTCTTCAATCCTGATTGCCATTTGGTAACAATCCTCCACACTCTTAGGGTTAGCTAAAACTAACTCATCCTGTATGTTCAATCTTAAGCTAGCCAAGTACCTAGCCACCTTTTCTACCTCATTCTCATGATGACCAGATCTCATACTCAACTTATATAAAACTCCTCAGTATATGCCTTCACATCCATTTCCTTCTGCGTTAAAAATTGTAGCTTCTTAAACATCTGAATTTCATAATCCTTGGGCAAGAATTTACCTTTGATCCTTGCTACCATTTTATCCCATGAAGTGATCTTTGACCTTCCTTGTTTCCTTCTCTCGGATTGTACATAATCCCACCATACCAAAGCATGACCTCCTAACTTGGTCTTTGCAATCTTTACCTTCTGATCCTCAGCAACATCTTCACATTCAAAGTGATTATCAAGTGCAGCAATCCAATCCAGTAACTCATCTTCATTCAAACTTCCATTATACTTGGAAACATCAACCTTTACCTTAGGTTTATCACTCTACACTGCCTTTAACAGTTTTGCAAATCTCTGGTCTTCAGCATCCAGACCTTCAGCTACCTCTTCATACTCTTCAACAGCATCTTCATCTTCTTCTGATTCATTGTCGTCCACTTCCCTCTTTTTGTTCTTCTCCAAGGCTACAAGCCTGGCTTGAAGTGCTTCAGCAAGCTCCTTCATCTTACTCATCTCTCTGGCATGTTTTTCCTTCATCTCCTGCAACTCCCTTGCAGTACCATTACCTTTCGGAGGCATTTTGTCAACCTCTCACTCCTCTACCTCTGTCTTTTTAGTGACAGAATCAACACACAACAGCCCAGACCTTTTGCTGAGCTCTGATACCACTATGATGCAGAGGCATCCACACTAAAACCTTGACATACAGCATGTATGTCCGCAACCCTTCATCATCATCATCATCATCATCATATTTTCTCTGCCGACTGATATCCTCCTGCAGACAAACCTTCGACCCTTCGCCTGTCAGCAGCATCATCATATCCGGCTATCGGCAGCATCATCACATTCGGCAAGCGCAAACATCCTCCTGATGTTCACTGTTCATCTTACCGCCAACCTCTATCTGCAGCATCATGATGTTCGACATCATCTTCATCAGCAGGATATAAAATATCCGGTTCCTCCCATATATCCTGATGACGACACTCTCATGCACCTTTCCTTCGATGCTTACGTCACCCTGATATCCTGATGACGATTATCCTGATGACGATGACGTCACATGCAGCTCCTCCAATATCCTGCTGTCCCGATATCCTGATGACGATTATCCTGATGATGATGACGTCACATGCAGTTCCTTCAATATCCTGCTGTCGGCCAAACTTAACATTATCGGCCGCGATGGTTTTATCAACCCGATCTTCTACCTTATGCCGATACGCTCCTCCTCGGCAACACCTGATGATGATCACCCCGAGACGCATTCACCTTATGCAAACGATTTCATCATGCTCACCTCCATCTACTCGGATGACGCCCGAAGTAACTGCAGGATATACACAGAAATATCCTAATGATGCCGTTGCGATAGATTTTCCAACCTTAGCGAATTTTCACCATTCCGATCCGCCGAACCTCCTGAGGTGACCCGATCCATCTCCTAGACAACTTTCCAGACTCGAACTACCAGCACGACCTAGCACATACCCATGCTAGGGTTCTCAACACCTCTCGACTGCGATCCTGTAAACATGCACATGAACAAACAGAAAATGCAAACTAAACCCTAAGCTATTATACATGGCCATTCCACCGATTCGACGAATCAACCGGTGGAATGGATCAGCGAATCCATGTAACCACCAAAACAGCAAATCGATTACACAATGGAATTCAAAATAGAGAATGGACACAAACAGGATCTCTTTATTGATTTCAAAAGATGCAAATACAATACTCAGTCTCACTCTCTGTCTCACTCTCTGCAAAGTCTGATTGATGATCTGCAATACTGCCTAAAACCAACCGATCCTCATGCATAAATAGGAACTGCTTGCGAGTACTACCACTCGATTCCAAGCGGCTGGGAGCTTCCAAGCAGCTGGGAGGATCCAACCGAACTAACAACCTAAATAGCTGTCCAAACAAACTATCTAAAAATAGTAAAGTATGGTCAACATGACCTTATTACATGCATTGGTCTTATCAGACCTTCTTGGAAACATTAACCAGACCTATAACAAACTAACTGCCTCATGGAGGCCAGCTGTCAGGTAGGTGCTCCTGCACCAATATTAGTCCTCTTTTAAGTCCTTTTGATGGGTGTTTTTGCACACTACTCAACTTAGATAAAATATTGAACATTCTATCTCTACTAAAGGAATCAAATCCTAAAGAATAGAAAATGATTACCCCAAGGTCTTTGTAGCTAGGTCTTGGCCTTACACAATAACTCAATAGTTGGATGGAATGTTGTTTACACAAAGGGACTTATAGAAAATGTTTATTAGAATCTGATAACAGGGTTAGATCTAGAAATAACAAGATCTGGTTTTACTTTCTAACCCATAAATGTTTCCTAGAACTGCAAATCTAAAAATGACATATGGCTGGAAATAATATTAACCATCTAATCTTCAATTTTGTGATGCTCTTCCTAAATTTAATCCTAAAATTAACCACTTGGATTTAAAAAATATCAAAAGATAGGGTAAGAAAGGGAAGGGTTTCAAAAAATTCTAATTATGAACTTCTATTGTCATGACATGAAGCATAAGTAGATATATCCTCAATAAAACTAATCTTTACTTAACCAGAAATTTCACAATGCTACAAAGATAGTGCAATCTTCAATATGAAATTATTTTCAAATCATAAAAGAATCTATGTCAAACACCTAATTTTTGGCATCAAATACTTATCACCTTCATGCATAGACAATATAAAATCCAACTAAGTGATTGGGAACGATGAAGAAAAATTTACATTGATACTAAAATTTTGATAGATATCAACAACTTCCAACCAACCAACCAACCCCTATACAAAGAGAAGTGATTGCATTTTATAGAAGAATGAAACATACTTAGAAAATAAATGGCTAATATTACTTTACAATGAAGGACTTAGATTATAAAACATTAATTTTTGGAGTCCAAAATAATCCCCATTGTCCATTTCTAACTAACCTAAGATCTAATGGTTAGAAAAATATTCTAAGTCTCAAGGTAGGTTAGCCTTACTCAACAACATTTTATAAGAATACATTTATAAAAGGTGGCAAAAATTTCTATGGAAAACATCCAATTTCAAAAGTCATTTTTGCAAATAATAAATGTGGCACAATCCAATGGGAAACTAACATCTTCAACAAATTACTTGTTTCTTTTATGCCTCTCTAAATTTTATCTTCTGTGCTCTACACATCACCCTGCAAGACCAAAATAATTATTAGATTCTTAAACTTGTAAGTTCAATTTAAATTTTAAATAGTTTACTGCATGTTGCAAAAAATGACATACAATTGGACATCACATTACTAGTTTAAAACTCTTCTAGTTCAAAGAGAATTTAGCATAAACGAAACTCTAGGCTAAATCCTTTGTAAAATATCATTTGCAAAAAAATGACATGGAATAGGATATCACATCTTAACATAAAACATCCTACAGTAAGATAAAATTCAGCAAAAACCAAACTTTTAAACTAAATCTTTTGTAAAATATTGTTTGATGAAACTTGATATGGAACTAGATATCACTTCATCAATTTAGAACATCCTGCAATAAGAGAGTTTTGTAGAAACCAAACTTTAAGCTAAACTCTTTGTAAAATATTGTTTATGGAAACATAATATAGAATTGGAGATAATATCTCAACTTAAAATACCCTGTAGTCCAAGAAAATTTTGCAAGCAAATCATGCTCATTTCTCAACCTTATGAACAAACACACTCACTCAAGTATAATGTGAGATCAAAGAGGGGTACCAGATTTCATATTTTCTATTGCAATGTTTGGTTAGTGATTAAAAGTCTACATCTTCATTTTCACCTTTTGCTCTTTTATTTCACAGTTTTGAAGTTTTGAAATTTTCTGGTAAAATATAACAAGATGGGAAGTGAAAGAGTTGATTTTAAATTTCCTTTTGTCTAGGGAAATTCTACAAAATTATTTTATTTAGAAATTTTACTAAGTGCATCACTTTAAATGTTTTCTTCAAAATGAACAAGATACAGGAAAACTAATGAGTTCTAGATGTCATCTAAAAATTATAAGTTTCAGTTCTAGACTAAAATTTTGAAATCTTCAATGTTTTAGGAATGAATTTATAACAGAGAATGTGGGGCAATCTAGACATGCATATACAGTTGATACCTCACTTTCACATGAAAATCTCACAATTAATTTTTAATGTTTTCACTAAGTCTTTAGATTTTATAGCTAAAGTTATGAATGCGGGAATCTACCACATAGATCATTGAAGTCTAGGAAATTTGGTCCTAGACTACACTTCTACAACTTACTAACTCTTATAAGATTTACAACAATCTTCTTAAAATGTGAGAAAATCAAAGAGGACTGGATGTCAAATTTAGATTTTAAAGTTCTAGTCTCCTCTAGAAATCTTGCAACCTTTTGAATCTTGTAACTGAACCTCTTGCGAAGAATATGAAGTGATCCAAATATGAATATAACATTATAAATTCCACTTCCACACCAAAATCCCATAGATAATTATTTAGTATTCTTGCTAAGTTTTGAGTTTTCTGGGGATTTTCCACACTTCTAGATGTGATTGTTGAAGGTTAAGCATTCCACTCCTAGACCCCATTTCTGCAACTTATCAACCTTTTGGGATTTTCAATATATTTTTTTATCAAACCAACTAAATGGAGATGTAGAGAAATCAAGGAAGATTGGATATCAAATTTTGAATTAAAAAGTTCCAGGCTCCTCAAAAAATCTTGCAAAACCAAACTTTGTAAATTTAACACAACTTTCAAATTTCTTAGGTTTTCTAGAAATTCAACCTAGGGCAAGACATTTAACACTTAGCACTTTTAAAACTAGGGCATCATTTTACTCACAAAAGAAAACTTATAAAAAGTATAAGGAGATCTGGATGCATAAAATAAACCCAAAATATCTTGTACCAACATGGAATTTTATAAACTAATATTTAAAAGAATTTTAAACATTAAAACACCTTGTGGGAAATCTAAAGATGATAGGAGGTTTAATAGAAGAAGAAAAATGATACATCCAATACCACATCAAGATTTAAGAAACATTTATACAAGCCATTTTAACACTTACAAAAAGACTTTTGTAGAAAAAACCAAGTGAATAAGATAATTGACCAAGCAACATGACATCTAGTAGTAAGTCAAATATTCATAATTTAGCAAAAAGGAAAGAAACTTAAGATTTTACAAAGTAAAATGCACTCAACCTTTTGCAAATAATCTAGGTACTTAATGAATTAATCCATATCCATTCAAAACATAGAATACACTTCACTTTGACACAAAGGGAAGGAGGAAGAAGCAAACCAAACAAAAAAATTAAACCTAAGAAAAAACAAAAGAGGGGGTCCATATTTTTCCAAAAGCAAAATGGGGCATGTGTATAGGGAAAAACAAATGGAAACTCTAATGGGGAAATACTCTTGAGCATTTCAAAGATAAAAGAAAGAACTCAAAATATTTGGTTATACCCACATATTAGGCCAGAAAAACATAAACATGAGATCAAGGAAAACAAAACCAATGCTAGCACAACCTTACATGTTCCGAAGACCCAAGTGTGTGCATATGTATACATTTCCCTCATTTGGGTAATTACGGTCATCTAAGTTCTCCAACATTAAGATACATAGATGAGTCCCATCTTTTGAACTACCTAGACATTGCCTCAATGCCAGTCAAGAATCCATAACCTCGATGAGGTTGTCTCTATGATCCCACTCAAGATATATCTCTACTGCTAGTTAGTCATTCATAGCCTTGGTAAAGGTAATTAAATCAACTTGCTAGTTGAGTTCTTTTGATATTATTTTCTTTTTTGTTCTTTTTCTTTTATCTTTTTTTTTTAATATTTTCTTTTCAAATCCATTTATAAAAATATCTCAACTCACAAGAAATGAAGCTTGTTTCTAGATTAGGAGTCATAGTGGTGGCAAAGATGGGACCTTTAGATTTTTTACTTAATGAAAGATTACAAAGACAAACTTAACTACTTAAGGATTCTTAAGATGTGTAAATGTATAAGATCTTAAAACACTTCAAACAATACCAAACAATTGATTCATCTTCCAAGAACAAGTATCATGTTATCTAACACTAACAATGGAGTTTATAAAAGAACTAAATTATAACTAACTTTTCTAAGAGGAATATTAGGAAGCGTTATCTAGAAAATCTCACTGCAGGTACCTACAACAGTCCTTTATTCAATTTTTTTTAGCAAAACAGTAACCTCAAGACTAAGCAAAACAAAACCAAACAAATAACAAATAGAATAGAAAGAAAACTAGAAATAAAGAAAAACTAAACAAACTACCTGACTAACTAACACTTATGTACAAAGGCTTAGGACAACGAGTATCAAAACTCTCTCCTTGTTTATTTCTCATTGTATGTCAGAGTAATAGACTACCTGTCAAAGTCTTAAGTCTAGCAAACTTATCTTTGTATTATGAAAAGTATGTAATAGGAAAACTAAGCTCATATTCAAGATACAAGTCATGTAAATTCAACAATTGAGGCAATTCATAATATCCATGATCAATCTAAATGCACGTCTTCTTACCCCAATCTCCATTATCAAAATGATAAGCACCATAACTCAATAAAGAAATGGAAGATACAACCTAGTTTGAAGTACCATTGGCTAAAAATGTAAGTTCGCCACTTGTTTGTTTGTCATCCAATACTCTCTCACCTTCAGGAGGTCTCAACTCATGGTGTATCATCCCTCGTGCATCAAGTACATGCAAATCATAATCAAATTCATTCATTAGTGAACCATTGCATCATTTAGAGGTAGGTAAATCAATAATATCAATACAAGATTCAACATTTTGTTGGCAAGAGACACTATATGGATTCATGGTTGTTGTCATTGATGGCAACAAAGGTCATCCCACATATCCGCAAGTCATAATGTGTCTCTACCAGAAGTCAGAATAAAGATTGTTGTGGTCCGGTGAACAAGAACAGAGCATGTGGCAAGGTCTAACAGATTGATCCGGATCTCTCAGAGGAAGTGCCTTGGTGCAGTGCGGATTTGGGGAAGTCAAGAGGACTACCTTGAGTGGTATATTCCAAGGATTTAGCCTCCGGTGATGGACAAGGAGAAAGATATGAATAGTTGAGTACCGGATTCCTGAGAGACAGTGAAAACAGAGGAAGAACTGACTGACAGAGTATCAGACTACTTTCCGGATGTGTTACTATTGATGATAGAGGTTGTGAAGGCATGAATCATGTTTGGCCGACATGATTAATGATATCTACAAGTATATGCTTGATCCGCATTGCTTGGTGAGGAAGGATTCAGCCGACAGAACAAAAGTTTGTAAGAAACTAGACTGTTCCGGATGCCGACTAGAAAGGTGATGAAATTACTTGTGCGGATATATATAGAGGATGGATTTAGTTGTGAAGTGTGTGATGGTGTGAAGAGATATGCGAATAAGTCCAGAACAGAGCAGAAGTAGCAAAAAGGATCCGGTATGTGAAAGATAGCAGAATAAAGAACAGAGGAAAGATGAAGTGCAGCAGATCAGTGTACTGAGCCTAACCGGAACTGAACTCCAGCATATGCAGATGCTTCCAATCAGTTCAAGACTGTGATTCTTATCACTTTGTAGACAGTGTGTCTTCTTGTAGGCAGTGGGCCTCTTGTGAGCAGTGTGCTCGGGCAGTGAGCCCTAATTGGCAAGTGCCATTTTTTGTAATCTCCTATTCTTCTAACAGAGAATAATTTTGGGTTAATCACCCCGTGGTTTTCTCCCTTAACAGGGTTTCCACGTCAAAAATACTGTGTTATGTGTTTCTTATTTCATGTTAATGTTTTAGTGTTTGATTCAATGCTGCATCAATTAATAAGAAAGTTCAATAAGGGAAATAATTAGGATAACTGATTCACCCCCCCTCTCAGTTATCAACAATTGGTATCAGAGCTAAGTTCCTCCTAATAGAGCCTAACAGCTTGAGGAAGATCTGGGAGTTCAAATGGATGCATATGGTTTAAGGGAGCAACTCAAGACTGCTCTTGAGGATCTTGAACAGTCAAACTCTGAAGTCAGTGAATTAAAGGAAAGACTCAAACAGGCTGATGAATTCATGAGAGAATTAAAAGACAAATTAAGTCTCTCTATGAAAAAGAGAAAGGAGCTGCTCCAACAGTTGGCAAGACAAAGTGAAGAAAGCAATACAAATGAAGAATTGACTGAGCAAACCAAGTTATGTGAAAAGTTATCAAAAGAAGTCATTATGTTAAGACATGAAATGGAATCAGGAACTATAAAGTTTACTCAAGAGATTGAAGAAAAAAGAAAGGCTGAAGACAATCTAAGACAATCTCTTAAAGAAAAATCAGAAGAATGCCACCAGATGGACAGGATTATCAGACATCTTGAATCTGATCTTGAAGATGCCAAAGATAATGAAGAAAAACTTGAGGATCAAATTGCCTCTCTCAAAAGAGACCTTCAAACAGCAAATGAATATAAAGAGAAATTCAAGATAAGTTCTGCTCAACTTGAAGTTCTTCTTGGAAGTCAAAAGAGGATAGATGACAAGTATGGTTTGGGATATGAGAAAGGAGAAAGCTCCGGATCCGGTCAGAAGAATCTTGGATCAGAAAATCCAAGGAGCAGGCCTAGAAGACCTCCGGTAAGACAGCCAAATGCTCAAAGATATACATCCTTCAATGGATACTGCCACAGCTGCAACCACTTCGGTCACAAAGCTAATCAGTGCAGAATGAGAATGAATCAGATTAATTCATCCTTCTCCGGACAGTGCTTCAACTGCAAAAGGTATGGACACAAATCCCATGAATGCAGAATTATGCAAGTAAACAAATCATTCAAAGGTAGATGCTTTACATGCAATAGAGTAGGTCATATGGCTAATCAATGCAGATCAAGAGGATATCAGTCAAATATGCAAAGAAATGTTATTTGCCAAATCTGCAATAGGTCCGGTCATAATGCTAAAGTCTGCAGAAATAAGTATCAGGACAAAAGAGGTCCAGTGTATAATCAGAATCAAGACAAGGGTAAACAAAAGATGAATGCGGATGAAGTTAGGAATCAGATGAGCAAGATTTGGGTGAAGAAAAGTTCAGAGAATGTAGAGGTTGGATCCGTACCAGACTCTGGTGCTGATATTTCTTCCGGAAACTAAAAAGTGAGCTCAGGCTCAGGGGGAGACTCAAAGAAAATCTTGTTCCCCCAGCCAAACAAGTGGTGCCGAATGTGGCACAAGATGCGGATTAAAGGGTTTGCAGATATGAGTCTTGAGATGCTTCAGTCAAGTTTTTAGAGGTCCGCATGGAGTCATGAAGAAGCTGTGATCGATCAAATAAGACATGTTCAGGGAGATGCTCCGGTATGATAAAGGATTACAAAAAGGTCCGGAGAGATCCGGAAGTGCACTATCTTGTTCTGTGGATTGGACAGAGTGTTTGGGATGTTCTTGTAATATGTTACCTCGATTTATTCATGATTGAAAGATCCGGATGATATCCACAGATCAGGACTAATCTGGGATATTCCAAGCTATCCAGACAAGGCAAACCGGAATGATGTAGGTGAAGCATTTATTGTAGACAGATATTAGGGTTCGCGGAGCAATTTAAGGGATTTCTCAAAAGTCATTTGCACATTCTGCACTCAAGAAGAAGCGAAAAGTGGAGCTCTGCAACAAGGTTCATCAAGCACACCAAGGATCTCCTGCCGAAGTTATTGCATAAAGAAATCAATCCAACCACTCCGTGCAAACCGAAGGCGCATAAGGTATTCTCCGTTTTTCATTATCTCACTACAAATCTTTGAAGAATGGCTACTCCAAATATAGTTAAGATCTCTGATAGACCTCGCCCCACATTCAAGAAACATCCTTACAAATCATTGGAGGTAGATCCACTAGGAGCCTTCTCTAGTGTTCCTCACGGAGTTTTACATACTGAAGACATTAGGGTTTACATACATGCAAGCATTGAGGAATTTGGGGAACTCAAATTAAGAGACCTCTATCACAAGCAACTGATAGACAATGCCTTTGAGCTTAAACCAGAGTATAAGGATATCCAGAAGAAACAATTTGAGCAATTTATTCATTTCCCCTGCTTTGAAGAAGACGAAAGGGTCCGGTATGTACTGAGCAGGATGCATGACAACTTTCTATGGCTGGATAGACCCTGCAAGATCACAAAAGAGGCAATTAGAGCAATAACTGGTCTGTACTCTTCCAGAGGGATACCTATCCTCAAATCTGTCAAGAACAACATTGTAACTGAGGCCACCGGATCAAAATTTGATAAGAGGGCAATGACCATTGAAGATATTTCGGATCCGGATATCAAATATGCATCCATGATAATAGGATACAAGATCTATCACTCCAGCAGGGAGAATTCTGTATCCGGAACTGCAGTATACACTGCCTATGAAATGCTAAGAAAGAATGCAGAATATGATCTCTGCGAACTACTGCTAAGCCAATTAATGGAAAATATACAGAAAATCAAGAAGGATAAGAAGAATTCCTTTAAGTATGGTACTCTTATTGTATGTCTATTCTTCTACTTCATGAATGAGCTACCCGGATCAAGTGGATGGGTATGGCAGATTGACAAACCTGTTGCAGTCCAGATAAGAGACTATTTGCATGGACTTGGGGATGCAAAAGCGAGAAATACAGCTCTATGGGGATACTTCAAAAACTTTCAGAGCATGATGCAAGCAAGAGAGAGAATTCCCCAGTCTCTTGTTGAAAAATACAAGGACTCAGTGTGCTTTATGGTTGACACTGATCAGTGCCTAATGGAGGCAGTGGAGCCAAGGACTGTCTGGATCATGCCCATGGGGTATGAAGTGGATGAACAGATAGTGGAGCTGCATGTTCAACACATGCTAAGTCAGCCCAAAGATCCTAAGGCAGAAAGGTTTGGAACCTTTGAGGAGCTGAGTGTAAAAATACATGTAGAACTCAGGGAACCTGAGATTAAAAGAAAGGTGAGAAAAGAAGTAGAGCACATTGCTCAAGGCCTAGGCATCTCAAAAGAGGCACTTGATGCCAGCCGGGAAAAGAGGAGGAAGGCTGAGGAAGAAGAGAAAAGTAAAGAAAGTGCTCCGGTTGAAGCTCCCACCCGGACCAGATCATCAAAGAGATCTGCACCTCCCTCAACCAAAAGTTCAAAACCGGAAGCCCAGGCATCCGGTAAGAGATCCAAGACAAAAGCCACAAGGGCTTATGGAAGCCAAAAGGATGAAGAGGAAACAGAGTCAGATGAGGGAGTAAAAGAAATAAAGAAACAGAAGAAGAAAGGATCCGGTAAACCCTCCACAGGCCAAGACAAGGATGAAATGGCGGAGGTATCTGTTGAAAAGCCCACTCTGTCTCTAGAGAATGTAATCAAGTCGGTCACGGTGGATGGAAACCTTCAACCAATGACTGAATCTTATGATGACTTCAGTGAGGCTGACCAAAAGACTCTTCAGGAAGCCACAGTCAAATATCTGAACATATACAATAAGGCTTTCATTGAGATCATATCTCTTATTCCTAAAAGCCTAGAAAAGGAATTAGAAGTAAGAAAGAACAATGCTCATGCCAAAGATCTTGAGATCCGGGAGCAGATAGCTATTCAGCTATATCCTCAAATTGATCCCAAGACAATGAACATAATCTTCAAGGACTGCAAAGATGAGTTCAGAAGTAAAGCCAGGATGAATCAACTCATGCTTGGTGAGACTGACAAAGTGGCCCAAGAAACAGAAGAGATCCTCCGGAAGGCCTTCAAAAGGTTCAATCTTCCTGTTGTAGAGGACTTAGGTACAGAAACAACTGAGGACTTGGGACCCTCTGCTCCAGAAGAAGTGGCCTATGAACAAGCTAGCATCTCTCCTCCGGTTTCCCCTACAGTCTCCGGATCCAAAGAAGAAGAGCAATTATAGGAGAAGGAAGCAGTGGTGAAAGACAAAGAGGTTGACAGTTCCAAGACTGCAGAAGAAAAGAAACATCTGTCTCCGGCAAGAGACACTACACAAACTGTTCAACAATTTTTGAGCAAAGAAACTTTAGAGATTGATGAACCGGAGCTTCTAAAAGGCCCATTCGACTTTGACTCTCTCTCTCCGGTACAAACAATGAAGATAGCTTCATTTGCAAATGCCAAGGCAAATGAAAAACTCCTGAAGTCTCATATGGAAGACTGTGAGTTGATAGAGGCTGCTTCCGGAGTACTTGTAAAGATTATGCCATCAATCCAGATAGATCCGACAGCCTCCACTTCCGGTAATCTAAAAACCTTAGTCAGCAGTGTTGATACACATTTTGATTCTCTAGAAAAATCAGCTGAAGAAAAGGTCCGGAAGGAATTTTTGGATAAGAGATTTTCAGAAATATTAGAATTAATCTCTAAAGATAGGAAGATTGTAAGCATTGGAATAAAGAGCTTAGAGAATGCTCTTAAGGATGGCGGTGACATCTACAAATTTTGTATATCCTGGTCAAAGGCAACAGCAGCAATTGATAAGAAAATAAAAGAGGAACAGGACAAGCTACAAAGCTTATCTCAAAGTTTTGATCCTCTCTCTTCCTCCATAATAAATCAAGAATGTCAGACTATTGCAGTCTTGAATGAAATAAAGAATCTTGAGAAGGAAAGGAAGAATATCACTAACCGGATGGGAGAACTTAGAAGGATTATAATCCCTAAGTTGGAAACTATGCATGAGGCCATTAGTGATGCTCAGACCACCGCCCAAACAAAAGATCCGACAGATCTCAAGCGGGCAGAAGCTTTTGCATTTTTGTTGAGTGGTCACATTTCAATTTTGGATAGAATGAAGCAAAGTTGGGCTACAGAAATGATCCAATTGCAGACATCCTTTGCAGACATTCTTCAGTATATGTGAGTATGTAAATATGCGGCTATGTATAGAAAATTTTTGAAAATTTTGGTGTGCGGACCTTACCCTTTGCCATTGATGTCAAAGGGGGAGTGAGGAGCAGTGAAAAATGAGGAATCCAACTAAGGGGGAGTTCCAGAAATTGTATATAAAGACAGAGCATCAGCAAAGGGGGAGCATAGTGAAAACACTTAGTCATTTTTCACTAAGTGTTGCCATCAATGCCAAAGGGGGAGATTGTTGGCAAGAGACACTATATGGATTCATGGTTGTTGTCATTGATGGCAACAAAGGTCATCCCACATATCCGCAAGTCATAATGTGTCTCTACCGGAAGTCAGAATAAAGATTGTTGTGGTCCGGTGAACAAGAACAGAGCATGTGGCAAGGTCTGACAGATTGATCCGGATCTCTCAGAGGAAGTGTCTTGGTGCAGTACGGATTTGGGGAAGTCAAGAGGACTACCTTGAGTGGTATATTCCAAGGATTTAGCCTTCGGTGATGGACAAGGAGAAAGATATGAATAGTTGAGTACCGGATTCCTGAGAGACAGTGAAAACAGAGGAAGAATTGACTGACAGAGTATCAGACTACTTTCCGGATGTGTTACTATTGATGATAGAGGTTGTGAAGGCATGAATCATGTTTGGCCAACATGATTAATGCTATCTACAAGTATATGCTTGATCCGCATTGCTTGCTGAGGAAGGATTCAGCCGACAGAACAAAAGTTTGTAAGAAACTAGACTGTTCCGGATGCCGACTAGAAAGGTGATGAAATTACTTGTGCGGATATATATAGAGGATGGATTTAGTTGTGAAGTGTGTGATGGTGTGAAGAGATATGCGAATAAGTCCAGAACAGAGCAGAAGTAGCAAAAAGGATCCGGTATGTGAAAGATAGCAGAATAAAGAACAGAGGAAAGATGAAGTGCAGCAGATCAGTGTACTGAGCCTAACTGGAACTGAACTCCAGCATATGCAGATGCTTCCAATCAGTTCAAGACTGTGATTCTTATCACTTTGTAGACAGTGTGTCTTCTTGTAGGCAGTGGGCCTCTTGTGAGCAGTGTGCTCGGGCAGTGAGCCCTAATTGGCAAGTGCCATTTTTTGTAATCTCCTATTCTTCTAACAGAGAATAATTTTGGGTTAATCACCCCGTGGTTTTCTCCCTTAACAGGGTTTCCACGTCAAAAATACTATGTTATGTGTTTCTTATTTCATGTTAATGTTTTAGTGTTTGATTCAATGCTGCATCAATTAATAAGAAAGTTCAATAAGGGAAATAATTAGGATAACTGATTCACCCCCCCCTCTCAGTTATCAACACATTTTTGGTCTCTAAAACATAAAATATTTCATCCTTTTTCAAATCATCATGTGTATCAATAGGATTGGAATCATTAAAATATGATAAACACAAAATTTCTCTGTTAAAATCAGTCAAATGCAATGAAGAAACATCATCAAAATCACATAATAACTTCCTTTTTTTTATCTTGTTACTCATGTTGGAGTGATGTATGAACATGTACAACAACAATAGAACAATCTAGTCCTTTTTCTTGTGTAACTTGATCTATGTTGTTGATTTCCTTTGTTAGCATTATTTTCTCTTCATTTGATTTAATCAAATCACCTTGTAAATCATTTCACATGCTGCTACAAGTCTAGTATGACTAATTATCATGGGATAATATGCTTCTACAATCATGAATTTGATTCTTTTCCTTTGAAAAATCGGTTTGAAACTCACTTGTTTGATTTGTGAGAAGTTCCTTCTTCACTTTCCATGAGTTTTCTTCACTTGTTGGGATAATATCCTCTTATTTTGGCATAAAATTAGACTTATCTAGTTGTTGTATAAATGTCAATTTTAGTCATTCTTCATCAAAAAAACTTGAGCTAAAGTACCTTTATCCATGCTATCCTCAAAATTAGATGACAAATCAATCATATGCTTAAGCTTTCCTTGCTAATTTTTAGATATAAATTGACTTTCCAACATGCCAAAATCATCATTAAATAGTGTTACACATATAGTTCTTAGGGTTGTCATTGATGTCAACACTATCATGGTGGTGTGATGGTGTTCATGGTTTGATGTCATGTCCCATCCAGCAAGAGAAGAAGAGCAAGAGAGGAAGATACAGTGAGAAGATGAGTAAGAAAAGAAGATACAGTGAGAAGAAGAGCACGAGAAGAAGATACAACTCATGGTTGGATGTCATGTTCCATCCTACAAGAGAAGGGAGAAGATATAGTTCATATTAAGATGGGAATTAGAAGCACAAAGATGATCAAATGTGTCGTTGATGCTACTAATGGCCTGTAGCAAGTTTTCTTCAAGTTCCATGATGATTGCATTATCGGAAGAGTATTTTGCCGATTGATTGTTTGAAGATAGTGTCACTTATGTGAAGATGTTCAGTGTAGGATAATGGAATGCTCTGCATTCCTCCGCATTTGTAGATATGGCCATGTAGTTTTGGAATTGTGTTCAAGCTACAGTGAAGGTGATAATTCCAAGTTTTCAGATCATTTATCCTTCCACTGTGAAAGTTATGCATGATAGAGTACCGTCATGTGTTTTGTTAGAATAAGCTAGTGATGAAGGCTTGATGGAATGCTCCACATTCCTATGCAAATGAATGTTTTCCATTGTGGTTTTGAGGACATGTTTATAGATGTGTATTACATGCCTCCTTGCAATTTCAAGGTTCTTGGAGGTCCGTAGCTTAATTTGTCAAATGACAACATGTTACAGTATGTTCTAGGTGATAGATTATTCTCAGAGTTAATGATTGAAGTTGTGTGGCACAATTCTTTCATGTGCAGTGGAAAAGGTATGTTTGGGGATGTTTTATGAGTCATGTGGACTCATTTAGAAAAGTTTCATGAAGATCTTTCTTGTTTCCAGTACCACATAAGGTTTTCAAATTAATGTGTCTATTATACTTCAAGTCTTCATGTGTTTTCCTTAAATCTGTCCTACTTCCAAATGAGTTGAGTGTGTGGATGTAATTCCTTGGTGCGTGAAGGATATTTTGGACCTAGTTAAGCAAGTGTTGGTGTCTGCAAGGCTTGGATCTTCTGTTGGTGTAATGTGTAGTTTCAATTAGGACCTATCTTCTACATGTTTCATATTGTGTATTGTTTGGCCAACTTGTAAATGTATTTTTCATTTTGTATCTAGTCGACAAACAATGTAATCAATGTAATATCATGTATAAATAGCAAATCAAAGTGAGTGAGGTGAAGTGTGATTCCAATGTGATTGAAAAGTTCACAATTAGATAAAATGAAGAATAAATGCATTGTTGATGTGATGTAGGAGCATCCCAGGTTGCAGAGTAATCTTGCATCAACCAAAAAAAAATTGCATTTTTGCTTTTCTTGCATTTTCAATTCAGTTCAGTCTTTTGCAGTTTCAACATTTTCTACCACATTTTACTACATCTTCATATTAGAGCTTACGAAGCATGACTTAGCATCTACATAGTGTCATCTACATCATATAAAGAGTTTAAGTGATTTGGATTTGTTTCTAGAAAGTTATCGCTATCAGAAGATCATCAGTTTTCATAGAATAGAGCATCAGATAGTCAGTTGAAGGAGAAGGTTTGCGGAGCAGTTCCATGACTTGCAGAGCCTAATGGAACATCATACATGACACATATGGATTAGATAGACCTTCCTTGAGGTCCACACTAAGTTTCATCCATTTGTGGAGCAATACCATATGTTGTAAGCTGACCTACTTGTTTCTACATGCTACATCTTTCATTGGAGTTTGTAACCTCTTGTGGCCAACACAGAGGATTCTTGGAGCTTGAAGATTATATATAGATCTCTTAGATGCATTAGGAAGTCAGTCCTTAGTAAGTAGTTTTAGAATGTGATTTAGAGTTCAAATTTCTTTCAGGAAGGAAATTCAATGCCATATCTTGCATATCTATTGTAGCCTGGAAGTAGGCCTATGAGTCCTTTGATTGTAGCCTACATGTTTCTGGCATATGAGCATTGTAATTCTTTGATATTCTGAATACATGAATCTTCCATTTTATTCTATGCTCGTGTTGTTTCTGTTGTGTTTACTCTACCTTCATGGTTTGGACAGTTCATTCTTTGAACCCTCTGGCCATGACTGGACCAAGTGGTATCAGAGCAAAGTTTTGAATCCTTTGGGAAGAGAAGGCATTCCATAAGATCTTGTGGTGAACCAATTGCTGACCTGAGGCAGTCTACTTGTGTTTGTCAATAGAGCACCAATTGTGAGGCAGTTGCTACCTTGTAGTCGATTGCCAAATTGAGGCAGTTGCACTGAATCTTAGGAAGAAATGCCACCAAGGAGGATGCCTACTATGGCCAATGTTGCTGGAAGAATTGGAGAAATGATTGAGATGATGAGGACAATGAAAGTTAGATTGGATGTTGTAGAATAAGATAGAAGAAGAGTACTAAACCCTAGACATGATGCTGAAAGTGATGATGAAGAATTTCAATCAGCCGACCAAAATGAAGAAGAATCAAATCAGGTGAAGATGTTGAAAGTTATTTCTAAAATTGGTAAGAGACCTAGAGTGGAAGTACTGAACTATACTAGAAATTTGAATATAGAGGAATTGATTGACTGGATAAATGAATTGGAGGAATACTTTGAATATGAAGAAATTGAAGATCTGGAGAAAGTAAGATTTGTGAAGACTAAGTTGAAAGGACATGCTGCTATTTGGTGGAAAGAAGTTCAATTGGATAGAAATAGGAGAGGAAAAGTGAAGATCATATAATGGGATAGGATAGTGATAAAATTGAAAAATAGTTCATACTTGTTGACTATGAGTTGGAATTGTTGAAAAGATTGCAAAACCTAAGGCAAAAGGAGAAATCTGTAAAGGAGTATACTGAGGAATTTCATACGATGATCATAAGGACTGGACATAGTGAAGCAAGCAAGGAGAAAGTGGCAAGATACATAAATGGATTGAGGATGAACATTCAAGAAGAACTAAGTTTGGTTAGGATGACAATAATAGAAGAAGCTTATCAGTTTTCCCTGAAAGTTGAAGATAAGTTGAATAAGAGGCATGACCAAAGGTAGAGAGGTAGAGGAGGTAAATTTTAAAGAGGTAGAACATATTCCAGAGGAGAAAGATCTTATGTGGAACAAAACAACTAAAGTAGTCCATACAATAAGGAAGATAGAGATACCAATTCATACCAGAGAGATGACAAAAGTTTCTACCATAAAGGGAATCATAATTCTTACCACAATGAAGGATATATGAGAGATGAAAGAAGGTTTGACAAAAGATCATTCAAAGGAACTTGTTTTAAGAGTGGAGGTAAAGGACACAGAGCATTTCAATGTCATCAGGGAAGTACAAGCAAGAGAACAAAGAATAGTGCAAGAGTAGCTTATGTGGAGGAGGAACTTGTTGGATCACCTAGTTCAGTTGGAAAACCAGAGAAAGGAGAATCATTAGTCATGAGGAGAGCACTATTTCAAGTAGAGACAACTGAGGAACCACCGCAAAGGAAAAGTTTGTTCTGGACCAGATGCAAATCAAGAGGTAAATTTTGTTAAGTGATCATTGATAGTGGCAATATTAAAAATATGGCCTCAGAGGAGATGGTTACTAAGCTGAACCTAGAGAGATTGAAACACCCTAAGCCCTACAAGATAGCATGGATTCAAGATGAACACAAGGTACTGGTGAGTGAACAATGTTTGGTGAAATTTCATATAGGATATTATAATGATGAAGTATTGTCTGATAGTATGCCAATGGATGTATGTCATATATTGTTGGGAAGACCATGGTAGTATGATAGAAAGGCTATACATGATGGGAGAAAGAATACTTATAATTTATTTCATCAAATGGAAAGAAACATATCTTGATACCTTTGGAAGATGAGCCTAAAAGTGAAGTATGTGGGAATGCTAGAATCTGTTTGGTTGATGGGAGGAAACTTCTGGATGGATTGAGACATGAGAATATGTGTTTTACTTTGATTCCTAAGAAGTATGGAACCCTAAGTGCAGAGACTATTACCAGAAAAGAAGAACCACCACCAAAGGAGATAACTGAATTGTTGATAGAATATGAAGACATCATATCAAATAATGTACCTGAAGGATTGCCACCAATCTGGAGTATCAGTCATCATATGAACCTTATACCTAGAGCTAGTTTGCCTGACAACGTAGCACACCAGATGACACCAGTAGAGAATGCAGAGCTGAATAGATAGATACATGAATTGTTGAGGAAAGGATTGATCAAAGAAATTTTAAGTCCATGTGCGGTACCTGCAGTACTAGCACCAAAGAAAGATGGAGAATGGAGGATGTATACAGACTCCAGAGCAATCAATAAGATCACTGTTAAGTATAGATTTCCATTGCCATGGATGGATGACATAATGGATTGTTTGAGTGGAGCAAAGTATTTCACAAAGATAGACTTGAAGAGTGGATACCATCAGATCAGGATTAGAGAAGGAGATGAGGGGAAGACTGTATTCAAGACAAATGAGGGATTGTATGAATGGTTAGTGATGCCTTTTGGACTGACTAATGCATCGAGTACTTTCACGAGGTTGATGAATGAGATTTTGAAGAAATTTTTGGGTAAGTTTGTTATTGTATACTTGGATGATATTTTGATTTTCAGTAAGACAAAAGTGTTGCAAGTATGTGCTAATCGGTGTTGTCAATGATGTCAACATGCTTGTGTTGTCATTGGTGTCAACTGTATCTTCTAATGATGTTGATTGTTAGTTGATTGAGTTATTGTGTTAAGATGATTTGAATGACTTGTAGAAGTGCTGATGATGTCAGTATATTGCTCTTGATGCTGAGTTTCCAAGTGCTTTTGAGACAATTTGATAAATATTGAAGTCAGTGTTATGAAGAAGTATTCTAGCTTGCAGGTTATTGTCCAAGTTTTTGCTCCGCATTTCTCCTATATTAAAGACCAGAGTGTGAGGTTTGGATATGTTTTAGAGAAGTGGTTGAAGATGTTAGATCTAGAACTTGGTGCTTTGAAATGATGTGGTTTGAGAGTTATGTTCAGTAGTTTGAAGACTATGTGATGAGTGCTAGCTAGCACCTAGATTAACATACCTTTTTACTCCCCTTTTTTCCTTCCTTTCATTCCATTGTCCTAGTAATTGCACCATAGAAACTGAAAAGACTTGTTTTAATTACACTAATGAGAGATGAATTATTAAAGATCATTATTTTTGATGAAAGGACTAATGTTGCAGCAAACTAATGAACATGTGCAGAAAAGTCTCTTTTTGTGTCCATAGGTGTAGTTATATAGGCAAAGGCAATTTTTAAGATCTCTGGAGATGGTCCTAATAATCTCCGGAGTCGATATGGAGGATACTACACCAGACTCCAACATTTGCCCAAAGTGTTGGAGGTGTTATGTAGGAGTAGGAAAGCAAGGGGTGAATGATCTTTGGAGCCATATAGGAATCAAGGATGCATCTCTAGAGCTTTTGGCAATAACACACAGTCTCTAGAGCTGCTAATGACAGTGTAGAGTCTTCGAAACCACTGTCAATATACATCTCCGAAGGCAACTATAGTGCTTCGAAGCCTACTCAACCTACACCAAAATGATCCAGTGAAGACTCTAGTTGATAGCCAGGGATCTGATTCCCTTTTTTTAATTTTCCATGAATTCTAAAAGACTTGTTAAGACCTATATTTTAGGGCCTTTCTAGTGCAGTCACGGTTAGGAGGGTCCACAAAGTGAACTGTACAGAATATGTGCAAGATATATCTTTGAAGCTCCTTCGCGATAAATTCAAACTATCAAGTATGAACTAATGATCAACTACTTTCCTAGGCATCTATTACATCAATTTATATCATCTTCAGAACATAAGATTCCTCCATGTTGGCCAAGGAAGATCACAAACTCCAATGAAGAGTTGTAACATGCGTACAGGGATAGGTCGGACCTAATCATGTAGAACTCGTCCACAAATGAATGGAATGGTGTGCGGATCTCAGGGAAGGTTGTCCATGAACCAAACAACATTGAATGATGAGTCATTTAGCTCCACAAGTAGTGAAATGCTCCACAAGTCTTCTCCTTTGGCTGATTGTCTGAGACTATTAGGATGCTCTGTTCTAAGAAACTAATAGTGATATCTTACCATACCTAATCCAAATGATCTAAGATTTTGATATGATGTGCATGAATGTGTCTAGATGCTAAGTCTAGCTCTACAAGATTTGAAATGCAACTGCGGTAGAATGTAGACCAAAATACAAAAACTGCTACTAACTGAACTAAACTGAAAAATGAAAAGAAACAAACTAAAATGCAAATGTTTTTGGTTGATGCAAGATTGCTCTTGAACCAGGGATGCTCCTGCATCAGACATCTGGCGTTATTGAAAAAGTGAGTCCCTCACTTTACTGGGGCTAGAGGAAAACCAAGACAGTCCACCTCAACCTGAGAAATCCAAGATGAGTCTTCTTTCAGTCTACCTTTCCACTTCACAAGATATTCTTTGTACTATATTCCTCTAGTGCTACATCCAACTCTGCTATCCAAAATGTCCTCAATCTACTCTGGTGCTTGTTGTGGTAACTGAATCTTCAATGCTATCACTGAACTCTGCTTCATGATACTGATATAGGTCTGCAATTTTGAAAATAGGTGATATCCCCTGTGTCTCTAGTAACTCCACTTCATTTGCATTTCCTGAATCAAACTTTTTGAGTATCCTACATGGTCCAAACTTCTTCATCTTCAACTTGTTATATGTCCCAACTGGAAATCTCTCTTTTCTCAAGTATACCATCACTTCATCTCCCACTAAAAATTCTATGTGTCTTCTCTTCTCATCTACCTTGTCCTTATACTTGTTCATTTCCTCCAAATGCTTCTTAACCTGATTATTCACTATCTCCATGTGTCCTACAAATTCTTATGCTTCTGCACTCCTCTTATTTTCCATGCTGATATCTCTCAACTTTGCTACAACTCTAGGGTTAGGTCCTGTCACAATTTCAAATGGTGTTCTTCCGGTACTCCTATTTACTAAATTATTATATGCAAACTCTACTTGTGATAGAATCAAATCTCAATTTCCTGCCTTCTCTCCAACTAAACATCTCAACAAGTTTCCCAATCTCCTATTCACTACCTCTGTTTGTCCATCAGTTTGTGGATGAAATGTTGAACTGAACTTCAAATTTGTCTTCATCTTCTTCCAAAGTGTTTTCCAAAAGTATACAAGAAATCTTATATCTCTATCTGAAATTATGCTCTTAGGTAATCCATGCAATCTCACAATCTCCTTGAAAAATAGGTCAGCTACATGCACTGCATTAGTTGTCTTCTTGCAAGGTATGAAATGTGCCATCTTTGAAAATTTGTCCACCACTACAAATATTGAATCATGTCCTCTCTATGTCTTTGACAACCCCATTATGAAATCCATACTTATGTCTTCCTAAGGTCTCTCCAGTACTGTCAAAGATTTGTACAAACCAGTATTCTGACTACTCCCTTTTGCAACTTGACAAATTCTACAACTCAACAAAAAATTCCTAACATCCTTATGCATCTGAGGCCAAAAGTAATTCTCACTTACCAAAGCCACTATCTTATCAATGCCAAAATGTCCTGTCAATACACCACTATGTTTCTCCTTGATCAAATTTTCTCTCATTGAACTCCTAGGTATGCACAACTGATTTCCTCTGAACAACATATCTTCTTGAATGAAATAGTTCAACCACTTCTATATGTCACAACAAGTTCCTTACATTCTTTCCAAGGTTCTACAGAATCAAGATCTTCCTCATACATGTTCTTTAATTCTTCAAATCCTAACACTTCAACTCTCATCTCTATCAACAAGTTCCTTCTTCTACTTAGGGCATTTGCAACTTTGTTTGATTTTTCACTCCTATGCTTCAACACAAAAGTGTAACTCTACATGAACTCTACCCATCTCACATTCTTGAATTCAACTTCCCTTGACTATTCAAATATTACAAATCTTGATGATCTGTATACAAAACAAACTCCTTAGGCAATGAGTAATGTCTCCACTTCTTCAAGGCTTGAATTATGACATAGAACTCCTGATCATAAACTGAATATCTTTTCCTTGCATCATTCAACTTCTCACTGAAATATGCTACAGGTCTACCTTCTTGACATTACACTTCTCCTATTGCATTTCCACTTGCATCAAAATCTACCTGAAATACCTTATTGAAATTCGGTAATGCCAAAATAGGTTGCTTTGTCACTCTCTGCTTTTATAATTCAAAACTTCTATCTACTCCTGATGTCCACTTAAATTCTTTTTTGTCACCTCTCATTGTCTTTGTCATAGGGTTACATACTGAACTAAAATTTCTGATAAACTTCTGGTAGAAACTAGCTAATTCATGAAATGATATGATTTCTCCAATGCTCTCTAGTGTAGGCCATTCAACAATTGCTCTCACTTTCTCAAGGTCCATCTTCAATCCTTCTGCTAAAATCACAAATCCGAAGTATACCAATTATTCCTTCATGAAACTACACTTCTTGATGTTTATCAACAATTTCTTTTCTCTCAGTCTTTGTAATACTTGTCTTAGTTGCCACAAATGTTCTTCCTTTGTCTTAGTGAAATTAGAATGTCATCCAAATATACAATAACAAACTTACCCAATAATTTCTTCAAGACTTCATTCATCAACCTCATGAAAGTACTTGGTACATTTGTCAATCCAAAAGGTATTACTAATCACTCATACAATCCTTCATTTGTCTTAAAAGCAGTCTTCCATTCATCTCCTTCTCTGATTCTGATTTGATGGTATCCATGTTGGTAAGAGACACTATATGGATTCATGATTGTTGTCATTGATGGCAACAAAGGTTATCCCACACATCTGCAAGACATGATAGGTCCTCACTGGAAGTCAGATTGAAGAAGTGTTGAGGTCCGGTAAGCAAGAACAGAGCAGTCAGTAAGGTCCGACAGACAGGTCTGGATCTCTCAGAGGAAGTATCTTGGTGAAGTGCAGATTTGGGAAAGTCAAGAGGACTACCTTGAGTGATAGATTCCAAGGATTTAGCCTCCAGTGATAGATGAAGAAAAAGATATGAATACTTGAGTATTGAGTTTCTAATTAGCAGTGTGGACAGAGGAAGAACTGACTGGCAGAACATCAGACATTATTCCGGATGTGTTACTAATGATGGTAAAGGTTATTAAGGCATAAGTTATGATTGACCAACATGATTGATTACTTCTACAAGTATATCCTTGATCCACATCACGGTAAGCAAGGATTCAACCGACAGATCAGAGTTTGTGGAAAATATTGACTATTCCGGTTGCCGACTAGAAAGGTGATGAAATCACTTGTGCGCATATATATACAAGATGTATTTAGTTGTAAGAGGTGTCGTGGTTTTTGGTGATGTGCGAATAAAAGTAGTAGAGCCGAATTAAAGTAGAAAGGAAGGTCCAGTATGTAAAAGGAGAGCAGCACAAAAGAAGAGGAAAGATGAAGTGCAGCAGATCAGTATACAGAGCCTAACCGAAACTAAACTCCAGTATATGTTGATGCTCCTTATCAGTTCAAGTATTGTATCACAATCTTTATAAATTGTAGACAGTGTGTCTCTTGTAGGCAGTGTGCCTCTTGTGAGCAGTGTGCTCGGGCAGTGAGCCCTAATTGGCAAGTGCCATTTTGTAATCCTATTCTTCTAATAGACAATACAATCTTGGGTTAATCACCCTGTGGTTTTCTCCCTTAACAGGGTTTCCATGTCAAAAATATTGTGTCATGTGTATTTCCATTTCATGATTATGTTTGCTTGTTTGAATTGATGCTGCACTAATTATTAAGAAAGCTCAGAAAGTTGAAATAATTAAGATAACTGATTCACCCCCCTCTTAGTTATCAACAATTGGTATCAGAGCCAAGTTCCTCCTAACAGAGTCTAACAGCTTGAGGAAGATCTGAGAATCCAAATGGATGCATATGGTTTAAGGGAGCAACTCAAGACTACCCTTGATGATCTTGAGCAGTCAAACTCTGAAGTCAATGAATTAAAGGAAAGACTCAAACAGGCTGATGATTTCATGAGAGAACTAAAAGACAAATTAAGTCTCTCTATGAAAAAGAGAAAGGAGCTGCTTCAGCAATTGGCAAGTCAAGGTGAAGCAAATGATGCAAATGAAGAGCTGAAGGAGAAAACCAAGTTATGTGAAAAGTTATCAAAATAAATCATTATGGTAAGACATGAAATGAAATCAAGAGTTATGAAGTTTACCCAAGAAGTTGAAGATAAAAGAAAAAATTGAAGATAATCTAAGACAATCTCTCAAAGAGAAATCAGAAGATTGCCACAAGATGGATAGAATTATCAGACATCTTGAATCTGATCTTGAAGATGCTAAAGACAATGAAGAAAAACTTGATCAAATTATCTCTCTCAAAAGGGATCTTCAAACAGCAAATGAATATAAAGAAAAATTCAAGATAAGTTCTACTCAACTTGAAGTTCTTCTTGGAAGTCAAAAGAGGGTAGATGACAAGTGTGGTTTGGGATATGAGAAAGGAGAAAGCTCCGGATCCGGTCAGAAGAATTTTGGATCAGAAAATCTAAGGAACAGGCCTAGAAGACCTCTGGTAAGACAACCTAATGCTCAATGATATCCATCCTTCAATGGATACTGCCACAACTGCAATAACTTTGGTCATAAAGCTAATCAGTGTAGAAAGAAAATGAATCAGTCTAATTCATCCTTCTCCGGACAGTGTTTTAACTGCAAAAGGTATGGTCACAAATCTCATGAATGCAAAAATATGCAAATGAACAAATCATTCAATGGTAGATGCTTTGCATGGAATAGAATAGGTCATATGGCTAATCAATGTAGATCAAGAGGATATCAATCAAATATGCAAAGAAATGTTGTTTGCCAAATTTGCAATAGATCCGGTCATATTGTAAAATTCTGTAGAAGCAAGAATTAGGACAAAAGAGGTCCGGTATATCATAATCAGAATCAAGATAAGGGAAAACAAAAAGTGAATGCGGATGAAGTTCAAATTGAGATGAACAAGATTTGGGTGAAGAAAAGTACAGAGAATGTAGAGAATGGATCCGCACCAGACTCTGGTGCTGATATTCCTTCCGGAAATTAAAATGTGAGCTCTGGCTTAGGGGGAGACACAAAGAAAACCTTGTTCCCCCAGCTAGTCAATTGGTGCCAGAACTGGCACAAGAAGAGTTACAGATTAAAGGGTTCATAAGGGAAACATCCAAATAAACTATGGTTAAGATTTGGAAGATCCACAAGATGTTTAAAGATCAGGATTGATCCGGTTCTTCAAGTCATCCGAATGAGGCAAACCAGAATAACTTAGGTTGAACATTTATTGCAACCTAACATTTGGGTTTGCGGAGCAATATAAGGGTTTTCTCATCAAGCATTTGTTCATTCTACATTCAAGAAGAAATGAAAAGTGAAGCTCTACAACAAAATTCCTCAAGCTCATCAAAGATCATTTGCAGAAGTCAATTAATCCAGAAATCGATCCGGCTAACTCCATGAAACCGAAAGGCGCAAAAGGCATTCTCCTTTATCAAATATCTCTCAATAAATCCTTGAATGATGGGTACTCCAAATATTGTGAAGATCTCTGATAGGCCTCGCCCCAAATTCAAGAAACATCCATACAAATCCTTGGAAGTAGATCCCCTAGGTGCTCTTTCCAGTGTTCCGCATGGTGTCCTACATATAGAAGATATTAGGGTTTACATTCACGCAGACATTGAAGAATTCAGAGAGTCCAAATTAATGGATATCTATCACAAGTAGTTAATAGATGATTCTTTTGAGATCAAACCTCAGTATAAAGCCATCCGGGATAAGCATTTTGCACAGTGCATTCATTTCCCCTATTTTCTAGAAGATGAATGGGTCCAGTATATCCTAAGCAGAATACATGACAACTTCATGTGGTTGAATAGGCCATTTAAGATCACTAAGGATGCCATTAGGGCTGTAACCAGATTGCACTCATTTGGTGGGATACCTATTCTAAAATCTGTCAAAAATCAAACGGTGACTGAGGCTACTAGATCTAAGTTTGATAAGAGGGCAATGACAATTGAGGATATCACTGATCTAGATATCAAGTTTGCATCCATGATCATCGGATACAAAATATATCACTCTAGAAGGGAAAACTCAGTACCTAGAACTGCAATATATACTGCCTATGAAATGTTAAGAAAGAATGCTGACTATGATCTCTGTGAGCTCCTTCTGAACCAACTTCTGGAAAATCTGCAAAAGATAAAGAAAGACAAGAAGAACTCCTTCAAATACAGTGGCTTGATACTATGTCTGTTCTTCTATTATATGAATGAGCTACTCGGATCTAGTGGCTGGATATGGCAAAATGACAAACCATTTGCCATACAAATCAGGGATTATTTGCATGAACTTGGTGATGCTAAGGCACAAAATACAGCACTCTGGGGCTATTTCAAGAACTTTCAGAGTATGATGCAAGCAAGAGAGAGAATCCCCCAAGCTCTAGTTGAAAAGTATAAGGATACTGTTTGCTTCATGGTAGAAACTGATCAGTGCCTTATGGAAGCAGTGGAACCAAGAATAGTATGGATCATGCCGATGGGATATGAAGTTGATGAGAAAATTGTTGAGCTGCATATTGAACACATGTTAAGTCAACCAAAAGATCCCAATACAGAAAGGTTTGGAGCCTTTGAGGAGCTAAGTGTAAAGATTCATGTAGAACTCAGACAACCAGAGATCAAGAGGAAAGTAAGAAAAGAAGTTGAAGATGTTGCAAAAGGCTTTGGCATATCAAAGGAGGCACTTGATGCCAACAGGGAAAAGATGGAAAGGGCTGAGGAAGAGAAGAAAAAGGAAGAAAAGAAAAGAAAGGAAAGTGATCTGGTAGAAGTTCCCTCCCGGATCAGATCCTCTAAAAGGGCTGCAACTACATCTGCTAAAAGCTCTAAGGCATCAAAACTGGAAGTCCAGGCATCCGGAAAAGGAGAAAAGAGAACAAAGAAAAAGGCAACAAGGTCTTATGTTAGCCTAAAGGATGATGAGGAAACTGAGTTAGATGAGGAGATAAAGAAACTAAAGAAGAAGAAGAAATCATCCGGTGAACACTCTACCGGTCAAGGAGAAGAAGAGAAGGAAGAGGAATTTGTTGAAAAACCCACTCTATCCTTAGATGTTGTAGTGAAAGCAGTCACTGTGGATGGGAACCTGCAACCCTTAACAGAATTCTATGATGCATATAATGAAGCAGATAAAAAGATTCTGGAGGAAGCCACAGTTAAGTTTTTGAACACTTACAATAAAGCTTTTATTGAAATTATCTCTCTAATTCCCAAGAGCTTAGAGAAAAGGCTTGAAATGAGGAAGAACAATGCTTGAGCAAAAGATCTAGAAATCTGGGAACAGATAGCAATTCAGCTCTACCCTTCAATCACTCTGCATCAAATGAACATGATCTTCAAAGATTGCAAGGATGAGTTCCAGAGCAAAGCCAGGATGAATCAGCTCATGCTTGGTGAAACTGACAAAGTGGCAAGAGAGACTAAAAAGATCCTTCAAAATGCTTTTAAAAAATTCAACATTCCAATTATAAAGGACTTGGGTACTGACCCCTCAACCACAAGTGTTGAAAAAGAATCCACTGAGCAAGTCATGGACATCGGTGTAGAAAAGGATAAGGACTTGGAATCTTCTACTCCGGAAGAGGTGGCTCATGAACAAACAAATATCTCTCCTCCAGTTTCCCCTACAGTCTCCGGATCTAAAGGAGAAGAAAGAATACAGGAGAAAGAAGCAGAGGTGAAGGAAAAAGAAGATGACAATACCAAGGTTGCAGAAGGAGAGAAGACTTCAATAGAGAAGACCACAACTGCTAGTGGTAAGAATGTAGAAGGAGAGAAAGCTCCAAGAGACAACTCCAAGAATGCAGAAGAAAAGAAAAATTTGTCTCTGGCAAGAGACACTGCAAAAACTGTCCAAGAATTCTTGAAAAAAGAAACAATGGAGATTGATGAACTGGAGCTTCTACAAGGACCATTTAATTTTGATTCTCTTTCTCCTGTACAGACAATGAAGATAGCTTCATTTGCTAATGCAAAGGTTAAAGAAAAGCTCCTGAAGTCTCACATGGAAGACTGTGAGTTGATAGAAGCTACTTCCAGAGTGCTAGAAAAGATTATGCCATCGTTTCAAAAGGATCCCACAGCCTCCTCATTCGGTAATCTCAAATCTCTGATCAATAGTATTACTACACATTTCAATTCTCTAGAGAAATCAGCTGAGGAGAAGGTCAGGAAAGAGTTTTTGGATAAGAGATTCTCAGAGCTGCAAGGGTTAATATCAAATGACAAAAGAGTTATGAGTATTGGGATAAAAAGTTTGGAAAATGCCCTTAAGGATGGAGGTGAAATATACAAATTTTGTTTATCATGGTCCAAGCAACATTGGACATTGAGAAGAAAGTAAAAGAACAGGAGGACAAACTGACAAATCTATCAAAGAATTTTGATCCTCTCTCATCCTCCATAATAAATCAAGAATGTCAGACTATTGCAGTCTTGAATGAAATCAAGAAGCTGGAGAAGGAAAAGAAAAATAGAATAAGCAGGTTGGGTACACTCAGAGGGATAATTATCCCCAAGTTAGAGGCCATGCATGAGGCCATAAAAGAAGCCCAGATCACAGCCCAGTTTAGTGATCTGACAAATCTAAAAAGGGCAGATGCATTTGCATTCCTATTAAGCGGTCATATATCAATTTTGGACAGAATGAAGCAAAGTTGGGCAACAAAATTTGTTCAACTGAAGACAACTTTTGCAGACATTCTTCAGTATATGTAAGTATGCCATACGTATATACTTATGTGGCCAAGTATAGTTGCAATTTTGAAAATTTTGGTGTGCGGACCCAACCCTTTGCCATTGATGTCAAAGGGGGAGTGATGAGCAGTGAAAAATGAGGAATCCAACTAAGGGGGAGCTCTGAAAAATGTATATAAAAATAGAGCATCAGCCAAGGGGGAGCATAGTGTAAACACTTAGTCATTTTTCACTAAGTGTTGCCATCAATGCCAAAGGGGGAGATTGTTGGCAAGAGACACTATATGGATTCATGATTGTTGTCATTGATGGCAACAAAGGTTATCCCACACATCCGCAAGACATGACAGGTCCTCACCGGAAGTTAGATTGAAGAAGTGTTGAGGTCCGGTAAGCAAGAACAGAGCAGTTAGTAAGGTCCAATAGACAGGTCCGGATCTCTCAGAGGAAGTATCTTGGTGAAGTACGGATTTGGGAAAGTCAAGAGGACTACCTTGAGTGATAGATTCCAAGGATTTAGCCTCCGGTGATAGGTGAAGAAAAAGATATGAATACTTGAGTATCGGGTTTCTGATTAGCAGTGTGGACAGAGGAAGAACTGACTGGCAGAACATCAGACATTATTCCAGATGTGTTACTGATGATGGTAAAGGTTATTAAGGCATAAGTTATGATTGGCCGACATGATTGATTACTTCTACAAGTATATCCTTGATCCGCATCATGGTAAGCAAGGATTCAGCTGACGGATCAGAGTTTGTGGAAAATATTGACTATTCTGGTTGCCGACTAGAAAGGTGATGAAATCACTTGTGTGCATATATATACAAGATGTATTTAGTTGTAAGAGGTGTCATGGTTTTTGGTGATGTGTGAATAAAAGCAGTAGAGCCGAATAAAAGTAGAAAGGAAGGTCCAGAATGTAAAAGGAGAGCAGCACAAAAGAAGAGGAAAGATGAAGTGCAGCAGATCAGTATACAGAGCCTAAACAGAACTGAACTCCAGCATATGTTGATGCTCCTTATCAGTTCAAGTATTGTATCACAATCTTTATAAATTGTAGACAGTGTGTCTCTTGTAGGCAGTGTGCCTCTTGTGAGCAGTGTGCTCGGGTAGTGAGTCCTAATTGGCAAGTGCCATTCTGTAATCCTATTCTTCTAACAGAGAATACAATCTTGGGTTAATCACCCCGTGGTTTTCTCCCTTAACAGGGTTTCCACATCAAAAATATTGTGTCATGTGTATTTCCATTTCATGATTATGTTTGCTTGTTTGAATTGATGCTGCACTAATTATTAAGAAAGCTTAGAAAGTTGAAATAATTAAGATAACTGATTCACCCCCCCTCTCAGTTATCAACAATCCACTCTTCAAGTTTATCTTTGTGAAATATTTTTCTCCACTCAAACAGTCCATGATATCATCCATCCTAGGTAAAGGAAATCTATACTTAACTATGATCTTGTTGATTGCTCGAGTCTGTACACATTCTCCATTCTCCATCTTTCTTTGGTGCTAATACTGCAAGTACTACACAAGGACTCAAAATTTCTCTGATCAAACCTTTCCTAAACAATTCTTGTATCTGTCTATTTAATTCTTCATTCTCTGTCGGTGTCATTCTGTGTGCTTCTTTGTTAGGCAAACTAGCTCTAGGAATAAGGTCCATATGATGACTAGAACTCCTAATTGGTGGCAATCCTTCCGACACATTATCTGATATGATGTCTTCATACTCTGTCAGCAACTCAGTTATCTCCTCTGGTTGTGATTCTTCAGTCTCCTTCTTCAATGTTTTAGGCTTCTTAGGGATCAAGGCATAACACATATTCTCATGTCTCAAGCCATCCAAAAATTTTCTTCCATCTACCAAATAGATTCTAGCATTCCCACATACTTCACTCTTAGTATCATCTTCCAAAGTAATCAAAGTAATTCTCTTTCCATTTGATGTTATAGTATATGTATTCTTTCTCCCATCATGTATAGATTTTCTATCATACTGCCATGGTCTACCCAACAATATATGACAAACATCCATAGGCATAATATCACACAATACTTCATCATGATAAGATCTAATATGAAATTTTAGTAGACATTATTCACTCACTAGTACCTTATGATCATCCTAAATCCATGCTATCTGATAGGGCTTAGGGTGTTTCAATCTTTCCAACTTCAGCTTAGTCACCATCTCCTCTGGAACTAGGTTATCAGAACTACCACTATCAATAACAACTTTACAACATTTACCTCCTGATTTGCATCTGGTTCTAAACAAACTTTTCCTTTGTGGTGGTTCTTCATTTGTCTCTACTTGAAATAGTTCTCTCCCCATGACAAGTGATTCTCCTTTCTCAGGTTTACCAACTAAACTAGGTGATCCAACAGGTTCTTCTTCCACATAGGCTGCTCTTCCACTATTCTTTGTCCTCTTTCTTATACTCCCTTGATTACATTCAAATGCTCTATGTCCTTCACCTCCACACTTGAAACGGGTTCCTTTGAATGTTCTCCTATCAGGTCCTCTTCCTTCTCTTATGTATCCTTCACTTCGATATGGACTAGGGTTTCCTCTGCTGTAGAAAGTTATGCCATCTCTCCTATATGCATTGTTATCTCTATCCTCCTTGAATATGTTATCTTGTTAGTTCTACTCCGCATATGATCTCTCTCCTCTAGAAAATGTTCTACCTCTCTAAAATTTACCTCCTCTACTTCTTTGTCTCTGATCATGCCTCTTGTTCAACTTCTCTTCAACTTTTAGGGTAAACTGATATGCTTCTTCCAATGTTGTCATCCTTACCAAACTCAGTTCTTCTTGAATGTTCAATATTAGTCCATTGATGTATCTAGCCAATTTCTCTTTGCTTTCTTCACTATGTCCTATTCTTATGATTATCTTATGAAATTCTTCAGTGTACTTCACAAATTTCTCCTTTTGTCTCAGGTTTTGCAATCTCTTCAACAATTCCAACTAATTGTCAACATGTATAAACTGATTCTTCAATTTTGTCACCATTCTGTCCCACTTTGCAATCTTCTCTTTTCCTCTTCTATTTCTATCCAACTAAAATTATTTCCACCATATAGTAGCATGTCCTTTCAACTTTGTCTTTGCAAATTTCACCTTCTCCAGATATTCAATTTCTTCATACTCAAAGTATTATTCCATGTCATTTATTTAGTCAATCAACTCTTTAGGATTCAAATTGCCAGTATAGTTTAGTACATCAACTTGAGGTCTTTTCCCAATATTTGAAATAGCTCACAACATTTTGACTTGATCTAATTCTTCTTCTTCATCTCCTAGGGTTACTTCATTTTGATCAACGGACTGAAATTCTTCATCAGATCATCACTTTCAACATTAGGGCGAGGTGTCAATCCTCTTCGCCTATCTTCTTCAACAACATCCAAGTGAACTCACATCATTTTCATCATCTCCATCATCTCATCCATCCTTCCAACCATTGTTTCAACAGCAAGGATTCTTCTCAGTGGCATCTCTTCCTCGGATCAAGTGTAACTGCCTCAAATTTGGCGATCGGGTTATAAGGTGACAACTACCTCACAATCGATGATCAGGTGCAACACAAGTAACCTGCCTCAAATTCATTGATTTATTCACAACAAGATCTTACATAATTCCTTCGTCAACTTCACTCAATTCGCTCCCAAAGATTCAAACTTTCTCTCTGATACCACTTGGTACAGTCACGATTAGGAGGGTCGACAAAGTGAACTGTCTAGGCTGTGTAGTTAGAGTAAACACAACAGAAAGAACTCAAAGATAGAAAGTAAATGCATATCTAGTCATTTAGTATATCATAGAATTCAAATACAAATTGGCTGGCAACATGTGGGCTTACAATTAGGGCTCACAGGCTTGATTTCACAGTTACATAATATGTGCAAGATATAGCTTTGAAACTCCTTTGTGAGAAATTAAAACTATCAGCTATGAACTAATGATCAACTACTTTCCTAGGCATCTATTACATCAATTTATATCATCTCTAGAACATAAGATTCCTCTGCATCGGCCAAGGATGATCACAGACTCCATTGAAAAGTTGTAACGTGCGTACACAGATAGGTCAGACCTAATCATGTATAACTCCTTCCCAAATGAATGGAATGGTGTGCGTAGCTCAGGGAAGGTTGGCCACAAACCAAACAACATCGAATGATGTGTCATTTAGCTCCACAAGTCATGAAATGCTCTGCAAGTCTTCTCCTTTAGCTGATTGTCTGAGACTGTTAGGATGCTCTATTCTAAGAAAATAATCAATCTTCTGATAGCGATATCTTACAAGCACTTGATCCAAATGATCTGAGATTTTGATATGATGTGCATGAATGTGTCTAGATGCTAAGTATATCTCCACAAGATCTAAAATGCAACTGTGATAGAATGCAAGCCAAAATACAAGAACTGCTACTGACTAAACTAGCTAAACTAAAATTTAAAATGAAAAGAAACAAATTGAAATGCAAATGTTTTTGGTTGATGCAAGATTTCTCTTGAACCAAGGATGCTCCTGCATCACTTGTTTCCCATTGTTATTTAAGTGAAGACTCCAAATTTAGTGGGACTTCTATTCCACTAAAGCCTTTTTCAGTTTGCACGATTATACTATTTGGTAAAATAGTTGTATGTTTTAGTTAGAATAAGAGATTAGTTGTATCTCATAGATAAACTAATGGATAGAATAGTTAGTTCCAAAAGATATCTTATCGGTTGGACTAATATATGTTTAGATAGGAGAAACAAAAACATATATAGATTTTGGCTATTAGATTATTAAGATTTTCATTTTTAGAAAGATATACTTTTTGAATACAAGCATACCTTGATGAGATTAGATTGAAGGAAATATTGCATTATTACATTTCTGTACTGAGTTCTTGCTTTAGTCTTTAGTCCTAAAGGCGTGGAGCAAGGGCCCACTCCCACCATCAAGACATGAGGCTAGTATCTATTGCTTCATTGTTTATTTACAAAATTTATTAAGAGTACAGTTTTATTACTTTC
Organism: Cunninghamia lanceolata; assembly: GCA_027924645.1. NCBI lineage: Eukaryota > Viridiplantae > Streptophyta > Pinopsida > Cupressales > Cupressaceae > Cunninghamia > Cunninghamia lanceolata. The sequence continues at coordinate 3,755,007 of BSBN01000490.1, read as the reverse complement.
ACAAGATATATTTATTTTTGTCTAATATTTGTTTCTAGTAAATGTATGTTTCCAGCTTTGTATTAGAATAGGTCATTTTCAGCAATCTACTGCTTTAGCATTATTTTGGTGTTTTTAGGATTTCATTTCACAACAGATAAATCAGTAGCATTAATTCCTTAAATAGTAAAATCAGTAGGATTAGTTGGAGGACTATTGATTATGAAGTTTCTTATTACAAATAGCCTAGGACATAGCCCTGGATTTGACACATAAAAAACATGATTAAATGCCAAGGTCCAATGACCCTTGTCACTATGCCTAGCAGTGTCTGTAGTATGACTGGGAGAAAGTATTTTGTTCTGCATTTCTCTATAGTTTGGTTTTTCGTCTTGTGGTTCTGGATGAGTATTCATAAGGTCCATATCTATGTTCTGTCTAAAGGACTTGTGATTTGGTGCTCTAGAATGTAGTTTTCTTGAGTAGTAGAGCTTGACAATGTTGGTTGTGAGCAGTCTGTGAACTATCTTCAAGTGAGATTTGTTGTAGTTGGATTTGTTGGCTTCTAGGTGATTTCATGTTGTTCATGGATGTTTCCATATTGTGTTAAAGGCTTGTTCTTGGTCTGCAAGCTATGGTTGGGTTCTTGGAAGCATGTGCCTAAGTGTTCTTGGTGTTTGCACAAGTTTAGCCGACTTGGGTGCTAACACTAGTTGCGGATGTGCTTCGTGGATTGAGGAAGTGTTGTTGAAGCGCGTGAAGATGTTTTTAGGACCAAGATAGGTTGTGAAGTGTTCTATCTTCATTAATTTTCTCCACAAGAATATTTAGGTCAAGACCTAATTTGAATTTTATATACTTGTCGACCTAGAAGATTGTTTCAAAAGCTGTAGACTGTGTTTCTGACCTTGATGAATGTTTCAAGGTTGATGATTGATATAAATAAGTGTAAATAATTCATGTATAGGAGTTTAAGTGCGAAGATGGTGATGTTTGTGGTGTGAATTTGAATCAGAGGCAGCAAGGGCTTTCATGTGGTAGAAGACCTAATGCAGTGAGCAGAAGTCATCTACAATTTTTAGAGAGGCTACGAAGGTGATGTTTGTTGTGCTTCATTGGAACTGAACTCAGGCATGTGGTAGATGCTATCATATCAGTTCATGGCAGTGAGCCACCCCTTCTAGCAGTGAGCTTATTGTAGTGAGCATTCTTTTGGGCAGTGAGCCTCTTTGTAATTTGGTATTGATACTCCTTTATATTGTGATCTAATCCTCACCATGGTTTTTCCCTTTTAGGGTTTTCCACATAAAAATCTTGTGTTCTCTTGTGCATGGTGTTGATGTGATTAAGCTTTTGTTACCTATTTTTCATGTTTAATATTCATAACAAAAAGGGTTTAAGTGAATTAATGTGGTTGTGTTTATGTTTGTGAGGGTTTAAAGTTTTTGATACAACTAATTCACCCCCCTCTCAGTTGTCTTATGCATTCCAACAATTGGTATTAGAGCGAGGGTTCCTTAGAAGAAATCTTATTAGCTTAAGATAGATCTAAGATGGTGCACAAGAAAGACATTCCTTAGTTTGATGGAACTGACTATGCCTTATAGAAGGTAAGAATGCAAAGTTATCTGATTTCTCTTGGTTATGATGTCTAGAGAATGGTTCTAAAGGAATACACTATACCTAAAGATGGTTTGGAGACAACAGCTAAGGTTAAGGCTTATGAGACTAATGGTAAAGCTAGAAATACTCTACTAAATGCTCTATCTAATACTGAACTAGTGAAAGTTTTTGATCTAGAAACTACACATGAGATCTGGAACAAATTAAAGAATATCTATGAAGGTGATGAATCTGTCAAGAAATCCAAGTTGTAAAAATTAAAGTCTAGATATGAAACTATGCAGATATCTGAAGATGAGAATATAACAAGCTATATGCATAAGATTGATGAAGTTGTCAATGACATCAAATGTCTTGGTGGAGAGATGGATGATAAATAAGTTGTAAATAAGATACTTAGAACACTTCCCAAATCTTATAGTCATAAAGTGTCTACCATTGAAGAATTGCAAGATATGGACAAGCTTCAAGAGATCAATTGCTTGGTAAACTGATTGCTTTTGAGATGAGAGAATTTGGTACTAATGATGGCCCTGTGAAAGTTGAGACTACTTTTAAGGCCAAATCAGATAATTATATTGTGGAGTTAGATGAGAAGAGTTTGATGTGATTGAGGCAAACTTTGTAAGCAGAATGAAAAAGTGAACTAGAAAGTTCATAGGTAAGTTACCTTTCAAATGTTTTAGTTGTGGTAAGATTGGTCATTATGCTTCAAGATGTCATGATAGAGCTTTGAAGATTATGAACAAAGAAGGTAAAGGTGAGATGGTAAGGAAAAGTTACTATGTTGAAGAAAATGATGGTGTAACTGATGATGAATTTGATTTTGAGGATGGTAATGCTAGTGAATGCTTTTTTATTGCCCTAAAAGAACTTGTTTCTACTAACCTTGCAAGCTATGTGAAGGAAGGAAGTCCAGAAGAAGAGAAAGTGATGTCTGGATTTCATGTTAGAAAGGAAAATGATGAATGGATCATTGACAATGGATGTTCAAATCACATTGTTATGGGAAAATTGGATCAACAATGAATAAACAATAATATCAATATCAAATACCCAAAACGTCAATGAAATAGTGAACTAAGAAGATTAATCAAATAAAGCAATGAACAACAAAGCAAACCTTCCTTAGATCAAAGCTTCCATTGATCGCCTATCACAATCATTCTTGCATGTATGAAATAGGGCCCTTAGAAGGTGCACTTCCTTGCTATGATTCCAAGATGTTCAAATGGGAATGTCTATGATAATATCGCCATGAAGATGAGCTTCACAATAATGATAGTAGTAGTGTGGTAACGAGTGTGATCACAAGCAATGAAGGAATTGGTGCCAAAGGCGCGCTGTAATTCCTGCAGAGTAACGATACTTAAAGCTTGGATGAATGAAATGGAAGAATAGGGTTGAATTTATAGACTTGAGAGAATGAGAAGATCAACGATTGAGAACGGTTGAGGAACATACAACGAATAAGAAGAAGACATGTGTGTTGCTTTCTTTTGCATGAGAGGGTTTGCTAAGAATAGAAGAATAAGTTAAAGTAATTAAAAGAATATAATAATTAGTTAAGTGATTTAAAACAAGAAGAAGGGATTTGCATGAGAATAAGAAGATATTTTGCTTTATTAAATATTAGGAATATTTAATTGCATGTGCAAGAAAGATTGAATTATATTTAGAGATAACTCAATTTAGAAGAAAAAGCAACTTAAATAAATATTTGATTTATTTAAATTTAGAGAAGATATTATTGGAAGAAGCAATTAAATAATTGGTATTATTTAATTTAGAAGATAAGAAAGCTAATTAAATAAATAAATTTATTTAATTGTTTGTGCATGATTTTGGAAGAATAAATAAAATATTTGATTGTATTTTATTCTTGGAGATTGAAAAAATTTAAATAAATTTGATTGGATTTATTCAAATTTGGAAGAATGATTTGATTTAATTAAATAATTAAGAATTATTTAATTGTTGGAAGAATACGAATCAAATAAATAAATAAATTTATTTATTTATTGATAGAAGAATAAAGATGGAATAAATATTTAAGAATATTTATCTAGACTGAATCGTGTCATTTTTAGGCGTATACACACATGACAGGAGATAAGAGTAAGTTTGTTAAATTGGAAAAGTATGATGGAGGACTAGTTAGATTTGGTGATGATGCAGCTGGTAAGATTTGTGGAAAAGGATCAATCACTTTTGATGGAAAGCATAATATAGATGATGTTCTTTATGTCAAAGGCTTAAAGGATAATCTTCTAAGTGTTGGACAAATGTGTGATAAAGGATACAATCTGATGTTTAAGGACAATGAGTGTGAGATAAGGAAGAGCTCTGGAACAATAATTGTTGCTGGTAAGAAGACTCATGGTAATGTTTATCAATTGAAAGGTACTGATAATTGTTGTTGTTGGCTCAGACAAATGAAAGATGGTTATGACATAGGAGAATGTGTCATATTAATTTTGATAATCTTATGAGAATAAGCTTAGTTCAAGCTATAAGAAACCTACCTAAGATTGTGAAGCTCGATAATGCTATTTGCAAAGAATGTCAATTTGGGAAGCAAACAAAGACTAGTTTCAAGAGCAAAGAACAATCCTCTACTAGTCTGTTGGAGTTGGTGCATATAGACCTATGTGGTCCCACAAGAACAAGATGTCTACAAGGTGACAGGTATTTCATGCTACTTATTGATGATTATTCAAGAATGGCTTTGGGTTACTTTTCTTAAAGAAAAATCAGAAACCCTAGACAAGTTCAAGACATTTAAAGCAATGGTTTAGAATGAAATAGATTTGAGAATCAAGTGTTTGAGGTCTGACAGAGGTGGTGAGTTTACTTCAAATGAATTCAATGCTTTTTGTGAAGAACATGGGATAAAGAGACAATTGTCTGCCCCCCAAACTCCTCAGTAAATGGAGTAGTTGAAAGGAAGAATAGAACAGTTTAGGAAGATGCTAGAACAATGATCAAGGAAGCAAACCTACCAAAAGTATATTAGAAAGAAGAAATTCACACTGCTGTCTACATTCAGAACAGAGTGCAAATCAAAGAAAATGGAACAAAGACACCTTATGAGTTATGGTATGGAAGAACTCCTACTGTCAAATATTTCAAAGTTTTTGGAAGCAAATGCTATATCAGAAGAGATGAAGAGTTAGGGAAGTTTGATGCTAGATGTGATGAAGGCATATTCCTTGGGTACTCCACCAAAAGAAAAGCTTACTGGTGCTTCAACAAAAGGTTGAGAAAGATTATTGAAAGTGCAAATTTGAAGGTAGATGAAGATATTCAGAGAATCTCAAAGCCCAATGGATATGAATCAGATGAGTTTGCTGATACAGAAGAAGTTGAAGAAGGCAAAGACAAGGAAGTTGAGATTGATGAAGAAGAATCTCAGGAAAGAGTTCCTAAACCCCCAAGTATGTGCAAATGAATCACTTATAGGATCAAATCATTGGTGACAAAATCAAAGGAGTTATGACAAAAAGAAGAATTGCAGAAGAACAAGTAAATCTCTATTTACTTTCACATGTTGAACCTCAGATAGTTACTGAAGCATGTAAAGATGAACATTGGATCAAGGAAATGGAAGAAGAATTGATGCAAATTGAAAAGAACAAGACTTGGGAACTTGTCCCCAGGCCTGCAAATAAAAATGTGATTGGAACAAAGTGGGTTTTCTGAAATAAGTTGAATGAGAATGGAGAAATGGTAAGAAATAAAGCAAGACTTGTATGTAAAGGCTACTCACCAGTGGAAGGAATAGATTATGAGGAAACTTTTCTCCACTAGCAAGACTAGAAGCTATTAGGTTGTTTTCAGCTTATGCAGCACATACGGATTTCAAAGTATATCAAATGGATGTAAAGTCTACTTTTTTGTATGGTGATTTGGAAGAAGAAGTATATATAGAGCAACCAGATGGATTTTAGTTATCAAACAAACCAAATATGGTATGCAGATTGAAGAACGATTTACATGGACTGAAGAAAGCTCCTAGAGCTTGGTATGCTAGGTTAGACATGCATTTGTTGCAGCAGGGATTGAGTAAAGGGCCTGCAGACAGTAATTTGTACATCAAGGTAAGAAAAGATCAAATCCTGATTATTGAGGTCTATGTGGATGAAATAATCTTTAGTGGAAATGAAGGTATGTGTAAGAACTTTACAGATGAGATGCAAAAGAATTTGAGATATCAATGTGTGGTGAGATGAACTTCCTTGGGCTATAAATTAATTAGACAGACAAAGGCATTTTCATTTCACAATCAAAATAACTCAAGGAATTATTGAAAAAGTTTGGAATGGAAGAATCTAAACCATTTTGTACTCCCATGACAACTAGTTGCAAGTTGAGAAAAAATGATGAATCTCCTAAGACTGATTAGAGAAAATATAGATCAATGATTGGAGGACTGCTATACCTAATTGCTACTAGACCAAATATCATGCATACAGTTTGTCTTGTGGTCAGATTTCAAGAAGATCCTAGAGAGTCACATGTCGTGGTAGTAAAGAGGATACTCAGGTATTTGAAGGGCACTCTAGACCATGGTTTGTGGTATCCTAAGAACAATGAATTCACCCTAAGTGCCTACACAGATGCAAATTGGGTTGGATGTGTAGATGATAGGAAACTTACAAGTGAAGGTGTGTTCTTTCTTGGAGACAGAGCTGTGACATGGCAAAGCAAGAAGTAGGAATCAGTATCCTTACCTACTGTAGAAGTAAAGTACATTCAACAACATCATGTTGCACATAGGTGCTATGGATGAGACAAACTCTGAAGGATATCAAAGTTGAGTATGATGATCTGATTCCTACTTTATGTGATAATACAACTGCCATTAACATTTCAAATAATCCAGAGATGCATTTAAGGACAAAGCATATTTCTATTAAGTATCACTTTTTGAGAGAGAAGTTTGCAGAGAAAGAAGTTAGGGGTTATTTCCCCTCCTTCTTTGAACTAGATGCATAAGGAAGTGCATCAGTCCAGTGTGATTCAGGATTCATTCTTTTCTAGACTGATGATGGAGGCTACCTCTCAGGGGGAGTAGGTAGCGGCATTGAAGAGTGTTACAGTCAAGGTGAGTAAGAGTTGGTACAGGATGGTTCAAAATAGTTGAGATTAGTGAAAATATGTATAGTATCATACTCAAGGGGAGAAATCTTGAAGAAGGTGTGTCACCCTTTGCCATTGATGTCAAATGGGGAGAGAGATCATGTGAAAAACAAAGAGAGAGTAAGATTTCTAAAAGAAAGGGGGAGAGTGAGATTAGTGCAGAATTATGTCATGATATTTTTTCACATCATATGTTTCCATTAATGACAAAGGGGGAGATTGTTGCAAGTATGTGTTAATGGATGTTGTCATTGATGTCAGCATGCTTGTGTTGTCATTGGTGTCAACTGTATCTTCTAATGTTGTTGATTGTTAGTTGATTGAATTATTGTGTTAAGATGATTTGAATGACTTGCAGAAGTACTGATAATGTAAGTATATTTCAATTGATCTTGAGTTTCCAAGTGCTTTTGAGAAAATTTGATAAATACTGAAGACAATGTTGTGAAGAAGTATTCTGTCTTGCATGATACTATCTAAGTTTTTGCTTTGCATTTCTCCTGTATTAAAGACTAGAGTATGAGGTTTGGATATGTTTTATAGAAGTGGTTAAAGATGTTAGATCTAGAATTTAGTGCTCCAGAATGCTATGGTTTGAGATTTATGATCACTAGTTTGAAGACTGTGCCTGGTAGTGTCTGTAGTATGACTGGGAGAAAGTATTTTTCTCTGCATTTCTCTACAGTTTGGTTTTTGGTCTTGTGGTTTTGGATGAGTATCCATAAGGTCCATATCTATGTTCTATCTAAAGGACTTGTTTTTTATTAGTTCAGTAGGAAAAGAGGGTCCTGAAAACTTTACAAAATAGCCCCCAGGAAAAAAGCCTTAAGCTTTCCATAAACAACCCATTAACAACACAGTAACAACATACAAAAAATGAAGCTAATAAAAAACATAAACAAATAGAAACCTAATGAATATTAGTAGTGCAATATTTGGCCAAGAAATTAACCATGTCCTTGTAGTCACCAAAGCTATCCGTCCCAACATCTTTGACCTTGTTATCAAAATTTTTGATCGTGGCAAACATAGAGGCAACACGATGAAGAGCCTTCGCAACAAACTTGGTCATGGTACACAACTTCTTCTGCATCTTATCCATCCTAGACTTGAGAACTTCTAAGTCATCAACTATCTTGACACATATCTAAAGGACTTATTATTGGTGCTCTGAAATGTAGTTTTCTTGAGTAACAGAGCTTGGCAGTGTTGGTTGTGAGCAATCTATGAATTGTCTTCAAGTGAGATTTGTTGTAGCTGGATTTGTTGGCTCCCAGGTGATTTTATATTGTTCATGGATGTTTCCAGATTGTGTTAAAGGCTTGTTCTTGGTTTGCAAGCTATGGTTGGGTTCTTGGAAGCATGTGCCTAAGTGTTCTTGGTGTTTACACAAGTTTAGCCGACTTGGGTGCTAACACTAATTATGGACGTGCTTCATGGATTGAGGAAGTGTCTTGAAGGATGTGAAGATGTTTTTAGGTCCAAGCTAGGATGTGAAGTGTTCTATCTTCATTAATTTGCTCAACAAAAATATTTTGGTCTAGACCTAATTTGAATTATGTATACTTGCTAACCTAGAAGATTGTTTCAAAAGTTATAGATTGTGTTGCCAACCTTGATGAATGTTTCAAGGTTGATGATTGATATAAATAAGTGTAAAGGATTCATGTATAGGAGTGCACGTGTGAAGATGGTGATGTTTGTTATGTGAATTTGAATCAGAGGCAACAAGGACTTTCATGTGGTAGAAGACCTAATGCAGTGAACAGAAGTCATCTACAATTTTTAGAGAGGCTACGAAGGTGATGTTTGTTGTGCTTCATTGGAACTGAACTCTAGCATTGGTAGATGCTATCATATTAGTTCATGGAAGTAAACCATCCCTTTTGTGTGTGAGCTCATTTGGCAGTGAGCCTATTGCAGTGAGCATTCTTTTGGGCAGTGAGCCTCTTTGTAATTCAGTATTGATACTACTTTATATTATGAGCTAATCCACACCGTGGTTTTTCCCTTTTAGGGTTTTCCACATAAAAATCTTGTGTTCTCTTGTGCATGGTGTTGATGTGATTAAGCTTCTGTTATCTATTTTTCATGTTTAATCTTCATAACAGAAAAAAGGTTTAAGTGAATTAATATGGATGTGTTTATGTTTGTGAGGGTTTAAAGTTTTTGATACAATTGATTCACCCCCTCTCTCTCAGTTGTCTTGTGCATTCCAACAAAAAAATAACATTTGTGGCATATTAGACAAGTATTGCAAAGGTTGAGAGAAGAGAAATTGTTGATAAACATCAAGAAGTGTAGTTTCATGAAGGAAGAATTGGTATATTTGGGATTTGTGATTTCTGCAGAGGTATTGAAGATGCACCCTAAGAAAGTTAGAGAAATTGTTGAGGGTGTTGCAAGTATGAGCAGTATGTGTTGTCATTGATGTCAATAGCTAAGGAAGTTATTTGAATAAGTTTGAACAAGTATTTGAGGAATTAGTACAAGTATAGAATTGCTTTATCTATTAGAACAGTGCAGTGTTTTGCTCCACATTTCTTGTAGATTAAATATCTTTGTCTGTAGATTGGAAGTAATGTTAAGGGATGTTTGTAGATTCTATGTTTCAAGTTTGAGCCTCTGGTGTGAAGATTTGAGCGAGTTCTATTCACCAAAGTAAAAACTATTTTTTCTGTGTATTTAATGGTGATAGGGAGAATGTATTCTGCTCTGCATTTCTCTGCATTTAAGTTTCACAGTCTGTAGTTTTAGAATTAAGTTTGTGATGATGTTATGTGCCCTCAGCTTAAATGGTTCATGATTTGGTGCTCCATAAGCGATCTTTTATGACAATGCCTGACAATAATGTTCAAGTGCTCTAGTTTGAAGAATCTTATGGACAAAGTGTTTAGAGGTTGTGCTAATGTTCTTGATGATTGTAACGTGCTTGTGGGAGTCTCGAGATCATGTTCCTACCTTTTGATTTGTCTGCAAAGTATAATATGGATCATGCATGAAGCGTGTTCCTAAAAGTCTTAGTGTTAACTCCAGTCTTGGCCGACCTAGTTGTTCTCACTACTTGTAGTTATACTTCTAAGTTTGTAAAGTGTGTTGTTGCATAGAAAATTGCATTTGAGCCTCAGCTAACACTTGGCATGGTCCGCATTTATTTATCTTCTCCCTCAATCCATTTAAGACTAGACCTAATTTGAATATTGGCTAAATATGTATGTATGCCAACCTTGAAGGTTGTTCCAAAGGTTGATGATTGTAATGCCAACCTTGATGTTTATTCCAAGGTTGATGATTGTATAAATACATGAAATGAAGTCATGAATGTTGTTGTAGAATGCGAAGATAAGTGCAAAGTGAATAAGTAAAGCATAGTAGAGGAAAATTATTGTGCCTCAATGGAACTAAAAATTGGCATAGTGTAGATGCTACTATATCAGTTCACCAACTTTGGTAGTGATCCAACCACAGGTAGTGAGCCATCCCATTGGCAGTAAGCTGCTTCTTTTGTAGTAAGCATTTTTGGCAGTGAGCCTCTAGCAATGAGCCTTGTAAATTTTGATATATCTTTTATATTGTGAGATAACACTCATCGTGGTTTTTCCCTTATTGGGTTTTCCACGTAAAAATATGGTGTTTCATGTGTTGAATATGTGAATGTGTTTAAATTTTGTTTTCATGTTTTCATGGTTAAATTATAATAACAGTAATTAAGTGGTTGATGTGTTGATGATTTTGAAGTTTTGGTTACAATTGATTCACCCCCCTCTCAGTTGTCTTGCTCTTTTCAACAATTGGTATTAGAGCAAGGGTTCCTTAGTAAACAACCTAACAACTCAAGGTAGATCTGGGATGGGGCATAGGAAGGAGTCACCACAATGTGATGGAACGAATTATGCTCTTTGGAAGGTATGGATGAAAAGTCATGTTATTTCTCTTGGCTATAATGTTTGGAAGATAATAGAGAAAAAAATACTATTCTTGAAAATGGTCCATCAGATGAAAATGAAGTCAAACTGTGTGAATTAAATGGAAAAGCTACATATGCTATGTTAAATGCCTTATCTAACATTGAGTTGGTGAAAGTTATGGAATTGGAGATTGCTCATGAGATCTAGGAAGAGTTGAAAAGTTTATATGAAGGAGATGATATTTTAAAGAGTGCCAAATTACAAAACTTGAAGGTGAGGTATGGAGTCTTGAAGATGAGTGAAGATGAAAACATAACTATCTACATGTAGAGAATTGATGAAATTGTCAATGGAATCAAAGGTCTTGGAGGAACTATTAATGAGGATGAGGTTGTGCTAAATATTCTTAGGTCATTGTCTAAATCCTATAGTCACAAGGTGGCAACAATTCAAGAGGTTATGAGTGTGCAAAATATTTCAAAGGATCAGTTGCTTGGGAAACTTACATCTTTTGAAATGAGAGAATTTGGTGATGCTCTGCCAAAGACTGAGATTGCTTTCAAAGCAAACACTTCAGAAAATCTTCTAGATTTCAAAAATATGTTGTGGAATTTGATGATGATCTAGATGAGGTTGAAGCCAACTTTGTGGACATAATGTAAAGAGGTACTGGTAAGTTCAAAGACAAATTACAATTCAAATGCTTCTCATGTGGTAATATTGGTCACTATGCCTCCAGGTGTCCGGAGAGAATTGAGAGAAATAAGAAGAAATTTGAAAGTAGACCTAGATATATAAAGAAATGCTATTATGTTAGAGATCTTGATGATGATGGTGTAATAGATGAGTTTGATGATAATAGTACCAGTGCAAATGAATGCTTGTTTATTTCTATTAAAGAATAACTTGGGTCTACTAATCTTGCTAGCTATGTGAAGGAAGAAAAACTAGTGGAAGAAAGTGCTTTGTCTGTCTAGGTTGAGAAAGATAAGGATGAATGGATTATTGACAGTGGATGCGCACATCACATGACCGGTAATAAAAGTAAGTTTGCAATCTTTGAAAAGTATGATGGGGGACTAGTTAGGTTTGGAGATAATGCAGCTGGTAAGATTTGTGGAAGAGGATCTATTTCTTTTGATGGTAAGCATAACACAGATGATGTTTTATATGTGAAGGGTTTAAAGCATAATCTTTTAAGTGTTGGCCAGATGTGTAAAAAAGGGTATGATCTAAGTTTCAAGGATAATGGATGCAAGATCATGGAAAGCTCTAGAACAACTATTGCAACTGGTAAGAAGACCAAAGATAATGTTTATCACTTGAGGGGAACTGATAATTGTTGTTTGCTGGCTTATACAAATGAAAGTTGGCTATGGCATAGAAGGATGTGTTATATCAATTTTGATAACTTGGTGAGGATAAGCTCAATACAATTTGTGAGAGATTTGCCCAAGTTGGTGAAGCTTTCTAAACTATTTGCAAGGAATGTCAACTAGGAAAATAGACAAGGACAAGTTTCAAGAGCAAAGAATAATTTTATGTTGGATTGCTTGAGCTAGTGCATACAGATCTGTGTGGTCCTACAAGAATAAGAAGTCTACAAGGAGACAGGTACTTTATGTTTCTTATTGATGATTATTCTAGAATGACATGGATCACTTTTCTAAAAGAGAAATTAGAATCCTTAGACAAGTTCAAAGATTTCATGGCAATGGTTGAAAATGAGTTAGAATTAAAGATCAAATGGTTAAGGTCTAATAGAGGAAGTGAGTTCACATCAAATGGATTCAACATTTTCTATGAAGAGCATGGGATAATGAGACAATTGTCTACCCCTAGGACTCTTGAGCAAAATGGAGTTGTTGAAAGAAAGAATAAGATAGTTCAAGAGGTTGCTAGGTCAATGATGATGGAAGCTAACCTACCGGAAGTGTATTGGAGAGAAGCCATACATACTATTGTCTACATTCAAAACAGAGTCCTAGTCAAAGGTAATGGTACTAAAACTCCCTATGAATTATGGTATGGAAGAGTTCCCACAGTGAAATATTTCAAAGTTTTTGGAAACAAATGTTATATCAGAAGAGATGAAGAATTAGGCAAGTTTGATGGTAGGTGTGATGAAGGAATTTTCCTTGGATATTCTACTAAGAGTAAGGCAACTGATGTTACAATAAGAGATTGAAGAAGGTCATTGAAAGTGCTAATGTGAAGGTTGATGAAGACAAGGAAATAACATTAGATCTGAGTGGCTAGGAATTAGATGAACCTATTGTTATAGTCAATAAAGAAAAGGTGGAATAAAAAGACAATCAAGTTGAAGAAGAAAAGGCTCTAGAAAGTACTATTAAGACTCCTAGGTATGTAAGGATTAATCATTTTGAAGATAAAATTATTGGTGACAAAAGAAAAGGGGTATTGACAAGGAAAAGAGATGCGGAGGAACAGGTGAACTACTGTTTGCTTTCACAGATTGAACCTAAAATTGTAAGTAAAACCTGTAAAGATGAAAGTTCGGTAAAAGCCATGGAAGAAGAGTTGATGTAGATAGAGAAGAATGAAACTTGGGAATTGGTCCCTAGACCTCCTGATAAAAATGTGATTGGAACCAAATAGGTTTTTTAGAAATAAGATGAATGAAAGTGGTGAAGTGGTATGAAACAAAGCAAGATGGGTATGCAAAGGATGTTCTCAAGTTGAAGGCATAGATTTTGAGGAGACTTTTTCTCCTGTGGCAAGGATTGAATCTATAAGAATGTTCTTAGCTTTTGCATCACACAAAGATTTCAAGGTGTACCAGATGGATGTGAAGTCTTCTTTCTTGAATGAAGAGCTAGAAGAAGAAGTTTACATTGAATAACCAGAAGGATTCCAGTTATCAGACCAAGGTGGCATGGTGTGCAGATAGAAGAAAGCCCTGTATGGACTCAAGCAAGCTCCTAGATCCTAGTATACAAGGTTGGACATGTATTTGATGCAATTAGGGTTTAGTAAAGGTACTGTAGACAACAATCTCTATTTCAAAATCAATGATGATCAAATTCTAATTGTTGTAGTCTTTGTTGATGATATTATCTTTGGAGGCAATGAAGGTATGTGTAAGAAATTTACAGAGGAAATGCAAAAAGAATTTGAGATGTCTATGTTTGGTGAAATGAATTTATTTTTAGGACTGTAGATTACTCAATCAGAAAAAGGAATTTTTATTTCTCAGTCCAAGTATGTGAAAGAGTTGTTGAAAAAGTTTGGAATGGAGGATTCTAAACCAATATGTACTCCTATGGTAACTGGCTACAAGTGATGAGAAAAAAATGTCTCATCTATTAGCTAAATAAAAGCATGTATTTTGTGCAATTAGTGTCATTGTGTGTATTAATGCTATTACATGTTTTACTTTGTAATCAACAATCAGTAGACTAAAAAATAAATTTTGTCAAGTTGGAATGCCATAAAACTTCCTAAAAAGAAGCACAAAAAGAGGAAGTTAAAAATGTAGTCTCAGTAAAACAAAGATATCTCACTTAGTTCTTAATGAAATTTGGAATTTCAAAATGATCTAAAAATCTGGGAAGAAGGAGAACAAAACCCAGAAACCGTTTCAAGAGAGTCACCAAAATAAATGTGGAGTTCATGACTGAAATAAAAGTGGCGTGAAAGAAGGCAGCGAAATCAGAGGAAGAAGATTCAATTTTTCTCCCAAAAAATAGGATCTCAAATCCACATTTTTGGTAGATTGATTGAGAATAAGAATTCCATAAATTCATTGTAATCAAGAAACAAATGGGAAGAGTTTTATGAAATAATATATTTCAATTTTTTTAGCAGCAGTAGTATAGTTGTTTGTAGTTTTCATTTCATAGTTTATTTTCCAGTAGTCTTTCTATTCCCTGTTTATTTACATTTCCATAATTTCCCTTTGAATGCTTCTTAGGATAGATTTGATTCTAGCAATTTCATTTACAAGCTCTTAGATTAGATTTGATTGCAGCAAATTTTTTCATGCATTTTGTTTCAATTCTGTTTGTAGAAAAAAAATGTCATGCAAATGATTTCTTCTCCCTCTTGCATATCACCATGGACACCACTCTGGTTTGACATTTATAATTAAATGATGAGGATTGCAGTGACCCTCATCATTTTTGGTGTCATTGCCGAGGAGAGGTGTCATTAGGGATTTGTTGTTGATTTGGTGACAGCAGGTCAAAAGAGAAAATTAGTTTGGCAAGTCTTTTTTTAAGTTTATTATTTTAGAAACTCCCCCCCAAAACAATAGATCCAAAGGAAGATGTTCTTGCATGCAAAGGTGACAGCTCTTGTGTAATCTCCTTAACTAGAGAACCATGACTTCAAGCCCCAGCAAGAAAAAGATTAATGTTTGGACACCTTCAAATTCCAAGGAAGGTTGCTTGATTAGATATTTGAAGGATAAGGAGCTGCATCCAGTCATGCATGTAACAGAATGTGAGGAAGGATTGCATGATCTTTCTAATTAGCCCATGCATCTATTAGAATCAGATAGTATGGAGAAGGTTGCCATTTCAAAGGAAGGTGAAGCATTAGAGTTTAAATCTTCAATCATATTCTTCTCATGGCTTTCTTCTTTTAAAAATTGAATACATGGATCCATATTTTAAGGAAAGGGAGTTATTTTCCACAACCAGTTAATGATTTTGTATAACCTATCTCTACATCAATAAGTAGAGTAGGATAGAGTAGGTTTCTTTTCTACAAATAAGTGCTTTGCACATGCTATGTCTTCTTCTCTAAAGCTCAAAAACAAGCATTTATCCATAAAAGTTGCTCCCAAGAGCTTTTGCAGATTCCTTTGGCATTTGAAGACATTCTGGATCTCTCCATAGCTATTGATGGGCTCTATTTCCATCATTCGAACATTCTAGATCTCTCCGGAGCCGCTAAGGGAGAAAAAATAGTTAGCTCTGGATAGCTCTAGATAGCCCCATTGTAACTCAGAACCGACCATGAAGAAAAGACAACAAGCTTTGGATAGCTCCGAAGTAACTCAGAATATATTCAGAGCATCTCTAGAACATCTCCAGAAGAAATTACAATAAAGGTGAAGAGATTGGCTCCAAAAGTTCTCTATGAGTTATAGGAGGACCTGCAACATTTTAGGTGTGGGAGAGATGATGAGATAAAAAATGTCTCATCTATTAGCTAAATAAAAGCATGTATTTTGTGCAATTAGTGCCATTGTGTGTATTAATACTATTACATGTTTTACATTGTAATCAACAATCAGTAGATTGAAGAATAAATTCTATCAAGTTGGAACACCAGAAAACTTCCTAAAAAGAAGCACGAAAAGAGGAAGTTAAAAACATAGTCTCAGTAAAATGGAAATATCTCCCTCATTTCTCAATGAAATTTAGAATTTTAAAATTATCTAGAGAGATGGGAATGAGGAGAACAAAACCCAGAAATTGTTTGAAGAGAGTCGCCAAAATAAACATGCATCTTGTGACTGAATTTGACTAAAATAAAAGTGGCATGAAATAAGGCAGCGAAATCAGAGGAAGAAGATTTATTTTTTCCCCAAAAATAGGATCTCAGATCCACATTCTTTGTGGATTCATTGAGAATAAGAATTCTATAAATTCATTGTAATCAAGGAATCAAATGGGAAGAGTTTTATGAAATAATATAGTTCAATTTTTTCAGCAGCAATAGTATAGTTGTTTGTAGTTTTCATTTCATAATTTATTTTCCAACAATCTTTCTATTCCCTATTTATTTACATTTCTAGAATTTCCCTTTGAATGCTTCTTAGGATAGATTTGATTCTAGCAATTTCATTTACAAGCTCTTAGATTAGATTTGATTGCAGCAATTTGTTTCATGCATTTCTTTTCAATTCTGTTTGTAGAAAAAAATTTCATGCAAATGGTTTCTTCTCCCTCTTGCATATTGTCATGGACACTGCTCTAGTTTAAAATTTATAATTAAATGATGAGGACTGCAGTGACCCTCACCAGCAAGCTGAGCAAGAGTAATGAATCACCTAAAACTGATCAGGAAAAATATAGGTCTATGATTGAAGGACTACTTTATCTAACCCATACCAGACCAGACATAATGCATGCAGCCTATCTTGTGGCAAGATTTCAAGAAGATCCTTAAGAGTCACGTGTGATGGTAGTCAAGAGGAACATGAGGTACTTAAAAGGCACTTCAGACTATGGATTGTTGTATCCCAAACATGTTGATTTCAGTCTTAGTGCTAATATAGATGCAAATTGGGTTGGAGATGCTGATGACGAAAAAAGTACAAGTGGAGGTGCTTTCTTCTTGGGTATTAGATTGGTTTCATGGCTGAGCAAGAAACAAGAATTAGTTTCTTTGTCTACTGTAGAAGCAGAATATATTATTGTAGCATGTTATTGCACTTAAGTGCTTTGGATGAAGCAAACATTGAAGGAGATAAGAGTTGTGTATGAAGAACCTATTTCAATTTTTTGTGACAATGCAAGTGCTATAAACATTTCAAAGAATCTAGTAATGCACTCAAGGAAAAAGCATATATCAATAAGGTATCACTTTCTGAGAGAAAAGTTAAGAGAGAATGAAGTAAAGATGGAGCATGTGTCTACAAAGGATCAAATTGTAGATATTTTCACTAAGCCTCTGCCTAAGGATACTTTTGAGTATCTCAAGGACAAGTTATGGGTTATTACCCCTCCTAATCTAAACTAAGATGCATAAGGAATGCATCAGTCTAGTGGTGCTCAAAGTCTCATTCTTTGATCTAGATTGATGTTTTGTAGGCTACCTCTCAGGGGAGCTGGTAAATGTTGCTAATACAAGATTCTAATCAAGAGGAGGAAGTGTTGCAGTGTTGATGACAAGGGGAGTTGATGTAGAGGCATCCACACTATAACCTTAACACACAGCATGGATGTCCGCAACCCTTCATCATCATCATCATCATCATCATATTTGACTTAACACTGTCAGCATCATCATATTCGGCAAGCGCGAACATCCTCCTGACGTCCACTGTTCATCTCACCGACAACTTCGACCTTCACTATCTTCAGCATCATGATGTTCAACAT
This sequence comes from Cunninghamia lanceolata, assembly GCA_027924645.1. Lineage (NCBI taxonomy): Eukaryota > Viridiplantae > Streptophyta > Pinopsida > Cupressales > Cupressaceae > Cunninghamia > Cunninghamia lanceolata. The sequence goes on along the minus strand of BSBN01000490.1, from coordinate 3,737,279 downwards.
CATGTTAATCAGCAGGATAAAGAACATCCGGTTCCTCCCATTTATCCTGATGATGACAAACCTTAACTCCACGCACCTCTCCTCGATGCTTACATCAACCCGATATCTTGATGACGTATATCCTGATGACGATGAGGTCACATGCAGCTCCTCAATATCCTGCTGCTCTGAAATATCCTGATGACGTATATCCTGATGATGATGACGTCATATCCTGCTGTTGGCCAAACTTAACTTTTTTTCGGCCCGTGACCAACCCGATCTTCTACCTAATGCCGATACGCTCCTCCTCGGCAACTCCTGATGATGATCACCCCGACGCTCATTCACTTCATGCAATCAATAGCATCATGCTCATCTCCACTTATCCGGATGACGATGCCCAAAGCGACTGCAGGATATACGTAGAAATATCCTGATGATGCCGTTTTGACAAACTTCCAACCTTAGCGAATTTTCACTTCGCCGATCCTCCTGGAATGACCCGATCCACTCTCAGGGTGATCTTCTAGACTCTAATCAGCTCGACCTAGCACATACCCATGCTAGGGTCTTCAACATCTCTCGACGGTGATCCTGCACACCTGCATGCAAACAGAAAGCAAACTAAAACCTAACCTACTGTACATCGCCATTCCACCGATCCGACGAATCAACCAGTGGAATGGATCAGTGAATCCATGAAACCACCCAAAATAGCAAATCGATCGCACAAAGGAGATCAAACAGAAGATGAACACAATAGGATCTCTTATTGATTTCAAAAGATGCAACTACAATGATCAGTTTCTCTCTCTGTCTCACTCTCGCAAAGTTTGATCGATGATATATAATACCAACCGATCCTCATGCTTAAATAGATTTTCCTACGAGTACTACTGACCCGACTCCAAGCGGCTGGGAAATCTCTCCAGGCGGCTGGGAGATCCAACCGGACCTATAGCATGACAGCTGTTCTAACAAACTATCTAAAAATAGTAAAACATGGTCAGCATGATCTTAGTACGGTCAGCATGACCTTATTACATGCATTTGGTCTTATCAGACCTTCTTGAAAACATAAACAAGACTCAAACTAACTAACTGCCTCATGAAGGCCAGCTGTCAGGTAGGTGCTCCTGCACCATACTCCCCAATAGAAAAGAACTCATGTCCCATGAGTTTAGTATGTGGAAGTCCTCCACCTTTACACTTTGCCTTAGCAATATGCTGATCTATTCCAGCTTTGTCCTCTGCTGGCTCTTGGTTGCTCCAAGACTTCTGAACTGTAACTTGCTTCTTTCCTGCAAATAAATCCTCATGCCTGTCAATGTAGGCCTTTCTCTCACATACCCTATGTTTGGCAGGTTGTCTGACCAGAACCTCTGTCTGAACTGCCTCTTGAACTTCTGTACTGTTCAACTCTATCTTCCTGTCAACCTTTATAGGACAACCAATAGTCCCAACTATGACAACATCCTTGTCATTTCTCTCAACTGGTTGCTGTTTGCAAACCTGTTTCTGCACCTGCTGCTGACCTCTGTCAGTCAAAACTAAAACTTTCTTCAACCTGTTGTCCTGAACAACTCCTTTCCCTGCAGTATCCGGAACTGCCTTTATGCCTGCTCCTCTAGGCATCTGCACAAATTCCTTCTTTCCCATTAAAATGATTTTGGCTGCCCCCTGTACTGCAACATCTGCCTGCAATGGCATCAGCAGAATAGTTTTCCCATCTTTCTTGATGGTATAGGTATTAGCATACCCATCATACAGTACCCTTCTATCAAATTGCCATGGTCTACCCAACAGTAGGTGACAACATTCCATGGGCAAAATATCACACAAAACCCTATCATGATATGCCCCAATCTGAAAATCCACATATGCCTGTTCAAAGACAAAAAGTGATTGACTATCACTCACCCAAGATGCCTTGTAAGGGTGCTGATGTGGAATCCTTTCTAAATTCAGTTTATCCACCATTTCCTGAGATACCATGTTGTCTGTTGAACCAGTATCAATGACAACCTTACATACCTTACCTTTGCTCTTGCATATGGTCTTGAAAAGAGCTCTCCTTTGCATCATATCCTTTGATGCCTGCAAACTAATTCTCCTAAGCATCAATGCTTCTCCCTCCTCAGGATATCCATAAAGTTCAGGAACTTTATCTGTTTGCTCTACTTTCTCTTCTTGCACAAGTTGTACTCTCTTGTCATTTGTTCTATCATTTCTAGATGATGAACCTTTGTTTTCTGGACATTTGAAAGATGGATGACCAAACTCACCACAGGTGTAACATTTTCCTGAAAATGTAGTAGAACCTCTACCACCTCCAAATCTGCCTCTATTACCTTTCCATCCACCTCTGAAATCAGACTGTCCCTGTCCTTTACCAGTGTCTTCTTGACCCTCATTGGTTTGCTTTTGTGTAGGGGCTGATCCTCTTCCCCTCATATTGTTTCCTCTTCCTCTCATGGACTTATCTTGTCCTCTATTCATCTTTTCTTCAATCCTGATTGCCATTTGATAACAATCCTCCACATTCTTAGGGTTAGCTAAAACTAACTCATCCTGTATGTTCAATCTCAAACTAGCCAAGTACCTAGCCACCTTTTCTACCTCATTCTCATGATGACCAGATCTCATACTCAACTTATAAAATTCCTCTGTATATGCCTTCACATCCCTTTCCTTCTGCCTTAAAAATTGCAGCTTCTTAAACCTCTAAATTTCATAATCCCTTGGCAAGAATTTACCTTTGATCCTTGCTACCATCTTATCCCATGAAGTGATCTTTGACTTCCCTTGTTTCCTTCTCTCAGATTGTACATAATCCCACCAAACCAAAGCATGACCTCCTAACTTGGTCTTTGCAATCTTTACCTTCTGATCCTCAGCAACATCTTCACATTCAAAGTGATTATCAAGTGCAGCAATCCAATCCAACAACTCATCTTCATTCAAGCTCCCATTATATTTGGAAACATCAACCTTTACCTTAGGTTTATCACTCTGCACTGCCTTTAACAGTTTTGCCCACAGATCTTCAGCTACCTCTTCATACTCTTCAACAGTATCTTCATCTTCTTCAGACTCACTGTCTTCCACTTCCCTCTTTTTATTCTTTTCCAGGGCTACAAGCCTGGCTTGAAGTGCTTCAGCAAGCTCCTTCATCTTCCTCATCTCTCTGGCATGTTTTTCCTTCATTTCCTGCAATTCCCTTGCAGTACCACTACCTTTAGGAGGCATTTTGTCAACCTCTCAATCAACACACAACACACAATCAACTCTACCTCTGCCCTTTCGGTGACAGAATCAACACACAACAGCCCAGACCTTTTGCTGAGCTCTGATACCACTATGATGCAGAGGCATCCACACTATAACCTTAACACACAACATGGATGTCCGCAACCCTTCATCATCATCATCATCATCATCATCATCATCATCATATTTGACTTAACACTATCAGCATCATCATATTCGGCAAGCGCGAACATCCTCCTGACGTCCACTGTTCATCTCACCGACAACTTTGACCTTCACTATCTTCAGCATCATGATGTTCAACATCATGTTAATCAGCAGGATAAAGAACATCCGGTTCCTCCCATTTATCCTGATGATGACAAACCTTAACTCCACGCACCTCTCCTCGATGCTTACGTCACCCCGATATCCTGATGACGTATATCCTGATGACGATGACGTCACATGCAGCTCCTCAATATCCTGCTGCTCTGAAATATCCTGATGACGTATATCCTGATGATGATGACGTCATATCCTGCTGTTGGCCAAACTTAACTTTTTTTCGGCCCGCGACCAACCCGATCTTCTACCTAATGCCGATACGCTCCTCCTCGGCAACTCCTGATGATGATCACCCCAACGCTCATTCACTTCATGCAATCGATAGTATCATGCTCATCTCCACTTATCCGGATGACGATGCCCGAAGCGACTGCAGGATATACGCAGAAATATCCTGATGATGCCGTTTTGACAAACTTCCAACCTTAGTGAATTTTCACTTCGCCAATCCTCCTGGAATGACCCGATCCACTCTCAGGGTGATCTTCTAGACTCTAATCAGCTCGACCTAGCACATACCCATGCTAGGGTCTTCAACATCTCTCGACGGTGATCCTGCACACCTGCATGCAAACAGAAAGCAAACTAAAACCTAACCTACTGTACATCGCCATTCCACCGATCCAACGAATCAACCGGTGGAATGGATCAGTGAATCCATGAAACCACCCAAAATAGCAAATCGATCGCACAAAGGAGATCAAACAGAAGATGAACACAATAGGATCTCTTATTGATTTCAAAAGATGCAACTACAATGATCAGTTTCTCTCTCTGTCTCACTCTCGCAAAGTCTGATCGATGATATATAATACCAACCGATCCTCATGCTTAAATATTTTCCTGCGAGTACTACTGACCCGACTCCAAGCGGCTGGGAAATCTCTCCAGGCGGCTGGGAGATCCAATCGGACCTACAGCATGACAGTTGTTCTAACAAACTATCTAAAAATAGTAAAACATGGTCAGCATGATCTTAGTACGGTCAGCATGACCTTATTACATGCATTTGGTCTTATCAGACCTTCTTGAAAACATAAACAAGACTCAAACTAACTAATTGCCTCATGAAGGCCAGCTGTCAGGTAGGTGCTCCTGCACCAGGAGTTGTGTAGTAAAAAGAAAGAAAAGGTCTGGAACCCTTTCCCATTGATGTCAAAGGGGGAGAGAAGTTCATGTGAAAAACCTAAGAAGAAAGTTACAGGCAGAGAAAGCATCAAGGGGGAGCAAAGAAGCAAAATAAGATTATATGTGTTGATGGTTTTTCACATCATGTGTTGCCATCAATGACAAAGGGGGAGATTATTGCAAGTATGAGCAGTAAGTGTTTTCATTGATGTCAACATATAAGGAAGTTATTTGAATAAGTTTGAACAAGTATTTGAGGAATCAGCACAAGTATAAAATTGCTTTATCTATTAGAACAGTGTAGTGTTTTGCTTCGCATTTCTTGTATATTGAATATCTTTGTTTGCAGATTGGAAGTAATGTTAAGGGATGTCTATAGATGCTATGTTTTAAGTTTGAGCCTCCCGTGTGAAGATTTGAGTGAGTTCTATTCACCAGAGTAAAAATTGTTTTTTTGTGTATTTAATGGTGATAGGGAGAATGTATTCTGCTCTGCATTTCTTTGCATTTAATTTTCACAGTCTGTGGTTCTGGAATTAAGTTTTTGATGATGGTATGTGCCTTCAGCTCAAATGGTTCTTGATCTGGTGCTCCGCAAGCGATCTTTTATGATAGTGGCTGACAATAATGTTTAAGTGCTCCGATTTGAAGAATCTTATGGACAAAGTGTTTAGAGGTTGTGCGGATGTTCTCGATGATTGTAACATTCTTTTGGGAGTCTCTAGATCATGTTCCTACCTTTTGATTGATCCACAAAGTATAATCCAGATTGTGCATGAAGCGTGTTATATCCAGTCTTGGTCGATCTAGTTGTTCTCACTACTTGAGGTTATACTTAGAAGTTTGTAAAGTGTTATGTTGCGTGGAAAATTGCATTTGAGTCTTAGCTAAGGCTTGGCGTGGTCTGCATTTATTTCTCTTCTCCTTCAATCTATTTAAGACCAGACCTAATTTGAATATTGGCTAAATATGTATGTATGCCGACCTTGGAGATTGTTCCAAAGGTTGATGATTGTAATGTTGACCTTGATGTTCATTCCAAGGTTGATGAATTATATAAATACATGAAATGAAGTCATGAATGTTGTTGTAGAATGCAATGATGTGAAGATAAGTGTGAAGTGAATAAGTAAAGTAGAGTAGAGGAAAATTATTGTGCTTCAATGGAATTGAACCTTGGCATAGTGTAGATGCTACTATCTCAGTACACCAACTCTGGCAGTGAGCCACCCCATTGGAAGTGAGCCGCTTCTTTTGCAGTGAGCATTTTTGGCAGTGAGCCACATTAGCAGTGAGCCTTGTTGTAAAATTTTGATATATCTTCTATACTATGAGCTAACACTCACTGTCGTTTTTCCCTTATTGGGTTTTCCATGTAAAAATATGGTGTTTCAAGTGTTGAATATGTGAATGTGTTTAAATTCTATTTTCATGCTTTCATGGTTAATTACAATAACAATAATTAAGTGGTTGATGTGTTGATAGTTTTGAAGTTTTGGTTACAACTGATTCACCCCCCTCTCAGTTGTCTTAGGATTTTCAATAGAGTGGCCAACACCAGAGAGCATTGGAGAGGTAAGATCATTCCATGGACTAGCAAGTTTCTATCAGAAGTTCATAAAAATTTTTAGTTCAGTATGCACACCCATGACATAGACAATGAGAGGTGATAGAAAGGATTTCAAATGGACATCATGAGTAGATAAGAGTTTTGAATTGTAGTAGAAAGTGACAGAGCAACCACTGTTAGCATTACCAGATTTTAACAAAGTATTTCAAGTATATTGTGATGCCAGTGGGAATGCAATAGTAGCAGTGTTAAGTCAAGAAGGGAGACTAGTAGCATATTTTAGTGAGAAGTTGAATGATGCAAGGAGAAGATATTCAGTTTATGATTAGGAGTTCTATGCCATAATTCAATCTTTGAAGAAGTGGAGACATTACTTGTTGCCTAAGGAATTTGTGTTTTACACTTATCATCAAGCTTTGAAGTATTTGAATAGTCAAGGAAAGTTGAATCAGAGACATATGAGAAGGGTAGAGTTCATGCAGAGTTACACATTTGTATTGAAGCATAGGAGTGGGATGTCAAACAAAGTTGTAGATGCATTGAGTAGGAGAAGGAATTTGTTGACAGAGATGAGAGTATAAGTATTAGGATTTGAGGAACTAAAGCACATGTATGAAGAGGATCTTGATTTTGTATAACCATGGAAAGCAAATAAGGAACCTATTGTGACAGAAAGAAGTAAGTGGCTAGACTATTTCATTCAGGAAGATATGTTGTTCAAAGGAAATTAGTTGTGTATACCTAGGAGTTCAATGAGAGATAATTTGATCAAAGAGAAACATAGTGGTGGATTGGTAAGACATTTTGGGATTGATAAGATAGTAGCCTTGGTAAGTGAATATTACTTTTGGCCTCAGATACATAAAGATGTAAGGAAGTTTGTGCAGAATTGTAGAGTATGTCAAGTTGCAAAAGGGAGTAGTCAAAGTACTGGTTTGTACAAATTTTTGACAGTACCGGAGAGACCTTGGGAAGACATAAGCATGGATTTCATATTGGGTTTGCCAATAACATAGAAGGGACATGATTCTATATTTGTAGTAGTGGAAAGATTTTCAAAGATGTCACATTTCATACCTTGTAAGAAGACCACATGTTGCTGATCTATTTTTTAGGGCGATTGTGAGATTACATGGATTACCTAAGAGTATAGTTTTAGACAAGGATACAAGATTCATTGGATATTTTTGGAGGACATTGTGGAAGAAGATGAAGACAGTCCTAAAGTTCAGTTCAACATTTCACCCACAAATAGATGGACAAACATAAGTGGTAAATAGGATTTTGGGTAACTTGTTGAGATGTTTAGTGGGAGATAAGGCAGGAAATTGGGATCTAATTATACCACAAGAAGAGTTTGCATACAATTATTTAGTAAATAAGAGTACAGGGAAGACACCATTTGAAGTTGTGATAGGAATAACACCTAGAGGAATAGAAGAGTTAAGAGACATCAGTATGGAGAATAAGAGAAGTGTGGAAGTAGAAGAATTTGTAGTATACATGGAGACACTACATAATCAGGTTAGGAAGCATTTGGAGGAGGTGAATAGTAAGTATAAGGAGCAAGCAAATGAGAAGAGGAGACAAACAATTTTTTAGTTGGTGATGAAGTTATGGTATATCTGAGAAAGGAGAGATTTCCAGTAGGGACATACAACAAGCTGAAGATGAAGAAGTTTGGACCATGCAAGATACTTAAGAAGTTTGATTCAGGAAATGCGTTTGAAGTAGAGCTACCAGAGACATTTGGTATATCACCTATATTTAACATTGTAGACCTATACTAGTATCATGAGGGACAATCAAGTGACAACATTGAAGATGGATTGAAGAACTAGTTACCACAACAACCACCAGAGCATATAGAGGGCATATTGGATAGCAGAATTGGACACAGTACCAAAGGCAAGTAGTATAAAGAATATTTGGTAAAGTGGAAAGAAAGACTAGAAGAAGATTCAATATGGATTTCTCATGCTGAGGTAGATCATCGTGGTTATCCTCTAGCCCCAGCAAAGTGAGGGACTCACTTTTTCAACAACCCTGGGTGTCTGATGTAGGAGCATCCTAGGTTGCAGAGAAATCTTGCATCAACCAAAAAATATTTACGTTCTTTCTTTTCTTGCATTTTCAGTTCAGTTCAGTCTTTTACAATTTCAACATTTTCTACTGGATTTTACCACATCTTCATATCAGAGCTCATGGAGCAAGACTTAGCATCTACATAATGTCATCTACATCATATTTAGATTTTAAGTGATTTGGATTTGTTCCCAGAAAGTTATCGCTATTAGAAGATCATTAGTTTTCACAGAACAAAGCATCCAGACAGTTAGTTGAATGAGAAGGTTTACAGAGCACTTACATGACTTGTGGAGCCTAATAGAACATCATACATGGAACATATGGATCAGATAGACCTTCCTTGAGGTCTGCACCAAGTTTCATCCATTTGCGGAGCAATACCATATGTTGTAGGTTGACCTACTTGTTTCTACATGTTGCATCTTTCATCAAAGTTTGTAACCTTTTGTGGATGACGTGGAGGATTCTTGAAGCTTGAAGATTATATATATATATCTCTTAGATGCATTAGGAAGTTAGTTCTGAGTAAGTAGTTTTAGAATGTGATTTAGAGTTCAAATTTCTTTCAGGAAGGTAATTCAATGCCATATCTTGCATATCTGTTGTAGCCCGGAAGCAGGCATATGAGCCCTTTGATTATAGCCTACATGTTGCCAGCATATGAGAATTATAATTCTTTGATATTCTCAATATACAAATCTTCCATTGCATTCTCTGATCATGTTGTTTCCATTGTGTTTACTCTAGGTGCATGGTTTGGACAGTTCATTCTTTGAACCCTCCTGTCATGACTGCACCATGATATGCAACTGAAGGAGAAAGAGCAGAGGTTGTTGATGTTGTCTGGATTCATATTGAAGACATATTTGTGACAGTGATCAAGCATAGAGTGTGCCTAAATGATCTGATCTTCAGAAGGAAGTGTGTAGAGGCAGAAGTGAAATCATCAAAAGTGTGAGTTTCAATGTTAGTTTTTAGACAGTAGAAAGACTGTCATACTGTAATCTTTTGTAAGTGTGTCCTCATTTCAGGGAGTTATAGCTTCCTTCGAAGTGACCCTAAAACAAATTCATCAAGGAGTATAAGCTTCCTTGGGAGTGACCCTAAATCAAAGTTACTTAGGGAGTAGCAGTTTCCTTGCGTTAAAGCCCTTAAAACAAAGTTATTATTTGAGCTTCATAAATTGTGAGTTAATCCTCATCGTGGTTTTTCCCTTCTAGGGTTTTCCATGTATATCTGGTGTTTTTGTGTTGATGTGCATTGTGTTAATATTTCATAGTCATGTTTATGTTGTGATAATTAAGTTTTTATCTGCTCTGGATAAGTTGAAGTTGTTAAAAGTGAAAATTGTTTAGATAATGATTCACCCCCCTCTCAGTATCCTGGTGTGTTCAACAATTGGTATCAGAGCCAAGTTAGTTTGAGGAAAGCTTAACCACTTGAGGAAGGTCTGGGATGGCATAGAATGGATCCAACAAGATACCCAAGTTTGATGGGACAAATTATACTTTTTAGAAGCTAAGGATGGAAGCTTATATCAATTCTCTAGGGTGTGGTGTTTGGGAATCTATCAAGTTTGGTTATACAATTCCTGCTTCTATTCCTACAGATGCAGATGAGGCTAAGAAGTACGATAACAATATTAAGACAAAGTTTTCTATCATGAGTGGGTTAGCTGATTCAGAGCTATCAAAGGTTATGAGTTGCAGTTCTACTCAAGATGTTTGGGATAAACTTAAAACCATCTATGAAGGAGATAAGAAAGTAAAGAAAGCTAAGATGTGGATCTTCAAGACCAAACTTGAGAACCTAAAAATGTAAGAGGAAGAAGACATTTCCAGATGCATGCTCTGGGTGAATGAAGTAGTCAATGGTATTAAAGGTCTTGGTGGAGAAGTCGAAGAAAATGAGATTGTGAAGGTTCTAATATCTCTTCCCAAATCTTATAGTCATAAGGTATCTTCCATTGAGGAGAATGCAGACTTGGATACTTACACTATAGACAAATTGTTCAATACCCTTACTGCCTTTAAAATGAGAGAGTTTGACAGTGATGCTCCAAAGAAAGAAGCTGATTTCAAAACCAGTATGAATACCAAAGAAGAAGTTGTTGATGAAGGTGAGAGCTTTGATGAAGTTGAAACAAATTTTGTAAGACTGAAGAAAGGTATTAGAAAATACAAAGGTAAGTTACCCTTCAAATGTTTTAATTGTGGAAAGGTTGGTCACTTTGATTCTAAATGTCCTTTCAAAGAATCAAGGAGTAATAACATGAGAGACAAGTTCAAGAGAGTTTGGATTCCATAGAAAGTAATTATTCTTCAGAAGATGAGGATCATGATGATTCAAATGATGAAACACTTTTCATGGTTCTAAATATTGGTAACAAAAAGGATGATGCTAGAACTTATGAAAAGACTGATACCTTGCAAACAAATCAAAACAATGAAAGATCAATGGTTGTATGGATTGCCTTTCATGCAAAAGAAGAATTCAAGGCTTGGGTGATTGACAGTGGATGCTCAAATCATATATGACTGTTGACAAGGAGAATTTTATTAGCTTTGAGAAGCGAGATGGTGGTGTTGTCCGGTTTGGTGGTGATGAGGCAACACAAATCTATGGAAAAGGTGCTATATTTATTGATGGGAAGAATAGGATTTAGGATGTCCTATGTGTCAAAGGGCTAAAACACAATCTTATTAGTGTCAGTTAGATGTACAACAAATGATATAATCTCATATTTCATACCAAAGGTTGTGAGATCAAGAAGGCTAGTTCCAAAAAATTAGTGGCAGAAGGTATCAAGACATATGGTGATATCTATCACTTGAAGGAGGTAAATGGAAGAACATGTTTGTTGGCTTAGTCTAGTGAATGTTGGCTATGGCATAAAAGAATGGGACATAAATTTTTTGGTAATATGGTAAAGATCAGTTCTACTAATGCAGTAAGAGATATGCCAAAGATAATCAAGCCTACAAATATAGTATGCAGAGAGTGTCAAATGGGAAAGCAGACAAAGACTAACTTCAAAAGCAAGGAGTATTCTTCTTCAAAGCCATTGGAGTTGATTCACACTGATCTATGTGGCCCTACTAGAGTAAGGAGTAAACAAGGTGAGAGGTATTTCATGTTGCATATTGATGATTATTTTAAAATGACTTGGGTTACTTTCTTAAGAGAAAAATCATATGCCCTTAATAATTTTAAAGTGTTCAAAGCCATGGTTGAGAATGAAGTGGATGCAAAGGTTAAATGTTTGAGGTCTAATAGAAGAGGTGAGTTTACTTCAAATGAATTTGATAATATTTTTGAATATAATGGTATTAGGAGACATATGTCAGCTCCTAGGACCCCTCAGCAAAATTGGGTAGTGGAATGAAAGACTACGACTGTGCAAGAGATATCTAGGGCAATGTTGAAAGATGCAAATATGCCTGATATGTACTGGAAGGATGCAGTTCATACTATTGTTTATCTAATTAATAGGGTGCAGTTGAGGGTCAACAACACTAAGACTCCTTATGAGCTATGGTATGGAAGACCTCCCACATTCATATACTTCAAGATCTTTGGAATAAAATGCTATATCAGAAGGGATGAAGAAGACCTAGAAAAGTTTGATTCAAGAAGTGATGAAGGAATCTTTCTTGGCTACTCAACCAGAAGCAAGACTTACAGATGCTATAACAAGAGGTTGGGGAAGATGATTGAAAACACAAATGTTAAGGTAGATGAAGACTTGTATCAAATCTCACATGAAGCAGATGACTCTGAAATTGATATCTTTCTATGCATTATAGATGAAGAAGAAGAAGCAAAAGAAGAAAAGGAACTAGAACAAGAACCAGAGCAGATGCCTAAGACTTCAGCAAAGTATGTTTAGAAGAATCACTCAAAAGATCAGATCATTGGAGACAAGAACAAGGGTGTGCTGACTAGGAGAAGTTTTGCAAAAGCTTGTAAGCAAGTGAACCTATGTTTGTTATCAAAGGTGGAACCCAGAAACTGCTGATGCCAGCAAGGATGATGGATGGATAAAAACCATAGAAGAAGAGTTGGATTAGATTAAGAAGAATTAGACATGGGAATTGGTTCCCAAACTGTAAGCAAACAAGAATGTTATAGGAACAAAATGGGTGTTCAGGAACAAACTAAATGAAGAAGGGGAAGTTGTAAGGAATAAGGCAAGACTGGTATACAAAGTATACACAAAAATAGAAGGCATTGATTTTAAGGAGACTTATCCTCTAGTAGAAATGATGGAGGCAATCAGAATGTTTCTTGCTCTTTCTGCTCATAAAAACTTCAAGGTATATCAGATGGATGTTAAGTCAACATTTCTAAATTGTGACCTAGAAGAAGAGGTTTATATTGAACAACCAAGATGGTTTCCAAATATCAAAAGATCCAGACATGGTGTGCAGACTCAAGAAGGATCCGTATGGTCTTAAGAAAGCACCTAGAGCTTGGTATCCTAGGTTGAACAAGTACTTACTTCAATAGGGCTTCAAGAAAGATACTACAGATAGCAATCTTTATATCAAGGAAGAATGAGACATGATATTGATAGTTGCAGTATATGTTGATGGCATCATCTTTGGTGGAGATGATGATATGTGTAAGAAGTTTGCAGAGTAGATGTAAAAAGATTTTGAGATGTCTATGGTGGGTGAAATGTGTTTCTTCCTTGGACTTCAAATTTCTCAGCTAGATGGTGGTATATTTATTTCTTAAGCTAAGTATGTCAAAGAGTTGTTGAAGAAGTTTAGTATGGAGGATTCAAACTAGTGAGTACTCCCATGGTCAGTAGATGTCACTTGAGAAAAGATGATGAGTCTCTAGAGGTGGATCAAACTATCTAGAGGTTTATGATTGGAGCACTGTTGTACTTGACTACTTCTAGACCTGATATTATGCATGCAATATGTGTGGTTGCCAGATATCAAGCCAATCTAAAGAAGACACATGAGAAAGTAGTGAAAAGGATATTCAGATACTTGAAAGGAACTCTAGTCTATGGCCTATGGTATCTAAGAGGTAATGACTTTGATTTAAGTGTTTACACTGATGTTGACTAGGCTGCTTTTGTTGATGATAGAAGTACAAGTGGTGGTGCTTTCTTTTTAGGAAGTGGATTGGTTTCATGGCAAAGCAAGAAGCAAGATTCAGTGTCCCTATCTACTGCAAAGGTAGAGTACATTGTAGCAACATCCTGTTGTATACAAGTGTTGTGGATAAAGCAAACCCTGAAGGACAATACAAGTGCTATCAATATTTCCAAGAATCTAGTGATGCACTCTAGAACCAAGCATATAGCAATCAAGTATCACTTTTTGAGAGAGAAGATTACAAACAAGGAAGTGAAGTTGGAATATGTTCCAACAAAAGATCAAATTGCAAATATCTTTACAAAGGCTCTTGTAAAGGACACCTTTGAGGATCTCCAATAGAAGTTAGGGGTAATTGCCCCTCCTTTCTAAAGATGCATAGTGATGCATTTGTCCAGGGGGAGTTAATGTTATATATTGTTCCTAGACTGATGGTAACTACCTCTCAAGGGGAGCAGGTAGTAGTTTTTTATGTTAGGGGGAGCTTGTTTATTGTAAGAAGTCATGGCCTAAGGAGGAATTCATGTGTAGGTTTGTGATTGAGGTGGTGATTTCCCTTTGTCCTTGATGTCAAAGGGGGTGAGATGTAGAGATGTGTTGCCATCAATGCCAAAGGGGGAGATTGTTACACATATGGTTCTTAGGGTTCTCATTGATGTCAACACTATCACTAGGTTGTCATTGATGTCAACACTATCATGGTGGTGTGATGGCATTCATGGTTGGATGTCATGCCCCATCCAACAAGAGAAGAAGATACAGTGAGAAGAAGAGTAAGAAAAGAAGATACAGTGAGAAGCAGAGCAAGAGAAGAAGATACAACTCATGGTTGGATGTCATGCTCCATCCAACAAGAGAAGGGAGAAGATATAGTTCATATTAAGATGGGAATTAGAAGCACAAAGATGATCAAATGTGTCTCTGATGCTACTGATGGCCTATAACATGTTTGCTCCAAGTTCTAGATGATGATTACATTACCAGAAGAGTGTTTTGTTGATTGATTGTATGAAGACAGTCTTACTTCTGTGAAGATGTTTTGTGCAAGACAATGGAATGATCTTCATTCCTATGCATTTGTATATATGGCCATGTAGTTTTGGAATTGTGTTCAGGCTATAGTGAAGGTGATAATTCCAAGTTTTTAGATCATTTGTCCTTCCACTGTGAAAGTTATGCATGATAGAGTTGTTGTCAATTAGGATTGCACCTGTGATGCAGAGTTGTGATACTCAACAATCCTTCAAAATATGGGATCAAACTCAGGCTCTGGGTGACCTATGTCAAGTTTGAACCTCTAGATTATGGGCTGGTTCCCTTAAAATATTCAATTGGATCTATGACTTTGATGTGGAAAAGGGTAAAAAGGATCTTTCTCAAAGCAAATAAAACTATAAAAGTATGGTGATACACCTAATAATGATGAAAACTTGGCAATCTAACTCACAATAGATCTCAGAAAATCTATCCACACAAACCACTTTCAACAAATTTATCACAAAAATGTTTCTAAGGAAGGCTTGAAAATATTTCTGTTTGAAGGAAAAGGGGTTTTTCACAACATAAAAGAAAGGTTTTCCAATTGCACAGCCTAAGACCTGTGATTTTCAATGCTATCTAACACATGCAAGTACAAATGAAACAATGATTTTAAAGGTTCTGATGTTAAACACAATAAAATCTCATCAAATCACCCATACAAGTTGCATTAATGGAAGGTAGATACTTGATCAAACTGAAAAATAAAGGAAATAATTGCATAAAAACAAAGTATAGAATATGTAACCTACTATAATCTCTATAAATCTGCAAATAAGTGAGTTACAAAACCTTATTTCTCTCTCAAAGTGTAAAGAGTAAAAAAGGCAAGAACTAGAAAAAATGAGTTACAAACTCTGTCTCTCAATGTGTAAAAGAGAAAAGAATGCAAGAACTGGAAAAACCTAAGTTTTTCTTACAATATATAGTTTGCTCTCTCCAAGAGGCATAGAAAAATCAACTCCAGTCAACTGCCTCTAAAAATAAGCTCTCTAATTTGATCCACGAGCAAACAATGAAATCTCTAAAAATAAGGGTCAAACTACCCCAAATGGGGCAAAAATAGCTCAAAACTGCTTGTATCCATGTGTTTGACCCAAGAGTTGACCAAAATTCCTCCAATTTGACCTCTAAGTCATGCAAAAAGACCCCAAAGTCTTCAGTTAACTTCACTCCTCCATTTTTGCATGATTTTGCATGTGTAGATAACGTGGACCATGAATAAAGTAATCTTTTGCATGATTACTCTATTATGAGTTTTAATTTGTCTAATTTCTTTAGTTTTACAACTTGTGACAAAATAATAAAGTAATTTATAAAAATATTACTTTATTAATTGTTTACATCATTTATAGTTGTAAAATTATGTAAGCATGGAAAAAAGAAAATAACACCTTATCTGTCCTTTTCCATTTACACAATTTGCATGATTTCATTAATAATGATGCCAAAAAGAAATAGGTCATCATGCATAAAAATTAAAGAATATTCTCTCCTTATGACTCCCATGCAAATTCTTAGGTCATTACATGCAAAAATAATTATGCATTATCAAGGGAATGATAAATGCATCTTTACAACCTTATTACTCCATGCAAAAGAAAATGCATAGTTGCATTATACATGCATACAAGGAATAACACATACCTCCTTATCACTCTACCACCATGCAGCATCCTCTCAATATCACCTTTGACTTAATATTGCATTATATCTATCACTTTGTCTTGTCCACCCTATTTCTCCATGCCTCATTTCATTATCACTGCTCCAACCCTCTCCTTTGTCTTTGAATTATTTCCTTTGTTGACTTTAAAAGGCACATGCATTTTGAAATGCATAAGGCATATGGTGTTTCAAGCTTTGACTTGATCTTCATGTTGTATAAGGAATTTTAACCTTTTCTTTGTGTTGTCGACCATTATGGAGAAAAATAGAACAAAGGCATTTAAGCCTTACCTTGTTATGATTTACTATTGCAGGAGCATCCTTGGTTCAAGAGCAATCTTGCATCAACCAAAAAAATTTACATTTTAGTTTGTTTGCAGTTCAGTTTGTTTCTTTTCCAGTTCAGTTCAGGTAGTTCAGGTAGAAGCAGTTTCAACTTGTGGTCCAGTTTTGGCAATTCACACCTTGCAGATCTAGACTTAGCATCTAAATTCATTCATCTAAATCATATCAAGAATTTAGAGTATTTGGATCAGTTACCGGAAAGATATCGCCATCAGAAGATCAACTATTTTCTCAGAGCATAGCATCTTGACAGTCTCAGACAATCAGCTGAAGGAGAAGGCTTGGACACATCATTCAATGATCCTTGGTTCATGGCCAACCTTTCATGGAGGTTTACATGTTATTCCATTCATTTGTGGGCGTGTTCTATGCATATAGGTCCAACCTATCTATATTCATACTTTACAGCTCTTCATTGGAGTTAGTGGTCTTCCTTGGCCGACACAGAGGAATCTATTGGTTTGGAAATGATATATAAAGATGTAATAGATCCCTACAAAAGTAGTGATCAAGTTCTCATGATTTAGAAGATAGATAGTTGGCTCCTTCGCAAGAGGACTTTAAAGCCTTATCTTGCGCATGTATGTAATCAGGCCTGTGAGCCTATATTACAAGCCCACTTATTGTTGGTTGGATTGTATTTGAATTCTATGATATACTGAATGTTTGAGTCTGCATTTGCTTCATTTCTTTGAGTTGTTTCCGTTGTGTTTACTCTTGCTACATGGTCCAGATAGTTCATTCTGTGAACCCTCCTACCATGACTACACCATTTACATTTTTGACTTTATAAAGAAAATCAATGAAAAGAAAGGAAGACCTCACCTCGTGGGCCCTTGTGGCACAATGTGTTTTGAATTATTTGGTTTTAAAGACCAAGAAGTCTTTACCATGATAGTAAAATTGATTCAATGATTTATTTTAAAAGAGAAGTCAAAAAGACTTCAATCATATGAGCTAGGGCACAAAAGTGACAAACCCTAACTTGTTCTTTTCATTGTGTTCACTCCATCTTTTTGGTTCTCTGCTAGAGCTGCATCGCCATAGGGTTTGGAGCTTCTCTGGTTTGTTGGTCCTAGTCACTGGTAAGCTTTTGTTTGCCCATACTACTATTTCCTTGCATACACAGTAAACTCTGTTGCTTCTTTTCTTTGATGGAAAGTAAAACCATGAAAAAACGTCGCTTTCTCCATGTTTGCATGTTTAACAACAACTAATTTAGGAGCTAACTCTACAAGAGTTTGAAATGCTGCCTTATCTCTATATTTCATGATGAAATGACACCTTAAATCGTGGGATTGCACTTTCCTTGTTGAAATATCTCTTGCTGGATGCGGCCATGAGATTGTATCCTCCTCTGTATTATAATTTCCTTCTTCTACAAATATGAATACCTTAGGGTTTGAAAAAAAATGTTATGGGTTGATAGATCTTTTTTTACAAAAGAAACTTTCTCTTGCTCAGCCTTTTATAATCTTTCTGTATCTACACCTCTTGGTCACAATGCAACCATCAGTTTTATCAATCATTGTTCTTCCATCTACAATGGCAACTAGGTTATATAAAATGCTAATGCATATTTCTATGAAATCAACTTCACAGACACTAAGGAGATGAAAAATTTTGGAAACAACGCCTGCTGACACCATTCTGGACTAACTTTCTGCATCTATGGATAAAAGATGTAATGTGTTTAGAGCATCTTGTCTATAATGGTAAGAGTATGAGCTTAGTAGTTTAATAAGACAAGGAATTGCTCCCAAGGAACCAATGCTTGCTTTATTGTCATCCCAAAAAAAAATGCTTAGCAAAACTGCCAATGCTGCTTTAGCTATTTTTGAATCAAGAAGATTCAATAGCAATGGTGCTACACCTGAAGATAGAATTGATACCTTATTCCTATTATTATTCCAAGTCATATTGAGAAGTGCCAATGCTCCTACTTCTTGAGCCTTTGTATCTAGTACATCTACAAAAGACCACAATAAATTCACAAGAGTAGGAATAAATCCATCTTCATATGCATATGACCAAATTGTTATATTTTGAGACTCAAATCTGTTCTGAGATCAATGTTTGATGACATACATGACCTGGCTAAAGCAGCAGATGAATTGACTATATCAGTAGATGACTTGGCTATATATTTTGAATGATGAGAGTTGGGATTCCCTTTAGAAGATAGAGTTGAGGATGCTACTCTGCCTCTCAAATGGCTATTGACACTGCATGAAGAAGAAAATAAACTTGAACATTGTGTACTAGAATTACTTCTCATACTCCTTGGACTAGACTTTGTCCTTGATATTCTTGGACTGGTTCTAGGTTTGCTTTGTAGTTTACTTCTTTCATAAATCTCAACATGTGGAGTCTCCTTGTCCAATGTTAGAAATAGTGGAGTGGCTGGTGGAGTCAGAAGCTTTTCATGACTGTACTTCATTTTTGTTGTTCTTTTCTCATGAACTGCCACCCTTGTTTGTTTGATTTTCTTATGACTATCTCTTTCATAGCATTAAAAATGACTTTGAATGTCCATGTAAATTCTCTATCTTACATTTGAAATATGGACCTTGGGGCATTTTACCTGATCTCTCTGATAGCATTCAAAATTCTTCTCTGCTCTATCATGATAGCTTGTTGCTCCTAACATATGCTCTTCTGTATGTGAGCATAATTATACTAATTTGGTTTAGCTTTAATGCATAAGGCACATGATAAGTTTGTTGCACCTATATAGTGATGAGATATGTTTCTTGAACATGAAGTTTGCAATGGATGGAATATACAAAAGGCATGGGCATCCTCATGATGCAATTATATGATGTAATCATCTATAGCTAAACACTATGTCTTTTGATTTCATGTTGAATGTACTTGAACACGCTTATGGTATGAAGATGGAATAAGGATATCTTCTTTTATGCATTTAGATGGCAGATGTACTTTGATCTTAACTTGTTATTGTTGTTCCATATGCCCTGGCTGTACTTTGTAATTCACTTGCTGGTATAATGTATCCTTTATTGTTGTTCTATTTGGACTTTTACCCTATGACTGTACCTGGTATGACATAGAACTGTTCATCTATTCTTTAGTACTATTACACTTCATTCATGACAAAGGATGAGAGAAATACCTATCTTAAATGCTCTGGTTGTACCTTTTGATAAGACTGCACCTCTTGTCTTACACTGTATATAGTGATCACATGACTTTATCATCTGATCTAAATTGTTGTATCATGATGCCTCTTGATTATTCATTATGGCTGAAAAAAATGTTTCTTGGTCAAAAACTGTCAGTAATAATAGTGCTTGAGCATGTTGGGCTCAACCCTTGTGGGAGCCACATTTTCTCCACATGCTTAAATGTCTTCAAATCATCAACATTACTTTTCCTATACCTGCACAGTGAACAAACAAGTTAGCATAAAAACATCTCTTGAAGTTGAATGATCTTTCTCATGATGATCTGATTTATTGCACATGTCTGATTTTGATCCAATCACATCAAATGCATAATGCTTGCAAGTTTTATATGTCTATTGATAAAGCATATGAAGAGTTTGCATATCCGGAGCTTCTAACAAGGCTTTTCTCCAATTTTGCAAGTACACTGTCTTGATTAGGAGTGAAAGATAAGGACATGAAAATCAAGCAGCCAATCAAGAAGATCAACCTACAAAAAGGCAATGATGGATATACATTTTCCTCATATGTTACTTTCTTTCTCTTTTATCCTCAGAATATAGCTTTCATAATGTTTGCATTGCTCAGTTTAGTCACTCCGACAACTTGTGTGGGACACATTTAAACATTTCTTTAAATATGATCAGTTACTTTACCTTATGCAACCGATTTATGTATGTTTTTCTTTTCTGAATCAAGTGCATAGGATAGAATAACTGAATCTGATATGAAACATGTGTTTAAAATATGATATTGAAATGACAGTTTATAAATACCTTTCCTTCATACTAAAATGTGATTACTTGAATAATTCAATCATATCATAACTGAAAGATAAAACCATTTAGATACCTCCTGTCATTCATTGACGACTGTTTGATCTCTTGTCATCAGATAAATTTCACTTGTCAAGGTGGTTTGACAGTTCTGATTGGATTATCAGATTATCCTGACAAATAATCTTTGTTGTTCTCTTGCCAAGATATCATACATTCAACTGATTGATCATTACACTTAAAAGTTTTCTTTTATTCCTTATGTGACAACTGCACAATTTAGTCTAACTAAATTAGGTGTGAACATAATTTAGTAACATTTTTGGCAACCTCTCAAGGGTGTTTGCCTGCTAAACAAAAAAGAACCAATAGCCTTGCAATTCCATTGGGCATATGAGTCATTTTCTACCTGAAACTTTGCAAAACCCTCTGCAACTCAAACTGATAGAAAACTACATCAACAAAAAAAA
The DNA here is from genome assembly GCA_027924645.1 of Cunninghamia lanceolata. Classification (NCBI taxonomy): domain Eukaryota; kingdom Viridiplantae; phylum Streptophyta; class Pinopsida; order Cupressales; family Cupressaceae; genus Cunninghamia; species Cunninghamia lanceolata. The sequence continues at coordinate 3,716,315 of BSBN01000490.1, read as the reverse complement.
TTGAAATTGAAACTATTCTGACCTGTTTAGGACATGGCCAGCAAATGTGCATGTGCACTTCTTGGAAAACAAAATACTGAACTAAAATTCTACTCTACCCTACACTAACCAGCCATTGAATCTAGTCAAACAAATCCATTAACTAGCTTTGTGAAATAACTTCCCCTTCTGGTTAAAAAAGGATGTTCTGCAAGCTGACTTGGCACTAACATGATATGATTCATAAGGACATACATTATAGAATGTTGCAAGACTCTTTGAAGGATGAAAACAAACTCATTCACCATTTGATCATGGTCACAAATATTGTTGTTATAAGATGAATAAATGATCTCATTCTGTTGTTCTGAAGCTAATGTCTCCTCTTTGGGAATAACAACAATCTGTACCTCCTTATTTAGCTCTTTGACAGCTATATCCTTGATTGGGCACCCTCTTGTAATGATGAACCTTTGGTTAAGACTCATGTTCTCTTTATTAAGATCTGTTGTCCTGTTTTCAGTTGCAATTTCAACTTGATTTGAAAAATTTAGTTCACATGATTGGAATGAAGAGTTGTCTACCTCTTTGACCTAAATATGTTGATCACATATTGTTGATAGCATGAAATCATTATCGATGTTAGAAGAAAAATCTTCTATAATACCTAAAAACATGCTCTCATCTAACCGGTAATCTTGCACTGAAACCATATGAATTTCATCCCTCTGTTGCTCAATACTTTTACCTTGCATGATAGCCTACCATGTCATTTCCTCCTCCATGGTTAATGAATCATCTTCTTCTGTTAGGACAACTAATAATTCATCAAAACTATCAGATCTATGAAGGCTTTTAGGAACAGCTGATAGAATAGTTGATTCAAGCTCCAAACTCCTAGTGTTCTCATGACTGTCCTCATTTTGTTCTTGGTAAACCAGTAAATTGTCACAATTACTTGCATCTTCCTGATGTTCTGTTATTTCTACCTATGGTATGAGCTCTTCATCTGGCTCAACAAAACCAGATAACTGGTCAAACAAAGAAACCAACTCTTCCTCCTCACACGGGGCTTTCTCCATTGGAATGTGGGCAACTTGTCTTTACAATTGAAGATTTTGCCCTTCCAATATATGTATCCTTATTTTATTTATCTTGTAAATAGCATTAGAAAACTTCTCATATGAATCAAAATGCAAAGGATTGAGTGCCAAATTTGAACCAGCATCCTCTTCGTATGAATTATGCTTATTCTTAGCTAGGGACACAGTAAAAACAACAACACCTTCAGCTGTTGGACTAAAACTTGGAACTTTGATTGGCTTGGGCTCTAAAACCTTTTGCTCTTGTTCACCATACCAACTTGGAATCTTGATTGGTTTAGACACTGCTACCTTTTCCTCTTCCTAATTTTGGTTTGGTATGGAAGGGGTAGCCTTAACAAGATTTGGCATTTTATAATCAATATATTTGGTCTAAGAAGGCTGCCATGGTTGCTCAAGACTGTGATGACTTGGTTCAAGTACTTGATACGATTGACACTGAGGATTAATAGATTGATTTTGAATCCAAACAGGCTCCTGATTAAAGTTAGGACTTCTAAAACTTGGAATTTGATACCTACTAACCTCATTTTGAACAGGTTGCTTCGAAATGAATGTAGCTATCTGGATCTCGTGCCTTTGTACTTTTGCAAGAAAAAACTTCACTTGCTCCTCTTTTGTTGTTATCTCCCTCCTAAGACCTTCTTCAAACTGTATCCTTTGTGCCTCCACCTCCTGCTCATGAAGATAGGCTTGATAATCCATCTCTTCCTATTACTGCTCATACTCTTGCTGCTTGTTGATTTCTTTTATTTGCTTATTGATTTCTAATAATGTGTTATTGAGATCAAGTGATGTACTCTTGATGATTGCAATCTCCTCCTTTGCATACTCTTGAAGCTGATTTGGTATATGTATAGGCTGCCAACAAGGCTGAACTGCGATGGGTGGGAGGTAAGAGTAATGTGCATGTTGGTTTCTTTGTAAATCAAAGGAATTAGGGATGAAACCAACAACATGGCTGATCTGATATGGCTGATAAGATGGAGGATTAGAAGTATTTTCATGATATGATGGATGATATGACATGTACCCATGAAAGGTAGACATGCCTAATCATTCAAAGAGTTGGAAAACAACTAAAACCTGATCTATTCAAACCACAAAGTTAAAGTCGCTAGGTATTTGAAAAAAAACCTCTAAAAAGACTGTATCAACTATTGATCATACCAAAACAACAAAAATAATTAGTCCTTTTTAAATTAAAAATCAATTCAAAGTCCCACCAGGTGTGCTAAAAACTATTGTCGATTAGGATTGCACCCATGATGTAGAGTTGTGATACTCAACAATCCTTCGAAACATGGTATCAAACTCAGGCTGTGGGTGACCTATGTCAAGTTTGAACCTCCAGATTATGGACTGGTTCCCTTAAAATATTCAATTGGATCTATGACTTTGACGTGGAAAAGGGTAAAAAGGATCTTTCTAAAAGAAAATAAAATTGTAAAAGTATGGTGATGCACCTAATAATGATGAAAACTTGGCAATCTAACTCACAATAGATCTCAAAAAATCTATCCACACAAACCACTTTCAACAAATTTATCACAAAAATGTTTCTAAGGAAGGCTTGAAAATATTTCTGTTTGAAGGAAAAGGGGTTTTTCACAACATAAAAGAAAGGTTTTCCAATTGTATAGCCTAAGACCTATGATTTTCAATGCTATCTAACACATGCAAGTACAAATGAGACAATGATTTTAAAGGTTCTGACATTAAACACAATAAAATCTCATTAAATCACCCATACAAGTTGCATTAATGGAAGGTAGATACTTGATCAAACTGAAAAATAAAGGAAATAATTGCATAAAAACAAAGTACAGAACCTGTAACCTACTGTAATCTCTATAATCTACAAAGAAGTGAGTTACAAAACCTTCTTTCTCTCTCAAAGTGTAAAGAGCAAAAAAGGCAAGAACTAGAAAAAATGAGTTACAAACAAACTCTATCTCTCAATAAGTAAAAGAGAAAAGAATGTAAGAACTGAAAAAACCTAAGTTTTTCGTACAATATATAGTTTGCTCTCTCCAAGAGGCATATAAAAAATCAACTGCAGTCAACTGCCTCTAAAAATAAGCTCTCCAATTTGATCCACGAGCAAACAATGAAATCCCTAAAAATAAGGGTCAAAACTGCCCCAAAATAAGCAAAAATAGCTCAAAACTACCTGTTTCCATGTGTTTGACCCAAGAGTTAACCAAAATTCCTCCAATTTGACCTATAAGTCATGCAAAAAGACGCCAAAGTCTTCAGTTAACTTAACTCCATTTTTGCATGATTTTGCATGTGTAGATAATGTGGACCATGAATAAAGTAATCTTTTGCATGATTACTCTATTATGAGTTTTAATTTGTTTAATTTCTTTAATTTTACAACTTGTGACAAAATAATAAAGTAATTTATAACAATATTACTTTATTGATTGTTTACATCATTTATAGTTGTAAAATTATGCAAGCATGGAAAAAATAAAATAACACCTTATCTCTCCTTTTACATTTACACAATTTGCATGATTTCATTAACAATGATGCCAAAAAGAAATAGGTCATCATGCATGAAAATTAAATAATATTCTCTCCTTATGACTCCCATGCAAATTCTTAGGTCACTACATGCAAAAATAATTATGCATTATCAAGGGAATGATAAATGCATCTTTACAACCTTATTACTCCATGCAAAAGAAAATGCATAGTTGCATTATACATGCATACAAGGCATAACACATACCTCCTTATCACTCTACCACCATGCATCATCCTCTCAATATCACCTTTGACTTAATATTGCATTATATCTATCACTTGTCTTATCCACCCTATTTCTCCATGCCTCATTTCATTATCACTGCTCCAACCCTCTCCTTTGTCTTTGAATTATTTCCTTTGTTGACTTTAAAAGGCACATGCATTTTGTAATGCATAAGGCATATGGTGTTTTGACCTTTGACTTGATCTTCATGTTGTATAAGGAATTTTAACCTTTTCTTTATGTTGTCGACAATTATGGAGAAAAAGGGAACAAAGGCATTTAAGCCTTACTTTGTTATGATTTACATTTTTGACTTTATAAAGAAAATCAATGAAAAGAAAGGAAGACCTTACCTCATGGGCCCCTATGGTACAATGTGGTTCAAATTATTAGGTTGTAAAGACCAAGAAATCTTTACCATGATAGTAAAATCTATTCAATGATTTTAATTTAAAAGAGAAGTTATAAAAGACTTCAATCATATGAGCTAGGGCACAAAAGTGACAAACCCTAACTTGTTCTTTTCATTGTGTTCACTTCATCTTTTTGGTTCTCTGTTGGAGCTGCGCTACCATAGGATTTGGAGCTTCTCTGGTTGGTTGGTCCTAGCCACTGGTAAGCTTTTGTTTTCCCATACTGCTATTTCCTTGCATACACAGTAAACTCTGTTGCTTCTTTTCTTTGATGGAAAGAAAAACCATGAAAAAATGTTGCTTTCTCCATGTTTGCATGTTTAACAATAGCTAATTTAGGAGCTAACTCTACAAGAGTTTGAAATGTTGCCTTACCTCTTTATTTCACGATGAAATGACACCTTAAATCATGGGATTGCAATTTCCTTGTTGAAATATCTCTTGTTGCCCGCGAGCATGAGATTGTATCCTCCTTTGTATTATTTCCTTCTTCTGCAAATATGAATACCTTAGGGTTAGAAGAAAAAATGTTATGGGTTGATAGATCTTTTTTTGCAGAAGAAACTTTCTCGGGCTTGACCTTTTATAATCTTTCTATATTTGCACCTCTTGGTCACAATGCAACCATCATTTTTAGCAATCATTGTTATTCCATCTTCAATGGCAGCTAGGTTATATAAAATGCTAATGCATATTTTTATGAAATTGACTTCATAGGATACTAAGGAGATGAACAATTTTGGAAAGAGCACCTGCTGATGCCATTCTGGACTGACTTTCTACATCTGTGGATAAATGATGTAATGTGTTTAGAGCATCTTGTCTACACTAGTAAGAGTTTGAGCTTAGTACTTTAATAAGACAAGAATTGCTCCCAAGGAACCAATGCTTTCTTTATTGTCATCCAAAAAAAATTCTTAGTAAAACTGTCAATGCTGCTTCAACTATTTTTGAATCAAGAAGATTTAATAGCAATGGTGCTACACCTGAAGATAGAATTGATGCCTTATTCCTATTATTATTCCAAGTCATATTGAGAAGTGCCAATGCTCCTACTTCTTGAGCCTTTGTATCTAGTACATCTACAGAAGACCACAATAAATTCACAAGAGTAGGAATAAATCCATCTTTATATGTATATGACCAAATTGTTATATTTTGAGACTCAAATATGTTCTGAGATCAATGTTTGATGACATACATGACCTGGCTAAAGCAACTGATGAATTGACTGTATCAGTAGATGACTTGACTATATATTTTGAGTGATGAGAGTTGAGATTCCCTTTAGAAGATAGACTTGAGGATGTTGCTCTTCCTCTCGAATGGCTATTGACACTGCATGAAGAAGAAAATAGACTTGAACATTATGTACTAGAACTGCTTCTCATACTCCTTGGACTAGACTTTGTCCTTGATATTCTTGGATTGGTTTAGGGTTTTCTCTGTAGTTTACTTCTTTCAGAAATCTCAACATGTGGAGTCTCCTTGTCCAATGTTAGAAATAGTGGAGTGGCTGGTGGAGTCAGAAGCCTTTCATGACTGTACTTCATTTTTGTTGTTCTTTTCTCATGAACTGCCACCCTTGTTTATTTGATTTTCTTACAGACTATCTCTTTCATAGCATTAAAAATGACTTTGACTGTCCATGTAAATTCTCTATCTTGCATTTGCAATATGGATCTTGGGGCATTTTACCTAACCTCTCTAATGGTATTCTAAATTCTTCTCTACTTTATCATGACAACTTATTGCTCCTAACAGATGCTCTTCTATGTGTGATCATAATTGTACTGATTTGGTTCATCTTTAGTGCATAAGGCACATGATAAGTTTGTTGCACCTATACAGTGATGAGATATGTTTTTTGAACATGAAGTTTGCAATGTATGGAATATACAAAAGGCTTATATGATGTATTCATCTGTAGCTAAACACTATGTCTTTTGATTTCATGTTGAATGTACTTGAACATGCTTATGGTATCAAGATGGAATAAGGATATCTTCTTTTATGCATATATATGACAGATGTACTTTGATCTTAACTTGTTATTGTTGTTCCATATGCCATGGATGTACTTTGTAATTCACTTGCTAGTATAATGTATCATTTATTGCTATTCTATTTGTAATTTTACCCTATGACTATACCTTGTATGACATAGAACTGTTCATCTATTCTTTAGTACTATTACACTTCATTCATGACAAAGGATGAGAGAAATACCTATCTTAAATGTTCTAGCCGTACCTTTTGATAAGACTACACCTCTTGTCTTACACTGTATATAGTGATCACATGACTTTATCATCTGATCTAAATTATTGTATCATGATGCCTCTTGATTTTTCATTATGGATGAAAAAAAAAATTCTTGGTCAAAAACTGTCATTAATAACATTTTCTCCACATGCTTAAATGTCTTCAAATCAACAACATTACTTTTCCTATATACCTGCATAGTGAACAAACAAGTTAGCATAAAAACATACCTCTTGAAGTTGAACGATCTTTCTCATGATGATCTAATTTATTGCACATGTCTGATTTTGATAAAATCACATCAAATGCATAATGCCTGCAAGTTTTATATGTCTGTTGATAAAGCATATGAAGAATCTGCATATCCAGAGCTTCTAACAGGGCTTTTCTCCAATTTTGTAGGTACACTGTCTTTATCAAGAGTGAAAGATAAGGACATGAAGATCAAGCAGCTAATCAAGAAGATCAATCTACAAAGATTCAATGATGGATATACATTTTCCTCATATGTTACTTTCTTTCTCTTTTATCCTCAGATGTATAGCTTGCACAATGTTTGCATTGCTTAGTTTAGTCACTCCCACGGCTTGTGTGGGAAACATTTAAACACTTCTTTAAATATGATTAGTTACTTTACCTTATGCAACTGATTTATGTATGTTTTTCTTTTCTAAATCAAGTGCATAGGATAGAATAACTGAATTTGTTATGAAACATGTGTTTAAAATATGATATTGAAATGACAATTTATAAATACCTTTCCTTCATACTGAAATGTGATTACTTGAATAATTCAATCATATTATAACTGAAAGATAAAACCATTTAGATACCTCCTATCATTCATTAACTGTCTGATCTCTTGTCATCAGATAAATTTCACTTGTCAAGTTGGTTTGACAGTTCTGATTGGACTATCAGATTATCCTGACAAATAATCTTTGTTGTTCTCTTGCCAAGATATCATACATTCAACTGATTGATCATTACACTTAAAAGTTTTGTTTTATTCCTTTTGTGACAACTGCATAATTTAGTCTAACTAAATTAGGTGTGAACATAATTTAGTAACAAGAGTACTGACATGTGTTCTGGTAGAGTAAGCTAGTGATAAAGGCCTGATGGAATGCTCTGCAGTCCTCCGCATTCCTCCACAAATGAATGTTTTCCCTTGCAATTTTGAGGACATGTTTATAGATGTGTATCACATGCCTCCTTGTAGTTTCAAGGTTCTTGGAGGTCTGCAGCTCAGTTTTTCAAATGACAACATGTTGTATTATGTTCTGGATGATAGATTGTTCTCAAAGTTAATGATTGAAGTTGTGCGGCATAATTATTTGATGTGCGGTGGAAAAGGAATGTTTGGGCATGTGGAAATGTTTCATGAAGATCTTTCTTGTTTCCAGTACTGCATAAGGTTTTCAAGTTGATGTGGTTGTTATACTTCAAGTTTTCATGTGTTGTCCTTAAAGCTGTCCTGTTTCCAAATGAGCTAAGTGTGTGGATGTAATTCCTTGGTTCTTGAAGCCATGAATGATGTTTTGGACCTAGAAAAGCAAGTGTTGGTGTCTGCAAGGCTTGGATCTTATGTTGGTGTAATGTGTGCTTTCACTTAGGACCTATCTTCTACACGTTTCATATTGTGTATTGTTTGGCCGACTTGTAAATGTATTTTTTATGTTGTATCTGGTAGAAAAATAATGTAATCAATGTAATATCATGTATAAATAGTGATTCAAAGTGAGTGAGGTTAAGTGTGATGTCAATGTGATTAAAAATTTTGCAAGCAGATAAAAGGCACAATAAATGCAGTGTTGATGTGCGACTGTAGCATAAAGAGCAGAGGTTGTTGATGATGTCTCAATTCATCTTGAAGACATATTTGTGATAGTGATCAAGCATAGAGTGTGTCTAACTCATCTGATCCTCAGAAGGAAGTGTGTGGAGGCAGAAGTGTAATCATCAAAAGTGTGAGTTTCAATGTCAGTTTTCAGACAGTAGAAAGACTGTCATACTATAATCTTTTATAATTGTGTTCTCATTTGAGGGAGTAGTAGCTTCCTTGGGAGTGACCCTAAAATAAAGTCATCATGGAGTAGAAGCTTCCTTGGAAGTGACCCTAAATCAAAGTTACTTAGGGAGTAGCATCTTCCTTGGGTTAAAGCCCATAAAACAAAGTTATTATTTGAGCTTCATATATTGTGAGTTAATCCTCATCGTGGTTTTTCCCTTCTAGAGTTTTCCATGTATATCTAGTGTTATGTGTTTATTTGCATTGTGTTAATCTTTCATATTCATGTTTATGCTATGATAAATAAGTTTTGATATGGTTTGGATAAGTTGAAGTTGTTAAAAGTGAAAATTGTTTAGATACTGATTCAAACCCCCCCCTCTCAATATCCTGGTGTGTTCAACAAATAGTTGCTCAACAATTGCATTTTGATTATCTTCAAATTTAGAATCATTTTCATCATTTAAAATGTTAGGACATGTCTTGTTTGTAGGAATTATACACATGTCTACAAGAGGTGAAGAGTCTTGGCTTGATGTCTCATAATTTGGAGCAATTGTCATATCATCCAATTCTTCCATTTCTACCTTCTTGATGGCTGATAAACATATTGGACAAGAGAGATCAAAATTTTGTTCATCATGTATTCTACACCAATTAGGAAACAATAGATCTAAAACATAAACTCTAGTGCCCAACATCTCCTTATCATGGCTAAGTTTCCTCACTAAATTCTAAAAATTATCTTGGATAATGTGATCATGTATAGGCTCAATTTGATTACAGAGAAAATATTGATAAACACTTTCAACTATAGCATAAGAACTACTTCCTTCATCCTTATCATTAAGTCCATGAGTACATTCATCAAAATATTCTTCATTACTATCCATGGACTAAAATACACTAGAGGTAGATGATGATTGCTCACTTTCACTTGTCATAGAAGCATTTATAAAATAACTTTCAGCATCAAGAGGATCCATACATGATTGAAAATATTTAATAACACGATCATATTCACAACTATACTCAACCAAATCACAAGATGTGTTTAATTTCTTACCTTCATCCTTGTTTGCAACCATCATACCTACTATACTTTGTGGTTCAACTTTCTCTACATCATCTTGACTTGTTACTTGATCTTCATGTGGGAGAGGTAGCTAATTTGGAATGACTTTAGACACATTTTCATGAGTTGTTCCAACTATTCTATCTTCTTCAATGCCAAAATTAGGATCATCATGGAATGGAAATACATCAAAAATGTCTTTATTTGTGTACCAAGATAAGTCCATTTCAGTCCCTCATTCTAGTGCCATTCTATTGATGTGTTTTTTTACACATTGCTCAACTTAGATAAAATACTAAGTATTCTATCTCTCTTGAAAGGAGTTAAATCCTAAAGAATGGAAATTGATTACCCTAAGGTTTTTGTAGCCAGGTCTTGGCCGTAGAAGAAAACTTAGTTGGATGTGAATTGTTGTTTACACAAAGGGACTTACACAAAATGTTCACTAGAATCTAATAACAAGGTTAGATCTAGAAATAACAAGATTTGATTTTACTTTCTAACCTAGAAAAGTTTCCTAGATCTGCAAATCTAAAAATGACTTATGGATTCAAACAATATTAACCATCTAATTTTCAATTTTGTGATGCTCTTCCTAAATCTAATCCTAAAACTAACCACTTGGATGAAAAAGTATCAAAAGTTAAGGTAAGAAAAGGAAGAGTTTCAAAAAAAATTAATTATCAACTTATACAATCGTGACATGAAGCATAAGCAAATAAATCTTCAATAAAGTAATCTTTTCTTAACCAAAAATTTCACATCTTTATAAAGATAGTGCAATCTTGAATGGGAAATGATTTTCAAATCATGAAAGATACTATGTCAAACACTAAATTTCTGGCACAACCCAACAAGATATTCCACAATTAGAAATGTGAAAAAAACATGTTTAGATTAACTACACAAAGTGACTTACAATCAACAACTAACTAGTAGTATGAACACAAGATGCATCAAATACTTATCACCTTCATGCATAGACAATAGAAAATCCAACTAAGCAATTGGGAACCATGAAGCAAACTTTGTATTGATAGTAAAATTCTAATAGATATCAACAACTTCCAAACAACCAACCAACCCCTATAAAAAAAGAAGTGATTACCTTTTATAGAAGACAACACACTTACAAAATGGATGGCTAAGATTACTTTACAATGAAGGGCCTATATTAGAAAGCATTAAATTTTGGATTCCAAAATAATCTCTCTTGTCCATTTCTAACTAAGCCAAGATCTAATTCTTAGAAAATTATTACAAGTCTTAAGGTAAGTCAACCTTGCTTAAAAATATTTTATAAAAATACATTTATAAAAGGTGGCACAAAGTTATAGGAAAAATGTCCAATTTGAAAATCCATCTTTACAAATAATAATTCTGGCACATTCCAGTAGGCAATGAACATCTTTAGTAATTTACTTGAACTTTTTTGCCTCTCTAAATTCCATCTTTTATGCTCTTGACATCACCCTGCAAGACCAAAAGAATTATTACTGTTATCACTGGGAATTGCACCCGTATGCAAAGTTGTAGAAGTACTACAATTCCATGTAACATGGGACTAATCTCAAGTTGTGGGTGCCCTATGATGAGATTAGACCTCCAGATTATGGGTTGGTTCCCTTCAAATGTTCTATTGAGACATATGTTTTTTACTTTTTGGGAAAAGGGAAGAAAGAAACTAAGTGAATGCTAAAGGTAAAATGGTGATGCACCTAATATGGGTAAAAGATAATGCAATCTGATCCACAATGTTTTCTTAGAAAACTGACTTCTACACAATCCAGACTTGGCATAAATACCACAAAGTGATTCTAAGGAAGGTTTGACAATAGGTTTTATGAAGGAAATGGTTTTTTCACAGCATAAAAAGACTATTTCTCGTTAACACTACCTAAGACCTGTGATGAATATATGCTTTAATGCTGCAAACAAGGAAGTGAGACAATAATTTCAAAGGTTTAATAATAAAACACAACAAAATTTCAGCAAAATTACTTCACTAATAGCACTAAAAGGAAAGGTAATTAACTGATCTCAAAGAAAACAAAGGAAAGTTCTACAAAGAAGACAAAAGTATAACTTGTAACCTACCAATCTCTTAATAAAACTATAAAATATGAGCTACAAAATTCTCCAATCTGTCTGAATTAGAATGAGAATCAAGAACTAGCAAAAAAAAACTTTTGCTTTACAATATATAGGTCTGCTCTCTCCAAGAGGCATACAAAAATATGGACTTGCAGATAACTGCCTCTAAAAATAATCATGCCTGAGCAACCTCAAAATCCTGAAAATTAGGGCCCTAAACTACCACAAATTGAGCAAAAATAGCTTCAATTTGGGCCTCTCCATATGTTTGACCAAAAAAATTTACCAAGGACCCTAAAAATACTCCTAAAAGTCATGCAAAACCTCCTAGGTGACCTAGTTAACTCCACTAATCAATTTGCATGATTTTGCATGAGCAAAATTGATTGTGAGTAAATAATAAAGTAATAGAATATTACTTTATTATTGGTTACAATTTGTTCTATTTTTTATTTTACAATTTGTGAAAAATAATAAAGTAATTTATAGAATATTACTTTATTATTTATTTACAATTGATTTGTATGTAAAATCGTGCATGACTAGAAGAAAAATATGACTCCTTATCACTCCAATTACATTTGCCTATTTTGCATGATATAAGCAAAAAATAGGACTTAGGGACAAATACAAACTCCTTATAACTCCTTGTAAGAAAATATCCCTATTTTGCATGATGCAAATACATTAAGGCCAAAAAATTTTATATCCTTATCACTCCATGATCAATAAAAGAAACATTATCTCTCTCTGCAAGATAAAAAAATCTGAGTCATTCCATGCATCATGACACTCTATGCACAAAACAATATGCATAAACATCCTTATGACTCCCTTTTTTGCCTTAGTGCACATACATTACATTTTCTAAACCACCTTATATCCCCATATGCAACTTGAGATCAAGAAAGAAAAACAACTCCATGACCCATCACTGCACCATCATACTGCCATCATGCATAAATGCTTACCTTTGAAAACTCCATGCATAGTCTTGAACATATGCCATGTCTAAAATTAGATCTTCTTGGCTTTGTTAGCCATCATGCATAATCAGGAAGTATTCAACCTTTTGATGTTTTGAAAAAGATAAGGAACATTAGCATGTGAAACCTTGTCTATGCATAACCCGACCACCAAGGAAACCTTTACAAGTTTGTAAGGCATTGAAGCCTTTCCCTTCATCATATCGGCCCTCTTGATTTAATAAAAATCAAGTCTAAAAAAGATTGTCGGCCACTCCATGTTATGATGACTAGGGACTTTCAAGACCAAAGTCTTGACCATAGCATCTCTTCGATGAGGTAATTATTTGTTTTTGTAAGTCAAAAAAACACTTGAGAGAAAAGAAACTTCCAACAAAATAAAGAGTCAACCCTAAAAAGTTGCTCATTCTTCATTTGGTCTTCTTCATGATGCTCTGCAACTTTGCTCCACTGACCTAGGGTTTGAAATTCATTCATCATGGTTCTGGTTTTTCACTCCTCTCAACGGGATCTTTGGTTGCATCTTGGAACTGCATCATTAATAAAGAAGGTAACACTATTTTCTACTCTATATGAGGCATTTACTCATCTCTATGGCTTTATTTTTTCATGGCTGCGGCCTCCTTTCCTCTTTTATGGCTCTCTCTTTGTCATTATGCATTCTTTAACACCTTTTCTCTTCTCTATATTTTTCCTTGCAACCTTCACCTATTCTTGAAGCTTTAAGGCCACTGTGAGGCCATGGGTAGACCCTTCTTCCTATTGGAGAAATGATGTAAGCTCGTCATTTCATCCTCTATAGCTTCTTTTGTCTCTTTTCACAGTTTGAAAAAAATGGCAAGGGCTATTTGAGGTTATGGGTATTGCAATTTTTGATAAAAATGGCTTATCACTTTTGGCCATGACTACATATATCTTCTTTTTTCTTTGAATTGTTTGTAGATGTAGAAAACATAAGGGTTTGAGTTTTTGAAATGAGGGTTTTTAACATCTTTTTGCTTTTTTAAGGCCTCTACATGTTATGGTCATGCTCTATTTGAATACAGGCACCATAAAATGTAGGATGTCGAGTGTTTGCTCTGTTTGGAAGTTAGGGTTTCGATCCCTCTTACACAAAAATCCTTCACACTACCACGACCATGCTCTTCACTATTATCTTTTCCTCCTTTGATAGTCTATGAATAAAATAACAAGGGCTTTTAACTTTCTATAAAGGGTTTGTTCAATTTGCAGATTGGTATGCCTATTATCATGAGAAACCTTGCTCTTCTAGCATGGCTATGACTGTATCTTTCTTTTTATCAACTCTCTTGACTGTGGGTGCAGAAATGAATATTAGAGTTTGATATCTTGATCAGAGAATACATTTTAGCATGAGTCATGCTTTCTTTTTGTATATTATCTTCTGGAATATGGACTTTTCCTGTAGGCAACAACATTAAGAGTTTGAGGTGTTAATAGATGGAGTTTCTTTCTTTGATTTCATAACATTTTTTGACTGTCATGTCATTAGTGATGATGATACACCTCTGTTGTCTATCTCATTGTAGCTATTTGGCATAAGCAAGTCTTTATATTCTCTATGAGACTCTTCTGTAGCATAGATGGTCTCTTTATTTGTTTGCATATGATAACTTGTAACTCTTTTTGCTAGCCAACTATAAGATGATGGGCTGTTATCATGTGGTATCATCTTTGACTATGTACTATCTTTGTTGCATCTTGATTTATACTTTATCATAGATGTTATGTTCTTATCTCTCCTTGCACCTATAGCTTAGATTGCATGCTCTTATCTCTCCTGCTTATTTCATCAGTTGAATGTCTATTGCATTGTATATATCTTTCTCCTACACCTGTAGCTGTCCCTTGTGCATTTTAAAGGTATACCTATAGCATGGATAACATATTCTTCTACACTCATTGTTTGTCTCATCACTTGAATGTTATAGTATCAAATGTATCATGCATTTTTCCCCTTGGCTGTCTGTTTACTATGACTACATCATGATGGTATAAAAGAAAGAGGGCTCTTTACTTTTTTGAATTGTCAATGATGCATGTCAATCATCAATACTGTAGCATCTGGCATGTATCATGTTCTTCTACTGTTCTTCCTTCAGGCATGGCACCTTCTTGACTGTACCATGGCATCACTGTAGCTCCAATGTGTATAAGATAAGGTTTGTTTGGTCAAACAATGATAAGGTGTATGGAAACCACCTTGTTATCTTTGGGTTCTGGCATTCTTAATATTCTACTATGCATACTATATTTGGATCCTTCATTTCTAGACATGACAGTCTCTTGCTTTTGGATTTATACTTGACTTTCATGACAGTGATGATAAATGAATGCTGCTCCTGTTTTGTTCTTCTTCTAAGATCTTTGATACTAAGTGACAATCTTTATCACTTGATGAGTGCTCTTCAGAGAGCATGCTATATGCATCTATCATTTGCATCTTTGCCTCTAGCATGTGACTACCACATTCTCAGTATGCACTGTATCTCTTGTCTTGGATGTTGTCTCATCTATTGTTCCATGTAGCATCTTGTTTGACTATCTCTATGACACACTTGCAACTCGAATGTGATATAATTGTTAAACTCTGAACATTTTTGACAATATGAGGTAATATGAGAAATACCTGGTATAGAGTGTTGCCTCATCTTTGAAAACTAAGTCCTATCTACTTGCATTTGAATTGTTTCATTGTATATCCATGTATCCTGATGGTTTTGAAGCTTCAAGGCATTGATGACTGCTTAGCTATTGGTCCAAGACAATGATTTATTCATGACTACATTTTCATCTGCCATATATCAGCCTAGAGCTAATAATGCCTTGTTGTTTTGATTTGTCTCTTTAGAGGCATAACTTGTATCTTTCTCTGTGTTGTCTTTCATCTCTTTATCAGGCACATTAATCTAAAAACTTGTATCATATCCTTGTACTATGAATGCACTCTGTCAGTTTCTCTTTATTAGATGTGATGAAATAAATACATGCATTCATAATGATACTGTACCTTAGATGGCTCCTGTAGCCTGGATGATTGTAATCTAATTTTTTGCATTCAGTCATGTTAATCTAATTTTCTTTAATCAATTGTAATAATGCCATGATGACATATCCTTTCTGCAAGTTGATTAGATGATGCATGATATAGCTCAGAATGATGCATCCTATCTTTTTTGATACTCTTTTCAAAAAATGAAAAGAAATTGTTGGAACAATGCAAATAAATGAGAGGGGGGGTGAATCAGTTATTTTATAATTTTTATCTTTCTTGCTTTCTTTTCTTATCTTAACATTTAGTGCTCTATCAAAACATGGAAGGAAAGACAATCATAAGAACTGAAAAATGAAATCAACACATAACAGAGGATTTTTATGTGGAAACCCTGTTAAGGGAAAAACCACGGGGTGACTAATCGAAGATTGTATTCTCTGTTAAAAGAATAAGGAGTACAAAATGGCACTTGCCAATTAGGGCTCACTGCCTGAGCACACTGCTCACAAGAGGCACATTGCCTACAAGAGACTCACTATCTATAGAACTTACAGAAGATAATCAAGTGTTTGAACTGATGGGAAGCATCTACAAATGCAAGAGTTCAGTTCCGGTTAGTCCCAATATACTGATCTGATGCACTTCATTCTTCCTCTGTTCAATGTTGTTATTTAGTCACATACCAGACTTGAATTGTTGTTCTCACACTTATTCCTACTTTTCTTCGCACCTTCTCTCTACACAACTTCAACACACACACTTGCATGTTGGAATCCATCTGGTATATATATCTGCATCAAGGATTTTCATCAACTTTCTAGTCGACAACAAGAACACTCAAAATATTTGCAAGTTATTGATCTGTCAGCTGAATCCATGCTTGATTTGTGATGCGTATCAAAAACATAGGCATAGAAGACATTAATCATGTCGGCCAACAATGTATAATCCCACAAAGTGCTTGATCAACACCTTTTACTCATCCGGATTGAAGTTTGATACTCTGTCGGTCAGTTCTTCCTCTATCTGCTCTGCCTGACTAGAACCCAACACTCAGATGGTCATATCTTTTTCATGCTTTATCACCAGAGGCTAAATCTTTGGAATACAGTAGTCATGATACCCCTCTTGACTTGTCCAAGTCCACAACTTACCGAGTTACACCATCTGAGAGATCTGGACCTAATTGTCAGACCTTGTTACATACTCTGTTCTTGTTTACCGGACCAAAACAATCTTCAATTTGTCTTCCGGTATAGGCATATTATGTAATGCGGATGTGTGGGATAGACTTTGTTGCCATCAATGACAACACTTATGAAGCCACACAGTGTCTCTTGCGAACAATCTCCCCCTTTGGCATTGATGGCAACACTTAGTAAAAAATTGCTAAGAGTCGCAGTAACTCCCCCTTGGTTGATGCTCTATCTTTTGCACTATTTTACTGGAGCTCCCCCTTAGCTGGATTCCACATTTTTCACTACTTTTCACTCCCCCTTTGACATCAATGGCAAAGGGCAGAATCCGCATACCAAAATTTTATAAAAATTATTCTATACATGGTCGCATAAGTATATGTAAATTATATGTTATACTTACATATACTTAAGTATATCCGCAAAAGTAGTCTTCAGCTGTACAAACTCTGTGGCCCAGCTCTACTTCATCCTATCCAAAATGGAGATGTGACCACTCAAAAAATATATATATGCTTTTTCCCTTCTTAAATCTATTAGATCACTGGTCCAGGCTGTGGTCTGAGCATCTGTCAATGCCTCATGCATTGCCTCTAGCTTAGGGATAATTATCCCTCTGAGTTCACCCATTTTGATCATTATGTTCTTCTTTTCTTTTCCCAGTCTTTTTATTTCATTTATTATAACAATAGCCTGGCATTCTTGATTCATTAGAGAGGAGGAAAGAGGGTCAAAATTCTGAACTAGGCTTGACAGTTTTTCTTCTTGTTCTTTTACTTTCTCCTCAATATCTTTTGTCACTTTAGGCCAAGTAAGACAAAATTTGAATAGGTCCCCACCATCTTTGGGAGAATTTTCAAGGCTCTTTATTCCAATATATAGAGTCCTCCTATCATTTGCAATAAGTCCTTGCACCTCAGTGAATCTTTTCCCCAAAAACTCCTTCCAGACCTTTACTTCTATTGATTTCTCTAGAGATTCAAAATGAGTGTTAACAAAATTTACTAAGTTTTTCAAGTTACCGGAAGGTGAGGCTGAAGGATTCTTTTGATAGGATTGCATGATCTTCTCTAGCATCCTGAATGCAATCTCCAATAGTTCACAGTCCTCCATGTGACATTTTAAGAGTTTTTCTTTTGCTTTGGCTTGAGAAAAAGATGCTATTTTCATTGTCTGAATTGGGGAGAGAGAGTCAAAATTCAGTGGTCCTTGAAATAGCTTAAGTTCATCTAGCTCCATCATTTCTCTGTTTAAGAAGTTCTTCACTGTCTCTACAGTGTCTCTTGCTAGAGATTGAGACTTCTTTGAAATATCAGAAGAGTCATCATTAGTCTTTTCTAGTTGTTCTTCTTCTTTTCCCTTATCCTCTTTTCCTTGAATCTTCTCCTCCTCTCTTCTACCTTCCCCTTCAGCTTCAGAGTCTAGAATGTTTGTCATTGCTGTAGTGGCATTCGGAGGAGAGATGTTACCAGTGTCTTCTACTTTATGAACTTCCTCTACCAGAACAGAGGAGTCTAAGTCCTCAGACTTCTCTTCATCTATTTTCTTTAATCCTTCTACATCCTTGTCAGAAAGTTCTTCATTGATTATGTTTAATCCTTCAACATCCATTGTAGAAGGTTCTTCATCTATTTCCTCTACAATAGGAAGATTGAATCTTTTCAGGGCATTCTGGAGGATATATTTTGTTTCATTTGCTACTTGGTCAGTTTCTCCAAGCATGAGTTTGTTCATTATTTCCTTGCTCCGGAACTCATCTTTACACTCCTTGAAAATCATGTCCATTTGTTTTGGAGTGATGGAGGGATAAAGTTGAATCATTATTTGCTCCCAAATTTCTAAGTCTTTAACCATTGCATTCTCTTTTCTTAGCTCAAGTACCTTTTCTAGGCTCTTAGGAATTAATGATATAATTTCAATGAAGGCTTTATTGTAGATGTTCAAGTACCTGACAGTAGCCTCTTCTAGAATTCTCTTGTCAGCATCACTGTATGCATCATAGAACTCAGTCAACGGCTACAGGTTCCCATCCACAGTAACTACCTTGATGATGTCATCAATGGAAAGAGTGGGCTTTTCAACAAATTCCTCTACCTTTTCTTCCTCACTTCTGCTAGTAGAGAACTTTCCGTATGTTCTCTTCTTCTTTATTTTCTTGATTTCTTCATCTGATTCTATTTCTTCATCATCCTTATGGCTTGTATATGTTCTTGAGGCTTTGGTCTTCATTCTCTTTTCACTTTTGTCGGATGTCTTGACTTCTGGTTTGGTAGCCTTTGAGCTTTTAGGAGTGATAGGTGCAGAGCTCTTGGAAGATCTAGTCTGGGAGGAGGCTTGCACTGGAACGTTTCCTTTCTTTGCTTCTTATCTCTCTTTCTCTTCCTTCTCCATTTTCTCTCTATTTGCATCTACTACCTCTTTTGATAAGCCAAATCTTTTGGCAATTTCTTCAACTTCCCTTCTTACTTTCCTCTTTATCTTCGGTTGTCTTAACTCAACATGTATTTTTATACTTAGCTCTTCAAAGGTGCCAAACCTTTCTGCTTCAGTGTCCTTAGGCTAGCTCAATAGGTGTTTAATATGCAGCTCCAAGATTTTTTCATCAACCTCATATCCCATAGGCATTATCCAGCAGTTCTTGGCTCAACTGCCTCCATTAGACATTGATCAGTGTCAACCATAAAGCAAACTGTGTCCTTGTATTTCTCAACTATGGATTGTGGTATTCTCTCTCTGGCTTGCATCATGCTTCATAAATTCTTAAAGTAACCCCAGAGGGCTTTGTTTTGGGCTTGAGCATCACCAAGTCCATACATGTAATCTCTAATCTGAATTGCAACCGGTTTATCATTTTGCCAAACCTAACCATTTGATCTAGGTAGCTCATTCATGTAATAGAAGAACAGACATAGTATGAGACAACCATATTTAAAGGAATTTTTCTTATCCTTTTTGATCTTCTGCAAGTTTTCCAACAGCTAGTTTAGAAGAAGCTCACATAGATCATAATCTGTTGTACCAGACACGGAATTCTCCCTACTCAAATGGTAGATTTTGTAGCCAATTATCATTGAGGCAAACTTGACATCTGGATATATGTGATGTCATCTATGGTCATTGCTCTTTTGTCAAATTTAGATCCGGTGGCTTCAGTTACTATTTGGTTCTTCACATATTTGAGTGCGGGTAACCCACCGGATGAATGCAGTCTGGTCACTGCCTTATGGCATCTTTAGTGATCTTGAATGGCCTCATTAGCCACATAAAATTGTCATGCATCTTGCTTAGAACATACCAAACCTAATCATCTTCTACAAAACATGGAAAATGTATGTAATGTCCAAAGTGTTTGTCCCGGAGGGCATTGAATTCAGGTTTGAGTTCAAAATTCTCATCTATTAGCTGTTTGTGATAAATGTACATCAATTTTGAGTCTGTAAATTCTTCAATGTTGGCATGGATATAAACCCTAACATCTTCTACATGCAACACTCCATGTGGAATGCTAGAAAACACCCCTAAGGGATCAACTTCTAGAGATTTGTAAGGGTGTTTCTTGAATTTAGGTCTTGGACTATCATAAATATTGACAACCATTAGATTAGCCATTTTGCAAGAGATTTGGAGAGAGATTTTCAAAATGGAAGTACCTTTTCACGCTTTAGGGTTTGAAGCAGGAGCTAAAATGAATCACTAGTTGAATTCAATTTTTAGTTGATCTTGAGTGAATTGTAGAATCTTCTTTGCAGAGCTCTTCTTTTCTTCTTCATAAGTGCAAGTGTGTAAATAATGAGTGAAAGAACCCTTTTATCCTTGCACAAACCCTTATTTCCTTTTGTAATAAATGCACAACTTAAGTTATTTGGTTGCCCTGTTTTGAGAGAGATCTTCTTGAATCACTGCGCCGAACTTAGAATCATTGTTAGTGAGGATTAACAATATCTTATTTTCTTCAATCATGCCATGGGTCCATATATCAAAGCATTTCAATTTTGAATCATACCAGATATCGTTTGTGAAATTTTGCTTTACAGGATAGCTGTAGGAACTGGATTAACTTGAGCGGTTATAAATCTTGCAAAACTCCATGTAGATCTTTCACATTTTTACTGAAGGTTATTTGGAGGTTTTTCTGAGAACCCTTTAATCCATAGAATTAGATGTTTACTCAATGTGCTAAATTTAGGCACTAGCTGACTAGCTGGGGGAATTGTTTTTCTCTGTGACTCCCCCTGAGCCAGAGCTCACCTTTTTAGTTTCTGGAAGGAATATCAGCACCGGATTCTGGTGCGGATCCATCCTTAATATATTATGTACTCTTCTTTACCCAAATCTTGCTCATCTCCTTTTGAACTTCATCCACATTCACTTGACCTTTGCCCTTATCTTGTTTCTGATCATGTTCCACTAGACCTTTTCTATCCTGATTTCTGCTTCTGTAGAATTTGGCAATATGACCGGATCTATTGCAATTATAACATACAACATTTCTTTGCTTATTTGATTGATATCCTCTTGATCTGCATTGATTAGCCATATGTCTCATTCTATTGCATGCAAAGCATCTACCATTGAATGAATTGTTTATTTGCATATTTCTACATTCATGAGATTTGTGACCATACCTTTTGCAATTAAAACATTGTCTGGAGAAGGAGGGATTATTTTGATTCATTCTCCTCTTGCACTGAGTTGCTTTATGACCAAAATTGTTGCAATTGAAGTAGTATCCATTGAAGGATGGGTATCTTTGAGCATTTGGTTGCATTATCAGAGGTCTTCTAGGCATGTTTCTTTGATTTCTTGATCCAAAATTCTTCTGACCAGATCCAGAGCTTTCACCTTTCTCATATCCCAAGCCACACTTATCATCTACCCTCTTTTGGCTTTCAAGATGAACTTCAAGTTGGGCTGAGCTTATCTTGAATTTTTCTTTGTATTCATTTGCAGTTTGAAAATCTTGTTTAAGAGTGTCTATCTGATTCTCAAGTTGTTCTTCATTGTCTCTAGCTTCTTCAAGATCGGATTCAAGATGCCTGATTATTCTATCCATTTTGTGGCAGTCCTCTATTTTCTTCTTGAGGGATTGTTTTAGATTATCTTCAATCTTTCTTTTTTCTTCAATTTCTTGGGTGAATCTCATAACCCCTAATTCTATTTCATGCCTTACCATAATGACTTCTTTTGACAGCTTCTCACATAGCTTATTTTTCGCATTCAGATCTTCATTAGTATCATTGACTTCACTCTGATTGGCTAATTTTTGAAGTAGTTCCTTTCTCTTTTTCATAGAGATACTAAGTTTTTCTTTTAGCTGATTTATGAATTCATCAACTTGTTTGAGTCTTTCTCTCAAATTATTGACTTTAGAGTGAGATTGTTCAAGATCATCCAGGGTAGACTGAAGTTGTTCCTTCATACCATATGCATCCATTGTGATTCCCAAATCTTCCTCAAGCTATTAGACTTTGTTCAGAGGAACTTGGCTTTGATACCAATTGTTGGAACAATGCAAATAACTAAGAGGGGGGGTAAATTAGTTATTTTATAATTTTTATCTTTCTTTCTTTCTTTTCTTATCTTAACATTTAGTGCTCTATCAAAACATGGAAGGAAAGAGAATCATAAGAATTGAAAAATGAAATCAATACATAACACAAGGATTTTTACGTGGAAACCCTGTTAAGGGAAAAACCACGGGGTGACTAACCAAAGATTGTATTCTCTGTTAAAAGAATAAGGAGTACAAAATGGCACTTGCCAATTAGGGCTCACTGCCCGAGCACACTGCTCACAAGAGACACACTGCCTACAAGAGACTCACTATCTATAGAACTTATAGAAGATAATCAAGTGTTTGAACTGATGAGAAGCATCTACAAATGCAAGAGTTCAGTTTCGGTTAGGCCCAATATACTGATATGATGCACTTCATTCTTCCTCTGTTCAATGTTGTTATTTAGTCACATACCAAACTTGAATTGTTGTTCTCACACTTATTCCTGCTTTTCTTCGCACTTTCTCTCTACACAACTTTAACACACACACTTGCATGCTGGAATCCATCTGGTATATATATCCGCATCAATGATTTTCATCAACTTTCTAGTCAGCAACAAGAACACTCAAGATATTTGCAAGTTATTGATCTGTCGGCTAAATCCATGCTTGATTTGTGATGCGTATCAAAAACATTGGCATAGAAGTCATTAATCATGTCGGACAATAATGTATTATCCCACAAACTGCTTGATCAACACATTTTACTCATCCGGATTGAAGTCTAATACTCTGTCAGTCAGTTCTTCCTCTGTCTACTCTTCCTGACTAGAACCCAACACTTAGATGGTCATATATTTTTCATGCTTTATCACCGAAGGCTAAATCTTTGGAATATAGTAGTCATGATACCCCTCTTGACTTGTCCAAGTCCACAACTTATTGAGTTACACCATCTAAGAGATCCAGACCTTATTGTCAGACCTTGTTACATACTCTATTATTGTTTACCAGACCAAAATAATCTTCAATCTGTCTTCTGATATAGGCATATTATGTAATGCGGATGTGTGGGATAGACTGATGGTGTTAGGTTGTCATTGATGTCAAAAGTGTTCAGGAGCATGAGACATCATCTTGCAGATATAGAGAATGGTTTGATACTTCACAGGTTTGATCTTGCATAATCAGGAGTTTTTTTCATTCAATGTCTTCAAAAGATGCTTGTTCTAGCAAGGAAATTATCTTCATAATTGATAGTACTTCAGTGGAGGTTATGTTGTTCATGAGAGTTCATCCTCATCATATCATGTTTGGTTATGCAGTGTAGAGGTACATACTTGTTAAAGGATCAGTGTTGTGAAGTTGACTTTTAATGAATTTGGTATTTTGAGTAATCAGTTATATTGGTATTCTCCAAAACAAAGTATTCAGTGATCTTGGTATTCTCCAAAACAAAGTATTCAGTGATCTTCATGCTTTCAGGGCAAGGTTTATGCTTCTATGTTCAAGGGTTATCATTCACTGTGTTAAGGTGATATCACATCTCATGTTGAGACCAGTGGTAAAGTGGTCAAAAGAGTACTAAAAGGAATCTTTAGCTTGTTATTACTATCAGGGGATCAAGTTGATATATGTTGATACTTCATTAATGTTGGTGGCATTATTTTTTAGGATTTTGTATAACCTAAATTCTATACCTTCTAAATCCTAAATCTCTTCTAAATTATACTCCTCACTGTTTTATTTAGATTTTTTGTTTTTAAACAGTGACTCCCTATAGAAGGTAAAGTCACTTAAAGTGACTTATCAAAGGGTCTCCTTAACATATAGTCACCGGCCCCTTTGCTCTTTTTACCGATAGAGCAAGTCTTTCACATTGGCGGGCATTCAATAAGTTTGAATTTGAACATACCACCGCCATAAGCCACACGGGTATGGAAGTTTATGCATTATGAAAAATCCGCTGCACATTCAAAAAGGGAAGGTTTGTTTGTGTTTAAACTTAGCAACTTTGGCATGTCACATTTAAAATGTAAATTTTTATGAAAGGTGCATTGAATAGGTGGAGCCCGATATGTAAGGAGATTTTAATTTTGAAAGTTTCTATTATGGATGCAAAGCCACCTTTTATGGCTTTAGATTTTTTTTAGAAACTTTATTATAAGGAATTTTTAAGGAATTTTCTTAATAAGGAGATTTCTAATTATGAGAAGAGATTTTTAATGATATATATATTTTTTGAAGATATTTTTTGTGAAGGCAAAGTTTATTATGATGAAATTTTTTTTTTGGGCTTGATTATGAAAGATATGGAAAGAATTTTTCATGAATAGGAGCTGAATGAATTAATATTCATTTTGAAGAAGTTCTTTGCAGTGATAATGTGGATTTGATTCTTGACAAGGATAGATTGATTTGTTGTGGGAAGAAATTAATTTATTGTTTTCTTGTAGAGGAAAAATATTTCTCAGATTGAAAGAAATTTGATGTAGAGATGGAAGATATAAGTGCTCAGATATTTTATTTACCAAGTGTTTTGAAAAGAGTCAGAGGAATATGAAGAGTTTTTGGAACAATTTTTTTGTGAAGATATAATTTTATTTGCAGGGATAATATTGAATACAGAAATTGTCCAAATTGAAATGTCAAAGAATGTGAAGGATCATGTACAGAGAAGAGGAAGATCAAAAGATTTTTTAATGCATAGAATTGACGGGAAGATATTTTAGAGAAGAGAATATGAAGGGTTGTGAAAGTATATTCAGATTTTATTTAATGATATTACAGATGCTTTATATAGAGTCTTGTGTATTAACAAAAATGTAAGTGAAGTTGTGCAGATTGATGATGAACTGACAGGGATCAAATACAGAGATTGACAAGGTGATTAAAAGACAATATGCAATTGAAATGACAATCTGGTGCATGAATCATGAATTCGATTGATCAAGACATTGAGACTTGTAAGACATAAATGAAACAGACAGAGTAAAGTAGTGTTGTTGTGCATATTGGAATACAGGATTGATATTTAGTGTTGTTGAATGAAGGATTAGAATACAAGATTGATATGCAGTATGGATCTGATTAATGTGCAGAGAAAATTGTTTATAGAGGTTTGTATATGGAGCTTGTTTTGATTTGAAAATCTAACAGGAGGTATAAGGTTGTATACAATGGTGCAAATCTGATTGAACAGCAATCTTGCCTTGCACACGAAGTTTGATGTTTTGTTTATAGTGATTGTATTAGCCAGTGAGGCTTGTAGGTCAGTGAGACCTATTGGATTACCAGTGAGGTATATCAGTGTTGGAAGTGGGTGCTTCTGTTTGGGATTGGAGTTGGTGCTCCATAAGGAGTTGGTGCTCCTAGATACAATTTGTATTGCCAGTGAGGCATGTTTTTCAGTTAAGCCAGTGAGGCAATTCTGGAGTGGTTTTTCTACCCCTGGAGGGTTTTCCACTCGTGCAATTCTTGTGTCTTAATCATCTCTCTATGATTGTATGTTTTACTCATGAGTTTTGTTCATGTGTTTGACAAAGTTATGTGCATATATGTTTGACAATTCAATGATAACTTCTCTTCTTTGTGCTCTTCAAGTTAAATATTGAAAAAGATTTAAAAATTCACACAACACTGATTCACCCCCCCTCTCAGTGTTGTCCTTGACTCCTACATAGACTTTGTTGCCATTAATGACAACACTTATGAATCCACACAGTGTCTCTTGCTAACAGAAACATGCTAGGCACAAACCCTTCTGGGAGCCACATTTAATCCACATGTTTATTTGTCTTCAAATCAGCAACAAAATTTGTCCTATACCTACACAGTGAACAAACAAGTTAGCATAAAAAAGTACCTGATAGCATTGATTGATCTCCTTCATGATTTATTCCTGATTTGTGTCATATATATGATCTGATCTCTTATTTGAATGCATGATATGATAAGTAGATATCTCTGTTTGATAAAAGCATGTGATAACTATAAACATCTGGAGCACTAACAGGGTTGTCCCCAAAATTTTGCAGGTTTCAACTTGATGATGGCTTGGAGTGAAGACTGAAAGCTAAAGACTTAAAGGCCAACTTCAACAGCAACCTCCATCATCAGGCAATGATGGATGTTTAGATTTATCATATGTTCTTTTCTCTTTTCTTTTATCAAATAGATACATAGCTTGCATGTCTGCAATTGCTCAGTCTAGTTACTCCCATGGCTTGTGTGGGACACATTTGAACACTTCTTTTAAACATGATCAGTTAATTTCTCTTATGCATATGATGTATATGTATTTCCTTTTTCAATCAATGCATGAGATAAAGTACGAGATACATGAATGTATGTTCAAAACATGACATGAAATAACAGTGTAATACAAAATATCTTTCTTCCTTTCATTCAAAACTGATTAACTAAGTAATCAATTTAACTTATAACTCCTGAAAGATCAAACTATGTAGAACAACTGTATCTCCTTCGATGTTTGATTTCTTGACAATCAGTTCTCTTGTCATGATAACTTATCAGTCCTGATTGGACTGATGGATTATCTTGACAACTAGATTTTCTTTTCTACTCTATCAAGGTATCAATCATTCAATGAATGCATAACTTTGAATTTTTCTATTATTCCTTCTGAACAATTACACTTAGGTCCAACTAATGTTAAGTGTGAACAAAAATTAGTAACATTTCTAGTGACCTCTCAAGGGTGTTTGCCTGCTAAACAATTTAGAACTAGTAGCCTTGCCTTCCTATTAGACATAGAGTCATTTCTACCCTGAACCTAGAGAAATTCTACAACTCACACTAACTAAAAACAACACTAGCAACTAACTAAAAACTAAAACTAAAACTAATTTTCTTAAAACAAAACCAGCTACATGTGCAAAAGCACTTCTTGGAGACAAAACAACAAAATTGAAACTAACTGTGCAAAAGCACTTATTTGCAACATAAGGCTGCCTTACTTAGTAACATATCTTGAGGTGAATCCCATTAACTGGGATTGGCAACACCTCACCATCTAACTTAGCAAGCTAAAATCCATTATGTTGCTTGCACTCTGTGATTATATATGGTCCATCCCACATTGCATCAAACTTTGTATGTTGTCCTCGTCTGCTTTTCAATTCATTCCACTTGAAAACTAGATCTCCTTCTTTATAAACTCTTGGTACTATTCTTTTATCAAAAGTCCTTTTCATTTGGGCCTGGTGTACTTCCAATGTTTTTAAGGCCTCTTTTCTGATCTCTTCAAGTTCAATCAGCTGTGCAAGCCTGATTTCCATTGGCTATTCTTCAAGTAACTCAAGCGCTTTTATATAGCTAAGTGTTGGCAACTCCACTGTTATTGGTAACTTGGCCTCCTTTCCATATGTAAGCACATAGGGTGAATTACCTGTTGATCTTTTAGGTGTAATCCTATCAGCCCACAATGCTAACTTTAACTTATCATGCTGAGATTTCTGATTCTCATCAACTGTTTTCTTTATAATCTTAATCAGATTTTTGTTAGTTGATTCAGCCTATCCATTACCTTGAGGGTAATAATTTGATGAAGTATTCAAGAATATGTTGTTTTTGATAGACCAATCAGATATTCTTAATCCCATAAATGCTAAAGCATTATCTGAAATAATTGAGTCAGGAGTTCCAAACCTAGACACTACATCTTGGTAAAAATTCAGGACTGATGTTTCATTAGCATCTTTCAAAGCAACTGCTTCATTCCACTTAGTGAAATAATCAGTAGCAATCAAAATCCACTTGTGTCCTTGGCTTGAAGGTAGGTTGATAGGACCAATGAAGTCCAATCCCCACTTGCCAAATGGTTGTTCCACTTGAATTGGATGCAAGGGCATTGCTGCCAGCCTTTGTTTACCTACAAAAACTGAACATTTTAGACATTTATTTACCCATTCATGAGCATCCTTGAACATGTCCGGCCAATAGTAACCAGCTCTCATAATTTTCAGAGCTGTTGTTCTAGCTGCAAAATGACCTCTAGCAGGTCCATCGTGAAATTCTTCTAGAATCCTTTGAGTCTAATCTGGCTGTACACATCTTAGTAAAACATTGTTAAAATCTCTTTTCTATAGAATTCCATCAATTATAGCATGTGATATATCTGATTTGATCTCTTATTTGAATGCATGATATGATAAGTAGATGTCTTTGTTTGATAAAAGCATGTGATAATTGTAAACATCTGGAGCACTAACAGGGTTGTCCCCAAAATTTTGCAGGTTTCAACTTGATGATGGCTTGGAGTGAAGACTGAAAGCTAAAGACTTGAAGGCCGGCTTCAACAGCAACCTCCATCATCAGGCAATGATGGATGTTTAGATTTATCATATGTTCTTTTCTCTTTTCTTTTATCAAATAGATACATAGCTTGCATGTCTACAATTGCTCAGTCTAGTTACTCCCATGGCTTGTGTGGGACACATTTGAACACTTCTTTTAAACATGATCAATTAATTTCTCTTATGCATATGATGTATATGTATTTCCTTTTTCAATCAATGCATGAGATAAAGTAACAAATACCTGAATGTATGTTCAAAACATGACATGAAATAACAATGTAATACAAAATATCTTTCTTCCTTTCATTCAAAACTGATTAATTGAGTAATCAATTTAACTTATAACTTCAGAAGGATCAAACTATGTAGAACAACTGTATCTCCTTCAATGTTTGATTTCTTGACAATCAGTTCTCTTGTCATGATAACTTATCAGTCCTGATTGGACTGATGGATTATCTTGACAACTGGATTTTCTTTTCTACTCTGTCAAGGTATCAATCATTCAATGAATGCATAACTTTGAATTTTTCTATTATTCCTTCTGAACAATTACACTTAGGTCCAACTAATGTTAAGTGTGAACAAAAATTAGTAACATTTCTGGCGACCTCTCAGGGGTGTTTGCCTGCTAAACAATTTAGAACCAGTAGCCTTGCCTTCTCATTGGGCATAGAGTCAATTCTACCCTGAACCTAGAGAAATTCTACAACTCACACTAACTAAAAAAACACCAGCAACTAACTAAAAATTGAAACTAAAACTGATTTGCTTAAAACAAAACCAGCTACATGTGCAAAAGCACTTCTTGGAAACAAAACAACAAAATTGAAACTAACTGTACAAAAGCACTTATTTGCAGCATAAGGCTGCCTTACTTAGTAACATATCTTGAGGTGAATCCCATTAACTAGGATTGGCAACACCTCACCATCTAACTTAGCAAGCTAAAATCCATTGTGTTGCTTGCACTTTGTGATTATATATGGTCCATCCCACATTGCATCAAACTTTGTATGTTGTCCTCGTCTACTTTTCAATTCATTCCACTTGAAAACTAGATCTCCTTCTTTATAAACTCTTGGTACTATTCTTTTATCAAAAGTCCTTTTCTTTTGGGCCTGGTGTACTTCCAATGTTTTTAAGGCCTCTTTTCTGATCTCTTCAAGTTCAATCAGCTGTGCAAGCCTGATTTCCATTGGCTATTCTTCAAGTAACTCAAGCTCTTTTATATAGCTAAGTGTTGGCAACTCCACTGTTATTGGTAACTTGGCCTCCTTTCCATATGTAAGCACATATGGTGAATTACCTGTTGATCTTTTAGGTGTAATCCTATCAGCCCACAATGCTAACTTTAACTTATCATGCCAAGATCTCTAATTCTCATCAACTGTTTTCTTTATAATCTTAATCAGATTTTTGTTAGTTGATTTAGCCTGTCCATTACCTTGAGGGTAATAATTTGATGAAGTATTGGTGCAGGAGCACCCGTACATGATCAGGATATAGGTTAATTGTCCACATGATGACAGGGCATTAGTCTATTTTTAGTATGTTTGACTTCATCATGTAATAAGGTCCATTGGACCGATGCTATGTATTAGATCAGCCTAGGAGTATGTGTAGGCAGTTACAGATCGTGATCAGGTAGTCTGAGCTGTCCTTCTCCCAGCCGCTTGGAAGCTCCCAGCCGCTGGGAAGTGAGTTGGTAGTACTCGAAGGATTTTGCTATTTATACCTTTGATCTGTTAGGGTTTAGGATATTGACAGATGTTATGTTAGTTGCGTTATGTATTGGTGTTGTGATTGAGTTGAGATTCAGGAGAACAGTTCAGACATTGTGAGGCTGTATTCAGAATTCTTGAATTTCATTTGATTAAGATCTCATCATTTGCATTATCTGAGTTTATCAGCTGTATCTGTTTTGATTTCCTTTCTGTTTGCAAGTTGATGGACACTTTCAACCCTTCCACCGGTTGATCCTGTAAATCGGTGGAATGGTCCTGTATTATAGCTTAGTTTGCATTTGTGTTTTCTGTTTATGCATTGCATCGTTCAAGAGATCAGTTAGGAGCATGCTGTGAATCAGCCTAGCATCCTCATGTGCTAGGTCTAGAAGGATAAGCTGTTAAATTTTGGTTTGAAGGTGATCCGGCCCGATCATCTTATTGCCTTTGTGAAATCGTATGGTTCTGAGTGTTTACATGCAGCGGACGGATATACAGGAATCTGCATGTGCATTTCCTGTCGGATCGAGTCGCATCGTCATCTGCGAACACACCGCCATCAGGATCGGGTCGTGAAGCTGATGAAGTTTGCATGTTGCAAGTGCATCAGGATGTTTTAAGTCGGATATATGCTCAGCGTATATATCGCCGTCAGGATCATCTCGCGGGAGTGCCCATCATCCGCGTATCGCTAGCAGATGCGGGAGTGAAAGTTCATTTTTCTTGACTAAGTGTTGAAGAGGTCATCAGGATATTGGGTGACGTCATCATCATCAGGATATGACGTCATCATCATCAGGATATTGAGATATGCCCCTATGCAACTTTATCCTGCTGTCGTTAAGTGCTTAGGTATCGGCGGAAGTCCTCGGCAGAAAGTTGTGTTAACATCATCAGGAGGTTTCGAGAGAACCGGATAAATCATATCATGATGCTGTTGCTTGTATCGTCGGCTATCAGGGTATCGAAGGGAAGGTGCTGAAGGTGATCATCATCAGGATCTTTGGAGCAACCGGATATTGGATATCCTGCTGACGAAGGGGGTGTTGCATATCATGATGATGCCGATGGAGATTGGCGCCCGATGAACAGTGCAACAGGAGGATGTTTGCGCTAGTTGAACATCATGATGATGATGATAGGCGGAAAACGGAGGAAGTGAACAGTAGTCGGCAGGAGGATAATTGTGCTCGTCCGAAATATGATGATGATGCTATTGGTGTTTGCAGGAAATATGATGATGATGCTGAGCCGATAGGGATTTTTATCATGTTGTTTGTATTATTGGCTCCTCCTTCCTGTTAGTTAGCTCTCGTTGCGCTTACCTCTGCATCATAGTGGTATCAGAGCAAAGGTTAGGATCTTCTGGAAAAGAGAAGCAGGATGTCAGATGAAGAAGGAACATCTGAGGTTCCAGCAAGGATGACCAACGCTGAGTTGGCAGTTCTGGTGAAGAAACAGATTGCAGAAAGCAAGGCCGTGAAGGCTCAGAATCAGGAATTGAAAGATGAGATAGCAAAATTGAGGAGCAGAGTAGGTTCTGGTAAAGAAGAAGATAGGGAAGAAGAAGAGATCCCTAATTGGAGCGAGGAGGTCGTTCCTGCAGACCAGAGACCACTGCTGAACGCCCTCAATGCCATGGAGAGGAGAACCATGGATGTGAAACTAGATTTGCCAGTGTTTATAGGCAAGATGGATCCTGATTCAGTAATGGAATGGATAGACTGTTTGAACAATTTCTTTGAAACAGAGGAGATACCAGAACAACAGAGAGTGAAGATAGCACAGTCAAAGATGAAAGAAGTTGACTTGACATGGTGGAATTTTGTTCAAGATGATAGAGTACAGGAAGGAAAACGTAGAGTTGCCACATGGAAGAAGATGATGGCATTGGTAAAAGAAGCTTATGTCCCATTGGATTACAGTATCCAATTACACAAAAGGAAGCAAAACCTGAAGCAGAAGGAGCTAGATGTCAGCTCATATATAGAAGAATTCATGAAACTCTGTATGAAGACAAAGGTAAAAGAAAGTGAAGAAGAGAAGGTAGCCAGATACCTTAATGGATTGAGGTTTAACATTCAGGAAGATCTCAGTCTGCATAATCCAGATACAGTCCAGAAAAGTTTTCAGTTGGCATTAAAAGTGGAAGAGAAGTTAAAGAGAAAACAAGAACAAAACAATAGAGGAAGAGGAAGACAACAAAGAGGTGGCAGAGGTCCTTTTAGAGGCAGAGGACATGGACAGGGATATCAAGGAGAATCCAGTCATGACAACAGTAAGGGCAACAATAGTCAGAACCAGAGAGAGAATTTTAGTCAGCAAGGAAACTTCAGAGGTAGAAGACCTTTTAGAGGAAGATCCCAGGGCAGAGGATCCATCAGATGTTATAACTGTAACAAAGAAGGCCATATAGCCAGCAGATGTCCAGAAAAGGCCACAAGCTCAGCAGGAGAAAGGAGAACAAATCTGGTCCAAGAACCTGATAATCAAAGTAGGACAAGCTCTAATGATTTTCAGAGTGTGAATGCTCCTGATAATTATGCATACCCAGAAAATGGAGAGTCTCTGATGATGAGAAGAACAGTGACTACCATGAAGGTACCTGACAAAGAATCCCCTCAGAGAAAGTCTCTTTTCAGAACTATTTGCAAAGCAGGAGGTAAGGCATGTAAAGTTTTGATTGATTCTGGTTCTACTGAGAATTTTGTGTCTGAACACATGGTGACAAAGCTTAAGCTTAGGAGATTGCCTCACCCATCCCCATATAAAGTCTCATGGCTTACACAAGGTCAGCAGACAACTGTAGAAGAGCAGGCTTGGGTAGAATTTCAGATTGGTGGATATAAGGATAAGTTGCTATTTGATATTACCAAGATGGATGCTTGCAATCTTTTATTTGGTAGACCATGGCAGTATGATTTGAAGGCACAACATGATGGTGTTAGGAATACCTATAAAATCACTAAAGATGGTAAGGAAATACATTTATTCCCATTGGCAGAGAAAGAGGAGAAATCTAAAGGAAAAGAGGTGAAGGTCATGCTGATGGAAGGCAAACAATTCATGAAAGAAGTAGCAGCAGAAGGTGCAGTTGCATATGCCCTAATCCCATGTATGAGTGTGAATAAAGAACAGCAGCAAGAAGTCAAGAAAGAGAAGAAGCCAAGGTTCATAGACCCACCTGTCCAAGAGCTATTGGATAAGTACAAAGGTGTCATCTCAGAGGGAATGCCAAGATCCCTACCACCTGTCAGAGATATCAGTCATTGCATAGACTTAATTCCAGGGTCAACACTTCCAAACAAAGCAGCCTATAAGCTTACTCCAGAACAGAATGCAGAAGTAGCCAGACAGATTGAAGAATTGTTGGATTCAGGTCTGATTGGGAAGAGTCTAAGTCCATGTGCAGTACCAGCTGTACTAGCACCAAAGAAGGAAGGTACTTGGAGGCTTTGCACGGATTCCAGAGCTATTAACAAGATCACAATCAGGTATAGGTTTCCAATCCCTAGGATAGAGGATTTACTTGATTGTTTGGGAAGTGCTAAGTACTTTACAAAAATAGATTTGAAGAGTGGATATCATCAGATCAGGATTAGACCAGGGGATGAATGGAAAACAGCATTCAAAACAAATGAAGGGTTATATGAATGGAAGGTTATGCCTTTTGGTTTATCTAATGCACCTAGTACTTTCATGAGATTGATGAATGAGGTTTTGAAAGAATTCATTGGTAAGTTTGTCATAGTATATCTAGATGACATTCTGATTTTCAGTAACACAAAAGAAGAACATCTCAGGCATATAGATTTGGTTCTTAAGAGGTTACATGAAGAGCAGCTGATGATAAATTTAGACAAGTGCTTGTTTATGCAAAAGGAGATCACATATTTAGGTTTTGTCATTTCACAAGGAAAGTTACAGATGGATAAGGAAAAGGTAAGTGCCATATTGTCTTGGCCAACTCCACAGACTATGAATGATGTCAGAAGTTTCCATGGGTTAGCAACCTTCTACAGGAAGTTTATCAGAGGATTTAGTCATATTTGTGCACCCATGCTGGATACCATCAAAGGAGGACAGAAGTGCAGATTTGTTTGGACTCAAGGAGCAGATGATTCCTTTGAGACACTGAAGAAGAAGGTGGCACAGCAGCCAGTCCTTGCACTTCTAGATTTTAACAAAATCTTTCAGGTAGAATGTGATGCCAGTCACATGGCCATTGGAGCAGTACTCAGCCAAGAAGGTAGACCTGTTGCATTTTTCAGTGAAAAGCTCAATGATGCTAAGAAGAGGTATTCATCATATGATCTGGAAATGTATGCTTTAGTTCAGTCACTCAAGAAATGGAGGCATTACTTGATGCCAAAGGAATTCATAGTATTCACAGATAACCAGGCTCTGAGTTTCATAAACAGCCAGGAAAAGCTGAACCACAGACATATGAAATGGGTAGAAACCTTACAGGCTTTCACTTTTACATTGAAGCATAAGAAAGGGATCAAAAATAAAGTTGCAGATGCTTTGAGCAGAAGAGTTCTAACAATCAATCAGATTCAGCTAGAGAGTGTTGGCATTGATTCACTCAAGACCATGTATGAGTCTGATGAAGATTTTGGAGAAATATATCAGGTATGTACTTCTTTTGGGGAGAAATATCATGCTGAGTTCTCTGAATTTTTGATTCAGGATGGTTTGCTGTTCAAGGGTGGACAGTTGTGTATTCCAAGGTGTTCTATGAGATTAAATATAATCAAGGAGAAACATTGTGGAGCTATGGCAGGTCATTTTGGTCTAGACAAGACCCTTGATCTGGTCAGAAGGCATTACTTTTGGCCTAAGCTGCAGTCAGATGTCAGAAAATTTGTGGAGACATGTGTGATATGTCAGAAAGCTAAAGGCAGGTCAACCAATGCAGGTTTATATCAGCCCTTACGCATTCCTTCCAGACCATGGGAAAGCATCAGTATGGATTTTGTCTTGGGTTTACCAAGGACAAGGAAAGGCTTTGACAGTGTTTTTGTTGTAGTGGATAGATTCAGTAAAATGGCACATTTCTTGCCATGCAAAACCACTGCTGATGCTTCATACATTGCAGATTTATTCTTCAGGGAGATTGTCAGAATCCATGGATTGCCATTGAGTATAGTGTCAGACAGGGATGCGAAGTTTATTGGTCACTTCTGGAGAACTCTTTGGAGGAAACTGGGAACCAATTTGTCTTTTTCCTCTGCATATCATCCTC
Source organism: Cunninghamia lanceolata (assembly GCA_027924645.1). Classification (NCBI taxonomy): domain Eukaryota; kingdom Viridiplantae; phylum Streptophyta; class Pinopsida; order Cupressales; family Cupressaceae; genus Cunninghamia; species Cunninghamia lanceolata. The sequence goes on along the minus strand of BSBN01000490.1, from coordinate 3,680,622 downwards.
AAACGGATGGACAGACTGAAGTAGTGAACCGTTCCTTAGGGAATTTGCTCAGATGCTTGACAAAATAGCATGGAGAGAAGTGGGACACTATTTTGTCTCAAGCTGAGTTTTCATATAATGATACTGTCAATAGGAGCACAGGAAAATCACCTTTTCAGGTTGTTTATGGAATGCATCCCAGAGGAATTTTGGAGTTGAGAGATCTACCTACCGTAGACCCTGTCAGTGCAGAAGGAGAAGCTTTTGCAGAAGCTATAAAAGAGGTTCATGATCAGGTCAGGACCCAACTGCAGCAAACTACCTTGAAATATAAAGAATATGCTGATAAAAAGAAGAAGGATGTCCAGTTTGATGTTGGAGATTTGGTTTGGGTTCACTTGAAGAAAGACAGACTTCCTAAGGGAAAGTATATTAAGCTCATGCAAAGGAAAGTTGGACCATGTCAGATTTTGCACAAACATGGACAGAATGCTTATGAGATCCAACTCCCTCCTGATCTTGGTTTGTCTCCCATATTCAATGTATGTGATTTAACTCCATACAAGGCTAATCCAGATGCAGATCAGGATCTCCTACAGGATACAGTTGCTGATGACATTCCCAAGCATGATCCTCCACAATTGCAGAAGGTTTTGGACACCAGAGTGGTCAAACAGACCAGGAACAAAAAGTACTTGGAGTACCTCGTCTCTTGGAAGGGACAGCCGAACTCTGAAGTAGTATGGATGACTGCAGATCAGATCCAGAAACATGGTGCAGACCTTGATACTCTCATCTCAAGTGGACTTGAGATTTCTTCTTCTGGGGAGTATGGTGCAGGAGCACCCGTACATGATCAGGATATAGGTTAATTGTCCACATGATGACAGGGCATTAGTCTATTTTTAGTATGTTTGACTTCATCATGTAATAAGGTCCATTGGACCGATGCTATGTATTAGATCAGCCTAGGAGTATGTGTAGGCAGTTACAGATCGTGATCAGGTAGTCTGAGCTGTCCTTCTCCCAGCCGCTTGGAAGCTCCCAGCCGCTGGGAAGTGAGTTGGTAGTACTCGAAGGATTTTGCTATTTATACCTTCGATCTGTTAGGGTTTAGGATATTGACAGATGTTATGTTAGTTGCGTTATGTATTGGTGTTGTGATTGAGTTGAGATTCAGGAGAACAGTTCAGACATTGTGAGGCTGTATTCAGAATTCTTGAATTTCATTTGAATAAGATCTCATCATTTGCATTATCTGAGTTTATCAGCTGTATCTGTTTTGATTTCCTTTCTGTTTGCAAGTTGATGGACACTTTCAACCCTTCCACCGGTTGATCCTGTAAATCGGTGGAATGGTCCTGTATTATAGCTTAGTTTGCATTTGTGTTTTCTGTTTATGCATTGCATCGTTCAAGAGATCAGTTAGGAGCATGCTGTGAATCAGCCTAGCATCCTCATGTGCTAGGTCTAGAAGGATAAGCTGTTAAATTTTGGTTTGAAGGTGATCCGGCCCGATCATCTTATTGCCTTTGTGAAATCGTATGGTTCTGAGTGTTTACATGCAGCGGACGGATATACAGGAATCTGCATGTGCGTTTCCTGTCGGATCGAGTCGCATCGTCATCTGCGAACACACCGCCATCAGGATCGGGTCGTGAAGTTGATGAAGTTTGCATGTTGCAAGTGCATCAGGATGTTTTAAGTCAGATATATACTCAGCGTATATATCGCCGTCAGGATCATCTGTCGAGAGTGCCCATCATCCGCGTATCGCTAGCAGATGCGGGAGTGAAAGTTCATTTTTCTTGACTAAGTGTTGAAGAGGTCATCAGGATATTGGGTGACGTCATCGTCATCAGGATATGACATCATCGTCATTAGGATATTGAGATATCCCCCTATGCAAGTTTATCCTGCTGTCGTTAAGTGCTTAGGTATCGGCGGAAGTCCTCGGCAGAAAGTTGTGTTAACATCATCAGGAGGTTTCGAGAGAACCGGATAAATCATATCATGATGCTGTTGCTTGTATCGTCGGCTATCGAGGTATCGAAGGGAAGGTGCTGAAGGTGATCATCATCAGGATCTTTGGAGCAACCGGATATTGGATATCCTGCTGACGAAGGGGGTGTTGCATATCATGATGATGCCGATGGAGATTGGTGCCCGATGAACAGTGCAACAGGAGGATGTTTGCGCTAGTTGAACATCATGATGATGATGATAGGCGGAAAACGGAGGAAGTGAACAGTAGTCGGCAGGAGGCTAATTGTGCTCGTCCGAAATATGATGATGATGCTGTTGGTGTTTGCAGGAAATATGATGATGATGCTGAGCCGATAGGGATTTTTATCATGTTGTTTGTATTATTGGCTCCTCCTTCCTGTTAGTTAGCTCTCGTTGCGCTTACCTCTACATCAAGTATTCAAGAATATGTTGTTTTTGATAGACCAATCAGATATTCTTAATCCCATAAATGCTAAAGCATTATCTGAAATAATTGAGTCAGGAGTTCCAAACCTAGACACTAGATCTTGGTAAAAATTTAGGACTGATGTTTCATTAGCATCTTTCAAAGCAACTGCTTCATTCCACTTAGTGAAATAATTAGTAGCAGTCAAAATCTACTTGTGTCCTTGTCTTGAAGGCAGGTTGATAGGACCAATGAAGTCCAATCCCCACTTGCCAAATGGTTGTTCCACTTGAATTGGATGCAAGGGCATTGTTGCCAGCCTTTGTTTACCTGCAAAAACTGAACATTTTAGACATTTATTTACCCATTCATGAGCATCCTTGAACATGTCAGGCCAATAGTAACCAGCTCTCATAATTTTCAAAGCTATTGTTCTAGCTACAAAATGACCTCTAGTAGGTCCATCATGAAATTCTTCTAGAATCCTTTGAGTCTGATCTAGTTGTACACATCTTAGTAAAACATTGTTAAAATCTCTTTTGTATAGAATTCCATCAATTATAGAATAAGGGATTGCCTGCAATCTGTAATATCTTCTTTTAGATCTATCCAGGCCTTGTGGACAATCACCAGTGTGCAGATAATGAATCATATCATGCACCCAACTTGCAGGGGGGTTTGGGACAGCAGCTGCTTCATTGTTTTGAAGCACTGTCTCAGCCTCTCCTTCAAGTTCCTTGTTGTATCCTTCATTTTCTGCAAGCTTTTCATATAGTCCTTTGCCTCGGACCAGGTTTGCTACCTTAATTTGTATGTCATATTCCATGACCTTTGTTATCCACCCTGCTCTCTTATCATTTAAATCTTTACTGAACAAAAATTCTTTCACTGTTGGGTGAGCAACCATTAACTGAATTCTATTATTTGAAAGCATATGTTTGAATTTCTTTAAGCTCCTGATAACAGCTAATACATGCTTTTCAACAAAAGAATATCTTACCTCGTAGTCATGCAGAACCTGGCTGAAAAATGCCACAGGTTGTTCCATTCCTTCACTGTTTTGCTAACATAGCATAGCTGATATAGTATCCACACTGCCGAATGCATATAGAATGAAGTCTATCAAAATTTGGATTTATCAGAGTTGGAGCAGCAGCAAGTGCCTCCTTTATCTCTTCAAAACTTTGCTTTCGTTCTTTGGTCCAGCTAAAGGGACTATTCTTCTTCAACATTGCTGTAAGAGGTTGTAAAAGTGCTGCTATGTTTGGAATAAACCTTCTTACAAAGTTAATTCTTCCCAGAAAGCTCTGTAAGCCTTTCTTATGTGTAGGAAGAGGTAATGCCAATATTGCAGTAATTCTTTTAGGATCAATTGATATTCCATCCTTAGACACAATATGTCCCAACAATTTGCCCTCATAAACAGAGAAAATACTCTTCTTTGGGTTTAATGATACCCCAAATTCTCTACATCTCTCAAAGATTAGTCTTAAATGATGAAAATGATCCTCAGCTTTTTAAAAAAAAAAATAGTCACATCATCTAAGTATACAAGTACAATTTTATTAATCAGGCCTTGAAAAGCCATGTCCATTGCTCTCTAAAATGTTGCACCTGCATTTGATAAGCCAAATGGCATCTTTCTGTATGCTAGTGTGCCCCACTTTCTGGTAAAAGCTATCTTGTATTGATCTTCCTCTTTTAAAAGAATTTGGTTATAACCTGAATAACCATCCAATAAAGAAAATCTCTCTGATCTAGAAACAACCTGCAATATTTGTTCCATAGATGGTAAAGGATAATGATCCTTTAAAGATGCTCTATTTATATCATGGAAATCAACACATAATTTGATTTCTCCATTTTTCTTTTTGACAGGAACCAAGTTAGAAACCAATGAAGTATGTTTGATAGGAAAAATGATATTACCTTCAATGAGTTTATTCAATTCTGTCTTCATGAGCACTTCTAGTTTGGGATTTAATGGTCTTTGCTTCTGTTTGACGGGTTTAGCTTTGGGTTCCAGCTCTATTGTGCGTTGAGCTAACTCAGGGTTGAAAACTTTCAAATCTCCATATTCCCATGCAAAAATTTCACTAAACTCTTGACAAAGCTGGATGAATGCTTGTTGTTCTTGTTTTGTATATATATTTCCCAACTTGAGCAACTTTCCTTTAAAGATCTCAATAGGTTCATAATGTTCTTGCTTTATTGACAAAATGGCCTTGTCTTTTCTTACTTGATCATCAGTATTAAAGATAGATTCCAAGGTCACTAATCCCTTGGGTAGCTTATTTGATCTTAACTGAAGTATTTGATCATCATATTGTTGTACAAATTTTTGCTGATTACCTACAGAAAATTCAGCTTCTTCCATTAAGAAATTTACAATCTGTTCATCACTATCAAACACTTGCCAACTAACATTATTATCTAGAACTGATGGTCTAACAACAACTTTGACATATAAAGGAGAGTGAATATTCTTCATTTCAGCAGGAATATCATACTCAGCTCCTATAGTAGTTAGTTTGTCAGCTTGCTTATTATCAATTCAAGGTATAGATATTAGATTAAATTCATCAAACTCTGCTATCATGTCCCAAACTCTACGTTTGTATAATTTTAGCAAGTCATTTTTTGTAGTAGCAAGGTTTCTAACTTGTTTAACCACTAACTCACTACAAAAACTTTTAAACACCTAATTTTTCTTTTCCTTGCCCATTTTAGTCCATGAACTAAAGCCTCATATTCAGCTGAGTTGTTAGAACAACTGAAAGCAAATATGAAAGATGAATAATATTTCTCACCTGTGGGAGAAACTAAAATAGCTCCTCCTCCAGCTTCTACCTTGCTTCTAGAACCATCAAAATATAGTTCCCAAACATCATTTTTAGACTCTACAGTTTGTTGTTTTTCCTCTTTAATCAGATTTGGAATAACTGTGTTATTTTCTTGAATCATGTACACACCAAGGCCAATCTCATCTATTTGCTCAAATGGATCTATTTGATGATTTTTAACTGCCCATTGGTCTAAAACCATATCTAGAATTCCTTCTAAAGGTGTGTTTGGATCTTGGATAGGAATTAGGTCCTCTTGATAAAAAATGGGAAGATTTGCATTTATAGAACTGGGTGTATAAGGTTCCAAATGATCTTTTGCTAGTGGTTTAGACTTGATTGTAACCTTGGTTCCATATCTAGTTCTGAAGAATAAATGTGTCCAATCAAATGATAAATACCCTCCTAACCTTGCTATAAAATCTCTGGATAAGCAAATGGCAAAGGTAGGTGGCAAATCAATGACATAGATGCCCTGGTATATAACAAAGTTTGGACAAGCATGTAAAGTAAGGCCCAAATTTTTGAACATTCCAACTACTCACTTCAGTTCCATCCATTTGTACAACACCTCTAACAACAAGTTCATATTTCAAACCTAACTTATCAGCTAGTTGTTTTGGTATAACTGAACTATTGGCTCCTGAATCTATCATGCAATTATGTACTAAATAGTCACCTACAATCAAAGTGACATAAAATGGTGGAGGTTTGCCAAACAGTTTAGGCTATTTTATTCTTTTTTCTATCTCATTTGCAATCATAATGTAAGGTTGATGCAATTTTTGTACTTCATTTGACAAAGGCAACTGAGATAAAGCATTTTGTAACAAATCCTTTTGTCCTAGAATGTGTAAAGCATCTAAAATAGACATGCTTACTATTGTCTTTTTCATATGATCCAAAATATTAAAAATAGGGCCACTAACCTTTTGCTGTACTTTTGGGACAACAACCTCTGGTTGGTCTTTTGTTGGCTGTCTTGACAAAATGTACAAATCCTTTGATGTAAAGCCTTGATTCTGTTCATTCTGAGCTATAGAAGCTATATTATTTCCTTTATCAGCTTGCTATGATACATTTCTAGTTTGTTGTTTACCAGTTTCAGCTTGTTGATTTGTATCTCCGGACTATTGTTGCAAGTCAACAACTCTCTTTTTCGATCTTGTGTTTTTTGCAATATTAGTAAAAGATTGCTTTTGACCTAGAAACTAATTTACACCACAAAATTCATTAGCATGCCAATTCATTAAAGCTACATCAGGATTAACATACTGAGTCTGAATGTCCAGTTGGTTGTTTACATCGCTTGCTAAATTTTCAGCAGCAACATAGTTATTCTGTACCATCAAAGCTTGATTTACTATTCCATTTGGGCAAGTGGCCTGATTATGAGGTTGATTATAGGGATAGCACCATGCATAGTCTTGAACCATGTTGTTTTGTATAGGCACTATTTCTTTTGATGTACTAACAACATTTAGATTGTATTGTTGATTTAGCCTATTGTTATAATTCCTCCTTTGACCCTGATAATCTGCCCAATAACCAGGTCTATTTGCTTGGTAAGGGGTTGCTTGGTAAGGTTTGTTATTCTGGTTTGTTTGGATTTTTAGACTCACTAGGTCATTGCTCATAGTTTGCAGTATTTTTGCTATGCTTTGCTAATTTTCTTTCAGCTCTCTAAATTCAGAATGAATAGGATCTGTATTGTTTTGTGTATTTGCTGAATAACCAAAAGATGGTATTGCTGAAATATGTGGGGCTGAAATTGGAATTAAAGGCTATATATTTGGAAAGATTGGCATTGGGGGCCTAGGTGCTATCTTACCAACTTGTATTAAATTATTTTCTGCTCTTATTATAATATCAAAAGTAGCTGGTAAAGTTACCCCTCCCATGTATTGTATCATAACAACAATATCAAAATTTAATGCCCTTAAATAATACAAAAAAGCATGCTCTGGTGATGGTTTCACTATTTCAGGGATTCTATTCCATATTTTCTAAAATCTAAAATTAAAATCTGTCATTTGCTCTTGTGGAGCCCTCTTAATAGTAGTCATTTGTTCAACTAATGATAAATGATCAGATTTGTCTTGAAATTGCCTATTCAAAGTAGCACCTAATTCATCCCAAGATCTAATGGAATTGACTCTTAAGCCTCTAAACCATTAAAGAGCTTTACCTTTTAGTGATGCTGCCAGCAACCTGATTGCAATGTTCTCTTCAGTGATGTGGTGAACAACACATAAAGAAGCCACATGTCTTATATGTTTAATGGGTGTAGTCCCATCTTGTCCTATAAAACTTGGTAAACTTTTCAACGTAGCCTTCGGTCATCATGCTGATTTAGATTCAAAGGGCTGCCTCCATTAAATGACAAAAAAGGCTGATTTCGAGGGGGTGGTGGTAACACTCCTTCACCTCCTCCACTAGGAGGTGGTAATCTCCACCCCCTCCTAGTAAAGACATTGGAGTGGGTACAACTTGAGATGGTGTTTGGACTAAAACTACTTAGAAAATTTCTTGTAACACGGTTCTTCCTCTATAAACTCAAGAAGAAGAGGTTCCTCTTGAAAAGTAGGAATCTGTTCTCTTGGGCTTATTGGTGGAGAACTAAAAATCTCTGATGATGTACTTGCAAACAATGGATTCTGATGTGAAGCAAACTTAGGATGTGTACTAGGCAGATCTGTAACAACTGATAAATATGTTGATAACTAAGAGGGGGGGTGAATCAGTTATCTTAATTATTTCAGCTTTATGAATTTTCTTGTCAATTAGTACAGCATTAAATTAAATAAGCAAACATAATCATGAAATGGAAATAACATCAATACACATGACAATGATTTTGACGTGGAAAACCCTACTAGGGGAAAAACCATGGGGTGATTAACCCAAGATTGTATTCTCTGTTAGAAGAATAAGATAGTACAAAATGGCACTTGCTAATTAGGGCTCACTACCCGAGCACACAGCTCACAAGAGGCTCACTGCCTACAATAGTTTATACAAAGAAACTAGATACTTGAACTGATGAGAAGCATCCACATATGCTAAGGTTCAGTTCTAGTTAAGCCCAATATACTAATCTGCTACACTTCATTCTTACTCTTTTAAGTGCTACTGTCATGTTACATTCTAGACCTATCTTACTGCCTTCACACTACTTTTCTATTTTTCTTTGCACCACAAAAATTAGACCACACACACCTTTGTATCTAAATCCATCTGGTATATATATATCCACACCAAGGATTTCATCCACTTTCTAGTCGGTATCCAGAATACTCAATATTTTCCCAAACTTTGATTAGTCGGTTAAATCTTTGCATACCAAGTAATGCGGATCAAAGAGATGCTTATAGAAGTCATCAATCATGTTGGCCAATTATGAATGATACCTTAGGAAGTTTGATCACCTTCAATATCTGATCCGGATTTAGGTTTGGTGCTCTACCAGTTAGTTCTTCCTCTGTCTATTCTACCAAACAGAAACCCAACACTCAAGTTCTTATGTCTCTTCACTCTTCCATCACCGGAGGTTCAATCCCTGGAATCTACCAGTCAATGTACTCCTATTGACTTCTCCAAATCCACACTTTACTGAGATACTTCCTTTGAGAGATCTGGACCTGACTGTCAGACCCTGCTGCATGCTCTATTCTTGCTTACCAGACCACAACACTTCTTCAATCTGACTTTCGGTATAAGCACACCATGTTCTGTGGATGGGTGGGATGAACTTTGTTGCCATCAATGACAACACTCATAAAGCCATATAGTGTCTCTTGCCAACAATCTCCCCCTTTGGCATTGATGGCAACACTTAGTGAAAAAGACTAAGTGTCACACTATACTCCCCCTTGGCTGATGCTCTGTTCTTATGTACATTTTCTATAGCTCCCCCTTAGCTGGATTCCTCATTTTTCACTACTCCTCACTCCCCCTTTGACATCAATGGCAAAGGGTGGGGTCCGCACACCAAAATTTCCAAAAATAATCTATACTTAGCCACATAAAACATATATACATGTTTTACCTACATATACTGAAATATATCTGCAAAAGTGGTCTTTAGCTATACCACTTCTATCGCCCAACTCATCTTCATCCTATCCAAAATTGAGATGTGACCACTCAACAAGAATGCAAAAGCTTCTGCCCTTTTTAGATCTGTCGGATCACTGGTCTGGGCTGTAGTCTGAGCATCACTTAGGGCCTCATGCATGGCCTCTAACTTAGGGATAATGATCCCTCTAAGTTCACTCAACCTACTTATTCTATTTTTCTTCTCCTTCTCAAGTTTCTTAATTTCATTCAAGACTACAATAGTCTAACATTCTTGATTGATTACAGGAGATGAGAGAGGATCAAAACTTTGAGACAAACTTAGTAGTTTATCTTCTTGCTCTTTTACTTTCTTATCAACTTCTTTGGTCACTTTGGGCCAGGATAAACAAAATTTATAAATATTTCTGCCATCTTTGAGAGCATTTTCTAAACTCTTTATGCCAATATCCATAACTCTTCTGTCATTTGAGATTAGACCCTGTACTTCAGAGAATCTCTTATCCAAAAATTCTTTTCTGACTTTCTCTTCTGCTGCTTTCTATAAGGAATCAAAATGTGTATTAACAGAATTTACAAGAGATTTTAGATTACCGGATGTGGAGGTTGTAGGATCCTTTTGGAAGGATGGCATGATCTTTTCCAATACACCGGATGCAGTTTCTATGAGCTCACAGTCTTCCATGTGAGACTTCAGCATTTTTTCTTTTGCCTTTGCTTGAGTGAAGGAAGCTAGTTTCATGGTTTGGACCGGAGAGAGGGAATCAAAATTGAATGGACCTTGAAGCAGTTCCGGTTCATCAAAATCCATCATCTCTTTGGTCAAGAACTCTTTGACTGCTTCTGCTGTGTCTCTTACCAGAGACATAATTTTCTTCCCTTCTGCAGCCTTACCACTATCATCTGTGGCCTTCTCTGTTGGAGTTTTCTCTCCTTCTGCAGCCTTGCTACTGTCATCTTCTTTTTCTTTTGCTTCTTGACTGATCTTCTCTTGTACTCTTTCTTTTTCTTTGGTTCCGGAGTCTGTAGGGGAAACTGGAGGAGAGATGTTTGCTTGATCATGGACCTCCTCTTCCAGAGCAGAGGAATCTAAGTCCTTACCTTTTTGTTCATCTGTCTCCTTTATCTCTTCTACCACTATCTCAATAGATTCTTCTTCAACATCTGTAGCTGAGGGATTATCACCTAAGTCCTCTATAATAGGAATGTTGAATATTTTGTATGCATTCCAGAGAATCTCTTATGTCTCTTTTGCTACTTTGTCAGTTTCTCTGAGCATAAGCTGATTCATTCTAGCTTTGATCCAAAACTCATCCTTACAATCTTTGAAGATCATATTCTTCTACTTAGGAGTGATTGAAGGATATAGCTGAATAGCTATTTGTTCTCGGATCTCAAGATCCTTTTCCATAGCATTATTCTTTCTTATTTCTAATTCGTTTTCTAGGCTTTTGGGAATAAGAGATATGATTTCAATAAAAGCCTTGTTCTAGATATTTAGATACCTGACTATGGCTTCTTGTAGGATTTTTTGGTCAGCTTCATTGTAATCATTATAGAATTCAGCCATTGGTTGAATGTTCCCATCCACAGTAACTGATTTTATGATGTAATCAATGCACAGAGTAGGTTTCTCAACAAATTCTTCTGTTACTTCTTCAGCAGAAAGTTCACCAGATGTTTTCCTTTTCTTCTTCAGTTTCTTTACTTCCTCATCTGATTATGTCTCTTCTTCATCCTTTTGGCTTGTGTAAGACCTTGTTGCCTCTTTCTTGGTTCTCTTCTCTCCTTTTCTAGATGATTTTGCTTCCGGTTTTGATGCCTTTGAGCTTTTTGTAGTGGTAGGTGTAGAGGTCTTAGAGGATCTAGTCCGGGAGGGGACTTCCACCAGAGCACCTTCTTTCTCTGCTTTTTCTTTTTCTTTCTCTGCCCTTTCTGTCTTCTCTCTATTTGCATCAAGTGCCTCTTTTGAAATCCCATGCCTCTTGGCAAACTCTTCTACTTCCCTCCTCACTTTTCTTTTTATTTCCGGTTGTCTTAGCTCCACATGGATCTTCACACTTAATTCTTCAAAGGTTCCAAACCTTTCTGCTTTAGGATCCTTGGATTGACTGAGCATGTGTTGAACATGTAGCTCAACAATTTTCTCATCTACTTCATACCTCATTGGCATGATCCAGACTATTCTTGGCTCTACTGCCTCCATTAGACATTGATCAGTTTCCACCATAAAGCATACTGTATCTTTATACTTTTCAACTAAAGATTTGGGGATTCTCTCTCTTTCTTGCATCATGCTCTGAAAATTCTTGAAATAGCCCCAGAGTATTGTATTCTGTGTCTTGGCATCACCAAGCCCATGTATATAATCTCTGATTTGGATGGCTACTGGTCTATCATTCTGCCATACCCAGCCACTGGATCCAGGAAGCTCATTCATGAAGTAGAAGAATAAGCATAGTATCAGCCCACCATACTTGAAGGAGTTCTTCTTGTCCTTCTTGATCTTTTGTAGGTTTTCCATTAGTTGGCTCAGAAGGAGTTCACAAAGATCATAATTTGTATTTTTCCTGAACATTTCATAGGCAGTGTAAATTATAGTTCTGGGTACTGAATTTTCCTTGCTAGAGTGATATATCTTATAACCGATGATCATGGAGGCAAAATTGACATCTGGATTAGTGATGTCTTCTATTGTCATTGCTCTTTTGTCAAATTTTGATCCGGTAGCCCCACTCATAATTTAATTCTTGACGGATTTGAGAACAGGAATCCCACTGAATGAGTGCAATCCGGTTACTTCCCTAATGGCATCCTTGGTTATCTTAAATGGCCTCATCAACCATATAAAGTTATCATGCATTCTACTTAGAACATACCGAACCCATTCATCTTCTGCAAAACAGGGGAAATGAATGCATTGTGCAAAATGCTTCTCCCGGATGGCTTTATACTAAGTTTTGAGTTCAAATGAGTCATCTATCAAATGCTTGTGATAGATATCAACTAGCTTAGATTCCCCAAATTCTTCAATATTTACATGAATATATGCCCTAACATCTTCTACATGCAGAACCCCATGCAGAATGCTTAAAAAGGCGCCTAGGGGATCAACTTCTAGGGATTTATATGGATGTTTCTTGAATTTTGGACTCGGCCTATCAGTAATCTTTACAACATTCGGTGTAGTCATCTTTAAAATATTTTATAGAGAAATATTCAATAACAGAAAATACCTTTTGTGCTTCTAGGGTTCGCTGAATGAGCCGGATTAATTTGCTGGATGAATCAACTTCAACGGTTGATCTTTTGAGAATTTGAGATAATTTGTTGTAGAGCTTCTTTTCTCTTCTTCTTAAATGTAAATGTGCAAATGACAAGCGAATGAACTCTTTTATTTATGGGAAAACCCTAATTTCATATTGCAATAAATGCGCAACTCAAGTCATTTCAGTTTCCTGGTTCTTCTTATTTTGAGAAAGATCTTTTTCTAGATCACTGAGATATACTTAGAGTAATCCTTGGTGATTAATAACAAATTATCTTACTTTCCCTAAACACTTGATCTATCCACAGAACAAGATGCCTCGAATTTGAATCATACCGGATTTAACTGTGATAATCCTGTTTTACCGGATGACTGTTAGACCGGATCAATCTTGGAAGATTAGACTCTTCAAATCTCCGTGCGGATCTTTCATATCTTTACCAAGCTTTCTTTAGATGTTTCTCTGAGAAACCTTTTATTCCGCAACTTCCCATGTGCCAATTTTAGGCACAACTGGCTGGGGGAAAATGTTTTTCCTTATGTCTCCCCCTAAGCCAGAGCTCAATTTTTAATTTCTGGAAGGAATATCAGCACCAGATTCTGGTGCGGATCCATCCCCTACATTCTCTGTACTTCTCTTCACCCAAATCTTGTTCATTTCACTTTTAACTTCATCCCCATTCACTTTTCCTTTTCCTTTGTCTAGATTCTGATTATGATGCATCGGACCCCTTTTGTCCTGATTCTTGCTTCTATAGAATTTGGCAATATGACCGGATCTATTGCAATTGTGGCAAACAACATTTCTTTGCATATTTGAATGATATCCTCTTGATCTGCATTGATTAGCCCTATGTCCCATTCTATTGCATGTAAAGCATCTACCATTGAATGAATTGTTCATTTGCATATTTCTGCATTCATGAGATTTGTGACCATACCTTTTGCAGTTGAAACACTGTCCAGAGAAAGATGTATTGGTCTGATTTATTCTCTTTCTACACTGATTAGCTTTATGACCAAAGTTATTGCAGTTGTGGCAGTATCCATTGAAGGATGGATATCTTTGAGCATTAGGTTGCCTTAACGGAGGTCTTCTAGGCTTGTTCCTTCGATTTCCTAATCCAAAATTCTTCTGACCGGATCCGGAGCTTTCACCTTTCTCATATCCCAAGCCATGCTTGTCATCTACCCTCTTTTGGCTTTCAAGAAGAACTTCAAGTTGAGTAGAACTTATCTTGAATTTCTCTTTGTATTCATTTGTTGTTTGAAGATCCTTTTTAAGAGTGTCAGTTTGATCCTCAAGCTTTTCTTCATTATCTCTAGCATCTTCAAGATCAGATTCTAGATGCCTGATTATTCTATCCATTTTGTGGCAGTCTTCTGACTTCTCCTTGAGAGATTGTCTTAGATCATCTTCAGTTTTTCTTTTCTCTTCAATTTCTTGGGTGAATTTCATAACTCCTTATTCCATTCCATGTCTTACCATAATGACCTCTTTTGATAATATTTCACATAACTTGGTTTTCTCCTTCAGATCTTCATTTGTACCATTGTCTTCACTTTGACTTACCAATTGCTGAAGTAGATCTTTTCTTTTTTTCATAGAGATACTTAGTTTCCCTTTCAGTTCATTTATGAAATCATCAGCCTGTTTGAGTCTTTCCTTCAATTCATTGACTTTAGAGTTTGATTGCTCAAGATCATCTAGGGCAAAATGAAGTTGATCCCTCATACCATACACATCCATTTGAGTTCCCAGATCTTCCTCAAGCTGTTAGGTTTTTTTTTTTTTGAGGAACTTGGCTCTGATACCAATTGTTGATAACTGAGAGGGGGGGTGAATCAATTATCTTAATTATTTCAGCTTTTTGAATTTCCTTGTCAATTAGTGCAGCATTAAATTAAATAAGCAAACATAATCATGAAATGGAAATAACATCAATACACATGACACAATGATTTTGACGTGGAAAACCCTGTTAGGGGAAAAACCACGGGGTGATTAACCCAAGATTGTATTCTCTGTTAGAAGAATAAGATAGTACAAAATGGCACTTGCCAATTAGGGTTCACTGCCTGAGCACACTGCTCACAAGAGGCTCATTGCCTACAATAGTTTATACAAGGAAACTAGATAATTGAACTGATGAGAAGCATCCACATATGCTGAGGTTTAGTTCTAGTTAAGCCCAATATACTGATCTGCTGCACTTCATTCTTACTCTCTTAGGTGTTGTTGTCCTGTTACATTCTGGACCTGTCTTATTGCCTTCACACTGCTTTTCTATTTTTCTTTGCAACACAAAAATTACACCGCACACACCTTTGTATCTAAATCTATCTGGTATATATATATCCACACCAAGGATTTCATCCACTTTCTAGTCAGCATCCGAAATACTCAATATTTTCCCAAACTTTGATTAGTCAGCTGAATCTTTGCATACCAAGTAATGCGGATCAAAGAGATGCTTATATGATGCAAAGCACCTAAGACTGCAGGAGCACACTTCAAAATTTCAATGGAATGGGCTCTCTAGATTCACTATTTTCTTTGACAGAGATCAAACCACCCATGAGGAAGAGTTGTAACACAACAATGTACTTGTTCAGGACACAAGAGTGAGTGGGCTTCAAGACTCATATCACATGATACCTAACTCCATCTAACATTCCATCCAACCCATTGTGCAGGGTCTGCAGGACAGCAGTCTCCACTATGTCTTCTAAAGACTGTCACAATACTACTACTCCATTAGAGAGACAGTCACATTAACCTCCTTGGAATGAATTCCATTGGGACAAGCTCAATCTCATACCATATTCCAAATCAATAACATGCCAAACCCACCTAATGCCTTCCTTGACAAATCAATAACATGTCAAACATACCTAGTGTCTTCCTTAGAATAATTGTCTTCAGAGAGGACTGACAGAGTTTAATGCAGGCATAAAGAATAGGTTTCATGTAGGAGTTTGTCTTACCTTCTATCATAGGATCATTGCTAGATCCAGAGCATCTTGCATCATTGACAGTGACTGATATTTCACAAAATCTCCACTTCCACAGTCGGTGGTCATCACCTAGTTACTACTGTCCTTCTCTAAATCCCTAATCATGGTTCTGCAGGGTCATCTACAAGGCAAACTCAGTCCAAACCATTCTCCTACCTCCAAAACCTTCACAAGCCCTTGCATTAACTACTATACAACCCATTCCATTGATCAGAAATAGAAAAGATTAGTGGAATGAGGAGAAATCCATCAGGTTGTTCAGGAAAAGCCCTAACTTAGGGTTTAAGGTAGTTTGTGGGAAACCAATGATTTCTCCCACCTAGTTTTGTGTCAAGACTTCAAACAAGATTCAAAGCAAAGCCATTTTGATCCACTAACAATCCAATACATTCATGAGCAATGACTGTTCCGTATAGGGTCAGGTACAGGTTGGAAACAACAGAAAAAACACAGAAATGCAAGAAAAATAATTATTTCTTCGTTCTTATTCCACTTCCACCGAATCTCTGTGCACAATGAATCATTTTTGGCTTAAAATAAGACTCCTACATTTGAATCAAGAAGTATGGGAGTGGTTGGGGTCGATGAAACTGCCCCAACCATTGAACTCATTTCTTGTTTCTAACTGCATTAACTAGTAACTGTCATGTCTTGGACTGTATCGACTATTTTATGTTTAAATGATAAATGATGCTCCCTAGCATTTGGTTAACCTTGGACAAGGTTCTAACATACCTTTGACATGATAACAACCAAGAGGATTTCCTCCTACACACATTAGGAGGGCTACAAACTTATATGATTGCCTTTACAATATAACTGTCCTCCTTAGGACTTACAACATGAGAATAGGTTTTAGATATTTGGACATAGTCCTATTACAAGCATGGCATTCAAGCCTTATTACAACATGGAGATGGTCTCAAAGACCTTATTAAACCAAAACAAACTACTTGAAGATCAAGTAAAACCTAGATATCCTGGTGCTCCTGCACCATACTCCCCAGCATGATGAAAACTCTTGTCCCAAGAGTTATGGGTTCTTCTCCAAACATTCTTCAATCTTGTTGGAATGTTCCTCTGACTGGTGATAGGAAACATGAACTCTCCAAGGGTTATCCTTCTCCCTCTCCAACCGACATGGCTCCTACAAACAGTGTTAGCATCATAAAACCTATTTTGGTGTCCTTGTCTAGGACCCTGCTGCTGCAATGCTTCTGTTCTTCCCATCTTGAGGTTCTGATTTATTCCTCCCTGTATTATCTGTTGTTTGTCTTCCTTCTTCTGCCTCCTTATAGGGCAGTCAATGTCCCCAATCTTGACATAACTCAAGTCCCAAACCTGTTGTTCTTTAGGACTGTCTTCCACCTTCCTCTGCTGCAACTGTTTCAGTTGTTTCCCATCATCCTTAACCTGCACATTCAACTGCAATTTCTCTCCAAAACAGATAGTAACATGTTCCTTCTTGTCTTCACAAGGTAAAGGTACTAGTTTAAACTTTTTCCCATCTTTATGCACCAAATAGTTATTAGTATAACCATCATGAATTGTCCTCCTCAATTGTTGCCATGGTCTACCCAAAATTACATGCCCACATGTCATTGAAATGACATCACATAAAATAGAATCATGATATGGACCAATGGAAAAATCAACATATGCCCTCTGATTAACCATTACTTGCTATTCTTGACTTACCCAAGTGGCATTGTAAGGCCTAGGATGATCAAATGTTTCAATCCCAACTTATGCACCATTTCCCAAGAGACTAAATTATCATGTGAACCTGAATCTATAATTAACTTGCATATTTTTCCATGGCTTAAATAATTAGTTTTAAAAATGGATACCGGTGGTGTTTGCTGCATTTTGCCTTTTTCCACCATGAGCATTTCTCCAACCATTACTGGAGAGGCTAATGACATTTCCTTTTCATCTTCCTTTTCCTCTTCTTGTGCCAAATGAACTCTTCTATCCTTGCTCTTATCAACATCATCCTTCTTAGGACATTTGAAAGATGTGTGTCCCACTTCATTGCAATGATAACATCTACCTGTGAATACTCCTCTACCTAATCCAAATCTACCTCCACCTGTATATCCACCTCTCTGATCTGCAGAAAACTCTTTGCCTTTCTCATTGTTATTTTGTACTTCATTAGTAGGTCTGCCCCTACCTCTATATCCTCTTCCACTACCTCCTTGTCTTTCTAGCTTCCTCTTCACCCTCTCTTAAGCCCTTATGGCTAACTGAAAACATTCTCCAAGTGATTTTGGTATGGTCAAACCAATCTCATCTTGTAAGTTATACCTAAGCCCATTAAGGTATCTTGCCACTTTCTTTTCTTCATCTTCCAATCCTCCTCTAATACTAAGCTTATGAAATTGCTCAGTATAGGACATAACATCCATGTCTTTTTGTTTCAAATTCTAGCTCATCCTCTTTGTTTGAATGGAGTAATTGGATGGAAGAAATTGATCCTTCATCATATCCTTCATCCTACCCCAAGAAGTGATTCTTGTTCCACCTCTAGCCACTCTTTCTGTTTGCACACTACTCCACCATGTAAGTGTTGTTCCTCTTAGTTTTGTTTTTGCAAATTTAATCTTCTTCTCATCACTCATCTCCTCATACTCAAAGAAATTTTCTAGGGCATCTATCCACCCTAATACCTCTTCACTATCCATCTTCCAAAGATAGATAGGTAACTCTATGTTTGCCTTTGTTCCACTACCTTGGACTGCCTTCAGCAATCTCACAAATTTCTTTTCTTCAGGATCCAATTCATCCTCAGGAGGATTCTCATCTACCTCCTCATCTCCTTCTAGATTATCTTATTCATCCCTTCTAGGATTCTTCTCCAATGCTTCCAACCTTGCCAAGATTGATGCATTTTCTCTTCTCACTTGCCTTAACTCTCTTTCCCTTGCAGCATCCTATTCTCTTCTGTCCCTCAACTCTTTTCCTCTTGCCTCTAAGGCTTCCCTCAATTCATTGTTCTCCCTAGCCATCTGATTCTTAGGAGGCATCCTTAAAACTCTCACCAACCCTTACTGTTTCACAAGATCCTACTACTCCCTCAAGGATCTACTAGTAGATCTGATACCACAAATCATGTAGAGCACCTAAGACTACAGGAGCACACTTCAAAACTTCAATGGAATGGGCTCTCTAGATTCACTATTTTCTTTGACAGAGATCAAACCACCCATGAGGAAGAGTTGTAACACAACAATGTACTTGTTCAGGACACAAGAGTAAGTGGGCTTCAAGACTCATATCACATGATACCTAACTCCATCTAACATTCCATCCAACCCACCATGAAGGGTCTGCAGGACAGCAGTCTCCACTATGTCTTCTAAAGACTGTCACAATACTACTACTTGATTAGAGAGACAGTCACAGTATCCTCCTTGGAATGATTTCCATTGGGACAAGCTCAATCTCAACCATATTCCAAATCAATAACATGCCAAACCCACCTAATGTCTTCCTTGACAAATCAATAACATGTCAAACATACCTAGTGTCTTCCTTGGAATAACTGTCTTCAGAGAGGACTGATAGAGTTTAATGCAGGCAGAAAGAATAGGTTTCATGTAGGAGTTTGTCTTACCTTCTGTCATAGGATCATTTCTAGATCTAGAGCATCTTGCATCATTGACAATGACTAATATTTCACAAAATCTCCACTTCCACAGTCGGTGGTCATCACCTAGTTGCTACTATCCTTCTCTAAATCCCTAATCATGGTTTTGTAGGGTCATCTACAAGGCAAACTTAATCCAAACCATTCTCCTACCTCTAAAACCTTCACAAGCCCTTGCATTAACTACTATACAACCCATTCCACTAATCAGAAACAGAAAAGATCAGTGGAATGAGGAGAAATCCATCGGGTTGTTCAGGAAAAACCCTAACTTAGGGTTTAAGGTAGTTTGTGGGAAACCAATGATTTATCCCACCTAGTTTTGTGTCAAGACTTCAAACAAGATTCAAAGAAAATCTATTTCAATCCACTAACAATCCAATACATTCATGAGCTATGACTGTCCTGTACAGGGTCGGGTACAGGCTGGAAACAACAGTAAAAACATAGAAATGCAGGAAAAATAGTTATTTCTTCATTCTTATTCCACTTCCACCAAATGTCTCTACATAATGAATCCTTTTTGGCTTAAAATAAGACTCCTACATTTGAATCAATAAGTATGGGAGTGGTTGGGGTCGATGAAACTGCCCCAACCATCGAACTTCTTTCTTGTTTCTAACTACAGCAACTAGTAATTGTCATGTCTTCGACCGTATCGACTGTTTTATGTTTAAATTATGCTCCCTAACATTTGGTTAACCTTGGACAAGGTTCTAACATACCTTTGACATGCTAACAACCAAGAGTATTTCCTCCTACACACATTAGGAGGGCTACAAACTTATATGACTACCTTTACAATATAACTGTCCTCCTTAGGACTTACAACATGAGAATAGGTTTTAGATATTTGGACATAGTCCTATTACATGCATGGCATTCAAGCCTTATTACAACATAGAGATGGTCTCAAGGACCTTATTAAACCAAAACAAACTACTTGAAGATCAAGTAAAACCTAGATATCTTGGTGCTCTTGCACCATACTCCCCAGCATGATGAAAACTCTTGTCGCAAGAGTTATGGGTTCTTCTCCAAACGTTCTTTAATCTTGTTGGAATTTTCCTATGACTGGTGACAGGAAACATGAACTCTCCAAGGGTTATTCTTCTCCCTCTCCAACCTGCATGGCTCCTACAAACAGTGTTAGCATCATAAAACCTATTTTGGTGTCCTTGTCTAGGACCCTGCTACTGCAATGCTTTTGTTCTTCCCATCTTGAGGTTCTGATTTATTCCTCCTTGTATTATCTGCTATTTGCCTTCCTTCTTCTACCTCCTTATAGGGCAGTCAATGTCCCCAATCTTGACATAACTCAAGTCCCAAACCTGTTGTTCTTTAGGACTGTCTTCCACCTTCCTTTGCTGCAACTATTCTGGTTGTTTCCCATCATCCTTAACCTGCACATTCAATTGCAATTTCTCTCCAAAATAGATAGTAACATGTTCCTTCTTGTCTTCACAAGGTAAAGGTTCTAGTTTAAACTTTTTCCCATCTTTATGCACCAAATAGTTATTAGTATAACCATCATGAATTATCCTCCTCAATTGTTGCCATGGTCTACCCAAAATTACATGCCCACATGTCATTGAAATGACATCACATAAAATAGAATCATGATATGCACCAATGGAAAAATCAACATATGCCCTCTGATTAACCATTACTTGTTGTTTTTGACTTACCCAAGTGGTATTGTAAGGACTAGGATGATCAAATGTTTTCAATCCCAACTTATGCACCATTTCCCAAGAGACTAAATTATCGTGTGAACCTGAATCTATAATCAAGTTGCATATTTTTCCATGGCTTAAACAATTAGTTTTAAAAATGGAAACCTATGGTGTTTGCTACATTTTGCCTTTTTCCACCATGAGCATTTCTCCAACCATTACTGGAGAGGCTAATGACATTTCCTTTTCATCTTCCTTTTCCTCTTCTTGTGCCAAATGAACTCTTCTATCCTTGCTCATATCAACATCATCCTTCTTAGGACATTTGAAAGATGTGTGTCCCACTTCATTGCAATGATAAAATCTACCTATGAATACTCCTCTACCTAATCCAAATCTACCTCCACCCGTATATCCACCTCTCTGATCTGCAAAAAACTCTTTGCCTTTCTCATTGTTGTTCTGTACTTCATTAGTAGGTCTGCCCCTACCTCTATATCGTCTTCCACTACCTCCTTGTCTTTCTAGCTTCCTCTTCACCCTCTCTTCAGCCCTTATGGCTAACTGAAAACATTCTCCAAGTGATTTTGGTACGGTCAAACTAATCTCATCTTGTAAGTTATACCTAAGCCCATTAAGGTATCTTTCCACTTTCTCTTCTTCATCTTCCAATCCTCCTCTAATACTAAGCTTATGAAATTGCTTAGTATAGGACATAACATCCATGTCCTTTTGTTTCAAATTCTAGCTCATCCTCTTTGTTTGAATAGAGTAATTGGA
Source organism: Cunninghamia lanceolata (assembly GCA_027924645.1). NCBI lineage: Eukaryota > Viridiplantae > Streptophyta > Pinopsida > Cupressales > Cupressaceae > Cunninghamia > Cunninghamia lanceolata. Next base: position 3,658,916 of record BSBN01000490.1, on the reverse strand, counting down.
TAGAAGAAATTGATCCTTCATCATATCCTTCATCCTACCCCAAGAAGTGATTCTTGTTCCACCTCTAGCCACTCTTTCTGTTTGCACACTACTCCACCATGTAAGTGTTGTTCCTCTTAGTTTTGTTTTTGCAAATTTAATCTTCTTCTCATCACTCATCTCCTCATACTCAAAGAAATTTTCCAGGGCATCTATCCACCCTAATACCTCTTCACTATCCATCTTCCAAAGATAGATAGGTAACTCTATGTTTGCCTTTGTTCCACTACCTTGGACTGCCTTCAGCAATCTCACAAATTTCTTTTCTTCAAGATCCAATTTATCCTCAGGAGGATCCTCATCTGCCTCCTCATCTCCTTCTGGATCATCTTGTTCATCCCCTCTAGGATTTTTCTCCAATGCTTCCAACCTTGCCAAGATTGATGCATTCTCTCTTCTCACTTGCCTTAACTCTCTTTCCCTTGCAGTATCCTATTCTCTTCTATCCCTCAACTCTTTTCCTCTAGCCTCTAAGGCTTCCCTCAGTTCATTGTTCTCCCTAGCCATCTGATTCTTAGGAGGCATCCTTACAACTCTCACCAACCCTTACTGTTGCACAAGATCCTACTACTCCCTCAAGGATCTACTAGTAGCTCTGATACCATAAATGGTACAGAGCACCTAAGACTGTAGGAGCACACTTCAAAACTTCAATGGAATGGGCTCTCTAGATTCACTATTTTCTTTGACAGAGATCAAACCACCCATGAGGAAGAGTTGTAACACAACAATGTACTTGTTCAGGACACAAGAGTGAGTGGGCTTCAAGACTCATATCACATGATACCTAACTCCATCTAACATTCCATCCAACCCACCATGAAGGGTCTGCAGGACAGCAGTCTCCACTATGTCTTCCAAAGACTGTCACAATACTACTACTCCATTAGAGAGACAGTCACAATATCCTCCTTGGAATGATTTCCATTGGGACAAGCTCAATCTCATACCATATTCCAAATCAATAACATGCCAAACCCACCTAATGCCTTCCTTGACAAATCAATAACATGTCAAACATACCTAGTGTCTTCCTTGGAATAACTGTCTTCAGAGAGGACTGACAGAGTTTAATGCAGGCAGAAAGAATAGGTTTCATGTAGGAGTTTGTCTTTCCTTCTGTCATAGGATCATTGCTAGATCCAGAACATCTTGTATCATTGACAGTGACTGATATTTCACAAAATCTCCACTTCCATAGTTGGTGGTCATCACCTAGTTGCTATTGTCCTTCTCTAAATCCCTAATCATGGTTCTGCAGGGTCATCTACAAGGCAAACTCAGTCCAAACCATTCTCTTGCCTCCAAAACCTTCACAAGCCCTTGCATTAACTACTATAAAACCCATTCCACTAATCAAAAACATAAAAGATCAGTGGAATGAGGAGAAATCCATCGGGTTGTTCAGGAAAAGCCCTAACTTAGGGTTTAAGGTAGTTTGTGGGAAACCAATGATTTCTCCCACCTAGTTTTGTGTCAAGACTTCAAACAAGATTCAAAGCAAAGCTATTTTGATCCACTAACAATCCAATACATTCATGAGCTATGAATGTTCCGTATAGGGTCAGGTACAGGCTGGAAACAATAGTAAAAACACAGAAATGCAGGAAAAACAATTATTTCTTCATTCTTATTCCACTTCCACCGAATGTCTTTGCACAATGAATCCTTTTTGGCTTAAAATAAGCCTCCTACATTTGAATCAAGAAGTATGGGAGTGGTTGGGGTCGATGAAACTGCCCCAACCATCAAACTTCTTTCTTGTTTCTAACTGCAACAACTAGTAACTGTCATGTCTTGGACTGTATCAACTATTTTATGTTTAAATTATGCTCCATAACATTTGGTTAACCTTGGACAAGGTTCTAACATACCTTTGACATGCTAACAACCAAGAGGATTTCCTCCTACACACATTAGGAGGGCTACAAACTTATATGACTACATTTACAATATAACTGTCCTCCTTAGGACTTACAACATGAGAATAAGTTTTAGATATTTGGACATATTCCTATTACAAGCATGGCATTCAAGCCTTAGTACAACATGGAGATGGTCTCAAGGACCTTATTAAACCAAAACAAACTACTTGAAGATCAAGTAAAACCTAGATATCTTGGTGCTCCTGCACCATTATAGAAGTCATCAATCATGTCGGCCAGTTATGAATGATACCTCAGGAAGCTTGATCACCATCAATATCTGATCCAGATTTAGGTCTAGTGCTCTACCAGTTAGTTCTTCCTCTATCTATTTTGCCACACAGAAACCCAACACTCAAGTGCTTATGTCTCTTCACTCTTCCATCACCGGAGGTTCAATCCCTGGAATCTACCAGTCAATGTACTCCTATTGACTTCCCCAAATCTGCACTTTACTAAGATACTTCCTTTGAGAGATCTGGACCTGACTGTCAGACCTTGCTGCATGCTCTGTTCTTGCTTACCGGACCACAACACTTCTTCAATCTGACTTTCAGTATAGGCACACCATGTTCTGCGGATGGGTGGGATGAACTTTGTTTCCATCAATGACAACACTCATGAAGCCATATAGTTTCTCTTGCCAACAAAATATGATGTATTAGACTCTTTTTCTACTTCTATTCTCCTCTTTGGTGGAGATAACTGATTATGCTTCTTCCCAGAATCTTTACTTGACCTTGTTTGGTATTTTTTCATAGGCTGCAAGATCTGATCTGAAAAAACAAAGTATTAGAGTCGCCATGTATTTGATAGTGAACCTCTAAAAGATTGACATTCTACTACTCATACTAAAAACAACAAAAAGAAATAAGTCCTTTTGAACTAAAAATTAGTTCAAAGTCCCACCGGGCATGCCAAAAATTGTTATCATTGGGAATTGCACCCGTATGCAAAGTTGTTGAAGCACAGAAATTCTATGTAACATGGAACTAATCTCAGGTTGTGGGTACCCTATGATGATATTAGACCTCCAAATTATGGGCTGGTTCCCTTCAAATGTTTTACTGAGATGTATGTTTTTTACTTTTTGGGAAAAGGGAAGAAAGAAACTAAGTGAATGCTAAAGGTAAAATGGTGATGTACCTGATATGGGTAAAAGATAATGCAATCTGATCCACAATGTTTGCTTAGAAAACTGACTTCTACACAATCCAGACTTGGTATAAATACCACAAAAGTGATTTTAAGGATGGTTTGAAAACAAGTTTTTATGAAGGAAATAGTTTTTTCATAACATAAAAAGACTATTTCTAGTTAACAAAACCTAAGACCTATGATGAATATATGCTTTAATGCTACAAACAAGGAAGTGAGACAATAATTTTGAAGGTTTAATAATAAAACACAACAAAATTTCATCAAAATCACTTCACTAATAGCACTAAAAGGAAAGGTAATTTAACTGATCTCAAAGAAAACAAAGGAAAGTTTTGTAAAGAAGACAAAAGTATAACCTGTAACCTGCCGATCTCTTAATAAAACTATAAAATATGAGCTACAAAATTCTCCAATCTATCTGAATTAGAATGAGAATCAAGAATTGCAAAAACAAACTTTTTCTTTACAATATATAGATCTTCTCTCTCCAAGAGGCATGCAAAAATATGGACTTGCAGATAACTGCCTCTAAAAATAATCATTCTCGAGCAACCTCCAAAATCCTAAAAATTAGGGCCCTAAACTACTACAAATTGAGCAAAAATAGCTTCAATTTGGGCCTCTCCATATGTTTGACCAAAAAAATTGACCAAGGACCCTAAAAATACTCCTAAAAGTCATGCAAAACCTCCTAGGTGACCTAGTTAACTCCACTAATCAATTTGTATGATTTTGCATGAGCAAAATTGATTGTAAGTATATAATAAAGTAACAGAATATTACTTTATTATTGGTTACAATTTGTTCTATTTTTGATTTTACAATTTGTGAAAAATAATAAAGTAATTTATAGAATATTACTTTATTGTTTATTTACAATTGATTTGTATGTAAAATTGTGCATGACTAGAAGAAAAATGTGACTCCTTATCACTCCAATTACATTTGCCTATTTTGCATGATATGAGCAAAAAATAGGACTTAGGGACAAATATAAACTCCTTATAACTCGTTGTAAGAAAATATCCCTATTTTGCATGATGCAGATAAATTAAGGTGAAAATTTTTTATATCCTTATCACTCCATGATCAATAAAAGAAACATTATCTCTCTGCAAGATAAAAAAAACTGAGTCACTCCATGCATCATGACACTCTATGCACAAAACAATATCATAAACATCCTTATGACTCCCCTTTGTTGCCTTAGTGCACATACATTACATTTTCTAAACCACCTTATATCCCCATATGCAACTTGAGATCAAGAAAGAAAAACAACTCCATGACCCATCACTGCACCATCATACTACCATCATGCATAAATGCTTACCTTTGAAAGCTCCATGCATAGTCCTGAACATATGCCATGTCTAAAATCACATCTTCTTGGCTTTGTTAGCCATCATGCATAATCAGGAAGTATTCAACCTTTTGATGTTTTGAATAAGACAAGGAACATTAGCATGTGAAACCTTGTCTATGCATAACCTGACCACCAAGGAAACCTTTACAAGTTTGTAAGGCATTGAAGCCTTTCCCTTCATCATATCAGCCCTCTTGACTTAATAAAAATCAAGTCTAAAAAAGATTATCGGCCACTCCATGTTATGATGACTAGGGACTTTCAAGACCAAAGTCTTGACCACGACATCTCTCGGATGAGGTAATTATTTGTTTTTGTAAGTAATAAAAATACTTGAGAGAAAAGAAACTTCCAACAAAACAAAGAGTCAACCCTAAAAAGTTGCTCATTCTTCATTTGGTCTTCTTCATGATGCTATGTGACTTTGCTCCATTGACCTAGGGTTTGAAATTCATTCATCATGGCTCTGGTTTTTCACTCCTCTCAATGGGATCTTTGGTTTCATCTTGGAACTACATCACTAATAAAGAAGGTAATGCTGTTTTCTACTCTATATGAGGCATTTACTCATCTCTATGGCTTTATTTTTTCATGGTTGCGGCCTCCTTTCCTCTTTTATGGCTCTCTCTTTGTTGTTATGCATTCTTTAACACCTTTTCACTTCTCTGTATTTTTCCTTGCAACCTTCACTTGTTCTTGAAGCTTAAGGCCACTGTGAGGCCGTGGCTAGACCCTTCTTCCTGTCGGTGAAATGAGGTAAGCTCCTGTCATTTCATCCTCTGTAGCTTCTTTTGTCTCTTTTCAGAGTTTGAAAAAAATGGCAAGGGCTGTTTGAGGTTATGGGTATTGCATTTTTTGATAAAAATGGCTTATCACTTTCAGCCATGACTACATATATCTTATTTTTGCTTTGAATTGTCTGTAGATGCAGAAAACCTGAGGGTTTGAGTTTTTGAAATGAGGGTTCTTAACATCTTTTTGCATTTTTAAGGCCTCTACCTATTATGGTCATGCTCTATCTGAATACATGCACCATTAAATGTCGAATGTCGATGGTTTTCTCAGTTTGGAAGCTAGGGTTTCAATCCCTCTTGCACAAAAATCCTTCACACTACCATGACCATGCTCTTCACTGTTATCTTTTCCTCCTTTGACAATCTATGAAGAAAAGAATAAGGGCTTTTAACTTTTTGTCAAGGGTTTATTCAATTTACAGATGGGTATACCTGTTATCATGAGAAACCTTGCTCTTCTGGCATGGCTATGACTGTATCTTTCTTTTTCTCAACTCTCTTGACTGTGGGTGCAAAAATGAATATTAGAGTTTGATATCTTGATTAGACAATACATTTTAGCATGAGTCATGCTTTATTTCTATATATCATTTATGGAATATGGACTTTTCCTGTAGGCAACAACATTAAGAGTTTGAGGTGTTAATAGATGGAGTTTCTTTCTTTGCTTTCATAACACCTTCTGACTGTCATGTTATTAGTGATGATGATACACCTATGTTGTCTGTCTCACTATAGCTATCTGGCATAAGCAAATCTTTATATTCTTTGTGAGACTCTTCTGTAGCATAGATGGTCTCTTTATTTGTTTGCATATGATAACTTGTAACTATTTTTGCCGGCCAACTGTAAGATGATGGGTTGTTATCATGTGGTATCATCTTTGACTGTGTACTATCTTTGTTGCATCTTGATTTAAACTTTATCATAGATGTTATGTTCTTATCTCTCCTTGCACCTGTAGCTTAGATTGCATGGTTTTATCTCTCCTGCTTATTTCATCACTTGAATGTCTATTGCATTGTATATATCTTTCTCCTACACCTGTAGCTGTCCCTTGTGCATTTTAAAGGTATACCCTTAGCATGGATAACATATTCTTCTACACTCATTGTTTGTCTTATCACTTGAATGTTATAGTATCAAATGTATCATGCATTTTTCCCCTTGGCTATCTGTTTACTATGATTGCATCATGATGGCATAAAAGAAAGAGGGCTCTTTACTTTTGTGAATTGTCAATGATCCATGTCAATCATCAATACTGTAGCCTCTGGCATGTATCATGTTCTTCTTTTGCTGTTCTTCCTTCAGGCATGGCACCTTCTTGACTGTACCATGGCATCACTGTAGCTCCAATGTGTATGAGATAAGGTTTGTTTGGTCAAACAATGATGAGGTGTATGGAAACCACCTTGTTATCTTTGGGCTATGGCATTCTTAATATTCTATTGTGCATACTATATTTGGATCCTTCATTTCTAGACATGACAGTCTCTTACTTTTGGATATATATTTGACTATCATGACAGTGATGATAAATGAATGCTGCTCCTGTTTTGTTCTTCTTCTAAGATCTTTGATACTAAGTGACATTTTTTATCACTTGATGAGTGCTCTTCAGAGAGCATGCTATATGCATCTATCATTTGCATCTTTGCCTCTAGCATGTGACAGCCACATTCTCAGTATGCACTATATCTCTTGTCTTGGATGTTGTCTCATCTATTGTTCTATGTAGCATCTTGTTTGACTGTCTCTATGACACACTTGCAACTTGAATGTGATATAATTGTTAAACTCTGAACATTTTTGACAATATGAGGTAATATGAGAAATACCTGGTATAGAGTGTTGCCTCATCTTTGAAAACTAAGTCCTATCTACTTGCATTTGAATTGTTTCACTGTATATCCATGTATCCTGATGGTTTTTAAGATTCAAGGCATTGATGACTACTTAGCTATTGGTCCAAGACAATGATATATTCATGACTGCATTTTCATCTGCCATATATCGGCCTAGAGCTAATAATGCCTTGTTGTTTTGATTTGTCTCTTTAAAGGCATAACTTGTATCTTTCTCTATGCTATCTTTCATCTCTTTATCAAGCACATTAATGTAAAAACTTGTATCATATCCTTGTACTATGAATGCACTCTATTAGTTGCTCTTTATTAGCTGTCATGAAATAAATACATGCATTCATAATGATACTATACCTTACATGGCTCTTGTAGCCTGGATGACTGTAATCTGATTTTTTGCATTCAATCATGTTAATATGATTTGCTTTAATCAACTATAATAATGCCATGATAACATATCCTTTCTGCAAGTTGATTAGATGATGCATGATATAGCTCACAATGATGCATCCTGTCTTTTCTGATACTCTTTTCAAAAAATGAAAAGAAACATGCTAGGCTCAAACCCTTGTGGGAGCCACATTTAAGCCACATGTTTATTTGTCTTCAAATCAGCAACAAAATTTGTCCTATACCTGCACAGTGAATAAACAAGTTAGCATAAAAAAGTACCTGATAGCATTGATTGATCTCCTTCATGATTTCTTCTTGATTTGTGTCATATATCTAATCTGATCTCTTATCTGAATGCATGATATGATAAGTAGATGTCTTTGTTTGATAAAAACATGTGATAACTGTAAACATCTAGAGCACTAACAGGGTTGTCCCCAAAATTTTGCAGGTTTCAACTTGATGATGGCTTGGAGTGAAGACTGAAAACTTAAGACTTGAAGGCTGGCTTCAACAACAACTTCCATCATAGGCAATGATGGATGTTTAGATTTATCATATGTTCTCTTCTCTTTTCTTTTATCAAATAGATACATAGCTTGCATGTCTGCAATTACTCAGTCTAGTTACTCCCACGGCTTGTGTGGGACACATTTGAACACTTCTTTTAAACATGATCAGTTAATTTCTCTTATGCATATTATGTATATGTATTTCCTTTTTCAATCAATTCATGAGATAAAGTAACAAATACCTGAATGTATGTTCAAAACATGACATTAAATAATAGTGTAATACAAAATATCTTTCTTCCTTTCATTCAAAACTGATTAACTGAGTAATCAATTTAACTTATAACTCCTGAAAGATCAAACTATGTAGAACAACTGTATCTCCTTGAATGTTTGATTTCTTGACAATCAGTTCTCTTTTCATGATAACTTATCAATCCTGATTGGACTGATGGGTTATCCTCACAACTAGATTTTCTTTTCTACTCTATCAAGGCATCAATCATTCAATGAATGCATAACTTTGAATTTTTCTATTATTCCTTCTGAACAATTACACTTAGGTCCAACTAATTTTAAGTGTGAACAAAAATTAGTAACAATTACATTCTTAAAATTTTAAGAAAGTTGAATTTTAAATAGTTTACTACATGTTGCAGAAAAAATGACATACAACCTGACATCACATTATCAGTTTAAAACTCTTCGGATTCAAAGAAAATTTAGCATAAACCAAACTCTAGGATAATTTCTTTGTAAAATGTCATTTGTAGAAAAATGGCATGGAACAAGGTATCACATCTTAACATAAAACATCTTGTAGCAAGATAAATTCTACAAAACTAAAATTTTAAAATAAATATTTTATAAAATATTATTTGTGGAAACCTAATATGGAACTGGATATCACTTCCTCAATTTAAAACATCTTGTAATAAAAGAAAGTTCTACCAAAACCAAATTTTAAGCTAAACTCTGTAAAATACTATTTGCAGAAACCCAATAGAGAATTAGATATAATCTCTCAACTTAACATATCCTACAATCCAGGAAAATTCAACATGTCATGCTCATTTCTCAACCTTATGAAAAAAAACACACTCAAGTAAAATGTCAGATCAAAGAGGGGTACCAGATTTCATATTTTCTATTGCAATGTTCAGTTACCAATTAAAAGTCTGCACCTTCATTTTTATCTTTTGCTCTTTTATTTCACTATTTTCAAGTTTTGAAACTTTGTGGGAAAATATAACAGGATAGGAAGTGAAAGAGTTGATTTTAAATGTTCTCATATTTAGGGAAATTCTACAAAATTATTTCCTTCATAAATTTTACAATGTGCATTTCTTTAAATGTTTTCTTCAAAATGAATAAGATGTGAGAAAACTAATGATTTTTGAATGTCATCTAAAAAAAGTTTAAGTTTCAGTCCCAAACCAAAATTTTGCAATCTTTTATGTATTATGAATGAATCTTTAGCAGGGAATGTGGGGCAATCTAGACATATATACACAATTGATACTTCACTCCCACATGAAAATCTCATAATTAATTTTTAATGTTTTTGGGTCATCCCACAATAATGGGTTACACTTTTTGGCCAAACTTGACATTGAAATCAACATTTTGAACTAAATCTTCACTTTCTGACACCTATGGCTGCTAAACCGTTAGGAATTTGAAGATGATGCAAACTAGTGATTTGTGAGATTTTGTTTGTAGATTCTAAATATATTTTTAAAAAAAATAGAGTTAAATTGTAAATTTTTTTGTGTCTCCTTTGATAACTAGTTTTTAATAAATTAAACAACATTTTTTTAAAGTGATGTGTATTCTGTAACACATAACTTTTTTTCTACAAAGGATAAAATTCTGATTCTTTTGAATTTAGATTGGGAACACTGATATATAGGGCATGCATTTGCTTTCATAATATTTTGTTGAATATTTTTTTAATTAAGTTTTGAAGTCAAACCACTTATAATTTAGACATAGGCGTATTCTGTAAAACATACGTTTTTCTGTATGTATCGAAATTCTTTTTTTTTGTTGAAACAAGGACATCAATACCTAGGGCATAGATATTTTTTAGAATTATTTTTCACTATTTTACTAATTTTTCATGTGTGTAGAATAGTGAACTTGATGTTTGGTGAAAAACCTACATTCACAAAAAATAAAAAATAAATATAATAATCAAATTAAATATATTTAAAATTATTCTTTTTGGGAAGCTTATAATAAGGACTACATACTTACAAAACATAAATTTTAAATGAATTCATTTGATCCCTCAAAAGGTAAATCAAAAGTGGTTTTTTATTAGCATTTTGATAGGTGTAGAGGAGACTCCATTATAGGTATGGCTTAAAACTAGTGAAGTTCTATCCAAGGGGGTTTGATCAAACCTTCTTTAGTTAAAGTCCTTTAAATGGAAATTTTCAAGGCTTAAATCACTATATTTTCTAAAAATATGTGATTTCAGCAAAAATCAGGATGTCCCAGAAAGTGTAACCCATTATTGTGGCATCACCCTTTTATTAAGTCTTTGGATTTCTAAGTAAAGTTATGAATGTAGGAATCGTTTAAACTATCAGATATGGATTGTTGAAGTCTATGAAATCTGGTCCTAGACTACATTTATACAACTTACGAACTCTTAAGATTTTCAACATCAAGCTTTTTAAAATGTGAGAAAATTGAAGAGGACCAAATGTCAAATTCAGATTTTAAAGTTCTAGTCTCCTCTATAAATCCTATAACGTTTTGAATCTTGTAACGAAAACTCTTGGGGAGAATATGAAGTGATTCAAATATGAATACAATGTTTCAAATTCCCCTTCTACACCAAAATACCACAACTAAGTCATTGGTATTCTTGCTAAGTTTTGAGTTTTGCGAGGATTTTCTAGACTTTCAAATGTGACTTTTGAAGGTTAAGCATTTTGGTCCTAGACCCCATTTCAACTTACCAATCTTTTGGAATTTTCAATACGCTTTTTTTATCAAATCATTTAAATGGAGATGTAGAGAAATCAAAGAGGATTGGATGTTAAATTCTAAATTAAAAAGTTCCAGTCTCCTCAAAAAATCATGCCAAACCAAACATTGTAAATTCAACACAACTTTCAAATTTCTTACATTTTGCAAAGATTCAACCTAGGGAAGACATTTAACACTTAGCACTTTTTAAAATAGGGCATCATTTTACTCATAAAAGAAAACTTACAGAAAGGACAAGGGAATCTAAATGCATAAAACAAACTTGAAATATCCTATACCAACACAAAATTCCACAAACTAATTTTTAAAAGACTTTTCAACATTAAAATACTTTGCAAGAAATTTGAAGAGGATAGGAGATTTTTAAAAAAAGGAAGCAAAATGATACATCTGGTACCACATCGAGATTCTATAAACATTTATACAATCCATTTTAACACTTACAAAAATACTTATGTGTAAAAAACCAAGTGGATAGGATAAATCTCCAAGCAACATGACATTCCATAGCAAGTCAAATGTCCATAATTTAGCAAAGAGGCAAGAAATTCAAGATTTTATAAAGGAAAATGTACTCAACCTTTTACAAACAATCTAGGCACTTAATGAATTAATCCATATCCTTTCAAAACATAGAATACACTTCACTTTGACACAAAGGGAAGGAAGAAGCAAACCAAACAAAAAAACTAAACTTAAGAAAAAATAAAAGAGGGGGTCCAATTTTTCCAAAAGCAAAATGGGGCATGTATGTAGGGTATAAAAAGTCCCAAGAGCCTTTCTACTTGAGCCATCACCTTGTCAGTGTAATTATTTAATTGAACCTTATTAAGTTCACTTAGGTAGGTACGATAAATGTCTAAAAGTCATTCATGGGATCTTGCTTTATCTAAAATCCTCATAGATTTCGAATCTTGGATAGGCAATCCCTTGTTTTTTAGTTTTATGTCTTATCCTCATCATCATTGGATTTGAAAACTATAAGGTTGTATATATTGTAGACATCTTATCATGTAAAGGTTTAGCACCATTAATTCATTTGTGCATCTATTTTCCTTTGGTTCATGCTTTTGTGTAGCACCTCTCTCTTGTAGAAAAATTACTACAGTTGATCCTAGCTTTTGTGAGTCCCTTGAGTGACTCTAACACACCTTGTTTCCAAAACCTTTCTCCCACCCCACCTCAATTTGTTGTGTTTCCATTACCCATTTTCATTATCATTAACATTTTACATGGTTGTGCTTTGATTAAGAATGATTTCATGGCATAGATAAATTTAGTAGCCTATTATGTATTAGTATGTTAATGTAGATTGAGATTGAAATCCTACAAGGGGAGTTGTTGAGGAAATCTCACCTTTAACCACTTATTTTTGTAGGATTTCCACTCATAAAGTCAAGTTGTAGGTCAATTTTGGAGAATTTTGTAAATTTCTAGAGTAGATGAGAAAAACAAAGTACCCCTCAAAAGTGATGAAGAACCTCTCCTAGAAGTTATAGATGATAGTATGACAAGGTCAAGACTAACCTATTGGTTGTCAAATAGGGTTATTAGGCAACCACTTGCTGATTTCAGGCCCTAAACAATTGATTGTTAGGCATAGTTTTCTACTACAAGTTCATATTAGTCTCTTTGAGTCACCTATAATTAGAAATGAGATCTTTATTAGGTGAAAATTATCTAATTTCTACATCGCCTCTCTTTTTCAATCATTCAAGAGCATAAAGTTGGTTGGTTATTTTCACATTTTCCTTGTAGATGAAGAGCTAAGATCTTTTGGTATACTCTTACATGTTGTTACCAATCATCCTATTAGTTTTAAAAGGCCATCATCCATTTACCAAGTAAAACCATTCCATCTATCCAAGTTACTTTGTTATTTTCAATCATGTGTATTAGGAACTCTTGAATTTGCTTGCAATTACATGTCTTCTACTAATGAATAACAAGTATACACTTATAAAGAGCTAGGAATATCTTTCAAGAAACCTCATAACAATGTTTAGCACCTCACCTATCTCTTAGACAAGGTTTTTTCCCCTAGACAATGTTGTTACGGTGGTTGTCAAGACTGGTCAATGTTGTCATGGTGCTTGTTTGCTGTTGAGAATCGTTAAACTTTTGATTTTGAGACTTCCAAATTTAATAAGCAACATTAGGAGAAAATTTTGAGCACTTTCCTATTGGAATATTTCATCTCATGGGTGCATCTAGACCCACTTTTATATCAATATTTAGTTTCCATAGTGAAATTGTTGATTTGTTGATTTACAAGTCCTACTTATCCAAGTTCAATAGTGTTCCTCCAATGATTGATCAATTATTTGTCCCAACTATAGTGGTTGTCAATTAGTGTTAGGATAGTTATAAATAGCCTTAGGTAACATTAATTTTCACTTTATATGCACATACAACTACACACAAAATAGAACGAAGCCTCCTTAATTAAATGATTAATTTTTTGGTTCTTTCATAAACATGACATCAACCTTCTTACTTCTTACTTAAATTTTGATGTGGAAAAGTGATGCAGGAGCATCCCTAGTTCAAGAACAATCTTGTATCAACCAAAAACATTTTGCATTCAGTTTTTTTCTTTCATTTTCCAGTTCAGTCAGTAGTAGTTTCTCTATTTTGGTTTGCATTCTACTATAGTTGCATTTTAGACCTTGTGGAGCTAGGCTTAGCATCTAGACACACTCATGCACATCATATCCAAAATTTAGATCATTTGGATTAGGTACCGGTAAGATATCGCTATCAGAAGATCAATTGTTTTCTTAGAACATAGCATCCTGATAGTCTCAAATAATCAGCTAAAGGAGAAGACTTGAAGAGAATTTCATGACTTGCAAAGCTCAATGACACATCATTCAATGTTGTTTGGTTTGTGGCCGACCTTCCCTAAGATCTACACATCATTCCATTCATTTGTGAAGGAGTTCTTCATGATTAGCTCTGAGCTACTTGTGTACACACGTTACAACTCTTCATTGGAGTTTGTGATCTTCCTTGGCTAACGCAGAGGAATCTTATGTTCCAGAGATGATATAAATTGATGTAATATATACCTAGGAAAGTACTTGCTCATTAGTTCATAGTTGATAGTTTGAATTTCTCACGAAGGAGCTTCAAAGCCATATCTTGTGCATTCTTTGCAATTCTGTAATCAGGCCTGTGAGCCCTAATCATAAGCCCGCATGTTGCTAGCCAATTTGTATTTGAATTCTATGATATACTAAATAACTAAATCTACATTTTCTTTATATCTTTGATTTCTATTATGTTTACTCTAGTTGCATGGCCTAGATAGTTCACTTTGTGGACCATCCTAACCGTGACTACACCAAGTGGTATCAGAGCAGAAGTTTGAGTCTTTGGGAGAAAATTGAGTGAAGTTGGTGAAGGAATTCTATAAGATCTTGCTGTGAATAGATTGCCAAACCAATGCAAGTTACTTGGGTTGCAACCAATCGCCGATTGTGAGGCAGTTGCCACCTTGTAGCCTGATCATTGAATTTGAGGCAGTTACACTTGATCTGAGGAAGAGATATTACCGAGGAGAATCCCTGCTATTGGAACCATGGCTAGAAGAATGGATGGGACGATGGAGATGATGAAAACCATGTGAGTTCACTTGGATATTTTTGAAGAAGATTGAATAAGGGGACTTACACCTCGACCTAATATTGAAAGTGACGATGATGAAGAATGTCAATCTGCTGATCAAAATGAAGTAACCCTAGGAGGTGATGAAGAAGAATTAGATCAAGTCAAGATGTTGTGAGCTATTTCAAAGATTGGAAAGAGACCTAGAGTTGATGTACTGAACTATACTAGAAATTTGAATCTTGAGGAGTTGATTGACTAGATAAATGACATGGAAGAATACTTTGAGTATGAAGAAATTAAAGATCCGGAGAAGGTGAAATTTGCAAAGACAAAGTTGAAGGGACATGTTGCTATATGGTGGAAATAAGTTCAGTTAGATAGAAATAGAAGAGGAAAAGAAAAGATTACAAAGTGGGATAGAATGGTGACAAAATTGAAGAATCAATTTATACCTGCTGACTATGAGTTGGAACTGTTGAAGAGATTACAAAAATTGAGACAAAAGGAGAAATCTGTGAAGGAATATACTAAAGAATTCCATATGATGATCATAAGGATAGGACATAGTGAAGAAAGCAAGGAGAAAGTAGCTAGATACATCAATGGACTGAGATTGAACATTCAAGAAGAACTGAGTTTGGTGAGGATGACAACATTAGAAAAAGCATATCAGTTTGCCCTAAAGGTTGAAGAAAAGTTGAACAAGAGGCATGATCAGAGACAGAGAGGTAGAGGAGGTAAATTTTAGAGAGGTAGAACATTTTTTGGAGGAGAGAGATCATATGTAGAGCAGAATAGACAAGAAAACTCTTTCAAGAAGGGGGACAAAGATAAAAATGCTTACCGAAGAGATGATAGAACTTTCTACCACAAAGGAAACCCTAGCCCATACCGAAGTGAAGGATATAGAAGAGAAGGAAGAGGACATAATAGGAGAACATTCAGAGGAACTTGTTTTAAATGTGGAGAAGGAAATAGAGTATTTGAACATAATCAAGGGAGTTCAAGCAAGAGAACAGAGAACAGTGGAAGATCAACCTATGTGGAAGAAGAGCCTATTGGATCACCTAATTCAGTTGGAAAACCTAAGAAAGGAGAATCACTTGTCATGAGGAGAGCACTATTTCAAGAAGAGACAAATGAAGAACTACCGCAGTCGAAAAGTTTTTTCAGAACTGGATGTAAATTATGAGGTAAATGTTGTAAAGTTGTAATTGATAGTGGTAGTTCTGATAATTTAGTTTCAGAGGAGATGGTGACTAATCTGAAGTTGGAAAGATTGAAACATCCTAATCCCTATCAGATAGGATGATCATAAGGTACTAGTGAGTGAACAATATTTGGTGAAATTTCATATTGGATCTTATCATGATGAAGTATTGTGTGATACTATGCCTATGGATGTATGTCATAATTTGTTGGGTAAACCATGGTAGTATGATAGAAAAGCTATACATGATGGGAGAAAGAATACATACACTATAACATCAAATGGAAAGAGAAATATGTTGATTCCCTTGGAAGATGATTCTAAGAGTGAAGTATGTGGGAATGCTAGAATTTGTTTGGTAGATGGAAGAAAATTTTTGGATGGTTTGAGACATGAGAATATGTGTTATGCTTTGATTTCTAAGAAGCCTGAAACATTGAAGAAGGATACTTAAGAATCACAACTGGAGGTATAACTGAGTTGCTGATAGAATATGAAGACATCATATCCGACAATGTACCGGAAGGATTGCCACCAATCAGGGGTATCAGTCATCACATGGATCTTATACCTGGAGCTTGTTTGCCTAACAAAGCAGCACATAGAATGACACTGGTAGAGAATGAAGAATTGAATAGATAAATACATGAGTTGTTGAGGAAAGGTTTGAGCCTTTGTGCAGTACCTACAGTGTTAGCACCAAAGGATGGAGGATGGAGAATGTGTACAGACTTTATAGAAATAAACAAGATCACAGTTAAGTATAGATTTCCTTTACCTAGGATGGATGATATCATGGATTGTTTGAGTGGAGAAAAATATTTCATAAAGATAGACTTAAAGAGTGGATACCATTAGATTAGAATCAAAGAAGGAGATGAATGGAAGATTGATTTTAAGACAAATGAAGGATTGTATGAGTGGTTAGTGATGCCATTTGGATTGACAAATGCACTGAGTACTTTCATGAGATTGATGAATGAAGTTTGGAAGAAATTATTGGGTAAGTTTGTTATTGTATATTTGGATGATATTTTGATTTTCAGTAAGACAAAAGAAGAACGTTTGTGGCACCTGAGACAAGTATTGTAGAGACTAAGAGAAGAGAAATTGTTGATAAACATCAAGAAGTGTAGTTTCATGAAAGAAGAATTGGTACACTTAGGATTTGTGATTTCTATGGAAGGATTGAAGATAGATCCTGAGAAAGTAAGAGCAATCATTGAATGGCCTGCACTTGAGAGCATTGGAGAAGTTAGATCATTTCATGGATTAGCTAGTTTCTACCAGAAGTTCATCAGAAATTTCAAATTTTTAGTTTGTAACCCTATGCTAGAGACAATGAGAGGTGGCAGAAAAGATTTCAAGTGGACATCAGGAGTAGATGGAAGTTTTGAATTGTTCAAGCAGAAAGTGATAGAGAAACCTATGTTGGCATTACTGGATTTCAATAAGGTATTTCAAGTAGACTGTGATGCAAGTGGGAATGCAATTGGAGCAGTGTTAAGTCAAGAAGGTAGACTTGTAGAATATCTCAGTGAAAAGTTGAATGATGCAAGGAAAAGATATTTAGTTTATGATCAAGAGTTCTATGCCATAATTCAAGCCTTGAAGAAGTGAAGACATTACTTGTTTCCTAAGGAGTTTGTGTTGTATACAGATCATCAAGCTTTGCAATATCTGAACAGTCAAGGAAAGTTGAATCAAAGGCATATGAGATGGGTAGATTTCATGTAGAGTTACACTTTTGTGTTTAAGCATAGGAGTGGAAAATCAAACAATGTTGCAGATGCATTGAGTAGAAGAAGGAATTTGTTGACAAAGATGAGAGTTGAAGTGTTGAGATTTGAAGAATTGAAGAACATGTATGAGGAAGATCTTGATTTTGCAAAACCTTGGAAAGCATGTAAGGAACCAGTTGTGATAGATAGGAGTAAGTGGTTGGACTATTTCATTTAGGAAGATATGTTGTTCAAAGGAAATCAGTTGTGTATACCTAGGAGTTCAATGAGAGACAATTTGATCAAAGAGAAGTGCATAGTGGTTTATTGGCAAGACATTTTGGCATTGATAAGATAGTGGCTTTGGTAAGTGAAAATTACTTTTGGCCCCAGATACATAAGGATGTTAGGAAATTTGTGCAAAGTTGTAGAGTTTATTAAGTTACAAAAGGGAGTAGTTAGAATACTAGTTTGTACAAATCTTTGACAATATCACAGAGACCTTGGGAAGACATAAGCATGGATTTCATAATGGGATTGTTGAAGACATAGAGAGGACATGATTCAATATTTGTAGTGGTGGATAGATTTTCAAAGATGGCACATTTCATACCTTGTAAGAAGACAATTGATGTAGTGCATGTAGCTGACCTATTTTTCAAGGAGATTGTGAGATTGCTGGATAACCTAAGAGAATAGTTTTAGAAAGAGATACAAGATTTCTTGGATACTTTTGGAAGACACTTTGGAAGAAGATGAAGAAAGACTTGAAGTTCAGTTCAACATTTCATCCATAGACTGATGAATAGACAGAGGTAGTGAATAGGAGTTTGGGTAACTTGTTGAGATGTTTGATTAGAGAGAAGGCAAGAAATTGGGATTTGATTCTTTCACAAGTAGAGTTTGCATATAACAATTCAGTGAATAGGAGTATTGGAAGAACATTGTTTGAGATTGTGACAAGAACTAACCCTAGAGGAGTAGCAGAATTGAGAGATATCAGTATGGAAGAAAAGAGAAGCACAAAAGTAGATGAATTTGCAAGACACATGGAGACAGTGCATAATCAGGTGAAGAAACATTTGGAGAAGATAAACAGTAAGTATAAAGAACAAGCAGATGAAAAGAGGAGACATAAAGAATTTGTAGTTGGAGATGAAGTGATAGTATTCTTGAGGAAAGAAAGATTTCCAGTTGGGACATATAACAAGTTGAAGATGAAGAAGTTTAGACCATGTAGATACTCAAAAAGTTTGATTTAGGTAATGCATATGAAGTAGAGCCACCGAAGACATTGGGTATATCACCTATTTTCAACATTGCAGACCTATATCAGTATCATGAAGTAGAGTTTAGTGACAGAATTGAAGAAGACTTGAAGAAGCAGTTACCATAATGAGTACTGGAGAAAATTGAAGGCATTTTGGGTAGCAGAGTTGGATGCAACAACAGAGGAAGATAGTACAAAGAATATCTTGTGAAGTGGAAAGGTAGAGCAGAAGAAGACTTATCTTGGATTTCTCAGGTTGAGGTGGATCGTATTAGTTTTCATCTAGTCCCAGCAAAGTGAGGGACTCACTTTTTCAATAACCACAGATTTCTGATGTAGGAGCATCCATGGTTCAAGAGCAATCTTGCATCAACCAAAAACATTTTGCATTCAATTTGTTTCTTTCATTTTCCAATTTAGTATAGTCAGTTTAGTCAGTAGCAATTTCTATATTTTGGTCCGCATTCTACCACAATTGCATTTTAGACCTTGTGGAGCTAGACTTAGCATCTAGACACACTCATGCACATCATATCCAAAATTCAGATCATTTGGATCAGGTATAGGTAAGATATCACTATTAGAAGATTGACTATTTTCTCATAACAGAGCATCTTGACAATCTCAGACAATCAGCTAAAGGAGAAGACTTGCAGATCATTTCGTGACTTATGGAGGTAAATGAAACATCATTCAATGTTGTTTGGTTCATGGCTGACCTTCCCTAAGATCTGCACATAATTCCATTCATTTGAGAAGTTCTTCATGATTAGGTCTGACCAACCCATGTACACACGTTACAACTCTTCATTAGAGTTTGTGATCTTCCTTGGCTGACATGGAGGAATCTTATGTTCTAGAGATGATATAAATTTATTTAATAAATACCTAGGAAAGTAGTTGATCATTAGTTCATAGTTGATAGTTTGAATTTCTTGTGAAGGAGCTTCAAAGCCATATCTTGTGCATACTCTGCAATTTTGTAATCAGGCCTGTGAGCACTAACTATAAGCCCGCATTTTGCTGGCCAATTTGCATTTGATTTCTATGATATACTGAATGACTGAATCTAAATTTGTTTTATATCTTTGAGTTGTTTCTATTGTGTTTACTCTAGCTGCACGGCCTGGACAGTTCACTTTGTGGACCCTCCTAACCGTGACTACACCAAAAAGTTCTATAATATCCTTCCCATCATGTGAGAAAACTTAAACCTTGGAAACACTCCTATAAAGAGTAGCACAAGGCAATATTGTTTCAAGTATGTGCTAATCGGTGTTGTCATTGATGTCAACATGTTTGTGTTGTCATTGGTGTCAACTGTGTCCTCTACTATTACTGTTGTTATTTGATTAAGTTGTTGAGTTAATGATGATGTGATTGCCTTGAAGAAGTGTTGAAGGTGTTAATAATATGTTCCTCTTGCTAGGTTTCCAAGTGCTTTTGAGAAATTTGATTAATATTGGAAACAGTGTGTTGAAGAAGTCTTCTACTTACTAAATGTTGTTTGAATTTTTGCTCTGTATTTCTTCTATGTTGGAGATCTGAGTGTGTAGTTTGGATATGTTGTTGAGAAGTGTTTGAAGATGTTAAATCCAAAATTTGGTACTCTGGATCGCTATGTGGTGAAAGTTATGCTCACCAATTTGAAGACAATGTTTGCAATGTGTCTAGGAGAAAGTATTTTGCCCCACATTTCTCCACAGAACGGTTTCAGGTGTTGCGGTTCTGGATATATTCTTGTAAGGTCCTTATCTATATTTTATCCAAAAATTTTGTGATTTGGTGCTCCAAAAAGTAATTTATTGTGTGGCAAAGTTCAACAATGTTGATTGTAAGCAGATTGTGAACTTCCTTCAGATGAAAGTTGTTGTGGCTAAATTTGTTGGTTTCCAGGTGACTTCAAGCTATTCATGGATGTTTCTAGATTATGTTAAAGCTTCATGCAAGGTTCACAAGGTTTGTTTATCTTTGAGGAAGTGTGTGCTTAAAATCTCTTGGTGTTAACACAAGTTGGGCCGACTTGGTTGTTTGCACTAATTCTGATTATGCTTTGGTGATTGTAAAGGCGTGTTGAAGCGTGTTAGAGTGGATTTAGGTATGTGCTAAGGTTTGATGTGGTCTACATTCTGTTATGTTTGAAATTGTCCTCCTACATGGAATGGTACAATTTCTCATAGTTTAGCTCCTCTCCTTTGGTATCCTTACAACCTAGTTTATTTCATACCTTCCTAAACCCTCATTGACCTATGTTAACTAAAGAAATGTCATGTTTTGGGATAACTGAAGAATGAACGTGAAAAAGAAAGTTTCAATTTGGGATTCTTGGACCCCCTTAAGGTAGACCTATTCAGGAAATTAGGGCCTGGACTTGGGCGCTCGTACCCTAGTCCTACCCTATTTCCCAAGGTTTTCAATTTTGGCGGTGTGTTGACTCTCGCCGTGCATTCTGGGATTCTATTTTTAAATTTTCATTTTTCACGCGATGTCGACATCTTATTTTGAAATTTGAAATTACTAAGGTTAGATATTTAAAGACATTTGAAAATCATTTTAACATACATAATCTATATGCAAGCTTTATGCCAAAACTCTGCCGAAATTGCCATTGAATATCAACAACTTGTTGAAACTCTTGAAGTTATTTGAATTTTCTATCATGGAGACATTTGATGGAGATTAGGAATCAATATCTTGAGACTATCTTGCTCTTCCTAGGGTTTGTACACCTTTTACATGATCAGGAGAAGGATTGAAGCCTCCAACATTGAGCTTGGAATTCCTCCACAGAAACGGTTGCCTCACCTTCTTGTTCATTCAAGTCTTCATTGTTTTCATCTCCTTGAGGTGAAGTTGTTTTTGTTTCATTGAGTGAAGCAAAGTGTTGATCTTTCCTTGATGCTTGAGTCATCTAGGGTTTTATATTTCTGCATACATTTGTTAGATGAGCACACACATCTATAGATCTTTATCCTTGGCTATTGTTGAGGTAGGAATACCGAAAATGGGGCTTGACTGAGGCAAGCTCCTATATAGCCACAACCTTCTTTCTCCTTCTTTTGCATGTGTAGGTTGAATTCAGAAAGATCCGATGGAAAGGAGCGACAAGAAGAGGGGTATTGCAGACATAGTCGTCACAAGTTTTGGATTTCAAGATTGTGAGACTTTTGGAACACTGGCACTCATACCCTAGTCCAACTGGATATTTTATTCATGAACTGGAAGCCTCTGGAGATTGTAAGATAGCTGTTGTAGAATATCTCAATAGTTAGAAACTTTCGAGACACTACCACTAGTGCCCTAGTCCACCAAAGCCCCTATTTCTGGGTACACTATCTCTGGATTGTTTCCTCTACATTTCTATAATCATTTCATCTGTATCTATGTCAGAAATTAAGTTATTACAATCTGATTGGTAATTTAGGGTTTCATGCTTAGTGAAAGATACTAGCTTGTAAAAACCTGATCAAAACAGTCACACAGACCTAATTATCAGGAAAAGGGAACATAGGAAATCAGTAGTTTATCCCTAAACTTATTCCTCGCTTCCCTAATGTTTTAGTATGTAAAATTATGGGACTTGAAGTCTTCTATCTTGATTCCCCATTTTCCCACTAAACACATTCATTCCCTTCCTCCACAGGGATGTTTAGGTCTAGACCTAATTTGAATTTTATGGGTTAAGTTGTGTTGCCAACCTTGGAGAATGTTTTCATGATTGATGATGGTATAAATAAGTATCAAGGAGTCATGGATTCATTGGTGCAAAAGGGATATGATGTGTGTGATGTGAATTTGATCCAAGGTAGTGAGAGCTTTCATGTGTTAGGCTACTGAAAGCAGTGAGTAGAAGGTGTCTACTATTTTCAGTGATGTTGTGAAAATGTTGTTGGTGTTGGGATGAAAATTGAGCTTCATTGGAACTAAACTCCTTGCATAGGTTAGATACAACTATATCGTTTCAAAGTCTAGTAGTGAGCCATTCTTCTCTTCTTTCTTTCTAATGTAGGAGCATCCCTGGTTCAAGATCAATCTTGTATCAACCAAAAACATTTGCATTTTAGTTTATTTCTTTTCATTTTCCAGTTCAATACAGTCAATTCAGTCAATAGCAGTTTTTGTATTTTGGTCTGCATTCTATCGTAGTTGCATTTCAGATCTTATGGAGTTGGACTTAGTATCTAGATTCATTCATACATATCATATCCAAATCTCAAATCATTGGGATCAGGTACCGGTAAGATATCCCTATCATAAGATTAATTGTTTTCTCATAACAAAGCATCATGAGAGTCTTAGACAATCAGCTAAAGGAGAAGACTTGCGGAGCATTTCATGACTTGCAGACCTTAATGACACATCATTCAATGCTGTTTGGTTTCTAGCCAACCTACCCTGAGATCCACACACCATTCCATTCACTTGCGGATGAGTTCTACATGATTAGGTCTGACATATCCGTGTACACACATTAGAGCTCTTCATTGGAGTTTGTGATCTTCCTTGGCCGATGCGGAGGAATCTTTTGTTCTAGAGATGATATAAATTGATGTAATAGATGCCTAAGAAAGTAGTTATCATAGTTTACAAGTTTGATAGTTTGAATTATTTGTGAAGGAGCTTCAAAGCCATATCTTGTGCATATTGTATAATTCTATAATCAGGCCTATGAGCCCTAATTGTAAGCCCACATGTTGCCAACCAATTTGTATTTGAATTCTATGATATACTAAATGGCTGAATCTGCATTTGCTTTATATCTTTGAGTTGTTTCCATTGTGTTACTCTATCTGCATGACTTGGACAATTCACTTTGTGGACCGTCCTAACCGTGATTGCACCACTTTCTTTCTCAGTGGGTAGTGAGTCCACTTGGACAGTGAGTCCCCTGCAGTGAGCATTCTTTCTTTTGGTAGTGAGTCACTTCGGTATTGTTACTACATTATATTGTGAGCTAATCCTCACCGTGGTTTTTCCCATTTAGGGTTTTCCACATAAAATTTGGTGTTCTCTTGTGTATGGTGTTGATGTGTTTAAGTTTCTATTATTTGCTTCTCATGTTTAATCATCATAACATATTATGGGTCTAAGTGAACTGATGTGGATGTGAATATGTTTATGAGGGTTTGAAATTTCTGATACAACGGATTCACCCCCCGCTTCTTAGTTGTCTTGTGCATTCAACAAATATATCATCCACTAAGGAGTTATACTCAATATCTTTAACCTTACTTCTATATGTAGTGTTATTGTCTTTTCCCCTCTTAGCCCAAGAAGGAACTGACTTTGGGTGTAATTTTAGAAACCATCCTCTATATTCTCATAATTATCAAGATGTGTAGAATGTATATTCCCTTTACCCTTGCCCTTTGTATAATTTGCATTCACTTTGCTCTTTCCTTTTCTATAGCCTCCATCCTTCTTTACAACTTGTTGTTTCTCATCATTATGCTACTTTTGCTTTTAGGAAGAACTACTCTTTTTATCCAACTCAAAATAATGATCTTGAGTGCATGCTTCATCAATATCCTTGGGTCTGACCATAAAATAGGCCTCTTGATGTGATCAAATAAACCCCCTATATATTTCATGAATATCTCAAACTCCATGACATCTTTCCCAAGATACACTACTTTCTTCCCAAATTCACTAATGTAAGATTGAACACTTTGTCCTTTCACTTGCTTTAAATAATGTCATTCTATTACCCTTTCTTCTCCATAAAAAATTAGGAAAGGATTTCTTACAAAGAAGCCCCTTAAATTTTCCCACTTGGAAATTGGTGCCATTTTCCACATTTCAAAAGAGTGTATAACCCTCATATTCCGTGAGATCATGCCCTAACAAATTTAACATAGAAAAATAAATATACTAATTTAGAGAAATTCTATGAAGGCTAAAATAAACCTCCATTTATGATACCCGTTGATTAAGCCTCTCTACACTAATTTCCTCATACTATATTTGAATGCATGTTTTCACTCTAACGTTAAAGAACCTTTCATATTGGGATTCTCCTTGGTCACAATTAGCCTTCTTAGGTTTATCTTCTTTTGAATGTTTTTTTAAAGTCCCCATCTTCTTTATCAAGGCTAACATCATGCTCACAAGCCTATCAAGCTTCTCTTCAACATGGGTAATCTTGGAACATCCACTTCATACCTTTGAAATATTTCTTCTCAATCATCCTCCACATCTATTTCCATAATAACTATCCTTAAAAACTCTTTTATTCCAATTTTGGGCTCAAAAGGAAATAAATTACCACTCCCACTTGCTCTAGTTTAGGGCATAAACCAAAGAATGAACAAACTACTAGATTCCACACACATAAGCCATGAATTCTTTTATTTAATACCAATATGATCCATAAATTGGGAGGTATTCCTCACATAGGTTCACCAACAATAGATCCTCTTATGAAAATCTTAATAACAACATTTAAATGCAAACTATTACACTAACAATGGACAACATAATAATGTTTCTAGTTCATTTCAAACCTTAATAATGTATTGAAAAGAAATAAGAAAGATAAAAGAAAGCATAAAGATGCATCATTAGATTGAAACAACATACTACTATTAGAGAAAGCACTTGAATGGGAAAAACTCTAGGAAGAGTGAGTAAAATATCCTTATGCCACTAATTTCAACCCTTACAAGTGATTCAATGCCCTCAAGGCATATACAAAGATCCAACAAGGAATACCCAAGCTCCTTACACTTCCAATCGCCCTCTCAACTCCAAAAACTCTACCCCTATATGATACTATCTAGAAATAAACTTCAAAATATTACAATTGACTCTTCCAACTCTTTTACGCTCTTACTAACTTCTAATACCCTATTTCATGAACCCTAATTCTTTCCCATGAACTCCCAAATGCACAAGAATGTAGGTCTAACCATCTAAAAAGAGTTTTAAATGCTTGACTATTCATTTTTTCTTGTTGTCCATTTAATAACAAGTTCACCATTTTTCCAACAAATCATTTGTCACCTTAAGAGGCATTCACCAAGCTAACTAGGTCATTTGATAGGTGGCGAATAAGGTTTTACTAGGATGCACAACTTGTTCATTGTTAATACAATGGGTAATCACACCAAAAATGGCTTTCTAGGTCAATTAAAGACTTGCAATTTCATCTCAATGACTCCTAAAGATTTACCATTCCATCCTAGAAGCATTATTGACTCTATCACATCCTTTCACATCACAAAATAAATTGAAAACAATAAATTTAAAGAAGTTGATGAATAAGGCTAACTCAAAGACAAAATAAAAACCACGATATTAATGATCTTTCAACTTGACCCAACTTTTGGATTATGTAAACATGCATATGAGCTATGCGGGGTTGGTGTTGGTCTAAGTTGGTTTATTAATTATAGAACTATTTGAATAATTTTTTAAATTATGTTTCTAAGGTAGCATTGAGAATTCTTTCAATTTCTCCTAAGACCCTAGGTACACATTTATTGGCCATTTTTCTTTCTTTTTCATTTTTGTTTGAATATTCACAAACTAAGCCAAGTGTATTGCACTCCCTTATCTATTGTGTGTGTGTGTGTGTTTTCATGAATGTGAAGAAAGGGTTGAGCTTTGATACCAATGATTATAATTTCCAAGTGGTTCAAAGGATGATCTTGTATATTAGTTGGCAATGGATGATATCATAGTCTAGCATCGTAAATTATGCTCACTCACAATTTCACACTTTATTTGGTACTCACTTTAGTGTTTGCTCCCCTGTGTGCTTTCTAAATGTTGCTTTGACCCTTTCTACTTATCCTATCCAAAAAATGTAAAAGTGCCTTAACCTTAGAAATGCTCCAAGTCATCTGAACCTTTTAAGAAGTAAAGTTGCATGGACAAAAGCACTAGGTGTGAACGTCTGAATGCCGCATTGATGTCCTGAAAGCATCTTTTAGTTCATCAACCATTTTTAGAAGGTGTGTTTTTATTTGTGTGGAATTTCAATCTTTTCTTGATGTCTATTCACACCCAAATGGCTCCTTTCCCATATTTTTGGCATCTTCTCTCTTCTATAAAACCCCGTCGCTTTGCCATTTGAAAGGATTGATCTCTCATGCTAGCAAAGCTCTGCCAAAATTACTACTCACTATCATTTTACTTGTGCTATTGTTATTCCATGGTCATTGTTCATTGCAGGCTATTGAAAATAATCAATTGATGTGATTTACTTTAGTTCCTTGTACTCTTCGAAAGACTCTCATTTGAGATCTCTATCCTCACGAACAAAGCTTCATTTTGTTCTTCGATGCAATAGTCTTCTAGTGAGATCCTCAAAAATCCTTTCCTTATTTTTGTCAATCCATTTAGATTAGCATTTATCTTGTGGGTTGAATATCATTTCCTTTCTTATTCATTTATCAATATTGCACTATCATTTTGTCACTACTCGTTACAATTATAGACACACTTAGAATTAAGAGCACACACTATTTTATCAATATATCAATCTCTGGATGTCATTGAGGTGGAAACTGTTGCAAGTATGGGCCTAACTAGTGTTGTCATTAACGTCAACATACTCCTTTTGCATTGATGATAAGGATTGGATGAGCTATGTGCTGAGGATATTGAGAAAATTAGTCCTAAATCAGGAACAGAGAAGATCAATGAAGACGATGAGATAAAGATCCCAGCTAAGATGAAGATCAGAGGATGTGCTTCAAAGGGTTTGTAGATATGTGTCTTAAGATGATCTAAGAAAGATTTTAGAGGTCCACATGAAGATATGAAGAAGTTTTGGCCACTTAAGTAAAACCAGTTTTAGTAGATGTTCAGAGGTGACATAATGACACAGATTGGTCCAGTAAGATCTAGAAATGCAATATCTTGTTCTGCGAATTTGGTGGAGTGTTTAGGAAGTTAATTTTAATTGACAACTCAATTGGTTCATGGTCTGGAGGTCCATAAGCATCTATTCTAATATGATAGTGATGACAGACTATGTTCTTGAGGTTCCGGATGAAGGAGAGAATAATTTCAATAAGTAGAAGTAGTGTGGATGTTCTTGGTGATTCAGGGAAGCTTGTGGAAGTCTTTGGATTGTGTCCAATTCGTGTTGATGGTCCGCATTGAAGATTGAGCTTGTAATTGAAGAATTACTTCCGGATGATGGTGTTCTTCCTCAATCTAGCCGACTGGATGAGTTACACATCCTGCGAATGATCTTGAAGATGTTCTGTGAAGAATGGCATGTTCCTAAAGGAAGATTGAAGTCTCAGATCTATGTGGCCGACAGTGTGTTGATCCACGTGAAGTCTTTTTGTAATAAGTCATGTTGTATTTATGCATTTGCTTTGTAACGTATGCCGACTTGGATAATTATTCCTAAGTCAATGTCTTGTATAAACAAGGAGTTGTAGAGTCATTTCAAAAGCATCATGGCGATGAGAATGTGGTAGAGAAGAGAAGAAAGAAAGGTAGAGTAGAAGTATTAGGCTTAAATGGAATTGACTTAAGCATGGTAAAGATGTTATTCCTTAGTTCAAGTATGTAATACTTATTATTATGTAGATAGTGTGTCTCCCGTAGGTAGTGGGCCTCTTGTGAGCAGTGTGCTCAAGCAGTGAGCCCTAATTGGCATGTGCCATTTTGTTCTTTCTATTCTTTTAATAGAGAATACAATCTTGGGTTAGTCACCCTATGGTTTTTCCTTTAACCGGGTTTTCCACTTTAAAAATCTTGGTGTCATATGTGTTTCTGCTCTTGAATTGTTGCATTATGTTTCCATGATTGATTTATTATTATGCTGCTGAATTAAGAAAAGGATTTAAGTGATTAATTGCAAGAAAGTTTTAGACAACTGATTCACCCCCTCCCAATTGTCTGTCCTAAATCTAACAATTGGTATCAGAGCCTCGTTCTTCTAAAAGGAGCTTAACCGCTTGAGGAGATCTAGGATGTCGTCCTACAAAAAGGATAGTCTGAGGTTTGATGGAACTAATTTCACTCTTTAGAAAAGTTGCATGGAATGCCACTTGCAATGTATGGGAATGCAGTATTGGATCATGGCTTCAAAGAAGTATGTTCTTCCACAGAATGGTCCTAGTACCATAGATGAAATCAGAGATGCTGAAAGCAATCTGTGAACTAAAGAAGCCCTTCTAAGTGCCTTATCTAATTCAGAGCTGACAAATGTTATTGATCTAAAAATTACATATGAGATTTGGCAAAAAATGGAACTTCTACATGAAGGAGACAGGTATGTTAAATGTGCCAACCTATAGAGTCTGAAAGGAAATTTTGAAAACCTAAAGATGAGAGAAGATGAAAATATCACTACATTTATGCCAAGAGTAAATGAGCTTGTTTGTGGCATTAGATGTGCTAGTGGAATCTTGGATGAAGATGAGATTGTTGGCAAAGTTCTCAGATCCCTTCCTGATTCTTACAAATATAAGGTTGCTACTATTGAAGAATTCAGATCCTTTTCAGGTATCACAAGAGATTAATTGGTTGGTAAACTGGCTGCATTTGCATTGACCGAGTTTGGAGATGCCCCCCCAAGACTGAATCTGCATTCAAAGCTAGTGCCTCTGTAAAAGGAAAACAAAAGTTTGATCCGGGAGAGAACTCTTCAAAGAAACTATCATGGTATGAAAAGGCACGAAAAGACCTGGAAGAAGATGAAGCAGAAGATGCTCAAATTCAAGCCCTTATTGCAAAAAGACTGCCAAGAGGATCTGGTAAGTATGAAGGGAAATTGCCTTTTAAATGTTTTAACTGCAATAAGATTGGTCATTTTGCCTCAAGGTGTCCGGAAAGATTTTCAAGGCCAAATCCTAACAGATCAAGGTTCCAAAAGAAATGTTACTATGTTCATGAAGATGATGATGATGGAGTAATGGATGATGAATCAGAGACAGGAAACAAATCTGGAAGTGACTGGGTGTTTATTGCCATCAAGGAAGAAGATCCAAAGTCCTCTGAATCTATCAATCATAAAATTGTAGAAAGAGCTTTGGTTGCCCAACTTGAAGAAAAGGATGACTGGGTCATTGACAGTGTATGCTCACATCATATGACAGGTGACAAAAATAAATTCATAGATTTGGAAAGGTATGAAGGAGGAGTGGTAAAATTTGGTGATAATTCTGCTGGTAGAATCAGAGGTAGAGGAACTATTTCTTTTGATGGAAAGAACAAAACCAGTAATGTACTATATGTTGAAGGCCTGAAGCACAATCTTCTCAGTGTTGGATAGTTGGTGGACAAAAGCTATGATCTCTGATTCAAAAAGGGAAAATGCAAGATCTTTGAAAGTTTCAGAACAAAGATTGCATCCAGTACTCAAACTAAAGGTAATATCTTCCACTTGGTTGGTACTGGTAAAAGTTGCTTATTTGTTCAAATTGATCAGAGTTGGTTGTGGCATAGGAGAATGTGTCATGT
This sequence comes from Cunninghamia lanceolata, assembly GCA_027924645.1. Classification (NCBI taxonomy): domain Eukaryota; kingdom Viridiplantae; phylum Streptophyta; class Pinopsida; order Cupressales; family Cupressaceae; genus Cunninghamia; species Cunninghamia lanceolata. The sequence goes on along the minus strand of BSBN01000490.1, from coordinate 3,628,615 downwards.
GAATTTTGATAATATCATCAAGATAAGCAACACTCAGGCTGTAAGAGATCTTCCAAGACTGGTGAAACCTACTAATAGTTTGTGCAAAGAATGTCAGTTGGGTAAGCAGAGCAGAGCCACATTCAAAAGTAAAGAATAGTCTTCTACCAAATTATTGGACTTAGTTCATACTAATCTATGTGGTCCGGCAAGAATCAGGAGTGTGCAAGGTGATAGATACTTCATGTTATTAATTGATGATCACTCTCGGATGATGTGGATAACTTTTTTGAAAGAGAAATCTGAGGCCCTTGAGAAATTCAAAATATTCAAGGCTATGGTAGAAAATGAAACTGGATTGAACATAAAATGTCTAAGGTCTGACAGAGGTGGAGAATTCACATCCGGTGAGTTCATAGAATTCTATGAGAAACATGGGATAAAGAGACAGTTGTCTGGTCCAAGGACACCATATCAGAATGGAGTAGTGGAGAGAAAAAACTGGACCATCCAGGAGGCATCTAGAACCATGATGATGGAAGCAAATGTTCCTTAGATCTACTGGAGAGAAGCTGTAAGCACTGCAGTCTACACTCTTAATCAAGTTCAAATCAGAAGCAATACTGGTAAGACTCCTTATGAACTTTGGTTTGCAATCACTCCCACTATGAAGTATTTTAGAGTCTTTGGTAGCAAGTGTTACATTAAAAGAGATGAAGATCTAGGAAAATTTGATGCTAGAAGTGATGAAGGAATATTCTTGGGTTATTCTACTCAAAGCAAAGCATACCGATGTTATAACAAGAGATTGAGAAAGATTATAGAAAGTACAAATGTGAAGGTTGATGAAGGTGTTGAAAAACCCTCAAGGTTTTATGAACATGATGAAGATGATCAGAATGATGTTTTGATCCAAGGAGTCCAAGCCCCTTTGGAGATTCAGATTCAAACTGGTCTGGTGAATCAGGAAGAAGAGATAGGTTTGAATGAACCTGTGTAAGAAATAAAAGTGCAAGTAAGTCCCAAAATTCCTAGGTATGTAAAATTGAATCACTCTAAAGAGCAGATCATAGGTGATAAAAGAAAATGTGTTCAAACAAGAAGAAGTGTTGCTCAAGATTCAGAAGAGTATTGTCTAATTTCAAAGCTTGAACCTAAGACAATGAATGAAGCATGCAATGATGAAAACTAGACTAAAGCAATGGAGGAAGAGCTGATGCAAATTGAGAAAAATCACACTTGGGATCTTGTTCCCAGACCTAAAATCAAGAATGTGATTGGAACCAAATGGGTCTTCCAGAATAAACTAAATGAAGATGGTGAAGTAGTCAGAAACAAAGCCAGATTGGTCTGCAAGGGTTACTCCCAAGTAGAAGGAGTTGATTTTGAAGAAACTTTTGCTCCAGTGGCAAGAATTGAAGCAATTAGATTATTCCTTGCTTTTGCTACCTTCAAGGATTTCAAAGTATATCAGATGGATGTCAAGTCTACCTTCCTGAATGGTGACTTGGAAGAAGAAGTTTACATTGAGCAACCGGATGGATTTCAATTGTCTGATCATGGTGATATGGTCTGCAAGTTGAAGAAAGCACTGTATGGACTCAAGCAAGCCCCAAGAGCTTGGTATGAAATATTGGATAAGCATCTTTTGAAGATTGGTTTCAACAAAGGTATTGTTGACAGTAATTTGTACTTCAAAATTGATCATGAAAATATCTTGATTGTTGAAGTATTTGTTGATGATATCATTTTTGGAGGAAGAGATAGTATGTGCAAAACTTTTGCAAATCAAATGAAAAATGAATTTCTTCTTGGGTCTACAAATCATTCAAACAAAGAAAGGAATCTTCATTTCTCAGACCAAATATGTGAAAGAATTATTGAAGAAATTTGGGATGGAAGATTCAAAACCAATGAGTACTCCCATGGCAACCAGATGTAAATTGAGCAAAGATGACAACTCTCCTAAGGCTGATCAGAAAAAGTATAGGTCAATGATTGGAGGATTACTGTATCTCACTCAAACTAGACCTGATATTATGAATGTTGTTGGTCTTGTTCCTAGATTCCAAGTTGATCCTAGAGAATCTCATGTCATGGCAATCAAAAGGATTTTAAGATATCTAAAAGGGACAGTTGAGTATGGTTTGTGGTATCCTAGAGATCATGATTTCTCTCTTCATGCATGTACAGATGCAGATTGGGCGGGAGATGTGGATGATCGGAAGAGTACCAGTGGTGGAGCATTCTTTTTGGGGAAGAGATTGGTTTCTTGGCTAAGAAAAAAATAAGAGGCAATATCTATGTCCACTGCAAAAGCAGAATATATTGCAGCAGCAGGTAGTTGCACTCAAGTATTGCGGATGAAGAAAATGCTAAGAGATATCAGAGTGGAGTATGAAGAACCTATCACAATCTTCTGTGATAATTCAAGTGCAATTAACATATCAAAAAATCTAGTGTTGCATTCAAAGACTAAACATATATCCATCAAGTTTCACTTTTAGAGAGAACAAGTGAACAAGAATGAAGTCAAATTGGAGTTTGTGCCTTCAAAGGATCAGATTGCAAATATTTTTACTAAACCTCTACCTAAGGACTCTTTTGAGTATCTCAGGGAGAAGTTAGGGGTTATTACCCCTCCGGTTCTGCATTAAGGAGCACTGATATGCATCAGTTCGGTAGGATCTCACAGTCATATCTTGTTGTCCGGATTGATGATGGGAAGCTGCTACTCAGGGGGAGCAGCTGGTATGATTCTGAAGTGATGCAAGTATGTGCCCTTTGCCATTGATGTTAAAGGGGAGAGAAGACATGTGAAAAATAAGTAATTGTTGATCAAAGGGGGAGTAGGAAAGGAAGAGAAGACATGTGAATGGTTGTTGTTGATAGGGGGAGTTGTGTCAATGAGGAGAAGTTCTTGTCTTGATGATTAAAACATTTTTTCACATCATATGTTTCCATCAATGACAAAGGGGGAGTTTGTTGCAAGTATGGGCCTAACCGGTGTTGTCATTGATGTCAACATACTCCTGTTGCATTGATGATAATGATTGGATGAGCTGTGTGCTGAGGATATTGAGAAAATTAGTCCTAAATCAAGAATAGAGAAGAACAATGAAGACAATGAGATAAAGATCCCAGCTAAGATGAAGATCAGAGGATGCACTTCAAAGGGTTTGTAGATATGTGTCTTGAGATGATCCAGGAAAGATTTTAGAGGTTCGCATGAAGATCTGAAGAAGTTTTGGCCACTTAAGTAAAACTGGTTCTAGCAGATGTTTAGAGGTGACAGAGTGACACAGATTGGTCCAATAAGATCCGGAAATGCAATATCTTGTTCTACGGATTTGGTGGAGTGTTTAGGAAGTTAATTTGAATTGACAACTCAATTGGTTCGTGGTCTGGAGGTCCGCAAGCATCTATTCCAATATGACAGTGATGACAGACTGTGTTCTTGAGGTTCCAGATGAAGGAGAGAATGATTTCAGTAAGTAGAAGTAGTGTGGATGTTCTTGGTGATTCATGGAAGCTTGTGGAAGTCTTTGGATTGTGTCCAGTACGTGTTGATGGTCTGCATTGAAGATTGAGCTTGTAATTGAAGAATTACTTCCGAATGATGGTGTTCTTCCTAAGTTTGGCCGACTGGATGAGTTACACATCCTGCAGATGATCTTGAAGATGTTCTGTGAAGAATGGCGTGTTCCTAAAGGAAGATTGAAGTCTCAGATCTGTGTGGCCAACAGTATGTTGATCCACGTGAAGTCTTTTTGTAATAAGTCATGTTGTATTTATGCATTTGCTCTGTAATGTATGCCGACTTGGATAATTATTCCTAAGTCGATGTCTTGTATAATTAAGGAGTTGTAGAGTCATTTCAAAAGCATTGTGGCGATGAGAATGTGGTAGAGAAGAGAAGAGAAAAAGGCAAAGCAGAAGTATTGGGCTTAAATGGATCTGACTCAAGTATGGTAAAGATGTTATTCTTCAGTTCAAGTATGTAATACTTATTATTCTATAGACAGTGTGTCTCTCGTAGGCAGTGGACCTCTTGTGAGCAGTGAGCCCTAATTGGCATGTGCCATTTTGTTCTTTCTATTCTTTTAATAGAGAATATAATCTTGGGTTAGTCACCCCGTGGTTTTTCCTTTAACCAGGTTTTCCACGTTAAAAATCTTGGTGTCATATGTGTTTCTACTCTTGAATTGTTGCATTATGTTTCCATGATTGATTTATTATTATGCTACTGAATTAAGAAAAGGATTTAAGTGATTAATTGCAAGAAATTTTTAGACAACTGATTCACCCCCCCTCTCAGTTGTCTATCTAAATCTAACAGAAACACCAAAACAAGGTTTGACTGAGGCAAACTCTTATACAAACCAACCCTTCTTCTTTGTTTGTGATTGCAGGTTGCATAATAAAATATTTTGAACACATGAGCATTTGCATTTCCTTTCCCCTTTCTTGTTGATTCCTTTATTCCATTCTTATCATATCATTTCTATCTATTTCTTCTATTTGTTGACTTCTATGTAGTGATCATTATGTTTTTTGTCAACAGGAAACTCTCAAAATCCATGTGAGGTCGTACATGTTCAGAATATTGGTTTTCTGTGCCATATAGACTACAACGTGGCACGTAGATGTCTGTGCCATGCCCTATAATCTTGGATAGTGAGGATTCCCACCTAGTGCCAGGTTCCTTGTGATTTGTTATTTCTATTTTTGCATTTATTTCTATGATTTATTTTATCAATCTCTATATTTTCCTTGTTTTTTCCTGTCTTTGTTAGTTTTAGTCAATAGTGTTTAATCATTTCATTTCTAATTGAAACAATGGGATATAGAGTGGATATTCTTTCTCTTTTAGATTGGATAGTGTTGTGCCCTACACACACCCCATTTTGTCAAAGGGATATCCCCTCTTTTGCTTTGGCTTGGAGTCTCAACCTTTCCTCCTTATGGTGATGAGAAAGTGAAATGGTGCTTAGAATGCAAGATTTGTTCCAAATTTGGGCATTTGTGATGATTTGGGTCTTCTTGGTGCTTTTCATGATTGATTTGCAAAGACTTGATTATTTTTATGTATGGGAGGTTTGTCTTTTTGATTTTGCGCTAAAATTGAGGTCTACCAGATATAGCACTAAAAATTTGTTGTTACAGGATGTATCCTATTGGGACTCCTATTTTACATGCCTCAAAATTGTAAAATCATGTCAAATAATTAAAAGTTTTACTAAGGGGTCCTTGTGCCTTCACCTTGATGCATGTTGTTGATCCCCTGAATTTGGCTAAGCCTAAAACCCTGAAATCCTAAAAAATTGGCTGAGTTTGAAATATGATGGATCCTCCAAATTCCAGAATATGCAATTTAACTCCTATGGATCTAAAACCTATCTCAAACATCCTGATAGTATATTTTAAAATATTTTAGTATAAGAAATTTTAAAATATATTATCTTGAGGGAATTTTAGGACCTGGTGGGATTTTCACCTCCTGCAAGACATTGCGGGGATTTCGCCTCCTGCAGGATATATCCATTGACCCCCCAAACCTCCACAAGATCTGATGAAGACCAATTCCTCTACCTGGGAGACTAAGCCCTTTTGCACTAAAAGTGAGTGTCACTAGACTTTGCATTGAAATTGCATGTCACTGGATAAGCACTAATAACCCATATCTCAGGACATATCCAGTGACCACCGAAAGTTCCGCCAGCATTAGACTTAACACTTTAAACGTAAAGAGGGTCTTTTTCATGTCATAGGACATTGCGCTAAAAATCCTTATCACATGACATATCCTGTGAAGGCTAGTTTCCCTGCTTATCCTGTGGCCTCTTTAGCGGGACTTTTGCCTCATGCAGGATATTGCGAGATTTTTACCTCCAACGTGTATATCTAGTGACCCCCAAAAATCCTACTTTTTACCAAAAAGGGCATAAGAACATGAAATGATAGTTTCCTACCAGATCTAGATGGGTGCACAAATGTTCTAGGTCACCATAAATGTGAAATGGGTAGTTGAAAATGATGAATTTAATGGCAACGAAATTGACATTGAGTTGTCCTTGATTGATCCACAGCTACAAAGGGATATATTTTAATTTATCTTGACTAAAAATAATTTATTTATGATGAAATTGATGCTTGGCATTGTGGATTGCAAGTTTGAGAGGATACTTGCACGAAGGAACCAGCTAGAGCCACCATGAAGGATGAAAACCCAGAGATGCCCTATTGTCCCAGACATGAAGAACCATCATTTTATCAACCAAACCACTATTGTACCTACAAAAGGAAGCTAGTATGATGTCAAAGGTGATGGATATAAGCCCTAAAAACTAGAAAACCAAGGAGTTAAGATTATTGTTAGGAATTGCAAAGAATGTACACTATTTTAGGTGCAGTTTTAGCTCTATTTGCACCTATTCCAGTCAGCAAATCAACCTAGAAAGCCCCTAGCAGGAGTATCTCTTCAAAAACATGCCACATACTCCTTTTAACCAATCAACTCATTGGAAAAGTGATTTGTCTCATTAGACAACTCAAAAGGTTGCTATTCTCATGAGCTAAAAAGTTGTATTTTGTCTTTTTCTAAAGGACAAAGTCAAATTTGGGAATGTAACTGCCCACCGACCAAAATTAAATGATGTCAAATATGGACCCTTGGTGTTGGTTTAATACTCACCATCCATTGAAAAGCTCACTATGCTTGCCTTTCTACATAAATGCAACTTCTCTCATTGTAAGAAGGGTAAGAAAGGACTGGATAGAAAAGGATTATTGAAACTCTGCCATTTTATGAATCAATATAAATAGAATTTCATTTGTTGTTTCCATATGAGTTCATTTTATTGTTTGGATATGGTTCTCATGGTTTCTCTTCACCTTTCCAATTAGTTATTTAGTTGTATTTGTGGTTAGTTATTAAGATATTTGGTCAATTTCATGTCCATACCATTGATGGCTTATTGAGTGTATGTCATTATGCATGGTTAGTTTGGGCATATTTATATGTGCTAAGTTTGATTGTGTGAGTTCATTGAACTGCACCAAAAATTAGGTGTTGAATGAACCTTTCATAGTTTGAAAATGCTTTCATTTCCTTAGAAGATTGCATAGTCTTTGTAGCATTGTGGGTTGCCTAGTTAAGCAAAGATTTGTTTATTGTTGGGGATTTGTCTATATGTGTGTTGATCATTCTTGTAGTTGTCTATAGGATCTCTCTACCCCTTCTCTCTCCACTTTTTTCTTTTGCATTTTGTTTATCAGATCCTATTAAAGTAGGTTTCACAAACTTGCATAGTGTTGTCACATAATTCATATTTAGTGAATGCAAGTTGGTAGACTTGGGATTTAAGCAACATTTGCATTGATCATCTGCTAAAGAATTTCTGACTTCATTGTCTACCTTATCTTAGGGTTTTAAAGTATCAACTATTGTTATACATTACATAAACCCTACATTGCATGTAAGTCCCCTTGGTTGGAACAACAAAGTACATATCCACTGAGTTATCCTGCAAGTCAAGACCTGACATTATAAACCTTGGGGCAGTCTTTTTCTAGGTTTTCTAGGCTAAGATTCCTTTCAAGAGAGGTGAGATATCCTATATCTTACTTGTGTTGTTGCGTGCTAAAACAACCATCATCAGATAGTAGCAAGATAAACATTCCTTCCTCATGAAGTGAGTGATAAAACCAACACAACAACTAGCTCAAGGACAAACACTATTTACACTCATAGGACACTCCTTCCTGAAAAAGAGGGTAGTCCTTTGGCCACCCCCCATTCCACTGGCTTCTACCACATGAGAAGGATTCATCTATCCATACATAGGCCACATGAGTGTAATGCAACTCATACACAGTAGTGGTGAGCAGATTTGGAGAAACACATATTTTGGCGAATTCAATGAGAAAGAGCAAATCCTTTTGGAAAACACTCACTTTTCTCATACCACTCCATTTAATTTATTCTTCTCCTCTATCATCCCTTTTATTCTATAGTACCTAAGGTACCCCTAGATATGTCAAGATCCATAGGACCTTAGAGAAAAGCCCCTCTAATGATCCCCTCACCCCATCATTTAATTAGTATATTCCTTCTGATCCCATGATGCCTATTTCAAATAGGTATGACTATGAGGATACCAATTTGGATGGAAGGCACCCAAATAATAATAATAATACCTATTTGAGTCAATAATTTACTACCATTGATAACCCCACATGGGGTCAATATCAAGGGGTCATTTTGAAAATAAATCTAGGCCAAACAAGAGCCCAACAAGTTCTAGTTTAGTCAAAAATTCAATGATAGGAGCCAAACTTGGCCACCTATAGAGATATGGCTACTCAAATTAACAATGAGGTAAATCACATTGAAAGAGACCTAGTAGATGCATGAGTAGCATGAGAAGCCCTCAAAATAGTCTTTCAAAATGACCAACAAGTGATACTTGAGAATCAAATGGAAGGAATAATAAATGGGGCCACTCAACCCCTACAATACAAAGAACAAAATCCACATCATGGTGGTGAAATGCAACATATAGATGGATAAACCCTAGTTCTCATAGCTACCCTAGTACAACAAATCAGGATGCTTGAGGCTAAGGGTGTCAAGTAGCCACTTTAAAACATATCCCAAATGAATAAGCAACTAAGGTCTCTAAGAAACTAGCCCCATACCAATCTCTTTTCCATTGGCACAAATGAACCAATCCAAGGGGTAACACATTTACCCCTATATGTTAACTTCTACTCACAATGTGAGCAATGAGAATTTCATTCCTTTCTTGCCTCTATTATACAACATGGCAAGTCTATACCAACTAGGTGGGATACCTAAATCTCACTATCTAAATTAAATGATCCCACAAGGTTTTCAACCCCTAAACACACCTCCCCAAAACTATTTGTCATTCCCCAAATTGCAATAGTTGAATAAGCATGTCTATTCATAGTCCATCCAACAAGTTATGTCCATAAGGATCATGTTCAAAGAGATCTCTCCTTCCACACATGGCCTTTTAGGGACTTACCTCAAGTGTCTAAATGAGCCCCTAGATCATATGATTTGAAACATGATGTTATTGTGACCCCTCCCTAAACTACCTAAGTTTAAAGGGGTGGGAGATCCCAACTCCCATATTAAATCTTACAATACTGACCATTTGGGATATCCTTCCCTAGGATGGGGTCATTGCTATAATTTTCCTAAAAACTCTAAAAGGGATAGAACTGGACTAGTATTATAGACTCCAAGAGGTATCAATTTACTCTTTTTGACAACTCACCAGTGATTTTGTCACCTCCTTTGACATGAACAAGCTAGTGAAAATGGGAATTTGAGAGTTTTTCAGCATTAAACAACACCCCAATAAATTATTTGCACATTTAATAATGCAATGGAGACATTTTCTCTATTCATCTACAAGTGCACCAAACATGGATCACAAGGAACTTTGTGATCTTTTCTTGCATGCCTTGAATAGTGATACATGGGAAAAGGTCCAAAATCTCCCCAACAGATTGCATGAAGAGGCTCTTGAGAGTGCTCTTAGGATTGATCAAGCTATGATCAATAATGAGAGGAAAGAATATGGTACCAATGGGAGATTGGTTACTCAAAACAACAACAATGACAAGAATCATGTAAGCATATCAAAAATAAGGTGGAATAAAGAGATACATATGTAAGCATATAAAACCTAGGAGTGAAAATATGCCCCCACTGGCAATAATCATGTCATGTAATAAGTGTTGTACATAATAAATGGCACCTAGCATGTAGATTTAAAATAAGATAATTGACAGTTGTTATCAATGAATGGTCCTAAAATCAATAAATAATTACAACAATTTTGCATCCTAGGCATCAACAATCACCATTTAGACTTGGGCAAGTGGATCAACCACCAATTTATGATCAAGACCTCACAAATGATAATGAGTCCATTGATACCATAAAGCTTACAAAGGGTGATGATGCAAGGATTACAAATAAGTATTGAGCATTATGAAGCATTGAGAGGCCACCCCCACTCTATATTAGATGTCATCGATGATGCATCAAAAATAGCAACAGACCAACCCACAACTAAGAAAATACACTTAGCAAGTAGAGAAGGCGCCACTAGTCATAGTTCCAGTGCAATAATTGTCAACTAATGAGGATTGGCAAGAGGGTGATCTAGGAATAATTTATGATATTTCCATGTAGACTTTAAGTATATCATTATTTTGCATGTGAGTAATCATGATCATTTGATATATGCAAGTGGTACCCATGGAGTGTGCAACTATTATTTTATCTACAATTGAGTGGATTTCTAGAGATCTTCTTGTAGTGCCAATGGAGTATTGATAAGGTTCATGAGCATGTTTTCCATTTTGCTTCTCTATTTGATCTAGTGATCTATGCATGTATATCATATTTAAGAGTGACAATGGAGTATGCCTTCATAGAAAGGGAGAGGGATGTTATGCATGCAAGGTAGGCAAGGTTTTAGGTACAGGGTTGTTGCATGGGCAAGGCAAGTGAGGTTTGAGGTAAAGGAGACATAACTTACTAAGAGATAGAGAAAGTGTAGATAGAGAAAAGGAGACTTCAAGTGGATCTAGATATAATTTATGCCAAGAGAGATTGTCTAGAGGTAGAGTCAACATGTCTAAAGGTGAGAATAGGTATGTCCTCCCAAGAGGAAATATTGTGATGAAAAAAGTATTATAGCAGCTAGCTTAGTCACAAGAGGAGTGGGTAAACCATGATGAGAAGATTGGATGGATGTGGGGAGTGACCAAGGAAATATAGGAAAGATCAAGGTCAAGGATGAGTACTCCCACACATGAAAGCATTAGTAATGAGACATGGGAGGGATCATCAATACAATATCCCTTGGAGTGACATCATTTATGTTATGATTGTTATATTGTGGATATTTGTTATTTGAGATTCTTTGATGATGTTTGAACTCTTATTGCACACGTGTTTGATGTTGTAGACTTGATATTGATGATGTTATGGACATTAATGTAGTTTTTTAGTTTGATTGTATTGTACCTTCTAGTATTTACATGTTTTCCTATATGTTCGTGTGGTTTTTATTTATGTATCTGTGCATATGAATAATATAATCATGGGTAATCAATGAACCATGTATGATATTATGGAATCCTTGTAAATTTAATCAATTAATGAACCAAAAGGAATCCCATAATCAAAATCTCATGTAACAAATGAACATGATGAATTAATAAGGCCCAAATCATTATGTACTTCATGTTATTTTTCATTTTTTCTTTCTTTCTTCTAACCAATGTATCATGTCCTCAAATTGATAACCAATCCCACAATGTCATATATTCTCTTGTAAATCTATTTGATTACTTCTTCCTTCACATTTTCCAAGTCCTTTACCCTTATATCTAAGATTTTAAATAATCTTATATCCAAGCCCATATAGTTATTTAAAGTATGGAGAGGACGAAAATGGTTTGATCATAAAAATAGTATCCTCAGAATCACTATCACATATATATGTCTCCTTCTTATCAGTATATGCCTTAGGTGTTTTCCCAAAAATATATGGATGACGATGTAATTATATGGGATATTATAAGCATTTAGATTGACACAATATTCCCCAACACCACAAGGCATAAAATTTAGAGGTCTTTAATCATCATCAAATAAAGTACTACCATGAATCAATAGATTATGTTTGATAGCATTTTTATCCCATGGGTAGTTGTGTAATAGAGTTCATATAACTACCCACCATTTAGCAAAGATTAAACAATTCAAGATTGATAGATATATGACACTTCTTACTCTTATGCCAAAAGTTTACACATCGATGTAAGGTAGTTGGTATAGCCCTCATAGATTGTAATCATGGATGCCCTAAACTAATATTGTAAGATAATTCACCAAGCATCACATATAGTAATGTGTCTAATGTGCATGGACCATCTAAGATAGGAAGAGCAATTGTATCTAAACAACTCCTACCCACATTATCAAATCCCCTAATGGTTAGGGTAGATGGATATGACTTTGATGGATCTACCTTGATCTATTTAAAGTAATCCTCAAAACATTGTTGAATCTAGAGCTATAGTTAACTAAAGATTGTTTAATGTTTAACTTGTTATATTTCACCACAATGTATAAAGGTAAAGCCTCTTGTATAATTGAATCATGTGGGAGTTCTACATCATCAAATAAAATAGCATAATGTTCCTTGTTTCTAATAGAATCAACAAATGAATTACATGTTACAAAGGAGTGTCATAATTTAATTATATATTTTTTATGACCTCCTTATAAAATGGTTATGTACATGCTAGATCTAAAAGTGATATCTTCTCTTGTATGTTTTTGAGCTGATCAATGATATAATAGTCCTTCAAAGTTATAGTTGCAAGTGTAATCTTAGGAGGAAGATTAGGTATATTAAGGGGTATATTTGGTTGTTCCAAATGAGCACTTTGGCCTCTAGCTAGTCTTCTATGTGTATACCCAACTATGTGATAGTCTTATGAATCAAATGTGACATGAGTGATAGGTTTATGTCCACTAGGAGAAGTATCAACATGAAAGGTAGGACAAGGTTGTGTCTATGTTGTATGAATTATAGGAAAGGAAGCATCAAAAGATAAATTATGAGAAACTATTACTAGGTCTATATTATCCTCACAAGCACTAGGTTTAGAAAAATAAGCAATTAAAGAATGTCCTAATATCAAAAAATAAATATAAAGAAAATAAGATGAATCAAACCATTGTAAATATTTACCACTTAGATGAAGTCTAAACTCAATAATCAATAAGATATCATCATATACATACTCATAATTAACAAGCAATGATTTAACATGTGAAGAAGCATATGCATTACCATCATAATCATCATGCAATAAATCCTTACTAAAAACCATAATGTCAACATGTAGTGTATGGAAATTAATGAAGTATCAATGTGATCTATACAAGAAGATAGTGAACTAATATTAAGGTGTATGGTATCATCATGTAAGGTGTCACTATGTGAAATACTATCATGAAAATACATAGGGTCAAATGAGACATAGAAAAGTAATCATCATGAAATGGATTGTATAAAATAAGGCAATTCATTGAAAGAACATGAATCTATAGACATAGTCTTATAATGACATGTAAGAGAAGTACCATTAAAAGGTATAACTACAATGAAATAAATAGGTGAAGAGATAACCTCATAAATGGCTATGACACTAGGTGTATCACTAACACATGATAAATCCTCACTAGGTATATGCTTATCACTATCACAAGACATAAGTGAAATAGGATCAATATGATACTTGTGGAGAAGTAAAGTAAGTATTTTTAAATTAAGCACTAACTAACTCAATGAAGGGGGGAAAAGATAATACGTGGTAAAATAACACCTACATAGAAAACATAATCATCCATAGCATTAAATGTCAAAAAAGATATGAACATGACAAAATCATAAATGTATGCATTCATATTAGCTAGGGAAAATGATCTAAGAATTGACATAATGATGTATTCTCCATGGGTGGGTGGGTGTGATCATAGATATATGTCACTATGTATGACCAAAATCTAATCAAAATATAATAAGTAAAAGTAAATAAAGGTGAATTAAAGTTGTACATAGATCTAAAATGAAGGGATAAAATCAGAGTAAAATTGAATCTAAAAATGAAACCCTAGAGGTCAAATTAAGGGTGGGTAGGATGGATATAAGCAAAATGACAAAATGAATCCCAAACCAAGTAATTAAAAATAAAACAATGAAGCATGAATAACGAAAAGAAAATCAACCCTAATTACATCTAACATAAAGGATAAAGAATCATAAATAAATTAGATCTAAAACCCTAATTAGAAAAGGAGGTTAAAACCTAGGTTGCATCCTAGAAAATGTCAAGTTCACCAAAAATGTAAAGAAATAAAATACTCTACATAAATAAATCTAGGATAATTAAATAAATGCAATCACTATGCACAAATTAATATACATTAAATTAATTGGCCTAATAATTTTAATAAATATTTAGGAATGAAATGTGAGGGATTAGGGTAGTTATCTCTAGAAATAATGATGCAAAATTGATGTTGATCTCACATAGGATTCATTCACTGCTAGTCAAAAATTTATGCTCTATGTTTAATGGATGTGTCATTCTATGCAATCTCTAATTTTCCTATGGTCAATCCCTAGTGTCACAAGATTGATCTTAGGTGCTATGTATTCAATTTGACGTGGGGAATTGAATTATGTCATGCAATAATAATCTAATAGAACATGCTTTAGAAAAGTGTATTCACATTCACCTTCCTGATAGTTGAATATGTCAAGGGGGCGTATAGGGACACTATTAGGGAGATTGTTGACTTGACTATTATGGAGATTGTTAACTTGATAGATGATCATGTTCTTCTAGGTCAACCCCCTTGGTGGGTTAGATTAATATTGATGAGTGACAACAAAGACATCATTCATCACCAAGTAGGTGGCCTATATGTAGGTGATGTGGATTGATCTTTGTCCTATAGAAAATTAAAATGTGCTCCAATGATTTCTCCTTGTAACCACCTAGATCCATGATGATCCTATCACATGTATTAATGGCACATTGAATGTCTTTAAATACCAAAACATAGTAACATGTCACAAACATATATCAAGTTAGCTCATAATGGCTAGTATAAAGGAGTCAAAATTTTGGATTTTGAATTTGGGGTTCATTTCTACAGGCCTCAAGATTGAACTAGGTCAATCATGTGTCACACAAAAATGAACCCCAAGGATAAAATGGTAATTTCAAGGCTTGGAGCAAATGTTGTGGAAGTAAGTACAAGTGAGAGGGTGTAATAATGGTGAGTAGATGATGAATGTATGGGCATATGTGTAAATTGGAATAGAGTGGGTACAAATAGGGATTAGATCATGAGCCAAACCTACTACAAGAGTGTGCCACTTGTCAATATTTCATTGTATTAAAGACATTCCACTAAGGTGATCACAAAATTAAATGGGAAATGGCATGGGTATGCAAATTTCACCATTACAAAATGTTTTTTTTAGATTACAAATTTGTGCTAGAAATGCAGTTGAGTATATAAATGTGTAAGGGATAAAAGTGCATACCTTGCACTTGTACACATTAATTTTACACCACTTTGAGAACATGTAAATATATTGTTTGAAAGAACCTAAACTACAGAATCTTTCTTAGTGTTTTTAAGTATGTTTGTGGTGTTTATTTATTTAATATTTTTAATAAGGATTAAGTTTTTTCAAACTATTAACACCTATAAATAGGAGTTGAGTCTAATTTGTGGTCCAAACATAAATGCAAGATCAGTACAAATAGGAACAATCACATACTAGTTAAGGAATATCAAAATATTAAAGGATTTGGAACAAATGCACCTTTTTGGATGAGAGCATGCTAGGATCAAGCTAGAAACTATTTGAGAAGACTACAAACCAAAATTCATGAAATTGTGAGCTTAATACTTCACTGAAATGGAGTGTGCCTAGCACTAAGGAGAAGTCCAAGGGTGGGGAGAAGTCCTTTAGGTCCAAAGGACTCCAAATTTTTAGGGATTGGGAAAAATATAATACTAATCACTTCTTAGTATGGGCACTTATCATGAAAGTGATCAAAACATGTGGTGAAACAACAAAATGTGTCACTAAGAGAAAAAGTGAAATGGAGGAAAATACATAGAATTTTGACTAATGCACCTCAAGGCTAGAATCAAGAGGTCATCAAGAACCACCAAACCAAATTTGAGAAAATTCTGAGAGCATGACGTTGTTGCAAGGGGGTGCACCTAGCACTAGGAAGAAGTCATACCCTACACCCAGTGTGGGGCCCAAGACTAGGAAAAATCCTATTGGGGCCCAAGACTAGAGAGAAGTCATGTACCTCAGAAAGACTAAAATTTATAGAGACTTGGTACTTGAGTCTTCCAATCACTTCTCTAAACTTCCACTAAGTTTTCTTCTTCATAGATTCTTCCCAGAATAATCTGCAAGTACAAAACTATAATAGCAAACACCTATAAATAAAGGGTTAAAGGGGAAGCTACCTCAATAAGCCCCCTTGTGGGAATTCAAACACAAATCCAAATGGAATATAAATACTAATAAAAAATTCATAATCTAAATGTCTATGCTAAGAAATTATACAAATTTTAAGCATAGATAATTATTGAAAACTATGGTGTAAATACAAAATGGTAATTAGGTGCTACTTGGGAGATCACAAAAAATGGTCAAATGATAAAAAAAATCTTATAAAATTGTAATGAATGGATAGATAACTAATTTATTAAGGTATACAAATTTATTTGGTGTTAAAATGATAAACTATGCAAAAGTTATGCAAGAAATACCAATGCTAGGTTTTTAAAAGCTCACAATGGTGAAGGGTGAAAGACAAAGGAAAAAGAATGATGACCCATAAACAAAAAACTAATTTAGGATGGAAATTATTGATATGACTAGTATGAAATAATATTTTTTTGTATTTTTTATGAAATGAAAGCTAGAGTCCAAACTAGGAGGTCCTAGGACTTCAATGGAGCTAGGGTAAGTTAGGAGAACAAAAAATATAATCTAATGAAGACCCACTAACACAAACTGGTCTAAAAAACTATGATATTGATGTTTGTACTAAAACACAATGACACAACACTATTTTTTTGTATTTTGAGAAAACACAAAGCTAAATACAAGATAAGAGGTCCAAGAGTTTTGAATTAGATAACTGGGAAGGGCCCGAACCCATTTACAAAAAGCCAAAAAGGTGAACGGAACAAGTTTTACAAGTAAAACAACAAGAAACAAACCAAAACATCAAAAAACATAGAAAAAACTAGTAGAACCAGCTGCTACCAGGAAGGCCAGCTACAGACCAGTAATGAAAATTACTACTTTGACAAATTTTTTAGGCCACTTATTGCCTGCCATTCTCTGTTAAGAAAGTTCATCTTGTCTTCAAAGGTGTTTTCTTCCATCCTCTTGTCCTGATCAACCTGGGGGTCTTTTATGATCTCTTTACCTTTGTTGCCTTTGCTTTTTGCCCTAGTCCTATTGGTTGGACCTATAGTAACCTGCCTCAAATTATTGTCAGAAGTAACCCCTATTTGACCTTCTCTGGTTGCCTTATGTTTTTCCATTTCTGCTTGGAAAACATAAAGTGTTGTAGTAAAATTCTTGACTGTCTCCCTGCTAAATGCCACAATCTCCTCCATGTTATTCTAATATGTTCCTAGTTAATCTTACTCTTGTTAATTTCCTCCTCCACACATTCCCACTGCTCAAACATCCTAGCAAGGTTCTCCACTTCCTACTAGAGCTCATCCTCATTCTGCCTCGGCCAGTCTATGGTCTCAATTGTGTAGTAACCTCCAAGTGTTGAATTTTACATTTCACATGGTGCATCTATGCTAACTGCGACTTGAGAACCTGGTTCTGAAGATCCATGGCTTGGTATAAGGTTACCACTTTTTCCACCATATGCTGACAGGAATTGCATTCAATCTTCTTAGAGTTGGGATTGGCAATAGAGGGGCTGCAGGAGGGTGACCTAAACTTTCTTGGGGGAAAAGTTCACATCCTTGTCTTTAGTGCTCTGTTTCCCAACATTTTCCATGAATTTCCTTTTTCCTTTCACCTAAGGCAAGTCATCTTCAATAGAGGAATCATCCATAACAATACCTTTCCCCTTGTCCTTCCCTTCTAGAGCAGCGGAATCACCCCTAACAATACCTTTCCCTCTGTCCTTCTCTCCCAAGGTAGGGGATCCATGGGTAATTCTTTTTTGTTTTTGCAGGGGGTAAAAGTAGTTTCTTTCTCAAGGCTAGAAAAAGTGGGATTGGTCTCCTTGTAATCCTTTTTACTAGTATGGGCTTGGGAAGCAGTAGCTTTATGGGCCTTAGCTAGCGTAATATCAGCCTCTTTGGCAAGGGTTTCAGTAGGGGTAGTAGAAATACTATCTCAGGTTTTCTTTCTCCTAGTTTCATTGGGCAACTTCTCCACCAGCTGAGGGTTATAGATTCTAGGCTTAAAATTCAAGGCAGGGGTTAGGGAAAGCTCAAACTTGTAAATTGCTTAGATTAAACTTTGGTGGAGAGGGAGAGGTTTCTCCCCCACTAGAACCTTTTGGACTGAGTCCTCAAGGGAAGTAAGAATCCAAAAGAGAAAGTGGATTTACATATTATATCAAAAATGATTAAGAAGAGGGAACATGTAAGCATGATTAAATATTTTGAATATACCCTCGAGGGTGGCGTACTTCATGAGAACATCGGTCACCCTTGTCCAAATAGTAGGTAACTCCTTGTAGCTATAGTCATACTACAATCTACTTACATTCTTGCCTTCCTGAAGAAACCTCCTCATATCTTCCTAGTAGTTTCCTTTGACCTTATGGAGGCGAGTGCCCTCCATTCTCAAACCCATAACCTCAGTGATGATATCCTCTATGAATCTGAAGCAGATACCTCTCACATACACAACACCTACCTTCCAAGAGGTGACAAACTTCCTTGAAAGTAGAGTATCATACTCGTTCATAGCCTAGATGAAGGGGGTAAAATTGCCTCTTTCCAAGATTTCCCAAAGATCGGCATCATTCTTTATGTTGTCATAGACACTCAACTTTGTTTGTAATAAATCACCACCCATGATGCAAAGCTCAGAATCATAAACTTCCAATTCTGCTCTGTAACTAGACATAATAATGAGGATTAACCAAATGCAATGGGAAGGAAATACAATGAGGTCAGGACTTATCTTGACATTATGGTTCTCAGTCCTTCGGTTAATAACCCTCATGTGAGGAGTCTCATCCTTCACAGTGGCACTCATTTCCTTAGTGGATTTGATGTCTTCATTGTTGATTATGGTTTTCATAAGGTCAGGAATGACCTCCCCTTGTTTCAAACTTAATAAGTCTTCAACTTTAGTGCCTAGGTTAGCTAAGGCATCGGCTAGTTCGTTCCCTTGTCTATAGATATGGAAAAAATCCACCTTCTCCAAGGTTGAAAACCTTTCTTTTCTCAATTCAATTAGGTCTTTAAGGAACCAGCTAGGATTTGCTTTAGATTGGAGCATGTTGATAATATTTTTAGAGTCCCCTTCCACCACTAGATTCTTTATGTCATTGTCTACTACCATTTTTATACCTTGATAAGCTGCATTGGCTTTAGTGAAGTTGCATGTCTGAATCCCCAAATTCTCTGCATATTCTCCCAACACCTAACCTTCACTATCCTTTCAGAGACTACCCTCATCCGCCTATCTTGGATTCCCTTTAGAAGCTCCATCAAAGTTGAGTTTGATCCATCCAGAGTCAAGGGGGATCAGCTAGTGTTCTTTCTACATTTCTTCTTATCTTGATCAACTTGTCTAAATCTATCTTGTAATCCCTAGTTCTGAGATATTTTGATTTCCATATCAATGATGTTTTGACTAGGAGTGCTTAGTTCCATAACTTTGACATTTTCTATGATTCTAAGTTTGATTAGCTCTACTGAAACCTTCTAATTTCTCTTCTCTTCCCTGAATACCCTATTGTTTCTTTCCCTCCAAATTCCACATCCAACATGTAATAATGACTACCACCACAACTCTTTGATAAGGGGATGTTTGAATGGAGAAGACTAGCTTTCCTTAATTTTCCTTGCCAAACCCAAGAGAGTAGGAATTTACTCATGATTTTCTACTTGAACTTCCATGTAAAGTTACAGTGGAACAACAAATGGTCAACATTCTCCTTAGCCTTCTCACAAAGTAGACATATGTTGGCCATTTGGAAACCTCTTTTTTAGAGGTTGTCAATAGTAAGAATTATGTTATGGTTGGCAGTCCACTAGAAGAATTTGACCTCAGGGATAGATTTATTATCCCATATTTACTTCCAGTTATACCCCTCCATGTAAGACGTTTCCAAGCATTTATACCCAGACTTAACCGTGTATTTACCAGTATTGTCTTCCTTCCAGACCAATTGACCTTCCATAAATTTCCTATGAAATCTATGGTTTTGAAGAAGCTTTAGAAAAGTATCAACAATAGTATGTAATGGGTGCTCAAATTCATACTGAATAATTTTCCACACCTCTTTGCCATCTTTCATGTTCTAGTAATTTTTGACATACCTTCACAGTTTATCTTGAAGAATAACTTTGATGGCCGAGCAGATAGGGTGGTAATCCAAAGACAGGTAAGAAATCCACAAGTCCTCTCAGAGCTTGACCTTGTTCCCCTTGCCCACTTTCCAATAAAGCCCCTTAGATAGAGTGGATTAAGACTTACCAATATTGTTCCATATGGAGGACCCTGTGGGAAGCATCTAAGTATACATGAGGGAGGGTCCTCGAATGCCATTCAAATATTTAGCCTTCATTATATTTGTCTAATCATTATAAGAGGACATAAGCCTCCATCCCACTTTAGCCAACATGACTTTGTTGAGAGTGGAGATCTTCTTGACTCCTAGACCTCCCCTCCTTTTAAGGGTGCAAACAACATCCCATGCCACTAGGGATAATCTCTCTTTTTCCTCAATTCCATTCCAGAGGAATCTTCTCTATATTTGTTCAATTTTGTCAGTGATGAACTTGGGCAATTTAAATAAAGATAGCATATAAACCAGGGTACTCTACAAGGAGGCTTGAAGAAGTTGGAGTTTCCCAGCATGACTAAGGAGAGATCCTTTCCACACTGCCAATTTTTTCTACATTTTTTCAATCAAGATGTTCCAATAGGATTTAGGAAGCTTCCCATGAGCTAACAATATTCCCAGGTAGGTCTCTAACATTTCTCTTATTTTGTAATTCAAGACATTAGCTATATGTTTTTGCAATTTAGGGAGGGTGTTGAAGAAGAAGATACCACTTTTTTCAAGGTTGATTTGTTGTCCAAAAACCAAGGCAAAGTTGTTGAGGATGATTTTCCATTCACTTTCTTCCTTCAAGGTAGCTTTCCCTAATAGAATGGTATCATTGACAAATTGTTGGTGAGAGGACGGTTGCAGGGTGGAAGCGGGACTGAACCCATTCAACTTACCTTTCAAGACATGGTCCTCAATGGTTTTTCCTAGGACTTTAGCCATAATGATAAATAAGTAGGGTGAGAGAGGGTCCCCTTTCTTGAGGCCTCTAGAAGACTTGAAATTCCCTTTAGGAGATTCATTTATCAACAATGAGTAAGTAGGATTACTATAGCAATTTTTCATCATATTTATAGTTTTCTCTTGGAAGCGAAACTGGTTCAATACATTTTCAAGAAACTGCTATGAGACCATATCGTAAGCTTTAAAAATATCCAACTTCAGGATCATGGGAGAAAGAAAATAAGAGGTCCTAGAGTTACAATGAGACAAGGGGAAGATGGGAGAAAGAAAATGTGGACAAAATGGTAATGGGGATGGATGGAAAAGGATGGGGCTATATGCATGATTGCTAAGGAGGGAGAATTTATATATTAGAAGCTAAAACCTAAAAAAGTCAAACTATTGTAATGTAAAACCTAAGCTAGCTATTGCAAAAACTCAAGTATAGCATACCATAATGTGAAGATTCAACTATAGAGGATGTTGTGTGGCTCATAAAAAAAATTTCAATAGCTTGAAAAAAAGATACTCTATTTAGAAATTCTCTAATTATTAAGAAGTACTTACACCTTTAGGAACTTTTACTCAAAAATTGCTCTCAAGTTAGAAATTTTTGTTGTCTTATTTTTTATTAGATAAAGTGGAAAAACTAGGGTCCCAACCCTTTACAAAAGCAAGCCAGAGGAAAAACAAATATATGCCCACATAGGTCACAAAATGCTGACTAATAGAAAAAAATAATAAAACAAGAATGCAAAGAACAATAAAATAATGGAGAACTAGTACCAACACAAGATTAACTCTAGGGTACAAAGACATTCCCCTAGTCATCTAACAAGAAGTTGTACAAATCATCAAAGGAGTTGTTCTTATTCTTGTCCTACTTGAGATTTGTATCAGGATACCTCTTCCTCTTAGCGGACTGGAGCAACATGAGAGTATTGGAAAATCTATGCATGATTTTAGTGCTAAACTTAAAGATCTTATTCATTTTATATTCCATGGAATCCATTCTTTCTTGAAGAGAATCCATCATTTTGGAATTAGCTTCACAAAAAGAACACTCCTTATGCTTCTCTTCCTCACTAGAGGCCACCTACAGATTCTCAATGGATTCTGAATTAGAGTAAGAAGCATTCACTTCATCAAAACAGCTAGTACCAGTCTGCTTAGCTTCTGTATTCCCAAATGGGGTGTTCTCTAAAAGGTCATTCCTAGATTCACCATCTCCTCTAACTTCCATCTTGTTATGAATATCCTTAGCCAAATTCCCCAAGAACTCATCACATGAAAAAATAATCTCATCCAAATTAAGGCTTGTTGGAGTTAGGGTATTGGTTACAAAAATTTTGTTGGATCTTCTCACACCTAACCCCTAAGCCTTATCAACTTTAGAAACCACCCATTTAGTTCTTTCACCCTTAGAATTATATATTGCCTTCCCAATAAATTTATTATCCCCAAGAATAATTATTGTCCCCATATTAGCCTTTCTCTTGTTGGCAACCTTGCCCATAGGATTTCCTTCATCAAACACCATAACTTTCCTTTTTTCCCCCTTAGGGTTGACAGAAACGTTATTCTTGATAGTGTGGGTTTCATTCTTCTATTCACCAGGAAGAGGGGAATCCTTCTTCAAGGATGATGTAGCCAACAACATACACTCAATAGAATTGTGCCATTAATCATGTGTGAGAGCCAAAGATTTGGAAACTAGAAAAAATAAACAAAAACTTCTATTCACCAACTCTTCTACTACAATGAAAGAAAACTCTCTTATATCCAAGAAAACAAAAAAATCAAAAAATTACCTTTTTTGGCAGATTTTGATAATTGTCAGATTTTGCTATTTTAAGTAATTACATGCATATCTTGAGAATCCAGTTTTTTCCCAAAAACTTCCTAAAACTAAGGTAGGATGAAAAGCCAACTAACATCCTAAATTTGAAACATGAGTTTCAAGTTATTAACAAAAGCAATTTTTAAAAAACTAGGAAAAAACACTAAATTGCCATTTTGAGGGCCAAGATGAAAGTTTGAAGCCCCAAAAAAGTGCCAAAATGGGGTCCAACTGACTAGGATGGTTTGGGAATCCACATGCCACCTCATAACGCATCCACCTGTAAAATTTCTGCCTAAACCCACATCCGAGTCAAAAGTTATGACCTTCAAAAGTCCCTGCATCATTCTCCTCTAGTTGAAAAGAACGCAGCTCCTGCAAGTGAGTGTCTTTGAACTGCTGCCACTTGGCTAGATCAAACCTCTGCACTTCCCACTTTGGAATCCACGTGCTATCTATTGGTGGCAATCCTTCCCACTGTACTAAATACTTGTTGTAATGCCCTTGCCGAGTGTAGATAGTTTTCTTATCAAGAACCTGTGAAATCTTTTCCTTCTTCTTATGGGGAATGTGGTGGTGCCATGCCACTTCTAGTTGACTATCTTCAGCATCATCCTCACCATGGAATGCATATAAATCAAAAATATTAAACACGGGAGAAATATCGAGATCATCTCGTAAACTGACCTCATATGCATTATCATTTATCTTCTTTGTAATTTTGCAAGGACCAATTTTCCTGTACTTCAACTTGTGGTATGTTCCAGTAGGAAACCGCTCTTTTCTCAAATATACCATCACTAAGTCACCTTCATTGAATGTCTGATGTCACCTACTAGCATCCACTGTATTCTTGTACCTCTCATTACTGCCCTGCAACTTCTGTCTCACATCTTTATGCAACTGTTGAAGGTGTTCTACAAATGCTTCCCCATCATCACTGACTCTATCCTTCATTGGTAGCTATACCAAATCTAGAACACCCTGAGGATTCCTACCATACGCAATCTGGAAAGGGGACTTTCCCATTGATCTGTTAATAAAACTATTATAGGCAAATTTGGCTTGGGGTAATGCCACGTCCCATTGTTTTGGCTTTTCTCCAACAATACACCTCAACAAATTCCTAGACTCTGATTGACTACATATGTTTGCCCATCTGTTTGAGGATGATAGGCACTACTAAACTGTGACTTGGTCCCCATCTTCTTCCATAAAGTCCTCTAGAAATGACTGAGGAATTTGGTATCCCTACCAGAGGTAATAGTCTTTGGAACACCATGTAGTTGAACAACTTCTAAAACAAATAATTCTGCTACCCTTGTTGCATCATTAGTTTTCTTACAAGCAATAAAATGAACCATCTTGGAGAACCTATCAACAACTACAAAAATGGAGTCATTACCTCATTGAGTATGTGGAAGTCCCAACACAAATTTCATGCTTAAATATGTCCATGGTGCAGTTGGTACTGGTAATGGCATATACAACCCTGTATTTTGTGAATGTCCCTTAGCCACTTGGTAGATCCTACACCTTGTTACATACTTAGTTATATCCCTTTTCATCTTTGGCCAGTAATATTTATCTTCTATCAAGGCTATTGTCTTGTCCTTGCCAAAATGTCCAGCCAACCCACTACTATGAAATTCTCTGATAATGTTTTCCCTCATAGAGCTAGCCAGTATGCATAGTTTTTTTCCTTTAAATAGATACCCATCTTGCATAAAATATTCACCCCTAAAGTGATCCAAGTTACCAGATACTGGTACCTTCAATTATTCCACAATCTCCCAAAAATCATCATTAGACTCATACAAATTTTTGATGGCATCAAAACCATTCACCTCAATTTCCACTATGGTCAAAAGTGCAACACACCTACTTAACGCATCTGTAACTTGATTTTGTTTTCCAGACTTATGCTTCAACACAAAATTGTAACCCTGCAAGAAAGAAACCCACTTGGCATGCCTACTATTCAACTTTTTCTATGTGTTCAAGTATCTCAATGCAATATGATCTGTAAACAATACAAGCTCATGGGGAACTAGATAATGTCTCCAATGCCTCAATGCTTGAACAATTGCATAAAATTCCAAATCATAAGTATAATAATTCTTTCTCACTTCATTCAGCTTTTCACTAAAGAAAGCTATAGGTTTTCCAGCTTGGCTAAGTACAACACCTATTCCCACATGGGAGGCATCACATTCTACTTCAAATACCTTACCAAAATTTGGCAATGCAAGTATAGGTGCTTTTGTTACCTTTTGTTTCAAGTACTTAAAGCTCTCCTCAGCATCCTTGGTCCATACAAACTCCCTTCCTTTGGTGCAATCTATTATAGGAGCTACAATACTACTAAAATTTCAAATAAACTTTCGATAGAAAGTGGTCAAGCCATGAAAACTTTTTACCTCTGTGATACTGCTTGGACTAGGCCATTCTAGAATTGCCCTAACCTTTTCTGGATCCATTCTCACACCATATTTAGAAAAGACAAAGCCTAAAAAAACCAAATTGTCCTGCATGAACCTACACTTCTTCAAATTGGCATAGAGATTCTCCTTCCTTAACACACCAAAGATGATCCTCAAGTGTTGTAGGTGCTCTTCTTTGCTATTACTAAATATCAAAATATCATCAAAATAAACTACCACAAACTTACCAATGTAAGGTCGTAGTATAGTGTTCATTAATCTCATAAATGTGCTAGGTGCATTTGATAACCCGAATGGCATAACCATCCACTCATATAATCCATCTCCAATCTTAAAGGATGTCTTCCACTCATCCCCTTCTCGGATCCGGATTTGGTGGTAGCCACTTCATAGGTCGATCTTACTGAAATATTTAGCCCCTGCAAGGACATCCATCATGTCCTCCATACGAGGTATAGGAAATCGATACTTGATGGTAATCTTATTAATTGCTCTACTATCAGTGTACATCCTCCATGTTCCATCTTTTTTTGGGGTCAACAATGCAAGTACAACACATGGGCTCATGCTCTCTCTCACCACACCTTATGAGTTCTGTTACTTGCTTATTCAACTCTGCATGTTGTGTTGGATTCGTGTTATAAGCTGCTTGGTTGGGTAGAGTTTCTCTTGGAATCAAATCAATATGATGTTGAATATCTCTCTTTGGCAGTAGACCATCAGGTAATTCATTAGGCAAAACATCAACAAATTCTTTCAATAGCTCTGCTACTTCTGGGGGAACTGAAATGTCTTCCTCTTCACCTTTTTTCACTACTAACGCATAACAACACCTTGTCACCTTCATTTCTTTAACAAGATCTCTTTTAGACAACATGGTCTCACCTTTTCCTTCATCCTTGAGAGACAATAAAACCACCTTAGAGCCATCTTTCGAAAAGGTGTATGTGTTTTTCTCTCCATCATGCATAACTTTTCTATCATACTTTTGTGGCCTTCCCAATAACACATGACAGGCATCCATTGGGACAACATCACACCATTCTCATCTTGATAGATCTTCCCTATGCTAAACTTAATTAAGCATCTTTTATCAACAGTGACTTCATTTCCCTTTTTAAACCATGCAATACGGTATGGATGAGGATGTTTTTCACAATGTAAATTCAATTTTTCTACCATCTCTTTAGAAACCATATTTTCATAACTACCTCCATCAACAATAACTTGACATACCTTGCCACCCAAAGTGCATCTGGTTCTAAAGATATTGGTTCGAAGCCATGAACCATCAGAGCTTTTGGCTTGTGTTTTTTGTTGGTTTTAGGACAGACAATTGAGAGGGGGGGTGAATCAGTTGTCACCAAAATTTCTGTTCTTTAAACACTTAAGTCCTTATATTTCTACAGCATAATAATGATTCAATCATGGAAGCACAATGCAATAACTTAAGAGCAGAAACACATTCAACACATATGACACCAAGATTTTAATGTGGAAAACCTGGTTAAGGGAAAAACCACGGGGTGACTAACCCAAGATTGTATTCTCTGTTAAAAGAATAAGAACAAAATGGCACTTGCCAATTAGGGCTCACTGCCTGAGCACACTGCTCACAAGAGGCCCACTGCCTATAGGAGACACACTGTCTATAGAATAATATAAATATTGCATACTTGAACTGGAGATTAGCATCTTCACCATGCTTGAAACAGTTCCATTTAAGCTCAACACTTCTACTCTGCTTTTCGCTCCTCGCCTCTCTACCACTTTCTCATCATGACCAAGGATCCTTTGAAATGACTTCACAAATCTTATTTATACAAGACATCGACTTTGGGATGATCATCAAACTCGGCACAACATATACTTTATTTTATTATAGAGTAATTACACAAATACAACTTGACTTATTACAAAAACTTCATGCGCGTCACTATCATGTCAGCCACTCATATCTGGGACTTCAATCTTCTTCAAGGAACATGCCATGCTTCCTAAAGCATCTTCAAGATCATCCGCAATATGTGTAAAACATCCGGTCAGCCAAGATTAGGAAGAACACCATAACCTGAAGGTAAGTGTTCAATTACGAGCTCAATCTTCAATGTAGACTGCCAACACAAATTAGACACAATCTAGAGACTCCCAAAAGCTTGCTTGAATCACTAGGAACATCCACACCACTTCTACTTACTAAAATCATTCACATCTTCATCCAAAACCTCAAGAACACAGTCTGTCATCACTATCACATTAGAATAATTATTTGCAGACCTCCAGACCACTAACCAATTGAGTTGTCAATTCACATTGGCTTCCTAAACATGCCACCAAATCTGCAGAACAAGATATTACATTTCTGGATCTCACCGGACCTATTCGTGTCCCTCTGTCACCTCTGAACAGCTTCCAGAACTAGTTTTACTCATATGGCCATAACTCCTTCACAATTTAATGCGGACCTCTCAAATCTTGACTAGATCATCTTTAGACACATATCTACAAACCCTTTGATGTGCATTCTCTGATCTTCATCTAGATGGGATCTTCACTTCATAGAGCTTCACTGTCTTCAATGTTCTTCTCTGTTTTTGATAGGAGTAATTTTCTCAATATCCTCAACACACAACTCATCCAATCCTTGACATCAATGCAACAGGAGTATGTTGACATTAATGACAACACCGGTTAGGCCCATACTTGCAACAATCTCCCCCTTTGTCATTGATGGCAACATATGATATGAAAAACTGTTTTAACCATCAAAACAAAAACTTCTCTTCACTAACTAACATAGCTCCCCCTATCAACAACAATCATTCATATGTCTTCTCTTTCTTTACTGCTCCCCCTTTGATCAGCAACCACTTTTGTTTTTCACATGTCTTCTCTCCCCCTTTGACATCAATGGCAAAGGGCACATACTTGCATCAATACTTTAGAATCATATAGACTGTTCCCCCTGAGTAGCAGCTTCGTATCATCAATCTGGACCACAAGATATGACTGTGATATCCACCAGACTAATGCACATCAATGCACCTTAATTTAGAACTGGAGGGGTAATAACCCCTAACTTCTCCCTGAGATACTCAAAAGAGTCCTTAGGTTGAGGTTTAGTAAAAATGTCTGCAATCTAATCCTTTGAGGGCACAAACTCCAATTTGACTTCATTCTTGTTCACTTGCTCTCTCAAAAAGTGAAATTTGATGGATATGTGTTTTGTCTTTGAATGCAACACCAAATTTTTTGATATATTAATTGCACTTGAGTTATCACAGAAGATTGTGATAGGTTCTTCATACTCCATTGTGATGTCTCTTAGCATTTGCTTCATCCACAATACTTGAGTGCAACTACCTACTGCTGCAATATACTCTGCTTCTGCAGTGGACATAGATATTGCCTCTTGTTTCTTACTCAGCCAAGAAACCAATCTTTTCCCCAAAAACAGTGCACCACCACTGGTACTCTTCTGGTCATCCACATCTCCTGCCCAATCAGCATCTGTATATGCATGAAGAGATAAATCATGATCCCAAGGATACCATAAACCATACTCAACTATTCCCTTTAGATATCTAAGAATTCTCTTGATTGCCATGACATGAGATTCTCTAGGATCAGCTTGGAATCTGGCAACAAGACCAACATCATTCATAATGTCAGGTCTAGTTTAAGTAAGATACAATAGTCCTCCAATCATTGACCTATACTTTTTCTGATCAGCCTTAGGAGATTCATAATCTTTGCTCAGTTTACATCTGGTTGCCATGGGAGTATTAATTGGCTTTGAATCTTCCATCCCAAATTTCTTCAACAATTCTTTCACATATTTGGCTTGTGTTATGAAGATTCCTTTCTTTGTTTGAGTGATTTGCAGACCCAAGAAAAAATTCATTTCCCCAAATGTAGACATCTCAAATTCACTTTTCATTTGATTTGCAAAAGTCTTGCACATACTATCTCTTCCTCCAAAAATGATGTCATCAACAAATACTTCAAAAATCAAGATATTTCATGATCGATCTTGAAGTACAAGTTTTTGTCGGCAGTACCTTTGTTGAAACCAATCTTCAAAAGAGGTTTATCCAATCTTTCATACTAGGCCCTTGGGGCTTGTTTGAGTCCATACAATGCTTTCTTCAATTTGCAGACCATATCACCATGATCAGACAATTGAAATCCATCCAGTTGCTCAATGTATACCTCTTCTTCCAAATCACCATTCAAGAAGGCAGACTTGACATCCATCTAATATACTTTGAAATCCTTGAAGGTAGCAAAAGCAAGAAATAGTCTGACTGCTTCAATTCTTGCCACTAGAGCAAAAGTTTCTTCAAAGTCAACTCCTACTTGAGAATAACCCTTATAGACCAATCTAGCTTTGTTTCTGACTACTTCACCATCTTTATTTAGTTTATTCTGGAAGACCCACTTAGTCCCAATCACATTTTTGTCTTTAGGTCTAGGAACAAGATCCCAAGTGTGATTTTTTTCAATCTGCATCAACTCTTCCTCCATTGCTTTAGCCCATCTTTCATCATTGCATGTTTCACTTACTATTTTTGGTTCAATCTTTAAAATCAGACAATACTTCTCTGAATCTTGAGAAATCTTTCTTCTTGTTTGAACACCTTTGCTTCTATCTCCTATGATCTGGTCTTCAGAATGATTTAGTCTTACATACCTGGGAGTTTTGGGAATTT
This sequence comes from Cunninghamia lanceolata, assembly GCA_027924645.1. Lineage (NCBI taxonomy): Eukaryota > Viridiplantae > Streptophyta > Pinopsida > Cupressales > Cupressaceae > Cunninghamia > Cunninghamia lanceolata. Next base: position 3,598,475 of record BSBN01000490.1, on the reverse strand, counting down.
CTTGCACTTCTATTTCTTGGACAGGTTCATTCAAACTTATCTCTTCTTCCTGTATTTTAGGATTCTCTGGGTTAGTCTGAATCTGAACTATAGAGGGGGCTTGATCTTCTTGGACCAAAACATCATTCCGATCATCTGTTTCATACTCATAAAACCTTGAGGGATTTTCAATGCTTTCATCAACCTTCACATTTGTACTTTCTACAATCTTTCTCAATCTCTTGTTATAACACCATTATGCTTTGCTTTGAGTAGAATAACCCAAGAATATTCCTTCATCACTTCTAGCATCAAATTTGCCAAGGTCTTCATCTCATTTAATGTAACATTTACTACCAAAGACTCTAAAATGCTTCATAGTAGGAGTGATTCCAAACCAAAGTTCATAAGGAGTCTTACCAGTATTGCTTCTGATTTGTACTCGATTAAGAGTATAGACAGCAGTGCTTACAGCTTCTCTCCAATAGATCTGATGGACATTTGCTTCCATCATCATGGTTCTAGATGTTTCCTGGATGGTCCGGTTCTTTCTCTCCACTACTCCATTCTACTGTGGAGTCCTTGGAGCAAATAACTATCTCTTTATCCCATGTTTCTCATAGAATTCTATGAACTCTCTAGATGTGAATTCACCACCTCTATCAGACCTAAGACATTTTATGTTTAACCCAGTTTCATTTTCTACCATAGCCTTGAATATTTTGAACTTTTCAAGAGCTTCAGATTTCTCTTTTAGGAAAGTGACCCACATCATTCGGGAGTGGTCATCAATCAGTAACATGAAATATCTATCACCTTGCAGACTCTTGATTCTTGCCAGTCCACATTGATCAGTGTGTACTAAGTCCAACAATCCGGTAGAAGATTGATCATTACTTCAATGTGACTCTGCTCTGCTTACCTAACTGACATGCTTTGCACAAACTGCTAGTAGGTTTCACTAGTCTTGGAAGATCTCTTACAGCTTGAGTGTTGCTTATCTTGATGATATTATCAAAATTGACATGACACATTCTCTTATGCCACAACCAACTCTGATCAATTTGAACAAATAAGCAACTTTTGCTAGTACCAACCAAGTGGAAGATGTTACCTTTTGTTTGAGTACCAGATGCAATCTCAGTTCTAGAGCTTTCAAATATTTTACATTTTCTATTTTTGAATCAGAGATCATAGCCTTTGTCCACCAACTGCCCAACACTAAGAAGATTATGCTTCAGACCTTCAACATACAGTACATCACTGGTTTTGTTCTTTCCATCAAAAGGAATAGTTCCTCTGCTTATGATTCTGCCAGCAGAATTATCACCAAATTTTACAACTCCTCCTTCATATCTTTCCAGATTTATGAACTTATTCTTATCACCAATCATATGGTGGGAGCATCCACTGTCAATGACCCATTCATCCTTTTCTTCAACTTGAGCAGCCAGAGCTCTTTCTACCAGTTTATGATTGGCAGATTCAATGGGCATTGGATCTTCTTCCTTGATGGCAATAAACACCCAGTCACTTCCGGATTTGTTTCCTGTCTCAAATTCATCATCTGTTACTCCTTCATCATCATCATCTTCATGAACATAGTAACATTTCTTTTGGAATCTTGATCTATTAGGATTTATCCTTGAAAATCTTTCCAGACACCTTGAGGCAAAATGACCAATCTTGTTGCAGTTGAAACATTTGAAGGGCAATTTTCCTTCATACTTACCAGATCCTCTTGGCAATCTTTTAGCAATAAGGGCTTCAAGTTGAACAGCTTCTGCCTCATCTTCTTCCAGATCTTTTCTTGTTTTTTCATACCATGATAATTTCTTTGAGGAATTCTCTCCTGGATCATACCTTTGTTTGCCTTTTATAGAGGCACTAGCTTTGAATACAGATTCAGTCTTGGGAGGTGCATCTCCAAACTTAGCCAATTCAAATGTAGCTAATTTCCCAACCAATTGATCCCTTGTGATATTTGATAAAGATCTAAATTCCTCAATAGCAGCAACCTTGTGTTTGTAAGTAGGAGGTAAGGATCTGAGAACTTGGTGACAATCTCATCTTCATCCAAGGTTCCACCATCACATCTAATGCCACAAAGAAGCTCATTTACTTTTGGCATAAATGTAGTGATATTCTCATCTTCATTCATCTTTAGGTTTTCAAATTTTCCTTTCAGACTTTGTAGCTTGGCACATTTAACATATTTGTCTCCTTCATGCAGAAGTGCCAGCTTTGACCAAATTTCATATGCAGTTTTTAAATCCATAACATTTGTTAGCTCTAAATCAGATAAGGCACTTAGTAAGGCTTCTTTAGCTTGAAGATTATCTTCAGCATCTCTGATTTCATCTGTAGTTGTCAGACCATTCTTTGGAGGAATATACTTCTTTATATTCATGTTCCAATATTGAATTCCCATACATTGCAAGTGACATTCCATGTGGCTTTTCCAAAGAGTGTAGTTTGTTCCATCAAACCTCAGACTATCCTTCTTGTAGAAAGACATTCTAGATCTCCTCAAGTGGTTAAGATCTTTTAGAGGAACTTATCTCTGATACTAATTGTTGGTTTTAGGACAGGCAACTGAGAGGTGGGGTGAATCAATTGTCACCAAAATTTATGTTCTTTAAACACTTAAGTCCTTCTTATATTTCTACAGCATAATAATGATTCAATCATGGAAGCACAATGTAATAACTTAAGAGTAGAAACACATTCAACACATATGACACCAAGATTTTAACGTGGAAAACCCGGTTAAGGGAAAAACCACGGGGTGACTAACCCAAGATTATATTCTTTGTTAAAAGAATAAGAAGAACAAAATGGCACTTGCCAATTAGGGCTCACTGCCTGAGCACACTGCTCACAAGAGACCCACTACCTACAGGAGACACACTATCTACAAAATAATATAAATATTACATACTTGAACTGGAGATTAGCATCTTCACCATGCTTGAGATAGTTCCATTTAATCTCAACACTTCTACTCTGCTTTTCGCTCCTCACCTCTCTACCACTTTCTCATCATGACCAAGGATCCTTTGAAATGACTTCACAAATCTTATTTAAACAAGACATTGACTTTGGGATGATCATCAAAGTCGGCACAACATATACTTTATTTTATTACAGAGCAATTACACAAATACAACTTGACTTTTTACAAAAATTTCATGCGCGTCACTATCCTGTCAGCCACTTATATCTGGGACTTCAATCTTCTTTGAGGAACACACCATGCTTCCTAAAGCATCTTCAAGATCATCTACAACATGTGTAAAACATCTGGTTGGCCAAGATTAGGAAGAACACCATCACCTGAAGGTAAGTGTTCAATTACGAGCTCAATCTTCAATGTGGACCGCTAACACAAATTGGACACAATCTAGAGACTCCCAAAAGCTTGCTTGAATCACCAGAAACATCCACACCACTTCTACTTACTAAAATCATTCGCATCTTCATCTAGAACCTCAAGCACACTATCTATCATCACTGTCACATTAGAATAATTGTTTACGAACCTCTAGACCACGAACCAATTGAGTTGTCAATTCACATTGGCTTCCTAAACATGCCACCAAATCCGTAGAACAAGATATTGCATTTCCAGATCTCACTAGACCTATTCGTGTCACTCTGTCACCTCTAAATAGCTGCCAGAACCAATTTTACTCATATGGCCATAACTCCTTCACAATTTCATGCGGACCTCTCAAATCTTGATTGGATCATCTTTAGACATATATCTACAAACCCTTTGATGTGCATTCTCAGATCTTCATCTAGCTAGGATCTTCACTTCATAGAGCTTCATTGTCTTGACTATTCTTCTCTATTTCTAATAGGACTAATTTTCTCAATATCCTCAGCACACAGCTCATCCAATCCTTGACATCAATGTAATAGGAGTATGTTGACATCAATGACAACACTGGTTAGGCCCATACTTGCAACATTTTCTCCTTTGGAATCACCATTGCTCTTCTCATCATGCGACTTTCTCCCACATCTAGTGGAACCTCTAGTTCTATCCCTTCCACTTCATGTTGCGTTTGAATCAGGTTCACCCTAGGTTGTCCTCCTTGATTTCTTTCTTGCATGTTATAATTTGAGCATTCAAATGCCTTATGACCTTCTTCTCCACATCTGAAACAAGTGAAAGGCCTTATCTAGTTTTCCCATTCTCTACCACTACCATAACCTCTACCTCTTTGAAATCCCCTTCCTCGTTCTTGATTCGAAGGATCTTGTCAAGTGTCTACTTTTTTTCCAATCCATGGGATGACTCTCCCCTGCCATAATTTGAACCTCCTCGAAATGGGGTTGATGTACCCCTTCTTCCTCCTCTATTCCTTTGATAGTGCTGTCTGTTTTATTTTTCTTCAGCCTTTAGAGCCAATTGGTAAGCCTCTTCCATACTGTTGAGTCGATGCATGTTCAATTCATCTTGAATAGAGAATTTCAGGCCATTCGCATATCTAGCAGCCATATGTTCATCAGTTTCTTGATGCTCTATACGTATAGACATTGTATAAAACTCATTTGTATAATCTTGCACAGAAGAGAGGTTCTACTATAAATTTTGAAACCTACGAAAAAGGGTTTGCGCATAATCTATGCGAAAAAAAATTTCTCTTAACTTCTTCTCCATTTTATTCCATGTCCTGATCTTATCCCTACCTTTCCTTGTTCATCCCTTTTGAATATGATCCCACCAAATCATTGCATGACCCTTTAATTTGGTGCATGCGAATTTCACCTTCTTTTCCTCTGTCATGGATTTCCATTCAAAAAAATTTCTCATGTCATTCAACCAGTCTATCAACTCCTCTGGTTTAAGACTACCTGCATAATCTGAAACATCTACCTTGACCCCTTCATTTTTCCCTTCTAAGGCCCTGAGCATCCTCTCTTCAAAACTCATGTCTTCTAATTCTTCTTCTTCATGTTTTGTATCTTGATCTGCACCTCCTCGACCTAACTCTTCATCAAATTCATCTCCTCCTCTACCCTGTCTTTGGTTTTCCATCCATGTTGTAAGTTCTGCTACTTGCCTTTGCAGATTTTGCATTTCTCTATGGATCTGGGCAAGACCACCTCTTCCTCTTCCTCTCCTAGCCATCTTCCTGCTCTGATACCAGATGATGTAGCCAACAACATACACTCAATAAAATTGTGCCATTAATCATGTGTGAGAGCCAAATATTTGGAAAACTGGAAAAAATAAAGAAAACTTCTATTCACCAACTCTGCTGCTACAATGAGAGAAAACTCTCTTATATCCAAGAAAACAAAAAAAAATTAAAAAATTACCTTTTCTGGCAGATTTCGACAATTGTCAGATTTTGCCATTTTAGGTAATTTTACATGCATATCTTGAGAATCTAGTTTTTTCCCAAAAACTTCCTAAAACTAAGGTAGGACGAAAAGCCAACTAACATCCTAAATTTGAAACATGAGTTTCGAGTTATTAACAAAAGCAACTTTTAAAAAACTAGGAAAAAACACTAAATTGCCATTTTGAGGGCCAAGATGAAAGTTTGAAGCCCCCAAAAAGTGCCAAAACGGGGTCCAACCAACTAGGGTGGGTTGGGAATCCACATGCCACCTCATAACGTATCCACCTATAAAATTTCAGCCCAAACCCACATCTGAGTCAAAAGTTGTGACCTCTGGAAGTCCCTGCATCAAAGGAGTAGAGTCCAACAACTACCCCTCCTCAATGATATAAAATCTATCATTAATCCCCTTGGCTAAGCAAGAGGTGGCAAGGGGTATGCATTTCCTTAGTGGTAGTTTTATTAGTTGGGTTGACTCCCTTCTTCATAGAATTACCAACCTTCCCAGGGGTACCATTTGCAACAGTGGTCCCTATCTACTAAGGCTCAACCTAAGCTTTCTTAATAATTTTACCATTACCCTAGGAGGAAGGGTAGGGTGGGTTATTAGAGTCAAAAAGGAAATCTTTGATGGGCTTCACAAGATAAAATGCAAGATGGAAATTGTAGAGCCTAAAAATGAGACCCTGGTGCAAGTGAGTAATAGACCTGTTGGGGTTTTGGTTCACCTGCACTTCCATAATAGAACTTGCTAGGGAGCTTAAGAGGAAAAAGGAAATTTGATGATAGTTTTATGGCATAGATGGTTAATGAGTGGAAAATGATACTAGAAAATGCATTTAAATCTACCCTCAAGAGTAAAGCATATGATAGAGGCAACTTACGACATCCCAAGGATAGGGCAACCCCTCTCACATGTAGCCATTCTGTAACTTAACCTCTTCTCCATCCTCTACAAATGTTGTGATACTTTCACTATCCCTGGACTTCCCATGTCTTCTAACCTTTCTCCCTTCACACTTCAAGCTTGTAGTCATGTTGATGGTATCTTCAAAGACTTTGAAGCTCACCCCTCCCACCTACACTTTCCTTTTCTTCCAAGAAAATTAAATATTGTGAGGCCTTTTTAATAAGTTTTTAGAGGAACTTTGGGATGGAAATATAGTAGGCCATGTTAGTTGAAATTGGGTGAATTAGTTGTGAAATTTTGAATTTGACTAGATGCAAGGACTTATCCCCAACCAATTCGCCTAGCTTTGGGGAGAAGTCTTAAGGATAAAAAGGGATCAATTTCCTAGAACCACTTGTGAGAAAGGTTTGTCATCTAGGGTAGTGGTCAATAATTGTGAGGAGATCTAAAGTTTGAGATTCTATGAGCTTGGAGGTGATTGTTGTATTAGGATTAGGACATAGGATTTCACTAAATAGTGTATTAAGGGGATTCAAAGGTGGAAATGTAAGGGGTTAAGGGGTCGTGCAAAGGGGAAAGATGCCTAGGGCTAGGGGTCAAAATAAAACAAATAATAAATCAAGAAGGGGTAAACAAATTAAAGGGGACAAGGTGACACATGCACATTATGACTAGACTAGGGAAGACAATAAATGGGGCCTAAAATACACATGTGATAATTGTTAGTGTAGGTTTTTATTTCCTAGTTGGGTTATTCATTTTTTCCCTATATTCCTAGGTTTTTCCTACACTTCTATTAATCTCGCTTAAGTTAATAAAGCATGTCTTATTGTTAGTATGAAAAGGGTTACTTTGCTATCTAGCTATTTCTTAGTTTGATCTCCACCTTAGCTCTTTTCACACTAGGTTAAGCTTACTTAAGGACTTTTTCACTTTATCCCACATTGGTTATGTATTGAGTCTCTTGGGTGGAATATCATATATATACCCACCTCTTGCTCTCATATGAGGAACCCACTCTATTGTAATGCTTTATATTCTCTTGAGTTGAATATAGTTTATTTAGCTCATATCTGATTTCTATTTTGCTTTCTCTCAATCACTTGCATGCTTGGGTAGAAATCTAACATGGTATCAGAGCGGTTGTGAGTTGTGGGTTAGCATTTTTTTTAGAAATCTGAGAGTGTAGAGTTATTTTTCGAAGCACGAGTATGCTCTTCTCTTGCATCTTCGGATGATCTGGAGAAACATAAAAGTGTGGAGAAAACTCTAGTTTGTGAGTTGCGGGTTTCGAAGCACATGAGTATGCTCTTCTCTTGCATCTTCTAATGATCTGGAGAAATAGAAAAGTGTGGAGAAAACTCTAGTTTCTGGGGGGTTCATATTTTGACTTGCCAGTTGCAAGTTTTTTTCATAGCTTCCTCAAGACTCTTTGAGCTAAAATCTAACAATCGGCTTGCATTTTATTTATTCTGATCAATCTTGCAGGTTGCAGCATGCCTTTGTTTGTCTTAGGTAGCTGATTTAGTCTTTGCATGTCATTTTTTGGTGCTAAACACATTTTTTTTCATTAGAGTCACATTTTTTGTAGATTACAGAGAAAAAAACCTTTTGGGTTTTGTCCGTAGCATTGAAAAACTATCTGGGTATCTGTTAGTTTTTGCATACAACTTATATATTTTATAGAAATGACGTTAGAAAGCTACAGCAAAACCCCTCTCCATTGGCATTTTAGAAATTGCAGTTCAACTTCCAAAGGCTGTAACTCGGGCTCCTGACCTCAGATTTGCAAGCTTATTTTTTTGATTTTGGATAATTTTTTGTGCTCTACATGTTTGTATAATCATTTTTTGATTTCAGTGTACAGATTTTTTAGTAATCTCATATTCTCACACGTGACTCTGCACAGTTCTCATTTTTGGGAACTTCGGAGGATCATAACTTTCACATACAACCTCGTATCGAGGTGATTCTTTTTTTGAAAGTGCATAATTTTTTGAGTAGATCGCAGTGGTACTGTTTATTTATCTGAGTATTATGCCAAAGTTGTATTTTTAGCATATGCTCTTTGTGAGGGTTTTGCAATGCATTGAAATCAAGACCACTTAGTATTTTCTTGCTAGTGGCAGCTATAAATGCACTAAATATAAAGTGCCAAATCAAATTTTCTTGGGGGGGTTCTTTGATTGAGTGGAAAGGGGGGGTGTCTTGTGAGTTCTTGCATCTTTTCTTTCCTCACAACAATAATCTAATTCTGCATTAAGATGGATCAATTAACAGTGCCTGTTCTAACACCCTACAACTACTATAAGTGGAAGTCCAATATGACTATCCAACTTAAGAAGTTAGGACTATATAGAGTAACAATGGGTCTAGAAATTAAACCAACCTTACTTGCAGAAAGGCCTAAATTTCATAACAGACTAGATGAAACTTTTGAAACTCTATGCATGTCTGTATCTCCTGATCTTCTTTTTCATGTTGAATCTGCTACAACACCAAATGATGTATGGACTACTTTAGAAAATCTCTTTGGTAAACAAGATGAGTTAAGGGGACATCAATTAGAGAATGAACTAATAGGGTTAAATCCATGTAATTTTGATACAATACAAGACTTCTTCACAAAGCTAAAGGCCATTAGATTACATTTGAAGCAATGTACAACTGACAAGAAAGACCCACAATTAATCTTAAGTATTCTTTCTAAGCTTGGTCCTAACTACTCAGTGTTTGTTTCTACATTTTATGCCACCAAAAGTGTTCTTGGGACTACCTACAAAATGCCTTCTTTAGATGAATTTACTGCTGAACTCACTAAAGAACAGGATAAATTAGTTCACATGGGCACTATTAAGCCTTCTAAGTCTCATGCCTTGGCTGCAAATCAAGGCACTAAAGATCAGAAAGGCAATGGAAAGCAACATAAGAAACAAAAGGATCAAGGAGAGAAGAAACAAGGTCCAAAACAAGCTGCAAACAATGCAGCTCCCGAGTCTTCCTCTAAAGACAACATGTCTAAAAAGGAGAAGACAAAGTGTGCCTTTTGTAAGAAATCTGGTCACGATGAGCATAAGTGTTTGAAAAAGAAAATAGCTCATCCCACTTATCTTCTTGAGAAGAATAATATCAAAGTGCCAGATTCAACTAAGGAAGATTCTTCACAATCTTCAAAGGACACGAAAAATAGTAAGGGGAAGGGCAAGGCCCTTGTTGCAGTTGCTACACTACCAGATAGTTGGGTAATAGAATCAGGTGCTTCTCACCACATGGCCAATACAAAGGAAAGTTTCTCATCCTTAGAGTCATGTTCTGTGCCTGATATTCTTATGGGTAATGATACACCAGAGGAAGTTCTTGGGAGAGGGTTTGTTGACATTGGTGATGGGACATTCCATGATGTTCTTTGTGTGCCTTCTTTGTCAACTAATCTCCTATCTGTCTACCAAATCACCCATACAGGTTCTGGCAAGAGAGTTGAATTTACACCTGACTCAGTGGTTATCAGTGATCTGCACAGTGGGTCTATAGTTGCTGTAGGAAAAGTTGATAACCATTCTCAGCTCTATCACTTTTCTCATTTTGTTCTTGATTCTCCTTCACTTGCATTGCTCACTCACTCAGATGAGGTGAGCCATTTGTGGCATCAGTGGTTTGGCCACTTGAACTATCGCTACTTGCAGCAGCTCAGTCAGCATGACATGGTTACAGGGTTGCCTTCTATTCGATTCTTTGATGGAGTTTGTCAAGGTTGCATTCTTGGCAAGCATCCTGAAGAAAAATTTGACAAAGACAAAGCACAGAGAGCCACACAGCTCTTGGAGTTAGTACACAATGATTTGGCTGGTCCATTTCAACATCTTTCATTCAGCAGAGCTAGATATGTATTGACCTTCATTGATGATCTTTCCCGATACACCTTTGTATACTTTCTCAAACAAAAGTTTGAAGTCTTTGAGTCTTTTCAGGACTTTAAAGCTTTTGTAGAGAAACAATCTGGGAAGGTTGTCAAGATTCTGTGCACCGATAATGGCGGGGAATATGTCAACCAAAGGTTTGACAAGTTTTGTGCCTCAAAAGGCATTGATCTTCAGCACACAGTTCCCTATAGTCCATAGCAAAATGGAGTTGTAGAACGAAAGAATCGGTCATTGAAGGAAATGGCAAATTGCATGATTCACTCCAAATCATTGGTACCTCAGTATTGGGTAGAGGCCATCAACTGTGCATGTTATATCCAAAACTGGGTTCCTCACCGAGCTGTGAAGGGGGTAACTCCTTTTCAAGCTTGGACCAGTCAGAAACCCACAGTCAAGCACTTCTGCGTGTTGGGTCTCCTGCATGGGCCCACATTCCAACACAGAAATGCAAGGCTATGGATCCGCAAAGTAGGCCTTGCATATTTGTTGGCTATCTAGATGGTGTCAAAGGCTATAGGCTACTCCACCCTACCACACATGAGCTCTTTATTGAGAGGAGTGTTCGGTTTGAGGAGGATACTTATTCTACCACTTCTCCATCTTTCATTCCCATGGAGACACTACGATTTCATGATGATAGTTCTTCTGAGGACCTTAATCCTCCTGAGGAGTCTTCTTCCTCCACTTTAGATGGTGATGATGAGGGTTCATCTTCCTCCTCTCTTAGTCCTCATTCAGAGGATGTTGATTCTCCTCCAGATTCTCCTACCACTGGGCCTCTTTGGGCTCGTCAGACTTTGGAGTTAGTAGGTGATTGGGTTGGTGATCCTTTAGATGCGAGAAGAACAAGGTCATAGTTTGAGCAGGCTCCTCATCTCTTCTTTGCTTCAGCTTCTGATCCATAGTCGTTCAGGGAAGCTTCTGGTGTCCTCGAGTGGGATGCTGCTATGCAGAAAGAGTTTAGTTCCTTGGAAAGGAACCATACATGGGATTTAGTCCCACTTCCTAAGGGAAGAAAACTTGTTCAATGTAAGTGGGTCTATCGAACAAAATTTGTTGTAGATGGGTCAGTTGATAAACATAAGGCTCACTTAGTCACAAAAGGATTCTCCCAAGTTCCCGGGATTGACTACTCTAAGACTTTTGCACCGGTTGCCAAGATGAATTCAATCCGACTTGTTCTTGCCATTGCTACAACCCATCGTTGGGAAGTTCATCAGATGGATGTGAAGAGTGCTTTTCTTCACGGTGATCTTCAGGAGGAGATATATATGGAGTAGCCACAGGGGTTCGTCCAGGATCCTTCACTTGTCTGCTGACTTTGGAAGTCTTTCTATGGCCTTAAACAGGCCCCTTGAGCCTGGTATGCCAATATGGACTCCTTCCTTCTATCAGTTGAGTTCACTCGATGCCATTCTGATCCGAACGTCTACATTTTGCAGCAAGATGATACTCTCACTTTCCTTGTTCTCTATGTTGATGACTTGTTGATTACAGGGAGTTCCTCATCCACCATCAAGGTAGTGAAAACTGCCCTTCATGATCATTTTCTGATGTCTGACTTGGGTCTTCTTCACTATTTCTTGGGCATTGAGATTACACAGTCTTCAGCTGGTATCTTTCTTTCTCAGCCCAAGTATGCTCTTGATATGCTATCCAGATTTCGCATGGCTGACTGTAAGCCTGCGCCAACTCCCTTTCTGTCAGGAGTCAAACTTGAGGCTTCTTGTTCTTCACCTTTGGTAGATGCTACCTTGTATCGCCAATTAGTTGGGAGTCTCATATACTTGACTCACACGAGGCCTGATATTTCATATGCTGTGGGCCTGGTCTCCAGGTTCATGCAGGAGCCACATGAGCTGCATTGGAAAGTAGCCAAGTGGATCCTTCACTACATTCAGGGTACTCACAGTTTTGGGATTCACTATGCAGCGGGTATTGAGCTTGACTTGGTGGGATACACAGATTCAGATTGGGTAGGCGATTCTCAGGATCACAAGTCTACTTCAGGGTATTGCTTCTCTCTTGGTTCTGATCTGATTTCTTGGTCGAGCAAGAAGTAGTCTGCTATTGCTCTTTCATCTACAGAGGCTGAGTATCGAGGAGCAGTTAATGCTGCTACTGAAGCCATTTGACTTCAACACATTCTCACTGAATTTGGTATTTCCTTCAGGAAGCCTACGGTCATGTTTTGTGACAACCAGAGTGCTATTTAGATCTTTTGCAATCCGGTCCATCATCAGCGGACCAAACACATTGAGATTCACATGCACTACATTCGAGAGCTGATTCATGAGCAGGTTCTTGATCTTTAGTATTGTTCGACATCAGATCAGACAACTGACATCTTCACCAAACCCTTCACTAAGAGCAAGTTCATTCATTTGCGAGCTTTGCTTGGGGTGCGGCAGGTGTCCTCCATTTAGGGGGCTTCTTAGCTCCTTCTTTCTCTCTCTATTCTGGGGGGTGTACTCTCTTTTGTGAGGGGGGCTACTTCTCTTTTGGGGGGAACTCATTGTACATGGGTACCTCATCAGTCTTGATTTGTCGGGACCTATTTCTACATCCACCTAAGCTTCTCTTATGGGGGGTGTTAGTGTAGGTTTTTATTTCCTAGTTGGGTTATTCATTTTTTCCTATATTCCTAGGTTTTTCCTACACTTCTATTAATCTCGCTTAGGTTAATAAAGCATGTCTTATTGTTAGTATGAAAAGGGTTACTTTGCTATCTAGCTATTTCTTAGCTTGATCTCTACCTTAGCTCTTTTCACACTAGGTTAAGCTTACTTAGGGACTTTTTCACTTTATCCCACATTGGTTGTGTATTGAGTCTCTTGGGTAGAATATCATATATATACCCACCTCTTGCTCTCATATGAGCACCCCATTCTATTGTAATGCTTTGCATTCTCTTGAGTTGAATATAGTTTATTTAGCTCATATCTGATTTCTATTTTGCTTTCTCTCAATCACTTGCATACTTGGGTAGAAATCTAACAATAATGACAACTAAAATGAGTGCAAATACAAAAAATAAAATTACAAAGTATCCAATTTCAATTTTACATTATCATAAAACATAATTTGACCCATTTAATGTGCTAGCTAACTCATAAGCTTGGTCCAAACCAATTCTTATTCAAAATCTTTCCCCACTAGGGACTAGATCACAAGGTACTATAATGTACAAAAATTGCATACCCTTGCAATTTCACACTCTATTTTAGCCTTGCTTTAGTGTTCATTTCCTTAACATGTTTTAGGGATCATTTTAGCCTAGCCTTAGCCTTTCCCTCACTAGATTGCCAGTTTTCTTTATTAGATTCTAATTCTTCTCATTATCTTGGGATCACATGCTAAATTTTGAGCAATTTCGCTAGGACACTTGCGTGACACGTGGACATTCATGTGACACACTAGCATCCCACAAGTTTCAAAAAAATTAAAATGTTTCTTTCCACCAGCTACCTACTATCACTTTCTATAACACCCATCTATCAGAAAAATGCCTTTAGAATCTAAATCCAACCCTTCAACTTCCCCATAAGCATTATGCAAAAGTAACTTCTGAATATAACTCAAAATCTCATAAATCTCCTTAAAACCTCTCTTTCTTAGCTTATCTTGGTTGTCTTTCTAGTACTCTTGGCTCTATGTTACTAAAATAACACCATTGTTGAAGCTCTCAAGAGTTCACATTGCTACACTTTGATTGACTCCTCTAAAGAGCTCACCTCTTTCTTTCTACATAATGTGCTGGTAATATTGTTCTTGCTTTTGTTTTGACTAATATTATTGCACTCTTTCTATTGCATTCTTATTTTTTATTGGAAAATCTTTTTGTGTCCATCACCACCCTTTTATCCTATTATACACACACTAGGGTATTCTTCCCCATAGACCAGGGATTAATACTTATAGATATTTATTGTCACTGCTCTTAATTACTATATGCACATAGGATAAGAGTACACACTATTTTACAATATATTTATCATTGGCTATATGTAGAGTTTGAAAGACCAACATAGGGGCTTGACCATTCTTGGAAAGCTCTCAAGTAGCCCCAAACATTTTCCTTGTCCTTTAGCTACAAGTTTCTCAAGGATCAACTCACACACTTGTTTACATCCTCTCATCTCTCTCTTGTAATTTTAATATTCATTTCATTTAGTTAGTTTAGCTTCATTCTATAATTTTTGTATTAGCTAGTATCCCCTGGTTTGCTACTTTTATTGTCCCTATTTCTTGTTGTGCAGGTGAGTTCAAAATCTAGTGAAAACTTTGTATTTTGTAACTTTCTAGGATGACAACACGAGACTGGGATGATAGTGCAAAAGAAGGACAACAATGTATCACATGGACGTTTATGCATTGCAATACCGTCTAAGATAGTAAACTCCATCTTCCGGTGCCAGGTTCTTTAATTTTTTGAATTTCTATTTCTATATGTAGTTTATCATTTTAGTACTTATTTTAATCTCATTTCATTCATTCCAATTTAATTAATGTAATGTAAAAGTTAAGAGTAGCTTAAATTTTATATTACAAGTTCGACTTGATCTATGAACTAGGTAGTAAGGCATGGCCCAATCCACCTTATTCAAATTCCATTTTCCCTTATCTGAGTTGAACTTTTTATGAATTAGTCCTTGTCTCCTTAGTGTGCCAAAAATCTTAAATTGAGAAACTAAGGACATGTATTTATATACATTCCTAGGTCATGAAAAGGGGAGTATTAATGGGATAGATCATCCAATTCAAAGTATTCAAGGACATATCCTACATTTAGATATCACACTACTACCTTAGTACATATTAATTTTACATCATCATTGCATGCTTAGTGTGACTACAAACTTGCACCTCCTTATAAGAGCTTAACTACAATGAGATAAACCTAGCGTTTCCCTTGCCTCAAAGTAAGCCCCATTGTGTTTATCAACCCAACACCTTTTAAATAACAAGTTAAGGTGCACATATAGTTTAAGGGTATATTGATGTTAGAACATGTCACAATAAAAGGATTAATCTACATGATGTGACGTACTCTAGCACTAGGTTATAGGTCATGCCTTATTCATAACAACACAATTATATCACCAACTTGTTACGGTCATCAAAATTGTTTATCCATAGCCCAATTTTAGATTATGATTACCTACTATAACACATCAACAAATAAACATTAAAAAGATATAGTTTCCATATCATTTAAAGTAGCTAAGCACTCTTATCTCTCTCTAGCAACTCAATTTTCAACTCTTTGATCTAGATCCAATTATTTATTCATTGTTTGATTATTTTAATTAGATCTAGATCATGTTGTAGTAGAAAGTTTTATTCCATTACTTAAATCAATGAACCCTGACATTGCTTACATAGTCTAAATCCTATCCCTAGTTTTAGAGTTCATATGTTTTCTATATCTATTATAGCATGATTCATTGATAAATCTTGCGTATTTATAGGTTATTGCTTGTATCTTTGCATGCAAAAGATAATTCCATGGTCTCTAGTTCCCCTTAAGTGAAGCCCTAGGTTAAACCACTCCATCACAATGGCCTCTCTTGGCATGAAGTTATGATTAAAAATTTAACCACCTCTATCCACCTCAATAATGAGGAGACATGATCATAGTTCTTAGTTTGAATCAAATAGAGAATCAAAATAAAAGTGATATGGTTTTAGAATTACAACTCTTGAAGTAGGACCTTACAAAGTTAGATGGTGATACACATGTGTCATTCTTAGTTGATGAACTCCAACACCCCTTATGACCAATTTTTATGTCTTAGACATGTTAAAAGGTATTAGTCCAATTATGGAGGACACTAGCTTCCCTTATGATTCTTCTCCCCAATCTCTTTCTCATGCATCTTCTACCATCCTTCCCTATCACTCCTAATCACCCATGTTCCATATTCATCTACCTACTTCTTCCCTTCCACCTACTATAACTTTAGTAGTTCCCCTTACACATCATACTTAATCCCACACCCCCATTGTTTCCTCCATCACTACCCCTACCCCCACACACATATATCTCTTACACATCTATATCATTTCACCCCCCATTCCCAACCAATTATACCCTCTTCTAAAATTCCATCACAATCCACTTACACACAACCTATTACTACTTATATTCCCATCCCATCCTCTACTCCTTCCCATCCATCCATATAAAACATCATGAAAGAGCTTAGTGATGTTTAAAAATGCCTTACTATTTTGCCTTCTAGCTGGAAAAAAGACTTGTTAGGTGAGTTATTGCATAATCCATCAGTGTATTGAATTCTTCCGTTTCCTTTCCAAATAGGTTTCATGGATTTTTTATTTGAAATGTGCAATGGTAAAAGAGACCCAATGAATCACATTCATGCATTCAATGCTACCTACTTAGACTATTTTTATGATGATCGATTGTTAGCCAAAAAAATCCACATACATTAAAATATTATGGGGATTATAGTCACATGGCTCAATCCACTCATTTTCTAGCATAAAAAATGCCTTCATCCAATATTTTCAAGTCAACAAGTCTAAAGGTGACATCTACTAAATTAGTGCAATATGTACAAGGCAATAATGAGAAAATTAGTGAATATGTAAACTACAATTTAAACACATATATAGAAATAATTTTACTATAGATATTATGCAATCAAAGATGTTCTCATGAGAGAAAATGGTTATGTTATATATTTTTTATTTGAAAAAACACTTAATACAATATGAAAAGACAAAGTATAATGATAGGATTTATAATCAGAGTGTGGATGGTAGATTTGTAGATATGCCAAAGTAACCAAAATAATATAAGTATTAAATATTAAGGCCTCAATAGGGTTATTACATTAATAAATGGAAAATCAAAATTAAGCACTTAATTTAATTTAATTTTTATATTAATATCCACTAAAGGCTAATAATGGTCCACATGACTACAAAAGGTACAATAAAAAGAAGGAAAGAGAAGCACAAAAGAATATCCCAAAAAATACATAAAGTAAACTAAAATTAAGAGGAAAGAACAATTGAAAAGAACTAATATGAAGAATATCAAAGAGAGGTGGGTCACACATAGGGAAATGAAACTTAATGTTTTGGAGAAATGCTTATAATACTAAAGATCATAAAGAAGTATGCAATAGGTATGATTCCATGTGAATCGGGGTAAGTGCAAGAAGTTGGGTCTACTTTTTAGCCAAAAAGTGGAAGTCTTTTTCCTGAAAATCAAAGTTTGTCATAGTTGGAGTAACATTTTGAAGCACTTATACATAGAATATTAATATGATGTAAAAATATGAAATGTAGGATTTTGTTTCTAGTTTTCAAATATGTAATTTATTCTAATACCCAGATGATAAAAGTTGGTTTTGTATAGGATATACAAAAGTAACTTTTTAAAAGTCGTATGTTTTGGGACAAAACATGCATGTGTATAGCCAACATAATTTGACCTAAATTAAAGTATTTTTCTAATTTCTTTTGTGGAAAGATACATATGATGTTGAAGTTTGGTCAGGATATTTTTTTGTAATTTTTTGATAAATAATTTTTTTAATTAATTTTTACTAGCCCTAATTTGTGTTTTTTAAAACCCCTCGCGTACAACCGACATAATTTGAGCTAAACTAATTGTAACATGATTTTTTAAAATTGTATATAGAATGATGTCTAGATTGGTCAGACATAGGTTTTTCAAAAAAAAATCAAAATCAAAAGTTATTAAAAAATAGTAATATATGTTATTTCAAGTTTATGATGACTTTTGTTTAAAAAATAATTAATAAATAAATAAATATATTCAACACTAAAAAAATTAGATATTTGAAAACTATACATTGTCATTTGTAATTTGGGTTTTAATTTCATCTAAAAATTCTTTATAAAAGGTCATCAGCCATATTGCTAAAGTCCATTCCTTCAAAAAATTTAAATCTTTTCGTTCAAAAAATAAATAATAAATAGAAAGTCTATTCAACACTAAACAATTACATGTTTTAAAACTAGATGTTGTCATTTGAAAAGGATTTTGATTTTATCCAAAATTTCATTAAAAAAATTGTCAGCCATATTGCCAAAATCCATCCCTTCTGAAAATATTTTGCCTCGAGTGTTCCACTAAAAGTGGACCCAACTTCCTGCACTTACCCATCACTAGGTCTATGATGCCTCATGGGCCTACTAGATGAGTTTAGAGTATGATCATGAGCCTCTTCCTATTGGTGGTGTGAGACGGTTGGAAGTAGGGAGTAATTAAACTAGTGCATGCCACTCTAGCAAAATTATGTATAGAAAGTTGTTGGTGAAGGTTGACCATCTCCTATAAGATGAGGACTAAACATATTCAATCTTCATAACCCATAAATATTTAAAGAGAGCCAATAGAAAATTGAGATAGGTGAAAGAGGTATCCTCTTATATCATAATAAGAAGAGAATAAAAAACAAAATGTTCCTTGGTCTCAAGTTCTAAAGAACAGTTTCAATAAATACATGCTAGGATTAGGTGTGGCATTCACCTTGCAAATCCTAAGTCTTGATTAGTCATATTTAATAATGCAAATGATAAATAATGCATGATCTCTTTAAACATCATGGAGTGGGCATAATGGGATGCCCCTATGAGGTTGGGAACATTATCTATTGTTATTTATCCTTTAAGACATTTTTATTATTGTTTAAGAAGGCATTGAATAGGGAGCTTACTTGGAAAAGGTCAAAATTGGGAGTTATAGAGCATCTTCCCCATTTGGATGTTATGGTATGGAATTGAATGCCCTCATGAAGCACCTAGATTTGGGAAATTGGCCAATATGATGGTTATGACAAAATCTATGGCATGTAAGAGAGTTGTAAGAGGTGTAAGAAATATAAGAGGAGTTACTTTCTTTCTGGGTTGGTCAACATGACTATGGGGCATTAGATTCTTGCTAGTGGCTCATGGTTTTGACTGTTAGTTTTTAGATACCACTTGGTGGTTTCTTGTTTTTGATTTTCCAATATAATGATGGCCTAAGATGGAAGTTTATAAGATTATTTTATAGGTACTATTATGTTGTCTTATTACTATCAGTCAGAGAGATAAGTGGATTATATTGGTGTACTCTATTATTGAGATTAATACAAGCTTGGGTCTCTGTTTTCCTATTTTTTCCCTAGCCCAATAGTCTAAAATCCATAAAATCTTTAAGAGTTTTCCCCTTATAAATGACAGGAAAACATCCCAAATCAACTAAGTCCAAAAAATATTGAATTTTCCTTGTGTTTTTAATCTATTCAGAGTTTCAAAGTTTGGAGTTCTCCCCTTCGTCATACCATCTTAATCAACTCTGAACTCCGCTCTGTTTCATGCAAAAATCATCTAAGTGTTCAAAGTTCTTCGAATGTCAGGGGTCGAACCTCCTTTCTTTCTTCCTTCCTTTTCTTTTGGAAGGAGAAAGGAAGAAGGCCCGAAGTCTGAGCTTTGACTCTTTCCCTCTAAAAAGTTGGCTAAGTGTTTTGGGGGGTCAGACTTCAGACTTTTCTTCTTCCCTCTCCCTTTTATCATGGAAGGTGGAAGGCAGATGGCATGATGGCTGACCCCCAACGGGTGTTAATTCTTTCTAAGGCATTCTACCATTCCGCTAAGCCTTTTGGTGGACCCATAGCAGGCTTGTGGAACTGCGAGAAGAAGACATGTGGCAAGGTTTGACATTTGATCATCCAAGCAACCTGATGGGTGCCATGTGGCCTACTTTGTGACTCTTCCACCATTCCATGAACCATTTCAGTGAAGCTTTGTCTATAGATGCAGAATAGCGGGAAGCTACCAAGTGGCCGTGACGTCATCAGATTAAATTTTACTAAGGAAGGCGTAAGACGGAAGGCCTGAAGCCTGACTTCCGCTAAACCATCTCAAATAATTCTAAGTATTTCAGACTTTGGTTCTTAGACCTTTCTTCTTCCCTCTTCCTTTCCTTGGAAGATAGTAGACAGAAGGCCCTAGGCCCAGACTCTGCCGAAACTTTACAAAAAATAGCTAAGTCTTTAGACTTGTGGGGCTCAGAATTTCTTTCTTCTTCCTTCTCTAGGAAGGTGTAAGGTAGAAGGCCCAAGTCTAGAAGTCTACCAATATTGTAATATTCCTTTGTATAATGGAGCTCAGGGGGTGATATTTTCTCCTTTTTCCTTCTCTCTTACAAGACGGAACGCTGAGGGCCTAAGGCCCGATCTACGATGGCTTCCACAATCTTCAAAAACGAAGAGAAAAGAGGTGGAATCTAGGATCCTCCATGGTTAATCATGATGAAATCTTGCTAATAAGGTAGAATACAGGCCATATTGAAAGTCAAATGTCCAGCTCCAGCTGGAATTTTTAGTTGGGCATTTATTGTTGCAGGCAGAGGATGATGCAAGGTTTCAACGCAGATATTTGTTTAGCTACTTCAGAGAAGATATTTTTTGCATTTATGTCAAAGAAAAACATATATTTTCAAACATTCCTTTTGTAAAATATCTTCTAATAGGCCCATAGGGCGAATTTATTATAGTAGGTGATGGCACCTCATTGTGAAATGCTATAAAAAGCATGAAATTGAATGTATTATGTTGGTTTTTGGTCTAAAAAACCACATCTTGTATCAGCTATAACCATGCCTCTTTGACAATAAATAATGTGATTTTTACCTTTTCATGCACTTCTTCTACTCTATGTAATACTTATGTCTGATCTCCATCTGTGAATGCTTCTTTCCTTTTGGATTTCATTTAGTTTCCTTTACCTCTATAGGTTGTTTATGAATTGTGTATGTTCATCTGTTGTTTGTTATTATTCTGTGCATACACAATTGATCTGAGGGTCAAACATTCAAACTTGGTGTATCACCTTTTCATTTCCAATTTCTCCTTCTTCCCCTTTTCCCCAACAATGAATAGATTAGATTTAGTCTTAGCACACTTTAAATCTCATATTCAAAAAAGGAACCAACCTTCTCTGTAGGTTTGATTTCCTCAGTAGGGTCCCACACCTAGAAATCACTCCAATGTTTCACTGGATTGTTGCAACATAGGCACTTCAACATAGGGTACAAATCCAAGTGACAATAGTTTCTGGCATGCCCGGTGGGACTACTTTACTCCAAATTAAGAGTTAAGCTAAGAATTTGGTGTTGTTCTTAGTATTTTGCAAGTTGGCAGTCACTTCCATGCACCTGGTGACTCTATTGCCTCTTGGTTTATGATTAGTCCAACGTTATATACCTGTACAGACAAGAGCTTCTTCAAGAGGTAATAATTATCAATTTTTTGAATTGCATGTTGCTAGTTTAAGGAGAAGAAATAGGTTATCTAGGTTTCCTGCAAGAAGGAATAACATTGTTGTTCCATCTCATTCTAGAGCTCAATCTACACCTCCCCCTATTAGGTTTCAGTACTCAAGGAAAGGCTTGCATATACCTAGAATAAATCTAAATATCCCTAATATGGCAAGAAATCTACCATTTGTGACCTTCAATGGAGGCATCCATTTAGACTTGGCTACACATAATGATATACCTACCTTAGCCCTAAAGAGTATTTCATCCTTTACAGGTGATGGTTCTACTACACCTGTTGAACATATCAAAGACATATCAAATGTGTGTTCAATTCACCATATTCAACATGAAGATGTGGCTATTAGGCTTATTTTGTTTCATCCTTCAAGGGGAGAGCTCTGTAATGGTTCAGGAGTTTAACCCTTATTTTAATACATGATTAGAATGAGCTAGGAGAAGCACTCTACAAGCAGTTTGGAGAAAGGGAAGATAATGTCTCTCTACTGGAACAACTAACAATAATAAAGAGGGCTCCCAATGAGATGATGGTGGACTTTAAATTCAGAGGATGTGGGAGAGAATCCCAGCTCTCCTCAAACCATCTCCATAAGGTGCCTTTTTATATTTTTAAGAGCTTTAAATTTTGATATTTCTGTCATGATGCAATCTATGGGTGTTGTTATTGTTGTCACATAGATTTGCACCCAGTGTTGAAGGTTTTTAGGGCTCCAACAATCTAGTGAAACATTGAAATGACCTCCAGGTGTGGGACCCTACAGGGAGGCCAAATCTCTAGAGAGAGGCTAGTTCCTTTGTTGAATGAGAGATTCAACTAACCTAAGACTAAACCTAATCTATCCACCTATTAATGAAAAGAGTAAGAGGGATGAAACTGAAATTAAAGGGGGTGATACACCAGGTTTGAATATGAGAAGGCCCTCTAAACACCATGTAACATAGAATAACAATATCCAACAGACTAACATACACAAATCATGAACTACTTGCAGAGGTATGATAAACTAAATGAAATCCAAGAGGAAAGATGCATTCATAGATGGAGATCAAGCAGAAAAATACATAGAGCAAAGAGCCATTTATGAGAAGGTAAAAATCTAATTTCTATTATCACAGAGGCACGATTACAATTGCAAGAGATATGGTTTGTAAAACCAAAATCCAACCATAATACAATACATTTCATGCTTTATATAGCATTTGGACACTTGACCTAAGTCAATTACAATAATTTCACCCCTATGGGCTGTCAAAAGATATTTCCTCACCAAAAGGGATGTCCATCTACAAGAATTTAATGCAGAAAATATTTGGATCCATCGAGTAGTTGAAAGATATTTTGGGTCATTAATGCAAACTACTGAATCATTTACCTGCAACCATCAATGTGAAATATCTGCATTTGAAAAACTTTTACAATACTTCAATTTAGCTCTAGATGTGTCTTGTCGGTTGAGTCTACATATCCTTCTTCAATCGGCCACTATCCTGATATCCAGATGTGCACATTCATATCCAAATCATGATATTTGGATCATAATTTCAAAGTGAGGATATTCCATGAAAAGCCTGCCAAATGAAAGAGGAGGAAATTCTAAGCAATTTTGCCTTTTGGATCATGTAGAAATTCCTCAGGATGAGGGATATACTCATGGTCAAAGTTGTGGTCAACGAGCATATGGATGTCCATGTGTCATCATTTTGCAGTTGCGCAGTGGGAACATGATGTCAGCGTCAGCGGTCTGTGAGCTATACAATATCCAGATGCAATATCCCGACCGCACACAATAGTCTTCATATCCCAATATCCGGATATGCACCCGTCAAATTTTTTTTCGTAGCATGGAGAAGCCATCATCCGCATGGATATCCGATGTCAGGAAATTAATTTTCAATATCCATATATTACTTAATATCCGGATGCCACTTTATGTGCCACCCTTTGAATATCTTGATGATGTCATCGGCATGAAGAACTTTGTTGAAGAGGGGATTTGGATGATGTCATCAGGATATTAGCATTGCAGGATGATATAATGGTGGCGGAATGTTCGGATGATGTCATCATCATATTCACAAGGGTCTGCACATTCGCAAAGGACCCAGATATTAGTTAAGATCTAGACGTTTAGAAAACATCTGGATATTAACTAAGGTCCGAATATGAAGGGGATATCAGGATCTTAGCTAAGGTCTGAGATATTAAGATAATATCCGGGATGTTAGCTAAGATCTGGATGATGTCATCAGGGCATTCACACCAAAATGACTAAGTATGAAGATGGGAAATCCTTACAAAGGAAGGCATTTGAAGATTAAAGGTTTCTGGGTTTTTTTTGGTTTTTTGCAAGGATTCTCCAGACGAGTTCTTAAGGATTTTGCAAGGTAGAGCACTGGAATTTAGAGGGATTAATGCCTATAGGGCCATATCTCAGGGGATATCCAAGAGATTTTCAAGGTGAACTATTTGACTCTGGATAGAGGAAAATGGGTCAATAGTTACCTTACCTGATGCATATGAAATAGCTTTGGGAGTCAAAAATTGCTTGATACAGGTTGGGAAATTGCTCCCAGACCTCTTGTACCTATTTTCCCAGAACTGCCTTCATAGTTACAGTAGCCTACTATTGCCCCCATCCCAGAGCCTAAAGCCTCTACATCTTCTCTTTCCCAAGAAGAGAATGACCTCAAAACCCTCGTGACCAATCTGACTAACAAAGTCAATAGCATAGCTATTTAAACTACCCCTAAAACCCATCAAAATTATAACCAGGGGCAGTCTTCAAATCAGAATTGGAATCAGGGTTATAATTCCAATAGAAACCAAAACTGAAACCAGAGTTACCAACCAAATAGGTACCTAAATAATAACCATGCTTAGCCTTTGCAAATAGTTAGACCTATCCAACAAATACCAGTTGTTAATCCAGTTAGGGCCTTGGTTCCTACCCAAAATAATCTAGCCCAAGAGGCAGATTGGTGTTATCCTTGCAACTAACCTCATAATCAGTCTACTTGTGCCTTTGGAGCACAAGAGCGAGCCCTAATGGTGCAAAATTTTCACACTTAGCAAGCATCATTGGTGGAAGCATCCAACAGCAACCCTGATGTACAAAATGAGGCTAGTTTTGATTCCAACTTGATTCTATGGACTCCTGACGATTTATGTGATGTCAACCAACCTATAGACAATGTGGTAATGCATGTTAGTAGTGGTGCAAACAACACAAGGTCCAAAAAGAGACAGTTGGAGGATAACCCTATGCCTACTGTATTATAAAAAGAATTTATGTCAAAGGAAAAAGGGGCCAGTGTTGCAAATTCAACTTAGAGTAGTAGGCCTGCTCTTGCAAAAGAGGTTCCATCAATCCCAAAAGTACTTGAACAAGCTACATAGTAGTCAAAGAGGGGAACATGGATTCCTTCCATGCACAAGACAAAAACTTTTCCTTGAACATTGTGAAACAAATGAAAAAGACAAACATTAATTTGTCAATGTGGGAGGTAATGTCAATCCCCTCTTAAAGGGATTCATTGCAAGAGGCCTTAGAGAAATTCCCATCAGCTAAATCAACAAAGCAGAAAGAAAATAGCCCAATTATTCTTGTGCAACCAAGTGAGGAGCAAGGGGGTCCAATAGAGAAACCATACCCATTCTACTTGTCTCTGATCATTGGGAAATTCCTGGTACATAATTGCATGATCGATTCAGGGGCTAGTATTTCAGTTATGCCAAAGAAAATAACAGATGCATTAGGCATCAAATATATCATTGTTTCATCAAGTGTATTACAGTTGGATGGCACTTCTATCAACATTGTTGGGGTGATCAAAGGACTAGATTTGACCTTGCATGCCTATCCAAACTTGACTATCAGTCAAGATATTTCAGTCATTGATCTCACTCCTTTCTTTGTTATTTTCATGTCAAGAGACTTCACGGCTAAAGTGGGTGGTTATCTTTCTTCTGATTGGTCTCACATGCTGCTGAGGACAAGATATGGCACTAGGTTCACCATTAAGGCTAAACTAGTTTTGAATTATCATGTAGAGAATTATTATCATAGCTTGGTGAACCCTCATTCAGGGTGAGGAAGTGCATTATTTAGGGTCTCTTGAGACAGTATCTTCACCCCTTCCAACCCCAGATATTTTCCTTGATGAGTGGGCAAAGGAGCACTTTGATTTTGATCCTTATGATGCCATTGAGACAACTGGGTTAGGCACCTACATGATTCATGAGGGGAATTCCTCAGTCCCCTCTATATTAAAACCTGTTGATGATTCTGATGGCCCATGGAAAATGTTCTTTGATGGTACAAAGGTCGAAATGAAGCTGGTGCAGGGGTGTTACTCATCTCTCTGATGGGTAAGAAACTAAATTTTGCTCATAGGCTACATTTTTCATGCACAAATAATGTTGCAAAGTATGAGGCATTGGTCTATGGCTTGTTACTAGCAGAAAAGAAGAAAACTAGGCATCTGGAAATCATTGGAGATACTGAGCTGGTGGTCAACCAGGTTAGGGAAAAGTGTGCAATGTAAAATTACCTTTTTAGAGCTTATAGACATAGAGTTTGGGGCATGTTTGAGAGTTTTGGTGCTCTCAATCTACAGGTGATCCCAAGGAAATTAAATTCTAAGGCAAACCAATTACAATAGTTGGTTCTCAGTTTTCTCCTCCTACATACTTCTTTCAAGGTCTTGATTAGCATGTCAAGATAGTGGTTAGGCCCTCAGTCCCTGACAATGATGTGAACTGGCATATTTTTTACAGTAATGAACAAAATGTAAACTTCATCCAAAATGAAGTTGAGTTCTCATCAATGGTGCAATCCAGGCTGCAAGAAGGATATAGTGACCAGATTATTCAATTGAAAACAAACAAGTTGCCCAAGGGTTTAGTCAACCTTGAGGCTATTTCCAGTCATGATGACAAATTCAAGGGAAAAGAGAAGAACATCATGTTCAGAAAGGAGGACTATCAAAAGGTTGCTATCACCCAGGACAAGGATTTATTGTTGGGAAAGGTATGTTGCGACACTGAACAACAAGATTTTATTCACCTTTCTCAGAAATACAGTGATGTTTTTCCATGGAATTATGAGAACCTAAAGGTTTTTGACCCTAATGTTGCCCAACATGTCATATACCTTGATCCAAACGCCAAACCTGTTCACCAAAATTAGTGGCCTGTAAATCCAAAAATTGAACCTGTGATGAGAAAGGAGCTTGCAAAGCTCATTCAAGCCAGAATTATTTTCCCCATCAAATATTCCACCCGGGTAGCTAACTTAGTACCAGTGATGAAGAAAAATGGTGAGATAAGGTTGTGTGTGGATTTTTAGGATCTGAATCATGCCTCCTTGAAGGACCATTATCTGTTTTTGTCCATGGACCAAATATTGTAGACTGTTGCAGTGTTAGAAAGGTTTTTATTGTTTGATGGTTTTTTTGGTTATAACCAAATATTTGTGAAAGAAGAGGACAAATTCAAGACAACATTCACCACTAAGTGGGGAACAATGGCATATGCAAAAATGCCATTTGGGCTTTCCAATGCTAGTGCCACTTTTCAGAGGGCAATGGACATTAATTTCAAAAGTTTTATTAACAAGTTCATCCTAATTTATCTGGATGATATCATAGTCTTCTCCAAGAGAGGAAAAAATCACATGGAGCATCTAGAGAAGGTTTTCAAAAGATGTAGGGAGTTTGGGGTGTCTCTAAACCCCATGAAATGTATTTTTGTTGTTTCTCAAGGCAAGCTTCCGGGTCATTTAGTGACCAAAGATGAGATATCCATAGATCTAGAAAGAACTTCAGCTCTCCTTTCTCTTCCTCTGCCTACTCATAAGAAAGCTCTGCAATCATTTCTGGGGCAAATCAATTTTGTTAGGAAGTTACTTCCTAACTATGTTGGTTTGGTCCAACCACTGACCCTTATGCTTAAAAAGGATGTTGTTTTTAGGTGGACCAAGGAGAGGAAAGATGGCTTTGAGAATATAATGAAAGAAATTTCTCAGGCTCCTACCCTCATGAACCCTAATTATGAGGACTTTGTCCTTTATTCCCATGGAGGAGAGAGTAGCATTGCAGTTGTTCTGATGCAACAAAATGACCAAGGTATGGAACAACCCTTGGCCTTCTTCAGTCAAACATTGAAGGACTATGAGGTCATGTATAGTCCCATGGACAAACAGGTATTTTCCATTGTAAGAGCATTGAAAAAGTTTAGATATATGGTGGAAAATAACCATATCAAAGTATTAGCTTCTCATACTAACGTGAGAGACTATATAATGGGAATTGAAATTAGCAAAAAGAGAGCAAGTTGGGTCACTAAGATCCTAGAGTATGATGTTACTATCAAAGCCACTAAGATGATTAGAAGTAGAGTATTATGTGAAAAATTCGCTCAAACTACTGTGGATGAAGTGAAATCATCCTATCACTTGAATGAGGCAGAACCTATAGCTGACCCAGTAGCTATGAGTTCTTGGACAACAGACATGGCCAGGTTCCTATATATCCACTAGTGAGTATCCTTATGGATTGGACAAGACTAAGAGAAGACATTTCAAGTTGTAGTTCCTTCCTTATGCTTTAGTGGATGGGGTTCTCTTTAAAAGAAACCTAGATGGAGTCTTTTTGAGATGCATTGAAACAGATCAAGTGGATAGATTGCTTAGTGATTTTAATGCTAGTCTAGTTGGAGGCCACTTCTATGCAATAGCTACATCAATGAAGTTAATGACGTAAGGTTACTTTTGGCCCACATTATTCAATGATGTCTATGTGTGGGTAAGAGAATGCAAAGCATTTGCTCTCTTTGCTGGGAAGAAAAGGTTGACAGCCCTCCCACTTCATCCTATTTAAGCAAATTAACCTTTCTCACAGTGGGGCCTAGATTTCATTGGCATGATCAACCCTACATCCAATGTTGGCCACAAATGGGTTTTAACTACAATGGACTACTTCACCAGATGAGTTGAAGCTATCCCACTTAAAAAGGCTATAGAATTAGCAATCATGAATTTCTTGGAAGAAATCATGACAAGGTTTGGAGCTCCTCACACCATCATTTCTGATAATGCAAGAGCTTTCACTGGTTTTAGAATAGCTAATTGGACCTTGAAGTATAATGTGTTCTTAAAGACTTAATCTAACTATTATCCCTAAGGTAATCCAGGTTGTTTGAATCTACTAATAAGAACTTGATCAAAATTCTAAAGAGGACCATGGAAACAACCCAAAGGTAGTGGCATAATAAGATCAAAATGGCTCTCTGGGCTGATAGGGTCACCTATAAAAGAGCCATTGGTAATTCTCCTTTTGTTCTTGTGTATGGAAGAGAAGCTAGATTGCCCTTATCTTTGGATCTTCCATCATTAGAATTGGCCCAACAATTGGAGTTAGAAGGTGAAGATGCTAGGTCTATAAGGATGGCTAAATTAACTGAGTTAGAAGAACATAGGCAATCATACATTGCTACCTTGGAAGAACACCAGAAGAAGACTAAGAAGCACTTTGACAAAAAGGCCAAGGTTCAGTTTTTCAAGGAAGGTGATCTTGTTCTGAAATGGGATACTGATAGAGCCAACTCTTGAGTCCACATTAAGTTTTATGCAATTTGGAGTGGGCCATATATCATCACTAGCTGCAAGCAAGCCAATGCTTTCAATCTTTCAAAGTTGGATGGTGAAGTTCTACCAATCTCAGTCAATGGGATCCATCTCAAACCTTACTTCTAAGGTTGGTCTGAGATTCTATATATATTGTTTATTTTGTTTTTGCTTTAGGTTTTCCTTTTCCCTAAGTGCTCTTGCACAGGCTTCACTCTCATTAGGAGAATGCATGCCTTGTTTTCCTTTTTGTGGTGTTGTTTTGAGGCAAATTTCCATTGTTCCAATATACTTCAGCCCTTTTGACTCTATGCCCAATGAATGCTTAAGGCCACTGGTTCCCTTTTGTTTAGCAAGCAAACACCCTTGAGAAGTCACCAAAATGTTGTCCTATTTTGCTCCCCAGCTCAATAGTCCAAAATCCATAAAATCTCTAAGTATTTCCCCCTTTAGAAATGCAAGGAAAACATCCCAAATCAACTATCTAAAAAATATTGAGTTTTCCTTGTGTTTTTAATCTTTTCAAAGTTTTGGAGTTTGGAGTTCTCCCCTTCATCATACCATCCTAATCGGCTCTGAACTCCACTCTGTTCCTTAAGACATGTGGCAAGGTTCGACAGTTGATCATCCAAACGACTCAATGGGTGCTACGTGGTCTACTTTGTGACTTTTCTGCCATTCCATGGAGCATTTCAGTGAAGCTTTGTCTATAGCCACGGAATAGAGAGAAGTTGCCAAGTGGCTATGACGTCATCTGGATTAACTTTTACTAAGGAAGGTGTAAGACGAAAGGCCCAAAGTTTGATTTCCACTGAACCGTCTCAAATAACTCTGTGTTTTAGACTTCAATGCTTAGACCTTTCTTCTTCCCTCTTCCTTTATTTGGAAGACAGAAGACGAAAGGACTCAACTCCACCAAAATTTTCAAAAAATAGCTAAGTCTTTAGACTTGCGGGGCTTGGACTTTCTTTCTTCTTCCTTCTCTAGGAAGGCATAAGGTGGAAGGCCCGAGGCCTAAAGTCTTCCGATATTGTGATCTTCCTTTATATAGCGGAGCTCGGGGGTGTGGTTTTCTCCTTTTCCTTCTCTCTTAGAAGATAGAACGTTGAGGACCCGAGTCCTGATCTCCATTGGCTTTCGCAATCTTCAGAAAAAAAGTAAAAAGAGGTGGAATCCAGAATCTTCCATGGTTAATCATGATGCAATCTTGCTGGTAAGGAAAAATACAAGCCAGATTGAAAGTCAAATGTCCAGCTCCAATTGGAATTTGTAGTTGGGCATTTATTGTTGCAGGCATAGGAAGATGCAAGGTTTCAACGCAGATATTTGTTCAGCTACTTCAGAGAAGATATTTTCTACATCTATATCAAAGACAAATAGATATTTTTAGACATTCCTTTTGTAAAATATCTTTTGATAGGCCTATAGGGTGAATTTATTATAGTAGGTGATGACACCTCATTGTAAAATGCTATAAAAAGCATGAAATTGAATGTATTATGTTGGTTGTTGGTCTAAAAAACTACATCTTGTATCAGTTGTAACCATGCCTCTTTGACAATAAACAATAAGATTTCTACCTTTTCATGCACTTCTTCAACTCTGTGTAATACTTATGTCTGGTCTCCATCTGTGAATGTTTCTTTCCTTTTGGATTTCATTTAGTTTCCTTTACCTCTGTAGGTTGTTTATGAATTGTGTATGCTTGCTTGTTGTTTGTTATTATTTTGTGCATACATAGTTGATCGAAGGATCGAACATTCAAAATTGGTGTATCACCTTTTCATTTCTAGTTTCTCCTTCTTCCCCTTTTCCCCAGTAGTGAATAGATTAGATTTAGTCTTAGCACACTCGGAATCTCATATTCATAAAAGGAACCAGCCTTCTCTAGAGGTTTGATTTCCTTAGCAAGGTCCCACACCTGGAAATCACTCCAATGTTTCATTGGATAGTTGCAGCATAGGTGCTTCAACACAGGGTGTAAATCCAAGTGACAATAGTCCAGATTTGGTGGTGGAGTTTTTTCGTACAAGGGTTTCTCCACATATATCTAGTGTCTATATATTTTTCTTATTTGTGTATGCTTCTCCATTGTTTCATTAATCTTTTATGGTTTATCACATGTTTAATTAGATGAAACACTTTATTGTTAATATTCTTATACACCATTCACCCTATAATCAACAATACAATACTTCTAAGGGATATGGGGTCTATCTTAGTGAAAAGCTAATGGGAGAAAACTCTTGAATGAGAAAGAGAGACCATTATTGTGCAAGGTAACCAAAGTCTAATGTACCCCAAATATTACATAAACAATACTTGGGTTGCATTAGACTTTGAAATTTATGACTTCTATTTACCCAAATTAATCTTAGACTTAATGAGAATCACAAAAGGAGGCCAAGATATCAAGTTGTCTTTAGAGCACATTCACCAAGTGAGACATAAAAATAATTTCATATAAAAATAGGATAATGGATATGGAAACTTTGAATAGTAAGAAACATTCTATGGCACCCAATGTATATAATATGACTTCCTCTAACTCATTAATGTATAGTCTAAAAGGTGTAGGAGAGAGTGGGCAACCTTGTTTAACACCTATGGTAGTCTAGACATCCTTTACCTCACCATTCCTTGTTTGTACCTTGCCAATAGTGGTCTCATAAAGTGTCATTACAAGTAAAACTACAAATTTTGGAAGATCCAAAGTCTTAAGTTAGTCAACTAACAATTATTGAGGAACTATGTCAAATGGCTTGTTGAAAATTAACAATATAATCCAAACTTGTTTGTATGGGATTCCTTAATGATAGAGATTAAAGTGAATATATGATTAATGGTTCCTCTTAAAATTTACTTCCCTTTGGCCCTCAACCTTCTTGTCCCGTCTCATCTAAATATATGGGTATCTAAAGCCATGGTAAAGAACTAGCCAAGGTGTGCCCAACCATGATAGTGTAGTAATTACTAGGATTATTTTGGTATCCAGAATTGTAGATGGGATGAATGATATGGGAGGTCCAAGGGGTGGAAAACCATGAGTCTCCATGTAGTTAAATAGGTATTTGGTATGGACTACTAAGACTTATGGATTGTGTTTAAAGAGTATAGCTTTAAGGTTCTCCACATATTGGGCTTTATTGGATTTAAGAATGAAAAGGCATAGAAGATTAGGTGATCAGAGAAGAATACAAAATGAACATGTTTCATATTGATTTGAATGCAAGTGGTTGGCTTAGAACATTGTAAAGGCTACAAGTGTAGTCAAACCAAGTAGAGAGATTGGATATTGCACATACCGATTCGTTTGGGATTAAGACTCTCCATAAGAGTTTGGGAGTGAATCAACATTTATTGAGCATACTTTTACACTTGTTTAAGATATAGTTCCTATTTTTCTTCCAAATAATTCTACTATAGATTCTTGGCATTTTCTTTGACTTGGATGGTCTATGCAACATGGTTTATTTGGTTAGACAATAATTTTTTTATAGTTTGAATCATCTTCATAGAAGAACCAAATTGTTAAGTTCTTAATAAGGTTACTAAAATAATAATTAGAAAGGAAAAAACAAGCATATGCCACCACATTATAAGGAGGAGAATCATCTTTTAGTGGGAGAGAACCCATTCTTAAGGTGTTATTCTTCATAGACTAGCTAGGACTCAAACATAGAACCTTCTATTTGCATGATAGGATGTTGTGCCACTAAGCTACTACCCTCTTTATGATTGATTTTTTTGGTAAGATACTTATAGCTTGGTTGTGGCTTATTTTATCAACATCCTACTTCAAGGAACACTGTGGTACTCAAGGCTCTTAGTTTGGCTCGAATGTCATGCTATTTTTTATGAACGGGGAAGGACTCAAACCTAAGACCCACCATTTTAATTTTGAGTACTCTACCTCTAAGCTACCAAAACCTCTTTGTGATTGGTTCCTTTCCAAGGTCCTTGTTACACTTTGGATGTGACTAATTAAATTTTCTCCAACAAAAGGCATGACAAAAGCTCATTCTAATAAATAATTATACAAGTTTTACATAAAATCTAATTGAATAAAATCTTATTTTTTATTCAACTTAATAGTTGATTTAATTTTTATTTGCAATGCTTGAAAAATCTTTCTTAATTAAAATTGTTGTTGATGATAATAATATAATAAAATAATATTCAATTAGTAGTTTAACTTAAATTAACAAATCACATAATTAATATTTTAGGTGACATCACTTGTAAAATGAAATGCATATCCACATTGTAAATGACCCTTGTGTTAAATATGATTATAGATAGAGAAAAAAATAAGTACACTTGAAGTCATTTTCTGAAAGAATTTTATATTGTAGATCAAACATCCCTTACTCAACACTTTTGAGAAGTTGAATTCTATTAGAATTGATATAAAATCCACCCAATAGATTGTGTCTCTTTTGTATGGAGACAATTTTAATAATTTAGATTTTAAATCATTTTAATTTAATATATTTATTCATAAATATGTATTACAATTTTTTTAAAAAATTAACATTTGAATGAAAAAATACTTGAAAAAAGATACAAATATAAGTTTGAAGAAACTATAGATAAACATGCAACAATTTGTGTCATGCCATTAATGCATACACAGATTGATTAGAATGTGAATACACACGCATAGGAAGACCCTTCACCAATGTAGGAGCAGGAAAGTAGCTTATATGATCATCTTCTAGTAGCTCCCATCTGTAACACCACACATATATGTTAATTTTAAAAAATATAAGAAGTTTGATACATGGTAATTGATAAATTAATCAACTTCAATTTGTTCTAACCATCAAAGAGTTCTGGCCCTCAGGGTGTAGACTAATTGGTAAGCCATTGAAAGACATGAATATTGGTTGTGTTTAAACCCTAGCAATATCACTCAAAGTGGGTCTAGCATCTAGCTCAAAAGTTATAGTGGTTGAATGTAGATTGATAGTATTCATGCAATAGTAAGTCTATAAGGCCATTCTCCCAATTACCAAAAAAAATTATCAAAGAGTTCTCTATTGAATATTTTAAAAATCTTGTTGGTATCATAAGTATGGATAATTGATCTTTAGTTTAGGACCAAGGATTGAAGGTATCAAAGAGTTTTTCGAAAGAAGGAAAGATATATAACCTGAATTTAGTAAGGAAGTTGTGAAGGAAGAGAGCAATCTCTAATCTGGCCAAATGATATCCTGGGCAAAGCCTCCCACCTTTACCAAAAGGCATAAACCATGGTTTTTCTGACAGCTCCTACAATTTGAAAACATGCCATTATTATAATAATATCATCTATCAATCAAAATAATTAATGTTTGTTTTTAAAAAAAAAAACATTAGTGCTCTTCCATACATGACCCTCATTTTCCCAACGCCATGGGTTGAACTTAAGAGCTTCAGGGTAGTACTTGTCATCCAAATGGGTGGCATTCAAGAATACAAGGATTGACCATCCTTTGGGTATCACAAAGTCTACAATATCAATGAGGATTATTTAAGTTAGCATGTTGATCTCCAAGATATAAAACAATAAACAAAATTATCGTAAATTTAGAATCCAAATCATATAGCACTAGTCACCCCACCTTTAACTTTTATATCTTTTTTAGCTTCTCTAGGGATTAGTGGAGCAACGTTACCAAGACGAAGAGTTTCTTTTATTACCTGTAGGAAGAAATTTACATGATGTTATTTGTTATATATTGAGTATGCATTGAATAATAAAAATAATATATCATGTACGCACACAATGAGTGAATTTCATTGACTCATAGTCCTCCCATGTTATCTTTTCATTGCCTTTGGCCTTTAGCAAAGCATTATGCTCATTCTGTAGAGTTTAAATCACATGCATATTAGTATTATGAAATTATGATTAAAAAAATATTAAAGTTCAATTATTAGATTTGCATAGATACATATGTATTACTCACTCTTAGCTCCTGAAGTGCTTGTGGATTTTGAGTGAGAAACATTATAGAAAATGCCATGACTGTGGAGGAAGTTTCATATCCGGCAAATAGGAAAAACACTAAGAAATCTGCAATGATTTCATCAGAAAGAGATCCATCCCTCACAAGTTTGGTTAAGAGATCATTTCGCTCCACTTCTGGATGCTCCCTCCTGTCCTTTATGCACTCATGAATTGTTCTTATGATAACTTTTCTTGCCTGAAAACTCCAATAGGTTTTTGAATTAACTAATTGTTGGTTCAATGCAATTTACACTAGATCTAATAAGAACTTTCAACTTAGTGGTATAAGGCCCCAACAAAGAAAAAATTACATAGGTACCTTCATTCCTTTTGAAAATGCAAATCCTGGGATATTGATTGGAAGACAAACCAATGCCCCTGCAAAATCCTTAAAAGCCTTGTAAATTCCATCCATTCCTTGTGAAGCTGGTAAGTCCAACAATTTTTTTGCCATCAAGTTCAAGACAACCTACACATCACCAATATTTAGAATAGAAAGTGATAAATAAAATTAATGAAAACAATGTATAAATATACATTATTACCTTGTGACACTCATGTTGGAGATGGATTTCTCTCATATCTACCCATTTTTCCATTGCTATGGACAAGGCATTTTGTATGTCATCCATGAAATCATAGTTCATCTTCTCAGGCCTCAATAAGTTGACAGCAGTTGCATGGAGTTTCCTTTGGAGCTCTCCATGTACAGTAACCATACCATATTTACCTACCAAACTATTGTTAGTAGAGGGGTATTTAGCTTGAAACAACCTTCCCTCATTTTGTAGCACATATTTATTAAATTCTGCATCCACTGATACAACTGTTTTTGCACTTCCAAACAAATTGGATTTGAACACCGGCCCGTACCTACATTTGCATTTTTGTTTCAAGTAAATTAGTTTGAGGGAAGCTTCTCACAACTAATACAATTCTAAAAATGCAAAATATTTCTATTGTCAGAGGGAACACAATTTGTTCATAATGTATCTATCCATAGACAAAATGGTTGGGTATAGAGCAAACTAGACGAAATGACTAAAAAATAAATCAATATAAATGAATTCAAGCCTCAACTTTACAACACTATTAGACTTAACTACACATGTCTTCACAAATCCTAATTTAATAAGACACCTATATGAAAAGTTAACTCATAATATGTGTTGCTTATTACCTTTTCTCTCGTTCTATAGAAAATTGGCGAGGGTGATTACGAGTAGAATTAATAGCTCGAAAAAAGCTGATGTTTTCCCCGATCAATGGCCATCCGTTAGATCCCGATGGTAATCTGTAAGAACTTCTATCACCACTTCCACCTTTTAACCAAATCCGTAATACCATCCATACTAAACCAAATAACATTACACCTAAAAGGATACCATTCAAACTAACCCCATAAAGAGAATAGGTCCCCATGTAGATTTGCTCACTCTCCATTGAATTCTCTCGATCTTGCTCACACTAAAACATCTATATCTCCCCTCCTTACATATACACAATGTATATATAGCACTCCCATGAGAAGAAAATGCTCGGCTTGGACTCTATTACGAAAGAAAAAAAATTCCATGAGTCTGTCCATATTCAAACAAAAAACAGTGAAAACGCATCTAAAATAGCATTTCCTTTTTACTTCTTCCTCAATGTTTAGCAAAGTAAACATCTATTCCAACTAGATACTCTTTTTTAACAAGACAATGGATTTGTGATGGATTTTTGTAACTCTCAAACATATTAAAAAAAGAAATTCGAATATTATTCGATATTTCACATATTGTACGCATTGAAATTATAGGCTAACGTTACTATATCAAATCATCAAGAAGATTTGAACTAGGAAATTTAATGTTTTTTAAGCAAATACAGATCTCCTTAGCTTTCGATTCAGACAATGAAACTTAGTTTTCATCGAATAAAGATCTCTCTCTAGGTTATTATTATTATTATTTTAATTTTTTTTTTTTTAATTAAAGAAAGTTTCGTCTTCATGAAATTATATATATATTTTAAATATAAATGTTAAAAAAGATTATAGTATGTGGTGTGTCTTAGCAAAAGTTGTTTAAGTTTTCTAGTAAATTAAGCACTTTTGCATGGTGCTCTTGAATTGGAATGAAAGATTGAATTTGCATAGTTGAAGTGATTTGTCATTTTGTTTGTTTGTATGGTAATAGATCATAACCAATAATGCATATAGCTTTAGGTTATAATATGTAGTCATATGAAGGGTTGGATGGATATATGAGTGATTGTAGAGATGAAATATATCAATTGGAGAGAAGATCAAAGCAATGCTATCGTCAGCAATTACATGTAAGCTTACAATTTTTGTTCTCTTGACTTTGCTCCACAGATAGCCAGGTGCATACAACTTTTATCCATTATATACAATGATCATTGTATAGAAGTATATCTACCATAATCCCATGTTTAGTTTTTCTTTTTTTTTGCATCTGAACATTGTTTTCAAGAAAAAAACAAGGGTGGTTTCGCATTTCACTTATACATTAAATACAAGTTGATAATATCATATTCCCTTCTATAGTAGTTGATTCGAAGCATTCTTCTTACTTAGAACAAGTAGTTTTTCTTTCTTAGACGTATATATGTAAACATGCTTTCATTTTTTTTAAACATATAAAACCCTTATTTTGGGGTTATCTTTTGTGTATACGATGTGAAAATGGTTAGTTTGGCATTTACTAGTTGTGGTTATAATGTGAAAACTATTTATTTAGGGTAGGTTTCTTTCTACTCTACAATGTCCATAAGTAATGCATTAGTTTTGCTATCTACTTTGTAAATAAGTACAGGTTTATATATGTGTTGTTGCAAGGTATGCGCCCTTGGTCTCCTTGTGTTGTGCAATGTTGCACTTGGGTTCATGACAAGGCTTTGTTGCAAGTATGGGCATAACCGGTGTTGTCATTGATGTCAACATACTCCTGTTGCATTGATGATAAGGATTGGATGAGCTGTGTGCTGAGGATATTGAGAAAATTAGTCCTAATCAGGAATAGAGAAGAACAGTGAAAACAGTAAGGTAAAGCTCCCAGCTAAGATGAAGATAAGAGGATGCGCCTCAAAGGGTTTGCAGATATGTGTCTTGAGATGATCCAGTAAGGATTTCTGAGGTCCGCATGAAGATCTGAAGAAGTTATGCCCTCTTAAGTAAAACCGGTCCTGGAAGGTGTTTAGAGGTGACAGAGTGACACAGATAGGTCTGGTGAGATCCGAAAATGCAATATCTTGTTCTACGGATTTGGTGGAGTATTTAGGAAGTCAATGTGAATTGACAACCCAATTGGTTCATGGTCAGGAGGTCCGCAAGTATCTATTCCAATATGACAGTGATGACAGACTGTGTTCTTGAGGTTCCGGTTCAAGGAGAGAATGATTTCAGTAAACAGAAGTAGTGTGGATGTTCTTGGTGATTCAGGCAAGCTTGTGGAGATCTTTGGATTGTGTCCAGTTCGTGTTGATGGTCCACATTGAAGATTGAGCTCGTAATTGAAGAATTACTTCCGGATGATGGTGTTCTTCCTAAGTCTGGCCGACCGGATGAGTTACACATCCTGCGGATGATCTTGAAGATGTTCTGTAAAGAATGGCGTGTTCCTAATGAAATATTGAAGTCTCAGATCTGTGTGGCTGACAATGTGTTGATCTGCATGAAAGTCTTTTTGTAATAAGTCATGTTGTGTTTATGTATTTGCTCTATAATGTATGCCGACTTGGATGATAATTCCCAAGTCGATGTCTTGTATAAATAAGGAGTTGTAAAGTCATTTCAAATGATCTTGTGTTGATGAGAGTGTGGTAGAAAGAAGGAAAGCGAAAGGCAGAGCAGAAGTATTGGGCTTAAATGGAACTGACTCAAGCATGGTGAAGATGATATTCTTTAGTTCAAGTATGTAATACTTATCATTCTGTAGACAGTGTGTCTCCTATAGGCAGTGGGCCTCTTGTGAGCAGTGTGCTTGGGCAGTGAGCCCTAATTGGCATGTGCCATTTTGTTCGTTCTATTCTTCTAACAGAGAATACAATCTTGGGTTAGTCACCCCGTGGTTTTTCCCTTAACTGGGTTTTCCACGTCAAAATCTTGGTGTCATTTGTGATAATGTGTTTCTACTCCTGACTTGTTGCATTACATTTCCATGATTGATTTATTACTATGCTGCTGGATTAAGAAAAGAATTTAAGTGATTAATTGGAAGAAAGTTTTAGACAACTGATTCACCCCCGTCTTAGTTGTCTGTCTTAAATCTAACAATTGGTATTAGAGTGAGATTCCTCTAAAAGGAGCTTAACCGCTTGAGGAGATCTAGGATGTCATCCTACAAGAAGGATAGTCCGAGGTTTGATGGAACCAATTTCACTCTTTGGAAAAGTCGCATGGAATGTCACTTATAATGTATGGGAATGCAGTATTTGATCATGGCTTCAAAGAAGTATACTCCACATAATGGTCCAAGAACCGTAGATGAAATCAGAGATGCTGAAAACAATCTACGGACTAAAGAAGCTCTTCTAAGTGCCTTGTCTGATTTAGAGCTAACAACTGTTGTTGACCTACAAACTGCTTTCGAGATTTGGGAAAAACTAGAACTTTTGCATGAAGGAGACAAGTATGTTAAATGTGCCAAGCTACAGAGTCTGAAAGAAAAATTTGAAAATCTAAAGATGAGAGAAGATGAAAATATCACTACATTTATGCCAAGAGTAAATGAGCTTGTTTGTGGCATTAGATGTGATGATGGAGTCTTGGATGAAGATGAGATTGTTGGCAAAGTTCTCAGATCCCTTCCTGATTCTTACAAGTACAAGGTTGATGCTATTGAAGAATTCAAATCTATTTCAGGTATCACAAGAGATCAATTGGTTGGTAAATTGGCTGCATTTGAATTAACTGAGTTTGGAGATGCCCCCCCCAAGACTGAATTTGCATTCAAAGCTAGTGCCTCTATTAAAGGAAAACAAAAGTTTGATCCGAGAGATAACTCTTCAAAGAAACTATCATGGTATGAGAAAGCAAGAAAAGACCTGGAAGAAGATGAAGCAAAAGCTGCTCAACTTGAAGCCCTTATTGCAAAAAGACTGCCAAGAGGATCCGGTAAGTATGAAGGGAAATTGCCTTTTAAGTGTTTCAACTGCAATAAGATTGGTCATTTTGCCTCAAGGTGTCTGGAAAGATTTTCAAGGCCAAATTCTAACAGATCAAGGTTCTAAAAGAAATTTTACTATGTTCTTGAAGATGATGATGATCAAGGAGTAACAGATGATGAATCAGAAACATGAAACAAATCCAGAAGTGACTGGTTGTTTATTGCCATCAAGGAAGAAGATCCAATGCCCTCTAAATCTGCTAATCATAAAATTGTAGAAAGAGCTCTGGCTGCCCAAGTTGAAGAAAAGGATGATTGGGTCATTGACAGTGGATGCTCTCACCATATGACAGGTGACAAAAATAAGTTCATAGATTTAGAAAGGTATGAAGGAGGAGTGGTAAAATTTGGTGATAATTCTGCTGGCAGAATCAAAGGTAGAGGAACTATCTCTTTTGATGGAAAGAACAAAACCAGTAATGTACTGTATGTTGAAGGTCTGAAGCACAATCTTCTCGGTGTTGGATAGCTGGTGGACAAAGGTTATGATCTCCGATTCAAGAAT
The DNA here is from genome assembly GCA_027924645.1 of Cunninghamia lanceolata. Classification (NCBI taxonomy): domain Eukaryota; kingdom Viridiplantae; phylum Streptophyta; class Pinopsida; order Cupressales; family Cupressaceae; genus Cunninghamia; species Cunninghamia lanceolata. The sequence goes on along the minus strand of BSBN01000490.1, from coordinate 3,557,687 downwards.
GAAAAATGCAAGATCTTTGAAAGTTCTGAAACAGAGATTGCATCCGGTACTCAAACAAAAGGTAATATCTTCCACTTAGTTGGTACTGGTAAAAGTTGTCTTTTTGTTCAAATTGATCAAAGTTGGTTGTGGCATAGGAGAATGTGTCATGTGAATTTTGATAATATCATCAAGATAAGCAACACTCAAGCTGTAAGAGATCTTCCAAGATTGGTAAAACCTACCAATAGTTTGTGCAAAGAATGTCAGTTGGGTAAACAAAGTAGAATCTCATTCAAAAGCCAGGAACAATCTTCTACCAGATTATTGAACCTAGTTCACACTTATCTATGTGGTCCGGCAAGAATCAGGAGTGTGCAAGGTGATAGATACTTCATGTTATTAATTGATGATCATTCCTAGATGATGTGGGTGACTTTTCTGAAAGAAAAATTAGAAGCTCTTGAGAAATTCAAAATATTCAAAGCTATGGTAGAGAATGAAACCGGATTAAAATTAAGATGTCTGAGGTCTGATAGAGGTGGAGAATTCACATCGAGTGAATTCATAGAATTCTGTGAGAAACATGGAATAAAAAGACAGTTGTCTGCTCCTAGGACTCCATAGCAAAATGGAGTAGTAGAGAGAAAATATTGGACCATCCAGGAAGCATCTAGAACCATGATGATGGAAGAAAATGTTCCTCAAATCTATTGGAGAGAAGTTGTAAGCACTGCAGTCTATACTCTCAATCGAGTACAAATCAGAAGCAATATCGGTAAGACTCCCTATGAACTTTGGTTTGGCATCACTCCCACTGTAAGGTATTTCAGAGTCTTTGGTAGCAAATGTTACATTAAAAGAGATGAAGATCTAGGAAAATTTGATGCTAGAAGTGATGAAGGAATATTCTTGGGTTATTCTACTCAAAGCAAAGCTTACTGGTGTTATAACAAGAGATTAAGGAAGATTGTTGAAAGTACAAATGTAAAGGTTGATGAAGGTGTTGAAAAACCCTCAAGGTTTTATGAATATGATGAAGATGATCAAAATGATGTTTTTGTTCAAGAAGTCCAAGCTCCCTCTGAAATTCAGATTCAGACTGATCCGGTAAATCAGGAAGAAGAAATAAGTTTGAATGAACCTGTTCAAGAATTAGAAGTGCAAGAAACTCCCAAAGTTCCCAGGTATGTAAGACTGAATAACTCTGAAGATCAAATCATAGGTGATAAAAGAAAAGGTGTACAAACAAGAAGAAGGATTGCTCAAGATTCAAAAGAGTATTGTCTGATTTCAAAGATTGAACCTAAAACAGTGAATGAAGCTTGCAATGATGAAAACTAGACTAAAGCAATGGAGGAAGAGCTGATGCAAATTGAGAAAAATCACACTTAGGATCTTGTTCCCAAACCTAAAAACAAGAATGTGATTGGAACCAAATGGATCTTCCGGAATAAATTGAATGAAGATGGTGAAGTAGTCAGAAACATAGCCAGATTGGTCTGCAAAGGTTACTCCCAAGTAGAAGGAGTTGATTTTGAAGAGACTTTTGCTCCAGTGGCAAGAATTGAAGCTGTCAGATTATTTCTTGCTTTTTCTACCTTCAAGGATTTCAAAGTATATCAGATGGATGCAAAGTCTGCCTTCCTGAATGGTGACTTAGAAGAAGTTTACATTGAGCAACCGGATGGATTTCAAGTGTCTGATCATGGTGATATGGTTTGCAAATTGAAGAAAGCACTGTATGGACTCAAGCAAGGCCCAAGATCATGGTGTGAAAGATTGGATAAGCATCTTTTGAAGATTGGTTTCAACAAAGGTACTTTTGACAGTAATTTGTATTTCAAAATTGATCATGAAAATATCTTGATTGTTGAAGTGTTTTTTAATGATATCATTTTTGGAGGAAGAGATAGTATGTGCAAAACCTTTGCAAATCAAATAAAAAGTGAATTTGAGATGTCCATGTTTGGGGAAATGAATTTCTTCTTGGGTCTGCAAATCACTCAAACAAAGAAAGGAATCTTCATTTCTCAGACCAATTATGTGAAAGAATTGTTGAAGAAATTTGGGATGGAAAACTCAAAACCAATGAATACTCCCATGGCAACCAGATGTAAATTGAGCAAAGATGATGACTCTCCTAAGACTGATCAGAAAAAATACAAGTCAATGATTGGAGGACTATTGTATCTCACTCAAACTAGACCTGACATTATGAATGTTGTTGGTCTTGTTGTTAGATTCCAAGCCGATCCTCGAGAATCTCATGTCATGGCAATCAAGAGGATTTTTAGATATCTAAAAGGGACAGTTGAGTATGGTTTGTGGTATCCTAGAGATCATGATTTCTTTCTTCATGCATATATAGATGCGGATTGGGTAGGAGATGTGGATGACCGGAAGAGTACCAGTGGCAAAGCATTCTTTTTGGGGAAGAGATTGGTTTCTTGGCTGAGCAAGAAACAAGAGGCAATATCTATGTCCACTATAGAAGCAGAATATATTGCAGCAACTGGTAGTTGCACTCAAGTATTATGGATGAAGCAAATGCTAAGGGACATCAGAGTGGAGTATGAGGAACCTATCACAATCTTCTATGATAATTCAAGTGCAACAAACATATCAAAGAATCCGGTGTTGCATTCAAAGACTAAACACATATCCATCAAGTTTCACTTTTTGAGAGAGCAAGTGAACAAGAATGAAGTCAAATTGGAGTTTGTGCCTTCCAAGGATCAGATTGCAGATATTTTTACTAAACCTCTACCTAAGGACTCTTTTGAGTATCTCAGGGAGAAGTTAGGGGTTATTACCCCTCCGATTCTAAATTAAGGTGCACTATTGTGCATCAGTCCAGTGGATCTCACAGTCAAATCTTGTGGTCTGGATTGATGTTTGGGAAGCTGTTACTCAGGGGGAGCAGCTTGTATGATTTTGAAGTAATGCAAGTATGTGCCCTTTGCCATTGATGTCAAAGGGGGAGAGAAGACATGTGAAAAACAAATGGTTGTTGATCAAAGGGGGAGCAGTAAAGAAAGAGAAGACATGTGAGTGGTTGTTGTTGATAGGGGGAGTTGTTCTTGTCTTGATGGTTAAAATAGTTTTTCACATCATATGTTGCCATCAATAACAAAGGGGGAGATTGTTGCAAGTATGGGCCTAACCGGTGTTGTCATTGATGTCAACATATTCTTGTTGCATTGATGATAAGGATTGGATGAGTTGTGTGCTGAGGATATTGAGAAAATTAGTCCTAATCAGGAACAGAGAAGAACAGTGAAGACAGTAAGGTAAAGATCCCAGCTAAGATGAAGATAAGAGGATGCGCCTCAAAGGGTTTGCAGATATGTGTCTTGATATGATCCAGTAAGGATTTCTGAGGTCCGCATGAAGATCTAAAGAAGTTATGCCCTCTTAAGTAAAATCAGTCCTGGCAGGTGTTCAGAGGTGATAGAGTGACATAGATAGGTCCGGTGAGATCTGAAAATGCAATATCTTGCTCTACAGATTTGGTGGAGTATTTAGGAAGTCAATGTGAATTGACAACCCAATTGGTTCATGGTTTGGAGGTCCGCAAGCATCTATTCCAATATGACAGTGATGACAGACTGTGTTCTTGAGGTTTCGGTTGAAGGAGAGAATGATTTTAGTAAACAGAAGTAGTGTGGATGTTCTTGGTGATTCAGGCAAGCTTGTGGAGATCTTTGGATTGTGTCCAGTTCATGTTGATGGTCCACATTGAAGATTGAGCTCATAATTGAAGAATTACTTCGGGATGATGGTGTTCTTCCTAAGTCTGGCTAATCGGATGAGTTACACATCCTACGGATGATCTTGAAGATGTTCTGTAAAGAATGGCGTGTTCCTAATGAAATATTGAACTCTCAAATTTGTGTGGCCAACAATGTGTTGATCCGCATGAAAGTCTTTTTGTAATAAGTCATGTTGTGTTTATGTATTTGTTCTGTAATGTATGCCGACTTGGATGATAATTCCCAAGTCGATGTATTGTATAAATAAGGAGTTATAAAGTCATTTCAAATGATCTTGTGGTGATGAGAGTGTGGTAGAAAGAAGGAAAGCGAAAGGCAGAGCAAAAGTATTGGGCTTAAATGGAATTGACTCAAGCATGCTGAAGATGCTATTCTTCAGTTCAAGTATGTAATACTTATCATTCTATAGACAGTGTGTCTCTTATAGGCAGTGGGCCTCTTGTGAGCAGTGTGCTCAGGCAGTGAGCCCTAATTGGCATGTGCCATTTTGTTCTTTCTATTCTTCTAACAAAGAATACAATCTTGGGTTAGTCACCCCGTGGTTTTTCCCTTAACCGGGTTTACCACGTCAAAATCTTGGTGTCATTTGTGTTAATGTGTTTCTGCTCTTGACTTGTTGCATTACATTTCCATGATTGATTTATTACTATGCTGCTGGATTAAGAAAAGAATTTAAGTGATTAATTGGAAGAAAGTTTTAGACAACTGATTCACCCCCCCTCTCAGTTGTCTGTCTTAAATCTAACAGGGTTAACCACCTCCTGTGGATTCACTCACTCTGGCTGTTGTATCAGGCATTAATAGGTCGATCTTTTGGTGCAACGGCAACCATCTTTGCAATAATTGGTATAAGAGCCTGGGTCACGGGTTTGAACCCCTCGCTTGTACTAGGGGGATTGTTGCAAGGTGTGTGCCCTTGGTCTCCTTGTGTTCTGATGCAAGAGCATCCCTGGTTCGAGAGTAATCTTGCATCAACCAAAGACATTTGCATTTCAATTTTGCTTGCATTTCAGTTCTTTCATTTTCCTATTCAGTTTAGGCAGTTCAGTCAGAAGCAGTTCAGCTTGTGGTCCAGTTTCAGCATTTCACACCTTGCGGATCTGGACTTAGCATCTCAATTCATTCATCTACATCATATCAAGAATTCAGAGTATTTGGATAAGTTACCAGAAAGATATCGCTATAAGAAGATCCTTTGTTTTCTCAGTGCAGAGTTCTCTGACAGTCATGAGTAATTAGCTGAAGGAGAAGGATTGGGAGCATTGGTCAAATTGCGGATCCTTGTGATTCATCCTAAAATGTTCCTTGGTTCGTGGCCGACCTTCCTCATAGGTCCGCATTTCATTGTATCCGTTGGAGAAGGATTTTCAAGTTGATAGGTCTGACCTATCCAAGAACACATGTTACACCTCTTCATCGGGATTCTAGATCCCTTGTGGCCGACACAAAGGAACCTATTGGTTCAGAAATGATATATAATAATGTAATAGATCCTTAGGAAGATAGTTGATAATTAAGTTGATAGTAAAGAAAAGATCTATAGTTTAGTTTGTGCGAAGGAGCTTCAAAACTTTATCTTGCGCATGTAGGTGATCACGCTTGTGAGCCCGCATGTTGCCATCAGATCTGTATTTGAATTCTTTGATATACTGAATGACTGAATCTGCATTTGTGCTATATTCTTGTGTTGTTTCCATTGTGTTTACTCTTGCTACACGGTCCAGACAGTTCATTCTGTGAACCCTCCTACTGTGACTGCACCAAGTGGTATCAGAGTGAAAGTTTGATTCTTTAGAGTGATTTGGCGAAGGGGATTCTGTAAGATCTTGTTGTAAGCAGATCGCCAATCCGAGGCAAGTTACCTATGCACAATCGACCATTGATTGAGAGGCAGTTGTCGATTGTAGCCCGATCGCCGACCTAATGCAGTTTGTATTTGATCCTAGGAAGATGCCGTCGCGAAGAGTTCCTCCTGTTGGTACAATGGCTAATAGAATAGATGAGACGATGGAATTAATGAGAATAATGCAAATTTGATTGCTCGCTGTTGAAGAAGATAGGCGAAGAGGATTGACACCTAGACCTAATATTGAAAGTGATGATGATGAAGAATTTCAATCTGCTGAACAAACTAGCAAAACCCTAGAAGGTAATGAAGAAGAAGAATCAGATTAGATAAAGATGTTGTGAGCTATTTCAAAGATTGGGAAAAGACCTAGAGTGGAAATGCCGAACTATACTAGTAATTTGAATCCGGAAGAGTTGATTGATTGGATAAATGACATGGAAGAATACTTTGAATATGAGGAAATTGAAGATTCGGAGAAGGTGAAATTTGCAAAGACAAAGTTGAAAGGACATGTTGCTATATGGTGGAAAGAAGTTCAATTGGAAAGAAATAGGAGAGGAAAGGAAAGGATTACAAAGTGGGACCGAATGGTAACAAAGTTGAAAAATCAGTTCATACTTGCTGACTATGAGTTGGAGCTATTGAAAAGATTGCACAACTTGAGACAGAAGGAGAAATCTGTAAAGGAATGCACTGAAGAATTTCATAAGATGATCATAAGAACAGGACATAGTGAAGCAAGCAAGGAGAAAGTGGCAAGATATATCAATGGACTGAGATTGAACATTCAAGAAGAACTAAGCCTAATAAGGATAACCTCTTTGGAAGAAGCATATCAATTTGCACTGAAAGTTGAAGAGAAGTTGAATAAGAAAGATGAGCAAAGACAGAGATGCAGAGGAGGTAAAATTCTGAGGGGTAGGATATTTTTTGGAGGAGACAGATCTTATCCAGAACAGAACAAGTTGGACAACCCGTTGAGGAAGGATGCCAGAGATAATAATGTTTACCAGAGAGATGATAGAAATTTTTACCGGAGAGGAAACCCTAGTGCATACCAGAATGAAGGATACAGAAGAGAAGGAAGAGGATTTGATAGGAGAACATTCAGAGGTACTTGTTTTAAGTGTGGAGGTGAACGACATAGAGCATTTGAGTGTAATCAAGGTAGTACAAGCAAGAAAACAAAAAATAGTGGAAGAGCAACCTATGTTGAAGAAGAACCTGTCAAATCACCTAGTTCAGTTGGCAATCTGGAGAAAGGAGAATCATTGGTAATGAGGAGAGCACTATTTCAAGTAGAGGCAAATGAAGAACCATCACAAAGGAAGAGTCTGTTCAGAACCAGATGCAAATCTAGAGGTAAGTGTTGCAAAGTTGTGATAGATAGTGGTAGTTCAGATAACCTAGTTTCTAAGGAGATGGTGACTAAGCTGTAGTTGGAAATATTGAAACACCCTAAGCCCTATCAAATAGCATGGATTCAAGATGATCATAAGATACTAGTGAGTGAGCAATGTTTGGTGAAATTTCATATTGGATCTTATCATGATGAAGTCTTGTGTGATATTATGCCTATGGATGTTTGTCATATCTTGTTGGGTAGACCTTGGCAGTATGATAGAAAAGCTATGCATGATGGAAGAAAGAATACATATACTATAACAGCAAATGGAAAGAGAATTACCTTGATTCCTTTGGAGGATGATCCTAAAAATGTGGTATGTGGAAATGCTAGAATCTGTTTAGTAGATGGAAGGAAATTTTTGGATGGTTTGAAACAGGAAAGTCTATGCTATGTCTTGATTCCTAAGAAGCCTGAAGTGGTGAAGAAAGAAACCGAACTGGATGGGATAAAAGAGTTGCTGACAGAATATGAAGACACCATATCAGATAATGTACCCGAAGGATTACCACCTATAAGGAGTATCAGTCATCACATGGACCTTATACCAGGAGCAAGTTTGCCTAACAAAGCAGCACACCGGATGACACCGGCAGAGAATGAAGAATTGAATAGACAAATACAAGATTTGTTGAGGAAAGGTTTGATCAGAGAAAGTTTGAGTCCCTGTGCAATGTTAGCACCAAAGAAAGATGGAGAATGGAGAATGTGTACTGATTCCAGAGCAATAAACAAGATCACAGTTAAGTATAGATTTCCTTTACCTAGGATGGATGATATCATGGATTGTTTGAGTGGAGCACGATATTTCACAAAGATAGATTTGAAGAGTGGATACCATCATATCAGAATTAGAGAAGGTGATGAATGGAAGACTTCTTTTAAGATAAATGAAGGATTATATGAGTGGTTAGTGATGCCTTTTGGATTGACAAATGCACCAAGTACTTTCATGAGGTTGATGAATGAAGTTCTGAAGAAATTCTTGGGTAAGTTTGTAATTGTGTACCTGGATGATATTCTGATTTTCAGTAAGACAAAAGAAGAAGATTTGTGGCATATTAGACAAGTTTTTCAGAGGTTGAGAGAAGAGAAATTGCTAATAAATATCAAGAAGTGTAGTTTCATGAAGGAAGAGCTAGTATACTTGGGATTTGTGATTTATGTGGAAGGATTGAAGATGGACCCTGAGAAAGTGAAAGCAATTGTTGAATGGCCTACACCAGAGAGCATTGGAGAAGTTAGATCATTTCATGGATTGGCTAGTTTTTACCGAAAGTTCATCAAAAATTTTAGTTCAGTTTGTAACCCTATGACAAAGACAATGAGAGGTGACAGAAAATATTTCAAGTGGACATCTGGAGTAGATAAAAGTTGAGTTGTTGAAGCAGAAAGTGATAGAGCAACCTGTTTTGGCATTACTGGATTTCAATAAGGTATTTCAAGTTGATTTTGATGCAAGTGGAAGTGCAATAGGAGCAGTGTTAAGTCAATAAGGTAGATCAGTAGCGTATTTCAGTGAGAAGTTGAATGATGCAAGGAGAAGATATTTAGTTTATGATCAAGAGTTCTATGCCATAATTCAAGCCCTGAAGAAGTGGAGACATTATTTGTTGCCTAAGGAGTTTGTCTTGTATACAGATCAACAAGCCTTGCAATATTTGAATAGTCAAGGTAAGTTGAATCAGAGACATATGAGATGGGTAGAGTTCATGCAGAGTTATACTTTTGTGTTGAAGCATAGGAGTGGGAAGTCAAACAAAGTTGTTGATGCCTTGAGTCGAAGAAGAAACTTGTTGATAGAGATGAGAATTGAAGTGTTGGGTTTTGATGAATTGAAGAACATGTATGAGGGAGACACTGATTTTGCAGAACCTTGGAAAGCATGCAAGGAACCTGTTGTGACAGATAGGAGTAAGTGGTTAGACTATTTCATTCAAGAAGATATGTTATTCAAAGGAAGTCAGTTATGCATACCTAGAAGTTCAATGAGAGATAACTTGATCAAATAAAAACATAGTGGAGGATTGGCAAGACACTTTGGCATTGATAAGACAGTGACTTTGGTAAGTGAAAATTACTTTTTGCCTCAGATACATAAGGATGTTCAAAGATTTTTGCAAAGTTGTAGAATTTGCCAAGTTGCAAAAGGGAATAGTCAAAACATTGGATTGTATAAACCTTTGATAGTACCAGAGAGACCTTGGGAAGACATAAGCATGGATTTTGTAATGGGACTACCTAAGACATAGAGAGGACATGATTCAATATTTGTAGTGGTTGACATATTTTCAAAGATGGCTCATTTCATACCTTGCTAGAAGACAACTGATGTAGTGCATGTAGCTGACCTATTTTTCAAAGAGATTGTGAGATTGCATGGATTACCTAGGAGTATAGTTTCAGACAGAGACACAAAGTTTGTTGGATACTTTCGGAAGACACTTTGGAAGAAGGTGAAGATAGATTTGAAGTTCATTTCTACTATTCATCCATAGACAGATGGACAAACAGAGGTAGTGAATAGGAGTTTGGGAAACTTGTTGAGATGTTTGGTTGGAGAAAAGATAGGAAGTTGGGATTTGATTCTTTCACAAGCAGAGTTTGCATACAATAATTCAGTAAATAGGAGTACCAAAAGAATACCTTTTGAGATTGTTACTAGAGTGATTCCTAGAGGAATTGCAGAACTGAGAGATATCAGTACAGAAGAAAAGAGGAGTGCAAAAGCAGAAGAATTTGCAGATCATATGCAAACAGTGTATAATCAAGTAAGGAAACATTTGGAGGATATGAACAATAAGTACAAAGAGAAGGCAGATGAGAGGAGAAGACATAAGGAATTTGAAGTTGGCAATGAGGTGATGGTATACTTGAGAAAAGAAAGATTTCTAGTGGGGACTTATAACAAGTTAAAAATGAAGAAGTTTGGACCTTGTAGGATACTCAGGAGATTTGATTCAGGAAATGCATATGAAGTGGAGTTGCCAGAGACATTGGGTATAGCACCTACTTTCAACATTGCAGATCTTTATCAGTATCATGAAACAGAGTTTAGTGATAGAATAGAAGAAGACTTGAAGAAACAATTACCACAGCAAGCACCAGAACAAATTGAAGGCATTTTGGACAGCAGAGTTGGATGCAGAACCAGAGGAAGACAATACAAAGAATATCTTGTAAAGTGGAAAGGAAGACCGGAAGAGGATTCATCATGGATTTCTCAGGCTGAGGTGGACCGTCTTGGTTCTCCCCTAGCCCCAGCAAAGTGAGGGACTCACTTTTTCAATAACCTCAGATGTCTGATGCAGGAGCATCCCTGGTTCAAGAGTAATCTTGCATCAACCAAAAACATTTGCATTTCAGTTTTGTTTGCATTTCAGTTCTTTCATTTTCCTGTTCAGTTCAAGTAGTTCAGTCAGAAGCAGTTCAACTTGTGGTCTGGTTTCAGCATTTCACACCTTGTGGATCTAGACTTAGCATATCAATTCATTCATCTACATCATATCAAGAATTCAGAGCATTTGGATCAATTATCGGAAAGATATCTCTATCAGAAGATCCTCTATTTTCTCAGTGCAAAGTTCTCTGACAATCATGAGTAATCAGCTGAAGGAGAAGGATTGGGAGCATTGGTCGACTTGTGGATCCTTGTGATTCATCCTACAATGTTACTTGGTTCATGGCCGACCTTCCTCATAGGTCTGCACTTCATTGTATCTGTTAGAGAAGAATTTTCAAGCTGATAGGTCCGACCCATCCAAGAACACACGTTACACCTCTTCATTAAGATTCTGGATCCCTTGTGGCCAATGTGGAGGAACCTATTGGTCTAGAAATGATATATAATAATGTAATAGATCCTTAGGAAGATAGTTGACAGCTAAGTTGATAGTAAAGAAAAGATCTATAGTTTAGATTGTATGAAGGAGCTTCAAAGCTTTATCTTGCGCATGTAGGTGATCATGCCTGTGAGCCCTAATTGTAAGCCCGCATGTTACTGGTGGATCTCTATTTGAATTCTTTGATATACTGAATGACTGAATCTACATTTGTTCTATATTCTTGTGTTGTTTCCGTTGTGTTTACTCTTGCTGCACGTTTTGGATAGTTCATTCTGTGAACCCTCCTACCGTGACTGCACCAATGTTGTACAGTGCAACTCTTAGGTTTGTGACAAGGCTTTACTACCTCCTGTGGATTCATTAACTCTAGCGGTTGTATCGAGCATTAATAGGTTGATCTTTTGGTGCAATGACAACCATCTTTGTAACATGTGTTTCAATGGAGCTGATGTTAATGGAACTTATATCATTTTTGTTGGATCAACGACCATATTGATATCTAATTTTTGTGTAAAGTCATCCTTATTAATAGAAAATTCTATCCTTGTTCCAAGGAGGACTTTGACAATGAAGTAAAACCCTCAAAAAATGATACACAATAAGCCACTTTTACATTAAACATTATGGATCATATTTTTCTCATGGAAGATGACTTGCATCACTATGGTAAAGTATGATTTTAAATGGAAGCAACTTTTTAATACATTATATATAAGAAAGAAGCATAATTGGTTTTGTAGTTTGAGTATAGCTATTGCCTATGACTTGAAGTCAGAGTTAAATTTTGAAATTGATATTTGGATGTTTTAGGGGCACAAACCTTTTGTTTCATATTAGAGTATTGAGCAACTGCATCTTTATCTCTTCATCCTTGGAGTCACACATTTTGTGTTACTATTTAACTATACTTTTCACAATGATCAAGGTAAATTTGCATGCCCTTGGTTGAAATCAAGTTTAGAATCCTTCATCTTTTTGGTTGTTCTTTCTACCATGAGAGTCTTCTCTGTTTAGTAGGGGTTATAGTTTCAACCTTATTTTTAGTCTTATTTTCTTTGGTTTCAATTCTATAGATTGAAGCCTTGGGAAATTTAAGTTCATTCAAGAATCATTGTTCACAATGTAAAAAAAAATGGGTTGGGTTTTAGGTGCATTTATCATGTGAATATGCATAATAAGTGAGAATATGATCATAGAGTTGCATATGTCTATGAAATCGATGCTAAGTTAAGAAAACCGGTAAGAGAGCGTAGATTGAAGGTTCAACAAGTAGAAAAATTAAAGACAATACTAAAAATAGTTAATGACCTTAGGGTTTCAAATGAAGGCAAGTCTTATGGGAGCTTAAGAAAAATCCTATAGTTCTCCAAAATGAATCAGTGAATCCCTAACTTACTAAACAACTTAAAAAATTTATAGTAAATTGGGAGCTCATAGTTTCTCTTGTCAATTCCAATGTCAAGGACATGTTTTCAATATGGTTTGAAGGAATTAAGTGAGTGAACATTATAAATAATCTTGCCATTACATTAGATGGCCCCTTTGGAGATTTCTACTAATCAAATGATGTCCTAATGTATTAAAGAAATCTGATTGAAGGAGTATTAAATAACTTGCAAAATATAGGAGATAACCATTTTGTTTTAGCTCTAAAATTTAAAATATAAAGGGAGTTTTTGTAGCTAGGATAAAATGTTTTTCTATTTGATGTAGATATTGTCCATCTATTGAATCCATTTGATTTTTTTTAGGGGGATTGTGATGTGGAATCCATGACCAATGGGCAAACAATGAGGACTTGATTTTATAGTATTTTAGGGTTATAATTCTAGCTTTTCTATATTAGTCCTACCATTCCTTAAATTGAGCTTTTATATTTTAAGTTGTTAATATACTTTCCAAGGAGAGAGCTTAGGATCAAATACTCTTCAATGATGAGCTTCTTTTCACATCTTATTGAGGTTACAAAGGGCTTCATGCATCAAGATATATAATGGATAAATTTATCAATTTTAATAGCACCATTATGTTTACAAGGTTTAGGAAGAATCCACACATGGCTAGATTTAAAATAAAAGAGCTTCTATTAAATAAAATGCAATCTATGAACTTATTAAAGAAGAAAGAACAAGCAATATATTGTTTTATGTACCAATTTTTTCTCTTAAGTTATCAAAGTGTGTTCTAACCCAAGAGGTTTACCCAACATTTTCCAAATCATTGATATCCAAGGTTCTCACTGTTATTCATGTCCAAAATGAGTTACAGAAAATGCAACATCTACAAAAGGACTCCAAAAGTCACAAAGTACAAGCTAGAGCATAATCAGAACTGAGTGCAAATGAGTCAACCAAGTGACTATATCCATCTCCCAAGCAGTTGCACCAAAATAGGAACTAGAAATTGCTTTGGGTCCAATGCCTCCAAAAAGCCTAAAAAATATCAACTGAAACCTCCCCAAAAGAGCTCACAAATATGGAAAAAGTTAAATTTGACCAAATCAAACATTAAGGCACAAGAAAATGATCCTAAATCCTCTCCACCTCTCCAAAAAGAAAGTAAAACTCCCTATATGCTCTCCTTTGGTCGACCAACCTCTAAAACTTCCCCAAGATGCTTGCAAAAATATAAAAGCTTAAATAAAACTCATAAATGTATTTACAAGGCATGACTCCATTTTTGCATTTAAAATAGCAGTTTGATTTAAAGATTTATAACAATATCATTCAAACCAAATGCTTTACATGTCAAATTAATGCAAAAATAAAAAACAAGGCTCAACCATATTTGAAAGGGCATAGTAAGTTCATTAGAAATGAACATGGCATGGGGTATTAGTTATTTGCAAGTGTTTCTTTATATAAAAAGAAAAAAAGCCTTAAACTTGTCGACATCTTATTAGGGTTAAAACCCTAAAAACAAGAACAAAGCAACAAACCCTCATATTATTTCATTTCATAATCTCTACTTCCCTGAGTGCCGCCATTGAAGGGTTTTGTTGCTGCTTCTTGGAGATTTCACTGGATTTTTTCATTCATTTCTGCATCTCACTACAAACCAGCAATCAGGCAGTAGCAGGTAGAAAATCTTTCTTTGTCTTTCTATAGGTTTTTGCAGAGCACAAGAACTCTGTATCTCATATTTTCCTTCATGATTTGTGAATAGCTTCTCTCAGCATGAGGTATATTATTTCCTATAGCTTTCTTGGCATGAAAGAGATGTTTTTCACTCCATTCTGAGTAGGTTTTATTAATTTTTCTGGTGCATTTTAGTCATGGTTAGGGTTTCATAAAAACCCTCTATTGATTCTACTAAGATGGAAGCATATTGGTTTCATGATAAAATGTGAAGGAACATGAAATTTTGGACTATAATTGTCTCATGTAACAAGTGACTGTCTTATAAATTGTTGTCACTTTTCTTCACTGTCAAATGGCTCCTTACTGTCACAACCTTCCCCTTGGTATACTCACTATCATGTGGGTCTTCTACTATCCATTGTTTTCATTCAAGCCTCATGACTATTGTCCTAGCTTTGTAGATATATGGAAGACTCTTTGGGTTTTTATGGATTACAAAACCTTCATTGATTGTTACCTGCCTTTGATTGTTTGCTAACCTTAGCATGCTATCTTTTTAACATTGGTCTCCATCTTACATACAGTGACTACATAGGAGTATGTTGATCTATCATTATAGAATCCTATCACTGTCTCATGCATTGTTATTTTTAGAGCTACTCATTGAAACAGTGTTGAAACATGATTTTGCCCCTGCTAAACCACAACAATGTATACATCCTTTTCACACATTCTTTAACTGGTGCAAGGACTCTTAGAAAGTTTCTATGGGGCTTTGAAAGTTTTTAAGATTAGGACATTTGACAATATCCCCTCTGCCAAGAGAGGCTCTATTGAGAACATGTAGAATGAAAACTAGGATTTTACACTCCATTCCTGATTCTGTGACAGAGCTTTTAGAGACAACATATCTCTAATGCCTTTTGACTGTAGATGTCTTCTTGACCTATGCCTCATTATTGGCTGTCATACTCATGAAGTGACATTTAACATGCATTCTTTATATCTTACCCATGAAAGAAGTATGGCAGTAAGCCTGATCCTCATATGCTTAATGGGTAAACTTTTTCAATGACATGGCTGCACAATACCCCTTTCTTAGCCATCTTTGAAACAAGGCAAACAATTATGTATTTGGAGCAATATCTTGAATTAGACATTTTCTCACTTTTCTTTTCTTTTACAAATGCAATTAAAGTTTGTAAAATAGCAATCACCATATTTGCATTCCTTTTACTATTCTGACTTAAAGGATGTTCAAGTTGAGAATGCCCTTTGTTGAAGTACTGTGCTTTCACAATGCATATACCTATTCTTTCAAACTGTCCTCTATACTAGCCCGTTGTATTGACTGTTACAGTCATTTGGTGACTGTCTTTCATAGAAGATTCTCATAAATCTGTAGTTGTCACTTGTAGACTCTTTCACACAGAAATATGGTAAGATCATTGTTCCATTTTGTTTCCTTGCAGGTGTACTTTTGTGAAGATTAGATGGCTTTAGATCACTGGATCTTCTTTGATGTTTTCATGTTATTTTAGTTCTCTCTATTTTTTATCACTGCGCTTTGGTGATGATCGTCTGGAGGCTTCAAGGGACCTATTCACTAATTTCATAGACCAACTGCCAAACTATCCCTTTTCTATTGATTACTTTTCCCCCTTAATTGTGATAGTCATCTTGAAATTTCTTTGACCTTGATTGATATACCTTTCTCCTGTTTTCATCATGCATTCTGCTATGTTCAAAATTCCTGAGGAAATCAAACTATTCCATTAGCATTGAATCTCTGCTTTCATGCAAAAATAGTTTGAGTAGGATTTGATGAGGATCTTGGAAAATTCAAGACCCATGACAAAGTTTTTAGCATTTGCTCTCTATTCTGTCACTATCTGTTCGATGTCTAAAACCTTACAAGCTTCTCAAAACAAAGATCAACTCCTATCTCCATCATATGCATTCTTTATGTCATCACAACTTTCATGGATATCCACAGAATGATATGATTGTTATTATAGTCAACCTTTGACAAGAAAATGGTCCTATTGATTGTTGATTGTCATCTACTGCTCTTTCTTGACTCTTAGATTGTACCTCCTCTCATTATCTTCTTGAGTTTGTTGATCTTCAAGATGAAGACCTTTGCGTCTACTCATTAGATCCTATCACTGCTATTTGTGCAGTTAGTGTAGGCTATGACTGCATCTTTCATGACAGTCTCTACTTGAGCTTGAACTGTGATCTTAAACAGAGGTGACTGATGTTCCTTTACTGTTCCTGCCAATATGATTGCATGCTCATTGGTTTACAATATCCTCTAATCCATAGAAGTGATATCAAACATTTCACTAATATAGATTATAAAATATTGTATCAACATGATACATGTAATGTTTTCATATCTTGATTCCTCTTAAGAAGGTTAAGAGTGCAGCATGCTGGGCTCAACCCTTGTGGGAGCCCATTTAACTCCACATGCTATGATATCAAACACAGATAATTCAGAAATGAAAATTTTATCTATACCTGCACATTGAACAAACATGTTAGACAAAAGATTGAAGCCAAAAGCTTCCAATGATGCTCACGATAATTGATGATACTCTGCTTCTTTTCTTGACTTCCCTGAAATATATTTAAACTATTTCAATGTCTTATGAAAGTACACCATACGTTTGTTGAAACTGAATTTCATATGATGAGCAAAAGTATTTGGAGCTCTAACACCAAACTTTCTTAACTCTTGCAGGCACTTCTGGAACAATAGTGAAAGAAGTTGAATATTTAGCAAATCAACATTCATCCTTGCATCCAAGCAATGATGGATACCTTTCCTTTTATATGCTCTTATTTTTCCTCAAATGTATAGTTTACTTTTATATTACACTGAAAGTTAATCCCACGGCTTGTGTGGGACACTATACATTTATGTTTATCAATAAAGACTATTTTTGTAAAGATTGTTTCACTCTCTTCTCTATTGTATGCATTTGCATAACATGGTAATGCAGTCCTTTGATAATCTATTATGCACATGGATATAACATAGCAGAGTAGAATGTACCTTTTGTTTCACTTTGTAACACATACACAATTATACCTATTTCAGTTGGTAGCTAAAACAAGTAACATTTTTGGTGACATCTACTATATGTTTGCCTACTAAACATCTTGACCAGTTGCCTGAAGCTTATCCATTGGGCATAGAGTCACTTAGAAAACTAACAAGTCTTGGAAAAATAGTCTTGTACATTGCTGCAACTCATTAGAACAGTGCATGATACCTTGGAAACCTACTCTACCCACTAGAACCCAGAACCAACTAACTAACTATGCAAAAATTGCACTGAGAGGAAAAGAAAAACTGCATCTAAACTATGTGCATCAACACTTATTAGATCAAAACTCCTAGATTAAAAGGTACAAAGCTAATCATACCTCAAAATAGAGTTTGAGGTGTATCCCATTGACTGGGATGGGAAGAATTTCTCCATCTATTTTTGACAACTGGAAGGAATTGTGCTCCTTGCAATCAGTAATAACAAATGGGCCACTCCACATACTATCAAACTTGGTGTGCTTTCCTGGCCTACTCTTTAATTCATCCCACTTGAGCAATACATCTCCTTCTTTAAACACTCCTGGTGATGCTCTTTTATCAAAAGCTTTCTTGACTTGTTGTTGATGAAACTCCATGGTCTTCATAGCTTTATCTCTTGTTTCTTCTAGCTCCATGAGCTGTGCATATCTGATAGCCATTGGATCCTCTTCCTCAAATATTTCAAGCTGGTTTACAATATGAAGTGCTGGAAACTCAGTAGATAAGGGCAACCTTGCTTCTTTCCCATATACCAGCATATAAGGGGAGTTTCCAATGAGCCTTTTTGGTGTTATTCTATCTACCCATAGTGTAGATTTTAACTTGGCATGCCAAGTCCTTTGGTTCTCTTCAATGGTCCTCTTAATAATCTTTATCAAATTTTTATTTGTAGACTCTGCTAAACCATTACCCTGAGGGTAATAGTTCAAGGAAGTGTTCAAATAAATACCATTCCTGATAGCCCAGTCAGTCAACCTAATCACAGTGAAAGCAAAAGCATTATCAAAAACTAAAGACTCAGGTACACCAAACCTTGTTATCAAATCATCATCAAAATTCAAAACAACACTTTCATTGGCTTCCTTTAATGCCACTGCCTTAGTCCATCTAGTAAAATAATATGTGGCAGTGAGAATCGACCTATGACCTACATTAGAAGGAGGATTAATGACTCCCATAATTTTAATGCCCCACTTCATAAAGGGCTGCTCAACCTATATGGGCTGCAAAGGAAGAGCTAGCAGTTTCTCTTTGCTTGCAAACATTGCACACTTTGTTAGGGTTAGCCGGTAGATGATATCAATTGAATGCAAATAAAGATTAAACAGAGGAATGAAAAATACACAAAAATAATAACAGCAAGAGACAAGTTTTAACGTGGTTCACCCAAACTCGAGCTACATCCACCAACAAAGAGTCCAATATTATTATCTAGTAAATCAAATTGAATACAACTAGCAATCCCTGCAACTCAATACCGTTGTAAATGCTACAATACAATATCTCAACCAAAACCCTAACCCTTAGCCACTTTTATCAAGCCTTACGTCAGTTACAAAAATAGGGTTTTTTTATGTCGACTTGGGAAAAAAAATTTGGGGGCTACGCCCCCGAACCCCAGCAAGGATACATGGCTAGTGTATAGTACTTTCCTAATCAGTCGCCACCTACCAACAATCTCCCACTTGGAGACTGATCAAACTCCACACTTAACAATCTCCCACTTGGAGACTAATCCTGGACAACACCGTTGTGCGTGCAGCTCCCACTAGAAATAAGCACCCTGGACTCTATTGTTCTGATTTTATTGTTTCAGTCTTGAAGACCAACTAAAGCTGAAGAGGAGCTCAGCTTCTCCCTTGTCACTACCTTTGTAAACATATCCGCTGGATTTTCATCTGTATGTATCTTTACTAGCCTTAACTATCCATCATCCAACATCGACCGAATAAAGTGATACCTCAACTGTATGTGTTTGGTCTTTGAATGCAAGGCAGAATTCTTTGCAAGATGTATGGCACTCTGACTATCTGTATACAAAGAACTGTTAGCCTATTGTTTGCCCAATTCTTCCATGAAAGATTGCAGCCATATTATCTCCTTGCTTGCCTCTCTTGTAGCTACATATTCTGCCTCTGTGGTGGATAAAACAACCACCTTTTGCAACCTGGAAATCCAACTCACCGCTGTCCCACCTACAGTAAAGACATAACCTGTAGTACTCCGCCTGGTATCAATATCCCCTCCCAAATCTGAGTCTACATAACCTGCTAAATCAATATTAGAGCCTCCAAAACATAAATGTTTATTGGATGTACCTCTCAAATATTTGAGAATCTATTTTACCGCATTCCAATGCTCCAATTCAGGATGACTCATATACGTGCTTATGACTCCTACAACATGTGCAATATCTGGTCTCGTGCATACCATGGCATACATTAAACTTTCTACAGCTGAAGCATATGGTACCTTGGACATTTTTTCTTCCTCCTCTTGTGTCTTTGGACACATCTCCTTAGTCAATTTTAAATGACTGGGCAAAGGTGTACTGACAGCTTTTGCATTCTCCATATGGAATCTTTGCAACACCTTTTCAACATAATCAGCCTAAGACAGAGTCAATTTTCTGTTCTTCCTATCTCTGTAAATTTTTATACCAAGGATTTGTTTTGCTGCCCCCAAATCCTTCATAGCAAATGATTGTGTTAACTATTGTTTTAACTCTCTTATGTGATCCATGTTAGACCCTACTACAAGCATGTCATCAACATATAAACATAAAATAATGTAGCTGTCATTATCCAACCTCTTAAAATAAACACAATGGTCAGAATTACAACGGTTGTAGCCTTGCTCAGCCATAAAACTATCAAATTTCAAATACCATTGCCGAGGTGCTTGTTTCAGGCCATACAAACTCTTTTTCAATCTGCAAACCAGTTTCTCCTTACCTTTGACCTCAAATCCATGGGGTTGTTCCATATATATCTCCTCCTCTAAATCACCATGGAGAAAGGCAGTTTTCACATTTAGCTGTTCCAAATGCAAATCTTCTGTAATGAAACAACTTGCACAATATCTGAATATAATAGTAAATATGCTGAAAATACTTTATAATAATATGCCACTTCGAGGGGGCAACCTCCTAATCCACTTCGAGGGGGATACCTCCAACAGTCTTCACTGAGAACACAATACTGAATATGATGATCTAATAAGACTCACTACCCCTATATATACCTATTTATGCCTAGGATATCACCCAGGCCGACTTAGATAGCCCTATAGAAGCCTTAGGCCGACCTAAACAACTAAATAACAATATAATAATGATAATATGACTTAATTAAGGGTTAAGATAGCCACAAGCCGACTATTCATAACCATATACACTATAGAAGTAAGGGCATAACATGCCCCCCACCTTTACAAAAGCGTTGTCCTCAACGCTGATCAATTCTGGTAGTTTCTTCATATAATCTTCATCATCCCATGTGGCAACTTCAACTAGAAGATATGTCCTTGATGTCCTCAGCTTGTTCATGTGTGTCTGGAAAATTAACTTCAGCTCCAAGATGTGTCTTCCCTTTGCATCTAGCTCTTGATGGTGATGAATGTGTTCTTCCTTTACTTGAACCTTTTGATGTGCCATAGAGGAAGAGGTGAGGAATAGTACATGGTACCCTTGCATTGGTTGAATAGCTTGATCAGGAACTTCTTCTTCTTTCACTTCTTCTTCATCATCTTTTTCTTTTTCTTTTGTTTCTTCTTCTTCTTCTTCTTCTTCTTCTTCTTCTTTTGTCTCTTCTTCTGCTTCATCATCATCATCATCATCATCATCTTCTTCTTCTTCTTCTTCTTCTTCTGCTTCTTCTGTTTCTTCTTCCGTTGCTTCTGCCGCTTCTTCCGCTTCTTCTGCTTCTTCTTTCGCTTCTTTCGCTACGTCTTCCGCTTCTTCTTCTGCTTCTTTTGCTTCTTTTGCTTCTTCCACTTCTTCTGCTTCTTCCACTTCTTCTTCCACTTCTTCCTCTTCTTTCGCTTCTTCCTCTTCTTTCGCTTCTTCTTCCGCTTCTTCCGCTGCTTCTTCCGCTTCTTCTTCCGCTTCTTCTACTTCTTCCGCTTCTTCTTCCACTTCTTCCTCTTCTTTCGCTTCTTCTTCCACTTCTTCTTCTTCTTCTTCTTCTGGTTCTTCTTCTTCTTCTTCTTCTTCTTCTTCTTCTTCGGGTTCTTCTTTTTCTTCTTCTTCTGGTTCTTCTTCTTTTTCTTCTTCTTCTAGTTCTTCTTCTTCTTTGTCTACTGCTACTGCTTCTTCTTCTTCTTCTTTGTTGCTTGAGACCTCCTTTCTTGGTTCCTTCATTAAGGCACTTAACATGCTTCGTATATATGATATATCTTCTTTGAGGTCACACATAGCCCTCTTGTACTTACTTATTTCCTCATCCTTATCAGAGGGTTTCCCCAGTGTGACAGCATTCTTTTTGCTTCTTGTCGCAAGGCTCGTCATGATGGAAACCAATATTTTTGAAATAAATCACACAAATGAAATGTAAATTCTCCAAACTTTTTACTGTAACTTACTAAGGCCAAGATACCACTTACCCAGAAAAAAATCCAAAAAATTAGCAAATTTGCTGCCTTGAGAGTGAATTTGTTGGAAACCCTAATTTTGCAATAACTTGCTTATTTTTGCTTCAATTCCTTTGAAATCTGGACTGTATCTTCTTTAATATGGTCTTCAAAAACCCTTTAAAAATCTTTAAAAAATTCGCTAAAATCTGAAAGTTATGCTCTTCCCAAAATCGCCTCCAATGTTGAGAAAAAATCTTGCCTCTACGGTGCCAAGATCATGCTCTGATACCACTTGTAATGAAACAACTTGCACAATATCTGAATATAATAGTAAATATGCTGAAAATACTTTATAATAATATGCCACTTCGAGGGGGCAACCTCCTAATCCACTTCGAGGGGGATACCTCCAACAGTCTTCACTGAGAACACAATACTGAATATGATGATCTAATAAGACTCACTACCCCTATATATACCTATTTATGCCTAGGATATCACCCAGGCCGACTTAGATAGCCCTATAGAAGCCTTAGGCCGACCTAAACAACTAAATAACAATATAATAATGATAATATGACTTAATTAAGGGTTAAGATAGCCACAAGCCGACTATTCATAACCATATACACTATAGAAGTAAGGGCATAACATCTTCAACAACCATAATACTTAAAACAGTACGAATAGAAGTCATCTTGACAACTGGAGAAAATATCTCATCAAAATCAATGCCCTTTTTCTGTGCAAATCCTTTTACAACTAACCTGGCTTTAAATATTTTCTTACCTCCATCTTCCTCTTTCAGCCTATAAACCTATTTGTTTGGTAAAGCATTTTTACCTACAGGTAACTTATATAATTCCCAAGTCTAATTTTTCAGCAAGGAGTCCATTGCTTCTTTCATTGCAAGCTCCCACTGAACCTATGCATCCACCTACATAGCTTCATCATACCCTTTTGGTTCACAAGCATCTGTTAACAAAATAGAATACAAAGAGGGAGAAAATCTTTTAGGAGGTCTACTTAGCCTTGTTGACCGTCTAACATTCACTGGAGTTTGTGGTATTTCTGGTTGTTGTTGCAGAGCATGAGGGACCACTGGAACATCACTATTTGGAGTATCATCTAGCACCACATAATCCTTTTCTTTCTTCTCATGCTGCTGCAACTGATCTTTGTACAACACCTTCTCATTGAATACAACATCCCTACTTCTTACAATTTTCTAATTTTCAAAATCCCAAAGCCTATAACCAAATTCATCAATGCCATATCCAACAAAAGTACACTTTTCTTATTTTGCATCCAACTTGGTTCTATTTTCAGAATCTACATGTGCAAATGCTTCACATCCAAAGGTTTTGAGAAAAGAATAACTCACCTTCTTACTTGTCCATGCTTCCTCTAGAATACCACAGCCCAAAGGAACTGAAGGACCTCTGTTAATTAAATATATAGTGGTGTTGATAGCCTCTGCCCGCATATTTAAAGGCAGCCCAACATGCAATCTCATGGTCCTTGCACGCTCCATTATTGTCCCATTCATGTGTTCAGCCACTCCATTCTCCTGTGGAGTCCCTGGGACCATTTTCTACCTATGAATTCTATTAAAGGAACAATAATCCTCAAATTCTTTTCTACAATACTCACCACCATTATCAGATCTGAGACATTTTAATCTTTTACCTGTCTCATTCTCAACCAAGCTTCTCCATTTCTTAAATGTTTCAAATACATCATATTTCTGCCTGAGGAAACAAATCTAGACCTTCCTAGTTGCATCATCTATGAATGTAACATAATACCGAGAGCCACCAAGAGAAGATACCTGAACCGGTCCCCATACATCTATATGCAAAAGCTCCAACTTTTCATCTTTCTTTTGCTTCCCATCCTTTAGAAAACTAACTCTCTTTTGTTTTCCATACACACAACTTTCACAAAAATCCATATTAATACATTTCAGACCTCGTAAAACTTTCTTAGAATGAAGTACCTTCATACTTTTTTCACTCATATGCCCAAGTTTGTTATGCCACAATGTTGTCTCAGAACCTACAGCAACTGTTTCGGTCTCTTCCTGCGAATCTGCAACAACTGTTTCTGAACCTTTTTTTTTTCTTTGCAACAGCTAAAGTAGAAGGAACAATATGACCTGTACAAAGATATAAGGTGCCTACTTTCACACCTTTTGCTACTATTAAGGCACCTTTTGAAACCTTCCAATTTTTATCAGTAAATGTAACAATGCAACCTTCTTCAGCTAGCTGCCCTACTGAAATTTAATTCCTACTAAGCCTTGGAATGTGCCTTACCTCTTGTAGTAGCTAATGATTCCCATTCTGCAACTTAATCTTGATTCTTCCCTTTCCAACAATCTAACAGGGTTGGTTATCTCCCAAATAAACTAGCCCAAAATCCCCTTGGACATAATCAAGAAAATAACTTCTATGGGGCATAGCATGAAATGAAGCCCTTGAATCTAAAACCCATGAATCATCAGCATTATCTAGGGAAAGAATCAAAGCATCATCTTCAGATTTATTTCTTACCACATTTGCCTCCTTATTGCCTTCTTGTTTGTCTCCTTTATTTTTTCGAGACCAACAATCTTTCTTCAAATGACCTGGTTTCCCACAGTACCAGCAATCCTTCTGTCCTCTGGTTTGGGATCTCTTATCCTTTGATTTTTCTCCTGACTTCCCATGACCTTCAGAACCTTTTCCTCTCTCCTTTGATCTACCCTTGCTTTTTGCATTCAAAACACAGCCTGATGTGGATCCACCTGAGCTTTTCCTATGAATCTCCTCACTCAGAATAACACCAACAACATCATCAAATTTTAGGGTATTTGAACCAAAAACAAAGTTACTAACCATCATTACCAAACTATTCCAGCTTTCAAGCAAAGAACATAATATCAAGAGAGCTCTAACTTCTTCATCAAATTTTACATTTACAGAAGTCAATTGACTGGTAATCGTATTAAATTCATTTAAATGATCTGTCACAGATCCACCTTCAATCATTTTCAGATTAAACAAATGCTTCATGAGAAATACCTTATTTGAGGCTGAGGGTTTTTCATACAATTTAGCCAAAGCTTTCATTAGACCATCTGTTGTCTTTACTTCTATTATATTGAATGCCACCGATGGTGCCAGGCACAACCAAATGGTTCCCAGTGCCTTTTTGTCAAGAAGATTCCAATCCTCATCAGTCATTAATTTCTTGGCTACTCCTTCCAATGGCATCCATAAATCCTTCTGATAGAGATAATTCTCCATCTGCATCTTCCATAACTGATAGTTCTGCCCATTAAATTTATTGACCTTCAATTTACCCTCATCTGCCATTGCTCCCACGCAACCGTGAGACCTTCCTGCAGATGATAATTGAACACAACCCACTCTAATACCACTTGTTAAGGTTAGCCGATAGATGATATCAATTAAATGCAAATAAAGATTAAACAGAGGAATGAAAAATACATAGAAATAATAACACTGAGAGACAAGTTTTAACGTGGTTCACCCAAACTCGGGCTACATCCACCAATAGAGAGTCCAATATTATTATCTAGTAAATCAAACTGATTACAACCAGCAATCCCTACAACTCGATACCGTTGCAAATGATACAATACAATATCTCAACCAAAACCCTAACCCTTAGCTGCTTTTATCAAGCCTTATGTCGGTTACAAAAATAGGGTTTTTTTATTCAGCTCAGGAAAAAAATTTTGGAGCCCGCGCCCCCGAACCCTGGTGAGGATACATGGCTAGTGTACAGTACTTTCCTGATTAGTCGCCACCTACCAACACACTTAACATATTTCCTTGACCTGGCATAAGCATCTTTGAAAAGGCTTGGCCAATAGTAGCTAGCTCTCATTATTTTCCATCATGTAGTTCTTGGGGCAAAGTATCCACCAGCTATTCCATCATGGAACTCATGAAGAACCTTATCTATCTGATCATCGTCAACACATCTCAATAGTACACCATTGTGATCTTTTCTAAGTTACAGAACATCATTAACAAGAACAAAGGGAATAGGTTGTAACCTGAAGTATCTCCTTTTTGCTTTGCTCATACCAAGTGGGCATTCACCAGTCTGCAAAAAATGAGTCATTCCATGTAGCCAACTTGTACCCAATGTTGGTGTAGCAGTCTGAGACTCATCATTGGTGATAAGGACAGCTTCCTTTTGGGTCTCTTGATTAGTTTTTGACTCTGCTGCTAGCTGTTCACATAGCCCCTTACCTCTGATCAGCTTTGTGACAGTGATATCTACATCATACTCCATGACCTTAGTAATCTATCCTGCTCTTTTTTCATTCAAATCTTTACTTAAAAGAAACTCTTTGACACTAGGATGGGATACCATTAGATGAACTTTATTATTTGAAATCAAATGTCTAAACTTCTTCAAACTTCTAATCATAGCCAAGACATGCTTCTCAACAAAAGAATATCTCTGTTCATAATCCTTTAAGCCTTGACTAAAAAATGCTATTGGTTGTTCCAAATTATCATCATTCTGTTGTACAAGCATAGTAGAAATAAAATCTATGCTACCAAAAGCATAAAGAATAAAATCCTTTGCAAAGTTAGGATTTACCAATGTGGGAGTTGTTATTGCTTCCTTGATGGCTTCAAAGCTATGTTTTCCCTCTTTTGTCCAGCTGAAACTGGCATTCTTCCTCAACATTGCAGTTAGAGGTTTCAAGAGATTGGCCATGTCTGGTATAAACCTTCTTATGAAGTTAATTCTACCAAGGAAACTCTGCATCCCCTTTTTATGGCTGGGCAAAGGTAAAGCAAGAATAGAACTTACCCATTCTGGATCAATGGTTATCCCCTGTTTTGAGACCACATGTCCCAAGAACTTGCCTTCATGGACAACAAAAACACATTTTTTGGGGCTAAGGGATATGCCAAACTCCCTACATCTTTCAAATACCTGCCTCAAATGAAACAGATACTCATCAGCAAATTTAGAAAAAATGGTTATATCATCGAGGTAAATGAGGACTAATTTGTAAATTAAACCATGAAATGCCATATTCATTGCCCTTTGAAAGGTGGCACCTACATTGGACAAACTAAAAGGCATCCTTTTGTAGGATATTGTTCCCCATTTTGTGGTAAATGTTGTCTTATGTTGATCCTCTTCCTTCACTAACACTTGATTATAACCAAAATATCCGTCAAGAAGGGAAAATCTCTCTGAACCTGCAACAACTTGAAGAATCTGCTCCATGGAAGGCAGTGGGTAATGGTCTTTGAGTGAGGCCCTATTCAAATCTCTAAAGTCCACACAAAGCCTTATCTCTCCATTTTTATTTCTAAATGGTACAAGGTTAGAAACCCATGAGGTATGCTTGATTGGGAAAATGATATTAGCCTTAATCAGTTTAGTCAATTATTTTATCATGAGAGGTTCAAGTTTGGGGTTCAAAGGCCTCTGTTTCTGCCTAACTGGTTTTGTATTTGACTCAAGTTCTATGGTGTGTTAGGCAACTTTGGGATCAAAACCTTTTAGATAAGAATATTCCCATGCAAAGATATCATGAAATTCCTAACATAATGAAATAAAAGCCAGCTTATCTTCTTGAGAACAAATCTTACCAATTTTGAGAAGCTTACCTTTAAAAATTTCCACCTCTTGATAACAATCTTCCTTGATCTACATGTTGTTTTTTCCCTTCTTAAGCTGATCACCAGAGTTAAAAATAGTTTCTAAGGTGACTAAACCCTTTGGAAACTTATTTGTTTTTAACTGTATAATCTGATCACTATACTATTGTAGCAATTTTTCTTGATTCCCTACTAAAAACTCAACTTCCTCAAGTAAAAAATTCAGCTCTTGCTTATCACTTTAAAAACTAACTTGCTAGTGAACATTGTTATTAGGAATAGATGGACTCACTACAACTTTAATATGTTGTTGAACCTTACTCTTTTTAATATCACTAGGGATGTCAAATTGAGCACCTATAGCAGCTACCCTATCAGCATGATTGTTTTGACTTCTAGGTATGGATGATAGGTTAAAAGCACCAAATTCCTCTATAATATCCCATACTCTATGCTTATAGGACTTGAGAACATTATTCTTAGTTACATGTAAGCCTCTTACTTGATTCACAATCATCTCACTGTTACCAAAAACCTGTATGCAGCTTATCCCTCTTTTCCTTGCCCATTCCAAACTCTGTATAAGACCCTCATATTCAGCAGTATTGTTAGTACAACTGAAAGTAAAATGGAAGGTTGATTAATACTTGTCACCTTGTGGAGATACCAACATAGCACCCCCAACAGGTCCATTTTTGGCTCTTGATCCATCAAAATACATTTTCCAGACTTCATTCTATTGATGTTCATCTTCCTTTTCAAGGTTAAGAATAACAAAATCTAGCTCATGCATCATGTAAACACCTGAGCTTACCTCCTCAAGGTTCTTACTTGGGTCATCTTCAATATTTTCTGCTGCCCACTCATCCAAAAGGATGTCAGGAATATTCTTAGTTTGTGTATTTGACTCTTGAACAGCAACATGTTCATCACTATCAAAAACAACATAGTTGGCATTGATGGCACTTGGCACATAAGGCTCTATACAATCTTTTGCTATTGACTCAGACTTAATGGTTACTTTGGTTCCATACCTTGTCCTAAATAGCATATGAGACCAATCTGATGATAAATAACCACCTACTTTAGCAGTAAAATCCCTTGAGAGACAAATGGCAAAATATGGTGGCAAGTCAATAACATAAATATCTTGAGGAATGGAAAAATTGGGGCAGGCATGTAAAGTTAGACTCAAAATCTTTAATAATCCCCACAGTATTGACAGCTATCCCATCAAGATGAACAACACCCTTCTCAAGAGATTGATACTTCAAACCCAACTTATCAGAAATTTGCTTGGGCATAATAGAACTACTAGCCCCGGAATCAATCATATAGGTATGTACCAACTTATCACCTATGATCAGAGACACATAAAAAGGTGGTGGTTTTACCTGTGGCTTGACTTCTTTACTTAGCTATTCACTACCATTTTGGGATGCATTAGTGAACATAGATTGATCTTGACTAATTGGAACTTCATTGGACATTTTTAAATCAGATAATGCAAATTGCAATAAATCCTTTTGTCTTGGGATAGACAAAGAATCCCACACGGACATCGTGATATTCATTTTCTTCATGTGCTCAACTATGTTAAAAGGTACAGTATTTACCTTTTGGTGAACCTTTACAACAGCAAGGTCTGCTTGCAATTGGGTTGATTGGGGATGTTTTTCAAGCTGCTCCTTGGTAGTGCCTTGTGTATTTCTTTGTAGTACATGTGGTACATGAGAGGTAGACGGACCAACAACTTCTTTTTCTATTCTAGGAGCTTGATTAGGCTCTTTATCTACTCACTGTCCAATCTCAAAAGCCCTCTTCTTATCTCTTGTACTAGCTGCTACTGGAGAATTGTCCCAATTGGCCCCACAAAACTCCTTTCCTTGCCAATTTAGGAAAGCAGTATCATCTGGAGGTATCTCTTGTTGCTGTGAAGATCCATCACCAGGTACATTAGGCTGCACATTTGTCACATTCTGCACCATCAAAGCTTGATTGATTATCCCATTTGAACAAGTGGATTGGTTATGGGGTTGACTGCAAGGGTAACACCATTCATAATCTTGTACAAGATTGTTTTGAACAGGAATAACTCTCTTGATGAGCTAGGTACATTTGGATTGTACTATTGAAAAGGTCTCAAATTTAGTGCTTTCCTTGGACCTTGGTTATGTGCTTGATAAGGCAGCCTATCAGCCTAATAAGGTTGACCTTGTACTTGATTTTGTGGCTAGTAAGGCCTGAAAGTTTGGAATTGTTGTTTTTTCATGTTCACTAACTCATTCCCAAATGACTGCAACAATCCTTTTATCTCTTGTAGCTCAAGAGATTGGGCTGGAACTACTTTTTCTTGGCTTGAAGCCTGGTTATTTGGTGTTGGTAGCACTAGAACAACAGGTATAGAATCCAAACGTGGGATTTGTAAAGGCATGGAAGGCTGAATTTCCAGAAAAATTGGCATGGGGGGTCTAGGTGCTATCTTACCAACTTGGATAAGATTGTTTTCATCCCTTATTGTAATATCAAACGCAGGTAGTAATGAAGTACCTCCCATGGATTGTATCATGACAGAAACATCACTATTAAGTGCCTTCAAAAAATAAAGAAATGCATGATCTGCAGAAGGCCTTACCGCAATAGGAACTATATTCCATGTCTTCTTGAAATAGAAGTTGAAGTCTGTCATTTGCTCCTGAGGGGCCCTTTTGATGGTGCTTAGTTGTTCTACCAGAGACAAATGATCAGATTTGTCTTCAAAATGTTTGCAAGGAAGTTCTCCCAATTGATCCCATGAACCTATAGAATTCACTGCCAAACCCCTAAACCATTGTAATGCTTTGCCTTTAAAGGATGCTGCTAATAATTTGAGGGCCACATTTTCTATGGTAATATGGTGTACAACACATAAATTTGCCACATCTTGGATATGTTCAATGGGTGTGGTCTAGTCTTCTCCTGAGAAGAATGACAAACTTTTAAGAGTAGCCATTGGGATATCATCATGTTGGGCCAAATTCAAAGGGTTGCCCTGATCAAAAGGAACAAAGACTTGATTCCTAGGGATTGCCATTGGAGCAACAAAATTCTAATTTCTTGCAAAATGGGTTGTAGTCCTCACAGAAGGTGGAGTTGACTCTATTTTCCTTCTTGAAGGATGAGCTCTTCTATTTGATTTGCCTTGTCTCCTTGGTGGAGATAGCTATAGATACTCAAAGGAACTTGAACTCCTTATTTATACTCTTTTCATAAGCTATTATAGCACTGTTTTTGTTAAACTTCAACACTCAAAGTCGCCAGATACGCAGGTTTAAACCTCCTTAAAGGTCTGAAAAACACTAGTTGCATATCAAAACTAGAAATACAACAAATTCTTGAACTGTTTGGATTCAAACAGTCCCACTGGGTGTGCCAAAAACTATTCTCTCAAAGTTGCACCCTTGTGAAGTTGTAGAACTTAACACTTTAGAGGAACATGGAAACACTCCTAGGCTGTGGGTCACATAAAACTTTGAGTGAATCTTCAGATAAGGTTGGCTCCTAAATGTTTATCACCTAGATAATTTAACTATTCTACTGCTTTGACAGGGAAAAGTGAAGAAAGAAATGCAGAAAACTAAACAAAGATGAAAATGAAACTGAAGAGGTGATACACTAGACTAAAACTAGGATATAAAAATAACTTAGATTATAAACACTTGCTCACAATGAATGAAATCAAGCTTGCACAACTTACTTTTGCATGCCTTTGCATAAGTGTTTTATAAGGAGGTCCTAATGCTCAAACTCCTAGGAGGAAGATAACTTCACAACTAAAAGCCATTTGCATCCTTGACACAGATTATAACCTGCATTAACATACCTTTTGCATAAAGGTGCTAAACATGAGACAAAGCTATAAGGAAATGAATAATACCTCACAAATAACTTGATCAAATCAATTGAGTGCACACAATACAACAAACAACAATAAGGCAATACTCCAAATCATTGATATCCAAGGTTCTCATTGTTATTCATGTCCAAAATGAGTTACAGAAAATGTGGCATCTACAAAAGGACTCCAAAAGTCACAGAGTACAAACTAGATCATAATTAGAACTCAGTACAAATGAGTCAACCAAGTGACTACATCCATCTCCCAAGCAGTTGCACCAAAATAGGAACTATAAACTGCTTTGGGTCGGATGCCTCCAAAAAGCGTAAAAAATAGCAAATGAAACCTCCCCAAAAGAGCTCACAAATGTGGAAAAAGTCAAATTTGACCAAATAAAACATTAAGGCACAAGAAAATGATGCCTAAATCCTATCCACCTCTCCAAAAAGCAAGTAAAACTCCTTATATGCTCTCCTTTGGTCGACCAACCTCTCCAACTTCCCCAAGATGATTGCAAAAATATAAAAGCTTAACTAAAACTCATAAATGTATTTACAAGGCATGACTCCATTTTTGCATTTAAAATAGCAGTTTGATTTAATGATTTATAACAATATCATTCAAACCAAATGCTTTACATGTAAAATTAATGCAAAAATAAAAAATAAATCGATCATATTTGAAAGGGCACAGTAAGTTCATTAGAAATGAACATGGCACAAGGTATTAGTTATTTGCAAGTGTTTCTTTAAATAAAAGGCAAAAAATGCCTTAAACTTGTCAACAACTTATTAGGGTTAAAACCCTAAAAACAAGAACAAAGCAACAAACCCTCATATCATTTCATTTCATATTCTCTACTTCCCTAAACACTGCCATTGAAGGGTTTTGTTGCTACTTCTTGGAGATTAGATTTTTTCATTCATTTCTCAATCTCACTACAAACCAGCAGTCGGGCAGTAGTAGGTAGAAACTCTTTCTTTCTCTTTCTGTAGGTTTTTGCAGAGAACGAGAACTCGTTATCTCATCTTTTCCTTCATGATTTTGTGAATAGCTTCTCTCAGCATGAGGTATATTGTTTCCTGTAGCTTTCTTGGCATGAAAGAGATGCTTTTCACTCCATTCTAACCAGGTTTTATTGCTTTTTCTGGTGCATTTTAGTCATGGTTAGGGTTTCATAAAAATCCTCTATTGATTCTACTAAGATGGAAGCATATTGGTTTCATGATAAAATGTGAAGGAACATGAAATTTTGGACTGTATTTGTCTCATGTAACAGGTGACTATCTTATAGATAGTTGTCACTTTTCTTCACTGTCACATGGCTCCTTACTGTCATAGCCTTCCCCTTGGTATACTCACTATCATGTGGGTCTTCTACTATCCATTATTTTCATTCGAGCCTCATGACTATTGTCCTAGCTCTGTAGATTTGTGGAAGACCCTTTAGGTTTTTATGGATTACAAAACCTTCATTGACTGTTACCTACCTTTGACTGTTTGCTAACCTTAGCATGCTATCTTTTTAACAGTGGTCTCCATCTTACATACAATGACTACATAGGAGTATGTTGATCTATCATTATATAATTTTATCACTATCTCATGCATTGTTCTTTTTAGAGTTGCTCATTGAAACAGTGTTGAAACATGACTCTGCCCCTGCTAGACCACAACAATGTATACATCCTTTTCACACATTCTTTAACTAGTGCAAGGACTCTTAGAAAGTTTTTTTGGGGCTTTGAAAGTTTTCAAGATTAGGACATTTGACAATATCCCCTCTGCCAAGAGAGGCTCTGTTGAGAGAATGTAGAATGAAAACTAGGATTTTACACTCCATTCCTGATTCTGTGATAGAGCTTTTAGAGACAACATATCTCTAATGCCTTTTGACTGTAGATGTCTTCTTGACCTATGCCTCATTATTGGTTGTCATACTCATGAAGTGAAATTTAACATGCATTCTTTATATCCTCATTACCCATGAAAGAAGTATGGTAGTAAGCCTGATCCTCATATGCTTAATGGGTAAACTTTTTCAATGACATAGCTTCACAATACCCCTTTCTAGACATCTTTGAAACAAGGCAAACAATTATGTATTTAGAGCAATATCTTGAATTAGACATTTTCTCACTTTTCTTTTCTTTTACAAATGCAATTAAAGTTTGTAAAATAGCAATCACCATATTTGCATTCCTTTACTATTTTGACTTAAAGGATGTTCAAGTTGAGAATGCCCTTTGCTAAAGTACTATGCTTTCACAATGCATATGCCTATTTTTTCAAACTGTCCTCTATACTAGCCCATTGTATTGACTGTTACAGTCATTTGGTGACTATCTTTCATAGAAGATTCTCATAAATCTTTAGCTGACACTTGTAGACTCTTTCACACAAAAATATGGCAAGCTCATTGTTCTACTTTGTTTCCTTGCAGGTGGACTTTTGTGAAGATTAGAAGGCTTTAGATCACTGGATCTTTTTTGATGTTTTCATGTTATTTTAGTTCTCTCTATTTTCTATCACTGCCCTTTGGTGATGATCCTCTGGAGGCTTCAAGGGACCTACTCACTGTATTTCATAGACCAACTACCAAACTGTCCCTTTTCTATTGACTGCTTTTCCCCCTTAACTGTGACAAGTCATCTTGAAATTTCTTTGACCTTGACTGATGTTCCTTTCTCCTGTTTTCATCATGCATTCTGGTCTGTTCAAAATTCCTGAGGAAATCAAACTATTCCATTAGCATTGAATCTCTTCTTTGATGCAAAAATAGTTTGAGTAGGATTTGGTGAGGATATTGGAAAAGTCAAGACCCATGACAAAGTTTTTAACATTTGCTCTCTATTATGTCACTATCCATTCAATGTCTAAAACCTTACAAGATTCTCAAAACAAAGATCAACTCCTATCTCCATCATATGCATTCTTTATGTCATCACAACTTTCATGGCTTTCCACGGACTGATATGACTATTATTACAGTCAACCTATGACAAGAAAATGGTCTTATTGATTTATTGACTATCATCTACTGCTCTTTCTTGACTCTTAGATTGTACCTCCTCTCATTATCTTCTTGAGTTTTTTGATCTTCAAGATGAAGATCTTTGCATCTACTCATTAGATCCTATCATTGTTGTTTGTTGCAGTTAGTGTAGGCTTGTTGGCCTCATATTTTCACCGGCATGTTTTGTCTCTTATCAAACTAAGATTTACTCCCGGTGAATGAACCCATTGTTTTCATCAACACATTATCATCAACCCGCGGATACTTCTGCCAAACTCTTAACACTGCCAATCAAGCAAGACCTTTACTATGCATTATCATGAAACATGGGTTGATCGGATGATATCGTTAGTTTCTTAAATGACGATGAAACCCGAAAAGGCTTTTAAAGATGACACCTCAACATCATTTAGTGAAGCATAACTCAGACGTTGTTACACCACCAACCTTCCACTCTCCACATGTCGTTAAATCCGCCTATATTCCCTATGAGTACCCGTAAATAATGTTATATTTCAAATTATTGCATTTGCATGTGCGACAATGCGCTTGCATGTAGGATATGGAGGAAGGCTCTCTATGCACAAGCTTGTGTCACCTTTATCTTCTGGGGGTCCCCTATTTTTGTGTTTGTGGTGACTTTTGGGACATCTATATTGTTGGGTGGACAGATGACTGCAGGAGGAGTGCTATTTGCATTGGCCATATCTTAGGAATTTTCTCGACTTGTTGTCCATGATTGCTCAGACCAAAGTATCCCTAGATCGTATTTCAAGATTTTTGCAAGAGGAGGAGCTGCCTCATGATGCAACGATATCTCTCCCCAACAATTCATCAGAGCTAGCTATCGAAATTGAAGATGGAGATTTCTGTTGGGATCCCAGTTCAGACAAGCTAACCTTGCCCGAAATAAATTTGAAAGTGAAGAAGGGTATGCGGGTGGCAGTTTGTGGCATGGTTGGAGCTGGGAAGTCAAGCTTTCTGTCCTGTATCTTGGGAGAGATTCATAAAGTGTCAGGTCAAGTAAAGATTAGTGGGAGTAAGAAAGGTGGCTAAGGGGTTGCCTAGGAAGTTTGGCCTATGTGATCAATTGTGACAAGAATGGACCTAACAAGTAGATCTTGCACCTTTCAATGGTCTGTACTGTCATTTAACCATTAACTAAGATACTCATGAATTGAGGCAGTCATCATGCAATGCCTGCAACTGTTTATCTTGAATGGGAAATAGAATGCCAAAAGCAAATCTCTTTTCTTTTCTAGGTGATTGCAAAATATGGCCAAGGATCAGATACAGGCCATTGGAGCTGATGAGAATTTGTTTGTAGATCATTACCCTCAGTTCCCTTTTTAAGTTTTATGGATGGCCTTTGGCATCTAGGTGTAAGCTACCCATACATGTTCATCTTGTAGCACATTTATCCTGTTTGGGTTATTTCTGTATTGGTGCTCTACTATTGTCATTGTTCTAAGAAGACATATGTGACTTGTGTCAAATTTTCTAGATGTATATTGTATTATGATCAAGAATTCTCAAAGCTATTTTTCTAAGTACATGAGAATCAGGAAAGCTTCGCCAACTGTGAAGCATTGTTTCCTGTCAGGGCCCTTGGTTCATCCTAACTATTTCTCACATAATAATTCTTTTAAGTGCCTAAGTGAGGTAGTTATTCTAAGCAACTAGCTTTGTAAAAGAAAGTTAGTTATTCAAAATCAATGCACTTAAAAAGGGAGTTGGTTACTCCAAGTAGTTATAAAAAGTGGTTGAGGTAGTTACCCTAGGTGGTTACTAACCTCACCTATATATATCATTGTAATTCAATCAAAGGGGGTTCCACTTTTTCACATGACAGTGTATGAAAGACTCGGATAGTGTTATTCAAGTTTGAAAGCAATAAAGAAACATTTTGAATGTGTGTTCAACTTGATTTCATGTGTTGTTATTGGTATTCGTACGTTTCATCAATAATGATCATGTGCTTTCCTTTCAAAGTTGCATTGTGAGAAAGATATTTCGCATCAAGTTTTGGTATCTCTACTTGGATGCATGGAACTTACATTCATGATTTTAACTCTTATTTCATCACTACTATTTGTTATTTCTTTGTTTTTGTTCTTATAATTCCAAAAAATCCAAATACCCCTATCATATGAGGGAGCTGCCCCTCTTAAACGCAGAGAGGAATCGACAAGACCTGCGATTCTTCAACTGTTGTGAGCAGGTTGTTTCTAATCCAAGGGCGAACGGAGTTACTCAAGAAGATTATTTTAAAGCAACAAATCTATTTACCAACAAGGCTATGACTACATCTTTCATGACAGTCTCTACTTGAGCTTGAACTGTGATTTTAAATAGAGGTGACTGATGTTCCTTTACTGTTCCTGCCAACATGTATGCTTGCTCATTGGTTTACAATATCCTGTAACCACTAGTAGTGATATCAAACATTTCACTAATATAGATTATAAGATATTGTATCAACATGATACATGTAATGTTTTCATATCCTGATTCCTCTTAAGAAGGTTAAGAGTGTAGCATGTTGGGCTCAACCCTTGTGGGAGCCCATTTAACTCCACATGCTATGATATCAAACACAGATAATTCAGAAATGAAAATTTTATCTATACCTGCACAGTGAACAAACATGTTAGACAAAAGATTGAAGCCAAAAGCTTCCAATGATGCTCATGATAATTGATGATACTCTGCTTCTTTTCTTGACTTCTCTAAAATATATTTAAATTGTTTCGATGCCTTATGAAAGTACACCATACGTTTGTTGAAACTAAATTTCATATGATGAGCAAAAGTATCCGGAGCTCTAACACCAAACTTTCTTAACTCTTGCAGGCACTTCTGGAACAACAGCGAAAGGAGCTGAATATTTAGCAGATCAACATTCATCCTTGTCATCCAGGAAATGATGGATGCCTTTCCTTTTATATGCTCTTCTTTTTCCTCAAATGTATAGTTTAGTTTTATATTACATTGAAAGAGTTAATCCCACAGCTTGTGTGGGACACTATACATTTATGTTTATCAATAAAGACTACTTTTGCAAAGATTGTTTCACTCTTTTCTCTGTTGTATGCATTTTCATAACATGGTAATTTAGTCCTTTGATAATCTATTATATACATGGATATAACATAGCAGAGTAGAATGTACCTTTTGTTTCACTTTGTAACACATACACAACTATACCTATTTCAGCTGGTAGCTAAAACAGGTAACAGTTACTAGTAATCTAAGCTCTTTAATGCTCCTTTTTGTGGCTCCTATACACCTAAATGAGGTATAGTAGAAAAATAAAAAATTGAATGACAACTATTTATAAAATGATAAATATAATAAAAAGATTTGGATAAATTGCCACTCAAGGGTTACTAGTCCTTAAGGAAGGAAATAGTATAGATAAGGGGTTAATAATCTTATATATAGGTTTTCCTAAATCTAGAAATGATAAATGGCATCCCCCTTCACCAAATATCAAGCTAAATTTCGATGGAGCAGCAAATGGGAATCTAGGTGTTGCTAGCATTCAGTATATCTCTAGGACAAGAAAACTAAGATGAAAATGTTAGAGGCAAAGCATCTTGGTGAAAAGTATAGCAATGAGGCAAAATGGAGGCCTGCTTGGTAAGTCGAAGACAACATATGTAGGCACTTATAGACTGATAAAAGTGGAAGGAGACTCTAAAATTATGATCCAAGAAGTCAATAAGAGATTCAATCAAAAATGGAAGTTGAGAGCATACCTTGAGGAAGTTCTATCCTAATGAAACAAATTCTCTCATATTACCTTTGCTCATATCTGCAAAGAGAAAAATGTTGCAGTGAACTATTTGGCTAGTTATGGTGTCACATCAAATGCTTATATATCTATGGAAAGCAATGACATTAATGATTGGAAAGTTGCATGATATCATTATTTTGGATCATACCCTATAAGCATATTGCTTCTTTATTAATAGGTGGTGTAAAAAAATTGATGTTATAAGTTGTTCTTTGTACATGAAGACTTAATATTGTCTTCACTTGTCATGATGGTATTGGAAATGGAAGGTTAATAGGAAAATTTAAGGTGAATAATGATGGTGGAAAGTGGTAAATGTGACATTTGGTTTCGGTTTATTGTTCTTTGTGTTGTTCACACTACATATTTCTTGTGGTAGTAGAAAAGGAGCATGGCAAGCCCTTTTAAAGGTAGAAATCAGAAGTGTTAGGGGAGCATCTTGAGCTATAGGTTAAACAAAATATTCAATTGGAGATTGAAGGCAATGATCAAAGTTATCAAAGTTATTCTTGGGGTTGATGGATCACATAGTATAAGAGTAGTAAGAATAAGGGAATTCATAAGGGATAATTTTCTACTCAATCTTAAGGGTGTGGTGTGTGATGCAAAGGTAAGAGAGAGTCAAGTAAAATTGTTCTTCTTGTTAGTGATGATATGCAGGAATTTATTCCAAAATCCCTAGTAAGGGAATAAAACAAGAAATTGTTTGTTGGGTGTTGTGATATTGGCATAAGGCTGATGAACTCAAAGTTTTTGGCTCTTACAGAGTATGTCCAAGAGATGGATTCATATTGCAAATATAACAACATAATTCTAATGCATATGGTAGTGGCCCATTATAAGGGAACTTTAGAAGTGGTATGTGAATATACTCTACTAGTGTTAGAGGATGGAAAGTCTATCAAAGCCCTTACGCAAGATGAGATTCTAAAGGACAACTAGGTTTTGAGTTTAGAGGATGTAGTTG
Source organism: Cunninghamia lanceolata (assembly GCA_027924645.1). Classification (NCBI taxonomy): domain Eukaryota; kingdom Viridiplantae; phylum Streptophyta; class Pinopsida; order Cupressales; family Cupressaceae; genus Cunninghamia; species Cunninghamia lanceolata. The sequence continues at coordinate 3,518,777 of BSBN01000490.1, read as the reverse complement.
ACCCTTAGATTTTTCTAATGGCGTTAGAGAATGTTTCAATCTATAAGATTTTCTCAAAGGCATTTAAGCATTGGAAAACCTTAGCTAGGGTTAAATGATTGATGTGTTGGCATGTCACTAAAATATAATTTTGTGAAATATTAATGTGGTGTTTTTTTGTTTCATGTAGTTAGTATGTAGGTTATATCTTGTGTTGTATCAACATCAAGTTTATATTTTTATAGTTTTATGGTTTTGTATTTAGGCCTTAGTATAGTTTTTATTTGATACATCTTTTCAATATTTCTACTATTGTTCCTAACAAGGCAATTGATGTAGTTTGTAATAGTGTCAATTGTATACTTTTGTATATTTAGTAGAGATGAGACCCATAGATAACCTCTATAGTCTTATAACTAAAAAAAGATATGAATAAATAAGAAGGGGTGACCCCCTTCTGGAGCACACAACTTGTTCATAAAGGGGGTTGTGGAATCCTCTTTGGGGGCCATGGCCCCTATGGGGGATGTTTCCCACATAGAGACATGGTCCCCTTCCTTTTGGATGGGCCATTTTATGTGAAGATCCACTAATGCCCTTCCTTATGCAATAATCCCAAATTTTAGACCTTCAAATTAAAGGATAAGACTTGTAATTAAAGAACATGTACTACCTCTTGTGGATCAAGTTCATTTCCATGAACCTCAATAAAAATTAACCCACACTCATAGAAAATAGATCTAATTAAGAACCTATTATTTTTTAGGTGCAAATATTACTCTTGATTGATAGAATTAACCTTGGTTGTGAAACTTAGAAGGTACTTGAGCCATAAGTCTAGTCATCTAACTTTTGTATTAGGAGTTCCACATTAACTATGTGTCACTTGAACTAATGGGCTTGAGTAGGCATAAAGTATCACTTGACTAATTCCCATATTATTAATGCTTAGCCAAGTGTTACTTGGTTGTTTACATTCATTGTATCAATCAAGTGTCACTTGACTGGGAAATTAAAACATGCACGAATCAAGTGTCGCTTGATATAATCATGAGTTTTGTTGATAATATAGGTACAAATATAGTTAAAAATATTGATCTTTAGTGATTACAAATTCATCAACATGATAGAACATGTATGGAAGTGGAAATAACATAGAAAAAATGTGCAATACCACAAGAACACCAATATATGTACGGAAACTCCTTGAACAAGTGAGAAAAACTCCACCACCAAAGAGAGTACAAATTTGTATTAATCTCAAATGTATAAAACATCAACACAACTTCCCCTTTTAGTCCAAAAACATAACATAAGTTATAAAACCACACAAACTACTATTTCATGCCTCTAATATATAGGAAAATGTAATCTGTCAAACCATAAATAGTTTCCAATATAATGGACTCAAACCATGAGCCAAGTAGTCAACATGCAAAAGAGACCTCATGGCATGTGTCTAGGGGTTGCAACCATCTTTCTAGAAGCTTCAAGATCTTTCTCATGAACTTGGTCATTGAACTTCACTAGAGGACAAAAACAGCCCACTAGAGGACAAAATAACAACTCCCCGAGTCCAAAAAAGACAACCAGCTTCTTACACATCATCATAGATGCTTTCTTCAACCTCTTACAATTTCATAGACACTTCTTACACATCTGAAAACACAATAAATTATCATAGATTCCATTCCACTTCATTCCAAGTATTTAATGATACCTTTTAATGATTCCCCCCACATTATGCCTCTTACACACATATTCTGAGTCACCTAGAGAATAATTAATTATAGACACCCCACAACCTCATGTGGATATTCAAGCTATCCCTCTCCATGATCTTTGGTGATGTACAAATAATTAATATACTATTAAATAAATAAACTATAATAGTCTAAAAGGATTGCAAGGTAAATATCACCCCTAGTCCTAACAAGTTCTTTATCATATCAGGTATTACTTGATACCCATGAAGCTTGAGTTATAGTAAGGCATGTCATTCCTACCGATCTCTTATGTTTAATTCATCAATCAAGTGATAATTGACTAGTATGAACACTATTTAATATGAAGACATGTTATGCCTTTTTCACATCCTTAATTTCCTTCACTTTTATTTCAAGTGTTATTTGAGTCTTGACTCAACAATTTGAGACTATTATTTTACCCTTCTTGTAAATTTTTTTGACCCTTTGACCCTGCTTAGGTTTACTAATCCATTAATATAGTTTTAAGGAAATATTCTTATTATCTTATGGTAACCAAGTGATTTGATGAACCCAAACATTAATTAACCTTTGGACAATAATCATTACTTAGAAATTTGCATGAGAGTGAACAATACACCATTTATATCTTTTATTTTCTTCATCTCAAAATTACTTCATGTTTGAAGTAGAAATAGTAATCATGTCTATTTCTTATTGAATTAGCATCCTACATTTAGTCATTTCTTCTCTAGGATATTGAGCAACTTCAAGTTAATTACACCTATAGTAAAAGTGGGAACAATTGGTTTTTCTATCAAGTATTAACACTCCATACATTTTCCAACTATCAAGAGGTAATGATTTTATAATCATCGCAATCAAAATTCATTTTGTATTGAATACCAATGTATACTCCTTAGTAATAAAGGATTACAATAAACATAGAATCAAGGGATTAGTATACATCATTTATCAAATTGGGGGTTTACTCTTATTATCAACTACTACTCTTAAGGCCAAGCAAAGAAGGTATCACATGCTTAGAGTCCCACTCTCCATATCCCCTCATGATACATAATGGGTTTTACACTATTATCACATCATAAATTGAGTTGTAGTATTCCATAACAATTGAGACATCATTCCATTTCAAATAAAATTCTTCACAAGGTATATAAAAAAACCCCTATACATTTTATGCCTATAATATCTAAATATGTATACTACAACTTTAGGTCTATGTACATCCAAATACAAGTTCTAATGGATTGAGATACATTGCAACCCTAGTTCCCATCTCAAGTCTTATAGAGATTTATTGAACTAAATTCTAACCCTTGATCTTGGAAGGATTTCACTCAAAGAATGATTCTATAGTAACCTTGAGCTAAAGAAGAGAATAATCCTATATATAATGCATTATATTAAGGATATGAATGACATAGAAACATGTTCCCTTATGGTCTAAACAAAGACAACTTTCATCCTACCAAATCAACATCAAGAGGTGAGTTGCTACTACACAAGAAAAATCCTCATTCATAATAAAGATAAATATTGCTACTCTATAGGTTGAAAAAATGTAATGTATTCTACAATCATGAAGTTGTTTTCTATTGACAACAAAAATAGTCCATAATAGTTTTAAAAAAGGAGGACTACAACAAGTTAAAAAACTTAACTCATGGCCATACATCATCTTCTTAATATTACCAAAGGATAAAATATAAGCAATGACAAAAATCCTTCTATATATTTGAGAATCCATAGTTATTTGATACCATGATCAGAATTGAATGCTAGGAATAAACCTTTTAAAACCATGCACAATACTAGGATAGATTATAGGACCTGTTAGGTCTCAAAAATGCAGGTTGCAAACCCTAAGAGGATGTCAGGCTCTATGGTCATGTTTGCAATGTTTTTGGCCAACGAAACGGAGCAACCCTATGTGGTTTTGGACTCCCTAATCTTTAGGTTCTGCCAGACCGAGGCAGGTGTACCCTAATAATTAAGTAGATTATGAACTTTAAAGGTTTTTTACAATGGCAATCTATTTCTAAATAGCATAAAAATGTGAAATAGATGCAAGGCTAACAATTAATCCTAATGCTAATGTTTGAAGTTTGAAAATGTCAATAAGGTTTTTATGAAGTATTGTTTTTCAGTGAATATGACCAATGCCTTCTAGGCAACAGAGTCAAGATGTGTATGATAAATGTGTCCTCCCTTCTGGCTTAACTCTAATTATTTGGCACTTTTCAAATGTTTATACCTTGTATAAACGTGCAAGGTTGTCAGTTACCAGGCTCTTCTTACAAATCCCAATGATATTTTCCCAGGTTATTGTGATATTTGAAAGGACTTTTAATTATGGTGTGAAGGAAACCAACCAAGATGATTTATTTAAAGAGTTTTAACTCTGGGCATGGACCAATAAACATAAACCACTTAGAAGGACTTAAATCAGCTTCTCACATAAACCAATCAAGCAAATCACACAGAAGCAACAAATGTGCCCTGATAAATTAAGTATATCCTTGATATATTAGGTTAAATAAAAAAGTAAAACCATTATGGAGACAACATAGATAACATATATGAATAAATATCAACAAATAATTGATCACCAAAATATTGGACACCAGATTATAATATTCTTCTCCATTAAATTGCTTCAAAAATTTTTGCAATGTGCATCGGAAGCCTTCATTTTCTAGTATATTCTGTATAATCTCTAATTCCTACTGATTGGTTTTCCTACTACTACTGATTATTTCTACTATTGCTTGATCGCTATTATACTTTCCATTGTTGGTTGTAATTTTCAATACCCCCTACAATTGTTAAGTTTTCACAACTTTGCTAATCTTTGAGGTCACAGGGATTATACAAAATCCATGGTTCCCTTTATTGGTATGACACTATAACCTTGTACCTCAATGGTGATAAATCCAAGTGCATGTATGATTTTTAAAATGAATGTCCCAACCCTTGACTATACTGGAACAAACAGCATCACCTATGGTATCTCTCCCATCCATTAATCCTTCTAGGTAGATTTGATGAATGGCCATAGCCCATCTAATCTCTCAAACACTCATGACATTCTCAAGACTAATTAGATCATAGATAAGCTGAGCAGAGAACAAGTAACCCACTACATAGGCATGATTACCTCCTTCGTTTATAAAGCTCCTTCATTGTTAACAACCCCTTATCACCTCATATGATGAACCTCATACTTTACAGCCTATAGGCCATTGTAGCACCTTGATGGATCCAAAGATGTAGTTGAGACTATTTTATTTTCTGCCATAGTTTATGTTCTACCACACCATTAGTCTGGAATTTTAATCATGACTATTGCAGGTCTCAAAGCAGTGACATTTAACACATTACAATTGTATTTTTGAGTGCTGGAATTAATTTTTTCATCATGGGAACCTAAAATTTTGCCAAAAATTGTAGGAAATTTTAGGTCCTAACAGTGGCTCCATCTGGGGATGTATGCCCCTTATGGGCATAGAAAGAATTTAAATATCTGGGAAGCAAACCGAGTGCCTTGTTCATTGGGTAGCAGAGTCAAACTCCTTCTCTGTCCTGAACTAGTATGATTTGCAAAACCACACCATAGTTGATGGCACAAGGCCACCCAAAAAAAAGAAAAGCCCATATTTTCCTCTGTCATACACTTGGTTTTCATCATGTTGTGCTGAAGCCAATCTAAAAATATTATTAAAGTCTGCTTGACTGAATTTGTTCATATCTTTCATCAACCTATTATGCTCAATGTTGCTAGTATATTCTTCATTATTATGCATCTCAAAATCAAGCATAATTTGAAAATTTTCATCACCATGTGACATGCTAGACCCAATCTCTATATGATACTTTATTTCATTAAATTTTCTATTATCCACCAAATGAACTCTCTCTACTTGAACTAGAAAACAGATTGAATCAAACTACATTTGACATCTATTTTGTTCAATGTTGGCACCATCTAATGACACAACATCAGATCCAAAAACATCAGTACTATTTTTAGCGTCACATGTAGCTTGTCCACATGGTTTTGATCTTGAAACTCTATCATCAGAATTGCTAGTTTGCAAATTTAATATGTTTGAACCATCAACGCCCCCAGATTCAAATAAAATGTGAATTTTGGAGTGCTACTGCAATGAAATCTATGACCACCAATTGTCCTTGAACATAATCTTTCATACTCATCATGAAGTTCATCATCCTTGTGACACAAAGTATATTCACTATCAAAGCAATTGTATGTTGGGCATGGAATTCTAGAATCATTCTTAGGTGTATATTTCTGATATTCCATAGTCAACAACTTTGAAATTTGTTCACTACTGAGTGAACATACCTCCTCATTCACCTTATTACTGATATTTTCTTCACTTTTTTATTATCACAACAATACTCAAGATCATCAAGAAATGACAATTCAGGTGCATTAATTTCATCAGCATAGTCATTTGTTTCACAAGTTGATGCTTCATCCTCATCATGGAATATATTTGAACACACATGAGAATCATCTTTTGACACACTTTGGCAAGGTATCATCTGATTTTATGTTGTTATTTCACCATACAAGGGGCTTGAACAAATCTGAAAATTGTTTCCAAGTGTGCATACTTCTTGCTCACCAATTATGTCATCATGGTACTCAGCTGTAAATGGATGTGATGTTTGTTCACTATCAAGTAGACTTTCTTCTTTACTTACTTCATTGCTAATGCATTTCTCATGCATTGTGTTCTCAGTAACTTCTTTAATATTGCAATCCTCTTCCAAAGTGAAGAGTTGGTCCTCCATGATTTTGTCCTCATTCAAATCTGAAATATTATCTTTGAACTCTTCACTTGTACATGTTTCCTCTCCTGGCTACATTGTTTGATCAGTCTCTCTATATTCGTTATTGACATAATCATTAGGTTCACCATTGATAGCATCCTCATACCTTTTCTTATCTAATTTATTAATCAATTTGCCTTCCTGGTCTAGAGTAACTGGCTTCAATGCTTCAAGCCAATAAATTGAATTAGGCTCATATGCTATCATGAATATCTTAGTGCATATGTATTCATCAGGCCTAAGATTAAAAGGTATCTACATATAGATATCCATCATTCTATTGAGAAAAGCACATCCAGATTCTCCTTCATGTCTCCTTAGGTCAAAGAATGCGTCTAAGGGGGTATGTGATATTTTGATCTTATGATGGAGCCTTGTCCTCTTTCTTGAATATGCAAATACTCATCTTCTTCCTCTTCAAACTATTGATTCTGATATACATTTTCAAGAGAGTTCACATCATCCTGAATATGGACAGTAGGGTCAACAATGTGTGCATTTTGCTGATAATGGATTTGGGGTTGACTGTGGTGTACAAGATATTGATGTGGATTTTGATATTGTAATACTCGGCAAACTAATTATATTCTTGATCTTGGTGGCTCACTAGTCTTTAACTAGGAGGCACATGATAAGCATTTATTTGATTTGAGGCTTCACATCCTTCCATATTAGAGAGTGCTATATATTGTGATGTATTTGAAACTCATTTGGCTCTCAATTGTTGCAATTCTTGAATCAATTTTTTCTCTTCCCTTAACAACTCTAGCTTTCTCTCTTGTTCTGACATATTTATTTTGACTAAAAATGATGTTACAAGATGCCTTTGTATTCTTCATTAAGTTCCTTTTCAAAGTTGCCACCTCTTGTCAAAAGAGGAATGATTTTATTTTCTAGGTTTTTCTCTGCCAGCAGAGCTATGATTTTTTCAATTCTTAAATCTTTGACTGGATAAGTTGAAACCAAATTTTCTGGAATTGTTCTCAGCAGAGTCGCCAATTCTGTTAGGCCTCAAAAATGTAGGTTTCAAACCCTGAGAGGATGCCAGGCTCTATGGTTAGGTTTGCAATGTTTTTGGCCAACGAAACAGAGCAACCCTATGTGGTTTCGAACTCCCTACTCTTTAGGTTCTGCTGGTCCTAGGCAGGTGTACCCTAATAATTAAGCAGATTATGAACTTTAAAGGTTTTTGACAATGGAAATCTATTTCTAAATGACATACAAATGTGAAATAGATGCAAGGCTAACAATTAATCCTAATGCTAATGTTTGAAGTTTGAAAATGTGAATAAGGGTTTTATGAAGTATTATTTTTTGGTGAATATGACTAGTGCCTTCTGGGCAACAAAGTCAAGATGTGTATGACAAATGTGTCTTCCCTTTTGGCTTAACTCAAATTATTTGACACTTTTCAAATGTTTATACCTTGTATAAACATGCAAGGTTGCCAATTACCAGGCTCTTCTTACAAATCCCAATGATATTTTCCCAGGTTATTGTGATGTTTGAAAAGAATTTTAATTATGGTGTGAAGGAAACCAACCAAGATGATTTATTTAAAGGGTTTTAACTCTGGGCAGAGACCAATAAACATAAACCACTTAGAAGGACTTAAATCAACTTCTTACAAAAACCAATCAAGTAGATCACACAAAAGCAACAAACGTGCCCTGATAAATTAAGTATATCCTTGATATATTAGTTTAAATAACAAAGGAAAACCATTCTGGAGCATATATGAATAAATATCAATAAATAATTAAACACCAAAATATTCTTCTCTGTTAAATTGCTTCAAAAAAATTTACAATGTGCATTAGAAGTCTTCATTTTCTGGTACATTCTGTATAATCTTTAATTCCTACTAATTGATTTTCCTACTACTGCTAATTATTTCTACTATTTCTTGATCCCTATTATACTTTCCATTGTTTGCTGTGATTTTCAATACCCCCTACAATTGTTAAGAAAGTTTTCACAACTTTGCTAATCTTGGGAGGTCATAGGGATTATATAAAATCCATGGTGCCCTTTATTGGTATGACATTATAACCTTGTACCTCAATGGTGATGAATCCAAGTGCATGTATGATTTTTAAAATGACTGTCCCAACCCTTGACTGTACTAGAACAAACAACATACCTGTGGTATCTCTCCCATCCACTAATCCTTCTAGGTAGATTTGATGAATGGCCACAGCCCATCAAATCTCTCAAACACTCATGACATTCTCAAGATTAATTAGATCATAGCTAAGCTGAACAGAGAACAAGTAACCCACTATAGGCATGATTACCTCCTTTGTTTATAAAGCTCCTTCATTGTAAACAAACCCTTATCACCTCATATGATGAACCTCATACTTTATAGCCTATAGGCTATTGTAGCACCCTGATGGATCCAAAGATGTAGTTGAAACTATTTTATTTTCTGCCATAGTTTGTGTACTACCACACCATTAGTCTAGAATTTTAATCATGACTATTGCAGGTCTCAAAGCAGTGACATTTAACACCTTACAACTATATCTTTAAGTGCTGGAATTAATTTTTTCATCATGGGAACCTAAAATTTTGCCAAAAATTGTAGGAAATTTTAGGTCCTAACAATGCCTCTGTCTAGGGATGTATGTCGCTTGTGGGCATAGCAAGAATTCAAATCTCTAGGGAGAAGACCGAGTGCCTTGTTCATTGGGCAGCAAAGTCAAACTCCTCTGTCCTGAACTGGTATGATTTGCAGAACCACACCATAGCTGATGGCACAAGGCCACCCAAAAAAAAGAAAAGCCCATATTTTCCTCTATCATACACTTGGGTTTCATCACTTTGTGTTGAATCCAATCTAAAAATATTATTAAAGTTTGTTTGACTGAATCTGTTCATATCTTTCATCAACCTACTATGCTCAATGCTGCTAGTATATTCTTCATTATTATGCATTTGAAAATCAAGCATAATTTGAAAATTTTCATCACCATGTGACATGCCAGACCCAATCTCTATATGATACTCTATTTCATTAAATTTTCTATCATCCACCAAATGATTGCTCTCTACTTGAACTAGAAAACATATCGAATCAAACTACATTTTGATGGTGACAGGTTGTCATTGATGCCAAAAGGTGTTGTGTTCTCAAGTTTGATGTCATATTGGTTATGCTTCACTCATGTTCATCATGCTTTCAAGATATCTTATGATGGTGTTGGGAAAGTAAAGAGTTGGGTTATATTGTTTCACTTATCTGATGCTCATGATGTTCTTCAGGATATCTTCAAAGTTGTTTCAGGATGGATTCTCATGTTTAGTATTCGTTCATATTTGATCTTGTTTTGGGTTGATATTAAACATCTGAAGGTCACTAACAAGGAGATGCAAATATAAGTTGGAACTATGAATATAATGATAAAGTTCAAAACTCAGATTGATACAGAGTTTTTTAATGCAAATGACTCATGGTCTCTGTATACACATGATTATGGTGTTGTTGTCTTTACATTGACAGTGGCAGTTGACAGTAACATTGGTAAGTTCATGAGTTGATCTTGTGCAAAGTGTTCATTCAGAATGTCTTCAAGGGCTCATAAGCATCATGTGTGAGAAAAAGAAGTGTAATTTTGAAATCAGGTTGAATATCTTTCATTTGGTGTGGTGCTAGTTTATGCTTCAGATTTGGTTTCTTATGCTTGATCATTTCTTCACATAGGATGTTGAGTTGTTTTTTCAAATGATGGTTTGAGTTGGTTTATGTTATTCATGTATATCATAAATACAATGTCAAAGGTGTAAGTGTGAAGTGATATCATCAGGAGCAATTAACAAGAAATGATCTTTAGCAAGTTCATCATATTTGGGACATTGATCAGAGCAGAGAATTAAGAATTTGTATTGATGTGTTGAAGTAAGAGATCTCAAGTGCAATGTTGCTCTAAAGACTTAATGCCTTTCTATGTCCTAAAATTCTAAGTGCCTTCTATGTCTTCAAACCTTATTTCACTTGTCAAGAGTTGAGTCAATTTTTGTTCTATTTTTAAATTGACTTATTATTGTAAGTCATATTACTTATATTTACCTCCTTAAGGGTCTTTGAGACATAATCTTTACCGATCCCTTCACCTATTTCTACCTTCTAAACCAGTTAATAAAGTCTTTGTTAAGAGGGCACGAATTGTTCATGTTTTAGAACATGATAGGAAAAACATCAAATGTTTTATGAAGGGAATTAATGTGAAGATCTTCAAAATTCTTGTGGAGAGCCCGATTCTATAAAGAAAAAAAAAAGACTTTCAAAAGATTTATGAAGAAATAAGGGGAGCTCAAAATTAGATGTTCATTGGTCCTAATTTTTTGAAAGAAAAAGGCATCTGAGTGGGCATGATGATGTATAAGATTTATAAACTTTGAAAAGTTTTTTTTAAAAGATGTGGAGCACAACTTTGTGAAGGCCATATTAGCCCGACATGCCTTAGAGGCCGATTAAGATTTGGTTGATATTTTTAAAATTAAAAAAAACTCCTATTTTGTTGGGATAAAGACTTGAGGTCAAATTTAGATATTTTTTTTGTGGCTAATTTTAGCATGATTTAAGAGGGGATACAAAAGCAGATTTTGTGGAACCATTTACTCTATTTTTATGAAGATTCCTCCTATATTTGTGTATACTCTTGTTCAAAGAAAAGAAGGTTTTTTATTGTGTTTGGAGTTGAAGGAAGAAGTTGAAGAAGTTTTTTTTTTGGCAGATTAATTGAAGATTTTATATTGAGAAGTTTAAGAGTTTTTTTTGTTTGAGAATTTGCAGAGATTTTTTGGAGCTATTGAATTGATTTACTCTTGCAGATTGAGAAGATAAATAGAGAGAAAAGAAAAATTGGATCAAGAAATTTTTATACAAGGTTTATGAAGATAAAATGAAAGATTTTCTTGTGAGAAAATATATGAAGATTTTTATTCTTGTAGGAAAATAGTTTTTTTGCAGATTGAAGAATACAAAAAGAATATTCAAGATGATGAAAAGTTACACAAAGAAAATATGAAATTGATTTTATTTTATAGAGATGTAATTTGTTGGTTTAGGATTTCTTGCAGGTGGATATGAAGAGAATACAAATAAAAGAGTTTTTATTTTCTCCTACAAGACACTGATTGAAATATGAAAGGTCATAAAAGATGAATTTGATTTTGCCATCAAGAGTCTTGGTATTAATGCAACTTCATAATTTAACAGAGATGAAATATAAAGAAGATGAAAGGTGAAAAGACATTCAACTTGTATAAAATTGTTTTTCAGGTGCATTGATGTAAGGACTTGAAAAACAGAGATGAAACATACAGAGTAAAGTAGTGTTGTTGAGCATATCCGGATCAAGGATCAATTTTGAATAGAATGGCCATTTGACAGACACATGAGAGAGAAGAAATGTTTTGTATTGAAATAGAGAAACCCTCTGAATTTGTGTTTTCAGTTTGTTCTGTAATAGGGGTTGGTGCTCCTTGAAGCTGGTGCTTCTAAACAGTATGCCAGTGAGGCTTGTAGGTCAGTAAGACCTCTCAATAGTCAATGAGACATAATATTCAGCCAGTGAAGCTTTGTAAGATGTTTTCAAAGTTAAGCCAGTGAGGCACTTCATGAGTGGTTTTTCTACCCCGAGAGGGTTTTCCACTCCAGAAATTTCTATGTTATAATTTGTCTCTATGTGTGCATATTTGTGTTTTGTTTATAAGTTTTTGGTTCACATCTTTCACTATCAGTCTTGTGTATATGAGCTCAATAGATTATTAATGTCTTTCTTTCTACTTGTCTTGTAAAGTTTGCAAAAAGTTAAGAATTTACATAACACTGATTCACCCCCCCTCTCAGTGTTGTCCTTGACTCCTACACATTTGACATCTATTTTCTTCAATGTTGGCACCATCTAATGACACACCATTGGTACTATTTTCAGCATCACATGTAGCTTGTCCACATGGTTGTGATCTTGAAACTCTATCATCAGAATCATTTGTTTGTAGATTTAATATGTTTGAACCATCAACACCCCCAGATTCAAATAAAGTGTGCATTTTTAGAGTGTTGCTGCAATGAAATCTATGACCACCAGTTGTCCCTAAACATAATCTTTCATACTCATCATGAAGTTCATCATCCTTGTGACACAAAGTATATTCGCTGTCAAAGAAAATGTATGTTGGGCATGGAATTTTAGAATCATTCTTAGGTGTATATTGCTGATATTCCATAGTCAGCAACTTTGAAATTTGTTCATTGATGAGTGAACATACCTCCTCATTCACCTTATTGCTGATATTTTCTTCACTTTTTCATTATCAACAATACTCAAGATCATCAAGAAATGACAATTCAAGTGCATTAATTTCATCGGCATAGTCATTTGTTTCACAAGTTGATGCTTCATCCTCATCATGGAATATATTTGAACACACATGAGAATCATCTTTTGACACACTTTGGCAAGATATCGTCTAATTTTCTATTGTTATTTCACCATACAAGGGGCTTGAACAAATCTGAAAATCATTTCCAAGTGTGCATACTTCTTGCTCACCAATTATGTCATCATGGTACTCAGTTGTAAACGGATGTGTTGGTTGTTCACTGTCAAGTAGACTTTCTTCTTTTCTTACTTCATTGCTAATGCATTTGTCAAGCATTGTGTTCTTAGCAACTTCTTCAATATTGCAATCCTCTTCCAAAGTGAAGAGTTGGTCCTCCATGATTTCATCCTCATTCAAATCTGAAATATTATCTTTGAACTCTTCACTTGTACATGTTTCCTCTACTGGTTGCATTTTTTTATCAGTCTCTCTATATTCATTAATGACATCATCATGAGGTTCACCATTGATAGCATCCTCATACCTTTTCTTATATATGATATTAATCAATTTACCCACCTATTCTAGAGTAACTGTCTTCAATGCTTCAGGCCAATAAATTGAATTAGGCTCATATGCTATCATGAATATCTTAGTGCATATGTATTCATCATGCCTAAGGTTAAAAGGTATTTGCATATAGATATCCATCATTCTATTGAGCAAAGCACATCTAGATTCTCCTTCATGTCTCCTTAGGTCAAAGAATGCGTCTAGGGGGGGTATGTGATATTTTGATCTTATGCTGGAACCTTGTCCTCTTTCTTGAATATGAAAATACTCATCTTCTTCCTCTTCAAACTACTGATTCTGATATACATTTTCAAGAGAGTTCACATCATCTTGAATATGGATAGTAGGGTAACAATGTGTGCATTTTTCTGATAATGGATTTGGGGCTGACTGTGGTGTACAAGATATTGATGTGGATTTTGATATTGATAATGCACAACATACTGATTATATTCTTGATCTTGGTGGCTCACTAACCTTTGACCAGGAGGGATAGGATAAGCATTTATTTGATTTGAGGCTTCACATGCTTCCGTATTAGAGAGTGGTATATATTGTGATGTATTTGAAACACGTTTGGCTCTCAATTGTTGCAATTCTTGAATCAATTTTTTTTCTTCCCTTAACAACTCTAGCTCGGACATATTTATTTTGACTGAAAATGATGTTGTTACAAGATGCCTTTGTATTCTTCATCAAGTTCCTTTTCAGAGTTGCCACTTCTTGTCAAAAGAGGAATGATTTTATTTTCTGGGTTTTTCTCCGCCAGCAGAGCTATGATTTTTTCAATTCTTAACTCTTTGACTGGATAAGATGAAACCAAATTTTCTAGAATTGTCCCCAGTAGAGTCACCAATTTTGTTAGGTCTCAAAAACGCAGGTTGCAAACCCTAAGAGGATTCCAGGCTCTATGGTCAAGTTTGCAATGTTTTTGGCCAATGAAAGAGAGCAACCATATGTGGTTTTGGACTCCCTACTCTTTAGGTTCTCGTGGACCTAGGTGGGTGTACCCTAATAATTAAGCAGATTATGAACTTTAAAGGTTTTTGACAATGGCAATCTATTTCTAAATGGCATACAAATGTGAAATAGATGCAAGACTAACGATTAATCCTAATGCTAATGTTTGAAGTTTGAAAATGTGAATAAGGTTTTTATGAAGTATTATTTTTTGGTGAATATGACCAGTTCCTTTTGGGAAACAAAGTCAAGATGTGTATGATAAATGTGTCCTCCCTTCTGGCTTAACTCAAATTATTTGGCACTTTTCAAATGTTTATACCTTTTATAAATGTGCAAGGTTGTTAGTTACCAGGCTCTTCTTACAAATCCCAATGATATTTTCCCAAGTTATTGTGATGTTTGAAAGGATTTTTAATTCTAATGTGAAGGAAACCAACCAAGATGATTTATTTAAAGGGTTTTAACTCTAGTCAGAGACTAATAAACATAAACCACTTAGAAGGACTTAAATCAACTTCTCATAGAAACCAATCAAGCAGATCACACAGAAGCAGCAAATGTACCCTGACAAATTAAGTATATCCTTGATATCTTAGTTTAAATAACAAAGGAAAACCATTCTGGAGACAACATAGATAACATATATGAATAAATATCAACAAATAATTGAACACCAAAATATTGGACACCAGATTATAATATTCTTCTTCATTAAATTGCTTCAAAAAATTTTGCAATGTGCATCGAAAGCCTTCATTTTCTAGTATATTTATATAATCTCTAATTCCTACTAATTGGTTTTCCTACTACTACTGATTATTTCTATTGTTGATTAATCCCTATTATACTTTCCATTGTTGGCTACGATTTTCAATACCCCCTACAATTGTTAAGAAAGTTTTCACAACTTTGCTAATCTTTGAGGTCATAGGGATTATACAAAATCCATGGTGCCCTTTATTGGTATGACACTATAACCTTCTACCTCAATGGTGATAAATCCAAGTGCATGTATGATTTTTAAAATGACTGTCCCAACCCTTGACTGTACTGGAACAAACATTATCATTTGTGGTATCTCTCCCATCCATTAATCTTTCTAGGTAGATTTGATGAATGACCACAACCCATCAAATCTCTCAAACACTTATGACATTCTCAAGACTAATTAGATCATAGATAAGCTGAGAAGAGAGCAAGTAACCCACACTAGTCATGATTACCTCCTTCATTTATAAAGCTCCTTCATTGTTAACAACCCCTTATCACCTCATATGATGAACCTCATACTTTACAGCCTATAGGCCATTGTAGCACCTTGATGGATCCAAAGATGTAGTTGAGACTATTTTATTTGTTGCCATAGTTTATGTACTACCACACCATTAGTCTAGAATTTTAATCATGATTGTTGCAGGTTTCAAAGCAGTGACATTTAACACATTACAACTATATTTCTGAGTGCTAGAATTAATTTTTTCATCATGGGAACCTAAAATTTTGCCAAAATTGTAGGAAGTTTTAGGTCCTAATAGGACCCCTCTATGTTTTCCTTTTTCCAAACATTCTTATCCACAATTAAGACTTCAGGATGACTTAATTCAATAAATCATTCACAACCCCCATGATTTGATAGATAAAACCTTTAAGATAAATCCATTATAGGGTTTAGCACATGACAAGAAAGAAATGCTTTACAACGTTCTCAAACAAAAATCTTGACAATTTTCTCTTTTTAAAAATAAATTATGTAGTATATAACATATAATCATTCAATTAATATCTAAAAAAGATTGCATGGGTTCACAATATATTTTTTAAGAAACTATTCGATTATTCCTTGAGAAATACACAATTTACACTACAATGCTACTATAGGATATGAATCAATAATAACCATACAAATAAAAATTATAATATTCCACAGAAGTGGAGGGCTAGCTAGAAAGGGGATAGTTCCACAGATGAGATGGAAGATAGTAGGAATAGCAAGAGTGGGAAGAAAATGAAGAGTAGTGAAGTGCATTTTCTTGTGCAGGCTACCAGCTCCAAGGATAAGGTTCCTAGACAGACTACAAGCAACATTGGCCCAGTTAACAAAGCAAGATCCAAAGGTAAGAGTGACAAAGGTAAAACCAAGCCAGAGGTCTCCCCTCAAGGCACTGCTGAGACTAAATATTTCTCCTTGTCTGACAAAATTGAGTACCTGAGTATAGATTGGAAGGCCATCAAAGGATTGAAGAAGCTTTCTAAAATGTAACTGTCTCTTTGTTGGATTTGTACTAGCTCTTTGCTAGTTTTGTTCTAGTTTTTTGATGTTTTGTTGGTTCTGGTTGCTAGAAAACATAGATATACTAAGAGGGGGGTGAATCGGTATATACAAAATTTAACTTCAAAACCTACCGCAACATAAATATTTTTACTACATCAATAATAACATCAAGATATAAACACATCCACACATCCACACAAGAGAACACAAGATTTAAATGGAAACCCAAAAGGGAAAAACCATGGTGAGAAAATTTGCTTAGATCTACCGTCCAAATCCAAGCTCACAAAAAGAATATCATATTACACATATTTTGTAGGCACCAACCCATAGGAGTTTCAACCCAAGAGGACACAAATCCCATTTACTGATATGTAGGCACCAACCTACAAGAGATTCCAATCTCCTTATCAAAAATTGAGCACCAACTCAAATTATGAAACACCAACTTCAAATAGATGAGAACAGGGTCAAGTTCATTCTACATACACTCAATTATGCAACATCACATACTTCTTAACTCTTCTACTCTACAATTTAGAATAAAAAAATATGCTCATGTAGATATGAATACATCATGTGCTAATCCAAGATTATCTTCTACTCATGCCCTTCACACACTATCCATACAAAACTATTGCTCATAGCTTACCGCATTTTTTATTCATCGCATGCACTTTCAAAAATAAGATTAGTGATATATATATATTATCACAATATTAACATCACAATGTTATCTTAGAACCAATTGACACATCTCTCCAAGATAATTTATGTCGGCCATCAACCTTTAATTTATGTAACATGTAGTTAGCTTGACTCCAAACCCTATGTGGTAACATAGGAGTGAATTCACATTATACACTTCACCCCATGAGCTTTCCTAGTCCCATGCTTCCTCTTGCTGGCGCACATTTCCTTTATCTGGTGCAACCATTAGAACATTTGTATAGATAACTAGAGAACACATGCCTCATTCTGTCACTTCTAGATCTCTCCTTAGTATTTCAAATCTTCTGAAATGAGAGTATAACATACTTCTTGATTATAGTTTATTATACTCCAAACCATGAACCTAGAAGCTTAATTGCAGTGGAATGTGGTAGTCTCCCATGGCATCCCTGTTAACTTTCATGCAACCAGTCACACAATCTTCACTCTAACTCCTTTGGGTATCTGTTAGAATATGGTACTAAGAAAAATGATAGTTTAACACTGCTTTTGAGCAACAAACCTCATAAAACTACCACAAACATTGTTGCAAGGTGTCTGCCCTTGGTCTCCTTGTGTTGTGTAGCACAGTTCTTGGGTTCATGACAAGTCTTAATCACCTCCCATGGATTCATTAACCCTAGCAGTTGTATCGGGCATTAACAGGTTGATCTTTGGATGTAACGACAATAGTCTTGCTAACAATTGGTATCAGAGCCTAGGTCATGGGTTCGAACCCCTCGCTTGCATTGGGGGGTTGTTGCAAGTTGTGTGCCCTTGGTCTCCTTGTGTTGTGCGGCACAGTGCTTGGGTTCGTGACAAGGCTTAACCGCCTCCCGCGGATTCATTAATTCTGGCAGTTGTATTGGGCATTAACAGGTCGATCTTTTTATGCAATGGAAACCATCTTGTTAACAAACATCTCCAGACTTCTGCAAATGTAGTAGATAGTTAGGAATAATTGATTCTGGTAATAATGATTCTTTGACATTATTTTGACATTAATGATTATAGTCTTGTCTATGCACTTGACATCAATGACAACATTTTCAACAATCTCATGCACTTGACATCAATGACAACATTTCCAACAATCTCATCAATTACAACACTTCCTTGACACTTGTCCCAGTTATTTATCTTTTGTTATTTCACTTCTCATGAGACTTGTTGTATCTACCCTGTGGGCCTCCTTTTGTACTGGGTCCGAGCCCTCTCCTAAGATTTTACTTTATCAAACCAAAAATTATAATATTTAATACAAGAGTTTTGATGCCAAGATTATATTCTTTCTATCCTCTAAGGCCTTAGTATAACCATGGTGTCTATCATATCTTCCTTTGAGCTTCAAATATTTAATTTGAAGAAAAGAAAAACCCTAGCATATTAGGCATTCATTATTATATTTCATATGAAACCACTATACCACAAATCTTGTGATGCTTAAGCAATGTGGCTAAAATAGCTTCATCTTAAGCCATAGTCAACACCCTCACTGTCCAACATAAATCAAGGCCACTAGATCTCAAGAAACACTAAGTCCAAAACCTATAACTCTTCATCAAGCAGGAACACAATAGCTCAAAAAAATAGAATACAATAACCTTCGTTCATGACTGAATAAAAAATTCATAGAGAATAAGGACAATAACTTGATAACCTTTACTTTAGTTCAAAACCTGATGCAAAAGCATCCAGTGGTGTAATGGCAACCTTGCATCACCCAAAAAAAGATGTGTTTTAAAATTGTTGATGTTCTTTCCATTTCTTTTCAAAATTTGTGGTTCTGGTTCCATAATCGCTTGAATAATGATGTAGAACTTTTAGTTTTTCCAAACTGCTAAAAATAGCAACTTGCTATTTTTAGAAAGTTTTCATTTGGGCACAGAATGAAGTGAAATTTTACAGGAATTTTCATAACTGAAAAATAAGACCTTTGGCGAAGGAATCACACAAAGATCATTTGCGAGCTGAAAGATATTAAAGTTTCTGTTTCTCGAAAAATGCATGAAAATTATTCAAACTTAGGTTTGAGGCACTAAACGGCCCCGTACGGGCCCAAAAATGGCTAGAACTTGCAGAGTGAGTTCTTAGCGCATAGAGCACTCCACGAGCTTTCCGACGCATGAAACGGTTCGTCAATCAAACACCGGATCAAAAGTTATGGTTCCTGGAAGTTGACCTATTTTTGGAGGGAGAAGCAAATTTTGAAATTAGGTTGTTGGCCGCCAAAAAGGCTATTAATAACCATTTTTGGGAACCCTGGGTAGTAGAGAGTTAAGGGGGAAGTGTAGAGTCAAGAATAGGCAGGAAAACAGAAACCCTAGCTGATTTGGGGTTACAGAAGGCTGATGATTTTAGAGTCTTGTGATAGGAAGTTGTAATGCGTTGCAGCCTGTGGAGGGTTGATTCCTCTTATTATATTTGTGCTTCTGTAATGTAATAAGTTGTCCAAATCAATAAAGAAAGTTCTATTTTCTATGTGCAATTTTTGTTGTTGTGTGTTTTATGATTTACCCCCTTCATCAAGTGGTATTAGAGCAAGGGTTCCTGAATGTGTAGACAGATCGCCGATCATGAGGCAGTTTGCACCAGGACCTAAGGTTGTGGGTTTGCTGTGAAGATCAAGATGCCTCCACAAAGAAATTGTATTGGGAGGAATGCTTTGACAGAAGAGGGTTTTAGAGCCCTGCAAAAGCAAATCAATGCATTGCAAGAGGAGCTACGAAGAGGGTTTGATCCGAGAATAAGAGAAGAAAGCGAGGATGAAGCTGAAGAAGAGCTATCCGAGGAAGAACAAGAAGCTGCAGGAGATCCTATAGAAGTTAGGTTGTTGAGGTCCATTTCAAAGATTGGAAAGAGGTGCAAGATCGAAGTTTCTACATATTCTGGAGATTTGAATCCGAAATAGCTTATTGATTGGATCAATGACATGGAGGAGTATTTCGAATATGAAGATGTGGAGGACCCAAATCGGGTCAAGTTTGCAAAAACAAAGTTGAAGGGCCATGCCTATATTTGGTGGAAGGAGGTCCAATTAGAGAGGAACAGAAGAGGAAAAGGAAAGATCACCAGATGGGATCGGATGGTGGAGAAACTGAAGAAGCAGTTCATTCCTGTGGACTATGAGATGGAGTTGTTGAAGAAGCTGCAAGGACTGAAGCAAGGTAACAAGTCTGTTAAGGAGTACACAGAAGAGTTTTATAAAATTACTATCAGGACAGGCCATGCAGAGCCCAACAAGGAGAAGGTATCATGTTACATTAATGGGTTGAGGCCGAGTATTCAGGAGGAGCTGAGCCTGGTCAGAATGACCAACATAGAAGATGCGTACCAGTTTTCCCTAAAGGTGGAAGAGAAGCTGAATAAAAGATTTGACAACAAGCAAAGGGGAAGAGATCAAGGTGGAAGGACTGGTGGAAGACCCTATGGAGGCCGAAATGAAGATTCAAAGAAAAGTGAAGAAGTTGGCACCAGTCGAAATCAAAAAGGAGATAATGCCTACCGCCCTCGTGACCAGAACAATGGTGAGCAAAGAGGAAGACGAAGAGGCCAACCTAGGCAAGGACCTGGAAGAGGAGGTTTCAGAGGAACATGTTTCTAATGTGGAGAAGAAGGGCATCGAGCATACGAGTGTCTGCAACATCAAGGAAGGATGAATAGAAGACCTGAAGGTAATGCACGAGTTTCACATGTAGATGAAGATGCACACTCTGAGCATTCTAAAGATGCTGAAAGGGGAGAAATCCTAGTGGTCAGAAAAACCTTGTTGAATGAGGAGAAAGAACCAAATCAGATGAAGAGTTTATTCCGCACAAGATGCAAATGTGAAGGTAAGTGTTGTGATATTATTATTGATAGTGGAAGCACTAATAATCTTGTTTCAGAGGAGATGGTTGACAAGTTGAAGTTGACAAGAAGAAAGCATCCACATCCATATCGGATTGCATGGTTGCAGAAGGACCACAGAGCTTTAGTCAATGAGCAGTGTTTAGTGAAGTTCAAGATTGGGGACTACCATGATGAGGTGTTGTGTGATATCATAATGATGGATGCATGTCATATGCTATTGGGGAGGTTGTGGTAGTATGATAGGAGCACTGTCCATGATGGTCGTGCAAACACATATTCCCTAACAAAGGATGGAGTTCATCATAAGTTGAAGCCCTTGAAGGAGGTAGAAGAAAAGGATATTATCTCTAATAATGTACCAAAAGGTTTACCACCAGTGAGGAAGATAAGTCACCAAATGGATTTGATACCAGGAGCTAGTTTGCCAAATAAGGCATCCCATTGAATGACTCCTACAGAGAGTGAAGAGCTAAACATACGAGTTCAAGAGTTGTTGAGGAAGGGATTGATAAGAGAGAGCCTAAGTCCATGTGCAGTACTTGCAGTACTAGCACCAAAGAAAAATGAAGAGTGGAGAATATGTACAAACTCTTGAGCCATCAATAAGATCACAATCAAGTATAGATTTCCATTGCCCAGAATGGATGACATAATGGACTGTTTGAGTGGAGCTAAGTACTTCACAAAGATTGACCTGAAGAGTGGGTATCACCAGATCCGTATTAGAGAAGGAGGTGAGTGGAAGATAGCCTTCAAAACAAAAGAAGGTTTGTATGAGTGGTTAGTCATGCCATTTGGGCTAACCAATGCACCGAGCACATTCATGCGGCTCATGAACGAGGTATTGAAAGAATTTTTGGGAAGTTTTGTTATTGTTTATTTGGATGATATTTTGATTTTCAGTAAAACTTGGGATGAGCATCTGATGCATATCAGAAGAGTTTTAGAGAAGCTAAGAGAAGAGAAGTTGTAGATTAATCTGAAGAAATGCAGTTTTGCAAAGAAAGAGTTGGTATACTTAGGATTTGTTGTCTCAGAGGAAGGTCTTAAGATGGACCCAGAAAAAATAATGGCTATCATTGAATGGCCTATGCCAAGGAGTGCAATAGAGGTACGATCTTTCAATGGTTTGGCAAGTTTTTACAGAAAGTTTATCAGGAATTTTAGTAGCATTTGTGCACCCCTAACTGAGACAATGAGAGGGGATAGAAAAGAGTTTAAATGGACTAAAGGATCAGACAAGAGCTTTGATACATTGAAGTAGAAAGTCGTAGAACAAGCTATTTTGACACTTTTGGATTTCAATAAGGTATTTTAGGTAGATTGTGATGCTAGTGGTGTGGTATAGGAGCTATTTTGAGCCAAGAAGGTAAGCCCATTGCTTATTTTAGTGAGAAGCTTAATGATGCCAAGAAAAAGTATTATGTTTATAATCAGGAATTTTATGCAATAGTTTAGGCTTTGAAGAAATGGAGACAATATTTGTTGACAAAAGAGTTTGTTTTATATACTGATCATCAGGTTTTGCAATATCTTAATAGTCAAGGAAAGTTGAACCAAAGGCATTTAAAATGGGTTGAGTTTTTGCAGAGCTATATTTTTGTTTTGAAGCACAGGAGTGGGAAGTCCAACAGAGTTGCAGATGCCTTGAGCAGAAGGCAAAATTTGTTGACAGAAATGAAGATAGAGGTTGTTGGCTTCAATGAGCTCAAAAGTTTGTATCCTGAAGATCTAGATTTTGCAGAGGCCTGGAAAGCTTGTTTGGAACCTGTTACTTTGGATAGGACAAAATGGTTGGATTTCATAATCCAAGATGGCATGTTGTTTAGAGGAAGCCAGTTGTGCATTCTGAGGAGTTCCATGAGAGAGAACCTGATTAAGAAGAAGCATAGTGGAGGATTGGCTGGACACTTTGGTCGAGATAAGACCATTGCTATTGTTGGTGAAAATTATTATTAGCCATAGTTGCAGAAGGATGTGAGGAAATTTGTGCAGAGTTGCAGAGTATGTCAGATGGTGAAAGGAGCAAGTTAGAATACAGGTCTATATCAGCCACTACCTGTACCAGAGAAGCCATGGGATGATATTAGTATGGATTTTGTTCTTGGTTTACCAAGGACACAGAGAGGACATGATTCCATTTTTGTGGTGGTGGATAGATTCTTAAAGATGGCACATTTCATTCCTTGCAAGAAGACTAATAATGTTGTCCATATTGCTGAATTATTTTTCAGAGAGGTGGTGAGGTTACATGGTCTACCAAAGAGCATAGTTTCAGATCGAGATACCAAGTTTGTTGGTTATTTCTAGAGGACATTGTGGAAGAAGTTAAAGACAGATTTGAAGTTCAGTTTTGCACACCATCCACAGACTGATGGACAGACGAAAGTGGTGAATAGGAGTTTGGGTAACGTACTACGATGCTTAGTAGGAGATAAGCCCAAGGGATGGGATTTGATTTTACCATAGGAAGAATTTGCTTACAATAATTCTATTATTAGGAGTACTGGTAAATCACCTTTCTAGATTGTATATGGCAATAGTCCAAGAAATGCTTCAGAGTTAAGGAATCTGGACAAAGGAGAAAAGACAAGTGTTGAGGTTGAAGACTTTGCAGAACACATGAAGAATTTGCATGAAGAGGTGAAAAAGCACATTAATAAGATGAATATTCAGTACAAGGCTAAGGTAGATCATAAGAGGAGATATAAGGAATTCTAGGTAGGAGATGAAGTCATGGTTCACTTGAGAAAAGAAAGGTTCCCGATTGGAACATACAATAAGTTGAAAATGAAGAAATTTGGACCATGCAAAATTTTGAAGAAACATGATTCAGGAAATGCATATGAGGTGGAGCTATCGAGTGAGATCAACATTTCCCCTATTTTCAACATTGCTGATTTATCAGAATATCATGAAGCTGGAACAGAGGATGGACCAACAGAAGAACAATGGAGTATTCTGGCATCTACTTCAACAAAGGAGATAGAAAAGATCTTGGATAGCCGTGTGGGAAGAAGTACTCAGAACAGGCAATATGAAGAATATCTGGTGAAATGGAAAGAAAGGCCTGTTGAAGATTCTTCTTGGTTGTCTAAGGTAGAGGTTGACCATTTGGGTTTTCCTCACACAAACACCTAAGACATGACAGAGTCACTTCTCAAATTACCCTGGGTGTCTAATGCAGGAGCATCTAGTGGTGTAAGCGCAATCTTGCGTCACCCAAAAAAAGATGTGTTTCAAAATTGTTGATGTTCTTTCCATTTCTTTTCAAAATTTGTGGTTCTGGTTCCATAATCGCTTGAATAGTGATGTAGAACTTCCAGTTTTTCTAAACTGCTAAAAATAGCAACCTACTATATTTAGAAAGTTTGCATTTGGGCACGGAATGAAGTGAAATTTTACAGGAAGTTTCATAACTAAAAATTAAGACCTTTGGCGAAGGAATCACGCAAAGATCATTTGCGAGCTGAAAGATATTAAAGTTTTCATTTCCCAGAAAATGCATGAAAATTATTCAAACTCAGGTTTGAGGCACTAAACGGCCCCGTACAGGCCCAAAAATGGTCAAAACTGGTAAAGCAAGTTTTTAGTGCATAGAGCACTCTGCGAGCTTTCTGACGCATAAAACAGTTCGTCAATCGGACACCCGGATCAAAAGTTATGGCTCCCGGAAGTTGACCTATTTTTGGAGGGAGAAGCAAATTTTGAAATTAGGTTGCTGGCTGCCAAAAAGGCTATTAATAACCATTTTTGGGAACCCTGGGCAGTAAAGAGTTAAGGGGGAAGTGTAGAGTCAAGAATAGGTGGGAAAACAAAAACCCTAGCTGATTTGGGGTTACAGAAGGCTGATGATTCTAGAGTCTTGTGATAGGACGCTATAATGTGTTGCAGCCTGTGGAGGGTTGATTCCTCTTATTGTATTTGAGCTTCTATAATGCAATAAGTTGTCCAAATCAATAAAGAATGTTCTATTTTTTGTGTGCAATTTATGTTGTTGTGTGTTTTATGATTTACCCCCTTCATCAAAACCTTTTTCTAATTCAAATATAAAGAAAACCACAAGGATATCACTACAGAGAATATCAAGTCATTGATTTCATTGATACACAATTAACGAAGAAACAATACCAAGAACTTTATCACTAAGTAGTAAGATATCCCACTTACAAACACCTCCCTTCAAGAAATTACCCAAATCTCTATATTACTTGCCCTTTTCTTCACTATTTCTATAATAAGTCTCCCTCCTTCTTCCCCCATATCCTTCTCATACTTCAGACAACATGAAATTCTTCAATGGTTTCCCCTATCCAACAGCCAAGAAACCTTCCCCATTCCTCCAAAAAACATGTTTTTCAAGAATTAGAAACATTCCCTAGAACTCCTTAATTTTTCCATTTTTGAGAGCCTTCCACAAAATTTACTCTTGCATTCAATGCATTATAGGTGAGGGAAATGGCATCAAGACCAATTCCATCACCACCATATCCTAGGGCCATTTCCTCCCAAATCCAAAACACACCAAAAAATAAAAAATTCAAAACTAAGGAAAACATTTAAACCAAAGTCTATAGTATTAAAAATCAAAGTCTATAGTATTAAAAATCAAAACCTTATGACTTGAGATTCAAAATAAAAGGATTATGCAAAAGACCAATCTAAAAGCTAGATCAATTTGACAAGGGCATTAACTCACACCAATCCACAATACAACATAAATGAAGGTGATGTTCCTTTGTTCTTCCAATGGGGGTGACAATGATCATAATAATCAAAATGGAAGCATAACAAAACGTGAAAAACATATCAGTTGCAACAAGTATGCATCTTCATTCTCACTTAAACTAATTATATACATTCTCAACTAAAGTTCCCATGTCAAACCCAATCATAATGCATCTCCACATACTCAAAAAATGTAGAGAATGTAGACCTATAATTAATCAACATATCAACATTAGCAACATTTAAACTTAAATAGCAACTGCATCAAAAAATTTCCCTCTCCCTTTCCATTTTGAATATGGATTTGAATTTTCATGGTTGCAGGGGAACCGAGGCCCCCCTGCCCCTCCTCCCTCGGTTCAAGGTAGCCCTGGGCATGCTTCGGGTGATGATTTCATCCCCGGTGTCTAGGACAATTTGCAGGACTTCTTTGGTCACGTGACTTGTGACAGGGCTCTTGGTTCCTTCGACCACGTGCTGCAAGACAAGGCATCTGTCTCCAAAGACTAGAAGAATGCCCTTTTAGGGGATGAGCAGGAGGGCCCACATGCTTTTCCTCAGATTCGTGATTCTATGGACAGGATGACAATTTCATTCCCAGATATTAATATGGAAAGGATAGTCTCTACAATGGAGAATGCCTTGGTGGGAAAGTTTTTTTCCTTCAGACCTACCATGCCCTTTTAGGGGATGAGCAGGAGGGCCCACATGCTTTTCCTCAGATTCATGATTCTATGGATGGGATGACAATTTCATTCCTGGATATTACTATGGAAAGGATAGTCTCTACAATGGAGAATGCCTTGGTTAGGAAGTGGGTGACTGCCAAATGGAAGGTGAAAGGCAATGTAATAGTTATTGCTATGGTAGGAGAGACTTTTCTCTTCAAATTCACAACTAGAGAAGACCTTTCCTCTATCTTAGTGGGGGGGCCTAGATGTATGGAAAGCATAGCCTTTCTCTCTGCAAATGGAAGTCGAGCTTTGATGTTGCTTCCGACCTTAGTTGAACTGCTCCTGTTTGGGTTAGACTCCCAGGCCTCCCATTGGAGTACTAGGATGAGGAGATTTTTATATGGATAGCCAACTAATTTGGCCACTTCATCATGCTTGACAGCACAACCAAGAACAAATCCAGGTTAGTGTTTGCTAGGTTCTGCAGCAATGTTAATATTAACAAAGTTCTTCCTAACAATATTACTTTGTAATCTAAGTTTGGCCAATGGGTCCAACCCATCATTTATGAAAACTCTACCACATTCTATCAAAACTGCAATAAGAAAGGACATCTAGTCTCCCAGTGTAAAACCAGAAAAGTCCCCTCTGACCTAGTGAGTCAGGCAAACTCTACTGAGGAAGAGTACCCCTTTAAAGATGATCTCCTGAACATCATCATCTCTCCTAAAAATGGTAAATACAAGGCATATTTAGTTGGTAAAAAGACTCCCCATCCCCCAGTGGTTCTGAAGGATCAGTGCCCCCTAGGCTAGAGGAGCCTAGGATTTGCCTCTCCCATATGGTCCCCATCCTCTTCACAGAGGGAGATTACACTCTCCCCCATGATGGTGGGTTGGAAGAGGGTGAGTTCCACCAAGAGGAAATCCCTAGCAAGGAAGTCCTGGTTGAGAATGAGGTGACAAATTTGAGCAGCTTGGATGGCCCTTCAGTCTTCAAAATAATTGGAAGCCCAAACAAAATGGAAGGCAACAATGGTGTTGTGTAGGGAGCCCTTTCCCCTAGTAATAAATCACTCACTCTGGGGGAAAGTTCTAGTGTTGCTGACTCTGAGGGTTGGTCCACTGCTAGGAGGAAAGGAAAAGGGCATATTAAGAAATCCATTGATGTGGGGGTAGACACTAAAATGGGTAGACCCTCATAGTGGGAGACTACACAGAAAGCAATCAACAAGGATATTGCTTTGGGAAGACAGAGGACCTTGGAGATTGGCTCCAAGAAGGCCCCAAACAAATGAGAGTCCTCTCTTGGAACATTAGGGGACTTAACAGCCCTCACAAACAATTCATAGTCAAGAGTTGTATCTTTGATAACAAGATTGACATTCTGTTGCTTCAAGAAGTAAAGATAAAAAGTGAGGGGTTCCACTCCATTGCTATGAGTATTTGGCCTAACGTTGATTACTTTATCAGTGATGCTTTTGGAGCCTCTAGGGGTATAGTCACTATGTGGAACAACAAGACTATTAAAGGAAGTTTAATTGAAATGAATAAAAATTGTCTTGTTTTTAGAATGGAGTCCAACAGCAATTATTGGAACCTTGTTAACATTTATGCTCCTAACCAGAGAGGCCCTAGAAGAGAGTTATGGGATCATCTTTCCTCCCTAATTTCCAGGGACAGTACTAGATGTTGGATGTTGGCTGGGGACTTTAACACCCTCCTCTTCCCCTTCGAAAAAAGTGGTGGGATCCTAGACTACACTGACAGCATGATGGACCTAGCTGAATTCCTAAATAAAGAAGGCCTCATGGATCTTGATATTCAAGGAAACCGATTTACTTGGTCCAATCAGAAAAAGGGGAGAAATTTGATACAAGTGAGATTAGACAGGGTTATGATCTCGTCGTGTTGGGATTTCATAAGTCCGTCCACTTTGGAAGCTCTACCTAGAACTAGTTCAGACCATAACCCCCTTCTGCTCTCTTGGAAAGAAAAGGATATTAAAGGGCCCTATCCTTTTAGGTTCGAGATCATGTGGACACAGCATCTCGAGTTCAAGGATAGGTTAGCCAGTTGATGGAATGTTGTTGTCCAAGGCACACCCACGTTCAAGCTAGCTTAGAAGCTTCTAATGGTTAAGAACAAGGTCAAAGGGTAGAACAGGTACACCTTTGGCAATATTTTTTATAATAAAAAGAGGATTTATTCTAAGCTGGGTGATATCCAAAAGTAGATGGAGGAAGGTGACAATTCTGAGGATACTGCTAAGGAGGAAGAATTACTAAGAAAGGAATGGAAAGAAATACTCAATAAAGAGGAAATCTACTGGAAAAAGAAATTGAGGGTGCAGTGGCTAAGAGAGGGGGATAGGAACACCTCATTCTTTCACTAGTCCACTATGAGGCATAGAAAAAGAAATAGCATTGCTAAACTTATGGCTGATAAAGGAATTTTGGTGGAGTCAGACTATCAGGTGGGGTAGGTTGTTGCTTCTTATTTTCAAAACTTTCTGGTTGTTCATGAGTGTAGGATAAATTAGGAGCTCATTAACACCATCCCTACTTATCTTAATGAGGAGGATAATGCTCAACTTGGAAAAATAGTTACTGAGGAGGAGGTATGTTCTTGTCTATTCTCCATGGGTGCTTTTAAGGCTCCAGGGCTGGATGGTTTTCCCCCTATTTTTTTTCAAGAATATTGGGATATTGTGGGAAAAGATGTCATGGAGGTGGCTCAGGACTTCTTCAAGACTAGTAAGCTACTAAAGAATCTTAATCATACATTTATTGCTCTCATTCCTAAAAAATCAGATCTAGTGTGTATGGGTGACTTTAGACCCATCAGCCTATGTAACACTGTCTATAAGATTTTTCTAAGATCTAAGTTTCCAAACCTCAACCCATCATGGATAGGCTTATCAGCAACAGTCAAAAGGGGTTTGTCCTAGGTAGACAGATTACTAATGCTACCATTTCCACGCATGAAATTATTCACTCCATGGATAGAAGTAAACTGCCTAGAATGGCCTTTAAACTTGGCATCTCCAAAGCCTATGAGAGTGGCATGGGAATTTCTTTTTAGAATTCTAGAGCAGATGGGCTTCCAAGGTAAGGTTTTACATCTTATAAAATTGTCTGTCACCTCTGTTAGGTTCTCTGTTCTGGTCAATGGTGTCCCTAGGGGTTGTTTCAATGCTAGAAGGGGCTTAAGGCAAGGGGACCCTCTGTCCCCCTACCTCTTCATTCTTATGGCCGAAGTCATAAGTAGAAGTTTCCTCAAGTTATTAAGTTCCAAGGAGATTAAGGGTGTTAAACTAGCTTCAAGAACTATCCTAGTGGCTATTCAACAATTTGTGGATGACAACATTCTTTTTGGGTCTGCTTCGGTGGTTGAAGCTAGGAAATTGAAGAAAGTCTTAGAGGATTATGCTACTTCGGCTGGCCAGTGCATCAATCATGAGAAGAGCCAAGTGTACTTCTTTAACACTCCCATTGAGCTCCAACAGAAGATTATGGGGATTCTTGGTTGCTCAAGTGATGTGCTTCCTGGTATTTATTTGGGGTTCCCCTTTATGGTTAAGGATGTTTCTCCTGATTATTGGAACTCAATTCTGGAAAGTATTTAAAAGAAATTGGCTGGATGGAAAGGCAAAATGCTAAGCCAGGCCAGTAAGTACCAACTGCTAAAGGCCTCTCTTCAAGGCATTCCTGTGTACTTTATGTCCTTGTTCAAAATTCCCAAGTATATAGATGAAAGATTTGAAAGAATCCAAAGGAACTTCCTATGGACTGGGGTGGAAAATAAAAAGAGATTGGCTCTGGTTGGATGGGACAAGGTGTGCAAGCCGAAGCTTTGGGGAGGCCTAGGAATATGAAAGATCAACATGCTTAATAAAGCCCTTATTACCAAAATTGGATGGAATTTCTTATTTGGGGATAAGGATTGGGGTAATATCTTGAAAGCTAAATACCTTAGAAATCTAGTTCCTATGGACTTCTTACATCCCCATGACCTCCTCAAAGGTTCAGTCATCTAGAACAATGTGATTAAGTGCAGGTATGTGCTTCTATAGGGCATCAAGTGGAAGTTGGGAGATGGGAGAACTATAAGGTTTTGGGAAGATAGTTGGTTTAAAGGAGGGCCATTAATTAAGTTTCAGAATATCTAAGGGTGTGTCAATATGGCAGTTTCTTTCTTTGGCAGTTTGGCCTGTGATTATATCCTTCCCAGCTAAGGGCAGTGGAAGAAGCTGTTAGACTGTTGTCAAATCCAGACTGACCTTATTCTGAAAGTGAAGGAAGTCCAACTCTCTCTTAGAGATTCCTAAATTCCCATCTTCCCTTAGAAGGATAGAATGTTGTGGGCCAGGGAGAGGTCTGGGATTTTTACTGTCAAATTGGCATATAACCTCTTTATGCCTAGGACTGAAGATAACTTATGGAGGAGGATTTGGAATCACAATCTTATACCAAAAATCAACCACTTTTGGTGGTTGGTGGTGCAAAATAAAATCCTAACCATAGATAACCTTCCGCTTAGAGGTTTCCAAATACCCAACAGGTGTACTCTCTACTTAAAGGATGAAGAAACGGCCACTCATCTCCTCTTGCATTATGATTTCTCTTGGGAGGTCTAGATCCTGGCCATGAATAAGTTGGGAATTCCCTCATGCTTGAATGGTGACCTCACTTCTTTCTTAATGTCCTCATACTCTTCTCTCTCCCACCCTATTTGCAAAGAAATATGGGCCCAAATTCCTCCCATTTTGACTTGGGGCCTCTAGAAAGAGAGGATTAATAGACTTTTTTGATAAAAGTATAGAGATCCTAAGGAGGTCTTTAGTATTATGGCAAAACTGATACAGGACAATCTCTCTAACAATACTTTAAAGCTGCGAAGAACCCCCCAATAGTCTAGAAACTAACATCATAAAGGAGTGGAGCATTTTGACAAGTATTTGCAGGGTGGATGACACTAGGAGAAGAGCATGTGCTAATACTAAATGGTCCCCCCTGTTGGGTGACAAAACTAAACTTTGACAGTCCTACCAAAGGTAACCCTGGGGTGGCAAGTGGGGGAAGTGTTATTAGGTCGGATAAGGGAGCTCTGTTGGTGGCCTTTGTTGGGGGGCTTGGTGAAAATACCAATAATGTTGCAGAAGCTTCGGCTCTCCTCTGGGGCCTCAAATTTGCTTTGGCTACTAGCATCAGTCATTTGTTGGTTGAAGGTGATTCTAAGCTTATCATTGAAGTTGTTAAAGACAAGGCCAGGGTTCGCTGGTAGATTGAAGACATTATTCAAGATATTAAAACCCTTCTTCTAAGTTTTGAAGGTATTGAAGTGGTGCATATATATAGAGAAGACAATCAAATTGCAAACCTAATGGATAACCTTGGGATAAATCTCTACCCTTTAAGGTGTTGGAGAAATATCTCTAATCTTCTCCTGAATGTTATAAAATGCATTTAGTTAGAGGCGTCTTCCTAAGTTTCATAGCTATAATCACTTCTCTTTATGCCCTTGTTGGTGCTTTTATGCCTATCCCTCATTACTTGGGGTGGCGTATGAAGGATGACGGCATGGTCATGACAACTCACTATCTATGTTTGAGCTAGACTCCTGGTTTCCATGTTGACATTTGCCAACTTTGCAACTCTTGTGTGCCACTGCCATGTTGGCTTCACATGTATTTTCACTCTTGGTTGGCCTCTTTGGAGGTGACAAGCTCACACAAGCTATATTATGAAATTAATAATGCTCTGAACATGTTAGGGATTTTGAAGGACATTCATGGGAATTTGGGGGACATGGATGGCATTAATTCTAACAAGTATAAGTTCATTTCTAGATTCTTCAAAGAAACCCTATAAATAGCCAATTTTTGGAGCTGCATTTCACATTGTTGGTTTAGTAAGTTAAGGAAAATGGGAGGTGACAAAGTTCATACTGAGCCTACATCTTGTGGGGAATTCAAGGAAGACTCACAGGTTTGGAGAATTGCTTATGAGCGGGGGGTGACGTTGTTTCTTGAATGCCCGAATGGATTCGATGAAAACTTTTCCATCTAATTTGCTATGTTGTGGGACACAAAGAGGAAGGTGCGGGTCGGGGGTGTGCAGTTTGATGTTTCTAAGGAAGCCATTTCCAATGCCACGGGCCTGTAACACAAGGGAAAATGGTTGAACAAACAATCTAAAGTCCAAGACCTGGAGGGGTTGAAGCTTTTTTATTGGGAAGGTGAGAAACAGTTCAGACTTCAAGGAGGCTTTGAGCGTGAGAGTTTGGTTAACCCCTAGGACCGGGTATATTATCTCATTATGAAATTTTTCACCCTTGAAGGTCACTATAGATGATTTTACCATTATCATTTCGCTTTATTAAATCATTTCAGACACAAAATGTTGGTGGTTTTCCCTTCTACTTGCTTACTAGTCTAGAGTCCTCTGTTAATCTAACTAAGAAAACCTATGAGGGTAACCCAGCGGTGGTGGTTGTTCCCCTGCACCAGGGTCTTATTTTCCTCCTATACCATTTTAATTTATCCCTCTACCTTGTTAAGCCCATTAATGTCGGTCTTGTCGAAGATAATGCCAATGAAGATTCAGATGATAATATTCCTCTCAGTGTTAAGTATGGCAGCCCCTCTAAATCTAAATCCTTGTCTCTTATTGTTGTTGACCCTAATAACCCTGTGGACCCCCTCTCCAATTCTCTTTCTATTACTAGTTCTAGCCCTCTCATCATGAAGGACATCTCTCACCCTAGGGCCTAGCCTGGTCGAGCCCTGGTGTTCTTTGTGTTTGGTGGGGTGGATGGGTCCCATGGCCAATCCCATGAAGAAGATGTTGAGGACCTATGTGGTCTGAGAAATAGTCCTCCTCCTCATGGTAGTAAAAAACAAAAAGGCCAGTATTGCCAACCTAGCCTTGACAAAGGAGGAAAGAAGAAAACCAAAAAGGGTGATGTGGGATTGAGGATTGAAGAACCAGAGACTGTGAAAAAGCTGGAGAATTCCTAGGAACAGAAAGTGAAGGATATTGTTGATACCAAGGGGAAGGCTATGGGTAAGGAATGTTTTGAGAGAAGTCTGAGCATTAGAAGGTCGTCTAGGTTGGCAAGCAGGAAACCCCAAGTGCTAAATATTGTTGAGTATTCCTCAACCTCTGATCATGATGACCCCAAGCTTGAAATGGAAATCAAGGAAGTCAAAACCACACCGATGTAGGAGTAATAAGGAACTAGCCACTTTGAATCTATGAATAATTCGTATTATGACACAAAACCTAATGATGTTGAAATCTTGGAGATGCTTAATAAGGAAGTGGTGAGTACCAGAGAGGATGTTTCTAACAGGAAGGTTGCTCAGGAGTTGGATGATGTTAAGTCATGTATCTCTACTATGGAAAGTAAATTCAAGGTTCTGTTGAAAGTTTGCATGAAGGTCTTTCACAGGGCGGCCTCTACTTTTTCTGTTCTGCAGGAGGATCATACTACTAGTGTTGATTCTATGTATGAGAACAAGGAGAAGCTGATCAAGTTGCTTAAGGATGACTGGAAAGAACTATTTAATTAGCTTTTTCTTTTGTTTCATGCTCTAGACTTGGTTTAGTTTTTGTACTGTTATAAATTTGTGCTTCTAGTCAGTTGTATCTGTGTTGTTCGTGGCCTTGGGCCTATTTTGTTGTCCATGGGGCTTTTTGTTATTAGGATCTGCACCCATGTTTGTAGCTTATTAATATCAAAAACATTTAAACCTAAATAAAAATAATAATGAAATATACTAATAAAAAAATTAGATAATAATTATAATATTAAAATTTTAAAAGATATATTACAGATCTAAATGTATGAATTTGTTGGAGAAACCAATATCAACTTGCAAGATAAAAACCATTCCAAAAAAGAATATACAAGATAATATATGCAAATACTATCATACAAAGTGAATCTAAATGTGAAGCTTTCAAAGTACAATAGGCTCCTTGTTTATCTAAGATGAGGGGGAGAGAAGGTAGGATTAATTGAATGGCTATCTCTCCAAATGTGTGACACACATGGACAACTGTGAGGACACATGTCGAGTCCACATAAAATGAGACCAAAAAGTAAAAATTTTGTAAGTGAGCTTAAAAAACTAGTGTGAATAGGACTAACTAGTTAGGAAATAACACTTTTCACATTAATAGAAGTACCTTCACCAAAGGAAAAACCTTGACCTTACAACAACTCATTATACAATAGTACAATGCATCTATACATATATAATATACTAGAGTATAAATTTAGTTAAAAAAATGTAACATTTTATTTATAGTCACTTAAAATTGGGTTATGACATCCTTGCCACATGAAAAAATACTAGCTTAGTATTTAAAAACCAAAAGTTTCGTAGTTCAAAACAATCAATTAAACAAATAAGGAAACTTTTATAGCATCTTATATTTTTCTTCCTATGTAGCACTTCTTGGGTTCATTTGGTCTCATTGAAGTGGATTGTTCATTCATTAAATTTAAACTATGTTGATGTAGAATTTTGATTACCTAAAGAATGATTTCCCCTCACCCTTTATTCTTAGATTTTACCAATTTAACATGTGGTTCATATTAATCATATACTTCCTTAGGAGTGCAATATGGAACACATTATGAATTTGAGAGTGAGATGGTGGATGAGCTAGATGATAATCCATCATATTGATAACCTCCAGTATCTAATATGGTCCAACAAATCTAGGAGCTAGCTTAGAATATTTCCCATACTTCATGGAACTCTTCATAGGTCTTACCTAAAGAAACGCCTTTTCACCTACCTCATAGCTGCTAAATGATCTTTTTAGATCAACATAACTCTTCTACAACTTCTTTTAATATTTGCCTTATCAATTTTATTTCTTCATTATATTGTTGTAAAATTTTGGCGCCAATCACCACCTAATTTTCTAAATTCTCACATGCCAAAATAGTCCTACATTTTATTCCATATGATGCCTCAAAGGGATCCATTTTAAGAGAAGTGTGATTGGTATTATTATATGTAAATTTTTCTAAATAAAAGTAGTCTTCTATTAGGAAGGTTGATCCATTGTGTACATATACAACATATCTTCCAACACTTATTTAACTCTTTTCATTTGACCATACATATCCAAATGATAGGATAAACTAAAATTTAATTTGGTTCCAAAAGTATATATTAATGTGGTCCAAAAACTTGAAGTGAACAAGTTATATCTAATTGAGATAGTAATAGCTGATACACCATGCAAGTGCACCACTTCCTTCACAAAATGAGATGCCATAATAGTTATATCATCTTTTATGTTTCTAAGAACAACATGGGTCAATTTTGTAAGTGCTTCCACCACCACAAGAATGGAGGCATTCTTATTGTGAGAATTGTTAGATGCACAGGACAACTGAGAGGGGGGGTGAATCAATTGTACATTAAAACAATAAACCCTCAAGCTATTCCAATCTTCAAACTCTTATTATGTATTAGCAGAATGTAAACATATGAAATGCAACACCATATTTATGTGGAAAACCCAAGAAGGCAAAAACCAAGGTGAGGATTAAATCACATATATATGAATAGCAACACCGAATACAAGTAGGCTCACTGCCTAGAAGAAAGGCTCACTTCCAGAAGGACTCACTATCCAAAAGAGAGAAGAATAGAAGAGGACTATTATAGAGAGATTCACTAAACTGTAGACACCTTCTTCTCATTACATTTGGGAGTCATAAGAATTTAAGATCGTACTCAATTCATCACCCTTGATTCATATTTGCATCATCTTCTCTACTTTCTCCACTTCAAACTTCATCTTGCATTTATACCATCCATGACCTAAGACATTATCAATTAGGTCAGCTTTAATGAAATGTGTGCACCTCAAACGTGTAACACCAAATAGGTTGGCACCAAACACTTCCATAGTGGAAAGAAGTGAAAGTGGACCACACCAAGCATTAACTAGGAATAAAATATATATCACCATGTTGCTCATCACATCCACAATCCACGAAGTACCTCCACAAATAGTGCTAGCCAGGTCAGCCAAACTTGAACTAACACTACAAGCGGCCAGATGCACGCCTCTCCAAGTCTAAAAACATCATGTGGACCACAGAGAAACACTCCACACCATCCACACATCTTTCCAGAATGTTTAACAACATCAGAATCTTTTGTAATACTGCCGCAACCACCTGAAATAAAGAATGTCTTCATTCTGCACATTAGGATACACTATTATTGAACTCCAATACAAGACCTAAGTTTCTAGAGAAACCCAACACTAGAAACTTCAAGGGAAAGTAGATACAGAAAATATAAGCATGTTCCCAGATTTACAAGACAAGAAACCTTAATGCGGAGAAATGAAGAGCAATCTCATTTCTCGCAGGCAACCTTCTTCACAGGCAAATACTCTGTAAAACACATCTTCCATTTCTACACAATCCAGAACCTAAAACTCTAGATATAACTCCTCTAAATAGCTCTGATCATCACTTCCAAACTACATAAACATATCTTCAACCATGAAGAAATGTGGAGCATAATACTGAACATACCTTTGTCACACTGCACACCTTTTTATTCAAATTTTCTCAAAAGCATTGGAAACCAAGTGAACCATTTGCTGGAGACTGACATCAATGACAACACCAGCAAGCTTCCAACAAGAACTAGGCAGTCCCATGATAAATTCCATAGAGATTACTTCCCACTTGTGATGAAACACATCATGTGGGTACAACAAGTGACTCGAGTACTAGTGTTCAAATTTTACCTTGTGGAATTCCAAGCATATTTCCACAAATTCCATTACCTCAACCTTCATTCCAAGCCAAAAGTAGTGTTTTTTTAATTTCATGCAACATCTTACTAACACTTAGGTAAAATAGGGTGTTGTATGCACCTCTTCCAACAATAATTTCCTCAATTTTCTAAACAATGGTACATAAATTCTCACATTCTACCTTAATAAGCCATCTAGATAAAAATAATATCCAAATTATTACTATATTCCACCTTTTAGAAAACATTTCTTGATAAACAAGATCATTTAATAGTTGGAGCAATATTTTTTTACCTTAATTCAGGTTGCACATTTGACAAGGTAGCCAAGTATTTTCTTCTACTAAGTGCAATAGCAACATAATTTTTCTTTCCTTTCACATATTATATGTTAAAATCATAGTCACTTAGCAATTATTATCACTGACCGATCTTTACCCATTTAGTAGATTACACTTAAAATGAGGCATTTGGGGAATATGTGCCTCCCTAAATGCAAGAAGCTATCCATATTAGATCTCCTTAGAAACATCAAGGAATAATTTTGATTACTCTTGATACTATTGTATCATTAGAATAATGTCTTGCTAAAGTTGACATTAGTGATCTTAGAATAAGGGCTTGCAAAGAGTTTTTGGTAGATGACCAATTTGTAAAGACTCCTAAATGTAGGAAGTTTGTTTTGATGTTAAAATTTAAGGAAAAACAAACTCAAAAAAGGAAGACAAATATAATTGAAGATGATCAAGGTACTATAGAAAATAGTGCTTCTTCCATTATCCTTGATTTTTATGTAGAAAACATCATCCCTAAAGAAGGAAGAAGATTGGTAAAGTCTAGTGGTTTCTATTTGATACCTGGTTGGGATATTGCTAACAATACCTAGTTGGGATATTGCTAATGTTGTGGATTTTTAAAATAAGAATGGAATATTATATAGATCTCTTCAAGACCCTAGAAGATACAACTCTTTACTTTTGACCTTGATTTAAATACGTTGGTCATTTAGGCCATTACCCCTACACACAATAAACAATTATGTTCCACATCAACTAGCCAGGAAATTAATGATAAAAAGGGTGGGTGAAGTCTTATATGAATATGTAAAAACTTTAGTAGGTCATACTTCCCAATTTAACCAAGCTACCACCAAGAATTTTTAAGAGGACTAGGAAAAATTTGAGGAGAATTTAAAACTAAAAAATGAGTTAATGGAAACTAAGGCAACCTATAATAGAATAAAGGAGCAATCACAGGCTCCTATGAATAAGCCTCTTCCTCTAGCACCTATCTACCAATTAATATCCACTACTTAAAGGAAATAATGAAATGGAAATAAGGGTGAGGGAGCTACAATCCTTGTTACAAAATGTTCAAGAAGAAAAGAAGAAACCCTAAGCAAAAGCAAGAGCTTCTAAGAATAGATTGGAAAAACTAATTTATGGGCTCTTCCATTTTACGATTCAAAACAACTATAGGTTGTCTGAGGACTTGTGGGAATCTTATGAGCTAATTATCAAAGCATATTCTAGAAGGGATAATATGGAATCAAGACTTTTTATGGTCAAACAAAAATGGATACCTCACAATTATCAAATGAAACACATATATGTTAAAATTAAAGACACTATACTTGATGATTTTCTTAATGTTCTAGTGGCAAATAATATATGCAAAATTATTTATGATACCACCACATATTTAGAAAATATAGGGACTTATTTAAAAAACAAGCATGATGAGTTTCAAGGATTTATCAAATCCAAGATACCATATGTAAAGAATGAGATTGGAAATCTCAAAACATTAAATAGTTGGAGCAAGAGTTTAGGGTTCTCCCATCCATTTTGTAGCAATGATAACTCAAATAATCCAAGAACCTTCATACAATGGGGCTTCAAACAATGGTCCTTCAAATGAAGGTATCTCATTCAAAAGTACCTTTGAAGGTAATAAAATAATCCTATATATAAGCAAACTCAAATATATTCTTCATAAATCAAAAAGATATATTTGGTCACATTTTTTAAGGAAAATACTTTTCCTTTTCTTGTACTTTTTGGAAGAGGAATGCTTTTTAATCAATTTTTTAAAAGGAGAGGTGCTTTTTGTCACTTTTTTCAAAGGAGAAGATTATCATGACATATTTTTACAAAGGAACAAATGTGAAATAAAAAGACTTGGAAAAATAAGACTATGTTCATATTCAACAAAAAAAGAGGAGCTAAATGAAGAAAGTAAACAAAATGATTTGAAAAGGAAAGAAGATACATTTTAAAATTTCAAGTAGTTTATTTCATCAAGATCTTTTTAAGGTTTATGCTTTCAATCTACTTATTTTCTTGGTACATCTATAAATCTTGCTCAAGATTTGCTTGATTTTTTCCTTGTAGTTAGCATTTTAGGATAAACACCATGTGCCAAAGGTTTTAAAATATCCACACAAGAGTTGTCATTTATGGCTAAGCTAGGTTCCCCATAAAGCATCTACTGAAGTGAGGAGGGCTTCAATTTCAATACTTGAGCCTTAGCAAACCTCTATATGTGGCCTTGAGCTTCCTCATACCTTCAAGTATATTGGAAAACCCCATAGAACTATTTTCAAAACTTTTGTCCCTAGACAAGCTTTGACCATCTATAATCTATGATGCATTGGTAAGCAATTACGCTTGGGAAGTTACTTACACCATACCTCAAAGACAGAATAGTGGGTTATGGGAATGATCTATCCTTTATAGTTATACTTTTTACAAACAAGATCAATATATTTGTGAGTTCACAGATGAAACACACATTGTTCTTTTTTTCATTTGAATGTTCTTAATCTCTTATGTTTATTAGTGTAGTTTGTTCCCAAGTAATGTTTCTTTAGCATCAAGCCTTTGTTTTCTTTCCTCTTTTAGGTCAACCTATAGTGCTTTTCCAAGCTACAACTTTCATCTAGTTCTTGCATTTTTCATCAACCTCTACCCATTTTATATGTGTCACTTCTCTACTTCATCTCTTTCTCCTCTTATTTCCCCTAGCCCTTACTTAGTGGACTAACTTGTAACTTCCACATGTGTACCCTCTTAAAATTTCCTACAATAATTTCTTCTTACAAGTTACATCAACCCCACCTCTTATAGTATCTCAAGAATAACTTTCAATTTTTTACTCGACACCTCTTTATTTCAACCAACAACTAAATATCTTTCTTAGATTAAACACCTAATTTTTTTGAATTTACTATACTTGAGTTATCATCTTCATTGGACTTATGCCTACTACACTTTCCCAAAATTCCATAATGTCAAACATTTATTTTAAATCACTTATTTATATCTCATCCCCAAGTTCCTAACCTTTTAAAATTGGTTGCAATTCATTACAACACTCATTGAATTTTTCACAATGCCCCTCAAACTTGTTTACAACACATTCATGTACACTTTACTACTTCGTCACTTTCACCACTTCTTGCTCCTATCCCTTTTTATAAATTCTTAATAATTGTTAGGAAGGTGTCTCAACCTTGCATCCTAATTTTAATAACACTAAAATACAATTTCAAAC
The DNA here is from genome assembly GCA_027924645.1 of Cunninghamia lanceolata. Classification (NCBI taxonomy): domain Eukaryota; kingdom Viridiplantae; phylum Streptophyta; class Pinopsida; order Cupressales; family Cupressaceae; genus Cunninghamia; species Cunninghamia lanceolata. The sequence continues at coordinate 3,477,741 of BSBN01000490.1, read as the reverse complement.
TATAAAACACAAAAATACAATTTCTAGGCTATATAGGTCAATTTTGGACCCCAAAAAATTTAAAATAAGCCTTAATTCAAATAAGTTGGTTACAAAAACATGGAGCTCTCTAGGACCTTATATTTAAAAAATGGGCTCAATTGGCTTCCAAGATATAAAGTTAAGCCTCTCGCATTAGAAATGTAAGAGCATTCATGATGCATAGGAAAGCTATAAGGGGTTAAAATTGTTGATCAACTTATGATGCATGTTATGACACATCATAAGGTATATTTTAATGAAGATAATGGAACCAAAATGGAGAACCCAAGTTAGTGAGTGGATTCTAATGAGCTTATGAAAGGTGTAAATAATATGCTATTTTAGCCTATGGACTCGTCTTGAGATTTGGAATTGGATTTTGACTAGGGATTTGGGTGCCACATTTTGGGTAGTTTTAGCTCATGGTTTCCTAATTACCATGTGATGTTTTAATGTATTGTTTCTCTTATTTTTTGTGTGATTGAGATGGAGGTTTTAGCGAGCTTTTTAGGTACTATTATGCTACTAGATTTTCTCTAGATCTCTTATTGGTGATACTCTTGTAAGGATTAGACTCTACAAGTGTATTGTAACTATTGATTACTAAATAATAAATTAAGTTACTTTGGAGTGTGGGGTTTTTCTCTTGAAAGAGTTTTCCCCATGTAAATCACTGTAATGGTATAATTATTTTTACATTTATTTCCTTGTATTAGATGATCAATTTAAGTTTTACACATACCTCCTCTCATAGATTAGTGTAGGAAGCATATTTTGTACATTTGCTTCCTTTCATTTGGTACTGAATATTGTTCGCCTTGGATCCTAGCTGTTAGGGATAATGTTTTTTCATTTAATTTTGGTTTGAGTAGGATCTTGTACAAAAAGAGATTTTTTTGCAAGAAAATGGTGAGAACATAAAGGATAGAGATGGAGAAGTTCACTAGAACTAGCATTGAGCTAAGGAAGCTCAAGATGTAGGATATGCTTATGAACAAAGATCTATGGACTAATGTATCTGGATCCAAACTAACTATAATGTCACAAGATGATTAGGATCTATTAGATTGAAGGTGAAGGGCCTCATTAGGCTTTTCTTAGTAGATCTGGTTTTGTTGAATGTACATGAAAAACCCACCTCACTAGCTCTTTGGAAGAAGTTTGGAGACTTATACTAGACTAAATCCCTAGTTAACAATCATTTATTAAGAAATAAGTTATATGCCTTGAGAATGGATGATGGTGGTTCTGTGGCTAGGCATCTAATTCAATATGATTGTAACCTAGTTGCACTCTATTGAAGATGGAAGAGGGGGATAATTATAGGACATCTTTATGTTCTTTGTTAGACTCATGGAACCACTTGGTGATGACAATCATGATCATTACCTAAAAGATTGAGATGGATGAGGTAGAGATTGTTTTACTCTTGGAGGAGATGTGGCAAAAAGATACCAAATCTACTAAGGAGGCCCTATTAGTTCATGGAAGATCAAACAAGAAAGGCAAAAAGATAGACAAGAAGAAAGAAAACCCTAGATGTAAATCCTATGGGAGATCTAAACATCTTGGAAAGTCCAAGGCTAAGTGTTGGAACTATGGCAAGAGTGGGCACTTCAGAAGAGACTACAAGGAAGATAAAAAGAAGAAAAAGAATGATTTTATAATGAGCATGATAGATCTTCATAGGAGGATGATAGAGATGCCTTTCTTGTAGCCTTTGCAACACATGCATTTGAAGGTGCATGGTTGATTGACTCTTGAACTTATTTCTATATGACCTCCCATTTCAAGTGATTTTTAATGACAAGGGTCGCTGTGCCTTGGCATTCAATCATGTTTTCATGTGTCAAATCTAGGGTTGTGTCCTTGGCTATTTTCAATAAGGAACCTAATAATCAACAGTCTTTAGCTAATCATAATGAATTGAACTGTCCTAATAAATCAATGCTACTAATTATCTATTTGAAAGGAAATCCTATTCTAAAAACTAAAGCAGTAAATTAATGAAAGAATCTATCTAATTCACACAAAAGCTGGAAACATGCATTAAATGGAAACAAGACTACTTTGACAATAATTGACCTATCTTATGAAAATAGGAAAATGATACTTCTAATGAAAGCAGTAATAAGACAATAAAGCAGAGATACTAGCCTCCTATTTGTTGGTGGGAGTGGGCCCTTGCTTCACACTTTCAGAACCGAAGGCTAAATAAGAAACTCAGAATAAAAGTGTAACAACATAGCTCCCTTTAATCTAGTCTATCAAAGTATATTGTATTAAAAAGTATATGTTTCTGCTCTAAAAGGAAATTACATAAATACTGCCAACGAAATTTTGATTGATAATTTTGTTATTCCTATCCAAATATATATTACTCTAAGCGACAAAATATTATTGGAATTAACTACTTTACCTATCAGTTCATCTTGAGATATAAACAATCTCTTATTCTTAACTAAAACATGCAACTATCCATTTAGAGTATAATCATGCAAAATCTGAAAAAGGACTTTAGTGGTACTGAAGGTTCCACTAAATCTAGAGTTTAAATTATAACAATAATAGACAGTAAGGCCCTAAAATAGTAGACTAAAATAAGTCTTCTAATCTCATGAAAAAACAAGTGAAAGAGTATTATATCCCCGTGGACAACTGGAGTCATCACTGGGACACTCTGGCCTGAATGGGTGAACTCTGTAGCACTGCAATCACCCCTAAGATCCTAGTAATTAGTAGCATCAGAGACTCTGTTGTAGCGTCAGACTCCATGTTATTGCCAGCAGCTCTAGAGATGTTTCAAGAATCTGCCGAGGCACAGCTCCGGAGATCACCATCTTCTTTGCTCTATTACTCTCTTTCTCTCTAGAGATCCTCCAACAATTGGAAAACATTGGAGTGTCATCCAGTGTCCTTTATGCCTAGCTCCAGAGATAATTAGGATTAGCTCTAGAGTTTTTCAAAATTGCCTTCCGTCTGTGCAATAACACCTGTGAAACCCAAAAAGAGATATTTCTACACAATTTCATCAGTTTCAATGCAACATAAGTCTTTTCATCATAACAATAATCTTTAGTAATTCATCTCTTATTAGCATAATTAAAATAGGACTTTACAGTTCCTATAGTGCAATTACTAGGATAGGCAGAATGAAAAGATGCGAAAAAAGAAGTAAAAATGCATGTTTAGATGAATGCTACCTGACACTCATCATCCCCTTGAACCTAAGGGTTTACAGGTCCTCCTGCACTTTCATAACCTGGACCTTTTGAGGTTGTATAATTTATCGGTGAGATTGTACTCCTCAAAAGTTGTCCAAGTTGTGTAGTTTGTGTTGGATTTCCCCTTGAACCCTTCAACCTGTTTTATCCACTCCTGAAATCTAACATCCTCCATCTGCTCAGCCCATATGGGCAAAGACTCAATGATGAGGGGTGGCCTAAAATGACCCCCTATCTAATCTTGCTTATATTTATCCATTAACTTGGAAACCACCCTTGCCTTTCTCATAAACCATTTAAGGTTAGCTAGAGATGTTATGTCTCTCATCTTTTGGTCATGAGTGAGGGTGCTCCACCTCTTCCTATAGATGACCATGATTTGATTAGATGAGTTATGCATTAATAAACTGAATTCAATGGCACATTCTTGGAGATGTTGGTACAGGGGTAAGAGTGTTGTTTTCCCTATTGGGGAATAGAGGGCTACTCTAAAATGGATCTCGAAGGCATTAGGATTTGGACAATACATTCTCATTAATAGGCATGTACATGTGTCCTTCTTTGTGTAAGCTTCCATTCTTTCACTCCAGATCTGATGATTCCTCATTAGTGACATGAATGCCCTTAGCTAGCATTCTCCTACAAAGAAGTTAGTAAAGAAAGTGTGGTCCTTTACGAAGAAATTATGTAAATACATCTCACACAAAAAAAAATTATCTTCATATGTACTCTTTAGGTACACCTTGAGGAAGTCCTTCCCACCCTATATATTCTCAGTCAAATCAAAAAGAACTAATGATAATTTTCTCTGGAGGATCCTCTCTTGTAAAAACATAGCATAATTGCCCATGGGGGGCATGCAGGCTAAGATCTTAGATGAGAGGGTGGCTATAGTGATGACTTTCTCTTCTAGAGTTTTTACCTTTTCTGTCATGGATGTCACCACCCTTTGCAATTTTAACATCACACTTGTCCCCTCTAACTCCCTGCATCTTTTCTCCCAATGGTACAAACTTCTAGGAGTGTCTATCTGAAGTGTCCCCAAATAGTCATCTATCTGAGTACCTTGCTCAGTAGTGGCAACTAGAACAATAAATTCTTGAAGTAGCTCTACTTGGTCATCTATTTTATTATTGGCTTTTGTTAGTTCCCAAGCCTAGCTCTACAATTTCTCAATCATGGCTAAGATCAAGGTAATGCAATTGTCCCTGGCTCTAATAACACTAGAAATGTTTTGTGTCACCTCTACATTCTTTTTTTGGATCTCAGCCTCTTTGGTTTCAATGATCTCTTGATTCTCTTCTACTATCTTTTTTAGCTCATTAATTTGTTGATTCTGAGCTATCTCTTTTTCCTTCATGACTTTCTTGAGGTCAGTGATAACCAAGTGCTTGCTCCACAACAGTCTTTTCAGGTTTTCAATTTCCTCCATTAACTGTTGTTCCCTTGGGATTTCAATATCCTCTTGGTCAAAGGGATGTGAATAACTCCTAGTTTATCCTCCCTCTGTCAACTCTACATCTGGGATTTCTATATCTCCCTACTCTCTAATGTCAGCCTATTCCTCCTGCTCCCTTGCCCCCTCTTGATGTGCCTTATCTTGCTGCTCCTTTTCTTGGTCTGCTGCAGAGGCTGGACATATGATGGCCTGGCCTACTCTTGGGGAGGAGTCATAGAGGTCCTGAATCTAACAAGAACCTCAGCCAGGAGGGTAGTATCCTTTTATGCTTGAGTGGGCTACCTCTTCTTCCGGCTCCTTCAGAGCACTGATTTTGATTGTGTCTCCAACACTAGTATATCCTTTTTCAAAATATGAGGAGATAGTTAGGGCCTCACTATGTGCCACCTCTAGAGCTTGGGTATCTTATGGCTCAGGGATCTCTGGAACCTAGGCAGTTGGAGGGACAGTGGTCTCCGGAGCATTTCCCTTGGTCACTCTTCTTCTTGTACTTCTTCTTATCAAGGGAATTTCATCTGAACTATCTAAGTTCTCCTCTTTCTTTTTATGCTTACTGGACTTAGGAGTTTTTGGAGGCCTCTCTATTGTTTCTTTCTCCTTTACCTTTTCTTTGTGTTTCTTAGGCTTGGGAATTTTGGCAAACTCCCCTACTACCTCTTCCTCTATACTGACAACACCCTTCATTTTTCCAATTGGGGTGGATTCCTTAGCCAATGTCAGTTTCTGTTTTGGTGAGCAAGTTATTCTAAAGGGTTGTTCTTCAGTTGTTTCTTCTGTCTGTTCAAGTGCAGATAAGGGTTCTCCTATAGTCCCTTCCCCTTTTTCCTCTTCTCTATAGTTGGAGAAGAGGTAGAGGGTGTTGGACTCTCCTGTGTTGTTTGTGGAATGGAAGAGGGTGTTTTCTCTGCTATCTTTTTCTTTCTCTTACTTTTCCCAGTATTTGGGGATGAAAGAGAGGGTGCCTCTTCAATAGTTTCCTTGATCTTCTTCTTGGCTTTATGTGTGTCATCCAAAAATGATTGCCATAATGCATCCCCTCCTCTTCTAGAGATAAAATGGTGTTTAACAATCAATTGAATAAGTCCATGGTGTTTCATAGGACCTTTCCCCTGCTGGTATTTGTCTACTACAGCTACTATGGCATAGTACATGAAATTTGGTAGGTTTATGTTGTATTCTGGATGGGCATGCCCATGCCTTAGGAAAATCAACATCTTCATGATGGGCCCTAATACCAGTGAAACTTGCCCATCACAAGTGAAGTACTTCATTAGCCACATGGCCAAAGATTGTCATGACTGATGAAATGAAGTCCTTATGATCCCTTTTACTTCTCCTTTATTTAAGGGTCATTATCTACTAAGAAATTTTTTATTAATTCAGAGTAGAGGGTTTTAAGATGGTAAAACATCTCACCTTGCTCTAGCAGGCCTGATATGTTGCTGATGATGGTGGTTGAGACAACAATTGTCTCTCCACGCACCTTTATCTGGTTGTTCTTTAGGTTGGAGAGGAATTCATCTACTATGTCTTCCTAGTAACCTTCAAATTTCTCTAAGAACTCCAACCACACTATAGTTCTCAATACATCAACTGAGGCCTGATCTTGAAGTAACCCCTCTGGTGTTTCAGACTCATATTTCTTCTTGATTCCCATGCTGCACCTGATAGTACTCTTCCTCCCTTCTTTTGCTTATGTTGATTTCAAAACCCTCGCCTTTAACTACTTCCCCTAAGTATCTTTTACTAGAATGATTTCTCCTATGGAGCTCTTCTTCTATTGTTACAAACCAACCCTAAGTCCTAATCTCCCCTATTTTTGTAGAAAGCTTCTACTATGTTTGTTGTGTGCTACCTCTGAAGTTTGAAATCTCTTTTGTTTGGTTATTATTGATAACGATTGTTTGGTTTTAGGAGGTTTTTTCTTTACTTGAATAATTCAAATTAGAGGGTTAAATTATGACTGCAAGGAAGGATGTGACACTCTGGAGCAGATGTGCTAGTTTAGACAGTTATAGTGGCATGCATGGGCTAAGATAGGAATAATGGAAAGGTGTACATGTCTAGGTAATTTGCAAAAAAATAGAAATGAAAAGACTTGTAATAATTAATTAATGCAAGTGAAGTACCTAGATTACCATTCATTATGATTAAACGATATGTTTGTGTTGTTGTGTCATCATCTTGATTAGGTTTGATGTGACACTGCCTTCGTGCAACTTTCCCATTAGTCACCATGATGTCAGTAGCATGCGATCTGGAAGGTTTTCCTAAGGATGGATTTGATTCTGACACGCCAACAGGTGACATCATCATATGTCATGTGAATTATGATTAGTTGGTGGCTGGTACAATGAATGTTCCACATGGCTTCCTTTTTTGAAAGTGGAGAGTGAGTCATGGTGACCTCATCACTTTTTAGTGTCCCCACTTTGACATCTGGAAAGGTGGGCCCCAGTCGTTTGAATTCCTTTAGTTTTTTGAAGTGCCAGAGGTGCTCCTAGTTTACTTTGGTGATGCACATGGTTGGCTCCGGAGAGATTTCTACTGAAATCCTGCATGAAAAAGAGAACTGCCATTTGCTAGTTTTCAATTCCCTAGGCGAGAAAGGCCACCATTTTACTATTTTTCAATCTTTCCCTTTTTTTTTTTTTTTTTTTTTGAGAAGGGATGTCATTTAATGGTTTTCAACCCTTCTTTTTTTTTTCTTTTCTTTTTTTTTTTAGAAGGGTTGCCATTTACTAGTTTTCAACCCTTCTTTTTTTTTCTTTTTTTTCTTTTTTTTAATTGCCCTTTGAATCTCTTCAACCTCTGTCAGAGGATGTGGTCTCTATCACCAAGCACAAATCCTTAGAAAACTCTTCTTTTGTAGCTAGTCTTTGATAAATATGAAGTCTATGACCATTTACTAAGAATGTGGTTTCTCCTTCATCAATCGGTGCCAGCAATATTGTCCTATTTTCTAGACTTCCCTGATTTGGTAAGGTCCCATCCAATGAGTTTGTAATTTTTCCTTGAAATCCTTGAACTTAGAATCATACAAGAGAACCCAGTCCCCTTGTTGAAATGTCCTCTTCTTGATGTGTTGATCATGCCATTGTTTCCTTTAATGCTGAATGAGTTTTGTTTGATGTATGGCCTCTATTTTGATTTCATCCAATTCATTGAGTTAAAGAATCCTATTTTGTTGTGCTATAGATAATGGCATTCCAATGATGTTTTTAGTGTTTTCAACTCAAACTATATTGATAGTATGGGTTTCTTTCCATAGACAAGTTCATAGGGTGAAAACTTGGTTGTTGACTTCCATGTGGTGTTGTAAGCCCAAACCACTTCAGGTAACCTACTAGCCTGATCTTTCCTATTCATGGCCACTGTCCTTGTTAAGATATTTTCTATCTCCCTATTGGTCATCTCAACCTGCCCATTTTCTTGGGTGTGGTAAGGTGAAGATTTCTTGTGCTTAACTTGGTATAGATCTGTGAAGGCTTGTATTACCTGAGAAGTAAATTGTGGGCCTCTGTCTAAAACTATTGATCTTGGGGATCAAAACCCCAAAAATATTTTGTTATATAGGAAATCAGAAACTCTTTCTTCTCTTACAAATTGTAATTCTTGAACTTCTGTGCATACCAAAATATATTCTTTTCCTGAAGATGGTGGAGAAATTGGCCCTACAAAATCCAGGCCCCATTGCTCAAATGGTTCTAAAACCACTTGAGGTTGAAGTGATATCTCTTGGGTGAAGGTTGGATGACCCATCCTTTGGCACTGATCACACTGCTTCACATACCTCTTGGCATCCTTGTGGAGAGATGGCCAACAATATCCAACTCCAAGGATTTTGTGGATTGTCCTTTGGGAGGAGTAATATCCACCTAAGGATTCATCATGACATGCCCTAAATAAATCAAATATTTCATCAACTCTCAATCACCTACGTAGAATAAAGTCAACACCACATTTAAACAGTATACCATTCAACCATTTGTAAGATAAACTTTCTTTTACCAATCTTTTTTTTGTTTGGAATTAAAATGAGAAGGAAACAAGCCTGTAGCCAAGAAATTGGCTATATCAGCAAACCAAGGTGTAGTGGAAGAAACAACAAAGAGATGTTCATCTGGAAACCTAGATCTTAAACTGGTTGGTTTTTTCCACCTGTATGCAACCTCGACAGAAATTCAGCAACCAAATTGAATTTTCCTGGATTGTCTATGATAGTAATGTCAAATTCTTGTAATAGTAACAGCCATCTAATTATCCTTGCACCTACTACAGGTTTGTTCATTAAGTATTTAGAGGCTACATGATCAGTGTGCACAAATATTTTATACCATGTGATAGAATGTTTGAATTTGTTAATAGCATAGATGACTGCCAGGAATTCCTTTTCAGTTGTTGTGTAGTTTTTTTCAGCAAGGGTAAGGTTCTTACTGATGTATTAGATTGCATGCATACCTTCCCGTTCCTCTTTATATCCTAAGACTACCCCTATTGATTCATTTGAAGCATCTGTTTGTATGTGAAGGGAAGATTCCAATTAGGTCCTCTCAAAACAGGTGTGACTGTAAGTTTCTCTTTAAGGGTTTCAAATGTTGTTTGGTAGTCCTTTGTCCACTGAAAGTCAGCATCCTTAGTTAGCAGGGAAAACATAGGAGTAGCTATCTTGTTGAAATTTTCTATGAATCTTCTATAGTATCCTGCATGACCTAAGAAGCTTCTAACATCAGTTTGGTTCTTAGGTAAGGGTAATTGCTTTATCACTTCTACTTTGTTTTGATCTACTTTGATCCCTTTTGCTGATATGTGATGTCCAAGGACATTCCTTCTTCTACCATCATAAAGCATTTATCATGGCTCAAAGATAGTTGATTTTTCTCACAACATTGCAGCACTTTATCTAGGTTCTTAGGGGCTTCTTCAAAAGTGTCCCCATACACAGTAAATTCATCCATATAAACCTCCATATACTCATTGGCTAATTCAGAAAAAATGGCTAAAACAACCCTTTGAAGGTAGTTGGAGTATTACATAGGCCAAATGGAAGGACTCTATATACAAAAGTTCCCCATGAACATGTAAAGGTAGTTTTATCTTGGTCTTCTGGTGCTACTTGAATCTGGTTATATCCACTAAACCTATCTAGGAATGAGAAGTACTTTTTCCCTACTAGGTTATCCAACACTTGGTCAATGAATGGCAAGGAAAATGATCGTTCTTTGTGGCTTTGTTTAGTTCTCTATAGTCAATACATACTCTCTATTTCACGTTCTTCTTAGGCACTATAACCAAGGGTGAAACCCACTGGTTGTCTGAGATGGGGTAGATAAATCTTGCCTATAGCAACTTCTCTATTACAGTCTTGACAATGTCTTTTAGTGCAAGGTTTAGTCTTCTCTAAGGTTGTCTAACAGGTTTGACATCTTCTGTGTATATGTGATGGGTACAGATCTCAGGAGGGATGCCCTTCATATACTGATATTCCCAAAAAAAGCTACTAAATGGGAGATAAGGAGATCAAGAAGTGCTCCTTCTTGTTTTT